>OX376306.1:29138593-30635458 GCA_947369205.1 Cantharis rufa | reverse complement strand
TGCGAAATTTTGGATCTCTTATCAAATGATCAACTTGAAGCAAGGGGATATTAGATGTAATGATATTTCTAACCAGCAGCCGATATTTTTGGACGAGCTTTGTCTTCTTGGTAGTTTTGATTCGGTTGGAGTCACTAATCGATTTGCACCGCGATTCAAAGACTTGTTTTCATGTCGGCAAGTCGGTTTTTAATTATTTAATGCCAATAACAAACAACGACTCAAAATTGTTACACATTATACTACCAATTTACACAAATATTATTGTCTAATGTAATTAAACTTAAGGTGTTGTGAAATAGTGACAAATCTTGCGAACGTGAACCTAAAATTAAGTGTGTTAAGAAGAAATTTGGTGCATACTGTATAATTTGAGACTTACGAGGGAATTTGTTGTGGTAAGGTTGGAGGAAGGTTCGTTGAGCGTAGGACGTTGTTCCGAGTGCACGTAAAAATCAGTGCGTTACCAATTTTTGTGATTTGATAATTTGCGTTAATTTTGCCAAACGATAAACTGATTAAGTCAGGAAGCATATCCTGATTGTTGATAGTGTGATTGTATAAGAAATTATTGCTTGCGTTTTGTTTCAAGCTGAAATAAACAGAAAATTAAATTTGGTATTTTCAAGATAAAAAATTTTAGTAACGCTACCCGACCGCCATTTGCATTTATGCGAAATATTAGAATTATTAAACAAAAATTTACTTACCTCAAATGAAAATTGGATTGAATTTGTATGAAATAGAAGAATACACGTGTGTAATTAAGGCGATTATCGAAGAAATTTCACAAGAACAAAACTATCTGATCAACTCCGGTAGCCGAAGATTAGTAATAAAAACACCTGTAGCATCCAGTACAATACGGGAGCATTTGACAATCTACAACGAGAAAAGCAGTGGACCTCAAACGTTAATCAAGCTAAGAATTTTATTGTTTATTTGAACTATTTTATTTCTCAGAATTTTTATAATTTTCATAATTTTTTTTCTAACATAATTACATTAACAGCTAAATTTGGTAAATGAATTTAGAAGTCATATTTGGAATTAAAGTAAATGTAATTCATTTATCAAGTCTTGCTACACGTTCACACTTAGAGTCAGGAAACGAATTTATAAGTTTCAAGTTATTGGTAATAAATAAAACTTATTTTGCGTTCATATCAAGAATTTTGTTTTTCTGGAAACATACGATTCGTGGGTTTCAAATTGAACTCGCTCCTGAGAGTCAAGTATCTCCGAAATTATCTGAGCTAGCTGGAGAAATAGGTAAGAGTGTGTGGAGTTTGAAACTTTACATTACAATATATGATCTAAGATGGATATTGACCAAAATAGTTACTACATAACCCAACCTCCTCCCATATTATGATGATCTAAGATGTATATCGACCAAAATAGTGCCAATAAATAGCCAATTTAGTGGGGTCGTAAAAAGTAACATTTTCGGCGGATCCCCTTCCGGGAATTTTTATTATTACAAGCAATTGTTTTTTTTACATTTCGGGGGGGGTGCCCCCCCCCTGGCTACGGGCCTGCCTGCGGATCTCTGAACAACCGGCCCACCGGGAAATTTCCCGGTTCGTCTTATGACCCACCCGCCCCTGGTTGGATTATACGGAACACCACATCTAGTAGCAACAATACTTAATGAAATTTGATCTTAAGTGCAGGTGATTTATTATATTCACTTAGTGATTTTTATAAATCAGCAGAAGTTGAGATATTGTTACTAGAATATACAATCATTTTAACTACTAGATGTGGTGGCCCGTATAATTCAACAACTGTTGTTAAATTGACAACAAATTGTTTACTGTGTAATAAGTAATAACCAATGAATAATTTTATTTATTTAACACTAATTTGAGTTCAGCGCTCGTACTTGTTTTTAAGAGAAATTTTATAGCATCCCATCTCAAATTTGAATGAACCAACATTAAAAATTCCCTAAATTTAAAGAAATCACCTGTGGTGCTTAACAAGTTATCCTAAACTGGACGCTAAAGATTTAGGTTCAAAGAAGGTTACAAAGACTTTTCATCATATAAAAATTGCTTTTACAGCAATACTTGTTATTAAACAATTTTTGTTTGAAAATTCATTCCCTCCATTTTTGATTCTATACATTTTTCTACTTCGTCGCACCGTTTCTGAGATACGGTAACTTAAACTACAGTCTTCGCTTGATATAATAAAAATTGCTCTCCAGCTCAGAAACGGCGAGACAAAATAAAAACATGTAAATGAACAAAAATGAAAGAATAAAATTTACAACAAAAAATGTTTGTACATTTTTCTATTTTGGGTTACTATTTCTGAGTTAGATACAGATTGCAATTTTTATTGTATCCTTGAGAGACTCTTTGAAAGTCACTGTATCTCAGAAATGATGCGACATAATAGCAAAATGTATATAAGGAAAAATTAAGAGAACAAAATTTTTGCTAAATATTGTGTTTTAAGTATTGTTGTAAAAATGATTTTTATACGACAAAAAAAGTCTTCCAAAGGTACAAAAGGTGTTCGAATACTTTCTTGAGTCACATCTCTAATCTCTTCTTTTCTCTAATATATATAAAAGAGTTTATTTGTATGTTTGTTTGCTATACACTCCTAGACCCTTCGACCGATTTTAACCAAATTTGGAACACATATTCAGTAGGACTTAAAAAATGTTTTAGTGCAAGAAAATGTTAAAAAAGTTGAAAGGAAAGTGAAATCTCACAAAATTAGCTGACGCGCATAAAAGGATTAACAAGATTCCGGTAATCCCCCCTCCCTCAGAAAAAAAGTATTTTGAGCTTCACAAATAAATCAGCAACGGAAAACAAGACGGGAAAATATAGGAGTACTCAGACTAAAGCAAATTATTATATTTTTAATAAGACCCCGGGCGAAGCCGGGTATCCAGCTAGTAACATATATTTGTTAGGGATATGCTATATTACTTACTAAACGGTGAAATTACTAGCATGACATTCTTTTAGCCATTTTGTACCCAAATACCAAAGTGGTGCGGCTTAAAGGCCGCACTGAACAACATCGCCATTATAGGTGTAGATTATGTTTACTCGGCATAGTTTATTCCGGGGAATTTAGAAAATAACAATTTTTGTGGGAATTTAAAAATACAGTCCCTGAAACTTGTAGATGGTCAAAACACACCAGATCGTAATGGGAAATTGCTGATAATGTTCATGTTATAGACCTTCGTTTACATATGTAAATGATGAAATAAATCTACGGATATTAGACTGTCTAATATCTGACGGCCTAGTATGTTATGAGGTTATGACTTATGAGTATCGAGATCAATTCTCGTATATAGTATACCAAGAGCTGGGCATATTTCCGATAATTTGTTCAAGCTGTCAAACAAGTGTTTGTTGCGCGAAAACTGCACAAGCGCTTGCGCGCGGGCAGTTATCTAAGGGAACAAACACGCGTGTAGGCAGCGCGAACAAATTGTCTCAGAAATATGCCCAGCTCAAGGTATATTAGGAAAGACTATCGCTTGAACGAGTATTTTAAAAAAAAATGTAGTAAATTTTTACCTCCAATCAATTTAAAAAAAAAATTGGAGGTATGGTAATCGAAAAAAAATTTCAACTTTTTTTTTTTGCATTTTCGAGATCACCGTGTTCAGAAACGTAAAGATCTGCAAAAAGTAAAAAAAAAATTTCTGTGTCGGTCTGTCTGTCTGTCTGTCTGTCGGTCGTCAAATTTTGTCGATCGATTTGCTTCCGAACCATTCAACCAATTACGACCAAATTTGGTATGGTGGTAGGGTTCACGGTGGAAAGGTGAAAATAAGGTTTTCGTCGCGATCTATCAATCAGGAGTGCCACCACAAGAAAATAATACGGGATTTTTTAAAAATATTTTGTCTTGCGATATGTTATTTTAAAGGCCTTAAAAGGCTTTATCCAGAATAGGTAAAATTAATCTTCTATCTGTCGTCTGTCAAAAATCACAAGTTGTCAAAGTTGAAACTTTAAGAGTGAATAACTCAAGAAATGCTGAAGGGATCTTACCTAAATTTGGTACGTAGGTACATTGATCCTAATGGATATGAGAGCATATGTAATCCTTCGATAGAAATCAGTAATGCAACATGAAAAAAATAAAATTAACTTTTTTGTCAAAAACATGAAAAAAGTTTTTGTCTGTTAAGAAAGTAAATAAAAGATTTAAATTGTGTTAACAGTAAAATAGTAAAATGGGTTACATTAAGACATAGTTTAAAAATAGTTTAATGTTTCCTTCAGAAAACCATATAAGTTACAATTTCATTATTTTTAGTCAGTCGTCAACAAACACTCGTAAAAGTAAAACTCAGACGAAATACATTATGTCATCACGCAAAGAAATTTTGCTTTAAAATCGAAAGTAATGCAGCAAATTTGAAATTATTTGCAATTAAAAAGGCGTAGACAACTAATAATTTCAATTTAAAAGTAGAACTACTTTTGATTGTAGAAATCGAAATAAAGCACTTTCGTTTTAAAGATGATGTTTTCATTTTGTTTTTAAATAATACTACCATCAACTCGAAAGTATATATTTTTGCTTTATCAGCATAAAATTCAAAAACGCCAGCTTTTACTTTCGAAAAATATGTCTTTCATATTTAAATAAAACTACTATGAACTCAAAAGTAAATACTTTTATTAACAGTATCATATTTAAAAACCTTTGCTTTTACTTTCGAAAATTGTTACTTTTAATGTAATGGCACTGTTATTTGACTTAAAACTAGTTGAACTTTAAATTAAAATTATTGTATTTCAAATTGAATAGATGTCATTTAATAATGTTGTTGGGGTGTATTATTTTAAAATAAAATTATTTATAAATTTATCAGTTTTATTAAGGAAACAATACAAAAAATTATAAATAGTGCAAAAAAAGTACATATTTTAAAGTAGCCTTAAATATTTGGTATCTGAAAATAAATAGTACTATTAGTATATAACAAATGATACATGGGAATTTATAGTAATAGTTATCTACTTTAAAAAAACTTACTTTCGTGTAAATAATCTTTCGTCTGGGATAATATAGTTAACGACAATTTGTCCTTTATATTTTTTTCCAAATGGGGAACAATTTTTTCAATAAAAGTTGTCCATTTATTCAATAACAAATGTTCTTTTCCAGGAAATTTTAAACTAAATTCAATATTTAACTGGAAATTAAGTTGATGTTAGCAGATATTATAGTATAAATTAAATTACTTACTAAATTTGACCCATGAACTGATTTTAGAATTGGCCAATCGTTTAATAACTCTTGGTTGTTCTCGTACTTCTTCTGTTTACGAAATACGTATGTTGCCTGCCAGTTTTCTACAACTTCTTCATATGGTTCAAAATTATACCTGAGCCAATTTTGACAATTTAGAGCTATTGTCTCGTCAAATTCCTGAAAACTGCAATTTTCTGAAGTTGCACTACTGCTACTTGGTTCCTCGTGTGAACGTTTAATTTTATTTTTGTGTCTTAAATTTATGTATCCAGTGGCGGATCCAGGGGGTCATGACCCCCCCCTTGAAGCCACAATTTTGGCTAAATAAAAGCTTCTGTAAAGTGTAAAAAGTGTTTATATTTAATTTAATATTTAAATTAAAAAAAAAACTGATAATGTCAATAAAAATCCTAAATTTTCACATAAGTGCTTCTAGGACAATAAAAAAAATCGCCTGCGGCGCATTTTGCTGACGCGGTCTGACGGCCGCGCATGTTTATTTAGGCTTAATGAATATCCTGTGACCTGTGACCCCCCCGTTGCCAAAAGTCTAGATCCGCGCCTGTATGTATCTATGATACAATACTCCGGTTTGCCTTTTAGACTTGGTACTTGCACTATAATAATATTCCTGAAAAATACGAAGAATTAAAATATTAATTGCTATGGGAAAACAAAGTGAATAGAACTAACCGAATGCTCCTTTGGAAATCGCTTAATAATTTCTCGCACTAAGTTTTCAAAGCCCCCTTTATTTAAAATTTGATTATTTAGAATTATATGATTAATTATAATTCTCGATAATGTCATGCGGTCGTCACCGTTTAAAGTGGACTTTTTCAACAGATGCCTCCCATGATGATCATTTTGTAAAATATCGTTTATATCCTGCAATATAAGTAAATTACGTTACGTACTTGTATAAACATTATTTAACGTAGATGTACAATAAACTTAATAAAATTCTTACCAAGTTTGGATTAAAATTTTCCTTTTCACTGCTACTGTTGGTAGAATTGGATTCCAGCCACTTATTGATATGTGGTGAATTTGCAGAGATGGAATTATCATCACCTTCTCCAAACTTAAAAAAAAAATAGGCATTATTCTTGTAAATTTCATTCTCTACATTTTTGTTCATATACATTTTTCTATTTTGAGGCACCATTTCTGACTTACAGAGACTTGAAAAAGACTATAAATTAATAAAATTTATTAACATTGGTTTTATGGGAGTTTTATAAAATTTTTACAGAGTCTCTTTAAAGCCGCTGTAAGTCAGAAACTATTCCACAAAATAGAAAAATGTATATAAACAAAATTAAAGGAAATGAAATTTGTAACAAGAGTTTTTAAAAAGTTTTGCCTTAAAATTGATTTTTATATGATAAAGAATGGCTTTAAAATGCGAAATTTACATTATTGGGATGACCGAGTTCTTTTAAGAGTAACTGTATACATCATCAATTGGATATGATTGTGCAAATTGTCATAGTATTTAGGTATATTATAATACATATTATATTTACTTCTGTGGCTTTCCAGCTTTTCAATTCTTTTCGTAATAATACCCTTAAACCAAAATTCGTCTCCGGGATTAATTCTTTGATGTCAAAGTCGGTAATATATCTTAACGTCTCAACTGTAATTTGTTTTCCTAAAATTAAAATTTCTATTTAGCTGTGTACAGTAATTACATATATTGTACAATGACGTTTTAGCAAAACGCGTATGAAACCAGTGAGAAGTTAATAAATAAATTAAAAAAAAAACGATAACATGTCGATTAACAAATAACAAATAAAAAAAAATAAAAAAATTTTTGTCAGTTAAAAAGTAGAACCACTGGGACCAAAAGAGAATGCTATACTTAAATCATAATTCTACGGCTTGAGCTGGCTTGAGCCACCTCCAAAATATTGCAATTCACTACAAAAATATTACCTAATAAATATTATCAATCACTTACCTTTTAAGTACTGAAATGCCTCTTGAACATGAAGCTTTTTTAATGTACTAAATAATTCGGGTTCATCAACATCACTATAATTATAACAATTTGTGTTAAAATCGTAGAAATTCGCCATTTTTCACTTTGTAAATGTACGTTACATACACTTATTAATTATAATACTCACCTCTTCGGGAACAAATGAAAATGAATCGTATAGAAAAATATTGCGAAGAAAGACGCTACGGTTATCATCAGACTTATAAATAAAAACTACAATTTTGCAAAATGTACGTGTAGGTTGGTAAATAAAAGAGCTTACCATCGGATTAATTGCACTTTAATCTTAAATGCTAAGATGATAACGAAAAATCCACTAGAATTTCAATTTAAAAGTATACTCTTTTACTTCTACTTTCATTTTAAAATTACTTTATTTGAAAAATAGTCGAGTTGCTATTCGAAAATAAATGCAATTGTTTTAATAACATTTCTTTTAATTCAATGGTAAATTACCACATATAAATCAAAAGCCGTCTTTGAAAGTACAAGTACTGCAATTCTTTCGATTTTAAAGCAATTTTCTCCTTATTAAAGCAAAACTTTTAAAATCTAGTTGAAAGCACAATATTTTGAATTTAAAGTACATTTTTCTTTGTGTGATGTTAATGTAATATTTAATTTGTATTATACGTTATTTTATTATATTAAATTACCTTTGATATTACTGAGTAATTATTTATAAAACCCAACAGGTTATGGGCCCAGATATCTCAGTTATCTCAGGTAATCCAGGTAAAACTGGAAGTAAAAAACAGTAAAAATTAAAAAGTGTATTTCGTCGTGTAAAAAAGTGACTCGTAAAAATTAAAAAAAAAAAACTTTGTTAAACTTAAGTGAAGGTGAATAGGCCTACAATTAAAAATTAAAACGTTTAACAGTAAAAACTTTAGTGAAAATCGCGCGTAAAAGTGAAATCAAGTGCAAGTAAAAACAGTAAAAATTTAAGTAAAAACAGTAAAAACTTTAGTGAAAATCGCGTGTAAAAGTGAAAACAAGTGCAAGTAAAAACAGTAAAAATTTAAGTAAAAACAGTAAAAGGTTAAAATGGCTTTTAAAGAAGAAAATTATCACATTGAAAAATTGAAAGACGAGTCCAATTTTCAAATGTGGAAATTTCAAGTAAGCGTATTTTTTAAAGCAAAACAACTTTTTGATATAGCGAGCGGTAAAACCAAATCTCCACAAGATGCAACTGCTAAAGAAGATTGGGAAAAGAAAGACGCAATGGCACAAAAAATAATAGTAACAACCGTGGAAAAACAGCCACTTACGTATTTACTAAACTGTAAAAATTCAAGTGAGATGTTTAAAAAATTAAAAGCTTTATATGAAAGAGATAATCAACAACAAAAATGTAATTTAATGCAAGAATTTTACAATTATAAATTTAAAAAAGGTACTAATATGTCAACATATATTTGCGATTTAGAAAATTTGGCACATAAGTTAAGAACATTGAAACAAGACATAACCGAAATGATGCTAATAACAAAAATTTTATCTTCACTACCGGACACCTATAAATATTTCATTAGTGCATGGGAGTCAACCCCAACGGAAAAACAAACTTTAACAGATTTGACATCCAGATTATTAGCAGAAGAAAATAGACATCAAATACCAGAAAACTCCAGTGAACAAGTAGCATTTAATTCTGCAATGGTCGGAAGAAATAAAAATAAAAATAAATATAACCGCGGAAATTTTAAAAGTAAAAATAAAAACTGTTTCAAATGTGAACAACCGGGACATTTTGCACGAGATTGCAGAAAAGTTGAATTGCGGTGTAATATATGTAAAAAGACTAACCATCTTGAATCTGATTGTTTTTTTAGAAAAAATAAAACATATGCAAGCGGGTTTAATCAACCAGATAAAAAGATGTCATTCTTAACAAACCATGAAAGCACTGAAAATTCATAAAACAATAATATTGAATGGTTTTTGGACTCTGGTGCAACATCGCATATGACAAATGAAAAACAATTAATTAAAAACTTAACATTAAATGTTATTGAAATCGGGACCTCGAGAAAAGATGTAAAAATGCAAGCATTGGGAACCGGAAATATTGAAACAGCCGAGTGCATATTAAAAGAAGTGGATTTAGTTCCTGAATTAAGTAAAAATTTGTTATCAGTAAGTAAAATTGTAAAAAGTGGTGCGGAAATAATATTTAAAAACGAAACAGTTCAAGTGTATAAAAATAAAAATAAAATTCTAGAAGGAAAACTCAATAAAAATGGACTTTATTTGGTCAATTTGACAAAAATTGAAGAAACGGCATTAATAAGTGAAAACGTAAATGCTTCAATTTGGCATAAAAAACTTGGACATTTAAGTACTAAAAATATGTTAAAATTAAAATCAATAAGTGACGGATTTAACCTAACAGATGCCTATGCTAAAAAGCTAGAATACATAAAAAAATTCGATGAGCGAACAAAAAAATTAACCATGATAGGTTACGCACAAAAAGGTTACAGATTATTTGATAACGAAAAACAAAGAATTATAATTGCCAGAGATGTAATATTTAAAAATGATGAAACAAAACTAAAATTAACAAATGAAGTAATAATCGAATCGGAAAATGAAGAAGAGCCAAAAAGTGATGAAGAGGAAATCACATGTGAAAATGTAATACCAAATGAAATTGAAGAACTAGGAAGAGGTAAGCGAATTAAAAAAGTACCTGCAAAATATGAAGATTTTGCATTGCTAACATATGAAGAAGCGATAATTGGAGAAGATAAAGATAAATGGATTAAAGCAATCCAAGAAGAGAAAAACTTTCTCGAAGAAAACAATACGTGGGAATTAATAAATAAAATTGAAACTGACAACAAAAAGATATTAACCAATAGATGGGTATTTAAAATAAAAGAGGACGGCACTTACAAAGCAAGACTAGTAGTTCGCGGATGTGAACAAAAATTGGGAATTGATTATGAAGAAACTTTTAGTCCAGTAATAAGCAGTAGTGCAATTCGATTAATATTTGCAATTGCAGCTGAAAATAATTATGTAATAGTAAAATTTGACATAAAAACAGCTTTTTTATATGGACCACTAAATGATGAAGTTTATATGGAAATACCACAAGGTTATAATATTAAAAATAAAGTATGCAAACTACTTAAAGGGTTATATGGCCTGAAACAGTCACCATTAAATTGGAACAATAGATTTACAGAATTTTTAAAGAGCGCCGGTTTAAAACCAATAAAATCAGAAAAATGTTTATTTAAAAATGCCGATGGAACAATAATAATTGCTATTTACGTAGACGATGGACTCATAGTAGGAAGTGATGAAATTAAAATTAACGACTTCTTAGCAAAATTAAATGACGAATTTAAAGTAAAAATAAGTAAAAATCCTTCGTCATATTTAGGAATAACAATAAAACGTGACAATACGGGCATAATTTTACAACAAACCGAAATGACATCACAAGTGCTACAAAAATATAAAATGCTAGAAAGTAATAAAACTAAAATTCCTTTAAACAGTGGCGATCCATCAAGCGGTATTGCTGAACATGTATCGAAGTTAGAACAAATGGCTCACAAGATGCGAAGGTTAGGTGGTGAAATTCCTGAATCTATGTTGATGGCTAGAATTTTATCGACTCTACCTGTTGAATACAATCACTTCCATAGTGCGTGGGATTCAACTGACCAAGCAAAACGAAATTTGGACAATTTGACGACGCGTCTATTGTTAGAAGAAAATAGAGTACAGAAAAGAGAAGACGATAATGCAACGGTGGCATTATTATCTAAGAAAAAGGTACCTCTAAAGACAAAGAAAACTGGATGTTTTACTTGTGGCAAAAACGATCATTTTAGAAGGGATTGCTCTGGCTGCAATGCATGTGGATCAAAATATCATTTGCAAAAGAATTGCACAAAGAAAAATGATGTATCGAAAAAGGAAGTTCAAGCGAACAAGAGCACAAGTGCGCGAAATACAAGTGAAGCGTTTATTGGGTGCGTTGAAATGTACCAGAAAAGTGATAAATGGCTTATCGATTCGGGAGCATCTGATCATATTTCTAATCGCCGCGAGTGGTTTCAAGACTTTAAAACGTTTGAAAAACCACAAAAATTAGAAATCGGTAATGGCGAAAAACTTGATGTTGTAGGTAAAGGCGATATTCAAGTAGAAATATTTGCAAACGGTAAATGGTCACCAGGAAAGTTTTACGATGTGTTATTTATACCACAAATTGCAAGAAATTTGTTTTCAGTAAAAAGAGCCGCGGAAAAGGGTGCTGATTTTCAAATAAGTAATAAAGGAAGAAAATGTGAATTTTCACGAGACGGAAAAATTGTAGCTATCGGTGTACAAGTTGACAATTTATACGGTCTACTGGTTAAAGTAATTAAACCAAGTGTTGCTTATGTTGTAAATGCGGTGGACACTCTTCAGTTGTGGCACGAGCGGTTGGCACATCAAAGTAAAAGACATGTTAAATCGTTTTTAAAAGATTTGGACATTGAGGTTTCAGAAGAAAGTGAATTTTGTGATGGATGTGCGTACGGCAAACATCATCGACAAAGTTTTGGCGAAAGAACAAATCGTGCTACTGAACCTAGAGAACTTATACACTCCGATGTGTGTGGCCCGATGAGTGTCAAATCGTTAGGTCAAAAACGGTACTACGTAGTGTTCAAAGATGATTTCAGTGCCTTTCGTGCAGTTTACTTTATGAGCGAAAAGTCGGAAGTAAAAGATAAACTAGAAATGTTTTGTGCGGAAGTGAAAACTCGGTTTGGAACTGAAATAAAGGAACTTCGTACTGATGGCGGAAAAGAGTACGACAATAAAGACGTTACATCTTTATTGAAAAGCAAAGGAATAAAGCATACAATAACAGTGCCTTACACACCAGAAAACAACGGAACAGCTGAGAGAGAAAACAGAATTATAGTGGAAGCTGCGAGAGCAATGTTGTATTCCAAGGATAATTTACCACAACATTTATGGGCCGAAGCCATAAATACTGCGGTTTATGTTATCAACAGGACTGGACCAACAAAAGAAACAGGTAAAACTCCCTTCGAGCTGTGGTTTAACAAAAAAGGACTAGTTAAGGATGCAAAGATTTTTGGTACCGAGTGTTTTGTACACATACCAAAAGAAAAGCGGCAAAAATTGGACAAAAAGGCCTTTAAAGGATATTTTGTCGGTTACTTCGAAAATGGTGGTTATCGTGTGTGGCAACCCGAGGATCGGAAAGTCGTCTTAAGTCGAGATGTTGTGTTTAAAGAAGAAAAGTTATCCGCGACAATTAACGAAATGCAATGTGTAATCGATGAAGAGAAAGAAGTTTTAATTGAAGAAAACAAAACAACTTCAAGAGAATTGCGAGATAGGCAAAAATTGCAACGTCCGAATTTTTTTGGTGAAAAACTGGCAATGGTTGCGCAGTTTGAACCAGCAAATTATGAGGAAGCTATAAAATCGTCAAATGCTGACAAATGGATAGATGCAATGCAGGAAGAAATGGACGCTTTATCTAAAAATGAAACGTGGGTGTTAGTTGATAAACCGGCTAACAAGAAAGTGATCGAAAATCGTTGGGTGTTTCGTGTCAAAAATAATGCTGATGGAAGCGTGAATCGGTTCAAAGCTCGATTGGTGGCTAAAGGTTATTCGCAACGCCCTGGTATAGATTTTGAAGAAACATTTAGCCCCGTAGTTCGCTTTGATACAATTCGTGTCGTGTTAAGTGTGGCAGCAAGTGAAAACTTGAGTTTGTGTCAATTCGATATAAAATCTGCGTTTTTGTACGGGTCCTTAAACGAAGAAATTTACATGCAGCAACCAACTGGGTTCGAAGACGGAACTTTGCGCGTGTGTAGACTCACCAAAAGCCTTTATGGCTTACGTCAGGCTCCCAAAAATTGGAATAAAAAATTTGCAGAATTTTTAAAAGATTTTGGTTTGAGGGAGAGCACTGCAGATGAATGTTTATTCATAATGAACAACGATGGTGAAAAGTTATTAATTTTACTTTACGTTGACGACGGACTTATTGCAGCTACAAATAAAGAAAGTGTAACTGTGTTTTTAAACAAGTTAAAAGACAAATTTGAAGCGACAATAAACACAAAAGTGACAAATTTTCTGGGATTTGAAATTGATCAGCGTGATGATGGTTCAATTTTTATAAATCAGAGAAAATACATTGGTGAAATCATAACAAGATTTGGAATGGACAATGCAAAACCAGTTTCAACACCAATTGAAACAGGATGGAATGCAAACGATTCACCTTTAGAAGAAAAATTTCCTTATCGAGAGGCGGTTGGAAATTTGTTATATCTACAGACGATAACACGTCCTGATATTGCATTCGCGGTCAATGTGGCCTCAAGGTGTTTGGAAAAGCCAACACAGGCACATTGTCAACTGATTAAGCGAATAATACGTTATCTTAAAGGAACAATTGAAGTTGGAATTTTATACTCGTGTGGGAAGCTTGCAACTTACAGCGATGCAGATTATGCTGGTGACGAGACAACAAGGAAGTCGACAAGCGGAATCTTGTGTACACATGCTGGATCAGCGGTAATTTGGAAAAGCCAAAGACAGACTTCAATTTCGTTAAGTACAACAGAGAGCGAATTCATTAGTGCGGCAACGGCTACAAAAGAATTGATATGGATTATGCGACTACTGAATGAAGTAAGTGTTTGTTTTAATAAAAGAAGTGATAATGTGTTATATGTTGATAACGAAAGTGCAATTCGATTAATAAAGAATCGCGAGTTTCATCAACGTACCAAGCACATTGATGTGCGATATAATTTTATACGCGATTTATTTCAGCAAGGTGAAATTAATGTAAATTATGTGTCAAGCGAAATGCAATTAGCTGATTTTCTAACTAAGCCTTTAGCCAAACCAAGGTTTGAATTTTTGAGAGCTAAAGTAGGTTTAATAGAAAAATGATGTTTCTGTTTTTGAATTTTTCTATTTATGTTTATGTAAACTTTTTGTAATGTTTTATGTTTAAAATTTCTTTGTAAGAATAGATGAGATTGCTCATTGTTTTTAGGGAGAGTGTTGAGATAATTGATAAAAAAAAAAGGAGCAATTAATTAATGTGCAATGCGCATGCAGGGAGGGGTGGTAATAAGATTATGACCATTGCGCGGATGCAAGAGTGTGACAGTTACTTAATCAACGTCAACAGGTAACGTTGACTTGCGTAGAATAGGATTACTATAACTTTATTCATGTATGGTTAACTGTATTAAAGCTTTACTAAATAAAATTACATCAACAAAAACCAATAAAATCAGAAAAATGTTTATTTAAAAATGCCGATGGAACAATAATAATTGCTATTTACGTAGACGATGGACTCATAGTAGGAAGTGATGAAATTAAAATTAACGACTTCTTAGCAAAATTAAATGACGAATTTAAAGTAAAAATAAGTAAAAATCCTTCGTCATATTTAGGAATAACAATAAAACGTGACAATACGGGCATAATTTTACAACAAACCGAAATGACATCACAAGTGCTACAAAAATATAAAATGCTAGAAAGTAATAAAACTAAAATTCCTTTAAACAGTGGCGACCTAAAAAGAAGTGACATTGAGCCAAATAAAAATTTTCCATACCGAGAAGCTATAGGAAGTTTATTATACTTAAGTAATAAAACTCGACCAGATTTGAGTTTTGCAATTAATTACGCAAGTCGCTTTATGGAGCAGCCTACAAGAAGTGATGTTAATAATATCAAACACATCATGAAATATTTAAATGGAAATCAAAATTTAGGAATAAAATTTTATAGTGATAGTAATGATGAACTAAAAGCATATAGTGACGCAGACTATGCCGGTGATATACAAACAAGAAAAAGCACAAGCGGGTATATAATATTTTACAACGGCGGGCCAATTTCGTGGTGTTCGCGAAAACAACCAATAGTGGCGTTATCAACTAGTGAAGCGGAATATATCGCTGCTGCAGATTGTTGTAAAGACTTAATATACATTAAAAATTTAATTGAAGAATTAAAATGTAAAAACGTTAGTGCGGTGCTAAAAATTGATAATAAAAGCGCGATAGATCTAGCTAAAAACGGTACAATGAATAAAAGAAGTAAACATATAGATGTAAGATACCATTATATACATGAACAAGTAACAAGTGGAATTGTAAAAATTGAATATTGTAATACTACGGAACAAATTGCTGATATTTTTACAAAGCCACTTGACAGTACCAAATTTGAAAAATTTAGAGATAAATTTATGTTCAAATTGTAAAATTAATATTTGATAGATTTAAGAAAATTAAAATTAAGATGTTTTGTTTGTTTATTAATAATTTTAAGAATCTTTCATTTAAAGGGGGGTGTTAAGAAAGTAAATAAAAGATTTAAATTGTGTTAACAGTAAAATAGTAAAATGGGTTACATTAAGACATAGTTTAAAAATAGTTTAATGTTTCCTTCAGAAAACCATATAAGTTACAATTTCATTATTTTTAGTCAGTCGTCAACAAACACTCGTAAAAGTAAAACTCAGACGAAATACATTATGTCATGTTAATGTAATATTTAATTTGTATTATACGTTATTTTATTATATTAAATTACCTTTGATATTACTGAGTAATTATTTATAAAACCCAACATTGTCGATCGATTTTCTCCGGCATTTCTGCGTCGATTGCAATCAAACTTATTGGACGTATGCCTCGTGGGCTGGAATGGTGAAAATAAGGTTTTGCCATAGAAATCTTCACCAGGGCCACCACAATAAAATAAATAAAAAAAAATGAAAATGTCGTCGTATCTCCGGAAATGTTTAACCGATTCAGCTAAAATTTGGTGTGTCGATGGAGCTTTGAAAGTATAAGTATTGGTGAGAAAACAAACCGAGCCAATTGTAACAGGGCGGGACAGGTCAGAAAAATTATAGAAAATATTAACTGAAATCTTAATTTATATATTTTTTGTGAGAATTGGTCAGATGGCTGGCAAAAATAAAACAATATATTCAAAATTTTAATAAACGTCATAATTTTGTGACATATGTGTCAAAATTAGGTTAATGTTGATTTGTATACCGAGTGCAGCATAAGAATTGAGTTTAGGGCTTGTAACAATTAATTTTAGAATACAAAAATAGGTGGTTCGGTGGGAAATATTTTATAATATCGTCGTACGGACTGACGGAACGTTACTTTATAAGTAAAAGGTTCTGCCACTAGGTAGCGACCAAGTTTAGGCTGTTTGTTAAATTTTTTCGCAAATGTTTTCAGAATCAGTAAATCGACAGTCAGTAATTTACAAAAATTAATTTTCGAAAAATCCGCTAGATGACCGAAAAAATTTGTTGTACCAATCTTGGAGAAATTTTATTTGTGACTTCTTACGGTATTATGTGACGTATATAAAAATTTTGGAAAAAATTCAGTGGCGTACAAAAATAAAAATTTTTTTTCATTTTAGATTTTGTTAAAAAAACTTTTATAGATAGATTTAGGGTAGGGGGTGATACATATAGATATCTTTGCCAGGGCTACCGATATCTTTGTTAAGGCTACCACAATAGATAACAAAAATGAACATTATGTCATCGTATCTCCGGACAAAATTTGGTGTGCTGGTGATTGGAGGTATTGCGGCAGAGTTTTTTATCATAACCGACGTGATTTGATGCGGGGAGTTCGAAAAACGCGGTATCGTTACGGGAAAACGCTCGTAAGAGGTAAAAAATTACGTTCAAATATTTCCAACTTTAAAGACGCATAAATCCTAAAATATCATGCTTAAGGCAAATCTGCCTGCGTCAGTCGATTTATCTCAAAAAACTGCATAGGAAAACGCCAAAAAATGTTTGGATTTGAAACTTTCAATTTTTGGGGTGAAAAAACACCAAAGGGGTTAACTTTACGTTTTTTTCAAAAATCGCCAAAAAATTAAATGGTCTTTTTTTGATCATAACCGACGTGATTTGATGCGTGAAGTTCGAAAAACGCGGTATCGTTGCGGGAAAACGCACGTAAGAGGTAAAAAATTACGTTCAAATATTTCCAACTTGAAAGACGCATAAATCCTAAAATATCATACTTACAGCAAATCTGCCTGCGTCAGTCGATTTATCTCAAAAAACTGCATAGGAAAACGCCCAAAAATGTTTGGATTTAAAATTTTCAATTTTTGGGGTGAAAAATCACCAGAGGGGTTAACCTTACGTTTTTTTCAAAAATCGCCAAAAACTTAAATGGTTTTTTTTTATCATAACCGACGTGATTTGATGCGGGGAGTTCGAAAAACGCGGTATCGTTGCGGGAAAACTCTCGTAAGAGGTAAAAAATTTCGTTCAAATATTTCCAACTTTAAAGACGCATAAATCCTAAAATGTCATACTTACGGCAAATCTGCCTGCGTCAGTCGATTTATCTCAAAAAACTTCATAGGAAAACGCCAAAAAATGTTTGGATTTGAAACTTTCAATTTTTGGGGTGAAAAACACCAGAGGGGTTAACCTTACGTTTTTTTCAAAAATCGCCAAAAACTTAAATGGTTATTTTTTATCATAACCGACGTGATTTGATGCGGGGAGTTCGAAAAAAGCGGTATCGCTACAGGAAAAGCTCGTAAGAGGTAAAAAATTACGTTCAAATATTTCCAACTTCAAAGACGCATAAATCCTAAAATATCATACTTACGGCAAATCTGCCTGCGTCAGTCGATTTATCTCAAAAATCTGCATAGGAAAACGCCAAAAAATGTTTGGATTTGAAACTTTCAATTTTTGGGGTGAAAAACACCAAAGGGATTAACCTTACGTTTTTTTCAAAAATCGCCAAAAACTTAAATGGTTTTTTTCTATCATAACCGACGTGATTTGATGCGGGGAGTTCGAAAAACGCGGTATCGTTACGGGAAAACGCTCGTAAGAGGTAAAAAATTACGTTCAAATATTTCCAACTTTAAAGACGCATAAATCCTAAAATATCATACTTACGGCAAATCTGCCTGCGTCAGTCTATTTATCTTAAAAAAACTGCATAGGAAAACGCCCAAAAATGTTTGGATTTAAAACTTTCAATTTTTGGGGTGAAAAAACACCAGAGGGGTTAAGCTTACGTTTTTTTCAAAAATCGCCAAAAATTTAAATGGTCTTTGTTTGATCATAACCGACGTGATTTGATGCGGGGAGTTCGAAAAACGCGGTATCGTTGCGGGAAAACGCTCGTAAGAGGTAAAAAATTACGTTCAATTATTTCCAACTTTAAAGACGCATAAATCCTAAAATATCCTACTTACGGCAAATCTGCCTGCGTCAGTCGATTTATCTCAAAAAACTGCATAGGAAAACGCCCAAAAATGTTTGGATTTAAAACTTTCAATTTTTGGGGTGAAAAATCACCAGAGGGGTTAACCTTACGTTTTTTTCAAAAATCGCCAAAAACTTAAATGGTTTTTTTTTATCATAACCGACGTGATTTGATGGGGGAGTTCGAAAAACGCGGTATCGTTACGGGAAAAGCTCGTAAGAGGTAAAAAATTACGTTCAAATATTTCCAACTTTAAAGACGCATAAATCCTAAAATATCATACTTACGGCAAATCTGCCTGCGTCAGTCGATTTATCTCAAAAAACTGCATAGGAAAACGCCCAAAAATGTTTGGAATTGAAACTTTCAATCTTTGGGGTGAAAAAACACCAGAGGGGTTAACCTTACGTTTTTTTCAAAAATCGCCAAAAAATTAAATGGTCTTTTTTTGATCATAACCGACGTGATTTGATGCGTGAAGTTCGAAAAACGCGGTATCGTTGCGGGAAAACGCACGTAAGAGGTAAAAAATTACGTTCAAATATTTCCAATTTTAAAGACGCATAAATCCTAAAATATCATACTTACGGCAAATCTGCTTGCGTCAGTCCATTTATCTCAAAAAACTGCATAGGAAAACGCCAAAAAATGTTTGGATTTGAAACTTTCAATTTTTGGGGTGAAAAAACACCAAAGGGGTTAACCTTACGTTTTTTTCAAAAATCGTTAAAAGTTTAAGTGGTCTTTTTTTGATCATAACCGACGTGATTTGATGCGGGGAGTTCGAAAAACGCGGTATCGTTGCGGGAAAACGCTCGTAAGAGGTAAAAAATTACGTTCAAATATTTCCAATTTTAAAGACGCATAAATCCTAAAATATCATACTTACGGCAAATCTGCCTGCGTCAGTCGATTTATCTCAAAAAACTGCATAGGAAAACGCCAAAAAATGTTTGGATTTGAAACTTTCAATTTTTGGGGTGAAAAAACACCAGAGGGGTTAACCTTACGTTTTTTTCAAAAATCGCCAAAAACTTAAATGGTTTTTTTTTTATCATAACCGACGTGATTTGATGCGGGGAGTTTGAAAAACGCGGTGTCGTTGCGGGAAAACGCTCGTAAGGGGTAAAAAATTACGTTCAAATATTTCCAATTTTAAAGACGCATAAATCCTAAAATATCATACTTACGGCAAATCTGCCTGCGTCAGTCCATTTATCTCAAAAAACTGCATAGGAAAACACCCAAAAATGTTTGGATTTTAAACTTTCAATTTTTGGGGTGAAAAAACACCAGAGGGGTTAACCTTACGTTTTTTTCAAAAATCGCCAAAAACTTAAATGGTTTTTTTTTATCATAACCGACGTGATTTTATGCGGGGAGTTCGAAAAACGCGGTATCGTTACGGGGAAACGCTCGTAAGAGGTAAAAAATTACGTTCAAATATTTCCAACTTTAAAGACGCATAAATCCTAAAATATCATACTTACGGCAAATCTGCCTGCGTCAGTCGATTTATCTCAAAAACCTGCATAGGAAAACGCCAAAAAATGTTTGGATTTGAAACTTTCAATTTTTGGGGTGAAAAAACACCAAAGGGATTAACCTTACGTTTTTTTCAAAAATCGCCAAAAAATTAAATGGTTTTTTTTTGATCATAACCGACGTGATTTGATGCGGGGAGTTCGAAAAGCGCGGTATCGTTACGGGAAAACGCTCGTAAGAGGTAAAAAATTAAGTTCAAATATTTCCAACTTTAAAGACGCATAAATCCTAAAATATCATACTTACGGCAAATCTGCCTGCGTCAGTCGATTTATCTCAAAAAACTGCATAGGAAAACGCCAAAAAATGTTTGGATTTGAAACTTTCAATTTTTGGGGTGAAAAAACACCAAAGGGGTTAACCTTACGTTTTTTTCAAAAATCGTTAAAAGTTTAAGTGGTCTTTTTTTGATCATAACCGACGTGATTTGATGCGGGGAGTTCGAAAAACGCGGTATCGTTGCGGGAAAACGCTCGTAAGAGGTAAAAAATTACTTTCAAATATTTTCAACTTTAAAGACGCATAAATCCTAAAATATCATACTTACGGCAAATCTGCCTGCGTCAGTCGATTTATCTCAAAAAACTGCATAGGAAAACGCCAAAAAATGTTTGGATTTGAAACTTTCAATTTTTGGGGTGAAAAAACACCAGAGGTTAGCCTTACGTTTTTTTCAAAAATCGCCAAAAACTTAAATGGTTTTTTTTTTATCATAACCGACGTGATTTGATGCGGGGAGTTCGAAAAACGCGGTATCGTTGCGGGAAAACGCTCGTAAGAGGTAAAAAATTACGTTCAAATATTTCCAATTTTAAAGACGCATAACTCCTAAAATATCATACTTACGGCAAATCTGCCTGCGTCAGTCCATTTATCTCAAAAAACTGCATAGGAAAACACCCAAAAATGTTAGGATTTGAAACTTTCAATTTTTGGGGTGAAAAAACACCAGAGGGGTTAACCTTACGTTTTTTTCAAAAATCGCCAAAAACTTAAATGGCTTTTTTTTATCATAACCGACGTGATTTTATGCGGGGAGTTCGAAAAACGCGGTATCGTTACGGGAAAACGCTCGTAAGAGGTAAAAAATTACGTTCAAATATTTCCAATTTTAAAGACGCATAACTCCTAAAATATCATACTTACGGCAAATCTGCCTGCGTCAGTCGATTTATCTCAAAAAACTGCATAGGAAAACGCCAAAAAATGTTTGGATTTGAAACTTTCAATTTTTGAGGTGAAAAAACACCAAAGGGGTTAACCTCACGTTTTTTTCAAAAATCGTTAAAAGTTTAAGTGGTCTTTTTTTGATCATAACCGACGTGATTTGATGCGGGGAGTTCGATAAACGCGGTATCGTTGCGGGAAAACGCTCGTAAGAGGTAAAAAATTACGTTCAAATATTTCCAACTTTAAAGACGCATAAATCCTAAAATATCATACTTACGGCAAATCTGCCTGCGTCAGTCGATTTATCTCAAAAAACTGCATAGGAAAACGCCCAAAAATGTTTGGATTTGAAACTTTCAATTTTTGGGGTGAAAAAACACCAAAGGGGTTAACCTTACGTTTTTTTCAAAAATCGCCAAAAAATTAAATGGTCTTTTTTTGATCATAACCGACGTGATTTGATGCGGGGAGTTCGAAAAACGCGGTATCGTTACGGGAAAACGCTCGTAAGAGGTAAAAAATTACGTTCAAATATTTCCAACTTCAAAGACGCATAAATCCTAAAATATCATACTTACGGCAAATCTGCCTGCGTCAGTCGATTTATCTCAAAAAACTGCATAGGAGAACGCCAAAAAATGTTTGGATTTGAAACTTTCAATTTTTGAGGTGAAAAAACACCAAAGGGGTTAACCTCACGTTTTTTTCAAAAATCGTTAAAAGTTTAAGTGGTCTTTTTTTGATCATAACCGACGTGATTTGATGCGGGGAGTTCGATAAACGCGGTATCGTTGCGGGAAAACGCTCGTAAGAGGTAAAAAATTACGTTCAAATATTTCCAACTTTAAAGACGCATAAATCCTAAAATATCATACTTACGGCAAATCTGCCTGCGTCAGTCGATTTATCTCAAAAAACTGCATAGGAAAACGCCCAAAAATGTTTGGATTTGAAACTTTCAATTTTTGGGGTGAAAAAACACCAGAGGGGTTAAGCTTACGTTTTTTTCAAAAATCGCCAAAAATTTAAATGGTCTTTGTTTGATCATAACCGACGTGATTTGATGCGGGGAGTTCGAAAAACGCGGTATCGTTGCGGGAAAACGCTCGTAAGAGGTAAAAAATTACGTTCAAATATTTCCAACTTTAAAGACGCATAAATCGTAAAATATCATACTTACGGCAAATCTGCTTGCGTCAGTCCATTTATCTCAAAAAACTGCATAGGAAAACGCCAAAAAATGTTTGGATTTGAATCTTTCAATTTTTGGGGTGAAAAAACACCAAAGGGGTTAACCTTACGTTTTTTTCAAAAATCGCCAAAAAATTAAATGGTCTTTTTTTGATCATAACCGACGTGATTTGAAGCGGGGAGTTCGAAAAACGCGGTATCGTTACGGGAAAACGCTCGTAAGAGGTAAAATATTACGTTCAAATATTTCCAACTTTAAAGACGCATAAATCCTAAAATATCATACTTACGGCAAATCTGCCTGCGTCAGTCGATTTATCTCAAAAAACTGCATAGGAAAACGCCAAAAAATGTTTGGATTTGAAACTTTCAATTTTTGGGGTGAAAAACACCAAAGGGATTAACCTTACGTTTTTTTCAAAAATCGCCAAAAACTTAAATGGTTTTTTTCTATCATAACCGACGTGATTTGATGCGGGGAGTTCGAAAAACGCGGTATCGTTACGGGAAAACGCTCGTAAGAGGTAAAAAATTACGTTCAAATATTTCCAACT
Organism: Cantharis rufa; assembly: GCA_947369205.1. Taxonomy (NCBI): domain Eukaryota; kingdom Metazoa; phylum Arthropoda; class Insecta; order Coleoptera; family Cantharidae; genus Cantharis; species Cantharis rufa. The sequence goes on along the minus strand of OX376306.1, from coordinate 30,612,404 downwards.
TTAAAGACGCATAAATCCTAAAATATCATACTTACGGCAAATCTGCCTGCGTCAGTCTATTTATCTTAAAAAAACTGCATAGGAAAACGCCCAAAAATGTTTGGATTTAAAACTTTCAATTTTTGGGGTGAAAAAACACCAGAGGGGTTAAGCTTACGTTTTTTTCAAAAATCGCCAAAAATTTAAATGGTCTTTGTTTGATCATAACCGACGTGATTTGATGCGGGGAGTTCGAAAAACGCGGTATCGTTGCGGGAAAACGCTCGTAAGAGGTAAAAAATTACGTTCAAATATTTCCAACTTTAAAGACGCATAAATCCTAAAATATCCTACTTACGGCAAATCTGCCTGCGTCAGTCGATTTATCTCAAAAAACTGCATAGGAAAACGCCCAAAAATGTTTGGATTTAAAACTTTCAATTTTTGGGGTGAAAAATCACCAGAGGGGTTAACCTTACGTTTTTTTCAAAAATCGCCAAAAACTTAAATGGTTTTTTTTTATCATAACCGACGTGATTTGATGGGGGAGTTCGAAAAACGCGGTATCGTTACGGGAAAAGCTCGTAAGAGGTAAAAAATTACGTTCAAATATTTCCAACTTTAAAGACGCATAAATCCTAAAATATCATACTTACGGCAAATCTGCCTGCGTCAGTCGATTTATCTCAAAAAACTGCATAGGAAAACGCCCAAAAATGTTTGGAATTGAAACTTTCAATCTTTGGGGTGAAAAAACACCAGAGGGGTTAACCTTACGTTTTTTTCAAAAATCGCCAAAAAATTAAATGGTCTTTTTTTGATCATAACCGACGTGATTTGATGCGTGAAGTTCGAAAAACGCGGTATCGTTGCGGGAAAACGCACGTAAGAGGTAAAAAATTACGTTCAAATATTTCCAATTTTAAAGACGCATAAATCCTAAAATATCATACTTACGGCAAATCTGCCTGCGTCAGTCGATTTATCTCAAAAAACTGCATAGGAAAACGCCAAAAAATGTTTGGATTTGAAACTTTCAATTTTTGGGGTGAAAAAACACCAGAGGGGTTAACCTTACGTTTTTTTCAAAAATCGCCAAAAACTTAAATGGTTTTTTTTTTATCATAACCGACGTGATTTGATGCGGGGAGTTCGAAAAACGCGGTATCGTTGCGGGAAAACGCTCGTAAGGGGTAAAAAATTACGTTCAAATATTTCCAATTTTAAAGACGCATAAATCCTAAAATATCATACTTACGGCAAATCTGCCTGCGTCAGTCCATTTATCTCAAAAAACTGCATAGGAAAACACCCAAAAATGTTTGGATTTTAAACTTTCAATTTTTGGGGTGAAAAAACACCAGAGGGGTTAACCTTACGTTTTTTTCAAAAATCGCCAAAAACTTAAATGGTTTTTTTTTATCATAACCGACGTGATTTTATGCGGGGAGTTCGAAAAACGCGGTATCGTTACGGGGAAACGCTCGTAAGAGGTAAAAAATTACGTTCAAATATTTCCAACTTTAAAGACGCATAAATCCTAAAATATCATACTTACGGCAAATCTGCCTGCGTCAGTCGATTTATCTCAAAAACCTGCATAGGAAAACGCCAAAAAATGTTTGGATTTAAAACTTTCAATTTTTGGGGTGAAAAAACACCAAAGGGATTAACCTTACGTTTTTTTCAAAAATCGCCAAAAAATTAAATGGTCTTTTTTTGATCATAACCGACGTGATTTGATGCGGGGAGTTCGAAAAGCGCGGTATCGTTACGGGAAAACGCTCGTAAGAGGTAAAAAATTAAGTTCAAATATTTCCAACTTTAAAGACGCATAAATCCTAAAATATCATATTTACGGCAAATCTGCCTGCGTCAGTCGATTTATCTCAAAAAACTGCATAGGAAAACGCCAAAAAATGTTTGGATTTGAAACTTTCAATTTTTGGGGTGAAAAAACACCAAAGGGGTTAACCTTACGTTTTTTTCAAAAATCGTTAAAAGTTTAAGTGGTCTTTTTTTGATCATAACCGAGGTGATTTGATGCGGGGAGTTCGAAAAACGCGGTATCGTTGCGGGAAAACGCTCGTAAGAGGGAAAAAATTACTTTCAAATATTTTCAACTTTAAAGACGCATAAATCCTAAAATATCATACTTACGGCAAATCTGCCTGCGTCAGTCGATTTATCTCAAAAAACTGCATAGGAAACCGCCAAAAAATGTTTGGATTTGAAACTTTCAATTTTTGGGGTGAAAAAACACCAGAGGTTAACCTTACGTTTTTTTCAAAAATCGCCAAAAACTTAAATGGTTTTTTTTTTATCATAACCGACGTGATTTGATGCGGGGAGTTCGAAAAACGCGGTATCGTTGCGGGAAAACGCTCGTAAGAGGTAAAAAATTACGTTCAAATATTTCCAACTTTAAAGACGCATAAATCCTAAAATATCATACTTACGGCAAATCTGCCTGCGTCAGTCGATTTATCTCAGAAAACTGCATAGGAAAACTCCCAAAAATGTTTGGATTTGAAACTTTCAATCTTTGGGGTGAAAAAACACCAGAGAGGTTAACCTTACGTTTTTTTCAAAAATCGCCAAAAACTTAAATGGTTTTTTTTTTATCATAACTGACGTGATTTAATGCGGGGAGTTCGAAAAACGCGGTATCGTTGCGGGAAAACGCTCGTAAGAGGTAAAAAATTACGTTCAAATATTTCCAACTTTAAAGACGCATAAATCCTAAAATATCATACTTACGGCAAATCTGCCTGCGTCAGTCGATTTATCTCAGAAAACTGCATAGGAAAACTCCCAAAAATGTTTTGATTTGAAACTTTCAATTTTTGGGGTGAAAAAACACCAGAGAGGTTAACCTTACGTTTTTTTCAAAAATCGCCAAAAACTTAAATGGTTTTTTTTTTTATCATAACTGACGTGATTTAATGCGGGGAGTTCGAAAAACGCGGTATCGTTGCGGGAAAACGCTCGTAAGAGGTAAAAAATTACGTTCAAATATTTCCAACTTTAAAGACGCATAAATCCTAAAATATCATACTTACGGCAAATCTGCCTGCGTCAGTCGATTTATCTCAGAAAACTGCATAGGAAAACTCCCAAAAATGTTTGGATTTGAAACTTTCAATCTTTGGGGTGAAAAAACACCAGAGAGGTTAACCTTACGTTTTTTTCAAAAATCGCCAAAAACTTAAATGGTTTTTTTTTTTATCATAACTGACGTGATTTAATGCGGGGAGTTCGAAAAACGCGGTATCGTTGCGGGAAAACGCTCGTAAGAGGTAAAAAATTACGTTCAAATATTTCCAACTTTAAAGACGCATAAATCCTAAAATATCATACTTACGGCAAATCTGCCTGCGTCAGTCGATTTATCTCAGAAAACTGCATAGGAAAACTCCCAAAAATGTTTTGATTTGAAACTTTCAATTTTTGGGGTGAAAAAACACCAGAGAGGTTAACCTTACGTTTTTTTCAAAAATCGCCAAAAACTTAAATGGTTTTTTTTTTTATCATAACTGACGTGATTTAATGCGGGGTGTTCGAAAAACGCGGTATCGTTGCGGGAAAACGCTCGTAAGAGGTAAAAAATTACGTTCCAATATTTCGAACTTTAAAGACGCATAAATCGTAAAATATCATACTTACGGCAAATCTGCTTGCGTCAGTCCATTTATCTCAAAAAACTGCATAGGAAAACGCCAAAAAATGTTTGGATTTGAAACTTTCAATTTTTGGGGTGAAAAAACACCAAAGGGGTTAACCTTACGTTTTTTTCAAAAATCGTTAAAAGTTTAAGTGGTCTTTTTTTGATCATAACCGACGTGATTTGATGCGGGGAGTTCGAAAAACGCGGTATCGTTGCGGGAAAACGCTCGTAAGAGGTAAAAAATTACGTTCAAATATTTCCAACTTTAAAGACGCATAAATCCTAAAATATCATACTTACGGCAAATCTGCCTGCGTCAGTCGATTTATCTCAAAAAACTGCATAGGAAAACGCCAAAAAATGTTTGGATTTGAAACTTTCAATTTTTGAGGTGAAAAAACACCAAAGGGGTTAACCTCACGTTTTTTTCAAAAATCGTTAAAAGTTTAAGTGGTCTTTTTTTGATCATAACCGACGTGATTTGATGCGGGGAGTTCGATAAACGCGGTATCGTTGCGGGAAAACGCTCGTAAGAGGTAAAAAATTACTTTCACATATTTTCAACTTTAAAGACGCATAAATCCTAAAATATCATACTTACGGTAAATCTGCCTGCGTCAGTAGATTTATCTCAAAAAACTGCATAGGAAAACGCCAAAAAATGTTTGGATTTGAAACTTTCAATTTTTGAGGTGAAAAAACACCAAAGGGGTTAACCTCACGTTTTTTTCAAAAATCGTTAAAAGTTTAAGTGGTCTTTTTTTGATCATAACCGACGTGATTTGATGCGGGGAGTTCGATAAACGCGGTATCGTTGCGGTAAACGCTCGTAAGAGGTAAAAAATTACGTTCAAATATTTCCAACTTTAAAGACGCATAAATCCTAAAATATCATACTTACGGCAAATCTGCCTGCGTCAGTCGATTTATCTCAAAAAACTGCATAGGAAAACGCCCAAAAATGTTTGGATTTGAAACTTTCAATTTTTGGGGTGAAAAAACACCAAAGGGGTAAACCTTACGTTTTTTTCAAAAATCGCCAAAAAATTAAATGGTCTTTTTTTGATCATAACCGACGTGATTTGATGCGGGGAGTTCGGAAAACGCGGTATCGTTACGGGAAAACGCTCGTAAGAGGTAAAAAATTACGTTCAAATATTTCCAACTTCAAAGACGCATAAATCCTAAAATATCATACTTACGGCAAATCTGCCTGCGTCAGTCGATTTATCTCAAAAAACTGCATAGGAGAACGCCAAAAAATGTTTGGATTTGAAACTTTCAATTTTTGGGGTGAAAAAACACCAAAGGGGTTAACCTCACGTTTTTTTCAAAAATCGTTAAAAGTTTAAGTGGTCTTTTTTTGATCATAACCGACGTGATTTTATGCGGGGAGTTCGGTAAACGCGGTATCGTTGCGGGAAAACGCTCGTAAGAGGTAAAAAATTACGTTCAAATATTTCCAACTTTAAAGACGCATAAATCCTAAAATATCATACTTACGGCAAATCTGCCTGCGTCAGTCGATTTATCTCAAAAAACTGCATAGGAAAACGCCAAAAAATGTTTGGATTTGAAACTTTCAATTTTTGGGGTGAAAAAACACCAAAGGGGTTAACCTCACGTTTTTTTCAAAAATCGTTAAAAGTTTAAGTGGTCTTTTTTTGATCATAACCGACGTGATGTGATGCGGGGAGTTCGATAAACGCGGTATCGTTGCGGGAAAACGCTCGTAAAAGGTAAAAAATTACGTTCAAATATTTCCAACTTTAAAGACGCATAAATCGTAAAATACTTACTTACGGCAAATCTGCTTGCGTCAGTCCATTTATCTCAAAAAACTGCATAGGAAAACGCCAAAAAATGTTTGGATTTGAAACTTTCAATTTTTGGGGTGAAAAAACACCAAAGGGGTTAACCTTACGTTTTTATCAAAAATCGCCAAAAAATTAAATGGTCTTTTTTTGATCATAACCGACGTGATTTGATGCGTGAAGTTCGAAAAACGCGGTATCGTTGCGGGAAAACGCTCGTAAGAGGTAAAAAATTACATTCAAATATTTGTAAGCTGAGCCCGGCTCTATCGCAGCAAAGCCAACTGCGCAGACTCAGTTCAGAAACCGATTTCCCACAACAACGGATTCTTAGCGACGCTACGGCTAGCTTTTGAGCAATAAAAAAAAGGGGGGGTCAAAGGAGTACTAACTCCGACTCACAAAAGCAAAAGCAAGGCGCCACGTACTTTTCGTCGCTTGGTTGATGACCTGCCTGAAAGCACGAAAGCTGAAATAAGAATAAATAAAACGCGCTGTTGGGGTAACGGTAAACAAAAGCTTTAATATCAAAAACAAAGCAATGAAAATAAATATTCAGAGCGTTCACAAAAAAAATAATAGTTAGGTCATATGCAATGTCAGTCTCAGCTGAAAATAGTGAGATGTCGTCGTCAGATCTGATGGCGCTAACATATATATATACAAGCACGACCATTAAATCGTACTTCGTGCAAACAAATATAATTATTGCGATGAAAGAAAAATAAATCTTCTTTAAATGCGGCGAACGAAGACAATTTAGTTGGTGTAAATTTACTGCGCACAACACTACCAAGCGCACCGCGATGAATTACACAAAAAAAATAATAAATACTTTGGCTCACCCCAAATTGTCCCGACGTTGGTACGGCACTGGATGGTATGCAGAAACGAGTGCTACTGGTCTCGATGGATGCTGATGTTTAAATTCAAAATAATAATTTAACAGTTGATTACCTCGATTCGAATAAATATGATAAGCGGTATAGACGATGAACGGCTTTCTGTTTCGTGTATCGCAATTATCAAAGATGGTGTTGATTATAAATGGATCTCCCGGGTGTCTTGAAAAAACAGCTTGAGTGATAGCGATGATTAGAAAAAAAATCCGCAGATGCGTATCGTGAACTGACTTCCAAACAACCAAATGTCGGTCCTCGAAATATGTTACCGGATATTAAATCCCGAAATAACGGTGCAAAAAAAAATATACAATATTAATTGCTTCCAAATTATCGCAGTAACTACTAAACACCAAAATCCCACTGAATTTACCAAAATTCACCCGATCGAAATTACTATGGCGTTCGCTTATCACCTATCGCTCTTATCCTAATCTCGCAGTTGTATTTAAATTTAATTTAAATTTATACAGAATGTTGAGAAATTGCAAAAATATTAGAAATTCAACCAAAATGCATAGCTAAAAAACCGAAGGTTACAGTCCCCCTCCTTCCTAAAGAATTGAACGTGTTACAATTCTCACCCAGTAACTTCGGAAGTAGAAAAGTGACTCAACTACAATTCCATCCGTACCAATAACCCAACCGACGTGGTCTAATATGGCTTAAGCAATAATGCTTAATAAGAAAGTCTAATATAGAAAAAGCCAATTCTAGCAAAGGTCAAATCTGTCAATATTCATAAAAAAACGAGACAACTTAATTGGAGTCAGGGGGTCGAGCCTTAATGTCTTTTGCACTCCACATACCTTTCTCAACACCGTGATCGTCCATTAAAATATAAGTAAAGGGAGAGATCTTCTCTTTTACATAAAATGGACCAACATACTTAGGTGCTAATTTCTTGCTAAAGAAATCGGGAGCACTCGATAACGCAAAGTTCCTACGAAACACTTCCTGTCCTACCCTAAACTGTTCTTGCCTCTTTCGCAAGTTGTATACTTTTTTGTTCTTGTCGGAGGCGTATAGTAGTATAAGAATGGGGAAGCCGCCATCTTGGTTTTGATCCCCCCACCACTTTTTCTCATGCCACACCCACTTTTCAAGGTCAAGCATCCTATTGGTCATAGCCACGCCCAATTTTCAAGGTCGAGCATTGTATTGTCATAGCCACGCCTAATTTTCAAGGTCGAGCATTGTATTGGTCATAGCCACAGCCACTTTTCAAGGTCAAGCATCTTATTGGTCATAAGCCACGCTTACTTTTCAAGGTCAAGAATTCCATTGGTCGTAAGCCATACCCACGTTTCAAGGACGGTAAGCCATCTCTCTCTCTTTCTTTCTTTCTCACACGCACCTCAGGGTCACCTCAAGGCTATACAGTAAGACCACATTGTAAAATCACCTCTCAAGGTTATCCAAATAAATTGATAGATTTGTGTAAAGACCCACCATATTTTGGTACATATTTAAAATTTAAATTAATTATTTTTATTAGGATTGCAGGAACTTAAGAAACAATATCTTAAATGTTTTAATTTAATTAATATAATATAACGTGCATAATATCTTACGACGCAGTATAATATTATCTCCGACGATAGTGGTATCTATCTATAGATGTTACAGTGGATGCATTAACATAATGGATAAAGTTTATTCTTAAAACTTTAAATATTAACAAGAAAATAATTATTTTAGTGTCTACAAGTGTTCACGTATTTATATTATAGGTATGTGCATTTTTCTAGTTCAATTAATTAATTTCTGGTTAGGTTAGAGCAGCAAGCTGAAAGATTATTGAAGGTTATTGCTCTAACCTAGCACGAAACTAGATAATAATAATATTTAAAATCGTTTTTTATTTATGTAATTTTTAGAATGTCTACAACAAAGTTTCCCTGCGATGGTTGTAAATTTTCCTTTACAATGAAACAAAATTTAAAGAGACATATGAGAGAAACGGGTTGTGGTAATCGTAAGTGTTATATATTTATTAAATTAATACATTCTAACAAATTTTTATTTATTTATAGAATCACAATCTACGAGTAATTATCAATCAAATACAAAAAGGATTAAACTAGACAGTAAGTTGCATTGCCAACAATGCAATATTGATATCATAAATAAGTGTAATCATCAGAAAAGTGCGGAACATAAAATTAACTCTATCAATTTATTTGGTGATAATATACAATTGATTAATACGGCTTTTAAAAGTCGAATACAATCTTATCGCATTTTTTCAAAACATAAATATATTAATCTAAAAGATTTTTTTGATGACGTATTATTACAATTAATCGATTTAATTAAAAATACACTTGTAAAATTTGAATGTCTTAAAATAAATTTACAACTATTTGGGCAATATACACAACAAGCAAAAAATCTATTTGATATTAAATGTTTTAATACGAAAAATATAATTACTACTAAATCAACAGACTTAAATGAATTGTTATTAACATTTTTAAATATTTTAAATTGTAAAATGTCTGAATTTAGTGAAAAAGATAGTGGATGGGCCTTAAGTGAAATTTTATATCTAGAGATGAATTTAAATAAATTTAATCCGTTGCGTGGTGGACAGAATTCGTTTTTAGAGTTGCCAAAATCAATTAAGCTTAAAAATGCTGTTTTAAATATAAGAAACGTTCAAGATCATTATTGCTTTGCTTATAGTATTTTAGCTGCTTTCTGTAAACCACAAGGTTTACATGGTTTATGATATCATCCCAAGTTCATATCCAAATATTTTTGAAAATTTAAATTTGCACGATTTACATTTTCCAATGAAATTAATCGATATAGAAAAATTTGAAAAATTAAATAATATTAGCGTTAATGTTTATGGATTAAATAAAAATGATAAAACAAAAAAATTCGATATTATAGGTCCTTTCCACCACACAAAATGTAAACTTTTAAAACATGTAAATTTATTACTTATTGATGATTGTTTGGGAAAATTTCATTATTGTTTAATAAAAGATTTATCTCGATTGGTATTCGCTCAATTAAATAAACATAAAACACGAAAATATATTTGCGATGGATGTCTTCAATTTTTTAATGATGAATATAAATTAGAGAGACATAATGAATATGATTGTGGTCACATACGCGCTAATTTACCCTCCGATAATCAATTTCGATTAGACAAATTTGGTAATAATATTCCTTCAAATATTTTAAAATTTGAAAGTATCCAAAATCAACTTTCAAGTCCTTTTGTGATTTATGCGGATTTTGAAAGCTTATTAGAACCTATCGCTATAGTAACACCTAACTCCACACAATCGTACACTCTAAAAACTGAACACCATGTACCCTATTCTTTTGGTTACTATATCAAATGTAATTTCGATGATTCTTTCTCGACATATAAAACATATCGAGGGGTAAATTGTGCTTCAGTATTTATGGAATATTTAGAATTAGATGTAAAAAATTTATATGATAAATGTTTAAAATCTATAAAACCAATGATTGCTCTTACGCCAAGTCAAATCAATGAATACAATAATTCCGAAGTTTGTTTTATTTGTGAAAAACCTTTTACAGTTTTAAACGGTAAAGTAAAAGATCATTGTCATTTGACAGGAAACTTTCGTGGCGCAGCTCATTCAATTTGTAACTTACATTTTAAAAATCAAAACGTGATTCCAGTATTACTACACAACTTAGCTAATTACGATGTTCATCTATTCATCAAAAACTTAGCGATGAAAAATGAAAAAGTCGATGTTATAGCCAAAAACAAAGAAAAATATGTTTCATTTACAAAATATGTTTTAGTCGATAAAATTGTCGGTGACAGGGGGCTTCAAGACATTAATATTAAACTTAGATTTTTGGATTCGTTTAAATTTATGCCCACCTCTTTAGAAAAATTATCTAAAACTTGAACCAACGATGATTGTATTGAAATTCGAAAATTTTTTACCGACGATAATGAATTTAACTTTATACGTCAAAAAGGTGTATTTCCTTATTCATACGTTGATAGCTTTTCAAAATTAAACGAGACAAGTTTACCTTCCTCAGAAAATTTTTTTAATCGATTAATAAATGAACCCATAACAAGTGAAGATTATAAACGTGCGCTTAACGTTTGGAATTTATTCGATTGCAAAACTTTGGGAGACTATTCAGATATATACTTAAAATCAGATGTTCTTCTTTTAACCGACTGCTTTGAAAAATTTCGACGCTCTACATTTAAATCGTATGGGTTAGATGCTGCTAAATATTTTACTTTACCATCTTTGAGTTGGTCTAGCATGCTCAAGATGACAAAAATTGAGTTGGAACTTTTAACAGATATTGATTTGCTTCATTTTTTTAAAAAGGGAATTCGCGGTGGAGTCGCTGTTTGTGTTAAACGAAAAGCAATTTCAAATAACAAATATTTGAGTAATTACAACTCTTCAAAACCATCATCATATATTTTATATTTGGATGCTACCAATTTGTATGGCTACGCTATGCAGCAATATTTACCTCATGGTGGTTTCGTTTGGTTAAATGCTGATGAAATATGTGATTTAGATATAAATAAAATTTCAGATACCTCAGACGTGGGATATGCTTTAGAAGTCGATTTAGATTATCCGGAAACTTTGCATGATCTACATAATGATTATCCTTTCTGTCCGGAAAATATAATCCCACCAAAGGGAAAATCAGCTAAATTAATTCCAAATTTGTATAATAAAAAAAATTATATAATTCATTATAGAGCCTTAAAACAATGCTTGAAATATGGTTTAGTTTTGCGTAAAATTCATCGTGTTGCTAAGTTTAACCAATCTCCATGGTTAGCACCATATATAAATGTGAATACTGAATTTCGAAATAACGCAACCTCTGAGTTTGAAAAAGATTTTTTTAAATTATTAAATAATTCTGTTTTCGGAAAAACCATGGAAAATATAGAAAAGCGTAAAGATATTAAATTACTCACTCATTGGAGTAACAATAATAGTTGGGGTGCAGAAACCTATATTGCTAGACCAAATTTTAAAAATGTTACTGTATTCAATGAAAACTTAATAGCAGCTGAAATGAATAAGGTTGAAATCTTATTCGATAAACCGATATATGCCGGATTTGCAATACTAGACATTGCAAAAACTGTGATGTACGAATTTTATTATGATTTTCTACTTTCAAAATATGGGCAAAACGTAAATTTACTATATACGGATACGGACTCCTTAATTATTGAAATTCAAACAGACGATATTTATTCTGATATTAAACAAAATTTACATAAATTTGATACATCTAATTTTAAAGTTTCCAACATTTTTAATATTCCACGAAATCGCTCGATTTTAGGAAAAATGAAGTTGGAATATCCATCTCAAATTATTAAAGAATTTTACGGGACGGGGGCTAAAGCGTATTGTGTGATTTTAGATGATAATGTTACTATTAAAAAAGCAAAAGGGGTCTCTAAAAACACAATAAAAAAAGATTTAGATGTTTTAGATTATAGAGATGCGATAGAAAGTAAACAAGATAAATATTGTCAGATGAATGTTTTTCAATCGACACTTCATGAGATGTATACCGAGTTACGGAATAAAGTAGCATTATCATATTTTGATGATAAGCGTTATCTTAAATCGAATTCACATACTACACTAGCTTGGGGGCATGAGTCTATACGTCTACATGAACTTATTAAACACTTGAGCGAAGATTGAAAAACATTCATCTTACAATATTTGTTATTGACTGTAATATAAATAATAGTTGTAAATAAACCATATAATTTTTCTTTAGTTATACAATATTTTTTTGTTATTATAAGATGTTTGTAAAATAATAATAATAATTATAAATAAAAATATTAATTAGTATCGAATTTTATTTTTATTAAAAAATTAATTTCTTAATAGAATGGTTCTATTATAAATATATGTAGGTACATTATATTATACAACTTGATTAGTGTTTATCCACGAATTGTGACTGTTGTCTAATCCAAGCCACTTAACAAATATTTTCTTTTTCTGTCTTTTTAAAACTTTTTCTATTAAATAAACGTCGGGGTGTTTAACTTTTTGTAATTCTTGTTCATAAAAGCACCCCTTAATTTCCTCGTTGTTAATATCAGTTAGAAGATATGTTCTTGGTAAAGTAACTTTAACTTGAGAAATTTTAAAAATTTCATTGGACCAAGAAGGAGTATATCCTTTCGAGAACGCATGTCAGTAGTATAAGATTGGGGGTGCTATGCACCCCCCACCTCTTTTTTTGTCACCCCCCACCACTTTTTCTCAAACCACGCCCCCTTTTCAAGGTCAAGCATTCTATTGGTCATAGCCACGCCCAATTTTCAAGGTCGAGCATTGTATTGGTCATAGCCACGCCCAATTTTCAAGGTCGAGCATTGTATTGGTCATAGCCATAGCCACTTTTCAAGGTCAAGCATCTTATTGGCGGTAAGCCACGCCCACTCTTCAAGGTCAAGCATTCCATTGGCCGTAAGCCATACCCACGTTTCAAGGACGGTAAGCCATCTCTCTTTCTTTCTTTCTCACACGCGTCTTAGGGTCACCTCAAGGCTATACAGTAAGAACACCACAAGGTTACCCCCTCCACCGACATCGACAGTATATAATGGATACATTTTGCGTACAATATTACAGTCGAACAAGCAATAATAGCTCAAGTTTTGTTAGTGGTTGCTATACAGATCCAAACATAAAAAATCAACTTGAAACGAGTAAGTAAAATGTTAATTAATTAATTAATTTATTAATAATTGTTAAATAATTTGTTACAGTGGAATTTTTAAATGAAAAATCTTATCCGTTAAATAAATCAAACACAAAAAGCATCTCCATCGGATTTTCTAAAATTAGTTTACAACCTACTATTGCAATTATCGGTTTAAAACAAAAAGTAATATTTAATGAAGACGATTGGAAACGTATTATTTTTTACAAACCACTGCTTACTGCATATTTTACCGAAGATGATTCAAAATGGTCACCAATATATGACTCGTTTACTATTGAATTTCAAATTTTTAAATCCAAAAAAATTATAAAATTGTACAAAGATAAAGAACTATGTGTTTATTTTGCATTGGAAACTATCACAGGATTATGGGGCTTGGTTAATTTGATAAACACTTATTTATCAATATTACATAAACAATCGTTTGCGACATATTATTCAAATATAATTAAAAATAACAATTTAAGTTTATTAGAAAACACATCTAATATTGTCAATTTTGTAAACATTGAAACCGATGGGGATAATGCTTATACATTGATGGAGATGATACAATTTTACCCGGAGAAAGTCATAGTAGATGTGGAAATCGCTAACACTATCAAATTATAGGATGTGGATGGCATACAGCGCACAGCATTGGCCAAAAGCTGCTGATCTCCTTTCAGCTGTAGAGCGACAGATGTGCTGTTTGGAAGCAATGAGTTTTGATGTTCAACATGGAGCGGTATACATGAAGGCAGGCTACCCCGACATGGAAGAAGCTCAAGTGCTTGCGCAGAAATATGAAGCACAATATAAAATATGTGAAAGACTTTGTAAAAAAACAATATCATTAGAAATGTTTTGTCAAACGTTAATTGATAAAGACTTTAAAAATGTATTATATGAAATAAGAGATTTTCTACCTTATTATATTGTAAAAGATTATAATTTAGTTGATAAGGATGATAATGATGATGATAAAATATAATAATAATAATAATAAAATTTATTTGAAAACTATTATGTTATATTATTTAATGTGTAAACATTAACATATATAAGGGATGGAAATTTTGTACAATTAAATAGTAATCTTCAATATCTTCAACTAAGTGGATGTGTGTAAAAGCAATCAAATCATCAAGTGAAAATGAATACCGCTCTAATTTACTTCATAGGCGCACTATTTAACAACACTTTAATCCTAACATGTCCAAAAAATCTTAAAAACGCTATGATTTGCACTCAATATTTGGATATCAATGAGACACCCAAAACTTGTAAAAAATTTGATGAAATGCACGTTGAAATCATGCAGAGTGGCCAAAACATTATTACACATTCATTAGTAGTTGATAGTGGTAAACCCATTTTATATTATGAAGTCAACTTTAAGCTTCAAGATGCAAGTGAAAGAACAAACCCCGGAGAATATTTGGTGCTAAATTTGAATAAACTTAGAAACCACAATCGAGTTTCTAGCATCATAATTTATACATTTTTATTTTTTATAATCATTATATTGTATATTTTTATATTTTTTTTTGTAAAAACCCAAAAATTTCGTTTCTGCAAATAGCAAGAAATAAATAAATAAATAAACTTTTTTTTCAAAACTTTTATTGATTAATTCATATTATATCTTTAATAGTTAACATTATTGTAATATACAAGAACGGCAATAAGAAAGTTTATTGATATAGGAATCATTTGAATCTTCAACTTTTGTAGATATCTTCGAATAATTTTCAGGTATTGAATTAGGAAAAAATTCGTATCTCCCACAAACATCTTCTCCAACAAAGGGGCAACGTCGTGACCATTTTTTATGCTCCGTCATAGGATCGTCTCCAATTTTCCAATCACCAATAACGATTGAACAAAATGCACACCGCACACTATCACCATTTCTTAAACTATAAAATCCAGCTTTTGCCAACTCATTTGAATTTATAATGGGATACTTCCAATCCCTAAACGAAAAAAGGCGATCTTCTTCTTCTGCATATACACCCATGTTCTTCATATAATAATTGCTTGGATATGTAATAAACATACTGGATCACCACTTATATCATTCTACCCCCCAATAGTACTTTGCTAATGCTTATATAGACATAATAAAAAAAAATATATATTAAAAAAACATTTTATTCGTGCATAATATATTCGTTATACAAATAAAATACATTAGTCAGAGCACAAATGCAATTTGTTAGCGAATGATAAAACCAATATGGGTTTCCCATTGGTAGTTTGGGTTGCTCAGTCAACTCCACTATAGGTGTACTAATAATATTTTTGATAAATAATGTTTTTTCACATCCTTTGATATACACAACGTCAGCAGATGAAGTTAATTGTTTTACAATTTCAACAAATTTATGAACAGGTGTAAATCCACTTCCCCATAATATCCCGTGGTGATTATTCATTAAATAGTTTGCTTGTTTTTGGAATTCCATAGTCAAACAATTAAACCGAAAAGGTGGTTTGAAGACGTAGTGAGCTGTCTTGAAACCATCATAAACAGCTAATTCTTTAGGGGAAAACACTTTATGGGAAGTCATGAAACCTTGCACATCCAAAACTATTTTGTTACTCATATTTGCTTTACAGATTTTGTTAGAGGACTATAACTAAACAAGCGATCATGGAGAATTAAACAATATGCGGTTGTGTTTTCTATTATATTAGCACCGGCTTCAAATTCTACTCTTACTTCTATTGGCCCTTTACTAAGACTATCCTTCTGACGCGTACAATCTACCACTATCAATGGGGCGTTTCTTTTAAAATCTTCAGGTGTAAACATCGGTTCGTTTTCTTTACCGTAATATGTTTGTTGAAAATTTGCAAACATTTCATATAAAATTGAAAAAGAATTCTTTTTATAGTTTATATTTAAATTGTCGTATGGATAGCGCTCCGAATTTAAGTAAACACTTAGATTTATCAAATCGGAAGGATCAAATTTACTCATATCCTTATCATTTTTGTTTTTTCTATTTGTTGAAAATGCGATTATTATCATTCTAGGTGTTTCTACTTGTGTGGTAGTTTTCACGGTCCATGAGTGGCGATTCGTTAATGGTAATTGGGGATATTCGTGAAGTTCCCACGATCTAAATGCTATGGGAATTTCTAAGTTTTGTTCGATGTATTTTGTTAAACGTAGTTGCTCTTCTAAAGAAACCGATATGTGCGGCACCTTCCAAAAAAGTTTATTAATAGTAACTCGTAGCTTTTCTTCGCTATTTGCCGATTCCAACGCATTAATATCGCTATTACTTCTTACTAATACTAATTCTTGTTTGGCGTTCAATATTATTTTATTATAATCCTCACAAAATCCCAAAAACATTTTTAAGGGTATACAGGCGTTAAAATTTCCATCAATACCTTGATTTAACACCATATCTTTATTATTTTTTGACTCCCATCCAGCATTTTTTAATTTTAAACATTCGTTTTCCGAGTAGGATGGATATGCTTTCATAGTAGAGGTAATACCTGGATTTCTGGAAGAATCGATCACAACTCCGTTTAGCTCATATCTAATTTCACTGAATAAAAAAGCTACGCCATTGTTAATGAAATGACCAGTAGTAGAGTTAGTATTGGTTTCTGTTTTTAATGTTCCCTCTACGTAAAGATAGCTAAGACTGGGAGCCGTATACGCATCCAACTGTTGAATAGGAATTCTAATTTCATCATTATTATCAAATGATGTAGAAGCATATGGTTGATGTGTATGAAATTCCGCATTTGTAATCGAATTATCTTCTATAATTTTTTCTGCAATATCTAAAATCCCCATTTTCACACGAGCACTTTATAACCTAAGGCTTTTAAAAACGCTATATTGATTGGTGTTAACGCTCTATTGCTTGGTGTTACTAACTCCTCGGAAGATTTTTGACTGACTCTTTTTATATTAGACACACGCTTATAATAATTTTCACGCGCACTTCTTGAATATTGGATTACCATATTATTATTTAGAGCTTTTTTAAATGAAACCTGATGGATATTTCTTCTCCATTAAAATCTACAACCTGATCGTTCTGGTCTATTATTCTAACTGAAATATTTGATATAAATCGAACATTTATAGGTAAATAAATAACATTGGATAGAGTTTCAACTATTTTATAACCACGTGGAACTATCGGAAAAAACTCGTGTACTATGTGACTTAGTTTTCCATTTTTATAAGAACCGGTAGTAATATTACATTCAATACAAATGGAGTTTACCGATAAAATATTTACGCTGCGATCAGATAATTTC
This sequence comes from Cantharis rufa, assembly GCA_947369205.1. NCBI lineage: Eukaryota > Metazoa > Arthropoda > Insecta > Coleoptera > Cantharidae > Cantharis > Cantharis rufa. The sequence continues at coordinate 30,595,002 of OX376306.1, read as the reverse complement.
AAACTATTTTTTGCGATGTTTTGTTTATCAAAACCTAATAACGGTCCTATGTTATCACTTTTCCAAAAATTTATACGTTCTGTACATTTAATATTTACTTTTGAAGTATTAGTATTCGTCGTGAGTTCTAAAGCGACATTATCAATGCTTAATTGTGTTTGTAAATATGATTGAATATCAACGATTTCGTATGCCCCCGAAGGAATTTCAATTGTTTTTTCGTTTACCAGATAGAATTTATTGTTATCACTCGATATGTTCAGTAAAGTTTTAGATAAATCTAATACATAATCACCATTTTGTTGTTTAACAAAGCCCAGAAATGATTTCAAATCATTTTCAGGTTCCTCGGTGATATTACTTGATTTTAATCGTACTTCGTTTTTCGAAATAAGAAACTTATTAGGTACTATTTTATTTATTTCTTTTTGTACATGGTTTAGAACATCAATTAAATTGTAAAGGTCAATTGAAACGTGAACGCTTACACTTTGCCCATCTGCGAAAAAAAACCTATTCTTTTCTTGAGCGATGTAAATTACTACGTCGTTTAACTCTAATGTGTATTGATTAGTTTCTTTGTGAATATTAAAGTTAAGACCTCTTAATACGCTATCCTTATTTTCCAAATTACCTAGTGACACACAATTTAGAACTATTTTATTATTATTTGTCGAAGCAATTGAAATAGCATCACTATCTTCTAACGTCGTTTGTATTCTCTTAACAAGCATTTCAATATTCGTCTGACCGACAGGAATGGTCATATCGGTATCATATCCATAATAAAATTTATTACATCCAGTCTTAACATTATGTATAGTGTTATAAGTTTCGAAGTTTGTTAACGCTAAAACGTATTGTCCATCATCGGCACAAATAATAGGATTGATTTCAGAATAAAATTCGGAAGTTTTACCGCTTACACTGATTACATATGACATGTTGCCGATGGTTGTCGACTTAACACTGAGGTAAATTAATTAGTTGAATGTCTATATAAAAAGTCTAAACACAAATGCCCGCAATTGACGGAGTTAAACTTTTGATATCTATCATAATTGTATTTAATCTTCTTATCACTACCGAAGTATTTTATTACTTGTGGGGGTGGAGGTAAATTTCCAAAACTATCAAAATATAAAATATTATCACGATGCTTTATGTATGCAGTCCAATGAGAACCGGATTTAAAATCTTCCTCCAAATTAACTACTCCGCTCTCAAATGTATGTATTTTTTTCGGTAAAGTATTTTTCATAAAAACTCCTCTAAAATTTCGAATTTTAAATTTTTTAACATAGCGAAGTAAATCGATATTTGATAAGGGTTTCTTCGGTAGTGACGCTAATAGTTTTTTGAATAAGGTTTTAGATATAGACCGAGTCCACTTTTATATGGTTTTAAATAAAGACCTTTGCCTAATGCAATAGTTTCCATGCTTTTATTATGTCTTTGAGCTTCCTTTAAATTTTCTTTAGCGCTTTTAGAATCATTAACAGCTTTAACAATTCCTGCAGCACCACCCCCTAAAGCCCCTAAGGCACTTAGAGCGGCAAATATGGGAATTAGTGGTAAGAAGCCTCCAGATTTTGGGATTGGAATAATTCGTGGTTTTTTAGGTTTTTGCTTAATGGTCGAAAGAGCGATTTTCGCATTAGTTAATAAATCCGAACTTTTACTTCGGCGTAAAACATCTGCAGTTTTTTTCAAAACCTGTCTAAACGATGGTTTTTTAGATCTTTTCAAACCCATCCCAGCTTTAACTTTAGCCTTCATCACTCCAGCGACACCTAATGCTGCAAGTTTTTCTGTAAACGATGAATCCTTTGAAATCGCCCTATGTATAGCTTTATCGGCTAGTATTTTATCTGCTTTATGTCTTTCGGGTATATCCTTTAAATTTGAATAGGCAATATCGTGCTCTTTACAGGCTTCGTCTAGAGGGTTAATACCAGAATCACCTCTCGCTAAACGCTTATTTAACTTCGTACCAGGACCACAAAATCTTAGAAAAATTAAAATAAATTATTGATTTAATAATTCTTGACTATTTAATATAAATTAAATACCTATAACCCGGAATATGTAATTCAAAGGGTAAATTATTTATAATACTATTAACAAGTCCAGCACCACGTTTACGATGTATCAACATGTCGATACAAATGTTAACTGAAGTGAATTACTTCATATTCTTCTTTTAAACGCACCCGAGTAAAATGTTTTGCTATTAAAATCTAAAATTTCGGTAATATTTTAAAGCGTTATATATCGTAGCGGTATTAAAACGGTATTCTAAAAAAAGCGTTTATATATGATATAGTATGTATGGGGTGCACTTGGCCGTGGGAACCTAATTGGAGTACAGGTCCGGACTAGTGGTATGTATCGTGTTATGTACCGTTATATACCGTGTCTACCGGTATACGGTATATATCACCGGTATACCGTTATATACCGTATTATATACCGTATTACATACCGTATACCGGTAGACACGGTATATAACGGTATATAACGGTATATAATACGGTATATAACGGTATACCGGAATACCGGTGATATATACCGTATACCGGTAGACACGGTATATAACGGTACATAACACGGTACATACCGCTAGTCCGGACCTGGACTCAATTTGGTTCCCACTGCCAAATACCCCCATACCAACTAATATAATATATTGTAGCGGTTTTCCATAATGTATAATATAGTATTTATAAAACAAAATCATTTGTAAAAATGCGTTTAGAGAAACAACATCATCAGCTACCCATATCAAACCACGATGTTCAAACACACACCTTTCCTAAACATGGTGTTTTATTGGGGTGTTACTCAAAAATGGGGTTGATTGTTGGTTATTCTGGTTGTGGTAAAACGAATGCTCTTCTGTGTTTACTCCTTCACCCCAACGGACTTCGCTTTGAAAATATTTACCTATATTCCAAATCAGTATTTCAACCTAAATATGAATATTTAAAACAAGTGTTAAAACCTTTAAGCGAGATCGGTTATTTTGAATATGAAAACGAGAAAGAGGTGCCTCCCCCCATGAATGTTAAACCAAATTCGATATTTATTTTTGATGATGTGGTTTGCACCAATCAGGACATTATGAGGGAGTACTTCAGTTTTGGTAGACATAAGAATCTCGATTCTTTTTACTTATGTCAAACATATAGTAAAATTCCGAAGCAACTAATAAGAGATAATGCAAATTTTCTAGTTTTGTTTAAACAAGATAATACAAATTTGAAGCATGTTTATGATGATCATGTGGGGGTTGATATGACTTTTAATCAATTTAAAACTTTATGCAATATCTGTTGGAAAAATAAATATGGAATGTTAGTGATCGACAAATCTTGTGATATTAACAATGGACGTTATAGAAAGGGTTTCGATACATTTATTTATATATAAGTCTATAATTTATTAGAATAGTTTCTAGTACTATGACGACCACAATCAATGAAGGTTTAACTCGTGATCTTATTCAAGCGAGAAAAGCTGTGAAAATGAAATATAAAAATTTTAAATCAGATATGATGCAATCAAGTTCAGATTTATTTAAAAAATATAAACCCATCACGGAGCCTTTACAAAAAATAGTTTCACAATTCGACGAAACATCTAAAATAAATAAAATAAAATCTGAAGAAACACCGACAATTGATAATATAGATATATCAAGCAAAATAAAAAAACAATATGGACGCAAATCTGAAGTGAAGCCAAAAATCGATAGATCACCACCAGAATTTTTAATGGATGGTGCAATTTACCATCATGAACCTGATGCTGTTGATTTAAATCGAACAATTTTACATCCTCTGTTTGCCGAAGAAGAATATAGCCAAGCTCATAATGAAACAGTTAAAGAAGTGAATGATATGTTGGATTCGAATGCATTTAAAGATTATTTAGAAAATTTTAATGCGCCTTTACCAAGAGAATATGTTGAGAATATGATAAGAGATACGAAAGGTGTTTTCGATTTTAATTATGGAGTGAGACATAATTTGGAAACTGCTAAATTTACTATTGGTGATTCACTACTTGATTTTGAAGGACCCAATATTATGCTAAAAGTACCGAACAGTACTAAATCTTTAACATATATAGGAACCCCAGGCCTTTACGAACTCTTATTTAAAAAGCAACCGTTGGGGTATCGTACAGATGATGAAAAAAACTATATTGACATTGGGAATAGAACCAATCTATTTCGTAGAAATTATTCATCTACTGATCAAATAAATGGTAACGCCACACCCAAGTATAAAACAATAATTGAACCTGCATTAAGAAGTAAGAATATAATAGCAAATAAAAAGAAAAGGGGTGCTGGTTTTCTAGAATCTCCCTTATTTTTACAATATAACAACAAGAGAAAAGAGTTTGTGTATTTTAATGATGTAAATGAGATAGTCGAGCGATTAAAACTCTTAATAGCTTCCCGATCTGCTGGTCACGATGGTCATACAAACGAAATCGCATCCATAGAAGAAGAATTACGAGAAGCAAAAATTATAAAATAAGAAACGCAACAATCACACAGTTTTAAATAATATTTTAAAATGGTGGATTTAAAGAGAGATGTTGTAAACGAATTACATAGATCTGCCCGCCGAAATTATCAGCGTAGACCAGTGTTAGTTCAAGGATTGAACGACTTATTTCAAGCAGATTTAGTAGATATTGCTCAATTATCGACTATAAATAAAGGTTTTAAATTTATATTGGTTGTGATTAATGTGTTCTCCAAATACGTATGGGCTAAACCTCTAAAAAATAAAAGTGCACATGAAGTGACAGCAGCTATGAAAAAGATTTTTGAAAAAAGTATACCTAAAAATTTGCAAACAGATTTGGGGAAAGAGTTTTACAATAAGGAGTTTCAAGAATTAATGAAGAAATATAAAATAAATCATTATAGCACATATTCAGTTAAAAAGGCAAGCGTTGTCGAGCGAGTCAATCGCACCCTTAAGGGGTTAATGTGGAAAGAATTTAGTCTTCGAGGAAATTATCGTTGGTTGGATATATTACAAAAATTAGTAGACGTATATAATACGAAAAAGCATTCTACGACTGGTTTAAAACCGATCGATGTCAATAAAAGAAATGCTCAATTACTTTTAAAGACGGTGTTCAATCATCCGAAAGTTGTGGATCCGAAAACTCCCAAATTTAAAATTGGTGATAATGTTAGAATAAGCAAATATAGACATGAGTAGTATAAGATTCTCTTTTTTTGTCACCCCCACCACTTTTTCTCAAACCACGCCCCCTTTTCAAGGTCAAGCATTCTATTGGTCATAGCCACGCCCAATTTTCAAGGTCGAGCATTGTATTGGTCATAGCCACGCCCAATTTTCAAGGTCGAGCATTGTATTGGTCATAGCCATAGCCACTTTTCAAGGTCAAGCATCTTATTGGCGGTAAGCCACGCCCACTCTTCAAGGTCAAGCATTCCATTGGCCGTAAGCCATACCCACGTTTCAAGGACGGTAAGCCATCTCTCTTTCTTTCTTTCTCACACGCGTCTTAGGGTCACCTCAAGGCTATACAGTAAAAAATACATTGTAAAATCACCTCTCAAGGTTATCCAAATAAATTGATAGATACTAATTATTTTTATCACAAATATAGATAATACAAATCATTTTTATATAGTACGAATTTAAAAATGTGTAAAGACCCACCATATTTTGGTACATATTTAAAATTTAAATTAATTATTTTTATTAGGATTGCAGGAACTTAAGAAACAATATCTTAAATGTTTTAATTTAATTAATATAATATAACGTGCATAATATCTTACGACGCAGTATAATATTATCTCCGACGATAGTGGTATCTATCTATAGATGTTACAGTGGATGCATTAACATAATGGATAAAGTTTATTCTTAAAACTTTAAATATTAACAAGAAAATAATTATTTTAGTGTCTACAAGTGTTCACGTATTTATATTATAGGTATGTGCATTTTTCAAGTTCAATTAATTAATTTCGTGCTAGGTTAGAGCAGCAAGCTGAAAGATTATTGAAGGTTATTGCTCTAACCTAGCACGAAACTAGATAATAATAATATTTAAAATCTTTTTTATTTATGTAATTTTTAGAATGTCTACCACAATGTTTCCTTGTGATGTTTGTAAATTTTCCTTTACAAAGAAACGAAGTTTAAACAGGCATATGAAAGAAACAGTTTGTGGTGATCGTAAGTGTTATTATATATTTATTAAATTAATACATTCTAACAAATTTTTATTTATTTATAGAATCACAATCTACGAGTAATTATCAATCAAATACAAAAAGGATTAAACTAGACTGTAAGTTGCATTGCCAACAATACAATATTGATATCATAAATAAGTGTAATCATCAGAAAAGTGCGGAACATAAAATTAACTCTATCAATTTATTTGGTGATAATATACAATTGATTAATACGGCTTTTAAAAGTCGAATACAATCTTATCGCATTTTTTCAAAACATAAATATATTAATCTAAAAGATTTTTTTGATGACGTATTATTACAATTAATCGATTTAATTAAAAATACACTTGTTAAATTTGAATGTCTTAAAATAAATTTACAGCTATTTGGGCAATATACACAACAAGCAAAAAATCTATTTGATATTAAATGTTTTAATACGAAAAATATAATTACTACTAAATCAACAGACTTAAATGAATTGTTATTAACATTTTTAAATATTTTAAATTGTAAAATGTCTGAATTTAGTGAAAAAGATAGTGGATGGGCCTTAAATGAAATTTTATATCTAGAGATGAATTTAAATAACTTTAATCCGTTGCGTGGTGGACAGAATTCGTTTTTAGAGTTGCCAAAATCAATTATACTTAAAAATGCTGTTTTAAATATAAGAAACGTTCAAGATCATTATTGCTTTGCTTATTGTATTTTAGCTGCTTTCTGTAAACCGCAAAGTTATGATATCATTCCAAGTTCATATCCAAATATTTTTGAAAATTTAAATTTGCACGATTTACATTTTCCAATGAAATTAATCGATATAGAAAAATTTGAAAAATTAAATAATATTAGCGTTAATGTTTATGGATTAAATAAAAATGATAAAACAAAAAAATTCGATATTATAGGTCCTTTCCACCACACAAAATGTAAACTTTTAAAACATGTAAATTTATTACTTATTGATGATGGGTTGGGAAAATTTCATTATTGTTTAATAAAAGATTTATCTCGATTGGTATCCACTCAATTAAATAAACATAAGACACGAAAATATATTTGCGATGGATGTCTTCAATTTTTTAATGATGAATATAAATTAGTGAGACATAATGAATATGATTGTGGTCACATACGCGCTAATTTACCCTCCGATAATCAATTTCGATTAGACAAATTTGGTAATAATATTCCTTCAAATATTTTAAAATTTGAAAGTATCCAAAATCAACTTTCAAGTCCTTTTGTGATTTATGCGGATTTTGAAAGCTTATTAGAACCTATCGCTATAGTAACACCTAACTCCACACAATCGTACACTCTAAAAACTGAACACCATGTACCCTATTCTTTTGGTTACTATATCAAATGTAATTTCGATGATTCTTTCTCGACATATAAAACATATCGAGGGGTAAATTGTGCTTCAGTATTTATGGAATATTTAGAATTAGATGTAAAAAATTTATATGATAAATGTTTAAAATCTATAAAACCAATGATTGCTCTTACGCCAAGTCAAATCAATGAATACAATAATTCCGAAGTTTGTTTTATTTGTGAAAAACCTTTTACAGTTTTAAACGGTAAAGTAAAAGATCATTGTCATTTGACAGGAAACTTTCGTGGCGCAGCTCATTCAATTTGTAACTTACATTTTAAAAATCAAAACGTGATTCCAGTATTACTACACAACTTAGCTAATTACGATGTTCATCTATTCATCAAAAACTTAGCGATGAAAAATGAAAAAGTCGATGTTATAGCCAAAAACAAAGAAAAATATGTTTCATTTACAAAATATGTTTTAGTCGATAAAATTGTCGGTGACAGGGGGCTTCAAGACATTAATATTAAACTTAGATTTTTGGATTCGTTTAAATTTATGCCCACCTCTTTAGAAAAATTATCTAAAACTTGAACCAACGATGATTGTATTGAAATTCGAAAATTTTTTACCGACGATAATGAATTTAACTTTATACGTCAAAAAGGTGTATTTCCTTATTCATACGTTGATAGCTTTTCAAAATTAAACGAGACAAGTTTACCTTCCTCAGAAAATTTTTTTAATCGATTAATAAATGAACCCATAACAAGTGAAGATTATAAACGTGCGCTTAACGTTTGGAATTTATTCGATTGCAAAACTTTGGGAGACTATTCAGATATATACTTAAAATCAGATGTTCTTCTTTTAACCGACTGCTTTGAAAAATTTCGACGCTCTACATTTAAATCGTATGGGTTAGATGCTGCTAAATATTTTACTTTACCATCTTTGAGTTGGTCTAGCATGCTCAAGATGACAAAAATTGAGTTGGAACTTTTAACAGATATTGATTTGCTTCATTTTTTTAAAAAGGGAATTCGCGGTGGAGTCGCTGTTTGTGTTAAACGAAAAGCAATTTCAAATAACAAATATTTGAGTAATTACAACTCTTCAAAACCATCATCATATATTTTATATTTGGATGCTACCAATTTGTATGGCTACGCTATGCAGCAATATTTACCTCATGGTGGTTTCGTTTGGTTAAATGCTGATGAAATATGTGATTTAGATATAAATAAAATTTCAGATACCTCAGACGTGGGATATGCTTTAGAAGTCGATTTAGATTATCCGGAAACTTTGCATGATCTACATAATGATTATCCTTTCTGTCCGGAAAATATAATCCCACCAAAGGGAAAATCAGCTAAATTAATTCCAAATTTGTATAATAAAAAAAATTATATAATTCATTATAGAGCCTTAAAACAATGCTTGAAATATGGTTTAGTTTTGCGTAAAATTCATCGTGTTGCTAAGTTTAACCAATCTCCATGGTTAGCACCATATATAAATGTGAATACTGAATTTCGAAATAACGCAACCTCTGAGTTTGAAAAAGATTTTTTTAAATTATTAAATAATTCTGTTTTCGGAAAAACCATGGAAAATATAGAAAAGCGTAAAGATATTAAATTACTCACTCATTGGAGTAACAATAATAGTTGGGGTGCAGAAACCTATATTGCTAGACCAAATTTTAAAAATGTTACTGTATTCAATGAAAACTTAATAGCAGCTGAAATGAATAAGGTTGAAATCTTATTCGATAAACCGATATATGCCGGATTTGCAATACTAGACATTGCAAAAACTGTGATGTACGAATTTTATTATGATTTTCTACTTTCAAAATATGGGCAAAACGTAAATTTACTATATACGGATACGGACTCCTTAATTATTGAAATTCAAACAGACGATATTTATTCTGATATTAAACAAAATTTACATAAATTTGATACATCTAATTTTAAAGTTTCCAACATTTTTAATATTCCACGAAATCGCTCGATTTTAGGAAAAATGAAGTTGGAATATCCATCTCAAATTATTAAAGAATTTTACGGGACGGGGGCTAAAGCGTATTGTGTGATTTTAGATGATAATGTTACTATTAAAAAAGCAAAAGGGGTCTCTAAAAACACAATAAAAAAAGATTTAGATGTTTTAGATTATAGAGATGCGATAGAAAGTAAACAAGATAAATATTGTCAGATGAATGTTTTTCAATCGACACTTCATGAGATGTATACCGAGTTACGGAATAAAGTAGCATTATCATATTTTGATGATAAGCGTTATCTTAAATCGAATTCACATACTACACTAGCTTGGGGGCATGAGTCTATACGTCTACATGAACTTATTAAACACTTGAGCGAAGATTGAAAAACATTCATCTTACAATATTTGTTATTGACTGTAATATAAATAATAGTTGTAAATAAACCATATAATTTTTCTTTAGTTATACAATATTTTTTTGTTATTATAAGATGTTTGTAAAATAATAATAATAATTATAAATAAAAATATTAATTAGTATCGAATTTTATTTTTATTAAAAAATTAATTTCTTAATAGAATGGTTCTATTATAAATATATGTAGGTACATTATATTATACAACTTGATTAGTGTTTATCCACGAATTGTGACTGTTGTCTAATCCAAGCCACTTAACAAATATTTTCTTTTTCTGTCTTTTTAAAACTTTTTCTATTAAATAAACGTCGGGGTGTTTAACTTTTTGTAATTCTTGTTCATAAAAGCACCCCTTAATTTCCTCGTTGTTAATATCAGTTAGAAGATATGTTCTTGGTAAAGTAACTTTAACTTGAGAAATTTTAAAAATTTCATTGGACCAAGAAGGAGTATATCCTTTCGAGAACGCATGTCTATATTTGCTTATTCTAACACTATCACCAATTTTAAATTTGGGAGTTTTCGGATCCACAACTTTCGGATGATTGAACACCGTCTTTAAAAGTAATTGAGCATTTTTTTTATTGACATCGATCGGTTTTAAACCAGTCGTAGAATGCTTTTTCGTATTATATACGTCTACTAATTTTTGTAATATATCCAACCAACGATAATTTCCTCGAAGACTAAATTCTTTCCACATTAAACCCTTAAGGGTGCGATTGACTCGCTCGACAACGCTTGCCTTTTTAACTGAATATGTGCTGTAATGATTTATTTTATATTTCTTCATTAATTCTTGAAACTCCTTATTGTAAAACTCTTTCCCCAAATCTGTTTGCAAATTTTTAGGTATACTTTTTTCAAGAATCTTTTTCATAGCTGCTGTCACTTCATGTGCACTTTTATTTTTTAGAGGTTTAGCCCATACGTATTTGGAGAACACATTAATCACAACCAATATAAATTTAAAACCTTTATTTATAGTCGATAATTGAGCAATATCTACTAAATCTGCTTGAAATAAGTCGTTCAATCCTTGAACTAACACTGGTCTACGCTGATAATTTCGGCGGGCAGATCTATGTAATTCGTTTACAACATCTCTCTTTAAATCCACCATTTTAAAATATTATTTAAAACTGTGTGATTGTTGCGTTTCTTATTTTATAATTTTTGCTTCTCGTAATTCTTCTTCTATGGATGCGATTTCGTTTGTATGACCATCGTGACCAGCAGATCGGGAAGCTATTAAGAGTTTTAATCGCTCGACTATCTCATTTACATCATTAAAATACACAAACTCTTTTCTCTTGTTGTTATATTGTAAAAATAAGGGAGATTCTAGAAAACCAGCACCCCTTTTCTTTTTATTTGCTATTATATTCTTACTTCTTAATGCAGGTTCAATTATTGTTTTATACTTGGGTGTGGCGTTACCATTTATTTGATCAGTAGATGAATAATTTCTACGAAATAGATTGGTTCTATTCCCAATGTCAATATAGTTTTTTTCATCATCTGTACGATACCCCAACGGTTGCTTTTTAAATAAGAGTTCGTAAAGGCCTGGGGTTCCTATATATGTTAAAGATTTAGTACTGTTCGGTACTTTTAGCATAATATTGGGTCCTTCAAAATCAAGTAGTGAATCACCAATAGTAAATTTAGCAGTTTCCAAATTATGTCTCACTCCATAATTAAAATCGAAAACACCTTTCGTATCTCTTATCATATTCTCAACATATTCTCTTGGTAAAGGCGCATTAAAATTTTCTAAATAATCTTTAAATGCATTCGAATCCAACATATCATTCACTTCTTTAACTGTTTCATTATGAGCTTGGCTATATTCTTCTTCGGCAAACAGAGGATGTAAAATTGTTCGATTTAAATCAACAGCATCAGGTTCATGATGGTAAATTGCACCATCCATTAAAAATTCTGGTGGTGATCTATCGATTTTTGGCTTCACTTCAGATTTGCGTCCATATTGTTTTTTTATTTTGCTTGATATATCTATATTATCAATTGTCGGTGTTTCTTCAGATTTTATTTTATTTATTTTAGATGTTTCGTCGAATTGTGAAACTATTTTTTGTAAAGGCTCCGTGATGGGTTTATATTTTTTAAATAAATCTGAACTTGATTGCATCATATCTGATTTAAAATTTTTATATTTCATTTTCACAGCTTTTCTCGCTTGAATAAGATCACGAGTTAAACCTTCATTGATTGTGGTCGTCATAGTACTAGAAACTATTCTAATAAATTATAGACTTATATATAAATAAATGTATCGAAACCCTTTCTATAACGTCCATTGTTAATATCACAAGATTTGTCGATCACTAACATTCCATATTTATTTTTCCAACAGATATTGCATAAAGTTTTAAATTGATTAAAAGTCATATCAACCCCCACATGATCATCATAAACATGCTTCAAATTTGTATTATCTTGTTTAAACAAAACTAGAAAATTTGCATTATCTCTTATTAGTTGCTTCGGAATTTTACTATATGTTTGACATAAGTAAAAAGAATCGAGATTCTTATGTCTACCAAAACTGAAGTACTCCCTCATAATGTCCTGATTGGTGCAAACCACATCATCAAAAATAAATATCGAATTTGGTTTAACATTCATGGGGGGAGGCACCTCTTTCTCGTTTTCATATTCAAAATAACCGATCTCGCTTAAAGGTTTTAACACTTGTTTTAAATATTCATATTTAGGTTGAAATACTGATTTGGAATATAGGTAAATATTTTCAAAGCGAAGTCCGTTGGGGTGAAGGAGTAAACACAGAAGAGCATTCGTTTTACCACAACCAGAATAACCAACAATCAACCCCATTTTTGAGTAACACCCCAATAAAACACCATGTTTAGGAAAGGTGTGTGTTTGAACATCGTGGTTTGATATGGGTAGCTGATGATGTTGTTTCTCTAAACGCATTTTTACAAATGATTTTGTTTTATAAATACTATATTATACATTATGGAAAACCGCTACAATATATTATATTAGTTGGTATGGGGGTATTTGGCAGTGGGAACCAAATTGAGTCCAGGTCCGGACTAGCGGTATGTACCGTGTTATGTACCGTTATATACCGTGTCTACCGGTATACGGTATATATCACCGGTATTCCGGTATACCGTTATATACCGTATTATATACCGTTATATACCGTTATATACCGTGTCTACCGGTATACGGTATGTAATACGGTATATAATACGGTATATAACGGTATACCGGTGATATATACCGTATACCGGTAGACACGGTATATAACGGTACATAACACGATACATACCACTAGTCCGGACCTGTACTCCAATTAGGTTCCCACGGCCAAGTGCACCCCATACATACTATATCATATATAAACGCTTTTTTTAGAATACCGTTTTAATACCGCTACGATATATAACGCTTTAAAATATTACCGAAATTTTAGATTTTAATAGCAAAACATTTTACTCGGGTGCGTTTAAAAGAAGAATATGAAGTAATTCACTTCAGTTAACATTTGTATCGACATGTTGATACATCGTAAACGTGGTGCTGGACTTGTTAATAGTATTATAAATAATTTACCCTTTGAATTACATATTCCGGGTTATAGGTATTTAATTTATATTAAATAGTCAAGAATTATTAAATCAATAATTTATTTTAATTTTTCTAAGATTTTGTGGTCCTGGTACGAAGTTAAATAAGCGTTTAGCGAGAGGTGATTCTGGTATTAACCCTCTAGACGAAGCCTGTAAAGAGCACGATATTGCCTATTCAAATTTAAAGGATATACCCGAAAGACATAAAGCAGATAAAATACTAGCCGATAAAGCTATACATAGGGCGATTTCAAAGGATTCATCGTTTACAGAAAAACTTGCAGCATTAGGTGTCGCTGGAGTGATGAAGGCTAAAGTTAAAGCTGGGATGGGTTTGAAAAGATCTAAAAAACCATCGTTTAGACAGGTTTTGAAAAAAACTGCAGATGTTTTACGCCGAAGTAAAAGTTCGGATTTATTAACTAATGCGAAAATCGCTCTTTCGACCATTAAGCAAAAACCTAAAAAACCACGAATTATTCCAATCCCAAAATCTGGAGGCTTCTTACCACTAATTCCCATATTTGCCGCTCTAAGTGCCTTAGGGGCTTTAGGGGGTGGTGCTGCAGGAATTGTTAAAGCTGTTAATGATTCTAAAAGCGCTAAAGAAAATTTAAAGGAAGCTCAAAGACATAATAAAAGCATGGAAACTATTGCATTAGGCAAAGGTCTTTATTTAAAACCATATAAAAGTGGACTCGGTCTATATCTAAAACCTTATTCAAAAAACTATTAGCGTCACTACCGAAGAAACCCTTATCAAATATCGATTTACTTCGCTATGTTAAAAAATTTAAAATTCGAAATTTTAGAGGAGTTTTTATGAAAAATACTTTACCGAAAAAAATACATACATTTGAGAGCGGAGTAGTTAATTTGGAGGAAGATTTTAAATCCGGTTCTCATTGGACTGCATACATAAAGCATCGTGATAATATTTTATATTTTGATAGTTTTGGAAATTTACCTCCACCCCCACAAGTAATAAAATACTTCGGTAGTGATAAGAAGATTAAATACAATTATGATAGATATCAAAAGTTTAACTCCGTCAATTGCGGGCATTTGTGTTTAGACTTTTTATATAGACATTCAACTAATTAATTTACCTCAGTGTTAAGTCGACAACCATCGGCAACATGTCATATGTAATCAGTGTAAGCGGTAAAACTTCCGAATTTTATTCTGAAATCAATCCTATTATTTGTGCCGATGATGGACAATACGTTTTAGCGTTAACAAACTTCGAAACTTATAACACTATACATAATGTTAAGACTGGATGTAATAAATTTTATTATGGATATGATACCGATATGACCATTCCTGTCGGTCAGACGAATATTGAAATGATTGTTAAAAGAATACAAACGACGTTAGAAGATAGTGATGCTATTTCAATTGCTTCGACAAATAATAATAAAATAGTTCTAAATTGTGTGTCACTAGGTAATTTGGAAAATAAGGATAGCGTATTAAGAGGTCTTAACTTTAATATTCACAAAGAAACTAATCAATACACATTAGAGTTAAACGACGTAGTAATTTACATCGCTCAAGAAAAGAATAGGTTTTTTTTCGCAGATGGGCAAAGTGTAAGCGTTCACGTTTCAATTGACCTTTACAATTTAATTGATGTTCTAAACCATGTACAAAAAGAAATAAATAAAATAGTACCTAATAAGTTTCTTATTTCGAAAAACGAAGTACGATTAAAATCAAGTAATATCACCGAGGAACCTGAAAATGATTTGAAATCATTTTTGGGCTTTGTTAAACAACAAAATGGCGATTATGTATTAGATTTATCTAAAACTTCACTGAACATATCGAGTGATAACAATAAATTCTATCTGGTAAACGAAAAAACAATTGAAATTCCTTCGGGGGCATACGAAATCGTTGATATTCAATCATATTTACAAACACAATTAAGCATTGATAATGTTGCTTTAGAACTCACGACGAATACTAATACTTCAAAAGTAAATATTAAATGTACAGAACGTATAAATTTTTGGAAAAGTGATAACATAGGACCGTTACTAGGTTTTGATAAACAAAACATCGCAAAAAATAGTTTGAAATTATCTGATCGCAGCGTAAATATTTTATCGGTAAACTCCATTTGTATTGAATGTAATATTACTACCGGTTCTTATAAAAATGGAAAACTAAGTCACATAGTACACGAGTTTTTTCCGATAGTTCCACGTGGTTATAAAATAGTTGAAACTCTATCCAATGTTATTTATTTACCTATAAATGTTCGATTTATATCAAATATTTCAGTTAGAATAATAGACCAGAACGATCAGGTTGTAGATTTTAATGGAGAAGAAATATCCATCAGGTTTCATTTAAAAAAGCTCTAAATAATAATATGGTAATCCAATATTCAAGAAGTGCGCGTGAAAATTATTATAAGCGTGTGTCTAATATAAAAAGAGTCAGTCAAAAATCTTCCGAGGAGTTAGTAACACCAAGCAATAGAGCGTTAACACCAATCAATATAGCGTTTTTAAAAGCCTTAGGTTATAAAGTGCTCGTGTGAAAATGGGGATTTTAGATATTGCAGAAAAAATTATAGAAGATAATTCGATTACAAATGCGGAATTTCATACACATCAACCATATGCTTCTACATCATTTGATAATAATGATGAAATTAGAATTCCTATTCAACAGTTGGATGCGTATACGGCTCCCAGTCTTAGCTATCTTTACGTAGAGGGAACATTAAAAACAGAAACCAATACTAACTCTACTACTGGTCATTTCATTAACAATGGCGTAGCTTTTTTATTCAGTGAAATTAGATATGAGCTAAACGGAGTTGTGATCGATTCTTCCAGAAATCCAGGTATTACCTCTACTATGAAAGCATATCCATCCTACTCGGAAAACGAATGTTTAAAATTAAAAAATGCTGGATGGGAGTCAAAAAATAATAAAGATATGGTGTTAAATCAAGGTATTGATGGAAATTTTAACGCCTGTATACCCTTAAAAATGTTTTTGGGATTTTGTGAGGATTATAATAAAATAATATTGAACGCCAAACAAGAATTAGTATTAGTAAGAAGTAATAGCGATATTAATGCGTTGGAATCGGCAAATAGCGAAGAAAAGCTACGAGTTACTATTAATAAACTTTTTTGGAAGGTGCCGCACATATCGGTTTCTTTAGAAGAGCAACTACGTTTAACAAAATACATCGAACAAAACTTAGAAATTCCCATAGCATTTAGATCGTGGGAACTTCACGAATATCCCCAATTACCATTAACGAATCGCCACTCATGGACCGTGAAAACTACCACACAAGTAGAAACACCTAGAATGATAATAATCGCATTTTCAACAAATAGAAAAAACAAAAATGATAAGGATATGAGTAAATTTGATCCTTCCGATTTGATAAATCTAAGTGTTTACTTAAATTCGGAGCGCTATCCATACGACAATTTAAATATAAACTATAAAAAGAATTCTTTTTCAATTTTATATGAAATGTTTGCAAATTTTCAACAAACATATTACGGTAAAGAAAACGAACCGATGTTTACACCTGAAGATTTTAAAAGAAACGCCCCATTGATAGTGGTAGATTGTACGCGTCAGAAGGATAGTCTTAGTAAAGGGCCAATAGAAGTAAGAGTAGAATTTGAAGCCGGTGCTAATATAATAGAAAACACAACCGCATATTGTTTAATTCTCCATGATCGCTTGTTTAGTTATAGTCCTCTAACAAAATCTGTAAAGCAAATATGAGTAACAAAATAGTTTTGGATGTGCAAGGTTTCATGACTTCCCATAAAGTGTTTTCCCCTAAAGAATTAGCTGTTTATGATGGTTTCAAGACAGCTCACTACGTCTTCAAACCACCTTTTCGGTTTAATTGTTTGACTATGGAATTCCAAAAACAAGCAAACTATTTAATGAATAATCACCACGGGATATTATGGGGAAGTGGATTTACACCTGTTCATAAATTTGTTGAAATTGTAAAACAATTAACTTCATCTGCTGACGTTGTGTATATCAAAGGATGTGAAAAAACATTATTTATCAAAAATATTATTAGTACACCTATAGTGGAGTTGACTGAGCAACCCAAACTACCAATGGGAAACCCATATTGGTTTTATCATTCGCTAACAAATTGCATTTGTGCTCTGACTAATGTATTTTATTTGTATAACGAATATATTATGCACGAATAAAATGTTTTTTTAATATATATTTTTTTTTATTATGTCTATATAAGCATTAGCAAAGTACTATTGGGGGGTAGAATGATATAAGTGGTGATCCAGTATGTTTATTACATATCCAAGCAATTATTATATGAAGAACATGGGTGTATATGCAGAAGAAGAAGATCGCCTTTTTTCGTTTAGGGATTGGAAGTATCCCATTATAAATTCAAATGAGTTGGCAAAAGCTGGATTTTATAGTTTAAGAAATGGTGATAGTGTGCGGTGTGCATTTTGTTCAATCGTTATTGGTGATTGGAAAATTGGAGACGATCCTATGACGGAGCATAAAAAATGGTCACGACGTTGCCCCTTTGTTGGAGAAGATGTTTGTGGGAGATACGAATTTTTTCCTAATTCAATACCTGAAAATTATTCGAAGATATCTACAAAAGTTGAAGATTCAAATGATTCCTATATCAATAAACTTTCTTATTGCCGTTCTTGTATATTACAATAATGTTAACTATTAAAGATATAATATGAATTAATCAATAAAAGTTTTGAAAAAAAAGTTTATTTATTTATTTATTTCTTGCTATTTGCAGAAACGAAATTTTTGGGTTTTTACAAAAAAAAATATAAAAATATACAATATAATGATTATAAAAAATAAAAATGTATAAATTATGATGCTAGAAACTCGATTGTGGTTTCTAAGTTTATTCAAATTTAGCACCAAATATTCTCCGGGGTTTGTTCTTTCACTTGCATCTTGAAGCTTAAAGTTGACTTCATAATATAAAATGGGTTTACCACTATCAACTACTAATGAATGTGTAATAATGTTTTGGCCACTCTGCATGATTTCAACGTGCATTTCATCAAATTTTTTACAAGTTTTGGGTGTCTCATTGATATCCAAATATTGAGTGCAAATCATAGCGTTTTTAAGATTTTTTGGACATGTTAGGATTAAAGTGTTGTTAAATAGTGCGCCTATGAAGTAAATTAGAGCGGTATTCATTTTCACTTGATGATTTGATTGCTTTTACACACATCCACTTAGTTGAAGATATTGAAGATTACTATTTAATTGTACAAAATTTCCATCCCTTATATATGTTAATGTTTACACATTAAATAATATAACATAATAGTTTTCAAATAAATTTTATTATTATTATTATTATATTTTATCATCATCATTATCATCCTTATCAACTAAATTATAATCTTTTACAATATAATAAGGTAGAAAATCTCTTATTTCATATAATACATTTTTAAAGTCTTTTTCATTTAACGTTTGACAAAACATTTCTAATGATATTGTTTTTTTACAAAGTCTTTCACATATTTTATATTGTGCTTCATATTTCTGCGCAAGCACTTGAGCTTCTTCCATGTCGGGGTAGCCTGCCTTCATGTATACCGCTCCATGTTGAACATCAAAACTCATTGCTTCCAAACAGCACATCTGTCGCTCTACAGCTGAAAGGAGATCAGCAGCTTTTGGCCAATGCTGTGCGCTGTATGCCATCCACATCCTATAATTTGATAGTGTTAGCGATTTCCACATCTACTATGACTTTCTCCGGGTAAAATTGTATCATCTCCATCAATGTATAAGCATTATCCCCATCGGTTTCAATGTTTACAAAATTGACAATATTAGATGTGTTTTCTAATAAACTTAAATTGTTATTTTTAATTATATTTGAATAATATGTCGCAAA
The DNA here is from genome assembly GCA_947369205.1 of Cantharis rufa. Taxonomy (NCBI): domain Eukaryota; kingdom Metazoa; phylum Arthropoda; class Insecta; order Coleoptera; family Cantharidae; genus Cantharis; species Cantharis rufa. The sequence continues at coordinate 30,575,423 of OX376306.1, read as the reverse complement.
CGATTGTTTATGTAATATTGATAAATAAGTGTTTATCAAATTAACCAAGCCCCATAATCCTGTGATAGTTTCCAATGCAAAATAAACACATAGTTCTTTATCTTTGTACAATTTTATAATTTTTTTGGATTTAAAAATTTGAAATTCAATAGTAAACGAGTCATATATTGGTGACCATTTTGAATCATCTTCGGTAAAATATGTAGTAAGCAGTGGTTTGTAAAAAATAATACGTTTCCAATCGTCTTCATTAAATATTACTTTTTGTTTTAAACCGATAATTGCAATAGTAGGTTGTAAACTAATTTTAGAAAATCCGATGGAGATGCTTTTTGTGTTTGATTTATTTAACGGATAAGATTTTTCATTTAAAAATTCCACTGTAACAAATTATTTAACAATTATTAATAAATTAATTAATTAATTAACATTTTACTTACTCGTTTCAAGTTGATTTTTTATGTTTGGATCTGTATAGCAACCACTAACAAAACTTGAGCTATTATTGCTTGTTCGACTGTAATATTGTACGCAAAACGTATCCATTATATACTGTCGATGTCGGTGGAGGGGGGTGACCTTGTGGTGTCCTTACTGTATAGCCTTGGGGTGACCCATAAAATGATTATCTATCAATTTATTTGGATAACCTTGAGAGGTGATTTTACAACAGGTTTTTACTGTATAGCCTTGAGGTGACCCTGAGGTGCGTGTGAGAAAGAAAGAAAGAAAGAGAGATGGCTTACCGTCCTTGAAACGTGGGTATGGTTTACGACCAATGGAATGCTTGACCTTGAAAAGTAAGCGTGGCTTATGACCAATAAGATGCTTGACCTTGAAAAGTGGCTATGGCTATGACCAATACAATGCTCGACCTTGAAAATTGGGCGTGGCTATGACCAATACAATGCTCGACCTTGAAAATTGGGCGTGGCTATGACCAATAGGATGCTTGACCTTGAAAAGTGGGTGTGGCATGAGAAAAAGTGGTGGGGGGATCAAAACCAAGATGGCGGCTTCCCCATTCTTATACTACTTATGGCGTTCGCTTATCACCTATCGCTCTTATCCTAATCTCGCAGTTGTATTTAAATTTAATTTAAATTTATACAGAATGTTGAGAAATTGCAAAAATATTAGAAATTCAACCAAAATGCATAGCTAAAAAACCGAAGGTTACAGTCCCCCTCCTTCCTAAAGAATTGAACGTGTTACAATTCTCACCCAGTAACTTCGGAAGTAGAAAAGTGACTCAACTACAATTCCATCCGTACCAATAACCCAACCGACGTGGTCTAATATGGCTTAAGCAATAATGCTTAATAAGAAAGTCTAATATAGAAAAAGCCAATTCTAGCAAAGGTCAAATCTGTCAATATTCATAAAAAAACGAGACAACTTAATTGGAGTCAGGGGGTCGAGCCTTAATGTCTTTTGCACTCCACATACCTTTCTCAACACCGTGATCGTCCATTAAAATATAAGTAAAGGGAGAGATCTTCTCTTTTACATAAAATGGACCAACATACTTAGGTGCTAATTTCTTGCTAAAGAAATCGGGAGCACTCGATAACGCAAAGTTCCTACGAAACACTTCCTGTCCTACCCTAAACTGTTCTTGCCTCTTTCGCAAGTTGTATACTTTTTTGTTCTTGTCGGAGGCGGCTATCAATTTTCTCTTAACTAAAGCAAATAACTTTTTTAAATTATCTACCCTATGATTGTCGTCGATTGCTTCCTCGTCTACAAAAATATCCCTACGGTCAAAATCCTTACCCGAGAGGATCATTGACCTACCAAAATTAACAAAATACGGGGTTTGCTTTGTTGCTTCGCTTCTCGAATTACGAATTGCGCAAGATATTTTTGCCAAATTTTCATCCCATACCTTATGATCGTCGTTTATATACGAAGCAATCATACCCTTTATCGTCCGATTCGAGCGCTCGGTTGGATTACTCTGTGCATGATAGTAAGGCGTATACTTAGGTTGCACATCGTACCGTTCTAATAAAGATTTGTACTCCCTACTTACATATTGTGGACCATTGTCACTAATCGCTATTCTCGGAGCACCAAACATTAAAAATACCTCATTTTCCAACTTTTTTACTACGTTAGTTGCTAAAGAATTTCTTAACGCAAAAGTCAAAACAAATTTACTGAAATAATCGGTAACGACCAATAAAAACCGATTTCCGCTTTTCGATCTCGGAAAAGGTCCCATAAGATCCGAGGAGATCATTTCCCACGGTCTCGAAGGTTGAGGGTGAGATAACATTAAACCGACCGGAGGTTTATTTGACGATTTATGTTGTAAACAAACCGTGCAACGTTTAACAAAGCGGTGTACGTCGCTTATCATTCCCGGCCAGTAATAAGACTGTTGTAGCCTTGCAAAAGTTTTATAAACCCCAGTATGCGCCGATGTTGGGGGGCAGTGTGCATTCGCTAATAAAGCCTCTCTTTCGCCCTTCTGTACAACGATTTTCCAACATTCCCACTGACTTATCAAGGCAGGAAATTTTGGAGGTACGTATTTATATAAAAAGTTATTTTCCAGTCGCCATTGTGGAAATTTCAGTGGCTCATCTTTAACCCTTTTCACTAATTTCGCGTACCACCTGTCTTCGCGAACAGCCCCCGAATCAACTTTTACCGAATTAATAATAGGCACACTACGACTCAATGTGTCCGGAACTACGTGGTCTTTACCTTTACGGTGCACTATTTTTACGTCATACTGTTGCATTTTTAATGCCCAACGACCTAACCTACCATTTACATCTTTCAAATTTTGTAGCCAAACCAGCGAATAATGATCAGTAATGACTCTGACATTAGCTACACCCTCAATATACGGCCTGAATTTTTCCAGCGCAAACAAAACCGCTAGACACTCTCTTTCGGTGGTGCTGTATTTACGTTCTTGCTGCGTCAGCGAACGACTAATATAAGAAACCACCTTCTCACCATCCGGGTGAGGTTGACTTAACACTGCCGCAATGCCAAATCCTGAAGCGTCTGTTTGAACTTCGAATGGCAGCTCATAATTAGGACAACTGAGAATCGGAGCTGTCGTTAACTTTTCCTTTAGGCTGCGGAATGCTACCTCGCATGCATCAGTCCACACAAATTTTTGGTTAGACTTTTTCAATAAAGAAGTAATAGGCGCCACAAGTGACGAAAAATCTGGTATAAATCGCCTGTACCAGCTAAAAGTCCCTATTATACCCCTAACACTACTAACGTTTTTAGGCGCCGGCAACTCCAACATGGCCCTAACTTTGTCGGGGTCGACGTGTAATCCAAATTTATCGACTACATAACCTAGATATTTCAATTGAGGTCGACAAAATTGGCATTTTTCCTTCTTTACCGTAATGTTAGCTTCCCTAAGACGTCGAAACACTTCTTCCAAAATTTCGAGATGTTTCTCGAACGTATCCGTCACTATTATTATGTCGTCCAAGTAGCAAAATACGTATGGTAGGAGATCGTACCCTAAGATCCGATCCATCAAACGTTGCCAAGTAGCCGGACTTGTGGAAAGCCCAAATGGAAGTCTACAAAATTCCCAAAGACCTCTCCCAGGAACTACAAAAGCAGTGTACTTTCTCGAATCCTCGGCTAGTGAAACTTGAAAGAATGCAGATTTAATATCTAACGAGGATAAATATTTCGCGTTTTTGAGCTGATCTAAAACGTTCGTTACGTGAGGTAAAGGGTAACTGTCCCGTTCTGTGACCGCGTTCAATTTACGGTAGTCTACGCAAAAACGATACTCGCCGCTTTTCTTTTTGACCAGGACAACTGGCGATGCCCAAGGACTATTACTTCTACGCACAATACCTTTAGAAATCATGTCGTCCAATTCTCGGTCAAGGTGTTTTTGGATCACGGGTGAAACCGGGTAATACCGTTGACGAATAGGCTCTGCGTTAGTTACTATTTTATGCTCTACCAAATTTGTACAACCTAATTTGTCCCCCATTAAACTATAACTTTTTTCCACTAGCTGATTCAACAAGTCGCGCTGTTCTTTGCTCAGATTGTCGGAATCCTGCAAATAGTTACCGACCTCAAAACACTCTACATTGTCTTTTGCAAAATACCACTTCTCGCTCCGCAGATCTGGAACTATACCCATGGTCTTCCAGAAGTCTACTCCAAGTATCAATAAATGTGGCAATTCCGGCACTACAACTACGTTAATTAACTTAGTACGGTCCAAAACTTTCATAGGCAAGACACACTTGCCTACACTCTTAACTATTTGACCGTTAGCCACTGTACATTCAGTCGTATCCTTTTCCAATTTTATACCTAAATGGTCTAAGTACTTTTGACCTGGAGACCCCATAATTGTGTGGCTCGCACCCGAATCCAATAAGCCTTTAAGGTTATGCCCAAAAATGTCGACGGTAAGATAGGGCCGCTCGTCGCCATGCGCGTGCTCGAGTATGTAACTCAACACGTTGTTAACATAATTATCAGTTGGCATGGGTTTTTGGGTCAGTCTAGTACGACCATTTAGTACCGACCCCGCGCGTTTCCCGTATTATTACGTGTCCCTCGCTCGCTCCTACCTCTACCCATGTTACCGTTTCTAGCAGAACTATTTTTAAATGAACCTTGGCAATTGCTACACTCATTTCTATATACACCTGCCAATCCGCAACCATAACAATGAACATTTTTTCCTTCCTTACATGCAAAAGCCATATGCCCAAATTTATTGCAGTTCCAACACTTATCTTTTCTTGTGCTACCGGAAGCAACTTCCCCAAAATGAGTTTGCGCCGGACCTACAAACGCCAAATCCGGTTCCATGCAGTTACTTTTACGCGGTGGAGGAACGTAATCTTTAGCGATATTTCGCTTAATGTCAATTTTGCGGCAACCGTCGACTAATTGTTGAACGGATTTGATCTCAACAAAAGCCAAAAACGGTTGATAGTAAGGGTCAATGTTTTCTATTAAGATTTCCAGCTTTGCCGCTTCTGGAATATCAGTATTCAAACGTGAAAATAAATTTGACATAACCGCCACGTACATACCTATGCTTTCGCCGGGGCCCTGTGTTCTACGTTTTATTTCCTCAAAAAGTTTTCGATCATAATTGTGAGGTAGAAACTCTTCGCGCAATGCTGATACAAGACCGTCCCAATCGCCTACCCATTTTCTAGCCGACTTGAACCAAATACTAGCCTTACCGGTAAATAAGTCCGAGGCTGAAATAAACAATTGCGCTCTAGAAATGCCCCTTGGGACTCGCAATTCGTCTATCTTTTCTAGGAATGCGTTAAGAGAGAGATCGTTTTTCTCGCCCGAAAATTTGACACCCCAATCCCTAACAGGTAAAGGTTTTACACGACTTTGAACTATCTTTATCTCTGTTTCCGAATCCGACTCTGAATAAACTTGATCGTCATCATTTCCTTCCTCTAAGTTACCCATTGAACGATTTAGAACCGATAAATCAAAAATATTTTCCTGAGGCTTTTTTGCCTTTTTACCCTTTAACCTAAAATCATCGCTCAAAACTAGAAGTTGGGTGTTAATAGCAGCCTTCTGCTTTACTTCTGCAGATGTAGTGGTAACAGATCTACCTAGGCGACCTAACGCGTGTGTCAATTTGGTTGATATTTTTTTAAATTTACTATCGCGTTCCACTCCCGCATATTCCTCGATCAAAACCGAAAGTTCATCTACGCATTTGGTTACTGCATCATAATCTTCTGCAAATGTGTAAGGATAAGCCGGTTCTGATATAACCAGACCTTTTTGTTTGGCAGCAAGTGTCGCCCTTAAAATTTTTCTCAAATCATCCACTCTCTTATTTGTATGGTCGTCAATAGTTGTGCGTATGGCAATTTCATACACCAACTCTTCACGTGCCAACCTATCTACTTCAATTTTAACAGATTCGGCCATCGTTCGTCTATACCAAACCAAAATAAAAAAAATGAAAACCGAACCGATAGTCTCGAGCTCAGTAGTCCCGCAAATGCTGATATCCAAATATCGTACCTCAAAAACGCGCAAATGTGAGTTTAAAAAAAAATAAACAAAAGTCTGCCAAATTGTATAATTTGTCAAAAAAAAAAACCAAAACTATCGCGTACCTAAATGATTATTTGTTCTGACCACTAATAACTAACTGAATATTTTGGCTGAAGGCCCAAAATGGCTTTTTTTAATGGCCCCACGTTGGGCGCCAAATTCTGTAAGCTGAGCCCGGCTCTATCGCAGCAAAGCCAACTGCGCAGACTCAGTTTAGAAACCGAGTTCCCACAACAACGGATTCTTAGCGACGCTACGGCTAGCTTTTGAGCAATAAAAAAAAGGGGGGGTCAAAGGAGTACTAACTCCGACTCACAAAAGCAAAAGCAAGGCGCCACGTACTTTTCGTCGCTTGGTTGATGACCTGCCTGAAAGCACGAAAGCTGAAATAAGAATAAATAAAACGCGCTGTTGGGGTAACGGTAAACAAAAGCTTTAATATCAAAAACAAAGCAATGAAAATAAATATTCAGAGCGTTCACAAAAAAAATAATAGTTAGGTCATATGCAATGTCAGTCGCAGCTGAAAATAGTGAGATGTCGTCGTCAGATCTGATGGCGCTAACATATATATATACAAGCAACACCATTAAATCGTACTTCGTGCAAACAAATATAATTATTACGATGAAAGAAAAATAAATCTTCTTTAAATGCGGCGAACGAAGACAATTTAGTTGGTGTAAATTTACTGCGCACAACACTACCAAGCGCACCGCGATGAATTACACAAAAAAAATAATAAATACTTTGGCTCACCCCAAATTGTCCCGACGTTGGTACGGCACTGGATGGTATGCAGAAACGAGTGCTACTGGTCTCGATGGATGCTGATGTTTAAATTCAAAATAATAATTTAACAGTTGATTACCTCGATTCGAATAAATATGATAAGCGGTATAGACGATGAACGGCTTTCTGTTTCGTGTATCGCAATTATCAAAGATGGTGTTGATTATAAATGGATCTCCCGGGTGTCTTGAAAAAACAGCTTGAGTGATAGCGATGATTAGAAAAAAAATCCGCAGATGCGTATCGTGAACTGACTTCCAAACAACCAAATGTCGGTCCTCGAAATATGTTACCGGATATTAAATCCCGAAATTACGGTGCAAAAAAAAATATACAATATTAATTGCTTCCAAATTATCGCAGTAACTACTAAACACCAAAATCCCACTGAATTTACCAAAATTCACCCGATCGAAATTACTATGGCGTTCGCTTATCACCTATCGCTCTTATCCTAATCTCGCAGTTGTATTTAAATTTAATTTAAAATTTATACAGAATGTTGAGAAATTGCAAAAATATTAGAAATTCAACCAAAATGCATAGCTAAAAAAACCGTATTTCCAACTTTAAAAACGCATAAATCCTAAAATATCATACTTACGGCAAATCTGCCTGCGTCAGTCGATTTATCTCAAAAAAAATTGCATAGGAAAACGCCCAAAAATGTTTGGATTTGAAACTTTCAATTTTTGGGTTAAAAAAACACCAAAGTTAACCTTACGTTTTTTCAAAAATCGCCAAAAAATTAAATGGTCTTTTTTTGATCATAACCGAGGTGATTTGATGCGTGAAGTTCGAAAAACGCGGTATCGTTGCGGGAAAACGCTCGTAAGAGGTAAAAAATTACGTTCAAATATTTCCAACTTTAAAGACATATAAATCCTAAAATATCATACTTACGGCAAATCTGCCTGCGTCAGTCGATTTATCTCAAAAAACTGCATAGGAAAACGCCAAAAAATGTTTGGATTTGAAACTTTCAATTTTTGGGGTGAAAAAACACCAAAAAAAAAAACCTTACGTTTTTTTCAAAAATCGTTAAAAGTTTAAGTGGTCTTTTTTTGATCATAACCGACGTGATTTGATGCGTGAAGTTCGAAAAACGCGGTATCCTTGCGGGAAAACGCTCGTAAGATGTAAAAAATTACGTTCAAATATTTCCAACTTTAAAAACGCATAAATCCTAAAATATCATAGTTACGGCAAATCTGCCTGCGTCAGTCGATTTATCTCAAAAAACTGCATAGGAAAACGAAAAAAATGTTTGGATTTGAAACTTTCAATTTTTAGGGTGAAAAAACACCAGAGGGGTTACCCTTACGTTTTTTACTTTCCGAACTCCTTAGTAAGGAAAGTATTGTTATCCGAAATTGAAAAAAAAAATTGACACCCCATTTTTTTATTAAATTTTTGTTTTTTGAGGTTCCCTTAAACCATATCTAAAAGTTTTAAAAAAGTCTGTATGTATGTAAGGGTGTATGTGTGTGTGTGTGTGTGTGTGTATGTATGTCTGTGAACACGATAGCATCTAAACGAAGTAACAAAATCACTCCAAATTTTAAATTTAAGTCTTGATCTGTTGTGGCACAAAGCCCAGTAAAAATGAATGAAATTGTATGGGAGAAACGGGGGGTTTACTTGAAGATATAAGACATAATTCATCATAACCTCTAAACGCAATGATATAGGTAAAAATTTATTATGACAAAAAATTATCAATATCAAATTACCTACAACTTTTGTTATATACATTTTTTGAAATTCTTAAAAAAAAATTTTTTATTAAAATTTTTTTAACATATTTTTTGACATCCGTAATTCTATAAATCAAAAGCGATTTTTTGGATCAAGTGAGTAAAAGGTGAAAAAAGCATAAAAGGACGGACGGAAAAACAGCAGAAGCAGTCAATAATATTCAAGAGCCATAGTGCATGGTATAGGTTTGTTTAAAAAAATCGCTGGTATTGTTGTTACAGGAATACTTTTAATGTTAGGAACTTCTCATCATCATCAAGGTAGATTCTTGAATTATATTAGTGCAATGACTAAAACAAAAAGTATGAATTTTGACAGGTCTATTTTTTTGGAGTTTAGAGGTTAATTGTTTTTTTTGTAAGCTGTTTAATTTCAAACCTTTAGCGGTCTTCTATTATTGTTTATTGCAGTGTTAATGAAACATTATGCGTTGAACGCTTTAGTATTATAATTTTACAAAAATTTAGTGTAGTAAATTTGAAGTTAATTTTTCGGAAAGTTATGTGATGGCCACATCCGATTTTTTCAAAAATCGCCAAAAAATTAAATAGTCTTTTTTTGATCATAACCGACGTGATTTGATGCGTTAAGTTCGAAAAACGCGGTATCGTTGCGGGAAAACGCTCGTAAGAGGTAAAAAATTACTTTCACATATTTCCAACTTTAAAGACGCATAAATCCTAAAATATCATACTTACGGCAAATCTGCCTGCGTCAGTCGATTTATCTCAAAAAACTGCATAGGAAAACGCCAAAAAATGTTTGGATTTGAAACTTTCAATTTTTGGGGTGAAAAAACACCAAAGGGGTTAACCTCATGTTTTTTTCAAAAATAGCCAAAAACTTAAATGGTATTTTTTTTATCATAACCGAGGTGATTTGATGCGTGAAGTTCGAAAAACGCGGTATCGTTGCGGGAAAACGCTCGTAAGAGGTAAAAAATTACATTCAAATATTTCCAACTTTAAAAACGCATAAATCCTAAAATATCATACTTACGGCAAATCTGCCTGCGTCAGTCGATTTATCTCAATAAACTGCATAGGAAAACGCCAAAAAATGTTTGGATTTGAAACTTTCAATTTTTGGGGTAAAAAAACACCAAAGGGGTTAACCTTACGCTTTTTTCAAAAATCGCCAAAAATTTAAATGGTCCATTTTTGATCATAACCGACGTGATTTGATGCGTGAAGTTCGAAAAACGCGGTATCGTTGCGGGAAAACGTTCGTAAGAGGTAAAAAATTACGTACAAATATTTCCAACTTTAAAAACGCGTAAATCCTAAAATATCATACTTACGGCAAATCTGCCTGCGTCAGTCGATTTATCTAAAAAAACTGCATAGGAAAACGCAAAAAAATGTTTGGATTTGAAACTTTCAATTTTTTGGGTAAAAAAACACCAAAACCTTACGCTTTTTTCAAAAATCGCCAAAAATTTAAATGGTCCTTTTTTGATCATAACCGACGTGATTTGATGCGTGAAGTTCGAAAAACGCGGTATCGTTGCGGGAAAACGTTCCTAAGAGGTAAAAAATTACATTCAAATATTTCCAACTTTAAAGACGCATAAATCCTAAAATATCATACTTACGGCAAATCTGCCTGCGTCAGTCGATTTATCTCAAAAAACTGCATAGGAAAACGCCAAAAAATGTTTGGATTTGAAACTTTCAATTTTTGGGGTGAAAAAACACCAAAGGGGTTAACCTTACGTTTTTTTCAAAAATTGCCAAAAAATTAAATGGTCCTTTTTTGATCATAACCGACGTGATTTGATGCGTGAAGTTTGAAAAACGCGGTATCGTTGCGGGAAAACGCTTCGTCCACTTGGTGCAGAAAAATATGGTATGCTCTGCATCATCTTCTTCCCCACAAAAGAGGCAGCTGGGGGTATTTGCTCTCTTGAAGCGGTACTAGTAGCTTCGGAAACAACCATGGCCGCTCAACGCCTGGGTGGTTTCATACTTCAGTTCACCGTGTCTCCTGTTCACCCATGGTGCAATGTCCGGAATCAGGCGATGCGTCCATCTACCCTTCACGGACGCCGTCCATGAAACCTGCCATCGACCCTGGATGTCCATGTATCGGTTTTGGAAGATGATCTTGTTTGCCGAACGGTATTTGGCGTCTCTCATCTCTGCCTTGAGATGGATTGGCATGAGGGACGCCAACACTTGTATCGCGTCTGTAGATACCGCCCGGAAGGCCCTGCATATTCTAAGAGCCACCATGCACATGAGTCTCCTCTTCGCTTCCTGCGGTCCACACATATTAGGCATAATCTTTGAGAGTGCCTCCATTGTTGTTGAAGCCCTGGCTGCAACCCTTTTGATGTGGGGCTTGAAGGATAGACAGCAGTCGATGTCCACGCCAAGCACCCTGACTTGGTCACATGTGTCTATAATGTGCCCATCCAGCGAAAAATGCACCGGCCTGGTCCACCTCTTTCCCGAAACGACAACCGCCTCCGTTTTCTCCGGGACAAGCTGCAAACTCCTAGCGGACATCCAAGCCGAAATGTCGGCAATACTTTTATTTACCAGCCGCTCAATGACTTCCTCCGTCTCGGCCTTAACCACGGCCGTTATGTCGCCAGCAAACCACGTGACGCTCACCCCTGGTAGTGTGGGGAGCCTTAGGACGCCGTCGTACATTACGTTCCACAGGAGGGGGCCAAGCATCGAACCCTGCGGAACTCCGCTGGACACCGAGTAGATGTGCTGCCAGAGCTTTTTCTCCACTATCAACTTCCTACCGTGGAAGTAATCTGCCATAATGTTTAAGAGGTATGGTGGTACTTCCCTCCTTTCCAATTCTTGTTGTTGGGCATCTTCTTGGCTGCCGCCTGTAGTTCTTCTTCGCTGAAGGGTGGAACATCTCCTACCTCCTGTCTGGCTGAAAGACATCTCCGGGTGCACCGGGAAGAGAGTCTGGACTATCATTCTGAGGCGAGCCTCATTTAGGCCTGGAATGGTTGGCCTCCCCAGTTTTTTGGTCACTATCTGGTAAGCTCTTCCTCAGACGTCATTGTTCACCTCCTCTATGAGCTTTTTCCAGTGCTCCTTCTGAGCATCTCGGACTTTCCCCGCCATTTGCTTTCGTAGTCTCTTCAGTTCCACCCTTGCCTCTTCTCACTGGTCGGCGAGATCTTCGTGCCTTCTCAGGGTCACACTGCGCAGACGAAGATATTTCCTTCTTGCGCTTACACAGCGCTTTCTCATTGTGCCACTTCATCTGTCCACCAGTAGACCTCCTTTCTGGATGTGGGGCCTCTTTTTGGCATCACTGCGTCGCACAATTTGTTGAGGAATTCCCCCAATCCGATTCCCCCAATGACATTTCGCAAGTCCGGATTTTGCAGGTATGCCCCCAGCTTGGGCTCGTTTAACTTTCTCCAGTTCCACCCCTCTGTGGGAGATGTACCCCTATCTGGTGGGAAAGGTCCAGCTCGAAGTATATGTAGCAATGGTCGCTGGCCGTTTTCTCTTCTAACACTGCCCATTCTTTGACCTTGTTTGCAAGTCCAGACGAAACCGCCGTTATGTCCAGTATGGATTCGTGTTCGTACCGCTCGAACGTTGGAGTTGACCCGATGTTACAAATGCTACAGTCCAACTCAGCCAGTACCTCCACCAAAATGGTTCCTCTGGCGTCGTTTTCGGGGGATCCCCATTCCATCGCCTTCGCATTGAAATCTCCCCCGACAACCGTAGGCTTGGTCTATGCCCTGATACTGTCTCTGAGGTTCCATAGCTGTTCTACGAAATCTCCCAATGTCTCGTTGGGTGGGAAATAGCACGAGTAAATCACCATTGTCCGAGTCTCCACCCACACAAAACACTTGCTCCTCCCGGAGCTCAGGACCGCTACTCGTTCATTTGTGAGTATGACCGCCTTCCCGTCGATGGTTTGGGTCCAGCTGCTGTAACGTTACTAATGTAGTTACCTTACAATATTAATTATTAGGCTATCCTAGTAATTACGACGCACTCGGTAGAGCGGTTATCAACCAGGCGCTCGCCCCTGATAAGAGGCTTTTTGATTTGAAAACTCTAACATGGTTAGAGGTTTTTATAATTTGAGAATAAAAGAGATTATATTTAGTTAATCAGTAACGCAGATTGGATTTTTTTCGAAAGCGGTTAATTAGTGAAAAGCGCCGTTGCATGGATTAATAATTTTGGAACCGAATACGTATATCCTAATTTTGAGAAACACGGAGGAAATTTATAAGACCGAAGTAATTAACGAAGAAAACAGTAGTGGTTAAGATTTTCATGGTGTTAAAGAAAAGTTCAATTTGTTTTATTGGGAAAGAATTCCATTGGTAGAGTTCATTCGCCATACCCGGACCATATTTGGATTGCAATTTATTTTAATCATTTTGGATTACAAATTATCAACGTTAACACCGGCATAATTTTTGACTATTATTTAATTTTGTTTTTATCTACTACTGCTGATTAAACCTTTGTTTATGCGAACAGGTAGTTGGTTTGTCGGCGCATCTTTGCTTGTCTCGAGTTAGTCCGATTAGATAGCTTGAGTTGGATAGCTTGTGTTTTGTGAATTACTTATTTGTGTAGCATTTATCTGTTTTAGTAGTTCTTATTCATTGACACAGATCCGGATCCAGAAAAGAGCTCTTGGAAGGAACTTGGACCAGATAACTTTTGGTGTCTCTGCTATTATTTAATAGCAGATTAGGAAAGAGTAAGACGGGGTAAGTGCTATTCATTTAGTAATTTTGCGATCACTTGTTGTCTAACGTTGTATCAAGCCTTGCACTAATCTAGTTGGATAGCTTTGGATGAGTGAGTGTTGGTGGCACTCTGATTATTGGTTTGCGGCCGACCATCAGTCGATCAGCAGTAGATTTTTTTACGCCATCAGCGTTTATTGTTTGAGACCTCGAGTCTAAGATTATTTGTTGTTTAATTATTGTACAACTGAGTTTTACGTAACTCCATCTTTACTCATCTTTAATATTGGAATAAATCCCCTTCCTTCTCTTTGTTGTGTTTTCTTTCAATATTTGGCGCCCTAAGAGCATTTCCTTTCGAAGTTGATAGTACCTCCGTCTCATCAGCTGTGATAAGCCGCTATAAGGAACAATCTAAAGAAGAACCTGCGATTGGTGGAAACACCTACCCTACTGCTTCAGGAACTGTGGGTTAAATCCCAATAGCTGGCCAACCGTATAATACCAACGACGGTTGAGAAAGTGGCATCTTGTCAGCGCGCACTTTAGGCTACAAGAAGTTGGCACCGCAACGTTTAGGGGCAAAATTTTAGGGTTGTTCTTAAAACATACGATTTGGTTATCACAGCGTACTATCAACTGATTTCTTTTTCTTTTTCTATATTTTTTCGGAGTTCGTATTTACACACAGTACAGTAGTTATACACAAATATTAATTTTTACTACTGATTTTGTAATATTGTCTTAAACATGATATCAATACCATCCAAATATATCAACCGTCTATCGGTAGACGAGTTGAAATGGGAGTTAGTTGTCAGGGGTCAGGATCATCAGGATGCTGGGGTTGATGAATTGAGATCGAGGTTACGCCGAGTACTTAAAGAAGCCGAGTTAGATCCTCGCATAGTTGCAAATTACCCAAAAGTCGAATTCAATGTAGGTGATCAGCTCCTTATATGCGATGGGAAGCTGCAAAGACTTAATGCTAAATTTAATACTTTTAAACAACAGCCTACAACTAATGTGGGAGACGGGTTGACGGCAAGGCTTAACCATTTATTAGCACGCTTAGGGTTATTACTACAAGATAAATCTGTTACTAAGGAAGACGCAGCGGTAATCAAAGTTACGCAAACCTTAATAGTTGACTTAGTAGATAAAATTGAAGCGGAATTAAGTTCTCCAACAACTAAAGAGAACGATCTAACTCAAGCAATAGCGGAATCTCGCATACGCCTTTCTAGTCAAGCGCCGCTGTCGGAAACAGCAAATAATGATGATCCAGAATCTGATGCGGACGGTGCAGCCTCAATTAAAGGTCATGCCAAGCAATTCACAGTCAAAAATGCTGAGCAAGCACCAGTTCAGCCGACCACATCTTTAAATAAAGGTCCCTTGAGAATGTCGAGTCCTTATCACATCCCAAATTATCATCAATTTCTTCCTCACTATAGCAATGCTTACTCTTATAAACCAGACACCGTAAGTAAGTGGAATATAAAGTTCACTGGTGATCTCACGGTGCTAGGAGTTAATGCTTTCTTGGAGAGGGTGGAAGAAATGAAAGTTTCGCGTAGAGTACCCGACACTGTATTATTTGATAGCGCAGTTGATCTTTTTGAAAACAGCGCATTAATATGGTTTAGGGCTAATAGATCGATGGTGAATTCGTGGTCCGAGCTAGTTGAATTGCTTAAAAATACATATTTACCACATGATTACGATGAATCTCTTTGGGATGAAATTCGTAATCGGAAGCAAGGGGTTCACGAAGCGCCGCACATTTTTATAGCGTACTTACAAAATTTAATGAGTAGGCTGGGTGAAAAACCATCGATCGCAAAGCAAATACGAGTAATTTTGCAAAATTTACAACCGCGTTATAGTGATCAATTAATTTTTCATGAGTTTGAAACAATTAACGAAATTTTATCTGCATGCAAAAATATCGTGGAGGCTGAGAGACGGAAAGATTTATTCATGAGGCATCAGCCTACGTTAAATCCTCTTGAACCTGATCTAGCCGAACCTATTAGTAAATTTGAAGGTAGAAGAGGTCAACCCTTAGCTTCCCAAACTTATAACACGCATTGGTACCAACCAAATAAAGCTCAATCTATGAGACCTCAAGATAAGCATGAGGTTCATGCTTTGCAGACTACTACGCCTAGGTTCAAAACACGAAGCTTTGCAAAGCCGGTGGGTGCGAATACCAAATGTTTCAATTGCAGAGAGGCAGGGCACACTTATCATACCTGTAAGGTAGATAGACGTTTATTTTGTTATTTTTGCGGATCGCAAAATGTTAGTTATGCCAATTGTCCTCGATGTCAAAAAAACTTAGAAGAGAGGGAGTAAGCAACAGCCTCTTACCCCCCAGCCCTTTTCGCTTAAAGGCTGAGAGTCCCGAATGGCAACATTGGTTGGCCCATGTTAACGCATTCTGTAAAACTACTCCAACTGTAAATGCCTTGTTTGCACATCGACCATTCGATAATAGGGCTTACATTTTTGTTAATATTCTGGGAGAGCGAGTGTTAGGTTTCATGGACACAGGGGCGAATCAAACGGTGCTAGGTCGCGAGGGACTCTATTTAATTAAGAAATTAAAATTGACTATCGACCGATCACAGCAAATACCATTAAAATCAGCAGATGGTACTTTGCAAAATGTCCATGGTACGGTTTTATTACCAATGACGGTTGATGGCATAACTAGGGATGTTTCTGTAATCGTCACAGATTCTATCGAATATCCTCTTATACTGGGTTATGAGTTCTGTAAGCAGTTCAGGTTAAAAACTGACTTTGAAACAGATACTTATAATATACCGAAGGAAATTCATGAAATGGCTTCCTCAAAAGTCATTCAAGCTCGTGCCGACCTGTCTTATGACCAAGTACAAGAACTAGAGCAGGTCATCGCTCAGTTCAAGTCCATAGCTCCAACTGAATTGGGTAGAACAAAGTTGGTGGAACACGTTATTGATACTGGCGATGCTTTGCCAATAAAACAACGTTATTTTCCCATGTCGCCGGCCATGTTAGAAAAAATTAATGCCGAAGTGGACGAGATGCTGCGTCTCAAGGTAATTAAAAAATCTTTTTCTAGTTGGAATAGTCCCATTGTTCTTGTTAAAAAGAAAAATGGAGACGTACGCTTCTGCTTTGATGGCAGGAAGATTAATTCTGCAAGTAAAACTGACGCATATCCTATTCCGTTTGTAAGCGATATTTTGGATAGATTGAGAGACGCACGGTATATTTCCTCTATAGACTTGCGAAAAGCATTTTGGCAAATTCCACTTTCTAAAGAGTCCTGTGAAAAAACAGCTTTTACTGTCCCACGGCGTGGACTTTTTGAATTTAATGTTTTACCATTTGGACTGCATAACAGTCCCCAGACATTACAGCGTCTCATGGACAGTATATTTGGTCCAGAATTTGAGAATGTTTTTGTATATCTCGATGATATAATTATTATTTCAAAAACATTTTCCGAGCATATGGCACTTCTCAAAGAAGTTTTCAAACGTCTAAGTAAGGCAGGTCTAACGATTAATTTAGGCAAATGTGAGTTTTGTCGTGACTCTCTTAAATACCTCGGTTACGTAGTCGATGCCAAGGGTCTTAGAACCGATCCAGATAAAGTGGAAGCCATCGTAAATTATCCGACTCCTAAAACAGCCACGGAGATAAAACGTTTTCTTGGTATGGCAGGGTGGTATAGACGCTTTATACCCAATTTTTCTACCATAGCTGCGCCTATTTTAAGACTTCTTAAAGGTAAAACCAAGGGTCAACGTGTGTTGTGGGATAAGGATGCAGAATGTGCCTTCCGAATATTAAAAAATAAATTAATATCTGCCCCTATTTTGAGCAGTCCGGACTTCACTCAACCCTTCTTTATTCAAACCGATGCATCTGATGCAGGCTTAGGCGCTATACTTATTCAAGGGGAAGGGGAAAATGAAAAGGTGATTGCTTACGCTAGCCGCACACTTGGCAAACACGAAAAAAATTACCATGCGATGGAAAAAGAGTGTTTGGCGATTTTGTTCGGGGTAGAGAAATATCGACCATATATTGAGGGAACTAAATTTACCGTAATTACGGACAATCAAGCTCTTCGTTGGCTTGGTTCGATCCAATCTCCATTGGGTAGGTTAGCTAGGTGGTCGGTCCGTTTAAACCAATTTGATTTTAACATCGTTCACAGAAAAGGAACTCTCAATATTGTAGCCGATGCTCTTTCTCGAGCTCCGATTAATATTCATGCAATATCGCTAATTCCAGAAGATAAAAGCGTTTGGTATCAACGAATAATAGATAAAATCAATTCTCATCCAGACCGATATCCTAATTTTAAAATTGAGGATGGATATGTATATAAGTTCGTTCCAAATAAGCATAATATAATATCGAACTTAGTTGAATGGAAATTGTTGGTACCAAAATCCCGCCGTCGCGAAGTGTTGCAGGATTGTCACGATAACCCATTAAGTGGTCACTTAGGCGCGTTTAAAACCTATCACAAAATTGCCGAACTTTATTACTGGCCGCGAATGAAATCAGATATTGCTCGATACGTTATTAAATGCGAAATTTGCTTGGCAAGCAAAGCTTCAAACCAATTGCGTCCTGGCTTGATGGGAAAGTCAAAGCGAGTGGAGTATCCATTTCAAATTCTTTCCATCGATTTGATGGGACCTTTTCCAAGGACTAAAAAAGGAAACTCATTCCTTTTGGTCATGTCTGATTGGTTTACAAAATTCGTAATTGTCCACCCATTAAGACAGGCTACTGCGGCCTCTATCGTGCAAAAAGTTGAAGAAGCTTTCCTTTTGTTTGGTGTGCCACAAATTGTAATGTGTGACAATGGTACGCAATTTACTGGCAAAGTATTTAAAGATCTAATAGATAAGTACCAAGTCCAAAAGACCTGGTACAATGCCAATTATCATCCACAAGTCAATTTTGTGGAAAGATACAATCGCGTGATAGGTACGTGTTTGCGTTCATTTGTTGAACAAGATCATAGATCGTGGGATTTACACGTCTATCAAATAGCTCACGCTATTAGAAATGCGGTGCACGAAGTCACAGGGTTCACACCTTCATTTTTGAATTTAGGTCGGTCAGTACCTAATAATGGTACTTATTATGGTCGGTTGAATCAGGCGGAACCTGGTGAGTTTGAGATAGGTGATCACGAGCGCGTTATTTCTGATGTTAACAACATGAGTGAGCTACACCAAACAGTAGTGAAACGTTTGCAAGTAGCATACGAGCGTAGTAAGGCCAGGTATGATTTGAGAAAAAGACCTCTTTCGTTCAAGCGCGGTGATACAGTATGGAAGCGCAATTTCGTGTTGTCAAGCGCCATTGATAATATTTCTAAAAAGCTAGCGCCAAAATATACCAAGTGTACAGTAGCCGAAGTCACAGGTACTGTTACATATCGTCTAAAAGACGAACGCGGCAAGAACCTTGGAGTTTTCCATGTGAAGGATCTGAAGGCAGCTCCTGATTTTGATTAGCCATGTTAGTTTTCATCATCAAGCAAGGTGTGTACGTGAGGTCTGCTGTTATCTTAATAGGGTTATAAGAATCTTCGGATTCAAAAATTTTTTGATTCAATGTCGGGTGAATATCTTTAAGATTGGATTGCCAGATCCCACCAAATGTTATTTTGCTGTCTTATAGCGAGACAAATTAATTTTTTTAGTAATTGTATTTGGCGCCTTGAATTGATTGATTAATTATTGCCAAATCAATTATGACTTCAATATGAAGTGGTAAAAATTCGTTAACGTATTTTGCGTTATAAAAGCATACCTTTCTGAAGGAACTGGTTTTTTCCTGGGTATTTATGAGTGTAAGCTTTCATAGGTTTTGAAAACAATCATGGTACATGTTTGTTAAGCACTCAAAAATTTATATAAAACATTTTCAATCTAGGTGTTCACTAGCAATCATACGGATTGTTGGTGACAATACTGGAAAATGTGAGTTTTATGAATCAAACGCCTGAGAAACAGTTAATTTCATTGCATACGAGGGTGGGTTGTATTATATTTTGAGTATATGTGATACATCCGTAATATCTATTAAGTTTATCGCCATCTTAAAACAATACTCTTTCGGTTACATTGGAGTCAAATTACGTATACTCCATATTTTTGATCAAAGTAACTTAGGTACAATTTAAACAAGGGTTGATAAAACACATAATTCCAGCTTATACCTTATGGAATAATTTTGGTACAAAATCTTTATTATTAAACCGTACGTCACAGCTAAGACCATCTATCAAATGGGCAATATAATCTCCAGAATTACCTGTATGAACCAGAATTAACATCTTCATTCAGTATCGTTATCCATACGCAACTTGTAATTTTTACTGAACTTAGCCCGGTTCATAGCTTAGTAGGGGGGGAGTGTAACGTTACTAATGTAGTTACCTTACAATATTAATTATTAGGCTATCCTAGTAATTACGACGCACTCGGTAGAGCGGTTATCAACCAGGCGCTCGCCCCTGATAAGAGGCTTTTTGATTTGAAAACTTTAACATGGTTAGAGGTTTTTATAATTTGAGAATAAAAGAGATTATATTTAGTTAATCAGTAACGCAGATTGGATTTTTTTCGAAAGCGGTTAATTAGTGAAAAGCGCCGTTGCATGGATTAATAATTTTGGAACCGAATACGTATATCCTAATTTTGAGAAACACGGAGGAAATTTATAAGACCGAAGTAATTAACGAAGAAAACAGTAGTGGTTAAGATTTTCATGGTGTTAAAGAAAAGTTCAATTTGTTTTATTGGGAAAGAATTCCATTGGTAGAGTTCATTCGCCATACCCGGACCATATTTGGATTGCAATTTATTTTAATCATTTTGGATTACAAATTATCAACGTTAACACCGGCATAATTTTTGACTATTATTTAATTTTGTTTTTATCTACTACTGCTGATTAAACCTTTGTTTATGCGAACAGGTAGTTGGTTTGTCGGCGCATCTTTGCTTGTCTCGAGTTAGTCCGATTAGATAGCTTGAGTTGGATAGCTTGTGTTTTGTGAATTACTTATTTGTGTAGCATTTATCTGTTTTAGTAGTTCTTATTCATTGACACAGATCCGGATCCAGAAAAGAGCTCTTGGAAGGAACTTGGACCAGATAACTTTTGGTGTCTCTGCTATTATTTAATAGCAGATTAGGAAAGAGTAAGACGGGGTAAGTGCTATTCATTTAGTAATTTTGCGATCACTTGTTGTCTAACGTTGTATCAAGCCTTGCACTAATCTAGTTGGATAGCTTTGGATGAGTGAGTGTTGGTGGCACTCTGATTATTGGTTTGCGGCCGACCATCAGTCGATCAGCAGTAGATTTTTTTACGCCATCAGCGTTTATTGTTTGAGACCTCGAGTCTAAGATTATTTGTTGTTTAATTATTGTACAACTGAGTTTTACGTAACTCCATCTTTACTCATCTTTAATATTGGAATAAATCCCCTTCCTTCTCTTTGTTGTGTTTTCTTTCAATATTTGGCGCCCTAAGAGCATTTCCTTTCGAAGTTGATAGTACCTCCGTCTCATCAGCTGTGATAAGCCGCTATAAGGAACAATCTAAAGAAGAACCTGCGATTGGTGGAAACACCTACCCTACTGCTTCAGGAACTGTGGGTTAAATCCCAATAGCTGGCCAACCGTATAATACCAACGACGGTTGAGAAAGTGGCATCTTGTCAGCGCGCACTTTAGGCTACACTGCCATCTATTTCTCTGTGTGGCTCGCTTATAATTGCAACGTCCACTGCTTTTGTTGCTATGGTGTGCAACAGTAGGTCCTGAGCTGCTCTTGCGTGATTAAAATTAACTTGCAGGAACACCGTCTTTGTTTCGACGGCGTTTTCCTCTTGCTGCTGGGCAGGCGAAACTGGTTGTCCTGTGACCCTCCCGTTTGCAGGTGAGGCAAAAGGGCGATTTGGCCGTGCAGTCTCTCGCGAAGTGCCCCTCCTTGCCGCATTTCAGGTGTTGCTAAAGCGGAGGAAAATTCGGACTACTTGTGGCACAAACGGCTTGGGCATCCTTGTTTTGAAAACTTCAAGAAATTGAAATACATCACTAAAGGATTGGAAAAGGTTGACATCAAGAAAAGTGATTGTGAAGTTTTTTTGATGGCTAAGATTCCTCGATTGCCTTTCAAAAACATCGGATGGGAGAGCTAAGGACTTACTAGAAATCATACATGCTG
Organism: Cantharis rufa; assembly: GCA_947369205.1. NCBI lineage: Eukaryota > Metazoa > Arthropoda > Insecta > Coleoptera > Cantharidae > Cantharis > Cantharis rufa. Next base: position 30,553,834 of record OX376306.1, on the reverse strand, counting down.
ACGTGTGTGGACCTATGGAAGTGTCATCGATTAGTGGTTCCAGGTATGTTTTGGTTATTGTTGATGATTTTTCCAGGAAGGTCTTTGGTTACTTTTTGAAAACAAAGAATTTAGTTGTTGACAAGTTGGAAGAGTTCAGGAAGCTTGCCGAAAATCAAACAGGCAAAACTATCAAGGTCTTAAGAACAGACAACGGAACAGAATTTTGTAATCAAAAAGTAGAACAGTTCACAAAGTCCAACGGCATTATTCATCAGACCACAACTCCATATACGCCCGAACAAAATGGTTTAGTGGAAAGGATGAATAGAACGATCATCGAGAAAGCCAGATGTTTACTAATTGGTTCAAACTTGGAAAAGAAGTACTGGGCAGAAGCGGTTAACACGGCCATATATCTTATCAACAGATTACCGTGCAAAGGCTTGAAGAAAAGTACTCCGGAACAAGTTTGGTCAAGTCGTAAACCTTCGTTGAAGCATCTAAAAGTTTTTGGATGTAGGGCTGTAATTCATGTGCCAAAACAGAAGAGGTTGAAACTCGATCCGAAAGGTAAGAAAGTCATTTTTATTGGGTATTGTGTGGAAACGAAAGCATATAGATTCATCGACCCCAAAACTAAGAAGGTAAACTGCTAGTAGAGATGTAGTATTTCTTGAAACCCAGTTTGGTAGCATTGGAGACGAAGTGAATGAAAATATGTTTTATGTCTTCCCTGAACCTCAAGTTGAGTTACTAAATGAGAACCCTTTGCCTTTGAATGCTTCTATTGATGAAGATGTAGTTGAACTAGCTGATGATAGGGTTTTATCTGAAGAAGATTACGCTACACCTGATGAAGAAATAGAAGGGGATCCTGGTACAGTTTCGGTGAAAGTTGAAGATTCTGATAGTACAGGCCTACAAAGATCATCAAGAACTAAGAGAGTTGTAGAAAATTCTGATAGTACAGGTCTGCGAAGATCATCAAGAACTAAGAGAGCTGTAGAAAAATATGCTGCGATTAGTTATGAAATTTGTAATCCTTTAGAGTTGTCAGAACCAGATACTGTCCATGAAGCCTTAAACCCAGAAAAATTTCATCTTTGGAAGAAAGCGATGCAAGAAGAGTTTGATTCGTTGGTTGAGAATGAAACTTGGGTTGATTGTGTTTTACCTAAAGGGAAAAAGGCCATAAAAAATAAATGGTGTTTCAAGTTGAAAAGAGATTCGAAGGGTGACATCGAACGATTCAAAGCACGTTTTGTCATCAAAGGTTATTCGCAGAGGAAGGGTTTCGACTATGAAGAAACGTTTTCGCCGGTGGTGCGATATTTGTCAATTCGCTTACTTTTGGCTACGGCAGTAAAGTACGATTTGGATATTGACCAAATGGACGTGGTTACGGCGTTCCTTCAAAGTGAGTTGAAAGAAGATATCTACATGGAATATCCTGAGGGTTTTGGTGGTGATCCTAATAAGGTATGCCAGTTAAAAAAGTCATTGTACGGCTTAAAGCAAGCCAGCCGTTGTTGGAATCAGAAGTTAAGCAACACTTTGGTGAATTTTGGACTTCAACAATCAAAAATTGATCCGTGCATATATTACAATGTAGAAGGGGAAAGAAGAACATACATCGCAATATACGTAGATGACATTTTGATTTTTTCAAATGATGGTAAATTCACGGAAAAGCTGAAAGTTCATTTGAATAAGACGTTCAAGATGAAAGACTTAGGGGAAGCTGCTTTCATTTTGGGAATGAAAATCACAAGAGATAGGACAAATGGAAAGTTGTGGATTGATCAAGAGAGGTATTTGCAAGACATTCTAAAAAAGTTTAACTTGGAAGATTGTAACCGCGTGGATGTACCAGTTGACGTCAATCAAAAGCTTTCGAATGCATTTTCTCCTACTACGGCTGATGAAAAAGTTGAAATGAAAGACATACCCTATCAAGAAGCCATAGGTAGCTTACTCTACGCTGCCCAAATAAGCAGACCAGATATTGGGTTTGCAGTGGGGGCTTTATCAAAGTTTAATAACAATCCTGGACGAGTACATTGGACTGCAGTCAAACGAGTTATGAGGTACCTAAAAGGAACTCTGAACTACAAACTAGAGTTCACAAATCAAAAGGGTGGTATAACTGGTTTCACTGATGCAGACTGGGCAAATGACCTGTACAAACGGCGTTCTACGACTGGATACGCCTTTATGTTTCAAGGTGGATGTGTTACTTGGAGTTCAAAGCGACAAGCAACTGTAGCACTCTCAACTACGGAGGCTGAATACATGGCGATGTCGGCGACCTGCCAAGAAATCATTTGGCTAAAAGGATTGTACTCTGAGCTTCTTCGTGAAAATGGGAAGCCAATAACATTGTTTTCCGATAACAGGAGTGCAATAGATCTGGCTCATAATAGTATGTACCATGGACAGTCTAAACATATAGACATCAGACATCATTTCATCAGGGTTCTGGTTCAAGAAAACTGTATGAAAATCAAGCATGTTGGTACAACTGAGATGGTGGCAGATGCTTTAACTAAACCTCTATCAAGAAAGAAGTTTGTCGATTGCAGAGAGAAACTAGGATTAAAGGACTTCAACTCTAGTGGGGGTGTTAGAATGAAGACTTGAAGAGTCAAATTTAATCAAGTAGTTTCTGTTTTTATGAAGTTTATGACATTTTAATATAAATGTAACTTTATCGTTCAATAAAATATTAACCATTTACCAGCATTTACATTACTACCTAGCAGCAGTTTTGAAACCACTAACCGGAGTAAGTCAAGAAGAAAGCAAGAAATACAGGGTGGTTGTTTATCCGGTGGAAGAAAAGGAGTCCAACTCCTCACAAGAAACAAGAACCACACTCACAAAAATACCACTGGAACTCCTAAAAATCAAACCGGACCGCGTCATAAACGTTAGAAACAACGGGGTTATGGTCGAATCAACGGATCCCTCAATAAAAAATCTTATTGGAAATAGAAATTTGGAAAAAGCTAACCTGGTAGCTAGGGATACCGCAAACATTTGGCCATCTATATTTATACAAGGAGTTGACAAAAACATTACCAAGGAACAAATAATAGAAGGAATTAGACAAGGTTTCCCTAGAGCTACTCCAAACACAGTCGAAAGCAGCATCAAATGCCTTAACCCCATACGCTCGTAAAACAGGCCCAACACCAACTGGATCGCTACCGTACATCCAACTCTGGCGAAAGCAATGACTAACGAAGGAAGGCTAAGGATGTACTGGAGAAGCTACATCGTTAGCGATTACATCAGCATTACTAGGTGCTACAAGTGCCAACGCTTTGGGCACCCTAGTAAATACTGTAGATCGGCCCAAATATGCCAATTCTGCGCATCTTCGAAACATTCTACCACAGAGTGCAAACTCGAAAAAAAAACCAGCAAACACGTCTGTATTAACTGTACAAGGGCGAAGTATAGTGACGTTGGACATGCTGCCAACTCCAACACATGCAGGACCTACATGAATCGTTTAATGGATATCGTACACCAAACCACTGCAGCCACTGAAAATCTGGATGGATAGAAACGTTAATGTTTTACATGTAAACCTCAGAAACTGTGAGGCCGCAACTTCAGACGCTCTACGAGTTGTGGACCTCCATGGAATTCACATAGCCCTTTTTCAAAAACCCTATTCCTTCATAACCAACAATAAGTCCAGACTTCCCTACCACCCAAACATCCTAACCGCAGCTTTAGACGACCAACCATTCAAAACCTGCATTATCTTCAATAAAAAACTCAATCCCGATGCCACCTTTATGTTTCACAAGCACATCTCCACAAAATACATCACTGTTGCCTCCATAACCGGGGGGGGGGGGTTATGGGAAAGCATAACAATCCTATATTCTTTATTGGAACCTATGCCCCACCTTCTGAATCCATTGACATCTCTCTGACCGATATAGACCATGCCCTCTCTAAAATAGGACCCTTCAAAACTTACGTCTGCGGCGACTTCAACGCCAGATCGCCCATTTGGTTTGATAAAAATACAGCCAACGAAAGAGCAAGCAAAGTAGAAGACTTCATCCTTCACAATAACCTGACCTTATTCAACCAGCCACATTCACTATCCACATATGAGAACACCAGAGGAGGAAGAAGCAATATCGACCTCTCTAGGAAATACACACACCACAGGATGCACATCAAATTGGGAACCCACTGAATTAATCACCCTTACCGACCATAGGACCATCACATTCAAAATAGGACACAGCAGCTCCCCAATCCAAATCAGAAAAAATAAAAATCCGAATACAATATCCGAAAAAACAATAACTGAAATAATCCAACCATGGGCAGACGAAGAAAAGGAGAACCCCACCGAATTACAGACAGAACAACAAATAGAAACATTCGTAACAAAACTGAACACAAAAATCCAGAACCTAATTGAACAACATGCAAAAATCAAGAAAACTTTTGAAGGAAGACCGGAATGGTGGAACGACACTGTCGAAAAAGCCAGGAAGAAATACCTAGAAAAGAAAAGAATTTTTTACAGAAATAGAAATCAGGAAGACACCAAATCACTCTACACACAAATGATGAAGAAAAAGGAAAAATTTACCAACAAATTAAAAAAGGCCAAGGACGAAAGCTGGAGAAACTTTGTGGAGAATGACCTACAGCAAGATCCATGGGGAATAACGTACAAGCTGGCTGCAAACAAATTTAGACGACAACCAATATTGACTTCATTCAAAAAAGACGAAAACACGGCAACACTCACACCTAAGGAAACGTTACAATACCTGATGGATACACTATTACCAGATGACGACTACAAAACGGATACATACGACCAAGAAATCACAAGGGCAGACTACAATCAATTCAAAACCAATGAGAACTCCGAAAATATGACACCCATGACCCAGGAAGAACTAGAAATATTGATAAAAACAACGCAATCCAAGAAAGCACCAGGTTTCGATAATATTAAAGAAGCATTCCTGAAGAAATTATACATCCCACTAGCCGACATCATCCTACGAATCTATAACGCATGCCTACGTCAGGCATATTTCCCGAAACTATGGCAAAAAGGAGTCCCGAAAATATTATTGAAAGACCCAAACGCAGATCAGGGAAATGTTAAAAATTACAGGCCGATAAACTCTGCTCCCGGTCTTCGGGAAAATACCGGAAAAAAGCAATAAGAACAAGACTACTCACCTCCAATCAACCGTTTCACTCACCTAAACAATTTGGCTTCATAACTGGAAAATCAACAATAGACAATATCAAACAATACATGGCAGAAGTAGACAGAACCGGAAAAATACGAAGAAAATGGAAGGGTCACTTGGTATCCATTTTCTTCGACATATCAGGTGCTTTCGATAATCTCTGGTGGCCGGCGTTAGTGAAAGTGCTAAGAAAAAAGAATGTTCTTGGCAAAATCATCCAAATTATTATTAGCTACCTCTCATCTAGACAAGTCACACTAACCTCCGGAATAATAGCGGTACAAAAAAGATGCAGTAAAGGGTGTCCCCAAGAACCGAGAACCGACCCCATAGGGTCCGAGAACCGACCCTATGGAACACCCGTTTGGACGATTATCTCAATGAACTGGAAGAAGAAAAGAACAAACAGGAAGACTGGACACGGGCCTACGCGGACGACTTGGCAAAAATAATAAAGACAACCAATAGGAAAGAACTGGTGGAGAAGCTACAGAAAAGCGTAAACGAATTAGAAGACTGGTGTAAATCAGTGAAGCTCACACTATCCGGGAAGAAAACCAAAATTATATGTCACTATCCAGATAGGAAAAGTAATTCGGACGTTAAGATGTACTTAGGCGGGGAAAAGATTAAACTAGTACATGAACATGAATATCTGGGAATGATCATAGACGAAAAACTAACTATGCAGCCACACATTAATTATGTATGTAATAAGGCGACAACCCTTATCAGCGGTCTGCAGAGGAGGGCAAGGGCTAGCTGGGAGGTCGACCTATCCACCTCCATGACTCGTATCTACTTGGATGCAATTGTACCCATCGTGGCTTACGGAAGCGAGATATGGGCTTGGAGGATGGATGAAACGTACAACACCAAGGCAAAACTCTTGTCCTGCTATGGGGCTTGCTGTAGGGTCATAGCCAGAAGCTACCGCACTATTTCGTCGATCGCGGCGGGTGTAATCGCAGGATTACCCCCCATTGATATGGAATTAAGAAGACGACTGGCATGCAGAAAATTGAAAAACGGACAACCAGCGATTTTTATGAATCAAGAAATTATCCCGAGGTACTTCAAAAGTAAAGAAGCGATTAAACAGGAACTCCATAACATCATTGTGACTCACTGGCAGGATCTGTGGAACCAATCAGAAAATGGAATAATAACACATGCCTTCATACCCGAAGTTGACAAACACAACCCAAAAACGAATAGTTTCAAGACCACCCAGTTACTTACAGGACACGGGGAATTCGGGAGGCACCTAAGGCGACTGGGGAAATCACCGGATGGCCTCTGTCCTGAATGTGGAGAATTAGACGAACCCATACATCGAATCTTCGACTGCCGCTTATACAGGGAGGAAAGGAAGAGGTTGGAAGATTCCTTCTTGGATGACCCCCCCTCAACCCAACCAAACTGTATAAAAGGGCAAGTCCGGATCTGTTGTATGGGTTTCTGGAACCAAAAACAATTTGCCCTTTAAACTCGGAACAAAATATGGAGGAAGAAGAGGACACAGCCGAAACAATAGCATGACAACCGACATTCTTAAAACAAAACTTGAAATAAACCGAATAATAGGAACACCAAACTAAATAGACCCACAAAACCAAAATTCACTGAAAGACTGCCCTAAAAAAAACTGGAAAATAATAATAATAGAACTTCACCCCAACATTACGGCTCAACAATAAACAAAACAATAGGAACAATTAACAAAACACAAAAAACATTGAAATTTAAAAAAAAGAGGCAACTGAAAAATTAATACAGGGCGAACAAAAACGGGCACTTTCCCGTTATTAAGATTTTTTTTTATTTTCTTGGTAATGAATTATTTTTTGAATTTTGTATATCATATATAAATAAATATTACTTCAATTGATAATAGCTTCTGAGGTCTCGAAGTATTAACTTTTCCTCGGAAGCTATTTTTCGAAGGTCCTCCTGGGCCTCGTTGCTTGTTGCCAACTCTTCTATGTCCTTGATTGTGAAGACCTTCTTTGAACCTATGAGGTCTTTCACGTCTTCTTGTTGGATTTCGTTTTTAAGCACGTTTTTTAAATCGTTGATCTGGTTGTTGTTTTCTAGTTCGACTAGAATGTCCCCCGATCTTGTTTTCCTAATGGCGCTGATGAGAGGGGTATCTTTTGCTCCCCTTATTGCCGTCCGTATCTTGTTTAGTTTCTCGGCCGCGTTTTCCGTTGTGGCCTTGATGATTAGGGCATCTCTCCTTTTGGTTTCGTAGTCGAGTGGGCTTGGTTGTTTGGTTTTTTGCCCTTTTTCTTGTAAGCTACTTTTTGGAAAGCGTCGCTATGCCCTGCGCCTCCATCGTCCATTAGGTTCTGCAGAATTCTCAGTTGTGCAGCCTCTTCCTTGTCTAGGTTGGTTTGTTCCTGCTTTCTTGTGGTTTTCCCGTTTCCTGGTTCTTCGTGTTGTTTTTGACTGCATGGGCCATGGTTGGTTTCAGCGTGGGAGTTGGCCTTTCCGAGGTCGTTTGACCGGCTTTGTTAGTGTGTTCACCAATTCCTTGATTTGCTCGTTGCTTGTTTTGATGTTCTTAATTTCTTTCAGGAGTTCCTTGTTTTGATTTAAGAGCATGTTTATTGTTTCACCTTGTTTGTTAATTGTTTGGAGCACTGTTCCCAAGGTGTCTTGCAGCTGGGTGTATCGTTCTTGCAGCCCCCCTAAATCTGTTAGAGGAGCTGAGGACACTTGCGACTCTTGGCGTTTCCGGAGTTCCAGAATTCTGTTGTTTAGGTCATCTGGTCTTGCTGATGCTGATGCCATTCTCTGCTCGTAGTCCTTCTTGTAGGTCTTCTTTATTAGTTGCAGTTGCTTTGTTAGAAGATTCTTGTATGGCAGGTAGATAGATCTAGTCTGCGGTGTCATGAGACCATCAGTAATTTGCTTGATTGAATCCTCGATCTGTGCTCCTACCGGGTCTTCTGATACGGAGTTCTTCCTGGAACTCTTCTTAGAGCCTTTCTTCTCTTCTCCAGTCGCTTGTTGTAAAGTCCCAGCCTGGTTTACCACCGGGGACGCAGAGCAGTCGCTGGACACCCCTTGGTAATTCTCTTCCCGACAGAGGTGGATCCGGATTGGAGGGTGACGTGCCTGCTCCTCAAGTAACTCCTAAGGATTCCAATGAGTCCCTGGAGCGTTTTCCTCTTACACAAGATGTGAAAGAGGGCCGGCCTCAGCATCAGCTTGGATGGTATTTACTAATTTAGTGACTGCGGAAATAGTGGATTTGTTATTTACAAATCCATATTGGAAAGTAGAGTGAAAGGGAGTTTTTGAATTGAAGAGTCTGGTTTTTATTAATTTCTCCAGGATTTTCCCGAAAACAGGGAGTAGGGTGATCGGTCTATAGTTTTTAACAGCGCCATCGTCTCCCGAAGCATCTTTGAGGATAACTTTCAGGATCCCATTTTGCCAGAGAATTGGGAAGTGAGAATGTTTTAAGCAGGCATTATATAGGTTTAGTAACGGGATTTGGATGGTGCAGTATATGAGTTTTAGGAATGATCCCTATATCAGGTCAAACCCTGGAGCTTTTTTGACTGGGTGGTGCGGATAAGTTCGTATAATTCGTTTAAGGTTACTTCTTGATGATCCTTAGGGTTGGCTATTGTCTCCAGACTATCAAAATCAGCTCTCATTGTTTGGTGATCCACAATGAGATCTGAGTTTTGGTCATCGTCTGGCAGTAACTTTCCCATACGGTAGTTTAGGGTTTCTTCCGGATGCAGGGTCTCCATGCCGTCCTCCTTGCGGAAAGACGTCAGGATGGCCTGCTTCCGGAATAATCCCGCCGCTAATTTGTAGGATATTCCCCAAGGGTTGCTGTGTAAGTCGTTTTCAACGAATTTCTTCCAACTGCTATTTCTGGAATTTTTGAGGGCATTCTGGAATATTTCCTTTTTTCTCATCATGGCATCATACAGGGATTGTTTTAAGTTTTCGTTTTTATTTTTGTAAAGAAGAGATTTCTTGTTTAGGTAGTTCTTCCTAGCTTTTTCTACGTTGTCCGTCCACCAATCTGGACGGCCAACGTAGATTTTCTTGTAATGAGCATGAGTATTGATTAATTCCTGGATGATGTCAGGTAAAATTGTCGATTTTGGCAGGAGTATCTAGTTTTTCTGAAACTGAGGTGGAGAGTTCTAACCAGGATGTGAGGAAGTCTGAAATTGTTTGGGGCGGGATTGTGTTCGGATTTTTGTTTTTGACTATTGTAACTTTAATCAAAGTGAAATATTATCATAATCTTTTTCACTTTGATTATAATTTCATTTGTTAATAACTATACATTATATTGTAACTTTAGGAGGGTCTGGGTGTTTTATATTGAAAGTATGGAAAAAAATGGTTTTATGGTCGGTTAGAATGACTTTTTCGGAAATATCCCAGTTGGAGACTGAATTGATAGTATTGGAGGTTCCCAGGGTTAGATCGATGTTACTCTTTCCTTCCCTGGTGTTCTCGTATGTGAAAGGTTTGCCTTGTTTATTGTGTATTGTTAGATTGTTTTGAGTAATGAATTCTTCTAGGGCGAGTGCACTGTCATTGGAATTGACTTCATCATACCATAGCTTTGATCTGCAATTGAGATCTCCGCATAGGTAGACTTGGCTACTCCCGCAGGTCCGTATCACTCTTTCTAGAAGTTTCAAGGGAGAGTCAATATCGGATAGAGAGGTGGAAGATAGATTCCTATGATGAAGATTGGGGGTTTATTTTTGCTAGTAGAAACGGAAATGATTGTGAAGAATTGGTTTGAAAGATTTTTATGAAAGGTGAAGGTAGAATTGTCCTGAAGTTTTCTGTTTATTACAATGCATGAGTTGAATTTTTGACTAGAGGTGGCGGCTGAGAAGATAGGATGGTATGGAAGTGAGAAAATATTGTTGCTATGGTAACTGTATGGTTCCTGAAAGATGGCAATATTGAAGTTCTTTTCCGTCAACAGCCTTAGGGCATCGACTGTTGCGGTTTCGCAGTTCCTGAGGTTTTGTTGTAAGATTTTAAGATTTTGCATGAGTAGAATCGGAAGTAGAGGAAATCGAATTGACATGCTCCATGAGTCGATTTCTGTAGACTCTACAGAGACTGCTGGACGCTTGGTGCTTGTCATCGCTGTATCTTGTCCTGATACAGTTGATGCACCTGTCAGTTGAAGGATTCTCTTTGTTGGGGCAATCAATGGATAGATGGTCTGTAGAGGCACAGACCAGGCATACAGCTACTGAACGGCAATATTTGCTCGGATGTCCAAATCGTTTACATTTATAACATCTTGTCAAGTTTATGTAGTCTGAAATAGGGTATGAGCGCCATCTCATGCGGAGTATTTTTTCTTTATTTATAGCTTCAGCCATCAGAGGGTGAACTGTAGCTACCCAGTTGTTAGTGGGACGGTCTTGGGATCTGGTGGGGTTAAGGGATCTTAACCAGCCTTCACCCGCTTTTTGGATGGCAGAAGAGTGGTTATATTCAAGAGCACCCTTCATTGTAGATGGATGGCCAAATTTGTGTGGGTGCTTTGGCTTCAAGCTCGACGTCTGCTAGAAGTTGATTGTCTATGAGGTTGCTGATGGATTTGTCTGAAGATTCTATAAGCATACCGTTATTTTTGACCATGTAAAGCCTATCGGGCTTGATTTTTAATTTATCCAAGGATAAATACTAATAGAATAATACTAGTGAGTGTGTTTTTAGTTTCAGCAGAGGTTTTGTTTGCATCATTGACTTTGGGATATACGAGCACCTTGTATTTAGTTGGTTTTTCGAAGTTGGGTTGAGCTGGTTTTGGATTGAGAACTGCCCTGAGGTAGTCTCTGGAAGGATTCTGTTTGGTAACTGGAGCTTCTGTGGTAGGTGGCGCGGCTATTGTTTCTATTCTGATTCCTGGGTTTAGTTTTAGCTTCGGTTGTAGTGGGATGGTTTTTCGGATTTCGTTGATTATGGTTTGTGTATCGGTGTTACTAGTTGGAGATGCTGCAGGTTTTGCGTAGGCTAGGCGTTCACTTAAACTGTACGCCATGATGATGCTCTTGTTTGTATTCCGTTCGAAAGATTTTAGCATGTCAAGACAGGTGTTCCTATCTTTTAGCGAATCTTTACACTTTAGGAGGTACTGTCTCATTTTATGGGCGAGTTCGTAATTTTCATCCATAATTGCTGTGAGGGCTTCTTGGTTCTTTCTACCTTCTTCGTCATGGTTTGAGGGTATGTGATGAGTTGTGGTTGTTGCGGCTTGGATGGGTTTTTTGGTTGATGGTTTCGGTGTGTTGTTTACGGAAGGTGGGGCAGATTCGTCGGTTTTGTTGTCATCATTATTGTTGGAATCGGTTTTCTTTTTTGTCCTTCTGTTACGTCGTTTTGTTTTCCTTGATTGTGCAACTTCGAAATCCGTGTCCATTTCTTCAACAATACTTGGCTTCTTTGTTTGTTTCATTACATCTTCTTTTTCTTCGCTGGTGGAGATTCTTAAAGCTCTTTTTTTGTTTTCTGGATTCTTGATCGTAGTATCTTCGATGATAATTACATTTGCATCAATGTGGGATCGGGATTGGAGTTCTTTTCTGCGAAGTTCTTTATTTTTCGCATGAAGTCTGCTTTCTTCGTCAACTTGCTTAGGATTTTCGATTTCCTGTCAGTTTTCCCGTCAGGGGGCTTGGCCGGTTTCACCGGTGTTGGTTTCCTCATGTTCTTTAATTCGAATTGGAGTTTGTTCGTCAGTATTCGGAAAATATTCTATCGGAATCTCGTTAATACGCGTCACTTGTTATTTGGTTTCGGTACTACTACGAGCCACATCAGCACGCATTCTAAGCCAATAATACAACTCATTAATTTTATGAAAAGTTTTTAAAGTTCCAAGATGAGCCGAAGTCGGTTCATCATGACATTGTTTTAAAATGTCAATTTTAAACGTTCAAATTTCCCCTTTCTATGTAAGATGTTAAATGAATGCTGCGATAATCTAACACTCCAACGAGCTAACTTATTAGTTGGATTTTTCATCGATGAAAGCCACAACAAGCTGTAATGGTCAGTTATCACAGTAAAATCTGTACCTTCCACGTAAGGTCTGAATTTTTTAATCCCAAATATTACCGCTAAACATTCCCTTTCTGTCGCCGAATAGTTCCTCTCGGCTTTATTGAGAGTCCTAGAAGCGTAAGCAATTGCACGTTCATCGTCGCCCTCCCCTTGGCTTAACACGCAACCCAAACCATAGTGAGAAGCATCACACTGAATAAAAAAGCGTTTAGAAAAATGAGGGCTGGCTAAAATTGGCGCTGAAACTAATAACGTTAGTTATTAATAAAGTTCTCAAACGACACTTCAGCGTCAGGAGTCCAGGTAATTGATTGAAAAATTAGGGATGAAACGCCGGTACCACCCAATCATACCTATGAATCGTTTTACACCGGTGGTAGTAGTCGGTTTAGCAAGTTGTGTGATCGCTTCGACTTTCGACGCTTCGACTTTCGACGCTTCGATCGGTTTGGAGACCATTCTCGTCGATAACGTGACCCAAGAATTTTATACTTGGTCTACAAAATTCGCTCTTGTCCAAGTTAATAGTTAGGTTGGCTTCGTGTAAGCGAGCAAAAACCAGCTCGAGCAGTTGTAAATGCTCTTCAAAAGTCGCGGTGCTTATTATCATATCGTCCATATAAACTTCAATACCCTCTCCAAATAGATCACCCAGAATTTTTTCCATCAGCCGCTGCTGAGTCATTGGCGCATTAGAAATTCCCATTGGACATACTACATATTCAAATAAACCGCGACCAGGCACAGTAAAAGCCGTCTTCTCACAAGAAGGTTCGGTTAATGGTATTTGCCAAAAAGCCTTTTTCAAATAGATCGTTGAAATGAAACGTGCATTACGCAAGCACAGGAGGATATCCTCCTTCTAGGAATCGGAAATGCTTCCCTTATGCTCAACCGGTTTAAAGCCCTACCGTCGAAACAGAGACGGTATGAACCATCAGACTTCTTCACCAATAGCATTGGAGAAGACCATGGCGATTTAGATGGCCGCACAATCCCCATCTTTAACATCTTATCGAGCTCCGCATGAGCTATCTTTCGCATCGCCGGTGATAAGGCACAAGGCCTTTGTTTAAGAGGAGCGCATCCCCAGTGTCAATGTTATGAGCTATCTTATCAGAACGAGTAAGCCCATCTCGTGAAAGTAACTTAAATTTATCTATAACTGCAGCGAGAATAACTTGTTGTTCTGAATTTAAGGTCGTCAACGGATCTAATCAACTTTAAAGATTGGACTTCGTCCACAAAAAATTGATCTTTCGTCGACCCGATATTATTTTGTCGTATATCCGAAAAATCGAGTTTTGGGAAATCGATGTTAAAGATTGAAACGCAATAAAAAAAAATTGTCTCGAAAAACTCGTTTCGATTTTCTGGTCACTTATAGTTCATTTCATTGCGGTTTTTTTGGTACTAAGATATAGAGCTTGTTATAAATAAATTTTGGATTTTAAGGGGCTTTTGTTTAAAAGTATCTTGTCGTATACGCCATTTTTAATGAGATTTTAATCATGCATAGCACCTTCATAGCACATACGACAAAATCATATTCAATAAAATGCCTAATTAATAGAGAAAACTTAAAAATAATGAAATTAATTAAATAAACAAATTATATTCTTTATTATATTAACAAAAAAAAACAAAATTTAAATTTTTGGAAATAAAAATTTTTGATTTTGATTAAAAAAAAATATAGGTAATAAACTAAAATTATGTGTTTCCACTATCTTCCATATTAATTATATTAATAAACTGTTGTAATATTCAATCAATTTTAGGTATAAAAATATAGAGACTTATAATATCCCTTCTTTTCCGACAGGTATTTTTTTCTATTTAATATTTTTAAATTCACCTTGAAAATTATTTTTATATAAATTAATTTCACCAAAAAATATTTTTTGGTGTTGGAAGATCTCCTTTACAATGAAGCCATAAAATTTATTTGGGCTGCTGACGTCTTAAAGTTGATTGTAAAACGATCATCTTGGTAATATTTAATAATTTTAACTTGACAGAATGGAACCGTATTCACCAAATATGAACACATACGACACAATAACAATGTGATGTACACATACGACAAAATAATTGAGGATAATTTTACTACACAATTTTACACTGATTTTATGTCGTATATCCAAAAATTTGGCGTTTGCGACAGTATAATAATGAGGCTACCGCATTTTGTGGCGTATACGACAAAATTGATACCCAATATCTCGGAAACTATACAACTTAGAGTCATTTTGAAAATTCAAATCGATAGAGTAAAAAAAATGAAACAAGATAGCTATCTTAACTCATTTTTTTTGATTTTGTGTTGTACGACAGTATAATTCCGGGTCGACGCTTTACCAAAGTCGGCCCTGACTCCAAACAACTTGCAAAAATCTACCCCCAACGTTAGACAAGTGCGTATACTTTTACACACTAAAACTTCCAGAAGTCTTACTATCCCACCAATAAATACAGATAAAATCACATTAACTAAAATTTCCTGCGACGTACCGTCCGCAGACCGCAAAACTAAAACTTCTTTCCTAGACAGTTATAAATCAAATTTATCTATCAGGTAGTGCCCTCCGTGCCTAAAATCTTGACGCTGGCTCCTGAATCAAGCAAAGCTATCAGTCGCTCTTCACCTACAGCTACATTTATATAAGGACGTTGATAGGTTGCGGAATGGGTGAATACATCAGAAGTGTTGGAGGCCGATCCACAAAAATCGCGTACTTTGGCCAACCAAGACTTCCATTCTCTCTTGTCGGCTACTACTCATCACATACCCTCAAACCAAGAAGAAGAAAGTAGAAAGAACCAAGAAGCCCTCACTGCAATAATGGTTGAAAATTAAGAACTAGCCCATAAAATGAGACAGTACCTTCTAAAGTGCAAAAATGCGCTGAAAGATAGGGACACCTGTCTTGACATGTTAAAATCCTTCGAACGAAACACAAACAAGTGCATCATCATGGCGTACAGTTTAAGTGAACGCCTAGCCTACGCAAAACCAACAGCATCTCCAACCAGTAACACCGACACACAAACCATAATAAACGAAATCCGAAAATCCATCCCACTACAACCGAAACCAAAACTAAACCCAGGAATCAGAATAGAAACAATAGCCGCGCCACCTACCACAGAAGCTCCAGTTACCAAACAGAATCCTCCCAGAGACTACTCAGGGCAGTTCTCAATCAACCAGCTCAACCCAATTTTGAAAAACCAACTAAATACAAGGTGCTCGTATATCCTAAAGTTAATGATGCAAACAAAACCTCTGCCGAAACTAAAAACACCCTCACTAGTATATCCTTGGATAAATTAAAAATCAAGCCCGATAGGCTTTACATGGTCAAAAATAATGGTATGCTTATAGAATCTTCAGACAAATCCATAAGCAACCTCATAGGCAATCAACTTCTAGCCGATGTCGGGCTTGAAGCCAAAGCACCCACACAAATTTGGCCATCCATATACATAAAACAGGTGGAAAAATATAACTATTCCGCTGCCATCCAAAAAGCGGGTGAAGGCTGGTTAAGATCCCTTAACTCCACCAGATCCCAAGACCGTCCCACTAACAACTGGGTAGCTACAGTTCACCCTCTGGTGGCTGAAGCTATAAATAAAGAGAAAAGACTCCGCATGAGATGGCGCTCATATCCCATTTCAGACTATATAAACTTGACAAGATGCTATAAATGTCAACTATTTGGACATCCTAACAAATATTGCCGCTCAGTAGCTGTATGCCTGGTCTGTGCCTCTACAGACCATCTATCCATTGATTGCCCCAACAAAGAGAATCCTTCAACTGACAGGTGCATCAACTGTATCAGGGCAAGATACAGATTGACTCATAGAGCATGTCAATTCGATTTCCTCTACTTCCGATTCTACTCATGCATAATCTTAAAATCTCACAACAAGACCTCAGAAACTGCGAAACCGCAACAGTCGATGCCCTAAGGTTGTTGACGGAAGAAAACTTCAATATTGCCATCTTTCAGGAACCATACAGTTACCATACCAACAACAATATTTTCTCATTTCCATACCATCCAAATATCTTTTCATCCGCCATCTCTAGTCAAAAATTCAACTCATGCATTGTAATAAACAGAAAACTTCAGGACAATTCTATCTTCACCTTTCATAAAAATCTTTCAAACCAATTCTTCACAATCGCTTCCGTTTCTAAAAGCAAAAAAAAAAAAAGCTTCATCATAGGAATCTATCTTCCACCTTCCAGAAATAGCAGTTGGAAGAAATTCGTTGAAAACGAGTTACACAGCAACGCTTGGGGAATATCCTACAAATTAGCGGCGGGATTATTCCGGAAGCAGGCCATCTGGACGTCTTTTCGCAAGGAGGACGGCATGGAGACCCTGCATCCGGAAGAAACCCTAAACTACCGTATGGGAAAGTTACTGCCAGACGATAACCAAAACTCAGATCTCATTGTGGATCACCAAACTGATTTTGAGAGTCTGGAGACAGCAGCCAACCCTAAGGATCATCAAGAAGTAACCTTAAATGAATTGAACGAACTTATCCGCACCACCCAGTCAAAAAAAGCTCCAGGGTTTGACCTGATACAGGGATGATTCCTAAAACTCCTATATTGCACCATCCAAATCTCGTTACTAAACATATATAATGCCTGCTTAAAACATTCTCACTTCCCAACTCAGCGTTGAAAGTTATCCTCAAAGATACTTTTGGAGACCATGGCGCTGTTAAAAACTATAGACCGATCACCCTACTCCCTGTATTCGGGAAAATCATGGAGAAATTAATAAAAATCAGACTCTTCAATTCCAAAACTCCCTTCCACTCTCCCTTCCAATATGGATTTGTAAATAACAAATCCAGAATTTCCACAGTCACCAAATTAGTTAATACCATCCAAGACGATAACAAAAATAAGGGGTGCACGGCAGCCCTGGTTCTTTGATATCTCCGGGGCTTTAGATAATCTCTGGTGGCCGGCTCTCTTTCACATCTTGTGTAAGAGGAAAACGCCCCAGGGACTCATTGGAATCCTTAGGAGCTACTTGAGGAGCAGGCACGTCACCCTTCAATCCGGATCCACCTCTGTCGGAAAGAGAATTACCAAGGGGTGTCCCCAGGGATCGGTCCTTGGGCCGGTCCTATAGAACATCCTTCTGGATGATTACCTTTCAGACGAAGAAGTACTAAACCTACCCGATGAGACAACCCAAGCATACGCGGTTGACCTTGGTAAAATTATCAAGGCGAATAACCGAAAAGATCTAATACTGAAACTTCAAAATGCTGTGGACAGACTAGACTGTTGGTGCAGGCGCATGAAACCCAGTCTCTCGGCAACGAAGACAAGAATCATGTGCTTTCGCCCGGTACGGTCGTCCAACACAGACATCAAAATCATGCTGCCCCTCACAAAAATTAAAGTTGTCAAGGAGTTTAAATACCTTGGCATGCTTCTAGATGAAAAACTGTCCTTCCAGTCACATATTAACATGGTATGCTCGAAAGCGAACAACTTGATAATCGGGCTACAACGCAAGGCAAGAGCCAGCTGGGAGACGGACCTAAGAGAGACCATGACCAAGATTTACAAGGGGCTATTGTCCCCATCGTGGCTTACGGAAGCGAAATCTGGTCGTGGAGGATCGAGGAACGTCACACGAAAGCTAGGCTTTTGTCATGCTACGGCCTAGCCTGTAGACTGATGATCAAAGGATACGGAACTATGTCCTCTCTGGCAGCAGGGGTCATTGCGGGGATCCATCCCCTTAACCTGGAAATACGTCGATTGCATGCTATGCAAACGATCAAGAAGAGACAAGCCACTCAGTTTTTGGGACAAGAGAACGTATTCCAGATGAATTTAAATTAATTCAGCCTTTCCCGTGACAGACCAGTTTTATTTTAAGATAACTGTAAATATTCTACCCTGCACTGTATGAAATGAATTTGTCCATGTCATGTTTGAGAAGACTGCTGTGACATAAATTGGTTTTGCAGACGCCAGTCTATCCTGATATGCTGCGATAGTTTATCTACAAACAATTGACTCACCCAATATAATTAATGTGAGATTCCTATGTGCTCAAGCCAAGGTTGCCCCCATGTGTAAATTACCCTTCCACGTTTGAAACTTGTCGCCGCTACGTTATTAGCTAAACTTTTAGCACTCCAGTCGTGTCAAAATAAATAATATTTTTGCATTTTTGACTCCAGTATAACTTTATCAGGAAATACTCGCATATATTTCGCACTATAGGGCTGTTACATACGAATAGTGTCTACGAAAATATTTTGATAGTGTTTTTTGTTTCACCAAATACCTTGTTGCCAAAATAATCGATGCTAAGGTCAATGTTACATTTAAAGACAACTGATTAAAGACTAAAGAACTGTTGTTCTGTCAAAAACCTCATTTACACATATTTCGTACAGAATCGGTTCTTCAAGAACTGCACGTTTTACTACCGAAAAGCAAAAATTTAAAAACCAGAAATACATAAAAAATTGAAAGCTGCGTTGTGGGACACTTGGTTGGAACAAAGTCCTTACGCTATATTACATATTTTCATAATTTTCTTCGTTAATTTTATAACGAAGAAAGGTCAGAAACACTTAAATTTCTTACCGAAAATTCTGCTTCCGATTTCATTTCAACCCTGTCAGGATTAATAGTATATTACTGACCAAGCATAGAAAATGATCCGTTAAAATGTCAATTTTAAACGTTCAAATTTCCCCTTTCTATGTAAGATGTTAAATGAATGCTGC
This sequence comes from Cantharis rufa, assembly GCA_947369205.1. Taxonomy (NCBI): domain Eukaryota; kingdom Metazoa; phylum Arthropoda; class Insecta; order Coleoptera; family Cantharidae; genus Cantharis; species Cantharis rufa. Next base: position 30,534,731 of record OX376306.1, on the reverse strand, counting down.
GATAATCTAACACTCCAACGAGCTAACTTATTAGTTGGATTTTTCATCGATGAAAGCCACAACAAGCTGTAATGGTCAGTTATCACAGTAAAATCTGTACCTTCCACGTAAGGTCTGAATTTTTCAATCCCAAATATTACCGCTAAACATTCCCTTTCTGTCGCCGAATAGTTCCTCTCGGCTTTATTGAGAGTCCTAGAAGCGTAAGCAATTGCACGTTCATCGTCGCCCTCCCCTTGGCTTAACACGCAACCCAAACCATAGTGAGAAGCATCACACTGAATAAAAAAGCGTTTAGAAAAATGAGGGCTGGCTAAAATTGGCGCTGAAACTAATAACGTTACAAGTTCTCAAACGACGAAACGTGCATTACGCAAGCACATAAGGATATCCTCAGTTCTAGGAATCAGAAATGCGTCCCTTATGCTCAACCGGTTTAAAGCCCTACCGTCGAAACAGAGACGGTATGAACCATCAGACTTCTTCACCAATAGCATTGGAGAAGACCATGGCGATTTAGGACCGGCCGCACAATCCCCATCTTTAACATCTTAGTGTAGCAATTTCGATATTTTTGTAAAAAAATATCTTGCTCACCACACCTGGGATAGGTATTCCCCAGTAATAATATTTGTGGTGAAGCCCAGGTAGAAAAGCAACTCTTAATAGCGTAGGCACCTGCCGGTGATAAGGCATAATGCCTTTGCTTAAGAGGAGCAGCATCCCCAGTGTCAATGTTATGAGCTATCTTATCATTACGAGTAAGCCCATCTCGTGAAAGTAACTTAAATTTATCTATATCTGCAGCGAGAGGAACTTGTTGTTCATATTTAAGGTCGTCAACGGATCTAATCAACTTTAAAGATTGGACTTCGTCCACAAAAAATTGGTCTTTACCAAAGACAAACAACTTGCAAAAATCTACCCCCAACGTTAGACAAGTGCGTATACTTTTACACACTAAAACTTTCAGAAGTCTTACTATCCCGCCAATAAATACAGGTAAAATCACATTACCTAAAATTTCCTGTGACGTACCGTCCGCAGACCGCAAAACTAAAACTTCTTTCCTAGACAGTTTTAAATCAAATTTATCTATCAGGTAGTGCCCTTCCGTGCCTAAAATCGTGACGCTGGCTCCTGATTCAAGCAAAACTATCAGTCGCTCTTCACCTACAGCTACATTTATATAAGGACGTTAATAGGTTGCGGAATGGGTGAATAGTTCAGAAGTGTTGGAGGCCGATCCACAAAAATCGCGTACTTTGGCCAACCAAGACTTCCATTCTCTCTTGTCGGCTACTTTAACTTTTCTTATTGCAGCGAGGGACACGCCGATACGCCTCCTCGCACCGCTCCGTTTTTTGAAAAGTTAACCTTTTTACCTGTGGTCTTACCTTTACGCCCACAACCGTTACACAATTTACTCAAGGGTTTGGTACAGAATCTATAGTGATGTCTGGTCTCGGAACAATTCCAACAGATTCAGTAGCAAGCAAGGCTTGAAGTTGACGCTTCAGTAGCCGTCCATTTTATTAAACGTTCAGCTGCCTGAGCCGTTTGAATAAAAACCTTTCGAGTAGGACTGAGAGTCGGTCACCTTATCAGACTTCTTCACCAATGGCATTGGAGAAGACCATGGCAAATTAGATGTCCGCACAATCCCCATCTTTAACATCTTATCGAGCTCCGCATGAGCTATCTTTCGCATCGCCGGTGATAAGGCACAAGGCCTTTGTTTAAGAGGAGCGCATCCCCAGTGTCAATGTTATGAGCTATCTTATCAGAACGAGTAAGCCCATCTCGTGAAAGTAACTTAAATTTATCTATAAGATAGTGTAGCAATTTCGATATTTTTGTAAAAAAATATCTTGCTCACCACACCTGGGATAGGTATTCCCCAGTAATAATATTTGTGGTGAAGCCCAGGTAGAAAACCAACTCTTAATAGCGGAGGCAGAGCGCAGGTTCTGAAAAAAATAAGAATTTGCTTCCTCGAAACAAAATAAAACTCTCTTAAAAGTAACAGTATAATGAAAATTACAAGGAATACAACAACTTCCAATATTAATATAAATGAATCGTTAGCCACAAAATAGCCAACATCCACGTCGCCAGCTGATGTTAAACTCGACGTTTCCACAATTGCAGTAAAAATTATTAAAGCAAAAAAACACTTACTAAGGCCTGGCTCGTTTACAAGAAAGTATGTATTACCAATTATGTACTGCAATTCCAACCCACACAAGCTCTTGACTCGATGAATTCCCCTGGCTATGCAGATAAAAACCACGGCTCGATTGCGAAACTGCTTGAAGAATTTTGCGTTGTACAAACAAGAAATTCGCTACCAAAAACTTTATCGTAGCACAAAACCGAACTATTTCCAGAAAGATTGAACATACGGCTAAAAACATATTTCAAAAACGAACATTCAATGTTGCAGGCAATGAAAGGCAGCTTGAGTTATGGCGCCACTGTACAAATCCCAAAATAAGGTTTCCAATGATAATTCTATTACTAAAGTTTTAAAGTTTTTACGTAATTCCAACATCCGCTGACAGATTTCTTTCTTACTCTTTAATAATTATTCTGCCCTATCTGAATAATCTTCAGCCACCAACGAAACTTAACACGTCTTTACTATGTCACCGTGCGTTTAAGTGTAATGATAAACTGCTTCCGTTCAGAAAAACGGCAACAGCCCTCACACCACACCTATAATAGGTGTCTTCCAGTAATACTACAGCTAATTCAAAAATTAATGACAGTAAAGTTATGGCAACTATTTCCAAAATTACACACTTTATGATTCAGCAGCCTATCTGGCGACCACCCGCGTCGTCACTATTACGCAAAAACCAACTGCGCTTGTCGAACTTTACACAGCAAGGAATTAGTAATACAAAAAAGTACTACCCAAGCGCTCAGATAAGTTTACAAGCTCCAAGATGACAATCGGAGTACTACCAAAACCCGCTATGTATCCAATTGAACACGGAAGTCGGCGACGTGGTTGTCCCGCTGCTTGTGGTTGTAAAGACGGCCACCCACACGACTGCACCTGGAGAAAACGTAGTCCTCGCATTCGACCAGGAAGCCACTTTGTACAAAACTCGGTGCACTTGATTTCACAATAACACACAATGGTCGTCGACTGCTGGTGCGGTGATAACGATAAAATAACGACTACTGCGTTGTAATTAAATTCAACGAAAATGAATGGACCCTCTGAGTTGTTAGCAATTGTTGTCACACTAATTAATAATTCCCATATACCATTAAATCCCCAATCGGCACCGGAATTTACTTTTGGTACTAGCGCGTAACTTTATCAAACGGATCTCTATCCTACGATATTGACTTTCACTTCCGCCTTAGGCTTACTTTTAACAAATATTCGGCCTACAGCACAAACTAACTACCTTCGCATGAAACTAGGTCAAACCACCACGGCTTTCATACCAAGTCTGCCAACTCGCGCAGTGCCACTTTTACAAACGTCCTGTGCGCGGCGAGGGTGCGCAAGAGGTTGACAGGAGCGTATCAAGGCTAATAGAACAAGGAGTCGCGCCAGCAATCAAACCAAATAATGAAACATTACCTTCATAACCGCATAAGCGATACCCCGAAAGACTTAGCGAATAAACCCGCTCTGAACAGTCTAAAAAAAATTTGCCATCAACTAATTGGATGGACTTCCTACCCTCAGGTCAGTACAGCACCACATAGGATCTGTACAAATACAAAAAACTACTAGATTCTACTGCCTATTGGTGTCTCAAAGAATGAATCACATAGGACTCATTCGTTCCTGCTCGTAAGTGTATCTAACATAAACACACACCACGTTTCGGACCAAGGCATTCAGCGTCCTTGAAACATAGAAACTGATAATAAAATAATAAAATATTCTGGTAATAAAAACCTTGCAAAAACTCTACAGTCAATTAAGCTACTATCTATCTTAAGCGTGAGATTACTCTCGGATGGCGCAATTAACAGCTACGATCTACTGCTTGTTAATCGAATTAAAAAACCAGGGAATTGGTAGTCAGATGGACGACATACGGACATATAGGTACAGCTCAACAGCCTATAATAAAATATATATATGATCTAAGATGGATATTGACCAAAATAGTTACTACATAACCCAACCTCCTCCCATATTATGATGATCTAAGATGTATATCGACCAAAATAGTGCCAATAAATAGCCAATTTAGTGGGGTCGTAAAAAGTAACATTTTCGGCGGATCCCCTTCCGGGAATTTTTATTATTACAAGCAATTGTTTTTTTTACATTTCGGGGGGGGTGCCCCCCCCCTGGCTACGGGCCTGCCTGCGGATCTCTGAACAACCGGCCCACCGGGAAATTTCCCGGTTCGTCTTATGACCCACCCGCCCCTGGTTGGATTATACGGAACACCACATCTAGTAGCAACAATACTTAATGAAATTTGATCTTAAGTGCAGGTGATTTATTATATTCACTTAGTGATTTTTATAAATCAGCAGAAGTTGAGATATTGTTACTAGAATATACAATCATTTTAACTACTAGATGTGGTGGCCCGTATAATTCAACAACTGTTGTTAAATTGACAACAAATTGTTTACTGTGTAATAAGTAATAACCAATGAATAATTTTATTTATTTAACACTAATTTGAGTTCAGCGCTCGTACTTGTTTTTAAGAGAAATTTTATAGCATCCCATCTCAAATTTGAATGAACCAACATTAAAAATTCCCTAAATTTAAAGAAATCACCTGTGGTGCTTAACAAGTTATCCTAAACTGGACGCTAAAGATTTAGGTTCAAAGAAGGTTACAAAGACTTTTCATCATATAAAAATTGCTTTTACAGCAATACTTGTTATTAAACAATTTTTGTTTGAAAATTCATTCCCTCCATTTTTGATTCTATACATTTTTCTACTTCGTCGCACCGTTTCTGAGATACGGTAACTTAAACTACAGTCTTCGCTTGATATAATAAAAATTGCTCTCCAGCTCAGAAACGGCGAGACAAAATAAAAACATGTAAATGAACAAAAATGAAAGAATAAAATTTACAACAAAAAATATCGTCACTCTCTGCCGCAATACCTCCAATCACCAGCACACCAAATTTTGTCCGGAGATACGATGACACAATGTTCATTTTTGTTTTCTATTGTGGTAGCCTTAACAAAGATATCGGTAGCCCTGGCAAAGATATCTATACATATGTATCACCCCTACCCTAAATCTATCTATAAAAGTTTTTTTAACAAAATCTAAAATGAAAAAAATTTTTTATTTTTGTACGCCACTGAATTTTTTCCAAAATTTTTATATACGTCACATAATACCGTAAGAAGTCACAAATAAAATTTCTCCAAGATTGGTACAACAAATTTTTTCGGTCATCTAGCGGATTTTTCGAAAATAAATTTTTGTAAATTACTGACTGCCGATTTACTGATTCTGAAAACATTTGCGAAAAAATTTAACAAACAGCCTAAACTTGGTCGCTACCTAGTGGCAGAACCTTTAACTTATAAAGTAACGTTCCGTCAGTCCGTACGACTATATTATAAAATATTTCCCACCAAACCACCTATTTTTGTATTCTAAAATAAATTGTTAAAAGCCCTAAACTCAACTCTTATGCTGCACTCGGTATACAAATCAACATTAACCTAATTTTGACACATATGTCACAAAATTATGACGTTTATTAAAATTTTGAATATATTGTTTTATTTTTGCCAGCCATCTGACAAATTCTCACAAAAAATATATAAATTAAGATTTCAGTTAATATTTTCTATAATTTTTCTGACCTGCCCCGCCCTGTTACAATTGGCTCGGTTTGTTTTCTCACCAATACTTATACTTTTAAAGCTCCATCGACACACCAAATTTTAGCTGAATCGGTTAAACATTTCCGGAGATACGACGACATTTTCATTTTTTTTAATTTATTTTATTGTGGTGGCCCTGGTGAAGATTTCTCTGGCAAAACCTTATTTTCACCATTCCAACCCACGAGGCATACGTCCAATAAGTTTGATTGCAATCGACGTAGAAATGCCGGAGAAAATCGATCGACAAAAACTTTTTTCATGTTTTTGCCAAAAAAGTTAATTTTATTTTTTTCATGTTGCATTAGTGATTTCTATCGAAGGATTACATATGCTCTCATATCCATTAGGATCAATGTACCTACGTACCAAATTTGGGTAAGATCCCTTCAGCATTTCTTGAGTTATTCACTCTTAAAGTTTCAACTTTGACAACTTGTGATTTTTGACAGACGACAGATAGAAGATTAAGTTTACCTATTCTGGATAAAGCCTTTTAAGGCCTTTAAAATAACATATCGCACGACAAAATATTTTTTTTAAATCCCGTATTATTTTCTTGTGGTGGCACTCCTGATTGATAGATCACGACGAAAACCTTATTTTCACCTTTCCACCGTAAACCCTACCACCATACCAAATTTGGTCGTAATTGGTTGGATGGTTCGGAAGCAAATCGATCGACAAAATCCAACGACAGACAGACCGACAGACAGACCGACACAGAAATTTTTATTTTACTTTTTGCAGATCTTTACGTTTCTGAACACGGTGATCTCGAAAATGCAAAAAAAAAAGTTGAAATTTTTTTTCGATTACCATACCTCCAATTTTTTTTTTTAAATTGATTGGAGGTAAAAATGTTTGTACATTTTTCTATTTTGGGTTACTATTTCTGAGATAGATACAGATTGCAATTTTTATTGTATCCTTGAGAGACTCTTTGAAAGTTTCAAAGAGTCTCAAGGATACAATAAAAATTGCAATCTGTATCCTTGTCGAAGTATCCAAATACTACCCTTAATAATTGTATTACGGATATTGTTAGTATTTTTTATATTTCCTGAAAAAAATATTTATTAGCTAGTAAAAATCAAAAGAAATATTGTTTCAATTTAAAAAAATTTATTTATAATATTTTCATAATGTAATAAAATATTAAATATTTTAATATTAAAATATTAGAGTTAATTTTTTATTATTACCATTTTTTACCAACCAAAAGATATATTAAAGTACCGACGACGGTACTCCCCCTGGGACGAGTTGCACATCAATCGAGTTTCCAACTAATCGGGTCTAGATGCCCGTCCGTGGACGGGCTTTCCAGCTAGTTATATATAATATTATAATTTATATTATAAGTTATATAACTGTCCTGACTAAATAAAGGTCTGTCAATATAATATACTCATATTTTATTGACATTTATTATGCAACCAATTTTGATCCGTTGATCCATCAAATTTAAAGGTTAACTTAGATTTCTGACCAATCAGGTAGTCATAAACGTAGGTTAACCCTTAAATTTTGATTAACTTACGATTGAAAAACTGGGCCTAAGCCACCTAATATATTTTCACAAAAAAATAGATAAAGTAAGATTTCAGTTAATATTTTCTGTAATTTTCTTGCTTTTACATTTGGCGCAATTGTTTCCTCACCAATGCTTGCATTTTAAAAACTTTATCAGCACACAAAATTTTATCACAATCGGTTCAACATTTCCGGAGATACGAAGACATTTTCATTTTTTAAATTTATTTTATTGTGGTAGCCCTGGTAAAGATTTTTCTGCCGAAAACTTATTTTCACCACTAGAGCCCACCACACATACGTCCAAAAAGTTTGACTGCCATCGACGCGGAAATGCCGAAAAAAATCGAGGGACAAGGACTTTTCTCAAGTTTTCACAAAAAAAAGTAATCTTTTTTTTTAATGCTGAATTTTTGATTTTTATCAAACGGTTCTATATGCTGTCAAGTTCTGTGGGGGCCAATGTTCTTACATACAAAATTTGGTTGAGATCCCTTCAATACTTCATGAGTTATTTACTCTTGAAGTTTAAACTTTGGCAGCTTGTAATTTTTGACAGATGACCTTTCACCTTTTCAAGGTGTTTAAAATAACCTATCCCAAGACAAAATCGTTTTAAAAATTTTGTGTTATTTTCTTGTAGTGGTACTCCTGATTGACAGATCGTGACGAAAACGTTATTTTCACCTTTCTACAATAAACCCTACTACGGTATCAAATTTGGTCGTGATTGGTTGGTCGGTTCCGGAAAAAATCGAGAAACAAAATTTGACGACAGACAGACCGACACAGAAAAAGTTCTTTTATTTTTTGCAGATCTTTACGTTTCTGAACACTGTGATCTCGAAAATGTAAAAAAAAAAATTTGAAATTTTTTTTCGATTACCTTACCTCCAAAAAAAAATTTTTTTTTATTGGAGGTAAAAATTTAATAAACAAATAGATATTACTGTAAAAGCGATTTTTATTTGTCAAAAAAGGCCTTGAAAAGGTGCAATTTACGTTAAGGACTGTACCATCAATATTTTGAGCCAGGATATAATATATAGAGAAAAGCGGGGACCGTAAATTGCGATAGCGGTTGAGGGTTTTTCTAATCCTACCCGTAAATTGCGTCAAAAATTTTTAGGGTTGACCGTAAATTGAGTAAAAAAAAGGTTGTAATATTTTAATCCATTAATTGTTTGTTAATAGGATTAGTATTGCCCAAAAGTATTTTTATTTTTACAGAGGTGCACTTAGCCCAAATTTTCTCACTGTAGAAGTTTCACTAATTTTTAGTTAATTTGGACTATTTTATTTCGGTATTTTAGCAGATAAGTCACCACCCTTATCTTAGCCTTGTTCAATATTCAATCTTAACTCATTAACACGAAAGTTCTATTGACGGTGCGTGCGTTCTGATATAGTCTTAGTGTTAGCCGTCAGACGCGATTGTGACACCGTCGGGTACATATCGAGCGTGGCTAACTAGTTTCACCCCTTACGAGTTTCACCCTTTTTGAGTAGCAGCTTTGGCGAGTTTGTGCTATCTAGGGGGATGTTTTTAGCGAACGCAAGCAAGGCAATCGAGAATCCAGCCTAAAAACGAGTTCAGCGTTTATTTTTTAAATTGTTGCATAATGTTGCGTAATATAATGGGTGCGGTTACAAGCAAGGGGTTCAACATGCACGATGTGCACCCGACAATGTCACAATCGCAAAATTTTTCAATTATTTTTTAAAATTTTTTCCCCATCTTTCAATCAATTCGGATTTTGGATTGAGTTCCCAAAAATCTACAAGGGTTACTTAGTTTTCTATATTACCTTAGAAATGATGCCAAAAAAGTAGATCTGTACGTAGGTTATAGGTTACTTTTTTAAAACAATTTTTAGAACATATTATACCATTCGGTATTTATATGCCCCTTCACAAAACTGCGCTACCACTGTAGGGATTACCTGATATTATAACTACCAGTAAATACACCATGCTTTGGGTATTGTATTACAACTTAAGCTACTCTCACCAACCGCTGGCGCAATTTACTACTTGTCCTTAAGCTACCGACCAAGAAAATATTGACCGCTGGCGCAGTTTACATACGTCCGAGAAAAGTGGCCTAAAGTTGACCCCTTTTTGGTTTTTTTCATATAAATCTTTCAAATCTTTGTCAAGTTCAGTCAATTTTGCAATTTTTCGCCTATTGAACTTTTGATATACCTCTTATCTCTTCTGAGTTATAGTCAAAAAACGAAAATAAACATTTTTTCTGGTTCTAAAACTGACTTCCCTATGGTTCAAATCCGATTTTTCTGAGAACTAAATCTTATGACCATTATTTAAAAACTAAAAAAAAATTAAAGTTCTTATCTAAACAACGTTAAAATGTAAATAATTGTTTAAACATTCAAATACGAACTTAAATTTTGTGTTAAGTTCTGAAATAGTGCAACCGGGCATATTAGAAAATGAAACTTTTTTTTTATTTATTTATAAAAGTTAAGCTATGCTAAATTATGTAACGTTTTTATGCAACGCTTAAGAAACGAAATGAGAAAGAATTCAACTTTTTACCCAATAACCAATAAAATTGCAAAATTTTTTCTGGATAGCTGATTACAATCCTTTACTTTGTATAATTTTTGTTTGTCTTTTGTTTGAAATTAGGGCCGCGAATCAGCCCTTAGAGTTAGATTAGAACCATTGCTTGAAATCAGATTTAAACTACCACTACTTTTTAACAACTAAACCGAATTTATAAAAACCACACAATCAATAATTATTAATGAATTAATAAAACTAATCGCACACACTATGAAAACATAGTATAATTTATGTGTAATCACTAATCATTAACCAAAATGTAGGTAAATAATGGTGCCTTTAATGACATAGTCATTAACTCGATTGGTTTTACCGTTTTCGAAATATGCATGGAAGTCGGATTTGGAATACGGGTTGGTGTTACGTCATTTTCTTTTATATATTGCAATGAATTTTGATTGTAAATAAAAAAATAAAAATATTTTAAAATAATTTTTCAAAAATAAATTAAAGTGGAAAACATATTATTATCAAATTAAATAAATCACAGTATACGTTCAACTATCAAATTAATACTGGACAGTGGAGCAACAAAGGGGGGCTAGAGGGCTATAGCCCACTCCCGAAACACTTTTTTTTTTAATAATAATTGTTTTAATAATTTCGCTCTGAGTTATTTCGGAAAGGTCGTCCTTTAATTCCTTCAATTTAAGGTAGGAAACAGTGGTAACACAATAAATTATACTCGAAAATAAGATGACCACGCCCCTTTTTTCAACATTTTTTTGCTGCGCCACTGATTCTGGACACCTTGAATTTTTACTTTGCAATTTACAAATTTTACATTTAATTTAATAATAAATTTTTCCAAATATTCAATCAAACCTTTATCCTTTCAAATCTCCAATTTTGGCTAAAGCCTAGCTTTCTTGTCCTATTCGTCATAATGCCAACTTGATGGCGAGATCGCGAGAAAATACAAATATATTTACAAAATCTACTTATTTATTTATTTACTTAATCTAGTTATTTATTTACAAAAAATATAATTACAAAACTTAATAAATTTCTAAAAACAATTGAAATTAAATTGTCCAAAATAAATTGGAGATATTGGAACATGACAATATATAGGCACAACATATTTTTAGATTTAATGATAAAGTTTGCACATTTTCTTTTATTTCGTAAACTTCCATTTTTGGAAAAACCAATTTAAATAAATTTTCATTTCTACAACAAATAAATAAAACCATAAAAACAAAAACACATTTTAAGCGAATTGTTTAAAATTTCAGACAAAAAGATCTATTTTTTATGTTCTAGTGAAAGGGGGGACAATTTTCGGATTTGTCTCAATATAAATTAGAAATTATATAATATCCCAATGTTTTGGAGATCTTCTCCAACTTTAAGGACTCCAATTGTCTGAGTATTTTGAGCAAAAAGTGCCTGTTTAGTAATAATTGAATGTATGATTAAGGTTATAAGAAGATAAAGATACAATATGAATTGAACAATTGAAATTAATCGGAAATGGCGATTAAAAGTAAATAACGGATCGATTTGGAGTATCATTAAGATTATTTTGCATTTATGTATTGTGATTTGACCTTTCTTTATCGTAAAATTTCACCTGCAATGCTCTAATATATTATTTAAAATTATAAGTGAACTAATTGCTAATATATTTTGAGATACTAGCTTTCGTACTCGGAATCGCCCGGTTTAAGTATCTCATATCAACTTAATATAAAATTTATATACCTCTTTAAGTCTTGAACATTTAGGATCAGCGGCATGGTTGCCTAAGTGCACGTGAGTTTATTTTACTTTCCACTACAAATTCAGAATCCAGATTGGGGAAACGCTGAATTTTATCTGAAATTTTCTTTAAATTAAATTAGTAAAAAGTGTTTTATTGGCTAACTAATTGAGACTGAGCAACGCCGAGAAACGTAATAAAATTTTAATGTTCTGAGAGGATCACCAATACTTCTAAATAGCATCAAATTTTGAGTTATCTCGATATTGTAGATAAAATTCCTTGGCAAAACGATTTCAAGTGAAATTGAAATATACTCTTTATGTTTTTGAATATTGCGAGCCCTTTAAATTATTTTGTAGGTCAAGTAAAAATCAATCAAGTTGGATGTGCAATTTCTACGATCACAGTTTTACCTCGATGTTAATGAGGGGACACATTTATGTAATGTCATGCCACTTCCTTATGACTTCTCCACAGTTTGAACCCAATTTATTTTTGGATAACAAATTCTCAAAGGAACTTTTGTTAGCGCGATATACGCGACTTGTGCGCAACGCGACAGTTTTCGTTCATGAGCGTACATGATGTGATCTAATTAAAGTTCACGTTAAGGTAGGAAATGATAAGATAAAATTATAAATAAATATTTCGTCAATTTAAAAATCATTATTTTTTATATTCGTACAAAAACAAATAACGTGACGATGTACACCAGGGATGTCCACATAATAATGCGGTCTCTTAATTTTAAATTTCAGAACTTCTGTTGGCACCCGGTAACCGACCAGACTTAAATAATTAATCACGTGAGATTACTTTCCAAAACAATCTCGTAGATATTTTTATAATCGGCTGCGCGTAGTCGCGCGCTTACACCGGTTGACTGCGGAGCTAAAGTTTAGTGTGACTAAATTTTCTGAATTCTCCTGGTAGGTGTCTTTTGAAAGTTAAAATTTATTTATTATACCACATCGATAAGAAACTGAGATCACTTAAACTTTGTTTGGCCAGCCCTGATATAAATGTTTAAAGAACCTTTCGTTTGGTGCCGCCAATGATTTTAGTTTTGCATTCCTCCTATACCAGTCCTATTATTAATGTGATGAAAATTTAGTTTAGTTTTAACTTTCGTTGTGAATTGTTCTATTCCGTTTAAATTTATTTAACCGTGTATTAATTAGGTAAGTTTCTTGCTTAACATACATTCAGGTAATCAATAACCGTGCATGCGTTTAATTTTGCAACAATAATTTTCTAACCAATGAACTTTTTAAAAAAAAAAATTTTTTAATTTAAAATTTGATTTTTTTAAAATTTGGAGACGAAATTAAATTATATTTATTTACGTAGTATTTTCTTTGATTATGTAAACGGTCATAGTTTACTCAGTTGAAGATATTTTATAATTAATTCGGTTCAATGTTTCTGTTGCCTTGACATCAAAAATTATACCTATACAAAAAAAAGATTATTAACGAAATTTGTTTATTTAATTTCGAGGCAATTGTTTTTATTATTATTATTTAATCATCGCACTATTAAAAGCAACCTTTAAACTTTGAGTCCACATTGTTTTAGCAAAAAATTTAATTGATTGGGTCATTGCACAAGACAGTTTTATTTTTAATTCTCATATACAAACTCTAATTATTGCCGAAGATTTTTGAAAAAATTTTGAATTTGAGCAATTACTTTATAAACCACCCTCGTATCTAATTAATCTCGACTAACCGCTTGTTACGTAATTAATATTTTTTTTAAATTTAATACGACGTTATCGGAATATTCATAAGTTTAATTTGTTTGTTTAATTTTAATTTACAAGGTTTTCTTACAAAAAGTTGTGTGCAGTTTACCTTTTCGAAAAAAATCGAAAATTACCAAATTTTAGGAATTTAATTTTTGAATTTCAATTTTTGTGTTTATAATTATTATTATTAATTTTTTTATTACGTTTCCTATGATGTTTGTATTTTTTTGCTGCAATTAATTTTTCAATCACTTCCAGACGAATAAGTAGCTTTAGTTTCGATTGCAACACAATAATAAGTAATTATTTTTGATCATTTAGAATTTATATTGTTCAAAACAACATAAAAATTATAAAATAACGTACTTGTCGACCTTGGACTCGAAATGCTGTAAAGGCCACAAAAAATTTAAAAAGTCATATACAAATAATTTTGAAGGGAATTAAATTTCTTACGGAAAAGTCCGTGACTGCATATAGTAATCTTTAAAAGTGTAGAGCTGTCATCGATTTTCAATGTATTTCACTCCTAAATTATTGAAGATAAATTATGTGCTATCACGGACTTTTTGTAGAAAAATTAATTCTCTATATTATAAAATTTTTTGTATTTTCAGATGAAGTGGAAAAACTGAGTCTTTATACTTACTCATAGAACTAAGGTATTTTTTAAAAGAACTAGCCTTTAGTCAGGGGCAGTTCTAGTCTTTATGCCGCCCCGGACAGAAAGGCAAATTGCCGCCTCACTATGGGGATAATACCATTTTTTGTTAACTTTTTCAGTATTTTCATGGCGTCTCGGGGAATTTCTTAAATATTTCAATTTTTGTCAATTTATCACGTCAACAGCCAAAATGCCGCCCTTTAGATTTGTCGCCCCGGACTAATGTAGGGGTTGTCCGCCCCCTAGAGCGGGCCTTGCTTTAGTTCGCCCTGGTTTTAATATTTAAGATCGGATCATCCAAAGTTTTGATCAAAACTTAAATTACTTATTTTTATCATTTTTAAGCAAAACATAAATATTCCCGTTTTCAAAAAAAAACCTTTTTTTATTATTGTTTTATCTCGTGTAAAATAGAAGCTTTTTGAGCGGAGAATAGGAAAAAGTTCAAGATGTCCCATTATCGGAGTAATCATAATCACAAAGCTCGAGCATGACTCAGCCTAGTTTGTCCTTAAAAACTTGAAAACGGTGCAAAAGATTAAAAAATATTGAAGAGGTCTAAAGTGTGCATTTCTCATCATTTTCGAGTTATTATAGAAAAATTAGGTTCAGTCAAATTTTTAGGATTTTCTCATTTTCCATCAAATGGAACCGTCTTTGAAAAAAATTCACTGATTCAAATTTTTTTGTTTTTTTAAATGATTTGACTATGCGGTTCCACTGTACGGCACAAAATTATTTATAAATTTAGATTTTGACCTTGGTTAGAAAATATTTACATTAAAAATGCAGGTATTTTTATTATTTGCTTGTGTTTATCTCCAAACTCAGCTGGTTGAGCAACTTTTATTGTTGTGGCTAATCCAGACTTGTTTAAAAAAATTTAATTTTGTTATATTCAAATATGAATTTTGTTCTCAACTCTCTGCTGATAAAACCAAAAACTTCCAAAATACCGCCACGCGTTTAAATAATCCGTATGGCTAAAATTATCGTGAGGTAAATTCAGATAACATCAGGATTTTCCTTAGTAGTTTCCGCTCCATTGATAAGCTAAATGTATGATGTATAGAATGATGGGTCAAAGTACGGATGAATTTTGAAAGGCATTCATGTCATCGTATCTCATGGATACCAATGTCAGGTGGCATATAATATTTTTCTTTTATTTTGTAATTTTTAACTGGATTTTTTGGCTTTACGTAGGGTAAAAATGTAAATCGTGTGTATATTATTAATTGTTCTGCTGATGATTAGTTGACATTAACCTCATTGTTTAAATGAAAATTGTTATCTAAATGGAGTAATTTTTTGACTTCACTTTCGATTTATGATTAACTTAAAGTGACTTTAATGAAAAAGCTAATTACAATGTACAATGTTTGCCCTTCTTTATAAACGTTTTCATTAGCATTCACATATCGTCCAGAGGTCATTTTGTGAATCTGTTACAATAATAAGTTATTTAGTAATATCAATAGAACATAATTGCGACCTTCAATAGTCTTCAAGATTTATAAACAATTTTGAAAAATAATTAAAAATTAAATATTTTTAAAAATCTGTGTTTCAACGTGTTTAAGGCTATAGTGTACTTTGGGTCCCCTTTTTTTAAATTTTAAACCAAATTTCAAAAATGACATAATATAACAAATTTTCAAATTTATTTTTTGTTTTTTTTAGAAAAATATTTTTTTCAAAATCAATCAAATCGAATCAAAATTGGATTCGGTTAGTTTTTTGGCATAACCACAGTCGAATGGCTGGTGGTTTGTCAAAAAATATCACTTAGGTTGTGTTTCCAAATTCAACGTTTAAACCACTTCCATCTGATGGACTTCCATAAGACGATCCTCGGGGAAGGCGGCTGTTCGTTTTTAAAATCTAAAACTAATAAATTGTTGACTTCGAATCGAATCCTCCTTCTTAGTCCAGGTTAACACCAGAACATCAACACGTTGCCGGTTCACCCTAGACACTTCTCTCCTCCACGTCATTTTTTTCATCTTCATCTTCCAATCTTATCAAACTTTCCTCCTCCTAATTACTCAAACCTTTGAAATTTTTTATTATATTTTTAGTTTTCATTCCGACCAAATTTCCATTTTTCAAATCAAGTAATTCACCATTCCTTGGACCAATGGATTTACTTTTCTCAAAATTTTTATTTTCTATACCGAAACCTGTTTGATCGAAATTTTCTCCAATTTTTAAATTTGAATCTTCATGTTTTATATCCATAACTTCATTTTCAAAATTTTCTTTTAAAACCAAACTTTCCTTTCTTTTCTTAATTCTGGCTTTAATTGCATTTATTATTATTGTGTTTCTGTCTAATCTTTCCAAATTTATTTTTCGATATTTGTTATGTATCGCTTGCCAATTCTTTGGATTTTCTTTTTGGTCATTTCTTACATCTTCTTCATCTTGCAGGTTTTCCCCTTCTTCTTTTTTGCAAAATTTCCCATATTCTTACTCTATCTCTTTCAACTCCTCTCAGAATGAATCATCCATTTTAATTGAATTCTTATTCTCTGAAAGTTTATTTTCTCTTTTTATTTTCCAGAACCATTTTTACTTTTATTCCTTTCCAAATATCGATCTTTAAATTAAAAAAATAAAAACACTTAATGAAAAAAAATTTACAAAATTTGCCAATCTTGATCCAATGATCCTCTCAATCTCAGGGTCAACGGTGAGTTCCAAAAAAAGTCCCACGTTTTGGGATGCCAGATGAAGTGATATTTTCTAAGGTCCAAATTTTGAAAATCTCGTAAAACTTCAAAAAATTTAAATCCACAAATTAATTTTCAAATATAAATAGGAACCTTTAATCTCGTCAAAAACGTCAAATTCGTCCAAATGTGGGCAAATTTTCTAAATTATAATAAAAATCGGTTACATAGGTACTCCCAAAACTCAATTAAATGTATTCTTAAACACACATCTATAATCAAAAATTTCAACTAAATATCTGGAGACAAAACTTTTCCTGCCGCTTCTGGCGGCCATTTTTGGCAAAAACCTCTATCAAACTTCTCAGTCGTGCGGAAACGGCCCCAATCGTTTCGGGGTGAATCCAGTTCGGCAGCAGTTTCGACGCTAGTCCGGTTTGGCGCGAGTCCGGTTTGGCGCGAGTGTGGTTTGGCGCAGTCCTGATTCGGTGCGAGTACTGTTCGGCGCAAGTACAGTTCGGTGCGAGTCCAATTTGGCGCGGGAATAGTTATCTTTTTCTTTTCTTTTATTTTTCTTGCTATCTAACACTGGTGGAGGTTTTTGATAATCGCGACATCATCGATTTTTTACGCGGATTAGCGCATACTTTTGCTATGCGGGACTAATTTTTTTTAAATTGGTATTTTTGGATTATTGTTTTTTTTTAAATTTATTTTTTTAATAAATTTATTTTTTTAAATAATTCTTTTTTAATAAAATTAAAATAAAAAATATACTTAGTAACTGTACCCGCGCCGAAACGGGTTTGCGCCGAACTGAACTCATTCCAAATCGGGTCTGCACCGAGCAGTACTAACGCCGAACCTACCTACGTACTAACGGCTGCGACGAATAGTACCCGACCCGTTGTTGTTTTGCCCCGCATCTAATTAATTTTATTTTCCATTTTTTATGAAAATTTTTTTTAAAACTTTTTTTTACTGTACATCAAAAAAGGTTATACCGGGGAGGGGAGGGGGTTCTACTATAATAGTTACACCAATTTTGATGCGGTTTTCAAAAATTATTACAATATTATTCCCCAGCAGATATTAGTAGGTACATACTGAAAAATAGCAAAAAATTAGAATCCTTCATATTATTGAGCTTCCTCAAAAATAATCTGTGATATATAACAAATTTATATTTAAATAGTAATAACTAAAACAATTTTAGTTAAATTTTGACTATAATATTTTTTGATTTATTTTATTTAACAATTTTAAATGTTTTTATTTATTGAACAATTTTCAAAATTTTGAAACGTCAATATAATATAAACAAAGAGGAGTGTCCGTTAACAGGGTCAGGCACTCTTTTGATAGGAACTTCCACTCTTTTCAGTTCAATTTAGAATATTTAATTTATGTTGTTTTATAATTTTCAAAAACTTGTTAAAGAAATTGTTTTTCAAGATAGACAAATTTTGGTTCAATTATCAAATTTAATCTAAACGTAACAGTCAACTGCTAATTGAATTAAAACGATTATATTTTATTTAAATAAAAACTAAACATTTTATTTAGCGGTTCCACGTTATGTTATTTATTATCATACCACAAATTCATTATCTAAAAATATTTGATTAAAGATAAATTTTAAACACAAATAAACTTGCGTCTAGTTAATCATTTTGTTATTTAATAATTCTGAAATTATTATTAATACAATAAAAATTAATTACTTCATAATCTATAATTAGGGTACAAATTCTATTTCGATATTTTGCTCTCGGTATACATTTAAATTATTTTTATTTTATTTTTTTATTTTCTTGCCAAAAATTTTGGTGTTAAATTTTTCACCCATATTTGTGGGCCATTCCACGTCAAGCGCAATAGAATTTTTTTAAATTAACTTCGACGTCTTCGATTTTGCTATAAGTTTTCTAGCTATAAAATGATATTTTAATCAAGCCCGTAGCCAGAATTTCATTTCGGGGAGGGGGCACCCGTAAAAAGCTTTTTGTAAACAAAAGTAACATTTTCGAGAGTTCCCCTTCGGGGAATTTTTATTATTACAAACAAATGTTTTTTTTATATTTAAAAGGGGGGGGGGCACGTGCCCCCAGATAGTTTAGTCATCATTTTGTAAGTTTGCTACCCTATTTCAAAAGTAATAATAACGACAGGCTACCACCACCGAGGATAAAAATAAATAGAACTAAGCTAACAAAATTAACAAAATTATGGCAATTAAACATTAGATATAAGTATTTTGTAAATATTAATTTATCATAAAGTTAAGTAGTTTGTTTTTGAACAAATTTTAAAATTTTTAGGTTAAGTTCTAGTGAGTAACTAGGGGGCAGGGCTAATTTTCATCCAATAAAATGCTTCTATTTTGGCTCGTTTGTGCAGGTCTGCGAAAGAGGCTTTCCATTCATTGAACCAGCATTTGACACATAACCCTAAAACATTTTGCTTTCCTTGATCACTTTCAAACTCAAAAACAACTGTCAAATTTTCGAAATCATCCAAATTAAATGTCAATCAAAATTCATCTTCGTCATCCATCATGGGGCTTTAAGGCAAAAATTAAGAACAACTAAATTTTCATTTTTCACAGTTAAAAATGTAAGATGTTCAATTTTAGGCAAAAATGTATCGCACAGAAATTATCGACCTACTTAATCAGCGAAGCAGTAGATAAATTCGATACTTTAGAATTAGGGAAATAATATTGAAGTAGCTTTAATTTTATTAAGCATTATCTCGGCAATGACAAGATTATTTGCACACTCGTGGAGTATTATTTGTAATAATTTAGATAAGAGTGTCACATCCAAAACCAATTTATTAAAAGCCGTGCCTCCTCTATTATTATCTTGCAGTTGCGTCGACTAACTTTTTTATTTTTTTTAAGGTACTGCAGGTCGAATCGGCGGTACTGGCACATAAAATAAAATGTTTATTCGATTAGTAACCAGAACATCATCCAGATACACCTCTACATCAAATTACAAATGGAATTCTCGTCATTATTCGACTCCGATAGAATATAGGCCAATCAGAAGTGTTTTAGTAGCAAATCGAGGCGAAATTGCGATAAGAGTTTTTAGGGCTTGCAATGAATTAGGAATCAAATCGGTTGCTATCTATTCCAAGGAAGATAGGGGCCACACTCACAGATTAAAAGCGGACGAGAGTTACTTAGTAGGAGAAGGATTAGCTCCCGTGCAAGCATATCTTAGCATTCCCGATATTATAGGTATTTGTAAGGATCATCATATCGATGCCGTACATCCTGGTTATGGATTCCTTTCCGAAAGGCACGATTTCGCTCAAGCGGTTGTCGATGCAGGCTTACGCTTTATTGGACCCACTCCAAAAGTTGTACAGCAGATGGGAGATAAGGTTGCTGCACGAGAAGCTGCCATTGCCGCAGGTAGGTCCCAACTCCAAACGATAAAACTTTACTAACTTGAACATATCCAAGGTGTCGCTGTTGTACCCGGAACGGACGGTCCCGTAACGACAAAAGAAGCAGCCAAAGAATTTTGCATTAAACATGGATTGCCCGTTATTTTTAAGGCAAGTAATTGCATCCAATTTGAAACAGGTTTAATAGTAAAATATTTAGGCCGCGTACGGTGGAGGTGGCAGAGGTATGAGAGTCGTGAGAAAAATGGAAGAAGTCGAAGAAAACTTCCAAAGAGCTTCGTCCGAAGCTCTAAGCGCGTTTGGAAATGGTGCTATGTTTATAGAAAAGTTTATCGAAAGACCACGTCACATTGAAGTACAACTTTTGGGTAATCCCTAAATTAAAAGCTCTCCCCTTTAACTGTGTGATTAATGTGCAGGTGACAAGGCTGGAAACGTAATTCATTTATTCGAAAGAGACTGTTCGGTGCAAAGGAGACATCAAAAGGTGGTCGAAATCGCACCCGCTCCAAATCTAAAGCCGGAAATCAGAGATAAAATGACGGAAGCTGCGGTACGACTTGCAAGACACGTAGGATACGAAAATGCTGGAACTGTCGAATTCTTATGCGATCAAGAGGGAAATTTCTATTTTATTGAAGTTAATGCTAGGTACAGGAAAAATTTTGCCCAAACCCATTAACTTTGGTTAATTCACTGTTTTCAGGTTGCAAGTCGAGCACACAGTTACGGAAGAAATAACCGATGTAGATTTAGTTCAATCCCAAATTCGCATTGCAGAAGGAATGACGCTACCCGAACTTGGATTACTTCAAGAAAATATTAAACCAAGCGTAATCAATCCAACGAGGTATTTCGAATACTTATTCTAAAAGACTTTGTTTGTTTTAGGGTTATGCGGTACAATGTCGTGTAACAACAGAAGATCCGGCCAAAAACTTCCAACCCGATATTGGAAGAATCGAAGTTTTCAGATCGGGCGAAGGAATGGGAATAAGACTCGATGGAGCGTCAGGTTTTGCTGGCGCAATAATTTCTCCATATTACGATTCCCTTTTGGTTAAAGTAATATCTCACGCTAAAGACTTGCAGTCTTCGTGCGCAAAGATGACTCGTGCGTTGAAAGAGTACAGAGTGCGAGGCGTAAAAACAAATATTCCGTTTTTGCTCAATGTTTTGGAAAACAAAAAATTTTTAAACGGAACTATCGACACCTACTTTATCGACGAAAATCCCGATTTGTTTAAATTCACTGCTTCCCAAAATAGGGCCCAAAAGTTACTTAACTACTTGGGGGAAGTCTTGGTCAACGGACCCAGTACTCCATTAGCTACCAAATTATTGCCTGCAGAAGTTAAACCTCACGTTCCAGTTGTATCCAAAGGTATGCGTTGTTGTTGCTTTATTCCGTTTTTATTACATACTTTCCATTTTTGTTGCTTTTACAGAAATTATTAAATTATTTATTTTTTTTAAATTCTGCAACTGCTAAACTTTGGCCGAACTTGGTTTTGCTTGAATTGAACATGGAAGATCGAGATTTCAGTCGACTACGATTGGAAGTGACTACCCCAAATTTTTCCAACAAAACCAAAAATCAGTTGTTGGCATTTGCAAGTTTAAAAAATTTCTGTTGTGTTAAAACAAAACTTTTATAACTCAGTTTTAATTTAATTTTTGTTAATTTCTTAGTATATGTTTAGTATAATTTGCTTGCGTTTTTCTACAGCCTACATCTCCATGGATCCAGAAGAACAAATAAGTAACTATATTTTTTTATTTCACTATG
The DNA here is from genome assembly GCA_947369205.1 of Cantharis rufa. Taxonomy (NCBI): domain Eukaryota; kingdom Metazoa; phylum Arthropoda; class Insecta; order Coleoptera; family Cantharidae; genus Cantharis; species Cantharis rufa. Next base: position 30,512,743 of record OX376306.1, on the reverse strand, counting down.
CTTTGTGTTGCTTAATAGTATCGTACATAACTCGCTTAAATCTTCGCACTAACATTATATTCGTGTCTTCTTCGCTTCGATAAGTCTTCAACTATTTGTTATGCGTTAGGTGAACAGCCGCCCAAAGGTTTTCGACAAATTTACAAAGAAGAGGGACCAGAAAAGTTTGCCAAAGCCATACGAGCACACAAGGGATTATTGTTAATGGACACGACCTTCCGCGATGCGCATCAGTCTCTTTTGGCAACTCGAGTGCGCACGCACGACTTACTCAAAATTTCTCCATTTGTTGCCCATAATTTTAGTCAATTGTATTCATTGGAAAATTGGGGCGGTGCTACGTTTGACGTTGCCTTGAGATTCCTCCACGAATGCCCATGGGAAAGGTTGGAAGAAATGCGCAGATTGATCCCAAACATTCCGTTCCAAATGTTGCTGCGCGGTGCAAACGCAGTCGGCTACACGAATTACCCAGATAACGTAGTCTACCAATTTTGCGATATGGCTGTAAGTTGCAAAAATTGTAGAAAAATTTGATTTTACTAGGTACTTATTTTTCAAGGTGAAAAGCGGTATGGACGTCTTCAGAGTGTTCGACTCTTTGAATTACCTACCAAACCTAATGCTTGGAATGGAAGCTGTAGGTAAAGCAGGTGGTATAGTCGAAGCCGCCATTTCCTACTCCGGTGACGTGAGCAACCCCGCAAAAACAAAATACGACTTGAAGTATTACCTAAATTTGGCCGACGAATTGGTGAAGGGTGGCACGCACGTTCTTTCGATTAAAGATATGGCTGGACTTCTCAAACCATCTGCCGCCAAACTACTGGTTACAGCTTTAAGAGATAAATATCCTGACATGCCCATTCATATTCACACGCACGATACCAGTGGTAACGGTGTGGCTTCCATGTTGGCCTGCGCTGAAGCTGGTGCAGACATCGTGGATGTAGCAGTCGATGCTATGTCTGGTCTTACCAGTCAACCAAGTATGGGTGCATTGGTAGCAAGTCTTCAGGGTACTCCATTGGATACCAAATTTGACTTAAAAGACGTTTCCGAATATTCTGCGTATTGGGAACAAACTCGTACGTTATACGCTCCATTCGAATGCACTACCACCATGAAATCAGGAAACGCCGACGTATACCAGAACGAAATTCCCGGTGGTCAATACACCAACTTACAATTCCAAGCATATTCGTTAGGTAAACTTAAGATCATCCACTTCTTTTTGTTAAAATTCAAAAATATTTTATTTTAGGTTTGGAAGAATTCTTCGAGGATGTCAAAAAGGCCTACGCCGAAGCGAATTTACTTTTAGGAGATATTATCAAAGTTACTCCATCGTCGAAAGTAGTTGGCGATTTAGCCCAATTCATGGTCCAAAATAAACTTTCCGCAAAGGATGTGGAAGAAAAAGCAGAAGAACTTTCTTTACCGAAATCCGTGGTGGAATACCTTCAAGGTCATATTGGGCAACCCTACGGCGGTTTTCCCGAACCGCTACGTTCCAAAGTGCTTAGGGATATGCCACGCATTGAAGGAAGACCCGGTGCTAGTTTGGCTCCATTAAATTTCGATCAATTGAAAAGCGAAATTAAAGAATCGTTTCCTTCTGCTAGTGACAAAGATGTTATGTCAGCAGCGCTATACCCACAAGTTACAAAAGAATTCCTTGCATTCCGCGACAAATTTGGACCCGTCGATAAATTGGAAACCAGAGTATTTTTGACTGGACCTAAAGTAGGCGAAGAATTTGAAGCTACAATTGAGAAAGGTAAAACTTTGGGTATTAAGTGCCTTGCGAAGGCTGACGATCTAAGCGAAAACGGAGAACGCGAAGTTTTCTTCGAATTGAACGGCACCTTGAGATCGGTGTTTATCAAAGATAAAGAAGCAAGTAAAGAAATCCACGTGCATCCTAAAGCAAATAAGGCCGATTCCAAACAAATTGGCGCTCCAATGCCTGGACAAGTCATCGATGTTAGAATTAAGGTTGGAGATAAAGTAGAGAAGGGAACTCCCCTGGTTATTTTATCCGCAATGAAAATGGAGACTGTTGTGCAAAGTCCAGCTGCTGGTATTATCAAAACTGTAGAAATAGGCATGAACATGAAATTGGAAGCGGAGGATCTCCTCGTAACTTTAGAATAATAAATAAAACGTAAACATAAGCAAATTCATTTTAAAACGTAGAGAAGATAGGCTGTGCCAAAAAAATTGTAATTTTACCGTTCCATTTTTTAAATTGTTGAAATTTGTTAAAATTTTTGTTTGTAAAAACTAAGCTCTATAGTGTATGTATATTTGTAAATTTTTAATTATTAATTACCTTTTGGTAGTGTACCATCAAAATTTTTAATTAATATTATATTTTTTATAAGGGTGGTATCATTGATTTGCCATTTTTCACAAAATGCGACCAAAATTCTACCATCAATTTCTGGACCAAAATTGCCGAAACTTAAAGGCAATTTACTCCTCATAGAGATTTTCCCAAAAAAACTGCTTCATTTCATTCACGTTTTTGGGTATCCAATTCAAGATTTCTTTACTGAAATTGTTACTGCGGATGTTGAGAAAAACATATCAAGCAATTTTATGTCAAAATTTTGACAATGCCATGTACAAGTCATGTGCTAAATTTTTCAAAAACTCAAAGTCGATGTGAAGTATAAATTTTTAAACTGAAAGTGTAAGTTAAAAAATGCGTTCTGTTTCCGCCTGACTCTGTTCTTCCAGTTTGCCGGTTTACGAAAATTTGATCTACTATGTTAATAATTCGTCCAGGAATAAAAAACGTTAAAAAATTAAAAAATTATTTGATCAAAAATTGCAGACATCGTCGCTATTCTACAGTGCCGGTAAAGCAGCAGATAAAAAAAGTTTTGGTCGCAAATCGAGGTGAAATTGCCGTACGCGTTTTTAGGGCGTGCAGTGAATTGGGAATAAAATCGGTAGCTATTTATTCCAAAGAAGATAAAAAACAAGCACACAGATTGAAAGCGGACGAGAGTTACCTGGTCGGAGAAGGTTTGGCGCCGGTGCAAGCTTATCTCAATATTCCCGATATTATTAACATTTGTTTGGCCCACGATGTCGACGCCGTCCATCCTGGTTATGGATTTCTTTCCGAACGAGCAGATTTTGCTAAAGCTGTTGTGGATGCGGGTATAAAATTTATCGGACCAAGCCCAAAGGTGGTGCAACAGATGGGCGATAAAGTAGCTGCCAGACAAGCTGCTATTGCAGCGGGAGTTACCGTAATTCCTGGTACCGACACACCGATAACTACCAAAGAAGAAGCACGCAAGTTTTGCGAACAACACGGTTTTCCTGTCATGCTCAAGGTACAATAGCAAAACATTTGTGGAATAGCTTTATTATTTAAAATTTAGGCTGCCTATGGTGGAGGTGGAAGAGGAATGCGCATCGTTAGGAACGCCGATGAAGTGTACGACAATTTCGAAAGAGCTTCGTCGGAAGCCAAAAGTGCGTTTGGAGACGGATCAATGTTTATCGAAAGGTTCATCGAAAAGCCTCGCCACATTGAAGTACAACTTTTGGGTATCCACGACATCAATACATTTTGAGCATTAAAACAGAATTCGTACAAAATTTTTAGGTGACAAGGCGGGAAATGTAACGCATTTATACGAAAGAGACTGTTCCGTTCAAAGAAGACATCAAAAAGTAGTCGAAATAGCTCCCGCTCCAAATTTAAACGTAGCTATAAGAGACAAAATGACAGGGGATGCGGTAAAACTTGCAAAATTTGTTGGGTACGAAAATGCTGGTACGGTGGAGTTTTTGGCAGAATCCAGTGGAAACTATTACTTCATAGAAGTTAATGCCAGGTACGTGGCCAAGTTTTCTGCCAAGCGAAAATAAGTTTTCCACTTTCAGACTGCAAGTGGAACACACCATCACCGAAGAAATTACCGACGTAGATATAGTGCAGTCTCAAATTAAAATATCTGAAGGATGGACTTTGCCAGAACTTGGATTAAGCCAAGAAAAAATACGATACTCAGTTTGTTTCCGTCGCAAGGTTGTCAATGAATAATAAAATAATTGCAGTTTTCATTAGGGATTTGCCATTCAGTGTCGCGTGACGACGGAAGATCCCTCTAGAAATTTTCAACCCGACAATGGAAGAATCGAAGTATTTAAATCAGGTGGTGGCATGGGAATCAGATTGGATGGTGCTCAAGGCTTTACGGGTGCCATAATCAGTCCGTACTATGATTCTCTCCTGGTCAAAGTTATATCGCACGCTAAAGATCTGGAATCGTCCGCTACGAAGCTCATACGTTCTTTGAACGAGTTTACAGTTAAAGGCGTAAAAACAAACATTCCATTTTTGCTCAATGTTTTAAAAAACAAAAACTTCTTAAATGGAATATTGGATACCCATTTTATCGACGAACATCCAGAATTGTTTATTTTGATGACGGTCAAAAGTAGAGGACATCGACTAATTTCTTACTTGGGCGAAATCTTGGTCAACGGGCCTTTAACTCCTTTGGCTACAGATTTATTGCCTTCAACAATAACACCAATGGTACCTAAAACCCCATATGGTATGCTCTAAAATGTACTAGATAAATTTTCTCCAGAATAATTCAAGTTTTGATGTATTTTAGGTAGTTTGCCTCCGAAAGGTTTAAGACAAATATTCCAAGAGCAGGGTCCCGAAAAGTTTGCTAAAGCAATAAGAGAGAAAAAACAGTTATTGTTAATGGATACAACGTTTCGTGATGCTCATCAATCTTTACTCGCAACGCGAGTCCGGACTTTCGATTTGATCAGAATTGCTAGGTACCTGGCTTTTAATTTTAGCCAATTGTATTCTGTAGAAAATTGGGGTGGAGCAACGTTCGATGTAGCTATGAGATTTTTGCACGAATGCCCATGGGAGAGATTGGAGCAAATGAGGGCTCTGATACCAAATATTCCTTTTCAAATGCTATTGAGAGGAAGCAGCGCTGTCGGTTATACAAACTATCCGGATAATGTGGTTTACAAATTCTGCGAAATTGCCGTAAGCGAGTTTATTATCTTTAATAACCATTCATTGTTTAATTGTTAGGTACAAACTGGAATGGACGTGTTTCGAGTTTTTGATTCACTAAATTATGTACCAAATTTAGTGGTGGGCATGGATGCGGTTGGTAAAGCCGGTGGAATTATAGAGGCAGCCATTTCATATTCTGGGGACGTGAGTAACCCAAATAAAACAAAATATACCCTAAATTACTATCTGGCACTTGCGGAACAATTGACAAAAGCTGGAGCCCATATTCTTACCATTAAAGATATGGCCGGACTTCTTAAACCACAAGCAGCCAAGTATGACTTTCTAACAACTCTGATTGCATCGTCCTTTTTTTTGGACGATGATGCAATCGGTCCTTAATTAATTCTGTTCAAGTCCAAAATTTTTAGAATTCTAATAACAGCTCTACGAGATAAATATCCGGACATACCAATACACGTTCATACTCACGACACGAGCGGAGCCGGAGTGGCCACAATGTTAGCTTGTTCTAAATACGGTGCCGACATTGTTGACGTAGCAGTCGATTCTATGTCTGGTATCACGAGTCAACCAAGTATGGGAGCACTAGTCGCCTGCTTGCAAAACACTCCTCGGGACACGGAATTTAACTTGAAAACCATATCGGAATATTCTGCATATTGGGAGCAGACGAGAATGCTGTACGCTCCGTTCGAATGTACAGCAACCATGAAGTCGGGAAACGCTGATGTTTACGAAAACGAAATTCCTGGTGGTCAATACACAAATCTACAATTCCAAGCGTTTTCTTTAGGTTAAAAGTTCTATAAACAATTTTGTTTGTAATTTTCACCATAATTATCCTACTGTTGAAGGTTTGGGAGATCAATTCGAAGCGATTAAGAAGGCCTACGCAGAAGCAAATATACTTTTGGGCGATATTATCAAGGTTACTCCGTCTTCGAAAGTTGTGGGTGATTTAGCCCAGTTTATGGTGCAAAATAAGTTATCTGCGCATGATTTCGAAGAGAAAGCACCCGAGCTATCGCTACCCAAGTCGGTGGTTCAGTTTCTTCAAGGTCACATTGGTCAACCGCACGGTGGCTTTCCGGAACCACTGCGGTCAAGAGTTTTGAGAGACATGCCACGTCTAGACGAGAGACCTGGATCTAAATTGGAACCATTTAATTTTGAAGAACTAAAAAAAGATCTTCAAAAAAATTATAAAAATGCACAGGATAAAGACGTAATATCTGCTGCGTTGTTTCCTGACGTTACAAAAGAATTCCTAAAATTTCGCGAAGAGTTTGGTCCGGTAGATAAGTTAAACACGCGCGTATTTCTTACTGGTGCCAAAATTGGAGAGGAATTTGATGTTAGGCTTGCCAAAGGGCTCACCATAAGCATTAAATGTTTGGCAAAGGCGACAGATTTAAGATTCGATGGATATCGAGAAGTATTCTTCGAAATGAACGGCAATCTAAGATCGATCTTTATTTTAGATAAAAAGGCTGCCAAAACTATAATTTCGCATCCTAAAGCTATTCCAGGCAGTAAACATGAAATTGGAGCGCCCATGCCGGGCACCGTTATCGACATTTTGGTGAAATCTGGCGATAGCGTAGTGAAAGGAACACCAGTGATCGTTTTATCGGCGATGAAAATGGAAACTGTGGTTCAATGTCCCATAGTTGGGATTGTCAAAACTGTGCACGTCACTATGGGTATGGTATTAGAAGGTCAAGATCTTTTAATTACTCTAAAATGATGTATTTGTTTATTTGCATTATAATATACAATTTTAATAGTTTTTTTTTTTTTCTAAAAATTGCAATAACGACACGAATCGGATTGACAGTATTTTATTGTTTCAATCTTCTAATACAGCGACAAAGACAAGAAAACAACATTTTGCATTTTTTTGTAAATAATTCGGTGTTATATCTGTGCGAAACCACTTAAATATCGTCTACATTCTACAAGTTTGCCGAGTGGTTTCGAAGGAGGAAATATATTTTATAGGTTTCTGGATCGTTTATCGATTTTCCTCCAATAATATTAACGAAGGTTAGGATAAATATTACACAGATGCATATTTGTACAACTAAAACTAAAAAAGTTAGACTAAATATTTTTGAAGAATACCTATCAGGTTCGTACATTTGCAGAATTCCATTTTGAATTTTTACACGGGAAATTTTGGTCGTTTGCTAGCTAAAATTTAATGTTATGACAGTTTGGTTACAAAAAACAAAAATGGCGCATAATTAAAAGCGGCCATGTTTGTTTCCACAAAGGAATAATAAAACACAGTAAATATAGCACATTTATTTATTTAACATCAAAGTTTTATTATAATAAAACACAGGTGGTATAGTATTTTTAAAAATTCGAAAATCAAAAATACAAGTAAAACAGATATTTTAAAAATTGGCAAAGGCACAAGTTGGAAAATTTAATTAGTTGTAACGAAATCAAAAAACGTAATCGTAAGTATTATGGAATGTATTACATAAAATTTTAAATAGTACGAGTAGACGTATATACCAGACGAGATCAGGAAAAAATTTGTCGTTATTTAGACCGATCTTCAGTAAAAATTCAAACTTCCCCGTTACTCGGCTGGATATCAAATTAATGATGAAATAAAAAAATGTCAACATCCACTTAAATTCGTCATTAAGTAGTGAAAAGTTTTCTACAAAAATCTAAAAAAAAATCGATCTAACTAATTTTCTAATACGTTTTTTAAACTAATAGCTTTACAGTTACCAAATAGGCCGTTGATTCATTAGGAATTAAGTTTTAATAAATTAGACGTTTCTATGTTATACTAAATAATTGTACATTCTATAAATTTAAATATTGCGTTACTAAGAATATCTCGGCCACGCCGTATGTGCCTTATAATACAGAGCACCTAAACGCGCGCGCACACACACACATACATCGTACTAACTACAAGACTGCGCGTTAATTAAGCAAAAATGATATGAATAAAAAAGTTTCATATTAGTTTCAAACGTGCCGAGTTTCTTTGCATCTTCTAACGAGTGACTAAACTATGTAACAACGATCAAAGTAACAATTAGCAACAATTATACTATCATAGCAACACTGAATTAACAATTTCTTGAAAAGTTTGCAGTTGTTTGGCTGCGAACACTAACAATTTTTCTTAACCGTCCCGCAATGTTTAAAGCGAATGACTAAAAAGTAAGAACCACAAACTATAATTTGTATGGAGATGTCGAGGACGGTCAGGAAAAATTAGTCAATGTGCTTGAAATAAACAATGTTTGTTTACGCATCAATACATATACTACATCTTAGAGCTTATCCCAGTGTTGGAATTACTAAGTTTTTGAATGTACCCTGTAGTTTACTTTTATATAAAACGGGGGAATTTGCCACTTTGTAGAGCACCTCTCTTGAATTCAAAAACTGAAAAGCAAACTGTTCCTTTGAACAAGAAAAAAGTTCTAGCCAACCAAATCTGCAATTGAAAATTGTGTGGTAGTTTCCGGGGTAATTTCATACCAACCAAATTATTCTCGATAAAAAAATATGTTGGAGTGGCCATTCAGGAAACGTAATGAGCTTTCAGTATCCTAGACAGTGATAGAACAACAGTTTCTCAGTTAAAATTTATTTTAAACGCTTCGGCGCGCATTGGGTTGCCTAAATGGCCACCGTCACTCAAAGTCACGTCACGCGCAACAGCAACGTGTTTGAATTCCTTAGCGAGCATACCGTTGTAAAGAATAAGCTCTCTATTGTTGTACTAACCGGTTAGATGTCTATTATTTGTGGTTGCCCAGAGGGCCGTGCGTTTAAATTGGAAACTATTCGGGTATCCCCCGATACCTACAACATCGCGAAAGAGCTGAAAAACTTTTGGTCTGCCTGTAGATAAGTTGGCACAGATCTAATTGGACCATCGTAGTAATAAAAGAAGAAACCGAGGTGTAATTTGAAAAACAGTTGTGCACACAATCATGCAAATAAATATTACTTATCGTAAGTAGCAAATTGTTATGTATTAATTATATACAATCATGGTAACTTGCGCTATTGTACAACAGTAACTCTTCAGGTTATAAACAAAAAATAAATTCTTTTAACTATCAAAAATAAAAACAATGCACAAATATTCAACATATCGACAACAAAACGTTCCCATAACTTCCACAATCTTCCAACGTACTTAAAATTAATACTTACAAAATTTATACAATTAAATAATTAATTACGTATAAAAAATAAAACTGGCACATAATAATTATTATTCAAATGTGTTTTAAGTCATGGGCAGTCAAACTATGTATGTATGACCTGCAAAGCACCTCATCTAAACTTGACTAAAAACTACTATCACAACGACGAGAGACGACAATATTAATGACTGCAGTGGCGACTTACCAAAAGTTCAAAAAAGTGAGGTTACGAAAGTTATTACAACACGCGCAGGCGCTGTAACGGAGGGGATTCCCCTACAAATCACTTACCAGTTGCGAAAAATTACAATTCCTCGTTTTGGCTGGAAAAACGGCACAAATCGAAACCAAACAAATGAAAAACACGATTAACTGGACATTCTTACCGAGATTCTAAGAAGCTACGCAAAGACTTGCCTTCGATTTGAATTCCCCCCATCGAAAGAAATTTGGTCGCCACTGAATATTTTCAACTAGATACTATTATAAGAACTTGTATCATTAAAAAGCGTTTATCTGCCACCAAGATGATTGTCAAAATGTATGTGCGAGATTTAATATTTTAATCAATCTCAATACGGTAGTTACTTTCGTTTAAGTCATCAAGTATTGCTCGTCGAAAGTAACGTTCAACAAAAATCGATCGTTGAACTACTACTTGATTGAGTATATCGTTTCAACAATTAGGTAAATTCAATCCAAAACCCAATCATATACTCCAAATTATTGCGCATTTGTATTTCCCAATTCGTTTTCCATTTCGGCCAAATGATTTTCGAACCCTTTCGATATTGCCGCTTTCGCCTTCAAAAAAAAAAACAGCGTTAAAATTGTTTTGACTATCAAAAATCTTACATTACCTTTGCTTTATGATCCAACAAAGCATTCCGCACCATTTCGTGCTGTCTCAACAATTCGTCTTTGCGCAATTCGAAGGACTGGCCCAAACGTTCCCGTTCGGTCACACCTCGATCCACAACGGCACTGGCAACCTCTCTTTTAACCCTCACCAGTTCGTCCCTGTCGCGATGCTTTTTGGCCAACGCTTTCACCTCTTCCCTACGATCCGCTTGAAGACGACGCATTAAATCGGACGTTTCACGATCCAATTGCATCTGAAAAGAACATCAATTACCGCACACGGGTATTTACGAGCTTCGAACGGTAACTTACCTTTAACGATTTGAACTGATTTGCTTGGGATGCCCGCATAACTTTGTCGGCAGTGGCGAAAATAATTTCGTGATACTTTTCGCGCAAATCTTTTTCCTGAGTAAAAAATTCGCGATTTGCGACCAAAAGGCGTTCCGACGTGCTGCGAGGTAAAGCCGGTCTTTCCAAATCTGAACTGCTGGTACTTTCGATCCCGTCTACCACACTCGTCAACGGTTCCGCACTCGGAGATTCCGTCGAAAAAACGGCGGCAACTCTAAAAGTAACGAATAATTCAGTTTGTTTGCAAAATAAAGAAACAAGTTGATTGATAACTTGGTCTATGTTTACAAAGCTCGTAATAAAAGTTGTAAACATGTGTTTGACTAAACTTGATTGATAAATCGATAAATTTCCTTTTTCATTTAAAAATAATAAGTAAGAGGTAGGTAGGTACTCACATATTTTTACTCGAAAGTCGTTTAACCAATTTCATGTTCATTAATTTGGATATTTTCTCGCCCGCGTCGCCTGTCGATTTTTGCGATTGCAACGTAATCCGTTTCTTTTCGTACTTTTTCCGTAAGTTTTCCAATTTTTTGTCCAATTCCAGTTTCTTCTCTTTGACTAGTTTATTTTCTAAAATTTTATCCAAAGGTTCGGCATTAATCTCCTCTATCGCGGGCGCCTCCGAGAGTTTGATTACGGAGTTTTGTTCTAGAGGAGCGGTGGAGCTGAGAGTGGTGGTACTGCCGCCCAAATTTGCTTCGTTTTCCGTGATCATTTCGACGGACAATCCTCCGGTTGCCAAGGACGGTCGCGGAACGGGACTACCGTTGCTCGTGATTTCTTGGGATACTTTCAGCACGCTATCCTTCCGTTGCTCATCTTTACTGCTACTAGGCACTTCCATGTCGTCGGTTAATACTGCTAATTGTCGAGACCGCTTTTCTAGATCGCTTTGATACTTAATGGGGTTTGCCAAAGCTTCAGCAAAATCCGACATACCATCCGGTACATAATCTTTAACCTCTACGAACAAAAATAACGCGCACAACGGTAACGGTTGCCCCAATTCCGATTTTAAATTTACGTGCCGATATCCCGGACAGAGACCCACAACTGGCAGCACGCGATGACCAATCAGTTTACCCGATTCCTCGTAAGCGGATATACGAACAGAAGCTAATTCTGGAAGAACGACCTTTTTAAAAACGAACGGTTCCTCGTCGTACACGGGATTAATGCCATTATTAGGAACAATTTTAGTGCGAAACTTTTTCCTAACCGTATCGGCTGGTAAACCGTACATATCAACTTCGACGTAAGTACCAACTCTTTTGTCAGTTAAAAACTGACCAGATATCACAGATATTTTCACATTACCGGCAATAATTCCGTCGACAGTAGATTCGGCAAAGGGATCCAGTCTTCTATCTTTCCGCCTCATAAACTCTGGCTTTAACAAGTAGCCGGTTCTAAAGTTATATTCAAAAATTCCTAAATTTAGCTGCATCGCAAGATCCAAAGTTTGGAAATTTAAAGCCACCAACTGACAACCCGCGTTCCAGAAGACTTGAGGCATGAAATTTGAAGAGTCGAATCTCGTTCCGGCAGGATAAACTCGACTTAATTGATATTTATTGTAATTAACAAATTCTATCGGTTTCTCTTTCAATAGCGTGGTTGCTTGTTTCTCGTCAAACGAAGACATTTCGTAACTGCGATTCTTTTCTATAATAAAAAAAAACATGTAAAAATTTTTTTTCAGGGCGATTTTGAAGTTGGAACACGATTGCTAAGTTTAGAACGATTGTACCGTATTATTATTATTCACGTTCGAGGTTTGTCTACGTGAATGAACTAAGAGAATTATTCGAACGTTGTACCCTAGCAATTGGGATAAAACAAACCATGCGAATAAAAGCAAAGTATAATTTCTACGTGCGAAAATGTTAGAAATAATCAAGATGTTTCCAAATTAGTATTCGTCGAGCACATTACACCCGAGTTACAATCATCGATGCTTTATGTGGTATTGATTTTGCAAACCGATACGCTTGCACGAGTACCTTTTTTTTTTAACAAAACGGATGCTACAGGCTTCGCTAATCTGCGTACAGTCCGAGTAGAAGCAGAAATATTTCTGCAAGACGTAAACTGGTAATTTAAATTTTCCGCCCAGTTGGTAAGTCAGTGAACTATAGTTTTCAGCCAATGACAAGTCAGGGATAACTGCCATGACTTCATATAAACCTGATTTATTATTGGCTGAAAAATCTGGCCAAAAGATAATTCAAAAATTTTCAGTTTCCTCACTTAAGTTTATTCAGAATTTATTTTTTTAATTAAGAATGATTTTCAATTTATCAGGAGTTACGCCGCCAGTAACTACCCTGATGTATTTCATGACGTATCTCGCCGTCGGAAGTTTGTACTTAATTTATTTACCTCAACATAAGCATCCATAGGATATTTTTCATAAAATTAAAAATTTTGTTAAATATACATTGCAATTAAAATATAAGTATTTACTTACATATCACAATTTAAAAATTAATGCATTAATTTAAACAATAAAATTTGAATTATTTGTATTATTTCACCCAGAATAATTTCATTTAGGTTGTAAAATTGAGAATTTAAATCTGTTTTCAAGTACTACTTGATTTATTTATTGTATTTTGTAGTAAAAGCAAAATTTACATCTACATTGCATATTTTTCCTATAAAAACGACATAATTTTAATTTGGTAACTCGATTTTAATTCTAATATTAATTTAACAGATTAAAAATTTACTAATTTTACATATTTATACAGAAGTGCTCATAAAAATGTAAATATTCTGCTTGAACTTTTATTATTGGTTAATTTATGTAATTGTAAGAAATAAAAAATGTAGACTCTACTTCGGCGATAAATATAATACAAAACTACAATAAATAAAGCTGGAAAAAGATTTTAAAACAGTTTTGAATCCTCGATTGTCCAAAATAAATGAACCTATTTTAGATGCAATAATAAAAGATAATTAGAATTTCGTTAATTTTTAATTGCTAAATTTTAATATATACACTAAGTACCAACTGTATATGAAAACCATGACGTCTTTTTTTATTTTTCACATTTCATCGAAAATCGTTTTATACCACAATAAAACGACTAAATGCCTAGGAAACCAAATTTTTTGTTTCAAATTTCGACTCATTTTGCCGTACACAAAACATGCGTGTTTTAGGCATAACCGAACGGTTTTTCGAATAACTCGAAAACATGTTTTCGTTTTCATTTCGCGAATATATCCATGTAAAATTTTAAAAAAATTTTTAAAATTTAAGAAACATTGTTTTACCCCGAAGCGGTCGGACGGTTTTAACCTTCGAGGTTAAAAAATACAAACATTGTTTGTTTGTATTTATACAGTAGCAGGCATGAAAATTGCATCGATGAAGATCTCCGAATTAAAATAACAATTCCCATAATGAAATTTCAATAACCGTACACAATATAAACACAACACGCACACAAAGCTAAGGTTTTTCAAACCGGGGGGTCTGGGGGGGTATGAAATACCCTCCAGTACACCAGATATTGTGCGCAAAAAAGTGTTATTGAACACTTTCAAACCGAAAATCTAATTTCTAAAAATCTAAGATTTCTGATTTGAACACATTTTCTTTTTTTAAACACTATCACTAATGTACTGGAGGGTATTCCATACCCCCCAGACCCCCCGGTTTGGAAATCTTAGCTTTGTAATTGTATTCAAAAAAAGAAAGAATATTCTTGTTTCAAACCAAAAATTTAACTTTTTATCTTGATGATTACTCTTCTTCTTCATTATTAAGAATATAGGTAATATACTTAGAAATCAATTTTTTTATTCAGGAATAATTCCCAATGCAATTTTCATGCCTGCTACTGTATGTCAGCCGACATTGGTTAAGCAAAATTCTAATGTTTTTGCATTTCTGAAACATTAAGGATCCGGTCTAGGACATTTCGCCGTCGCCGTTTTGCCGTTTCGCCGTCGACGTTTCGACATTTTTTTTACTTTAATCTATAACTCGAAAAGTTATAAAAAAAAACTATAAAATTTTGACTGCAAAAATTAATATTTTCAAATTTGAAATGTGGAATTTGCGTGAGAGAACATTGATTGGCGAAGATCGTACGAATAACCACGCCGAAGCAGTCCATCGAAGGCTATACAAACTGAATTAGGCGTTGAGCATCCTACATTATGGAGATTCATCGACGGTCTTCGATCAGCTCAAAAAATCCGGGACATTTACTACAAACAGCTTGTAGCTAGAGTAGAACCTCCTAAAAAATTAAAAAATACAGGGACGCGGATGATAGAATATTGCGTATAAATAACCGTTTTGACGAATAAGTTGACTTAGCGGAATACCTCCTTGGTATTGCTCACAATTACCAAATGGGGCAATAAGTACTTCTTTTTTTAGGTTAAATTTTTTTATTTTTTCATTAAATTTGTATCCATATTAATTTTTACTTTCCCCAATACGTATTAACGTATGTTAAGGGAAAGTATTGTAATCCACCCAAAAATCAAAAATCGAAATTTTGGTATTAAAATGTTCCTTATCATGCTGCGATAAGATTGTGATAAATTTTAATTAGATGTTCGTCTGTATGTATGTTTGTCAGTATGTGGTTGTGGTACATATAAAATAAATAGTATGAACCGCGCAATCAAATGTCATCAAATTTGGCATAAGCGTGCATTATAACTGAGTTTAGAGGCCAGGTAAGTCTCAATTACTTTTGGGCCATCCTTTTTTTACTGTTTTATTCAATTGGTTTGACATATAAATGAAATGTTTAAACAAACGAAATAACCTCATTTTTTTGAATTTTGACGAAATAAATGGGGAAAGTTATGCGATGTTTACATAGGCAATTTTTTTATTGAATTTTATATATAATTTAATAAAACTTTAATTGTAACTTTTGATTTATATTTTTTAATTAACGACGGCGAAATGGGCGACGGTGAAACGGCCACGGCCGCGTCCCATTCCGTTACGGATCACCGTTGAGTTTATAACACTTATTAAAGAGGTATATGTGGTTTTTAACGTTTCACTTTAAAGATTTCTCAACCGATCCGACGCTGCTGCAAAAACGCAACAACAATTATAATCTTTAATGGATATAAATTTATTTATTTAAATTTAATATTTAAATTTTTAATTGTTTTGTTATTCGAGTGGAGACTCATTTCTTCCTATCCGATCAAAATTACAATACTGACCGCCGACTCGCAAAGGTCAGGAATAATTGTTTTGATATTTAAGCCTTTTGTAAAACGTCAGGAATAAGCCGTCGGTAATACGAGCAAAGTCGCCACCTAAATGGCGACTCATAAAGGTCGACATCTGTAGTTTTATCTCATAGTTCTTTTAATAAAAAACCAAAAACCCGTCGTCGGCGATTATACATCAAGTTTTAACGTCACTCCCCATTCCTCAACCCACCACTTCTTCGCCCGACTCCCGGCCCGAAATAAAAATATTTTAAATAAAATATAAACTTATTCAAAGATCTACCTGGTTCCACTTGTATTATACACTAAATACTGTATGTAAAAAATATGATTAGTTTGTTTGTCACTGCCTGAAAAAAAAGCCCATAGATACTCATGTTGAGATTAAAAAATTAAATATTAAATTTCCGACGGCAAAGTTGCGAAGGCGAAACGTCGAATTCCGTGTCGGTATACTTTTAATTGAAACTCGGCCATTATTCCATGTTTTTCAAATTACATAAATTTTGGCGTTGGTTTCATTCAAATCAAGAAACCTTCTACATAAAAATTTTGGATTTTACTCAAATTTTGGAGAGCGTTCACACCTCATAAAACTGTTTTTTGACTGAACACTGAATAAAAATGATATTGCGATGACAATATGATTTTCGGTATAATAAATCCCTTTGTATGGCCAACAGGTTGGAGTGGATAGACCAACAAATACGAGTATAAAGCACTCTTTTGCCCCTGAATTGAGAAAGTGATCCTAAAGGCGGATGAACTATTAAAATATAATGAACGGCATAGGATCTAGAAGGCAGCAGAAAACCGCTACATTAGTGTAGTGTAAAAGTGAGGGGCTGAAAAGATCGATACAGCTAGATATTAGTAGAACAAGAGACAAAAAAGAAATGTGCAGAAATAAAGATAAAACAAAGACAATAGGCAAAATCGTAGATGATGACGGATGAACAATAATAGATAAGAACAGCCAAAAAAATGTCTGGAAGGGAAACATAAAATCTGATGTTTTATGTTGTTTATAAAGTCAATTCCGGTCAATCCACTACCTAACCTAACCAAAACCTAACCTAACCTAATCAAACCTTACCGCTTGCTTCTATAGATTAGTGCAAATAGGTGCGGTTTGCAAGTAAAATTAAAGTAATGCTGCAACGAACAAACTAACTTATTGTAAACTCTCTAATATATCGCCTTTGTATTTATTCTAACAATCGAAAAATATATATAAAAAATATTTGGTTCATAAATCTCAATAAGTTCCAAGACAGGTTAAATTTACTTTGCACTTCTACTTGGTGTCGGATCTACGCAATATTTTTCCAAATGTGTACAGATTCAAGAAGCTTTCCTAAATTACAAATGACATGGACTTCGGTGAAAGCAACACGAAAACTCTGTTATGAGACCTTGCGAGTCATATTTGAATATGATACTGATACTGTTATGTATCTAATGTCTTCTATATGTATTTCGATTCCAAAACGTTGATTCAATTTGAGAGTTATATATAAAAAATCCATTACGTAAAGTGCACGTTTAATACAAGTGCACAAAAAAGGAAAAGTTAAAATTGCGCTTTAATATGCAGATGTATGAATATTCAAAATTTTGAGAGGTGTAAATACGTACTACCTGCACTTAATAACAATTTGCATAAAAATAATTAAATTATACATCTCAGTTATTCTTCATTATCAAAATCAAATATAGATACGTCTCTCACAAGACATGGAGCCGCATAAAACCTATTAAAATTACACAACTTCAATGTATGGCCAGTCTCGGGATTACCAAAATTTCCCATTCTTAGATTCACACTAACAGTTTTATTGTATCTGGTGATATGGAAGCCACCCCGTAAACGTACGAATTTTTAATTATTCTATTCAAATGACATATTGATCGCAAATAAAAAACAATTGAGCATTGTTTTTTGAGTGACAGCTCTCGGAGTATTGATTCTGAGGTTATAATGACAATGATGAAATTAACTGATGGGGAGAGCTTCAATTTAATATTGCTTAATGATGAACGATGAGCTGCAGTTAAATTAATCACAGCTTTTGTTAAAAATTAAGTTGATAAATTTGAAATGTAAAACCGCTCACAGAAGCCAACGAGAACGCATCAAAATGTTGGTAAGTATGACAATAATGCAATAATTTTAAGAATTCGTTGAAATATGTGCGGCAAGAACGAAAATCTTTGAAAATTTAAAGAATGAGCAACCTAACCGTTCCCGGATACGCCTCAGGATCATTTCCCTGCAAATAAATTATGCAAGCAAAATACCAACTTAGCTACTTTAAGGTCACAAAAGTTTCGGAATGTCTGGTCTAGAGGTATCAAGTTGCCAATTCAATTTAACATGTCATTCACGCTGGCAAAACTCCCGCCAATTGCACCTTTATCACATTTTAGCAATTTATTTTATTGAACAATTAAGTTTTTCTTACAAAGACGTTCTTTTTCAATTTAATTAAAAAAAGGGTTGAAGTGTCGAACGTTCAATATTATTCTTTTTGTGTTATTAAAAACAGAAATAATTGGATTTTTAAGTTAAAAAAATTTTTTTTTACTTACTTTCGGAGTTTTCGAAACTAGAAAAATGTATAGGCTGTATATAATTCACTAGAGCGGAAATTTCTGCACCCGCTTCTGTTTCTTTTGTGGGTGCTGGTTTGTGCTCCGTACTTTCTGATTGATTTCCACCCGGTATTGGCGTTTCAATTTCAATTGCTTCTACCTCTTCTTCGCTCGACGACTCTTCCTCTTCCGTTCCGGTCGATTCTTTGGACCCCTAAATTTTTTCCCTCGTTACTCAAATAATTTCAAAGGCAAAGCACGTACCTGTCTGGCCTGCAATTGGAGAGACGGTGCGTGATGCGATGCAATATCGCCGTTCCCGGTGGGTTCCGCACTGTCTGGTGCAAGAGGCGGAGTCTTTTTATGCTGATGGTGGTGATGATGATGCTTCTTTTTGTTCTTAATTATTATTTTTCGTTTTAAAAGAGCCGGCGATGGAAGAACACAGCCTAAAAATTAAACTAGGTAATTTGGACTATTTAGAAGAGAAATAAGTAGGTACCAGGTTCCAATTTGTGCGAATCCAAAGGCTGACATAGCAACATGTCGCCCAGTATTTCCCTGCAGTAATTTGCAATTTTGGCTTGCTGCCTTGGATTGCAATGATTTT
The DNA here is from genome assembly GCA_947369205.1 of Cantharis rufa. Taxonomy (NCBI): domain Eukaryota; kingdom Metazoa; phylum Arthropoda; class Insecta; order Coleoptera; family Cantharidae; genus Cantharis; species Cantharis rufa. Next base: position 30,493,851 of record OX376306.1, on the reverse strand, counting down.
CGAACGACAGTACTACGGGGTAATCGGACGTTTTGAACGCGCTCTCCGCGATCGCTTCCAATACTTCCTTCGCTGGAATATCTTGGACGAAAGTGTAGCCGTGAACGACCACCGGTTCGTCGGTTTTGCCGTTCCAAAAATCTAGCTCGACACATCTGCAACCGGCGAGTAAACACTGTCGATATATTTCCACGCTAGATTTTCCCGTCAACTGGTGACCTGTTAGGTAAGTGTTGTGCGATGAGTTGATAAAGTAATGAGATAACGGATGATCCATTTCGTCACATAAATCGAATTTATTATTGGCTACAATATTATTATCCTCGGACATAAAATATTTGAGAAAACCATCGAAGGACAGTTGACCTTTTTGTACGTTACATTTATTTGGTTCGTATTGTGCTATAATATCTTTAGCCCTTGCAATATTTACATATGGATAGAGAATCTCGTTTAACCTCGGATCGCGTTGTGTTTTATTGAGAAAGTCTACAAGTTGAGTGGCCGTCATATTGTGTCTCTTTGGGGTTCCAACCCTGTAAAATACAACGTGAATAATAATTTTCAAGCGGCAGTCATAAAACTTACAATTCATTAAAAACTTTCTCGACGTCGCTTCTTTGTGCAAGATTTTTGTATAAATTAAAAAAATCTTCAAATTGAAATTTCTCCGTACTAATGGTGTCATTTTTACCCGATGGAAGACCCGATACATCTAAGGCTTTTTCGACTCTCTTGCGATCTTCTTTATTCGACGTAAACATTTTGATTATACTGAAAAGGAAAAAAGTGAAATTCGGTTCAATTTTTCCCAAAACCAAACTTACTTTTTGGTAGGAATCTTTCCTGCTTTATCGGTGAGCAAAGTAAGTTTGGTGTAACCTTTTAATAGAAAATTAGAAGTTGCCGCGTTTATTTGTGAGAGATTGTAGGCCAAACTCATAAGCGCATCTGCCCAAAGACGTGCGATTTCCTTTCTTGTGCAACAAAAATTGATAAACGTAATATTCACAAAATCGGTTGCGCAACAAACGGTTACGGTTTTTTCTTCGAGGGTATCTTGTGAACCCATCGTTACCAGCTGCCTTAACTTTGGATCCTAAAAATAAAATTTTAATTAAAATGTTGCATTCGGATAAGCGGCAAGTGAGATTGAGTGAGAAATTTGCTGTCGACATTTATGTTTGCAATTCAATTAGCTATGGATGGATGTTTGGTTCACCACGGTGCATTTGTGTCGCTAGCGTAAATTACTGGTAACTCGAAACAAGCTCTCGCAAGTGCAATTTAACGAAAAAATTTAATGCATCATAAAGGTTCAATTTAACGGGGAACCACGCGTGCATTGCAAATGGAGCAAATTCAATCCCGATAATTTAATTTCGATGCATAATCTACACTTTAAAAATGAATATCAGGTTTGCGACAAAAATTAGAAATTACTTTACCTAAAATTTAAAATTTTATTGTGTACCATTTCTGTAGTATGCTTAAATTTGAAGAATTTTACAGCGTCACTGAGTGATCAATAGAAATCAGATCAAAATATCGAAAAAGTTTGTTATCACAAATTTGATATTGTTTTTTTGGTAAATTCGTTTACATCTAGTGATTTTAGAGAAGTCAGAGACATAGACAGGTAAAGAACCTTAGTAAATGTGTAATCGATTTTGTTTTGTAGCTTTGCTTTTGTAGCTTTTGTGGCTTAGACACCACAATCAGTCGAGAAAGCTCGCAAAAGATAACTTCCTTGGAATGTACAGCGATGAATAGAAATATTTGTTTATCTGTGAGATAAGTTGCATTAAGTTGATTGCACAATCACTGTTGAAATTTTATTTGTGATTGTTCAATTTTCATTATTCAAACTTTCCCTATGCACACTAGCGTACCTAGGGGGGGGGGGGGAGCGGTAAGGACGACCGCCCTGGGTGGCACGTTTTTAGAGGGCGGCATTTTGCGGTATGTAAAAATTTTATAACAAAATATTTGGTCTACAAGAAGAAAAACTTTGGGTTTGAAAAAAGTTAAGTATTCGATTTTTCAAATTTTTATTAATTTAAAAACTTAAATTTAAATAAATTTTTTTGGTAGGGGGCGGCAAAATTTAAGACCGCACCGGGCGGCAAAAACTGCATCCCAATTGCTACTTTATAAATTGCAGTGACGGCTGGTATGACAAGACCGATAAGGCGTCGCCCCCTTACTTCACACTTTGAGTTAATGGTGTCAGGTTGACGTTTATCTACCATTATTAATTAATGCAACGCAGACTCCCTAGTAAAATTAAAATGACCACACGTTCTTCTTTTAAACACATTTACTAGGAGAAACACCCCCAGATCCCCCTAGTTTCAGACCGATGGTTTAAGTGCAGTTTTTTGTGCATTGAACCCAAAATTTTTATAGTTTTGACTTCATCTTAACGTAAGGTTGTGTAACAGTTGAGAGGTTAAGAAATAAAACTGTTCAAAAATAAATTTTTAAGATTGGACTCCAATGCCATTTTGGATTCATCATCCGCCATGGACGATGGAGCTGATTTTTTGTATGGTAGCTATGATGGCAATCGTCAGTGGCGTAGTCACAAATTTAGTTCGGGGAGGGGGCCCACGAGCAAAGTGAGTTTTGTAACAAATTTTTTTTAAATTTTCAAGGTCAAACGCTTAATAGAAAGTTAGAAAATTACAATACAAAAATAATTTCGCGGGAGCCCGGGCTCCCCGAGCGCCCCCCTCTGGGTATGCCACTGGCAATCGTGACCTCACACTTCATTGCTATTTTTTTTTATTTACAAGTTGTGTTTTTACATGATTTACGTGGTCAATAAAGTACATAGTATAGCTGTGACTAACAGTAAATGGCTATAATATCTCCCCAATGCTTTCGTGATTGCTCCTAAATCATTGAGGGAACCTAGAAACCAAGGTGACGACTCGAAAAGAAGGTGTTGATACTAACATAACTACTAACTTACAAAAATTAGAATTTAATTTTAATTTGTGAATTTTGTTCCAAATTTAAAAAACTGTGAAGTTATTGTGGGAATTTATCCGTGTATCACAACAGTAAGTAAAGAGTGGACTTTCGGTTACATTATCTAATGAGTAACATGAGGTTATTTGCAGAAGTAGTCGTCTCACCCAAAAACATACATGCAGATGGTCTATCACAAGTTTTTTGAAAAACCTTTTTTCTGAAAAGGCTGCTTTTGCAGTTATGTTACTCATTCGATAATGTTTGTAAAAGGAGTATCTATCTTTCATGATAGATCTTAACAACCAAAGATCCACTTTTTATTTACATTTTTATGTATGGTAACTATTACCCGGATTTTAAAATTTTTTAAATAAAAGTATAGTAGCCGAAGGCGTAAATTAATTAAATTTTGGTAAAAAACCATAAAATATAGAATGCGTTTACAGTATTAGCTGTCACTGTCCCCCCAATGGCGTGTCTGTCTTTATGTTATATCAATGTATTTTTAACGTTGACGTTTAATTTGTACGTTACTACCAGGGCTGGGCAAAATACATTTTATTTTGTATTTGAAATACAAATACAAAATACATTTGAAAAATGTATCAAAATACATTTGTATTTCAAATACATTAGTATTTAAAATACTTTATTGAAATACATTATGATTAGGTATACACAAATTATTTATTTATTTAAAATAATTATTATTCCCTTTTAAAAAAACCAATCTCTCGAATTGTGTGACGGAAAGTATTTAAAACAACAGACCTGCGCCTTGCGCCCTGTTTTCAAATAAATTTTAAAATGTGCACATTCGGCGGTGATTTAAAAAAAAATTATTGTATAATTTTAAAAATTATTGTATAATTTTAAAAATTAAAAAATGTAATTGACTAAAGTATTTTAAATACAAAATACATTTTTATTGTATTTTAAATACAATTACAAAAATACATTTAGAAATTCATCGAAAATACATGTATGTATTTAAATACATTTGTATTTAAAATACGTATTTTAAATACATGTAATTGAAATACTGCCCAGCCCTGGTTACTACCAAAGCTGTTGTGATCAAAAAATGTCAAAAAATTAAAATTACATGTTTTAGTAATGTTTATGAAAATGTTTAGTAAAAACGGTCGCTCCGAACGACGAATTTAATAAAATAGCTAAAGTTATTCTCCCGAACTGGAATATAACGGGTTTAGAATGGCTACAATCCATTTTTACATAAAAATCCGCCTATTATTAAGGAAATCTAATTTAAGATAAAATGATATGATGTTAACGGTTACACTTCTAGAAGACAACTACGGATCACGATGCTGCTGTTTACCCCCTGACCTGTCCGCTAATGATGTAGGCGTTTTATAGAGCTTCTACTCTGAATCATCAATTTAATTGTCACGTATGAAGATAGATCATTCTATAATTATAATTTCAGTCTGCTTGCATCCAAAACAAATCGGTTATTTAGAATCACAAAGTAGGCTTGTGCAGACACGTGCGCCCTCTTTGATTGCAAAAGTGAGAAACTGTGCGGCGCAAGAACGCCGCCGGGCAATCTGTTGGCGGAAAGTGACGAATTCAAGCACAAAAATATCCACCATAGCCGAATATTGAACACGGGCTGATAAAACCAAGGTAAACCGAGGCAAGATATATTCGTCTGTACTGCCTCCTCGAAGACAACTTACTGTGACCTACTCCGACGCTTAAAAAAACTTTTGCCTTAACTATTTAAATCAAGTACACGTATTGTTAACAGAATGGAGTTCGCTTAAAAAAACTGAGTGTTTCTTACGTGCAAAATCGAAACTTTAAAATTGATTTATTTCCTAAATTAATTAATATCAGAAGTTCCTCTGTAGTTTATTCGCTTTATTTTAGTGTTATCTATCAAACGCCGTCGCATTGTTGTAAATGATTTAAAAAGTACATAATCTGTAGATACATATATCGCGGCAGTATGCACCAGGTAATAATAGTATATTACTGGCCAAGCATAGAAAATGATCCGTTACTGGGCGCGCAGCTATATTAAAAAGTGAGCGTAGCGAGCTTTTTAAAGCTGTAAGCCCAGTAACGGATCATATTTCGAGGCGAGGTGAGTATACTTTTTTTATCGGAAAACATAAAATTATCAATTATATCAAATATTAAAAAATATTGTTTAAATTACAAATTGTGACAGATAAGACAAATTTAAACAATGTCATTAGAGCAACCCTCTATGGCGAAGTGCAATAAGCGATTGAATCATAATTAAATTGTTTGGCGATCGCCAGTTCGAATCCCACGTCAGACAAATTTTTATAATAGAATTTTTTTATAATATAAATGAATTGACTTGCAGAAGTAACAGAATCGACCATTAATAAAAACACATTAATGGTCGATTTTACATTATTAGTCGATTTGTGAGCTGACTAGGAATGCTTCGTTTTAGCTGCCGGGTGGACACTCGGAAAGCATCGCTTTCGTTATGTTTTCCGATAAAAAATATTTTCTTTTTTTTTTGATGATTTTTTTGTTGATGATTTGCCCTCATCAGCAAAAATCCAGAGTTACGCACACATCTGAGACGAGCCTAGCAAGCTACCGCAGATGTAAAACAATTAATATGCTCACAGAATAATAGTGACTTCGGCTTCTCTTCATAGAAGCAGAACCCCGAAGTCAAGGCAAACAGGAGCAATCCTAGCCTTAAAGTGGAAAAAAAAAAGAAATCACTGTGTTGAGTCTATATCGAGGGAGATCCACCCCCTTCCTGGAAGCACACTTTGCCGAGTAGGACCGGTCTAGAGCAATAGTTTTAGTGAGTATGGCGTTTGTTAAAACGGTCCGGAGCGTTCGGAGTGGAAGGGACCAAAGCGGAGGGTGCGGAGAGTCGGTTTTGGTAAATGCAACTACAGCAAATCTCGGATCCACCCCTAAAATCTAGACATCTAGGGTATCAGTTATCTTACGGACCCTTACGTGGGAGGAGAAGTTAAAAATTACAAAAATCGTCCTTACGTAATTAATGGACGTTCCCTTACCAAAGTAGTTCAAATTATCGCCCCCCTCCAATTACAAATTTTAAATATTAATTTTGAGGTCAGAGCTCAGGGGTAATGGAGAATTGTTGCACTAATGCCCGTACTTATAGTCACGGATCAATCCGAGACTCAGAATGATCCTAGAATTTACCAATGAGATTAGTAGAATTTAGACCGTATCGTAGCAACAGCTGTTATTTCGAGAATTGATCTCGATTCTCGGTTCAATCCATGACTATAAGTACGGACATTACTAACCTGTTTAAATATTCCATATTAATCCATGTGAAACCGTCGTGCAACAACATTATTATTATATTTAAAGATAATAAGGGCGGGGGCTGCAATTTCATCTAATTTCTCGCGTTCAAACGTCCCTGCGATCAAACATCTCTGCGTTCAAATGTCCCTGGCGAAGTAACTTTGTTAGTTTTAAACAGATAATTGATCCATCACGTCATTATTACGAGTTATTGGACAAAAACGCAATATTCTTGTTAATTTGTTGTTGACGTTTCGCCGTATCTCACGGCTTCTCCCGGACGCTAAATTACAAGCTGTGCCATATAAAACAAAAACAGAGCAGAAGCATACGTCTCCCTAATTGTCAAATTGCTCTGTTTTTGTTTTAAAGGTTTTAAAGCCAAATCCTTCCGTAAAATTCGCCATGTGGTCATTGTGTATAACCCCAAATGTCGAGAACGTCGTGGAATCGACAAATTAGGATGTTCTTTGACACTTTCACTTACAGCAGCGATATTTTCCGATGAACGACCCAAACGAGTAGGTATGTGTTGTTGTTGGTATGTTATGTACCAAACCAGTAAAATTGAATTTATATCCATCAAATTTTTGATAGCGGTTTTAGAAAGCCGATTATGATGACCAAAAGTATTGCAAATTTTATGAAATGTGGTTTTCACACATCGACCATTTTCGTAATAGGCTTCAATAATTTTAATACGATTTTCAATTGAAATTGAAGACATTTTCACAAACGGCAAAGCTTCTGCTGTACATAGGTCAAAAAACTAAATGCCAGAACTGTCAAACACAAAACAAACGTCTTATTTGTAAACCCGTAGTTCTGTCATATTTATCTATATATACTTATTTCCTGTCTATCGGTTATCTATAGGATGATTTTAGTGAAGAAACTGGGCACAAGTAATCACAATTCAGGCTACGTCAATGACGACTATGTACTATCAAGTTAAGTTATCCGTGAAGTTGAAATTGAATGGTTTTTATTTTAATAACTTAAAAAAAAAATTTTTTTAACAAAAAATTTGGGACAATCTTAAAGGTAGGACAAAAAGAGAAAACCAAAAAATCAAATTCTGATTAATTTATAGGATCAACACGTAAAAAAATTGTAATATTATATAATTCGGGGATTCCCAAATCCTAAAGTTGAAAAAATCGATTATTTTCATTTTTATGCTATTCTAAAAATAAATGGCGTAAAACACGAATTACTCAATAATATCACTTAATGTACTAGTATTGAACAAAATTTTCTGGCACAACTTGGCACAAAGCAGTATATTATTATTATGACCTAAGGATGCGATTCTAAGCAGTAACCAACGGCCGATGTGCACAGTGCACGTTGCTTTTATTATTGTAACATGAAGTCATTTTTAGCAAAAATTACAAAATTGTTCCAGTTTTCAAGAGTTATAAATTTAATAAAAAGCTGATTTGTGTATTACTGCGAGTAGGTACGTCAGGCGTAGCAAAAACCAGTCGGAACAATAATTAAGTCATAGAAACCAGTATTGTACTTAAAATGTTAAAATTATTTAATAATATATTATAATAATCATATATTTAATTATAAAAGCACCTAATCTAAAAAGAAGTGAGAAATATGAATAAAACTTGATGAAGGTTTTCCTGGATATTTGAAAAGCTGTAGTTTATACAGTTGCACGTTTCAGCACGAGCCACTTATGCATAATGAATATTAATTTTGTTTTTGCCATAAAAGTGCTAATACTAATCAACCCTTTTCAAAATATATAAATAATATTAGATTTATAGTTGTAATATACCTACCCCTTGACAACTTGAATGCATAATTATTGAGTAAAATTCTTTCAAGTCCATAATGTCTTATTTCAGAAATTACTATTTAGTTGAGTATTCATATCTTTGTACAATTAGCTCGTGACGCCACAGGCAGCCCTTTAATTAATTTATATTGTTATATTTCACTATGTGTTCCTAAGAGGCTCTTTATTATAAAGGAGATCCTACGTGCCATTTTATTTTATTACTTGAAATAAAAATGATCGTAGAAAAGATAAATAAAATGTTTTAATGGATCCCGGTTTCTCTCTCCTTCCAGGGTAACAACCCTTCCTACAGGTTGCAGTAGGTATATCCGCTCTCAAAACTACAAAAATTGCGACAAAACCGCAATTATTCCCAATTGTGCGACAAAAATATTAACAATTAAGACATAAAAATTTTCGCCGTCCTTTCATCCGTTTAACAGGTTTTTCGTGTAAAATTTTCCATTATTCGCTTTATCTACAAATGCGATGTTATTATATTAGCGAATGGCTTTTTCAAAAAATAAAGCACGGTAGGGATTTGTAAAAAAACATTTTATTACTAAAACATGATTTCGACGTAAATCAAAAGCCCTTAAACGTGATTTCTCACTACGTGCGAGTCGGGCATTTCATTTTTAAAATGACCATCTAACATTTCCACACATCGTAAAAATAACAGCATTTAAAAAGTAATGGGCTCCTTCCGAATGCGTTTCCATTTATTAGTCAAAGCGGATCGCAACATCACGTAAAAATTTTGAAAATGAATGAGATGCGTAGTTTGGACATAAAAATAGGAACGGCGGCAATTTGATTTGGGTTTGAAAGAAACTAAAGGAGGTCTAAATTTCCTCTACAAAAAGTTGGAAATGCGATTATCCCGAGGAGATTTCATGAGCATTCGGTTCAACTTTTCAAGTACATAATCACACGGCAAGGAAACCTGACAAGAAAATCAAAATAGGAAAGGTTAATAAAACATTAATTGAATATAAATTTTAGACTGTAACCCCAGAATGAGGATTTTGTTGAAGCGTAATGGCCGATCTTTATAGGGTTAAATTGGGTATTAAAGTGAAAGACGAACGACCTTTTCGTATTCAGTTCACATCAGGCTGCAGTAACACGGAAGTAAATGAAATTTAAAAAAATCCGACTCCGCTGCCACCGAAAGACGTCGTCGGATTACAAAAACGCCACTCTACGGTCCGAAAAAGTCGACTTCCTCTCAATATTCGTCACAAACAGTGTTATTGGATTATTATGTTCCATTATAATTGCGGGTCACAGTTCTAAGCGTCACGGGCGGTAGTTAAGGATACTTTTGAAAGGACCTGTTACAACTACTCGCACATTAATTAATCAGGCATTGTTGGAAATGGCAAAGAGCGAGATTAATTTCTTGTTCAAATGTTGATGTAAGTATTAACTTATTTGACCTAAATTAAAGTTGTGATGGAAAATATGCTGAAACTTTAAAGCCCTTTTGAAATCTAATAGAAATCGTAATACGAATAAATTGTTGCAATTAAAAGGACGAAAAGATTAATTAAAGTTTTTGTGAGTATTAAATGTCTAATTACGAAAACGGCCTAAATTTTGCATACATACAAATCTCCGCTTGTAATTCATTTAACCAGGAAATACAACAAGGGAGGCTAAATCTTCATATAGTAAGCAAGTGGATTCAAAATCTCATTAAATAAGACAAACGTTTAGGCTAAAGATGTAATTAAATAAAACTGAACGACTTTAATAATTTTGGCCTTCGAATTATTTTGTAATCATTTAATTTCAAATTAAATACCATCACAATAAATCGATTAAATTGAGCTCAATTATTTCAATATACAAATGGATTTGTTTCGCCTATTCTAAATTGCCACAATGATTGGCAAGAAAATAAATCGATCGATCGGCTTTTCAATAAGCATGGTCCACTTTATAATAATAACAATTTCAATGTCGTACACCTAAGCTAAAAGGCATTAAGCAAAACAAAAAGCGTTTAAAAAAATATTCAGCGAAAACAAAAATCGGTAATGTTTACCATTCAACATTAACTTCGCTAAGTACCAATCAAAAAATTTGTACAGTGTAAGACACTTTTCCCATAGTTTCATATTTTAATTTGGACTCGAGACTTACGATTATAGCATACATATTTTGTAGTAATCTTTTCAAGTCTTATTATTGTTAGCTCATTTTCCGAAATTTTCTTTAAATCCAGTGCAAAAGTGCGCCCCTGAAAACTGTTCATAAAATATTAGTTCAACGGTCAATACTAAGAGTATATCTGAGCACACATACCGGTAACAGAATACCCGTGTAGAAATCGTTATCTAAACTGCATTTAAAATTTTAATTTATAAATGCGGTTTTCTCGAAAACTAAAGGATAATCCACCTTGAAATTTTTTTATTACTTAGAAAATTTTCCTTTTTTCAATATTCTATTCAATTCATGGAATCAGTTTTCTGATAGTTCCCTAAATTATTTCAAATCACGGATTCAAATTGCCGTATGGACACTCCATTTATTTTCTAATAAATTCATAATAAAATTTTTCAAATATATTTGAGGAAGCCAATTTTTCCAAATCCAAATTTTAAATAATTATTCTTGCATCAATTTATAAATTTAACTTTTAATAAATTTCAATATAAAATAAAATCACTAAACACCAGTAACTTGCCATTCCGAGATCGTATCTAATTTTATTTTATATTACCCTCAAATTTCCAATTTTAATTATAAAACTTTCACAATTAAAAATCAACGACAATCTTCGAATTTTCCAAATTAAAATTAAATCTCATCAAATCATCCCTAGAAAGAGATGGCGAGATCAGTTTGAGTGACGTAACGGACCGCGGTCTCACACGTGAAGATGATAATGATGATGATGATGATCTCATCAAACTCCAATTCAACTTATCAATCCAAAATACCAAATAATCAAAATTTATCTAAAATTGGGACAATTTTCATTCTAAAATAGTAAAAATAACTTACGTAAAATCAAATCACACTTTAATGATGCAAAAATTAAAACTCAAAAAAAAAAGATCTCGACCGTTTCCGGTAAAAGATTTGGTTTCCCCACCTAGTGTTGTTGCCATTTCAATTAGTTGGCGGGAAAAAATTCAAAATTATTTACAAAATTCACAAAATCAAAAAGATTAAAATATTTCTTTAATGGATAAAATATTGACTCTGAGACGAGCCCAGTAAGCTACCTCAGATGTAAAACAATTAATATGCTCACAGACTAATAGTGACTTCGGCTTCTCTTCGATGGAAGACAGAACCCCGAAGTCAAAGCAAACAGAAGCAATCCTAGCTTTAAAGTGGAAGAAGAAGAAGAAGATTTTTTTAATTAATCATCCAATTATATTTTCAAGTTAAATTATTTTCTTCCTAATCCCATTTTCAAATCCATTTTTTTAACACGTTTAAAATCGTCAAATTAAAGACAAAACTTTAAATTTTTTTATCGAAAGATTACTCGCGTTTTCAAAACAACTGTATTTCACATAAAAACTTAAAATTATCTCAACCAGAGACACAAATTACAAATTTTACGGGACCTCCCCGGGTCCACTCTGTTTCACTCCGTTCAACGCAAATGTCAAAAGCAAAGTTATTAACAAATTTTCGTACCAACATAAAATAGTTGGCGCGAACAACAATTCAAATATTTACATTACAGAATATTTACAACAAAATTAAATTTAAATTCAAAAACAATTAAAACAAAAATTTAAATTTACAAATAAAAAAAATATTAAAATTCAAAAGTAAAAAAATTATTTTGGAACACAACAATATAATATAGTCATGCAAAAAATGTAGGTACTAAGAAACATAAAAGGAAAATTAAAAAAAAATCGGCTATGTAAACATCGCATAACTTTCCCTATTTAAGTATGTTTTATTCTTATAATAAAGAGTAGAAAATAGAACAGAAATAATTAAAAAGTAAAATTTTTAGTTTGAAACTTATAAGCTCAAAAATACATTTTCTTTTTTGAAAGCTATGTTTTTCAAGCCGGGGGGTCTGGGGGGTATGGAATAGTGTTTGTGTTGAAAAAAAGAAAATGTGTTATTGAATTTGGGTTTGAAACTCATAAACTCAATAACATATTTTGTTTACACAACCTCTGGTGCACTGGAGGGTATTCCATACCCCCCAGACCCCCCCGGTTTGAAAATCTAGCTTTGTATGCGTATTGTGTTTATATTGTGTGCGCTTATTGAAATTTCATTGCGAATTGTTATTTTCATGCGGAAATAATTACCGATGTAATTTTTATGACTGCTACTGAAATACATATATATTAAATATATTGTCGTGTTCCAAAATCATTTATAAATTTTGAAATTTTATTTTGCTGTAAATTTTTAATTTTGTTTTGACTATTTTGTGAATTAAAATTTAATTTTGTTGTAAATATTTTTTTTTGTATGTGCGTGAAGTTGGCCCCGCCATTTTTGAAAATTTAAAAAATTAATATTGTGCCGTATTTTTTAATAAATTTTAAACCATAAAATTTTTATTTATCAAAATAAAATTTTATGATTTGCGACACACAACGGCATACGTCGATTAGAATACAATACAAATTTGTTTTTAAAAAAATTCAAAAATTCAAAAAATAACTTTCATCGATAAAATAGTTTTTGGCCCAAAAAAATTTTATTTATCAAAATAAAATTGTATGATTTACGGCACAAAACGGCACACGCCGAGTAGAATCCAATACAATTTTGAATTTAAAAAATCAAAAATGGTGGAGGCTAACTTCTACCTCAAAATAAGCAATGTCTACTTTATAGAATTCAAAATAAATAAAACAAAATTAAAAAAAAACGGCACAACGTGGCACATATCGGGCACAATATTCATTTTTAAAATTTTTAAAAATGGCGGGGCAATAGAAGTTGATATTTGCTGTGAATAATTTTTTATTGTTGATTTGAAGTGATTTGGAAGCGTTAGTATGATAATGAACAATTTACGTGAAATTCAAATTCACTTCAAAATCGCATTTATTGATAATTAAATATATCTATAATCAGAATATTCGAGTAATTTTTCAAAATTCTGTATTGTTAGCTCGCAAATAATTTATGAAATATTAGAATTTATTTGAAAAAATCACGTGATCGAAAACAGGTAATGACGTCATAAACACAAAACGCATCTTACATGTTGCCAATACACCCGCGTAATTTCCCTATTGTTACCATTTAATTTAGATTAGACCCAGTGTAAACATTGCATTAAGACGAAATGTCAGAAATACAACCAATATAAAAATATTTTAGGTTAAATTTTCCGTGTTTTTATGTTGGTAATGGTATTAAAATTTGCATTCAATGCCAGTAAAAGTTGTGCATCTATACCAATCTTTTATCTATGAATTAATTCTGGTTACTAAAATGACGTCATAAGATTTTACATTAAGCCCGCCATATTTATTAATGCGTTTTCGCGCGACAGAAATGCATTTAAATTTAAATATTTTTTTCTGGCTTTATTTGTGCACGAAATTTTAAAAAATTAAATCACATTAATTTGGAAATTGGAATATTAAAATTTATAAAAGCAAGAGTCTCATCTTCATAAAAATGAGTGAGCCGCTAAGGGAAATTAATATTTCCTTAAAATTTAAAATTAGAAGACTCCGGGGCATTGCAATATATAGTCCCCTCCTTGGAAGGAGTTATTATATTCTTTTAATATTTGACAATTTTTGTAAATTGTTTTTGTACTTCAGATGAAGTTAATTTATATAACAAAGTGAATTTTTGTTTTTCGATAAAAGTTTTATTAATTTCAGCTTTGTTCGTGCACCAAATTTGCAAAATATAAAATTTGAATACCTAACATGAAAAATTATATATGGTATTACTGTACAATGGGGGAGTTTCCTAAGAAATATTTTTTTTGAAATAATATATAAACTTGAAACTGCTTATAATAAAAATGCTGCATGATGATATAATAGGTCTTAAAATTCAGCGTAGAATTAAAAAAAAATTTAATTTGAAAGAAATAGTATTTAATCTGCCCGCCACATGGAATGAAAGGGTTATGACGTCATAACCCTGCCGATTTAAAATTTCAATAATTTTTTTCTTATACTAAATGCACTCAAAAAAATCTGAAAAAAAAACTGAAGACTCCGTTTCATCTCTAGTTTCAAATAAAAAAAAAATAAAAAATAAGGAATTCCTGCATTATTTTGAAAGGATTTCTGCGTTGTTTCATTAATTATGCGGGTCTTTTGAAGAAAATTTGGAAAATCTTAGCAATTTACATGGAAAGAGAAAGAGCCTCATTTGACACATACATTTTTTTAAAATAATCTTCCACGCAGCTTTCTATAACACTTTATTAAGCAGCCTCGCGAAGCACGCCTCGCGTTGTTTTGACGGTAATTTAGCTTAGGCAAAGAAGGATTTATTGAACGTAAATAATTATGAACAAAATAAGCAAATAATTACACATTCTTGATATTTGTTTAAATTACAATAAGCGTATTCCGAACCGCTCAGTCTTTCTCAGCGGCTGAGTAGTTGAACTTTAGGTGTTACTAACATAGCATTGTTTAAAGTTTATAATAAGAAAAATTTACTTTAAGGACAGCCAAGGACTGCTTTATTTATGGTGTGCTTTGAGTTTATACCGGTTAAATCTAAATTTAAAGTACAAAGCTGCTAAGTATAAGCTAAGCAGTCTAACGCTAGTCAGCTAAATAGCTGATAGCTATTTATTAGCTTTAAAATGTTTCTTGGAATTAAATAAATTTTTCAAGGGCCCCAGCGGTTAAAAATATCTGGATTGATGCAAAACAACTTCCTGAATGCTATGTTTATACACAGCACTAAAATCCTGATGTATCTGTTGTTAATGTACGTGAAACTGGCAGTGTTTGAAAACCTATTAGTATAGTAAAAAAAAGTCTGAAACCAAAAACTAAAAGTGGAATTGAAGCCATTGGATACTCTAGTATAATAATATATGTTACCGTTTAATTTAATTTCTAGCAATCTAACCTACTATCTCGCTTACCGTACTTTATCAATCCACGATCTACATTTAGCTCTTCATAAAAACATGCATGCATTTCCATTGAACCGAAGTTAATTGCATTTACATCTATTATTAAACATTTAATGAATAAATTCAAATTTTACTGATAATCTTTTGTTTAAGAAATCTATGGTATTAAAACATAATAGGCACTTGAAATAACATCTATTCATAAGTTTTGTTGCGTAGTTTAAGATTCTATATACCTAATTTGAAACCTCACCAAGTTGTGAAGCGTTCATAATTAATTAATGACTGTCTAATATACAGCAACTGCTTTCATATCATACAACACGACGACGACGGTCCATTCCAGCTAACTTATTCACCATGATTAAATACCAAACTGCTTGTAAACCCAAAATCAGAATGTACTAACGTGCGAAAATCGCTTCTAAATAAATTTTTGACTAAAAGAAAAGCAAAATATAATGATCTCGTTAAGCCTACCCTGTGCGTCGCTAATTAATTTCTACTAGCTCATCAATTGTAAAAAAAATTCTTAAACCAGGAGAATCTCGTTAAGCCCATCGACTCTCAGAAAATAATCAGTAAAATGAGAAGTAAGTGGGTTGAGTAAAAAAAAGTTTTGTGGTTGAATAATAATTGAATTTTTCTTTTGCGACACGTCTGCAAGTCTGTAGGTAATACAAGTAATAATAGGAATAATGATATAGGATGTTTTTCAGATTTTGTCATTTTCTTTTATTCGTTATCTTTTAATAATTGTATAGCAATTTTAGAAAGCACAAAATAATATTGTTCTGTTTTTAGAAGAAAACAGATAAGTAAAAGGAAACCTTATATCTTATCGAAGTGTATATCTAAAGAAAGTTAATTTGTAAAACAATTTTATAAAGTCACGACGGAGGCAAACCAGAAATTGCCCCATTTTCATTTATCACAAGCTCCCTTTCGACGAATATGTATGGCTATAGACTACAGATACTGTCGCAATTGATAGACTTGAAAAATAATCGTACAGTACGGACATTGAAAACCCATCAATCAAGAATTAAAAGAAAATTGTGTTCATCCAATTATTTTTTCACATATTAATTTGAAATCGAGAAATAAAATCGTATGATATTTTAATATTCATAATACAAAAACCACAAAATCATTAAACGCAATCTTATCACATTTTAAAAGAAATAGCAGCAATTAAAACGTCCAGAAAACAAGGTCGCAGGATATCCCATAATTCCGACGATAAAAGAAACGCTCGAGTAAAAATGGATCTAAAAATAAATGAAAATTTGGTATAACGCGGTATCCGCAACATATCGGAAACCATTAGGAAGTCAGGTAATGGGTATAAAAGCTGCATCCCCATTATCAGACTAGCGACGTCACCCACAGCTTTTCAGTTGCAATTACACAACAGCTAACAACGCACACCACAACGAACAAAACTTCATTAAAAAACTTGACATGACAGGAAACTTACTTTGCAATCTCGATGCCTAAAATTACGAGAGAGAAATTACAATACAAAAATCGAAATTAAAAAACCTTTACAATTTATTACTCCATTTTCACTTGCGAATTCACGTCCCCTTTTAAATCAGAATGCATGGGTGGTGCCGTCTGGAATAAATTAAAACGACGATTAAAATTATTTTTGCTTTTTTTCTGAAAATTACATCCATCTCCCACTGAATTTGTTAAAGCAAAGTCTGTACTTCAAATTAAACACATTTCTCCAATTTGCTTTAAAAGATAGATTTAATATTGAATTTACAGGCAAATAATTTTATTTTAACTCCCTTGAAAATTTTGGTTTGTTATTGACGCCATTGTGCAAATTGTTTTGTGTCGTCAGATATTGAATACATTTTGGATTATCTGATGATGATCAGCTCAATCAGATATCAAATTATAGAAGATCCGATGACATGCTATCGTGCATCTACCAGGGGCGGGGCCGCTCTAGCCATTACGCCGCCCCGGACAAAAACACAAATTTCTGCCCAATTACGGGGTTAGCGAACTTTTTTTTTTAGCTTTTTCGATCTTTTTGTGGCGTCTCGAGGAAATTCATTAATATTTCAATTTGTCACGTAAACAGCCAAAATGCCGCCCTTTAGATTTGCCGCCCCGGACAAAGGTCCGGGTTGAGCCCCCTACAGCGGGCCCTGCATCTACAAACTTCCACAGATAATACCACAGAATCAAACATCAGAATTGCCTACAAAATTATCTCCTTTTGTCTCTCCTGTAACCACGCTATCACCTTAAAATAAAAGATTCGAGATCACAGCAGTGAAGGCGGCGCGACCAGATTTCAAAAATCTATCCAAATTTCATAATTTTAAAAATTTCAAATAGGCAATGTAGTAACTAAACTAACGATTTTTAATAATCTGCATAAAAATGTTTAAAATAAGTAGTATTGTGAGTATTATGAATGACGCCCTGTTTCGAAAAAAATGCAATAATTTTATTAATTTAATTTTAAATAATTTGCTTTGCGGCAGCCAATAAAATTAAATTGTATCGATAAACACAAATTAAAATTAAATTAAGAATACAGTAGCGGTCATGGAAATTGCAATGGGAATTATTCCCGAATTTTTATTTTCTTAATAATACAGAATAGAAATAGATGAAAGTAAAATTTTTGGTTTGAAACTCATAAGCTCAATAAAACATTTTCTTTTTTGAAAGCTAGGATTTTCAAACCGGGGGGGGGGATACCCCCCAGCACGTCAGTGATTGTGTTCAAAAAAAGAAAATATATTATTGAATTTTAAATCAGAAATATTTCATATTTATATAAAAATATGAAACCAAAAAATCTCAATAACACTTTTTTTGCACACAATCTCTGGTGTACTGGAGGGTATTCCATACCCCCCAGACCCCCCGGTTTGAAAACCTAGCTTTGTGTGCGTTTTGTGTTTATTTTGTGTGCGGCTGTTGTAATTTCATTGCAAATTGTTATTTTAATTCGGAAGTAATTACTGATGCAATGTCTATGACTGCTACTGTATGTCTAGTTACGCCATCTACTTAGATAGTTCATGATAAATCGTGACATTAAAATATTATTTTTGTCAAAAAATTCCCTAGATTTAATTACAATTTTATAATGATTAATCCTTAAAAAGTTTTTAATATTACAAGTTGGCAGTTTTAAATTAAACTTAACTATTACCAACTTAACGTAATTAAAAAACAGTTACCTGCTTAAAATTTTTTCTTCTTTAATTTCCTTGAGGATTTGTTGATCTATTCTGTGAGCACTTGAATAATATTCTAGTAGAATAGTGTGCTAAGTACCAACTTCGCTAGATGCATAGCTCATAGATCCAAAGTGATAGTTCACGCGATCAGGCATTGAACAGCAGTGTCAATTTCAAGTTTTCAAGCCGCTCAGCTTCGCATCGCATAATATGTAATAGTATATTGTTTTATTAAGATGGAAAGATTAACTTTTTTACCGAGGCGCATGGAAAACTTGTATGGCAAGAAAAGTTACCTTTCCATCCGAATAACACTTTTTACTTCTTCTTCAAGCGATCAAAATTCAAAAATTAATTTAAAAATTTTAATTCAATCAAGTAATATATTACTATAAAAATAAACAAAAGTACGGTGCCATGATTTAATTGGACAACTAGTAGTTTTAATTTAAGTTGGTAGTATTTAAGTTTAATTCACAACTGTCGATTTCAATTATTGTAACATTTTTATTTATTTTGTTAAAAATAAAATTTTAAGTTGGTAACATTTAAGCATTTTAGGTTATGCAAATGCCAAAGTCAATGTTTAGATCCATTAATTTTTAAATTACGGCCTAAAAAACATAATTTCAGTGATACCAACGTTAATTAAATTTTATTAAAAACTTTTATTCAGGATTACCAAATATGATGGACCAGTATATGATGGACAAGGTTATCACTTTACACCGAAAAAAATTTGGAGTGCAGACAGTTAATAGAGCGTATTCAACAGTTTCGGAAGCATATGTGGTTGTCTTCTGTGTCTAATATCGACTTGCTAAGTGAAAAACCACATTTCCTTTAGTTTTATGAAGCAATTATTAGGCGGAAATGATATCCACATAAAAATGTAGTGACATTCAGGTTATAATCACCTTAAAAGTGAACATTTGTAACGATGTAATAAATTATGTAGTACTAGCAGAAACAAAGTCATTAGTGATAATTGAATCCTAAAATATTAATCTAATGTATTTCATTCAACTTGAAATAATTACAAAAACTAAACTTCCATTGGAAAAACATTCAAAACACGCATTCCCTTTCATTTCATACATAATTAAAAGTGAAGCCAGGAATATTTTCGCCATTTAATTATTCATCCACAAACAACTATTACAATTTAGACCAAATGTTGCAAAATTTGTAATGGATTTTGCTTGGACATAAATTGTAGGCACATTTATTTAAAAATCGATGCAAGTTCAACTTGGAAAGTTTTAAAATCTTTCAGGGGTGAAATATTCTCGGAGCAGTTAACCCCGTTTTCGAACACAAAGTTGAAGTTGTAAAAATGGGTTAAATAAATGTTTAAATCGCGGCTGTGAAAGATTGTCTACAGCAAGATATTAAATAATATACAGAGGAAGTTACATTTTCTTTTCTACATCTGGAAGTATATATACCTAAATTATATTATTTAATTATACAAATCTCCGCCAGTTGATGCAATGTTGGTTGTCAATTCTCAAAATAGGTTTCAAAATTTGATTAGATCGAATCAAAATTTTTGAAGGTTTTCTATCTCACGCCGTCGTCATTGATGTAAATCCCCTAACTCGTTCATTATTTAGCCTACTTTCTTTTATTCAACTGTCCCTTGTGATAAATAAGCGGACGTCTCTCAACATCGATCTGGGCATATTATCCTCAAAATATTTATGAAAACAACAAAATGTAACATTTAGAATAAAAATAAATTACAAAGTTTGTAAGTAAAGGAACATCAAATTAGAAGCCCCAATGAATAATTAACTTTGCGTGACAAACTTTTGAAAATTAAGATATTTAGAATTAAGATGACAGTGGGTTTGGTGTCATTAGCAAGAATCTTAACAAATTACAAATAAATTCCTTGAATAACTAAAATATGACGATTGATGTCCGGGTTTGAGAACTTAAATTTTTAGTAATGACTGACTAATATAAACACTAAATAATATAAACAATAATAAATTAACACAATTTTAAGCTGCGTTTAGAATATACTGTTACGCTGTTTATGTAGTTGGTATGTGTCGAATCGTTTTAGACAGACATCAAGACGAACTGACACTAACATTTTGGCTAAATAAAAAATTAAAAACCTACTATGACGTCTATCTGTTTAAAGAGGCACGACAAATTGCATCAAGTGTAAATATAGCTCCGTAGGTGATTTAAGCCTTATTTTTTATTACTTAGTAGCTAAAAAAATAAAATCAGCTTCGATATTATTTTCAAATTAATTATTAAGTTAACTAAGTAGATATTTTCAAATTACAATAATTGCTTTTTAAGAAATTTTAATTTCTTAATTTTCTCGGTATTTTTTGTTTTAGGTGCATTTAATTGGAAGAAACAAAAATGCTAAAGCTTTTTATACCTAAAGGTTAGCGATGAAGTTATATTTAAGCCCGTTAGTGCGTAAGCCCTTAAAGTTGAATATAAGTCGCAATTTCTTAATTTTTGAATTTTAAATTTTATAGTGAGTACCTTCCTATCAAAATATCATCACATCGATTTCTTTGGCACTTTTTCCTTGTGAAATGTATTATGTATTATGTTGACATTAAAATTATTATTTTGAACAGAACGGTTACATAATGCCAATTTTGAGGAAGAACTACACCAACTTCTGAAAGCAACCGAAAACGCTTTTTGAAGAAATGCAACCAGAAGTGATACTTCCATATTTAGAAAGCGATTTTAACTCTCTAAATTAGATCTAATGTTGAGTACATTTGGCAGGCACCAGAGGGCAACCGACTGGAAAGTGATGGAAACAAATAGACCCAAAGAAAAAATAGCTACATAAGGTAATGAAGCAAAAGTTGCGTACCGTAACAAAGGCAAAAACGATGCTGGATAATAGTCTACAGTCAAACCTCCCATAAGGCGGTTAATTCGTATTGTAATATACGAAAACAGCATCATTACAAGAAATCCGGTATTTGCATTATAAACTACGGGGTTGCAAAGTGACCCATTTCCCGAAGTAACCAGACAAAATTCGAAAAATTTAATTTCTAAATATTGTCTTTAGAACCTCTAATCTGGTATAGAGGGCACCACTGTCTTTCGTTGTAAACCGGCAATCAGTTTGGCCTTCAGAATAATATTTCTAATTCGTAAAGTAAGCTGCGCTATACCCGCTACGCCTGAGTTATATTATATTTGAGTATATATGAGTTACCGTATATTTGAGCGGTGCCTTAAAATTGTTTTAATTTTTTTTAAAGTGACATTTTGGAATTTCTAATGCAATATTGCATAATTAAGAGTTAATAATGTGTATGTGGTACTGAGAACGGCTAATAAACCAGAACCATGGTGTCTATAGTTAATTTCTTATAATTATGTAAAAATCCTAAACTAGTGACCGGATGGAAAACATCCGAAAATAGTTGTGATTGGTGATGGCTGCATTTATTTTTAAGAAAAGAAGGAAAAGTGATAAACCTCAAGAATGGCACAAAACAGCTAATAGAAGAAATGATTAGTCCACAATTTAATCCTGTGTAAACAAGTGGAAGAAATAAAAGGCTCATTAGACGACATAATTAAAATGCTGATGAAAATGAGAAAAGAAAACAAAGAAATGTATAAAAATATGGATAAAAATACGACATAATTAAAATCGGCTATAAGCAATGTCATAACAATTTATTGTTTAATAATTAGCCCTCCCGCTAATTAGCGTCCCATTAGCCCTCTGCTCCGTGCCGCTAATGGAAAGATCGACGCGTCAAAGGATATGTCGTGGACATACGCGTGAATTAGGGGAGTTTAAAGTTTGAAGGACGCGGATGTGAATTTGCAAGTTCAATTGGAAATGCAACTGCGCAGCGTTTTGTTGTTAAGTAACCGAGTTAAGTAGTTCGAATCCGGAGAGGATTATTTGTGCGAATTATTAACGTAACCCGAGACCAGCTTCTACAGGTGCCTAATTGGGGGATGATATGTTTAACCTGTTGCGACATTCGATTAGTCAATATTCCATCAACACGATCGAGAATTTTACCATCCGAATCATTGTTTGCGAGTGTAAGAATCGCAAGTTATTGTTTCTTGAGCCTTGCTACCGTCTTCGACGTACACCAAGTGCTAGTGTTCATCGTGTGCTGTGTTTTATCCAGCCTCTTCTGTTCAGTCATCTGCCGAGTGGTCGTTTCCGTCAGATTCACGCTCTTTGCTTCTCCTATTACTATAAAGCTAGTTGTTACATCAAGGGCATCACCACTGAAATTTGTATTACTGGGGAACACCTATTCCAGGCGTGGAGAGAAATTGTCGTTTGCAGATTCGTTTGGAAAGATAATTTTCATTATAATGTGAACAAGAAATTAGATTCGATGGAAGAAAATTGGAAAAAAATCACAAAAAGAAATGCAAGATAAAGGAAATAATCACGATATGGACAACAGATTAAACAAAAATATATCTGAAATTAAAGAAAACCTGACCGAAATAAAAAAGAAATTACAAGAAAATCTTATCCAAAATTATGACAAAATAAATAATAAAATTGTTAATATGAAAAAAGAAGACAAAAAATAGTTATTGTTGTAGAAGAAAACAAAATTGCGGACTATTACGATTATGAAGTGGCGGAAAATTGTAAGAAAATTGAACCGGAAGTAAAAGAAAATGAGGAGCAGGAAATAAAGAAAGATGAGGAGCAGAAATTTTTTTTCTCGAAAGAAAAAAGAGGCCGATAGTCCAGCAGTGGACTGAAAGGCTGATGAAGAAGAAGAAGAAGAAGAAGCGGAGCAGAAAAATTTCGAAATAATAATAATGGACAAAGAAGATTCCAATATCAAGACCAATATGGGCTGAATTAAATGAATTTAACCTTTTAATTATAATTTTAAAATTTGTGAACGAACATTCGACTAAAGATGAAGATAATTTTGTGGAAATCCGTCCTGTGGAAGTAATTTAATTTCAAATTTTGGATCACAACCTGAATGTTTTTTCCCAGCAAAAGATAGAGGAGCAAAATGTCGTGTTTCAAAATTATTTATAAATTTTGAAATATTATTATTATTATTTTTAATTTTATTTTGATTATTTTGTGAATTCAGATTTAATTTTGTTATAAATATTTTAAATAATTGTTCGCGCCAAAATTTTTATGTTGGCACAAAAGTTTTGTGATAACTTTGATTTTGCCAGGTCCGTCAAGGTGGACAGATGCATTTCCGGAGGGTCTCCGTAGTTTTGAATTTTGAGTCTCGAATTGAGATTATTGATTCAGAGTATATTATTGTGAATAAAAGTTTTGATTTGCTGTGAGTAGTTTTTCATTGTTAAATTGGATTTTATTTGACGATATTCCGATGGTATGGATTTGGGTATTTTTAATTAACAATTAGGATAATTTAATTGATAATTAATTAATTAATTGATAATTAGGACCCACGATTTAAAAAATATCCGAATGACATTATGGTAGTTTAGGGCGTAAGTTACAAATATAAAAATTAAAAATTTATGGATCATTCAAAAACATGGCCAAAATTCACGAAACACCGGAACCAACTATTCGATTGGCTACCTTCATAAAGTTGGCTCCGCCCATCCCTTAAAATTATTATAAAATATAAAATGAAGGTTAAAATTAGGGTTTTTTATTATTCTAATACTCAAGCATGTTAGCGTGTATTTTTGGTTGGATGCGTATCTTGCACTGATGATGGTTGTTAAAACTTCGGCCTCCACTACCGTCGTTATACGCTCGGGCGTTGCGGACCGTTTTGACAAGCACAAACCTTACAAAAAAAAACTCGAAAATGACGGGTTTGGAACTCGAAAAACTACAAATTATTTAACGATTTTCATCACCGAACGGGTACAAGTTAACCTGCAGCGAGCCCAGTCTTCAAATTCCCAGTCTCCGTAGACCCACTCGAAGCACACGCACCGTCAACAGATTGAATTATTAACAATCTTTATAAGCAAAAAATCAAAATGTAAAATGAATTAATTCCTAAATAAATCGATATTTGGAGTTCATCCATAGTTTAATTGCTTCATTACAATGCCCTTTTGTAAATTCTGCAAGAATTTCAGTAATATCTATAAAAACCTCTGCACCCGGTTAGGGTACTATGCCTCCTAGATAATTTAATGAAAGAATACAAAGAAGTGAATCCAGGTATCAAATTAAGCCAATTTGAGCATAATTTAAATATTTAAGCCGATTTAAATACTAATAGTGAAGATAAATTACAAAAAATAATCTATATTATGTTCCATAAATTAAGTTCTTTGAATCTTTGAATTTCAACTCAGAAACATAGGGTAGCGACACCGGTGCTAAATTTTGGAACTTCGGTCGCAACAGCTAATTCATTTATTGGTCGATTTTGACAGCATGCGTAACTTTTTTTTACGTCAAATAAATATTTGACATACTATGTCAATTCTACTTATTCAAAATTTTACACAATTAGATGTTTTAACATAAAGAAGATACCTTTCTTAGTCATTCTAATGTATATTAATAAGACAAATACTTTTCTTTTTAACATGCGTTTCATTAAATATGATAAAATAATGTGACTCAAGTTCCTAAAATCGGCACCTCGTGCGCCACCATCGGAAAACAAAGTGTTGCACCATCCCAATAGCCTTCTTAAGACCAAATCAAATAAGATCAAAGATTCTAATTAACAAAAAGAAAATGAAGATATACAGTAGCAGTCATAGAAATTGCATTAGGAATTATTCCCGAATTAAAAAAATAGATTTCTATAATATTATGTTCTTAATAATAAAGAATAACAAATAGAAAAGAAATAGATAAAAAGTAAAATTTTTGGTTTGAAACTCATAAGCTCAATAATACATTTTCTTTTTAGAACACAATCATAAAGCTAGCCTT
The DNA here is from genome assembly GCA_947369205.1 of Cantharis rufa. Lineage (NCBI taxonomy): Eukaryota > Metazoa > Arthropoda > Insecta > Coleoptera > Cantharidae > Cantharis > Cantharis rufa. The sequence continues at coordinate 30,468,562 of OX376306.1, read as the reverse complement.
ATTAAACCGGGGGGTCTGGGGGGTATGGAATACCCTCCAGCAGATCAGTGATTGTGTTTAAAAAAAGAATATGTGTTATTAAATTTCAAATCAGAAATCTTAAATTTAAAATTTTTAATAGATTTCTGGTTTAAAACCCATAAGCTCAATAACACATTTTTTTGCTCACAATCTCTGGTGTACTGGAGGGTATTCCATACCCCCCAGACCCCCCGGTTTGAATGCCTAGCTTTGTGTGCATATTGTGTGCGGTTATTGAAATTTCCATGACTGCTACTGTACATAGATAATAAAATCAGTAATTTAAAGAATATGTGGCATAATTATGTAGAAGAACTTTAGAAAGAATTAACTGAATATTAACTGAAGTTTTATACAAAGTAATGGCTGTTCCTACTATATTATTTGGTTCTGAGAACTGGACAGTAACAAAAAAGACCTCCAGAATATCCAACATCAGACACAAAATTTCTAAGATCAATTAAAGGGCGTACAAAAGATGATAGAATCAAAAATGATCATATACGAGAAGATCTAAACATATTCTCAATTGTGGAAAAGACCCAGGAATATAAAGAAAACTGAAAGAAGCGTGATTTTCAAAATTTTCATAACGCCCCCCTCTCATACAATATTTTTATGTACTATTTTATTTTTTTATTATGTCAGAATGCTTTTTATTTTCGTGTTTTTTCAGTAAATTAAATAATTTTTCTAATTATATTAGGCTCACGTCCCCCCCCCCCTATTATAAACCCATATAAAGCTGTATTAAATAGTATATTATAATTATAATATTGGTTCTTTCCTCCGACAAAAAGATGATATTTTTAACATAACTAAAAATATTAATTAAGAATGCTTTTGTATTAGCGCCTAGGGACTAAAATACTTTACTGCCGGCGCTACATTAGTAACTCCCGCCATCTTTTGCCTTAAAACATTTGTGTTTACAAAAAGCGACGCTTTAATTTCGACTATAACATTATTGATCGATATCAAGTGAACTTTTTGTATTGTTTCACAAAAACAATTTTTTGTTGTTAATTAGTTTTATATAAATATAACATTGCCACATTATCGCTGTAGTAATAATGAATAAATTAACAAACGGAGAATTTAGATAATCATAATCCATTGCTTTTTTACGACTTTTCTGTGGTTATAATAAAAAAAACATAAATATCCGTCGCATCTTTTATCTCAACTTTTTGCACTTTCGTACGCATCTTTTCTTTGAAAAACAAAAAATAAGAAACTGTTTTTGAAAATGTTTTGAAGTAAACCGTTAAAAGCAATTGTTTCTTTTCTTTGGCAGATGAATGAAATAAGCTGGTTGCGCTATGTTCATCTCTGTTTTTTAAAAAATCGATTATGTTCAAGTCTACGCGCGAAGACGCGGCTTTATTTTGTTTATGACTTGATTATCATGTAAACTATTTAAAAATAAGTTAACCCACTGACATTTATAACAACAAAAACAAATGTTCGTGCGAAAGAACACCGCAGTAATAGCCAAAAGACGATAACAAAAATCATTCATGCTATGATAAATCAATAATTTTGCGATAAATAATAAAATTGTAAAGCATACATAAATATTATCAATTATAATTAATTGACTAAATTTATCAAACTAAAATTAATTATTACAAAAGCAATAATCCCGATGATGCATTTATCCAACATGTACCTATACTCCTACTCCAGACGAGGTAATTAGATTTTATAAATTCTGTGGTTTATTAATTAAAATTTAATTCATTAATACAGCAAATATTGCGACGATCCATTAGTTATCTAATTATTTAAAGTGTAGCCGCTTGTGTAGTCGCACGGTTTGCCAAGCACATCAACTTTTTTTTAAAATGTGGTTTTGTAATAAAATTTCCAATTGTTCTCCAACTTTCATTTTAAAAGTTCAATTAACTGCGAACTCGAGTCAATTAAAAATATAATAAGCAAAACTTTTAATTATAAACGTTTTCAAAGCAACAAACCTCTCCATTTACCCCAACATTTAAAAATCGCAGTTACTTCCAATTTTACTTTAATAATTCAATTATTCCTATAAGAACCTACACGACATTGTGAAAACCCTCGCCCTGCACTTTTCTCTAATAAAATCACTCTCAAGTGCTTTCGAGTTGCAATAAAATTTCATCAGGATACTAAATATTTGATTACAAAATTGAAATTAAAATGTGACATTAAATGTTGCCGTTTAAAAAGCGTTAAATTAAACAATACGCCGCGTCGCTTGTTTATTAAGGGTCGATCGCACCAACAATATTTCAGAATCCAAAAGAAATTACACCGATGACGTTGGTGCAATTGCTCCTAAATTTATCGATCTCTCGCTGGTGTAAATTATGAAAATACGATGAGAACTTTTCCATTGTTATTGCCATTGGTTCACCTGTTTTGTTTTGTTTGTATCTCACGATCTTTTGTAGTTAGCGACATCATCCTTTCATAAAAATGTCGGGTAACCATTTGCATGTTTCAATTCAGACTCTCTACTCTTTGTCTCTCTCTTAGGATCTGGAAAGATTAAATATCTTAAAAGTTTCGGATTTCATAATTAAACGTAAAACAGTTCTCTTGTGCCGCATTTGTAAAAATTAATTTCTACTTCACGAAAAACCCTCGGTTTTATTCTAACGATCTATTAGAAAGAAGTTTTTCCTAAGAGGAACGAATAAAGTATACGGGGTCGTAACATAATTTTCTTTGAGCTTTATGGCGCTGTTGTTGAAACGGTGATAAAATTATTTGTTTGCAATGAGATCAAACACCTGATTGTGAAAAGGAAATGTAGAAAAATAGCCGTTCACTCGTAATGGTTATTTATCGGAAAAATGTTTATTACGAAACATTGCCTGCTGATATAAATACATTAGTAATGCCATTGGTGCCAATTTTCAAACGCAAAAATTACATCATTGATTAACGATTCGTTAGATCTTTTTTTCTCCGCCGACGCCAATTCCTTCAACAAGTTTTGATTTTTAATTAAAAATGTCACGTTTTAACGAGATTACAAATTAGATGCTCCAGGTTGACTTGGTAATTGGTAAGTGAAAAAAGTGGATGTAATTTTATAACACGAAATTAAGGCATTTATCATTCTTTTTAGAAGTTAAGTATAAAACATTTATTTTAGCCACTATTTTTGAAGGGTTATGGTTTTATCCCGAAAGCTTTGTATCATTCGAGTTTATCAATTTATGTGAATCTCACATTGAAACACATTTTGGAACTTATTTAGCTTCAAAGCTGGCTTTATCCGAAAGCGTCACTATAAATCATATTTTACAGCAATACGTTTTTAAAATATTTTTGTCCTTCGTTAGGAATTGAAAGTAAGAAAATTGATGGTTCATTTTATTACCCGCAGTAAAAACCTTAATATCATCCACGGAAAGGAAAACCAAATAATCTTATTAGCGACCAGGACAGGTACGCCATCTAACACCGATAAAATTATTTCTGACAACATTTTTCTCATTACTCGGGAAAATTAGAAAATATTTCAGAGGACACGAAAACTGTACAAAAAAATCAATAGGATTCTCATAAATTCTCCAACAGCGTCCTGTTATAAACTTATGCGTTTTATAAATGGCAATTTTGTATTCCCAAATCATTCATATTCTCCATAATATATATCCCAACTTTATTATAGTATTCCTATTTTATCTCACCGCTATTTCGTTAAAATAAAACAAAACAAAACGCCGGACCCGGAATATCGTATCACCCAGGCAACCCATTTATACTAATTTTAGTTTACAATAGCAGTTGTACCTATTGTACCTATCAGGTAGTCGTAGGTAAATTTACGTTTTACGTAACTACGTTCCATTCACAATAAAAATTATATAGTAACCAAGTGCCCGAGGGTACCTCGAAATATTTAGGAAATGCTAATCACCTGTAATGTTTATTTTGTAAGCCTGTCCGGGCTTGATAAAAATTGTAAAATCGTTCTGCGTTCAAACTTCCCTGCGTTCAAACGGCCCTGCGTTCAAACGTCTCTGCATTTAAACGCCTCTGCGTTCACACGGCGGCGTTCAAACGGCTGCGTTCAAACGGTCGCGTTCAAACGGCCGCGTTTAAATGTCCGGCTCCGTAAGTTTAACGTTATGTTATGTTATTGATACAGTCATTGTTGAATTTACATAAACTACCACTTTGAGATTTACAAAGCCCGACTTCAGGTGGTTAATTATTAGTAATCTAATAAAAAATACTTTTTTGTTTTTCACCAGGTAAAATTAAAAAAAGTAAAACCCTTAATTTACTGCGACGTCTTTTAGTAAATTACACTTCATATTGGATGAGCAAGTAAATAAATCTACCGATAAAACTTTTTAAAGAAATTTTCTTCCTATTATCTGCTTACTTTCAAAACAACTTATTTTTTTACAGAATGGAGATCCGGAATTACAATAAAAGAGGGAAAAATGCACAACACAATTAACTTAATAGCCTACATTCGCGGATTAATAAAGAAAGGGATTCTGCCTCATTATAATTTTGTAGTATTTCTCGAGGGGTGTTCTCAGAATTAACAATTAATTTCAAACAAAAGTTTGTCAATACATTGTGGATGAACCTGGTATAAACTAAAAATAATACAGGATCGTGATGATTATTTGTCGATTTTTGAATCACACCGCGGAAGATTTATTTCTTGTCGGAAAGACCAAATGGAGAGAAATTTTTCACAATTTATGTACACTTAGCATGCCTGCGTTGCTTTCCAGACATAAATTTCAACCGACATTTGTTGAATTTGTTTAAAAATTTCAATTTGTAAAATTTTTAAGGAAATAAAGAAAATTGCATTCCAAATCAATCATTTTTGCATTGTCTGAAGCTCTTAATTACACTTAACTATTAATTCTTTTTCAGTAGAAAACTTTAGATCGCAAACATTTTGTCAAAGTGGACCTTTGTAATTTATGGACAATATCATTTATTATTTATTTTTAATCTATTATTATATTTAAATTTAATAAGGGGGGCGGCAATTGCATCTCATTTCTTGCGTTCAAACGTCCCTGATGCGTTCAAATGTCTTAGACTGTTTTATATACTGACATTTTTTATTTAGGATTTCCAAATTGGCTTCTCTATAAAAATAAAAAAAAAATCCAAATTCAAAATTTATATTGAAATTAATTTCAATCCAAAATAAACTTTTAACATAAAATTCTGGATGTACAAAACGGGAACAATAAATGCAATTGATAACTGTATACCATCTGTCTTCCTATCAATTTTAACTTCACGACGGCTTTAATTTAATGTTTATTATTATAAAATTTTTGAATATAATAATTATAATTTTCCAAATCCAACTTAACTTTATCTCTTCAATCTCCTCAATATCCAATTTCAATCTTACTTTATTAATGAATTCAATAATCTTAATTATCCAAATTTATTAATTTAATATCATCCAACAATTTCCAAATCAAACAATTAAAAATTGCTCACTCAGTAATCAATTTAATTTCAAATTAAAACTTTTCGAAAATAACAAAATTTTCAAAAAAATCACAGGAGACAAAATTTCTACTGTCCACCTCGCACTGCTGCCACCACAACTTTATTGGCGCGAAAACCATCAAATTTAAATATTTACAAATTTTAGTTTTCAAATTTAAGTTAACAACTTTTAAACAGAATAATATACATCTATAGTTGAAAAAATACATCAAGTCGATAAATGTTTCGTTAAAAATGACCCGACGAACAAATAGCGAACAATTGTCCGGCGAACAATTGTCCTAGAATCTTATAATATCTGTATCATCTCATATTTAGAATTTCAATAATCACGTCAACATGTTTTTCACTGTCGTAAAAAGCCTGTACTGTTCAACTGTCGTTGGAGCCTAGCCAGAATACCAAAAGAGTAAGGAAATTAATGTTTTTACAAAAGTTTTTCCAGAGTTTATCATTAGAAGTGGCGGTCGAGTAAAAGCAATTACTGATTATGACCAGGTTTTTCGGGATTGCGAGTGTTTCCACAGTGACCTATGCCGACATTAAGGTGAATCTTCCTCTCGTGACTTCGGATAAGTCTCATGTTCTATATGAAACCTGTGTAAAATTTATTATAGTTATATTCAAGGAGTAAATATCGCGAAAATTTTTTGTACACTCGTTTGGAATTCCCTTGGAAATCATTGGAATTCCTTGGAAATCATTGGAATTCTTTGGAAATCCTTGGAATTCTTGGATATCATTGGAATTCGTTGGAAATCCCTGGAATTCTTTGGAATTTCGAAGAAATCGTTGGAAGTCTTTGGAATTCCATGGAATTTTTTGGAAATCGTTGGAAATCATTGGAAGTCTTGGAATTCCATGGAAATGTTTTGAATTCCATGGAAATAGTTGGAAGTCTTGAAATTCCATGGAAATCTTTGGAATTCCTTGGAAATAGTTGGAAGGCTTTGGAATTCCTTGGAATTCTTTGAAAATCCTTGGTTTTCCTTGGAAATCCTTGGAATTCTTTGGAAATCTTGGAATTCTTTGGAAATCAGTGGAATTCTTTAAGGTGTCGAAACTTAACTTTTAACTTAACCTTACGGTTAAAACGTGGTAAATTTGAATTTTTTCAAATTTTGGAATTCTTTAAATTGAACTTTGTTTTGAACTCATTGGAATTCCTTGGAAATCACTGGAATTCTGTGGAATTCTTTGGAATTCTTGGAAATCATTGGAATTCGTTGGCAATCCTTAGAATTCTTGGAAATCGTTGGAATTCCTTGGAAATCACTGGAAATCTTTGGAATTCCTAGGAAATCGTTGGAATTCTTTGGAAGTCTTTAGAATTCCCTGGAATTCTTTGGAAGTCTTTAGAATTCCCTGGAATTCTTTGGAAATCGTTGGAAATCATTGGAAGTCTTGGAAATCTTTTGAATTCCGAGTCTTGTGTACAGAAATTTTACTGGATATTTACCCCTTCGTTATATTTGCTTAAATATACGGTCATTGGCCTTGTAAGTTAGCCGAACAACTGCTGAATCTAAGGTACTCGGCTCGAATCCGGGGAGAGTCAAAAACTTTCATATGACCATCTCCGTGCTTCGGAGGGCATGTAAAGCCGGTGTGCCCCCTGGGTTGACGATTGCCGCCGTCAACTATTGAAAACAGAGTTACAGGCATTCCCCAACCCGGTTTAAGCGACCGTAGGGTCTTAATGCCAAAACCTTTCTCGAAAGAGAAAGAGGCCGATAGTCCAGGAGTGGACTGAAAGGCTGATGAAGAAAAAGAAGAAGATATTTGTTTAAATAACTGAATTCTTTCAAAATCTGAGCTACGCAAAAAAAACTCTCACCAAACCAGAAACGTATTTTAAAATTTGGCGCCCTGGGCCTAAAAGGTTTGCCGCTCCAATTAATAAATTAATTAAAAAAAAGCTAAAATTAATTTTTTTAATTAATAATAAAAGGCGCCCCAAGCAGAATACGAATGGCCCCGGGCCATGGCCCTTAGGTAAATACGTCTCTTCACCAAACGAATAAATCTCAAACTAATAATGGTCCGTAACCGAAAAAGTTTGGAATACCCTCAGTATTATAGTTAACTGTATTCAAAATAAAAACTCTAAAAAAAAATTTTTAATTCTAGTAGGCTAGGGAGTCTACGCCTTGCGCAACAGTTTATTAATACTGAATTTGAACTTCAAATATTACTAATATAACAAACTTTAAAGCAAGTAGAAATTGCTGAAATGTGGAATACAAGTGAAGCGAAATCTGAAAAAGTCTAAGGAAATCCGGAACAATTTGAATAAATCTTAGGAAATCAAGAAAATCATTGAAAATTTAAGGAACTCTTAGGAAATCAACAAATTTCAGTACTATTTTACCATAGGAACCATTTCTTTTTGGTTTTTCACCTTTTTTGAAAAATTTTTTTAGGTAATCCTGAAATCCGAGGAAATCTTTCAAAAATCTTATAAAAGAAAATTTAGTGTACAAAAGTTTGCATTGTGACACGGCGCTCCTAGGTTTAAAGTTTATATTAAGCATAGCTTACTCTAAGGATACTTAAAAACTGCTTTAGTTATCCTATAAGCTTTGAGCTTTATTTTAGAGCTCTGTTGAACCTTTTAGGCTTTGAAGCAGGAGCTCAATAGGGAAGCTAAGAAAAAGCTGCTAAGCATTAACAGATGTATTCACACTGCAATTGTATGGCATTTGAAGAAAAAAATTACTGATTTCAACCAAAATTGGGGATAATAAGTGAGTAATTCCGGAAAACTCGGTGCTGTGCAATAACTATTATAATATAATAGTAATAGTACACAACTGGAATAGTTAAACCTTAGAATAATTTCATTTTCCAATTACGTGAAATTGTGACGTTTGCAAAATAATCGTAAAATAAATTATTGTAAAAATTGCGATACAAATCGAAATAAGATAATTGGCATGTCGGTTCGAGTGCTTTTTTAAATGCGAGAATATATTTTCCTGTAAATAAAATGGCGCATTTGCTAATCTGATTGATCTACTATATACTACATATATACAAGTTTGCGGTTTGTAGGTTGAAAACCTTTTCCGAGTTTTGTGACAACCACCGCCAGCTTTTCTTTTTGTTTTGCTGACGATTTTCATTCTCTTTGTGTTATTCTTGTCATTTTAATAGAATTGTGGACATTTCAGTGTTTTAAAAAATTTGACGTGCATTGTAAATTTTTAGAAAAAGGTTAATATCCGCAGTCGAGTTCACGAGATCTTTCGGTTTAATTTTTCTTTTATTTTATCAAGAAAATAAATTTAACAGAAACACGGGAAACGTTTTTAAATTTTTTTTAGCAGTGGGGATGTAATTAATATTTCTCGAGAAAAATAAAATTAGTTTTCCAAATCGTGAATGTTTATGTATCACAATTTAATCAACAAACTACCGAAGTTCACCTTGAATAATTATTTAACGATTTGACCTTTCTGAGCGGAAGGTGTTGGGGTCGCTCTCCGTGTGAACTTAGTGTAGACTTTTAGTAGAAAAAACACCCGGATCAGACAAAAATGTTAATTGTAAAATAAATTACCGACATCATTTCAAGATTAAATTTTTAATTAAAACGAACGAAATATATAGGTTTGTAGATTTGATTGTGACAAAATATTAATTTTAAAAAATACGTACACAGCACTGTTTAGTGCTCTATTCGTAATAAATGAGTTTTGAAAGAATTACATGGCAATAAACTGTTATATTATGCAGACTGCTTTTTATGAAAGTTTATTTATGTAATATTTCAAGGTTAAATAATTTGTATTTGATGATAATGATAATTCAAACGTGATCGTTTTCAAGGTAGAAAAATTATCCAATATTCACGGCAACGGCTGAGTTTTTGGGGTATCTGCAAATTATTCCATTCATATTTGATATTTAGGGCTGCACCGCGCCATATTTTTGAGTTTTGGGATGGAATGATTTAATAACGCAAGAACGTATTATTTGGGGTTATCTCCTTACCTTCGGTATTTTCGCATACTTTTCCGTTCTCGTATCTCGTATTGTTGCAATATCCAGTAGGTCCATTTCGTTCATCTGATCTACCCAATGGAGATAAAATCCATGTTCATCCACACGTAACGTGACCGGTGTTCCAACACCCGAATCCTGAAAAACGAAATCAATTTTTATTTTTCTAATAACATCTTTTTTACATTGCAATAGAGAATAATTTTTAAAGCGCATCGTACACCAATTTATATTTTGAGCAATAACGACATAAAGTGGAAATAATATAAATATAATAGAGAAATTTTACGATTTAAAATGTAATTGGAGTCTAAACAACGTAATTGTAACAAATTGTCAAAATATAAACGAAATAACGGCAATACAAACTAACGATGCGCCATTGTCGGTAGAAAATAAGCAATAAGCAATAAATAACCATCCAGGATCCAATAAAATCGAGTTTCCTGACAAAACGTAAACGTTTTAATGCGTAGGAAAAGTAAAATTTGCAAATAATTTGAAATTGGCGATAAAGTCGGTAGTAATTGCGGAATATATATAAACTAAATCCAATATAGCGGTTGATTTAAAATCAAAATGCTTGCTTGCTTATCATCATTATGCATGCTACAATGTGCACATCGAATAAGGCAACATTTTAGAAATTCACACCAGAATAAACATTCATCGATACCAACTTGCGCAAATACGGATCCAAAGACGCGTCTACATGCTCGTCACGGTTATTCAAAAGCTTATCTGTTTTGTCTCCATACTTTTGCTGTCGGGATTTCCACTTTTCATTAACTTTTACTTTCATTCAAAACATTAAGAAAGAAAAATTCCAAATAAGTTACAAGAAGTTTGAGAAAAACAAAATCCTTTTCTTTACGGCGAGGCTCAGTAATGATGTTATTTGCGAAAACAGTAATTTTAGCAAAAACTGGCAGGCATTTCTTGAGGTTTTAATAAACTTTTGCACGTCTTCCAAGATATTGGAGTTACAGAGCTTGCAAAATGAAAACCTATATATAGTGAAATTTGTGTAATTGGAACCCACGTTCCATTTGGGGACGCGAAATATTTAAATTGAAAAGAACGAGTCTTTCAAGAGAGACAGGATTTAAGGTCCAGCACAAATTGGAAAAACCGATTAAACTATAGAAGGCGTTTATGACTTGAACAATCCAAACCGAGCTTGAACATTTTTGGCAATCGACTTAATTATAGCATGCAACAATGAAATCCCTTAACTACAAAGCGTTATACTGAAGATTAGGGGCATTTTATTCTCCCATTTTTCAAGTCCATTTAATTTGAAACTTGTAATCACCCTCTCGCATTAACAAAATTACTTCCAAGTTTTCAATAAAAATCGCTTGGTGCTGTGGATAAAATCTTTAAATACACTTATATATAAATTTGAGATAATGCAAAACTTCCACTTCCAGGTGAACACATAAACTAATTAATTTTCGCAACTCGAGATGCACAATAGAAAATAATCGATACTCTAAACTCTTAAGCACTGAAATGTTCCATTTAAAGCTGGAAGAGAATCCTAGGGCTTGATGAAAATTTTAACTCGAGATGAGATCCTGGCTATAGCCATTTCGCCACGTATATCTATCCGATTGTTAACTTGACGCAAAATGAAGTGAACACCAACACAATTTCACCCTTGTCAAGTTCTCATAGCATCTCCACAAGTTAAAAGTTATTATCGCACAATGAGAAATACAAATGCCATAGGTACTCAACATCCTCGTTTCAAATTATAACGGCCATTTTAATTATTATTACGACTGTTGGATCAAAATTTGAAACTCGAGTGCTCACACTTGTACTCTAATTATACTGTCATTATTTTGTATGTAAATAGAACCTCCCTCTTCGTAAAACGAACCCATGAATAAATTATTTTATCTCTAACAGCAAAGCAACAGGCTTGGACAGCGGATCCTTCATTCTCCAGCAGTCGCTCGCAATTTAAGACATTTCATAGATTTATTACAGTCATGCGACCCTGGAAAAGGTTCAATGTGGAATTGTTAGAGCCAAAAAAGGTTTTTCAACAACTTTTATTTTATAGTCGAGCTACGCCCTCTCGTACCGAAATTACTCAACATAGCAATTGTGATAAAAGCACGATTTTACACCCCTTTAGACATCTCATCATTTTTTTTCTAAAATAAAAATGTCTTAAATCTCACAAAAAATTCTGTATGTTAACCTAAAACTGCCAATTGGTAAAATTATAATAAATCCATAAACTATTTATGGTCACTGGTTTTGGTTAAGTTCGGACCTGGACAAAATGGTGATGGACAAAATACATTATATTTAATAAGAAGTTAAATAACATTAATTTCTTTAATTAAAACAAAATAATTGCAAAAATTGTATGTCAATCAAGCGAAAGGATTCGAAACTAATTTATATTATAACGACCACGAAACCCTAACTTCCATTACAAATCAAATTAGATTTGAATTATAAAATTTAAAAATAATCAATAAACTATTTATTAATGCTGTTCCGCCACTGCGCTATCTTCCAACGTTAATTTGACATTCAATACTTTTTGGCAATTATTCGAACTGCCAAACAATCAAATGAAATTTACATGTCTGAGTTTTTAGAATGGCCTTTGACATCATCAAATGATTTTCTCCCAAATGAAAAAGTTACTTTACGTCATGAAACTGCTACTTTAATTCTTGTGAAAACAATTGTTTTATTTTAGTGCCGGCGGCGATGGGATGGGTAGCACGAAAGTACTTTTAGCTCAGTCGGCAGAAAAAACAATTTTATTTAAATTTTATAATTATTTAAAAATAAATAAGAAATACATATTAAAATTATAAAAAAACAGCATGTTTTATTCGGAGAAAATGTACTTTTTGTGGTTCGTCTGTAATTTTCGGAATTTTTGTTTCAGAATTGGTACGATTGACAATTTTATTAAATAATACCAACCACGAAAAATACATTAGTTCCGAAGTATTATGTTAATTTTTGTCGATTACTTTTTGTTTTAAAAATAATGTACTTCGCGTAAAATGATACTTTTACTTTGCAAATTGATTGAAATAAAGTGAATTTTTTTATAGAGCATTATGCATATGCTCTAGTAAGTATCAATATCATTCCGTTCCTTGTATTATTACAAATTTAATATTTAAATTTTTTTTAGCATAATCCAAATGAATTCTAATTTACTCCGTATTAAGCATTTTCTATTTTTTTTTTTATATAAAAATTAACACGTTATAACATAATATGTTTTAATCATTTTTTTTTAAATCACTAATTATCCTCAAAATTATATTTTTCAGTTTTAAATTCAAATTACACACTTTTTCTCAAAACAACGCTTTAATTCCATCAATCACTTCTTTAGCAGTTTGTCGTCCAACTTTGAACACAGGCCTCTTTCTCTTAGGAGAAATGTTCAAGTATTCAGACCCCACGGCTGCTGAGACCGAATTGGAGAATGCCGTAACTCTGTTTGAAATAGTTGATGGCGGCAGTTATCAACCATCAATCAACATGAAACTTGATTGGTACAACTGCGTTTAGTCCGACGTCTAGAAGTTGGTTTATGTCAAATGCCGACGCACACACCGCAAACAAGTGAAGTATTGAATTTCTGTAGAAGCGTTTCTGTATTAACATAACATAAATTTCACCTAAACGCTTCTACAGAAATTCAATACTTCAACTTACTTGCGGTGCCTAGATCGGCCTATCTGAGTATATGCATGAAAGGACCGAGACGCTCATATGAGAGTTTAGACTTGCATGTTCAAACACTTGAAGGTCAAGAAGACCTATATGCCGCTTTACCTCCTAGTTATATAATAGTATTTTGTACAACATAAATGTGTTTTTTTCATGAGTCACAAAATTTTTTGAAGGTCTCATCAGCTGAGTTAAACAGTTTTTCACAGATAAAAACACATTATTTATTTTGCAATTATAATTTCTGCATAAACTAACAAAATAGAATTATTAAATTTTGATACTTTAACTTTAGGAATAAAAAAATATACTTGTATTAGACAGTGGCGGAACAATCCCTCAAATAAATGAAATTAAATAATGAATTCCAATAAAAATGTCTATTCGTTTATTGTTTAATCGACAGAAGAGCATTATAATGACAAAACAGTGGCGGAACAGTCGTTGAACTAAATCAAGTTATCAATTTAATAATAAGGTAAAACATAGCTTTATTCGGGCAATCAGTTTGTATGCAACCATTTCCTGAATTTTAATAAGTTGAGAAACAGTTTATTATTTACTTTTACCTGCCAACCAATTGGAAAGCTATATTTTTTACCTTACAACCTAGCGTTCGCGAAGTGATCACTTTCCGACCTGAAATAATTTGAAATATTCACTGATTGTGAATAAAGCATTTTACAGGAAATTGTAAGGAACTACAAGAAAGTAATCAATGTTAGTTTGTAGGATTGATGAGCGAGCGAAGCATAGAAAATCTGACAGAAGAAGGGTATTCCCCCGACTTAATTGACTCACTTATTTGGAGTTTAAAGCATGTTAACAAGAAATTTGGGGTAAAATGCAAAATGGGGTGAAGTATTACTAAGTATTTTTCAGGGTTCGTTGAAAAGAAATAAAAACATAAAAATATTTCTTCACGGGAAGTTCAAAATAAGGTCACTGGTAGTCTTCATTAAAAAAGTCAACTAAATCCTGCGTTTGCTTATGTCCGCCATTTTGAATTTTATGAAAAATGGTTTTTCTTTGAATAACTCGGCTATTTTCAATTTTAACGAAAAATTGTAGAGATAAAAATTGAAGGAAATTGAATATCCTATACAACTTTTGTCTGGACGATTTTTCGTTAAAATTGAGATTGGCCGAGTTATTCAACAAAACCCATTTTTCATAAAATTCAAAATTGCACCGTTTTTCAGGTTTATTTTAAAATATATCGATTTCAAACAAAAAAAAACGAAAACTCAAGTTGTAGCAAATTGAATTTTCTACAACTTTTGTCTTGGCAATTTTTTGTTAAAATTAAAATTGGAAAAAGAAAAACCATTTTTCATAAAATTCAAAATGACACTGCTTTTTTCAGGTTTAATTTGAAAAATATCGATTTCAGAAAAAAAATACGCTAACCAAAGTTGCAGGAAATCGAATTTACAAATGTTGTCTGCAGGATTTTTCGTTAAAATTGGAAATGGCCGAATTATTCAAGATAAACCATTTTTCATAAAATTCAAAATGGCGAACATAAGCAAATGCAGGATTTGGTCGACTTTTTTTACGAAGACTACCAGTGACCCTCAATTATTGTATGTTCAGTGGGATTATTTGGACATAATGACCGTACTAATAATCACAATATATTTAACAAACGAATTGCTAGGTGTTCTTTAACCCGTTTATAAATAGATCTTCCACTTTGCCCGATGTAAATGGCACATCCTGCTACGTAGTTGATAACCCCCCCCCCCCAATTGAGAGCCTGCTCTTCAATTGGAGAAACTAGTGAAGCAGTAACCAGACTCCTTTCAATCGATTTTCCATTTTTCTTGATAAGGTTATCTACTAAGTCTATAGTGTACCCATTATTGATTAATAATGTTTGATTCTATTATAAAATTTTCTTTGGACATCGGAATTTTGAAGAGAGTTTTTTAAAGAGAGCGTGAGTTTTTAGTCGATAATTCCTATCGTTTATGTTCGTTTGTTAATTTTACAACATGCTCCGCACGAAAAGTGTTACTACTGATTTTATTAAGTACACAATATATTTATATTGTTTATAAGGTTAACCAAAATTGTAATCAAGTTCCACCAATATTTAGATGTTGTAGACAGCGCATTTGCCGCCCTGTGCAAGTTTAAGACTATGCGGCCCTTAACGGGCGAGGTAAGCTCGCCGCCGCGGCTAAGTAGCATTTGATGTTTTGAATTTAGGCCTGATTTCAAGGTCAAATACCCCACTGTTGGCCGCAGGCGAAATTTTTTTTTTAAAGAAGCGTGTCCGACGTTTCATGGCTTTCATATCATTCATAGGAATTCTAGTGAATTACTTTTAACTGTTGGATAGATGATGGAAAAACAAACAAAGCGTCCGAATAAACAAAAGCAACACAGATATAAAATAAAACGACATTTATTAAAAATAAATGACATTTAATAAAAATATCCAAAATTTCACATGCGAAAAAACGAAAATTTGCCGCCCCAAAAATCTGCCGCCCTGTGCAAAGGCACCGTTTGCACATATATGGTAATGCCGGTCCTGGTTGTAGATATAAAAGCTCAAGTTATAATATACAATAAATTGTTGCTTGACAAATATTTATTGAATGTAGTATTTTTTGTAAGTTAAGTTTCATTTTAATCAAAACCACAGCAAAATTGCGATATTTAGCACGGGTGAACTGGCCATAGAAAAAGCATAATTCATTTTTCGTTATCCAATTTCTTATCCGATTGTTCAATTTCCCTACCCAAAGCCGTTTACGTTTTAAAATTTTAGTATTTTTTTCATTTCAGAGGAATTTTTCAAGAGGTGTCTTTAAAAAGAAAAAAAATTTTTTCGGATTTTTAGGGATTGCCTTGTACGTAGCACGAGTTTATTTTAGTTTCCAAATAAGTAGTTATTTTTTCTTAGTCTGAGAACTGTTTTACAAATAAAAAGTGACCAACAGAATATTAAGATGAATTTGGACTCATCCCAAATTTTTTTGTGTTGACGTCCGTTCCAAGCTATCGTTGTTCTTGTAAGTATGATTTCCTTCTTTTTGTTTGCGAGTATTTATTCTTGCAGACTATCAGAGACGGACCAGTCCAGTCTTTCTAATTAAAAATTTCAGTATAAAAAAAACAAGATTTTTATCAATTTTCATAACAATTGGAGCCCAACGTAAACCCTCAATTAAAATTATTTAAAAAAATGTTGTGTGTTGTAACTGAAATTATTTACAATTCGTTGATTAAATAGCGCCGTTCATAAACGGCTGATTTGGTAGCATCGGTTTTTATGGTAAAAATAAACAAACAGCCAATAGTTTTGGAACTGTTTGACTGCGGTTTTTTCGAGACGCGAAAACATTAAAAATCGCCGGAACTCACTAAATTTTGTTTTGTTATACATACGTGGCAGCATCTTGCTCGAAAAACAAACAAATAAATTTGGTATCTTGCAAAAATTTGTAGGTCTGAAAATAAAAAGGGTCTAAAATAGAAACGTAAACTCTTCGTCGTTCGTGCATGAAAACACCTGCGAGGAAAGATCCCATAAGGAGCATTTATGTAATCTCCAAGGGTATTTCACCTTTACACGTAATGACAATCAGCAACCGGATATTTATATTCTCTAAATATTAGCCTGGGCACAAAAAATGTTTTACGATCGATAAACAAATGAATTATTGCAAAGTAGTTTGCGTTATTCATATTTGGCACCCAACCGGGAGGGGGGGGGGTTCTTAAATTTTTGAAATGATTGCATGACATTTTCGTTCCATTACATAAATTGGTACTTTAAGAAATAAACAAATAAATAATAAATCTGGATATGAGAAAAATGTTGTTAGACGAAAAAAATTTGAATATAAGCTGAATAATCAATGCGTGTAGAGGAGCACACTTGGGAAACGAATATGTGAATACGAGGGAACCGCGAGCGAAGGAAAATTAATAGCTAAACAACGGAAAGTCCTGTAATTGATTTGAAATTTTAATGCGCAACAAATTGAAAACAGATATTAACGGCATAATTACAGCTTTAAGTTGGGAGCATTTTCACTGCACCCACAGCATATATAAAATTTCAGTCATTAGTCATATAGTTGCCTGTGGTTGAAAGAAAAGAAAAGCTTATTTTGCAATTCAACCTCGAAATAAACCCATTTGCGAGACGTCTTTTAATTAACTTGAAAAACTAGCTGGTAAAACAAAAGACTAACGCTAACTTGTTTTTCCTACATCTTGTACTTTTTGCACAGGGATCAATAAAAATTTGTAGCCTATAAACTTTTCCACTGGTTTTCCAATAAAAACTGAATAGCAAATCGAGATTCTGTATAATATTTTACCATGATTACTTATTTGGAGTTTGTTACAATGTAGACATGGCGGCGAAAATTTCCACTCGATGGTCGTCTAGTTTATAAGTTGGTAATTAATAGTAGGAAATTAACTAGCAATTGAATGAAATAGCGCAACACTAAGTTTGCAATAATAAATTAAATTTATGATTTGGCAAATTTCGTGCGCGCGTTGCCCGTACCGTAAAAATATCGACTGGGAAATTTTCATCCCCTAAAAAGCGAGTGACACTTTTTATGCCTTTCTTGTATATTGCATCGCAATCGTTGTTTTCTTCTTTTTATTAAAAAGCAAAACCAATTTATACCAAATTACATTTCAAACTTTTCGAATGTCCTCCGTAAGCGGGACGAGCGAAATAGTAAATTAAATGTTATTGTCTTTACACCCTCGGTCGTTATTTACAAACTTGTTGCAATTTTAGCAAAAGCGACGAACAGATGAAAAATTTCGTGTGGGAGAAAAAAAATTCAAAAAGCGGTTTAATTAAAATAAAAATGATAAAAACATGAATTCGCAATTTGAGTGTAACCGACGATAAATGAGTGATGAATTACCCTAAACCTACCTTTTAGTCAAGCGAGATAAAATTGTAAATAATTTTGCATTTTATTACGACCATCCATCGCTTTAAACAAACTAGAAATTTATTTTCTGGCCGGAAAAAAATGATATTACCTCTTCACGTGGAAAAGCAACATTTTTATTATTTACTCTGTTAGTTCTACTCGATACTTTATCTCGACTCGGCTATGATGGAAGTTCTCGAGCAACCGCAAAAGTATTCATTTGTTTTCCCGACGGTGCATTATAATATTCTTGTTTTTGAATTTTTATATTCTTCGAGAAAAATTTCTAAGAAATCTCTCGAATGAGATCTAATAACTTGAAATGTAGAAAATTGTTGCATGGAAATAACCATTTATGTAAACCTCTACTTATTTCAACTTTCTAAATTATATATTTTATGACTTGCAATACAAATGTATAAGTACCAATTTATATTTGTATAAAAGACGGCTATAATTCAAATTTTAAGACATTTACATCGTGTAACTCGCAATCGATCCCGTATCTTTACGATTCGATCGGGGTTGATTCGCAAAATTCGCTGTAACACACAAAAATTAAATTACGCAACTTGCTCGGAGATATTACTTTTTAAGAGCTTCATAAATGCTGCACCGATGTTTTATCGAACAATTAATTTTAAAATACGTCCAGCGGAGAATTATAGTTTTTCAAAACTTGAAATTGTCGTATAAATTTTATTTTATAGACGAAATCGTAAAATTATTATAGCTGCCACATGTGTATGCACTACTAACTAAATAATATACAAATTACAAAGTATTTTATTTACATAATCCAATAATTTGTTATAACATTTTTAATCTACGGCCGGATGATTATTGAACTGCTACCTCGTGCCCGACCGAGAAATATAATAATCATTAGAATTATGACGTACAAAACTCACTCATTCCTTCATTTCTTCGGTAACTTTTTACCATTTCGAAAATATATCAAACCACCGATAAAAAAAGACTCTGTCCCTGAGTTGCATATCAGTGGAGTTCCATATCAATCAAGTTTCAACCAATCGAATTGCACATCAATCGAGTTACACACTAATTAAGTTTCACACAGTAGGAGGTCAGCGTAAACGATATAGTAAATAAATAAAATTTAGATTACATTGTGCAGTACAAAACTTTGTCACTAACTCTACACTATACATTAGAATTACGTATATAACTCACTTCAGCTCACCGAGCTTCACTCAGTAACCTAATACCAACCCAAAAAACAAAAGGTCTCAGTTTCCTATCTCCCGGAACGAGTTGCGCATAAATCGAGTTTTACATCAATTGAGTTCTACTGTATTCACTTCTAATATTTTATTCTCTCCCGAGAATATGGAATCGATTATGTGTAGGTACTAACCTGATACAACTCAGAAATGTCTCTTTTGCGGTTTAGACATAATATAATGTTCTACCTTCATCAAACGGTGAAAGATATCTTACTATATAATATTCGTTTGAAGAGGAATAGCACGAAAAATGCCCCTGCGGTTTAAAAAAAATTAAACTAAATTATGACAGTTAAAGGCATAAATTACAAATATAAGCATTTAGTTTTACTAAAACTCCAAAAACGTAATGCGATTATTCGATTGGCTGGTCCATAAGGTTAACTCCGCCCATGGCGTGGCTTTATGTTATACAAGTGTTTTCATAATCCTTTATAACAACATCCCTGAAAACAGGCCGAAGTGGGAGGTTTATAACGACAGAAATCCATTTTTAAATAAAAATTTGCTTTAATAATGAAATTCAACTGAAAATAAATTTATGGACTTAACAGTTGTATTCCTTGAATAGAACTACGGCCGGCCCCGCCCTTTAAAAACCACCGACCACTTCGTACAACTGCACGTTTTTTTTTCTTAATCGAAATTTTTCTGTGCTGTACAGCTATCGTAAATATGATTTTACCTCAAGGCATTATTATATTAAACAACCGTATGTTGAACATATAGTACTCATTTCAAGATGTTTGTTATGGAGTTCTTCACAATAATAGTCCCTCGTGAAATGTGTACTATTATTTCGTAAATTTCATCCAGCCAGACTGGCCGACAGAGAGACAACAGGAGAACACTTCCGTTTAATGTGTCCCGTTGGCCCATAGTATATTAAAATGGATTGTTCCCTCTTTGTTCACTAGACCGCATTAATTAAATATTTCTGTTGTGTTAAAATTTCTCGAGTTGAGCTTTACAGCATTACAAGATATTCTTCCGGCAGAGTTTAAAATAATATAGTCATTCCTGCAATTGAAAGGATCGCCAAGTAAATAATAATGTTCGATCGTGTAGGTTGTGCGGCCCAAAGGCCGCACTAAAATATTTCAACTGATTAACCAATAAGATTTTATTAAGAAGATCTAACAATTTGAGACGTGTCAAAAACCCGTTAAAGCGATAATCACCTATAACAGGCAAGCGATTCTCGCCTTTAAAAATTCGATGGGCGTGGCTTAATGTACTTAAAATATACAGTAAAAACATTTTGATGCGTAGGTAACCGGAAAATTGTCTTTTAAAAAGAAACTCTTGCCTACACCTAGCCTCTAGCCTAGTCCGGTTAGAAACAGAAAAAGACAAAATTGATTTTTCAAAATCAAGTGTACTTTACAAAGAAAATCTGAAAAATGTATATATACTGAATCGATTTTCAACCGGAAGTGACTGCATAAGTGACCATAGAATAGTAATAGCTGATATAAAACTGAACCTGGCTAAGGTGAAACTATAAATGGCAGTACAGAATACAGAGTTCCGCATTGAAGTATTTTTATTGTAACAATAGTTAAGGCCGAATACTGGTGAGGTATTATATTTCAGAAAATCCACCGCTTCAGAGTTCACCCTTATTTATAAGAATTTCAGTTGAAAGTTAACTCCACCTGTTTTTTTACTTCGGTGATGTATTAAGGGAGATTTCATTATTTTCTAGTTTAATTTTTCTTAATTAGCGATTAGATCAACAATGGACTATTCCTATTTAGCTGAGCCAGCCCTTAAGAGTTATAAGAACTCCGAATTTTAAAAATGCCCTAATTGATTTCGAATCTACGCTCTCGAAAACTGTGTTTTAAATAACAAGAGCTAGCTATCACGTATAGTCATCTACAGATAAACAAGTGAAAAGTTGTGGTACATCCTAAGCAGATTTGCAATAAAATTATGAACAAAGACCCGGAAGAGATACTGCAGCCAAGGGGAGCTAAGGGCCCCCCCCAAACACTCTTCCTTTTTTTTAAATAATAATCGTTTTAATAATAATTTCGCCCTGAATTATTTTGGAAATGCCGTCCTTTAATTCCCACTTCAATTTAAGGTAGGTAACAGTGGTAATACAATAATTATACTCGACAATAAGATGACCACGCCCATTTTTCCGAAAAATTTTCGCCTGCGGCGCGCGCCTTAGCCGCAGCTTGCATTCCTTAGCCCCCCATAACAAAATCCTGGCTGCTCCACTGAACTTTTTAATTACATGGACAATTTGCATAATGACCGTTTACAATCACGTGATTTTGTAAAATAAATTTCAGTATTTAATTAATTATTTATAGACAGATTTTATTATTATTATTTTAAAATAATAAGTAAAAATTTAGTAATTTAATTGAGAACATTTTCAATTAGTACCTGTGTTTCAAGAGCAATATTAGAAATTTGTAATTACTATTACTTAATTCCCTTGTTATAGCTTGAAATTATTTCGTTAATTTTAGTAATCATTATTTAACATAAATTTAAAATATTAGCAGAATTAGATGAGCATTTTACACCGTGATATTATGTAGCGTACTTCCCACTTCTAATTATTTTACGTAGACAACAAAATCTGATCCTATGAAAAGTAAACGTAACATTTTTAAGCAAATATTTTTAAATTTCCGCTGTAATTCACTTAATTTATTTTATTTATGTAGTAGCTTAAATTGCCTGCTATATACTTTTTATATGCAACGCCACTGACTAAAGCTACCATAATACGTAAGAGATGACTTTCCAGTTCATCTGTTTGATGATTACAAAATCCTTAATTTTCGCATTCTCTTCTGTTTGTCGCCCGAGATATCCACCGAACTTCGCCCCCTCCCCCAGGCTGGAAAAACTTAAAAAAATGTATAATGAATAGAGGGCGGATTTGTATGCGCTAAAAACGTGTAAACAAAGTTTTACTTAATTAGGCTTTACAAAAAGCTGCTAGAATTTTTTTAATCCAATCAATGCAAATCCTAGCAGGTTTTTTGTTAAGCCTCATTAAGTAATGCTTTGTTTACACGTTTTTAGCGCATATAAATCCGCCCTCTAATAATGAATTACTATGAAATTAATCTCAAATTTAGGATTTAAACATTCAAGTTTCCTATTTTTAATTCTGTATTTTTAACAAAAATTTGACGATTTTTCACACTGCAAAATTTAATGCGCCACAGTATTAGTCTAATAAAAATTTTTTTAAAAGATAGTTTATACCCCAACAATGAAAATGTTGAACAAAGCCGATACAAAACAAAGCAACATCTATACATTTAATTTAACTAATTTATTATTATTTAATAAAATCTTAATTATTATGATAAAACTTTGAATTTATTTTTTAGTTGTATTTTGTGCTTAATTTCAGTTTTTCTGTGAAATATTGACTAAAGTTGTAGTCTATTGTATTTTCATTTTGTAAAGATGCAAGATTTTTAAAAAACCACGAAGAGAATAGAACTTCTCATTTTTCCACATTTTTTCCTTTATTTATCTATAACTCGAAAGCCGTTGATTTTAGACAATAAAAGATTACAAAAAATTTTTGTAGATAATTTCGAGTTCTTTAAAAAGACGGTCGACAAGTTACACTAAAAAATTAATACATTTCGGTGCATGAAAAATGATAAAAAAGTAAAATTTTTCTTGTAATTAAACTAAAGAAGTGTAATTAAGTCTGAAAAAGAGTTAAACAGGTTACAAAGTAAGCGAATACGAAAACTTCTGTATAAGCCGAGTCCTCTGGAGGGTATAGTTTTAATTTTGTTTAAAGTTTTGATCCAAGATGCCATTAGGGATTTAATACTCGAAAAAGAAACAATTCAAAGTTTAATAAGAAGAAAATAATTTATTTCTGTTCGGTAATTTAACCAATATTTTCTTGAACTGAAAATTTTAAATTGAATTTTTTATGTAAACAAATTTTATTCTTTGTTGTTGAATAAAGTAGAGAATCATTTGCTATCCGGATTAAACGTTCCTGATTAGTTGAATCACCTGGTATTATGTAATAAATTATGAAAGCAATTACAAAGCAAATTTTACAAATTCAAGGCTGATAAAACTATAATTTTCGCTTCAATGCAAAATGGATTTTAATGTTTAAATTTATGAAATTGTGCAGAAAAACAGATCAAATCAATGCAATAACTAAACGTTTCAAGTCTTTAAAGTAACGGCAGGATAAATTGTGTCCAAAATCGAATATAAATGAAATTTCTTTCAGCAGTTTGTTTTTATGTCAGGAAAGGTAGCTGGAATTTACTTTTCGGCAGTAATATTAGTCAAGTTGAAGCAACCCGAAATTTTCAACAAAGTGCGTAAAGGGTTTGTTAACGAGAAAATATTTAACGTAAAAGTTCAAGGCTATTTTCCTAAACATATAGTTTACCGTCCGCGTACGAGGGTAAGTCAAAAAAATAATTATTTTTGCCAAAAAAGTCGTCCTCCGCCCGAGTGTAAACAAAAACGTTTCTCTAAGTGCCATTGCAGTATAAATAAAAATTACGAGGTGTACTTAACGACAAAACTATTAACAGAAGCGTTACGTCGTCAAAAAAGAAACGAATGCCAAAAATTCTAATATTTTGAATTTTCCCATTTTGAATATTTTATCCAATAAGGTTTGCATAGCTCCTAAATCATTGCGAGCCTCCAAGGATCAAGTTTTACATTTTTTTCATAATGCACTCGAAGCTTAGAGTTGCGAACAAGACCGCAACCCTCCCATATATTGCTGGTATCATTACTTATATCTTTTATATAAAGTTAAAAGTCATGTCTTTTTGCTTACGACCGTAATTTATCATAATTTGTTTGCATCGTAACGGAAAAATATGTGGATATTGTCCGATACGAGCAGAAAAATTTGCGTTGGCACGCACGGACCGCGTAGTAAATCGACAAGTTGCTCAGGATCTAAAAGTAGGTATAGAAAGTGTAGGGTAACGAAACTGAAGACATTAATCTTGAAATTGAATTTAATACCAACGCTTTGTAGATAGTTAGTTGTTTGTGTAGGCCTTTTTGGCATAGTATCAAATCAAGTTATATTATATCGTTCTCTTTTGATAACAGAAACCGCCCAAAATAGTTTAGAAAGTTAGAAACGATTATGTCGAGACCTGGAAAGCAATATACTCGGCATCGAAAAGTTAAATAAAAGTTTTTCAACGTCGCCGTGGCCTTAAGGGCGCGATTTTTGGACCCGTTTCAAAACTTCATTAACAACTCAAAATTGGCTAAAGATATTAATATGATTTTTTTTTTATTGGAAAGAGATGAATTTTTCGAACAACCTGATATAATTTTTAACATGTTTTGATTAAATATATATTTTTATTCTATTAAATATGTCTTTTATGTAAAACACGAACAAAAAATAAAATTTTTAAATATATCATGCTGTAGCTAAAATAACAATCGTATATAATCTGCATTAAAAGTTGAAAAAAATATTGTATTTTGAGTGCTGTAAATGAAGTTTTGTTTCGGCCGTAGATTCAATGTATTCAAAACGCGCGCCTTGATAACAGTTTGTTTTCGGCTTACTAACAGTTCAGCGATTTTTAAAAAGATGGCGCTTAAAAAAGTTTACTATTTTGAATCACATTTAGGCAACGTCTCATTTTAAAACTTTCATTAGTAATCTCATGTATCTACCTGTAACGTTTTAGGTAGTAATGCGGTGTAATACACACAATACAATTTATTATTAATTGCAATACTGTATAAACATTAAAAAATGTGGTGGAATTATATTATTAAATCCTGTTAATAACATAAGATATTAGATTAACTTGGCTTATTTAATTTTTATTAATATAATAATAGATCAAGGAATAACATTCAAAAATTATTGTTGCTTTTCGTTTTTTTTGCTTTTTTCTTGTTGCAGTAACTGCGCCTTTTTGATATAATCAGGATCTACACATTTTAAACCTCGTTGTAGATTACCTCGTACGATTTCCGGTAAAATGCACTCCCTATAAAATTGGACTAGTTTCCATTCCATATCATTTTTCCAAAATTTATCGTCTCGCAAAATTTCTTCAACAAAAATGTAATTAATGTTTACAAAGACAACAAAATAACATTTTTTCCTGTTGCTTATATGGAATTGGCCTTGGATTTGATAATAATAATCGTGGGTTTTCTTTAAATTTAATTTTCCTTCTTTATGTTCTAGGCATATGTTCATTTTTGATGCAGCTTCTTCTAAAGTAATATTCAACTTTGAAACTTTTAAAAGACACTTAACTTCTACTATTGCGTCTTCCCCAACTAAACCATCTGGAGAAGCACCAAGGAATGGATATATCAAGTCTATAAACAATCCACTTTGATCTACGTGAATTCCATTTTGCTTTTCTAATAAAGAAATAGCCACACTTTCGTTAATTATTCCAAAATCAGTGGATTTGCTTTTAAAATTGGATGGAATAAGAATTTTTTTTACTAAACAGTGACAGGATGTGTGGTCTCTTCTTTTTATAACGGACCCGAAGTTAGACGCCGTGAGGCGATTTTTCTTTTCCATTAAATATGTGAGGTTGTTAAATTGACCGATAGTAGATTTTGCTATTTCCAACTGTTGTTCTTCTGTTACATGGAGATTTTCTAGAATTTCACTACATGCTTTTTCCATTTCTTCTTTACCAAGTTCAGGTTGTAATGCATTTGGACCATAATCTAAATTTTTTTTCGTTTTGAGTGGTTTTTCTTTAGTTGGTTTCGAAGCTTTTCGTTCTGGTTTTATTTTACACACAAGTTTTTTTTTGCTTGAACGTCTATATATTTTTTTAAATATTTTCGCGGGCTCTGTTGTACAGCTCGTTTCCATGCATCAGTGTGCCAGTTGAACCCTGCGTTATATCTCATACTTGTTAATTCGGCCCTGGTAGCAAACGATCCTCTTTGAATAAGGTTCAATCTTTTTCCCATATTGAATCTAGATAATATACTCATGAATAGTTCCGCACGATTATTTGTTTCGTTATCAATTAAAGAATTCGCTTTTCCGATTAATAGACCAAGAGCACCTTGAATTAATCTAAAAAGGCCTGTTGATTGCGCAGCTGATATTTGACTGTTGATGTCATTTCCTACATCTTGGCAGAAGTAATCTTTGCAATTAGAATGCATACCAAACACATGATGAGGTCCAATTTTAAGATCTTCTATAAGTGTTGTTATGTCACCATGAGCATTATCATAGATAGCTTTCTGAGCAATTTCTTGCAATTGTTTTATTTTATTGCCACTAAGTAATTTTCTTGCAAGTTGTGGTACAGTTCTTGTATCTTTCTTTATATCATATAGGCGTTTACCATAATTCTTAACGGCGTGATTTGTACACTCAATTTTTATAACGTATTTTCCATAAGGAACCTTCTTCTGTATATTTACATACACGCTGGAGTCTCCATCCGCTATAAACTGTATGTAGCGTAATCCATGCATCTCTTCGCTTATTACAAATCCTTCGACAATAATATCTGCTTCCATAGCGGATGATGAGCCAGTCCAATTTTTAAAACATTTGTGTACTGGTGGAACACTATTTTTGTTTTCGGCGCGTGAGCAAATCATACAATATTTATTTCGTACGCCCATGTATATAACTTTTTTAGTGGCTCTTCCTATAATGACCGCCACTCCAGACGCAGCAGAGTAATTGTGACCATAACTTCGTTTCGACCATCCTCCATCTAAATAAACGCAAATCCAAGGAATACCATCTTTATCGATCTGTCCGTTTTCAATAGCTAAGCGGCGTTCTTCTTCACCTGCGGCTTTCATATTTTCCCAATTTGATTCCGTCCATATCTTATTTAAATCATTTTGAATTGAATAAAACATGTTTCTTGATAACGGTGGAATATCTAATACACTTAAAAACTCTTCGGTGTGTGCATATGTATGTACTTCCTATGGATAAGGTACCCCAAACTACTGCCTTGTTAGTAACGGAGGAAGTAGGTTTTTCGGTAGCACATTCGAAAGTTTTATCGCACAAGTTACACTTAAATACGATAATACGTGTAAGACCATTTTTTCTTATTTCATTTTCTATAAACAAATTTCCAGCAGTACAAGTTCTTGCATGGTTTTCAGAAACATAGAGGGTTCTTTGAAGTAAATATCCTATATCAACAATTCGATGTCCTTCTATATTAATATTTGGTGACTCCACTTCTACAGTGGCGGCAATCTAAAATGCCCGGTGCATTTTATTTGCAATATACCTGTTACAATCGGCTTAATTTTAAGGGTGGTAATTTTTTGTAAAATACAATGACATACACTATTATGAGGTAACCCTTCTTAACCATTTTGTGTACAAAATGCATCAGTTTAGTTTAATAAATCTTAGAAATATAAAAAAAATCGTAGGTAGAAAGAATTTAACAGAAACTGAAAAACAGAAAATTTTAGTTTTACATAGTGAAAATAGGAGTTTTACCTATATTAGTGAGAAAGTTGGGTATGACAGACATACTGTAAGTAGATTTTTTTTTAAATATGCCATTAGGGCAGTACAAAACCACTTGACAGAGGGAATTCGAAAAGAAAAACAACCAAATCACAAAATCGTAAGCTTTGCAAAATGGCATTGAAAGATCGCTTCAAATCTCGAAGACAATTAAAAAAACAGTTAAAAGATGACCTTGGCGTAAATATTAGCAAAAAAATTTTACGTAATCGTTTAGCTGAATTCAGATTACGCGCTTAGGCTGCTCTCAAGAAACCGCGTTTTTCAAAAAAATCGAAACAAAGACGGTTACAATTTGCCAAAAAATATCAAAATTGGTCGGTATGTGATTGGAAAAGGGTCATCTTCTCAGATGAGTCAAAATTTTTACTCCATGGGTCAGATGGAAAGCAATATGTGCGGCGATTTCAAACCGAGCGCCTATCAGATAAATGCACCATAAAAACAACACGCGGTCGATTTGGAATTATGATATGGGGTTGCTTTTCTCAACGTGGTTTAGGTGAGCTACATATCATAGAAGGGTCTGTAAATATAAAAAAATACATTAAAATTTTAAAACCCAGTTTGGAGCCATCGGTTTTAAATTTATATGCTGAAAACAAAGAATGGTTTTTTCAGCATGATAATGCACCTTGACATACCGCGAAAACGGTACGTAATATTTTTGTAAATAATTTTTTTTTTCAAAATGTATTAATCAGGCATTGTTGTGAATACATTTAGCTAACAAATGATTGAATAATATGAAATTGATTCCTTTTTATTTTACACAGGTATCGAATTATTTTGTTAATAACGGTATCTATAGAATTGATTGACCTAACTTAAGTCCCGACTTAAACCCCATTGAGAACTTTTGGGCGGTTATGAAGAGGCATGTAGTTGACAATAGTCCTAAAAGTATACCTGAGTTGAAAAAAAGCGATAAAATTTGTTAGGGATAATCGTAAGCGACGATTACTTGCAGCGGTTAGAACAATCAATGCCACGCCGTTTAAAAGATGTAATAAAGGCCCAATGGAGGTTCAACTAAATATGAATAAATTTTTTTATTAACCAATATATTATTAATCAACACTTGACTACATTAATTATCTACTAAATAATTATTTTACTATAAAATTTATATCAAATTCGAGCGCAAAAATATACCTGAAAACAATGCTTTATTTTATAATGAAGTCTTTTGTTAGTTATTTATACTATCTATCATTGAATTTAATAATTTTATATGTATTTATAGTTAGACAATTATATAACATATGAATTAGTTCCATGTTAACAAAATTTGTAAGTAAAAATTAAGAATAACTTAAAATTTTTCAACCGGGCATTTTAGATTGCCGCCACTGTATGTGCAAAGGTTCGTTCATTATTTTTTCAAACTCTTCAGTAGTTCCCCAATGATCTTCGTCAGAATATAAACAATTTGAAGATGTGCCTGGTGCTTCATGTATATTGACATTATTGTCATCATTTGGTAAGGGCTCCAAATCGATCAAGAGTAATGAGTTTTCGGGTAAATTCTGATTTGAAACATCCGTGTCTAATTTTTTCTTAAACATTGTCTTATTTCGTGCTTTTACTCTATTGGTCCTACTTCTAGAGGTATGTCGACGACTTAGACTTTTTTTACTTTTTGGCATATTTTTTATCTTTTATATAATATATTAGAGATTTTTATTTATTTTATTGATATAAATTGCTTTATGGTTTGTTTATATAGTAAATTTTGACCCATAAGAACATTAATACCAACAATAAATTAATACTGTCTATAAAAACCGTTTAAAAATGCTTAGTGTCCCCCCCCCTTCTTTACTCAACCGAACACGCTGCGACCAATAGGGATGCGGAAAATAAATATATTTCACGACTTTTGGAACACAGCCTGCATTATACTAATTCATTTAGTACAACTAAATCTGAAACTAGCCCCCTGGTAAAATCTGAAACGACGACGCTCTTGACCTACTGTGTGACCTCCTACAAGCAGGTGAGGAAAATGCTTAGAAGTTTCGTGGTATGATGTGCAGATGAGGTCGTCATATTTTCAAATGCATTACCAGTATGAACTTTTTTAAAAAATTTACTCCTCGTACAACAGAGACAAACAACTCTACATGAGTTTTTTAATTTTTCTTATTAATTAATTATTATATTATATTAATAAATAACCAAAACATTTTTTTTGTTATTAATCAGTTATTGTTATCAAAAACCCCAAGTCTTGAAGTGATCACAATTAGCGGACTCCATTGTATTTTAGCCAACTTATATGCGCTAGAAATGACTGAAATTTAAATAAAATTATGTTGTAGGACTATTGAGTCCTACATACTACCTGTATTAATTTTACCTGAAAGCATGCCAGTGTTGCAAATCTTTTTCAAAGAAATTTGAACACAATGCTTATCTCTCTTTAGCACATACCGTTTCATTCTTACTACAATACCGATCCGGGCCGATAAACGCCGATTATAATTAAATTCAGAATCTGTATAACTACGCCACCTACTCAGGTAGATTCTCGTCCAAATGAAAGATCGCCGTCTTAAGAAACAAAAATTGCGTGTCAGATACAATCTTAAACTAATTTTACCAGACAGTCTACGCCTTTATCGTTTAATTCATCTATACAGTTGATTACCCATAACCCACCTAGCTACTAAAGGAAGAGAACCCATTAGTACTAGTAACGCATTAGCAGTAAAACGTAAAATATCAATTTGGAAATGAAATTTATGGAAAATAACTACCAAGGTTAAGCATTAACGATTACACGTTAAGATACAACAACCATTGTGATAATTACGTGGGGTAGGGTTAAAAGTTTAAATTACGAAATGAAATAAGTCCTATTTTAAAGGAGTCGAGTCGGTTTTCCATTTCCCGTCAATGTATTGATTTCCGGTCTCCAAATAATGGTGCTCTTTTCGATATTAATAGAAACTTTATAGAATTTGGACCAATAGACGAATAAATTTTCACAAAAGAGAAGAAGCGCGGATCTAAATGCAAATGGACCTCTTTACAAATTGCCAACAGCAAAAAAGCCAGGTTATTTGCCGACTATGAGATGAAACAATTTGTTCTCTGCAAACTAATTTGTTATTTTAATCTCAAATTTAATTTCCTAACTCGGTCGCAAATATAAATTATGTGGTCGCATCATTCGCGAAGCACAAACTAAAAGAATTGAAAA
Organism: Cantharis rufa; assembly: GCA_947369205.1. NCBI lineage: Eukaryota > Metazoa > Arthropoda > Insecta > Coleoptera > Cantharidae > Cantharis > Cantharis rufa. The sequence continues at coordinate 30,437,410 of OX376306.1, read as the reverse complement.
TAAATTGGGTACTCTATGCACCTTTGCATAGATTGATTGCACTCAACGTGGGGCGCAAAGAAATGTTAATTATAAATATTTTGTCTCTAAACAGAAACGTAATTTTCCAACAAAACATTGCAACTCTGTTGATTCGAGCTTAAAATAAATGGAATAAAAATTTACTGCTCAACTAAACCAAAATGAGTCGATAAAATCACGAACGAATTTCATTATACCTGATTTAATTCACATTAAAGGTTTAACAAGTGACACAATTAAAAATTTACCTGGAAAACACGTGTAGTATGTACTTAATCGCTTCGTTTTAAAATATAAAAATTTGTCTCGTTTTTTCGAACTGCACAATTGACTGTAATTTTTTTATATAAAACATTTTAAAATACAAAGTATCAAAAAAATAATATGCGACATAAAACACGAATTCAAAATCGCACCTGCGATACTCTCTGGGGGATTCCCCACGAGAAAAATTTTGCTAATAGCCGACTCGTGTAAAAATTATTACAATAATAACCTTTTTGATGAAATTTTTAGAGTTTCTGCTATACTATTATTTATATCACGCGATAGTATTGTATTTTATATTTGAAAACAGAAAGTTTCGCTCGTTTGATTATAATCGAAATTTTCACAGCTTTGCGAGAGAAAAGCACTTTTCGTTCCTAAATTACATATATTTTATGAATTTTTAACATTTTTATTTAGCGAATAAATAATATACTTCAGTCAAATTGGCAATCATGCCGAGTGCGCTTTATTGAAAATTAATTTTCAAATTCAAAGAAGCAATTGTTTATTTTATATCTCGTTAATATTGCACAAATATTGCATATTCAGTACAAAAGCAATTTTACATTTTTTTCATACGGTAGATGATCGTCGACAAGCTGGAATAAAAAGAAGTCGAAAAAGTCTGTGCTTTCATATAAATAACAATTTTATGAATTTTAAATCACCAAATCTCAGTAATTTATACAAAAATAAAACAGATTTTTAATTTTGTTTCAACTTTTTTAAAACAATTTTGTAGGAAATATAAATTAATTATCCTTAATCCAAGTACAGAAACTTTATGATCTGGAAATTTTAGTTTGAATTTTTTATAACTTATGAACGAAATAAGCCTTTGATTCCTGCTTTTCGCAGATTATCTAAGATAATAATAATAAAACCGAATAATTTAGTAACCAAGGCAATAAGCAAAAAACATGAGTACTGCGTATTATCATACATTTTCGATAATTCAAATTACGATGTTTTCTCATATTACGAAAGGTCGTTTTCAACTTCCATCAGAAATTTTTGCTATTGGAATAATTGAAAATCCAAGTGCACGAATAACAATGATCAACAATTAATAATTTAAATTAAAATAAATTGATGATATATTGAATCAGAAATATTAAGTTGCATAATACAATCATATAAACTCGTGAGTTTGTTTTTATTTTAGTTAATATAAATAATATGAATATTACGTTGACCTTTGATAAGCGCGCATCTCACGCATGAATATCAAATGTTTTATTATTGCGGCGAAATTAGAATTCAAATATTTGTTTAAATCTGATGCCCTTTTGTCAGTCATAGTTTTATTTTGATTAATATTTTAAAAACGCAAAACGTTAATATACATTTTACATTTTTTGATTTTTTTTTAGAAATTTAATCCTTCAAGCTGAAAGCTTGCTTTATATTTTTTAATAGGTTACGTATCATTTTTTGTATTGTAATAATGTCAAAGTTTAAAAATTCATTAAAATCTTTAACACTTGTAAACAACTTGACATTTTGTTTGAAGTTCCCTTGTGCTGCTGTGTGAGCTTTATTAAAATTTGAATTACCTGCTTTCTTCACATAGCTTTCGAGCTATTGATATTTTAAAAATGATAACAAACAAATTAAATTTAAATAAAATCAAATTCAAATTAACGACAAATAATAAGTCACGGTTAACACTTCGATGGGTGACCGCTTCGAGAACAGATATCTCATAAACCACGCCCTGTATTATATTACATTATTTTATAGTTTGTGCTATCGTAATTATATTTAACATTTAAAAACGAATCAAACATATTTCCTTGGATATTTTAGAAGCGCCACCCAAATATCAACTAACACTAATACTTTTTAAACTTTGTGACCTCTCATACAAAAAAGTTTCGAGCCGCCACTGAAACATATTAAAGTATTTTTGTCAAGTATTTCGGTATTTACAATATTATTCCAAAGCATATTTGCTCTAAAATCAACAGGAAACGAGATATTAGCAAGAGAAGTGGAAAATTTGAAAAGGTCGCACAAATTACCTTGCAAAAGGAAACTAAAATAAAGTCCGATATTCCCACTGGAATGCCTGGAACAACCCGCGAGCAGGAAGAAGTTTACTAGCAAAATATAAAACAATGAATATATTTTAGGTAAGAGGTAGATTCAAATGCAATTTTAGTGTTATACCAATCACGTTGACGAAATGAAAAATTTGCGACATTCTCAAAAAATGATAATATTATCTATAGAATTTCGACTGCGCCACTTACATTATAACCATTATGAAATTGTTTTTCAAAACCTCTTTAAAATAATCACCAACAAAAAAAAGAGATTTGAATTTAAAAACTTATAATAGCAAATTTTTTAAATTATAAGAATTTTTTTATTATTATTATTTTTTTTTTTTGCATAAAGAAGATAAACAAAGTGGAAAATTTCACTTGTTCCACCTTATTGACAAAATATTTTTATATGCTAATTTCTTATTCACTTTTTCTTACAAAGACAACGGTTAAATATCCGTCGAAGCTTCTATGTGTATGGAAAGCTCCTAAAAATAATACATTTTTCATCCTTGAAATCGTTTTGAGGGAAATTTAATTTTCTAATAAAACAATCAGTTAATTTATGTTTCGAAAAAAATAATGCTGATATCGCAGAAACTAAATTATTTTAAATTATGTACGTAATCTTTCAAATCGTATTTCCATTAAAATGTAAAATTCTATTTCAAAGAACATTATACAAAATATGATTTAAAGTATACCTAGAAATTAATGCAGAATTTTTAAGTAAAGAGAATTTAATTAGCTAAAGCTTTACGCTAGAATATATCTTCGAGAAATGTAAATCAAAAAAACATAAAAATCTGCATAGATTACTTAAGTAAAATTAACATAAACGTTTTTTGAACGAACGAAACCGACCAGTTATATTGGCCAGTTAAAATGAATATAAAATTTTTTATGAAGTGATTATTAGTTTTGTAACATTACATTTCGGCATTTCAATTACCCGCGTGTTTTATAATTTTTGTTTCAAAAATCGGTTGTTGTTTAAGTTATTTTAGGAATCGCCCTCTGAAGATTGCATCAAAGAAGAATATTATGAGGAAACAATCGATGAAATTAATACGAAACAAAAAGTGGAAAATATGAATAGGAAATGGGAGAATAGAAGCAAATGTGAAAACAAAACACAGACAAAAAGAGAGAAAGGTAAAAGTTATATAAAGAAAAACTAAGAGAAGCAAATGAGAAGTACAAGGAAAAGGAAGATAAACGGTGAAACTATCTCATAATTGATATGCGAGATGTAAACAGAACATTAGCAAAGATAGGGGAACGGAGACTCTATAAGTATGAAAAGAATATTTTAGAAGTTTGTTAAGTAGCGAATTGGAAGAAACGGAAAAATAAGAAATTGGAGAAGAGGGTATATTAACGATAACAAGATAACATTCAATGAAGTGAAAACAATTTTGAATATTAGAGACAATATGTGCAGAGAAATAATAAAGAATGCTGAAAAGAAGGTATACATACAAAAGAGAAGATGCCGGAAGAATGGAAGATAGAGAGAATAGTATAATATAAAAGAAGAAAAATATGGCAGATTGTAGAGATTATAGTAGTCTAGGCGCCAGGTGTATTTGCAAATCATAAAATCCTGGTAAGAGCTTTTTCAATAGGATTATGTTAGTGGATGGCCCCTAAGTGTAAAACCGAGTTTTCGACCTCGGATAGTACTCGCGTCAGCCGCCATCTTGAACAACGCGTTTTTATTATTATCTCGTAAACGGTGCGTCGGACGATAAAAATAGTAAAAACCTTTTTTGTGGGAAATTAAACCTCCTATCATTCTTATTCGAAGATTTTTTCTCGAAAGTCAATATTTTTCAAGATATAGTCAGTTGAAAAATTCAAAATTCAAAACTCCGGGGCGCAGTTTGCGCGGAATGAGACAACTTGGCGCTGCCGGCTCGGCACCACCGGCGCCGACTCGACGTCGCCAACTCGGCACCTGACGAACTCGGCGCCAAGACAACTCGGCGCCAAGTTAATCTTTTTGTAAGTTCTTTAAACATTTGAGTAGAGGACAAAATACAGCCAGTGAAATTTGTAAAACTATTGCTAACTGGTGTTTATCTGCATTTTTCAGCAATTTTTTTGGGGCGCGTTAAAAACATAATTGTGCAAAAAGCTAGATTTGACTATTTAGGATCTACCGCGAGTTAGATAAGTTGGGCTTAAGAGATGTTTTCAATTTTTGGGGCCCGGGCAGCGGGCAATACACAACCACCCTTATTATATATTTTTATTTTTATACGGCGGTATCGGAAATCTTACGTAACCTTATAGGAGGGGAGCAAAAATTGCAAAAATCGTCTTTACGTAATTAATTGACGCTGCCAATCATAGACATCATAGGCAAGAAAGGTATTTGGTACCGAAAACCAAGCTTCATGTTTAATTCATTAGTCTGAGACTAAAATAGAAGCAACCTGGGGGTCCAGGGGGCACATTTTTTATTGTTGGTAAATAAATTCGATATGATGATACTCACAATCGCTTTCGTCCCGATTCCTGACTTAGAAGAGACGGTAAATGCTTTGGAAGATGCATTACCTGATGAGATTTGCGTGATACTCCTTAGTAGGGAATGAGAGATATTTTGAGATACTGGAAATCAAACTGCAGTAATGGAATAACGATTAAACAGGATAAACCAAAATACTTAAAATTTGACAAAGAAGAAAATCAAGAAAAACACTGGAAGGAAACCCAAATTGATGAATACATTTAGGAAAACGACCAAAGTGAAGAAATAAGAGAAAAAATATAGAAGGAATAGAGAGCTTACTAGGGATGCAATAAGATGTTAAAAAGCAAAAATGTGTTAAGAAAAGTGTATGGCATTTGAAGAAGAAGTATAAAAGCACAACGAATAAGATGGATTTCATGTGATGAGAAAAGATGCGATAAGAAAAATAACAGAGGGGAGACCGATGAAGAGGAGCAGTAGAGGAAGAACCAAATCGAGACGAAGTAATGGATGCCCTTAAGAAGATGAAAGTAATAAATTAAAGAAATAAATGCAACAATAGAAAGGCTTGGAGATATAATGTGAAAAAAGCAAAAACGCACACACAGCTGTGAGATGGAGAAGATGTAGATTATAACGGAGCCGGACATTTGAATGCGGCCGTTTAAACGCGGCCGTTTGAACGCAGGGACGTTCGAACACCAGGACGTTTGAACGCAAGAAATTAGATGCAATTGACCCCCCTCTTTTTTTTTTGAGTTTCGCCTTTTTTGAGTTCCACCTTTGGCGAGTTCTTTCGGTCTTCAGGAATATTTTTAATTAGTTAGTCTTTGGCAAAACGGCTCGGAGCGCCCGGAGCGGAGAGGACCGGAGCGCAGAGTCGAATTTGATAAAGACAACCATGGCAATACACGGATCCACCATCATAATATTTAAATAATATTTACTAATAAACTTCCCTGCGTTCAAATGTCTTCGCGGTCAAACGTCCTTGCGTTCAAACGTCTCTGCGTTCAAGCGTCCCTGCGTTCAACCGTCTCTGCGTTCAAATGTCCTAGACCGAGATTAGAAGTGTTTCCCCTAGTGACAGGTAGTGACAAGGCCACAAATATTTAAATTTTGATAAATTCTATTTTTCTAACTAATATTATTGCAATATTGACCGAAGCTTGAAATATTACATCAACAAGTTCCCACTTGTCATTTGCTATTGGTGCGATTTTTAATCCTGGATCGCTGCACAAAAGAACAACCGGTACTTTTTCGGAAACCGGAAATAGACATGATAACAAAAAATTTGAAATATAATGCAATTCTACGCTACGTTTAAGTTTTAAAGGAAAATTAACTTCTCTGTAGTTTAACTGAGCTGGAAGCTGTTAAGATAACTAGGATCTTCAAAACATAAAATTGAAAAACGGGCACCCTGTATCGGAATGGGTAATTTTGTTGTCGCCATTTCGCCGTCACCACTTTGCTGTTCAACATGAAACTAATGCACCCATAAGACTTTTTTCAAGAGATCGGAAGTAAACTCGACATTTTTTTAAAATATATAACTTGAAGAATTAAATTTTAATAAATTAATTAAACTGGTCAATTTGTATTTGCTGAAAAATTTGGAAGATTGCAATAGAGTGACGGGTCAGCGCGGCCTGTGACCAATCGAGTTTCACACCAAGAGAATTCTACACCAATCAAACACCAGATAACGGCAGTCGACATATTAAGTATAAAGAAATAAATTACGACATATTACGACCAAATCTCTTGCTGAAAGGGTGGCTAAACTTATTTTAATCCAGAGAGGCGAAAGAAATAGAACTGGCTCTGTGCTAAATCTATTATTTGACAATGGTATTTGGTTATTATATTATTGCATTACAAGGACTTGTACTTCGTTTAAATGCGGTTCAAGAATAAGCAAGGATCTAGTTTAAACTTTAATTAAATAAAACACATCGAAGTCGATAGGCGGGAGATAATCAAAATTTACTGTAAACCAATTACGGTCGTAAATTAGACTGATAAAATAATATACCATTCTCAAAGAGAATATAAATGAACATAATTAATATATTAAATAACTATTTGCATCCTTCTTAATTATTAAATTCAATTATATATTTTTTGAGAATTTAGACTTTCTACAGTGCCTGCAGCCCAAAATCAAAAAAAAAAAAATTAATGTTACATTATATAAATGTTATCAGATATTAATGTCGAAAGATAATTCATTTGATAACAGTCACATTTAGACTAGAGTGAATTTAATGTAATGAAATTAAAATTACAACCATGAAATAGGAATAAACATACAATAAAAATTAATAAATAATTATTAAGTCAATAATTAGATATACCTACTCATTTAGATTCAATATCAATCAATTGGGTGATAATACTTTGAAATAGACATTTTCTGTAATCGTAGGCATGTGAAGTCAATAAAAACAAAATGGCGGTCGTTTAAAATAGCTGACATTTTGGTTTCATCAATTGGATGTATCTCAGACAAAAAAATCTTCGCTACGCTTCGCATTAAATATTTTTTTAACAGCCATTTTTGTTTCACAGTTACAACTGAAATTGCATTGTCTGAAGTTGGCGTTGAGAAAAAATTACAAAAAAGATAGGTAATTAGCGGTTTAGGTGTTGAAAAAGCAATTAAACCCCAAAATAATGCTTTGCCAACAAAAGAGCCAACCTCTTAAAGTTAAAGTATGTAATAATTCAAGATTCAAGTCAAGAAGCAATTTGTTGACACTCCAAGTAATAAATCGAGAAGCACTTTCACACTCGAGTTTATCCTTAAGTGTTAAGAAGTGTGTAGATTACGGCTCGAAATGGATACTGAAAAACACATATATCTGTTATTAGTAGTCAATTCAAATACGCCTTCCTTTTAGTTATAAAATATTTATTTAGAATTACTTTTTTTCCCGGTTCATTCGATAGATTCGTTTCCCCTGCTTTTCAAATAACGTCTTTCACCAATACCATAAATTCGCATTCATAACAAAACAAGAAAGCACGGCCATACGAAAAGTACACAAGTAGCGTTATCTCGTTTGAACAGACTTCAATGGCAAAACATTTCATTTTGTTATCCAACGAGCTTTTATTTCCCCCGATTCATCTCCACACACTCATTACTTTCGTTTGGGCAAACTCAGCTACAATTAATTAGGTACAGACCTGATCACATCACAGTTTCACAAACCAAACATTTAAAATTTACTTCGTGACATAAAATAAGCGGAAAATAAAATTTTCCTTGTTCCTGGTGTAACGCAATTTATATAGGTCAGTAAGATAGAGCAATAAATAAGAGTAATCCTATAGCAAATTTATTCGAGCAGAAGATGTCGGATTTTCTATGATACGGTCCGCGATAATAAAAAAAAACTCGTTCGTGTCGGTACGTCCCTGCGTAGAAATAATTAATTAAAAAGGAAACATTATTTAAATAGAAAATAAGAAGCTTAATAAAATTAAGAAACTTGTGTAACCGTAATTTTCTTCAAGTTAAACAATTTTCTTTATCGTCGCTCGAAACTTAAACAATTTCCTCATCAGTCGCTTACTTTTGGTACTTAGTAACATTTTCATTTGGAAATTTATTATTTAGATAGCAAAAAAAACCGAAAGTAAAATTACGTAAGAAAGCAAAATTGGAATTTTTCGAGATTAAAGCATCCAAAAGTTTGTAAGCCCTCGTTAATATTTTAGTGCCAAAACTTGAAAAGAAAAACCCAATTTTGTTATTTTCTGATGGGCTCCTCCTTTATTATAAAACAGCAAACTTCACTAATTGTGTTTGTTGGAAAATATTTAAACTAATTAATTATCGCATGTACCTATTCGAATAATAAATAAATTGGTAAACGTGTGGGTTTATTCTAACATTATAATTTTTTTCCTAATCCAAACAAGCCAAGTAGAATAATCTATTTCGAATTACGAAGTTTTAATGAAAAAATAATAACACAAGCGAGCTCGGTGGAATATTCCCAAATTGATTTTATCAATTTTTTTCACCGATTAATCCGCTACAAAGAATCAAAACAACTTTTATTATTTTTTCGAAGTGAAAACGCATTAAATTTTTTGATCAAGTACATTTTTCTACTTTTAAGTTCAACCGTCCTCCGAATTCTATTTTCCGTCTCTAATGCTGACAGTTTTTTGAGATTATTTTGCCAACATGACATCGTAAAGCTTATCGGAATATCGAAAACGACATCAAAGTTGAGTCCCAAAAAGGTGACAAATTCTGTAGTGTAATACTAACCAAAATCGCCCGCAGAACTTAATGAATTCTGAAAGAAATTACATTTTCGAATTGAAAAGGTTAACTAATCCCACTTCAAATTTAAATCCAAAAAAACAACAAAGCAAATTTTTCCGCTTTTACAGAAAGGATAACTGGGGTAGATTTAATAAAAGCTGCCATTTAATCTAAAGCGTCAAGGTTGATGTTTACAAAACAATTGAATATTGGCTCACAAACCCCGTCAAGTTTAACGGTTTTTTAACGCTAAAATTTAATTGTTGATTTATTTGAATAAACTATAAAAGCGGTTAGTCGCAAATCAAATTTTAAAATGTTGTTGGCAGGCTTTTGTTAGTTTGTTATGATTTCCCCAAGTTTTATATAAAACCTGACGATAAAGGTAATAGCAGCGGATAACAACCCACACATCTACAAAATCTAAAAAAGCCAAACAAAATAATATGTATGTACATACTACATGTTACATAGTAAATGAAAAACAAAACCCAATGACAAACTTTTTAGTAGTATTTTTGTTTTGATGATAAAGCTTCTCTCCAACGAAATTACAAAATAGACTCACTACATTACAATATTCACAAACAAAAATGCAGCTTGATATTCTGAAATATATTTGAATTTAAATCTGGCAAGATTGATCTGGCTGATCATTTGTTGATGGATGTCGAATAACAATGAAGTGAGGAAACGGATTTGCTTGTATGGCTAACCGTCATTCATTGGAAAGAAAGAACATCGTGTTTTACCATGGCTATTGCGAAGAGGAAATGGACCCATTACTTAGACCCTCTAAAGTCTAGACGACTTGCTTAGCTGAGTTGGAACTTGTCGTGATTGGAAGTTTTATGTTTCCAAACTTTGTTGCTAACTACTAAAAGGTTGTATATCTTTTATTCAAATTTAGCTATTTAGCGATCTATTTTCAAGTTGGATCAATATTTTTGTTCCTCATTTAACCATAGTTGGAATAAAATTTTTTAATTCACTTAGGAGATTGCAAAATGCTCACTCTTTTATTCCTAATTGGGAAAGAAATAAATTTAGTTAACAATGTGTTTGGGGTAATTTAATGGTAGGCATTTGGAAGACGAATACGATAACCCATAGTTACGATTTCACATCAAATTGTAGCTCCTATTATGTAACGCATGGTCATTAAGTAGAACCAATGACATGTTGTTCAGTATTTACAGATGAGTATTTACAGGCACTTTGACATAATAGAGGTTAAATCTGGATAATCAATTTATTCGCTTTCTATTTGAATTATTCATGCTCCTTGCGGTTCATAGTTCACATTAAACTTTAAACATTGGATTCTAATTTAAATTGGTGTAAGGGTTGATGCAGGCCCTCACTTCCATATCCAGTCGGGAAAATAAAAAAACAAAAAGTCTTGTTCGTTAAGTTAAATGTTGGTGTCCACTGGAATTGTTCAATTACCTCGGGTGTAAGGTTTGTTAAATGGCTTTGAGCCAGACTGCCCTAGATTATAGCTTGGAAAGTAATTTATCTTTTAGCTTCAAGTACCAGTCCCCATCTGCGTTAAATTTACTAATAATCCTCCTCCCCCCCCCCTGTTCCAATACTGTTCTTGGTGTGTGCTTCTAAAATCCCTGCATTGAGCAGTTGAGAAGTTTGTTGTTTAATACATCAGCGTTGCTTTAATAAGATTATTATGAACTCTCAATGTTTTTAAACATCGAAAATAAGTTGGAGCTTACAATAAATTGTAATCCCAGTCGCAAATATCAAACAATATAAAAAAAAATATAAATAAAATATATTATACAAGGTGTTAACTACCAACTAGCACAAAAAGAAAGAGGTGATTCTACGTCTTATTTAAAAAAAAGTTCCTATTAACAGGGGTCCGCAAACGCACCGATTTTGAGATGCACTGATTACTTTTTTTGCGATATATCAAAAACCGTTAAGGCTACAGGCTCCAGCTTTTGTACAGATTTTTACATCAATAATAGCTACTTTTGAGGCTTTAAAGCAATGCTCTCAGATATGCTAGTGGTGGAAATTGTAGGGTTGCGTAAGGGTTTCACCCCCGTAACTTTTACGTCACTTGAAAAATTGGAATTTTGACAGCAAATTCCAAAGCGTCGGAGGTTTTTACATAAAAAAGGTACTCTTGGTCAAAAGCTGTAGGAGCCACCGTTTTCCAGAAAAACGGCATTTTATGATCAGAAACGTACAAGATTCAATAATGAACTTTTTTTTTCAAAAGCAATTGATAAAAACTGTAACAAAGCAATCTCGAAAGTAATCATTCTTACAAAATTTAATAATTGTCGAGTTGTCGCGTACCGATTGCGAGTATATTGCAGATAACAAATTCTTCAGATTATTCCAAATAACCCCCGGTTATTCCTGCCAGTTGTTACCAGACGTATATTTATTTTAATAGAATTTTAAAAAACACGGTACGCGACAACTCAGCGACTCCAGCGACGGACAACTCGGTGATAGGTCAACTCGACAACTGGTCAACTCTGCGACGGTTAACTCGGCGATTATTCAGAAATACAGATATATCTTTTTCTTTTTCGTGTTCTGATCGGCAGCAGCCATTTCCTCATCTTTTTTTCTTTCCTTACGCATTTCGCTGCAATTTTTTTTTCGCAGTAGCTAATTCAGTACGACGCATGGGGTTTCCGCTAAAATCTTTTAGTGCCTCTTTTAAAAAATTTATAGAATGATCCTAATCTTATTATTTTTTCAAGTTTCGAGTTTTAAAATTCCAATTTAAAAGAGTAAGATTAAATGATTAATAAAATAATAAAAATACAAATACAGGGGCTGCTAGAATTTTGTTTTTAGGAAAATTTTCTATTGTTTTTGTGTAATTCTCTCTCCTCTCAAATTTTCAGAATATTTTTTGCACTAAAATCTAACCCTAGTATTACTGGAATTATTGTATATTAATCAAATTGTTAGGAAGTTTTCCTTATGTGGTAAACAAAACTATTGTCGAGCCGCCTGTTAACAATATTTCGCTCGTCATTTGCCGTTACTTATCAGATCTCGCTCTCCTCTCAATTTTTCTGTTTTTGTTTTTTGACAAAAAGCTAATCCCAAATTCCCACGAAGTAAGTGTGCGAAGCTTGGTTGAAATCGACCGAAGGGTCTAGGGGTGTATAGCGAACAAACATCCAAACAAAATAACCGGTGGCGTCGCAAAGTTGACCGGTCGCCGAGTTAACCGTCGCCGAGTTGACTATTGCCGAGTGAGAATCGCCGAGTTGCCCGTGTCCGTCCCGCAATACCTCAGTATATAAACAAACTTTGATTTTTTTTGAATGAATGAAATGAGGCAGAGAAAGAAGACCACTTGACTTTTTTAGACCTAACTATCGATAGAAACCACGACCCCTATTCCTTTAAACAATATAGAAAACCCATATACACTAACAGCCACAAAATGGCAGAATTTCAAGTCATGATGTGGCGACTCTTATGAATGACAGTTATAAAAATGTCGAAATGTCGAAAGCTTCCAGTAACGGTTATCACACTACCATAATTAATAATAATAACTTAGGCAGAAATATAGGCAAAGGATCTGTGAAAAACACTGCATATTAATCAACCCAGCAGGAGAGTTAAAGATAAGGTACACTCCCTACTAGAAATTTTATCTACAAAGAAAAAGGAATTTACAAACTAAAGTGTGAAATCTGTAAAAGGGTCTATAGAGGGTAAACTGACCCTTCTTTTAAGAAGCGATTAAAACAACTTAATTTGCATTAGTTAAACTCGTTAAACTGCAAAGAGGAAAGGTCTAATTTTTCAGATCATCTAATCAAAGAGCAACACTGTACAGCATTGTACACTGTACAATATTAACAAAAAATTCAAAAATTTTTCTAAATCAGTAACTAGATCTGATAGGTAGATCACTTATTCAAGCCTATGTTAATCTCACGGACAATGATAAACTTTTATTATCATTATGATCGCTTTTTACGATATCACATACATATGATAAACGGAGCCGGACAATTGAACTCAGAGACGTTTGAATGCAGGGACGTTTGAACGCGAGAAATTAGATGCAATTTTGGATATAATACAATGCCTGGGGGGCATGTGCCCTCCCGAAATGTTTAAAAAAAACATTCGTTTGTAGTAATAAAAATTCCCAGAAAGGAAACTACCGAAAACGTTACTTTTTAAATAAGGCGTTTTACGAGTGTCCCCCCTCCCTCCAAATGAAATGGATACGGGCCTGACCGGTCTAGAGGGATATTTTTAGCGAGTATAGCGTTTGTCAAAACGGCCCGGAGCGGAGGGTCGCAAGAACTAAAATCTAGACATCTATAGGGTATCAGTTACCTTATGGATCGTCGTGGGAGATGAGAAAGTCAAGAATTACAAAAATCGTCCTTACGTAAGTTATGGACGCTCCCTTACCAAAGTAGTTTGAATTAAATAAAAAATTTTAAGTATTAATTTTTAGGTCAGGGCTCAGGGGTAATGGAGAATTGTTGCACTTACTAATCTGCTTAAACATTCCATATTAAAAATTCTCCCTTATCAGTGATCTCTAATTTTTTTTGGAGCTGATGCAAGTGTAATTGCATCTAATTTCTCGCGTTCAAACGTCCCTGCGGTCAAACAGCCGCGTTCAAATATCCTAGACCGTACAATAAAACGGATTTAATTGAATTATAGATTAACCCTTAGTGTCCCAGACACCTTTTATTTTAGACATTTGGTGGAAAAATGGTGGTGATACGTCTTTCATTAGGTGTGCTTTTTAACGAATGGGCATGGGCGTTTTCCTTTTTCAAGGAAAGACAAAATAAAAAAAAATTATAATAAAAAACTTCAACACTGAAAATTTTTAATTTTCTTTATTTGCAGAAAGAACAAATTTCAAATTCCGTGGTTCATTCCATTCGCGAACTCAGGAATGACTTTCTTCACGAAATTTTAATTAATTAAAATTAAATTTAAAAATTTTAGGCAAGAACCGGGGGGGGGGGGGTAGACGCCCCTTTGCCCCCCCCCTTTTTTTTACCTGGGCCAATTTGTAACTGTTTAGACAGTTTTCAACAATTTAAACGAATACTAAGTTTTTCCTAGTTAAAACCATGATAAAATCGTTTTTTCCTTTGAATTACGTATTCTCAAGTGTCCAATTTCAAACCATTTGTTTTTATTATTAAAACTGTGAGTTGGTACCCCTAGGGACTTGATAATTTGGTCGGTGTTTACCTGTGTATTTTTATACAGAATCCACAGTTTATCGTGCAATCTAAACCACGGTACATATAATTTGAGACTACTAAAACTTTCATTTAATAAAATACTTGTGTTACTTAAGCAATCACCCTGTATGTTGACAAAATTTCTAAAAATATAACTTTGAAAGTAGATAAGCTGTTTGAAAACTTAAAAAAAAATTATAAAAGTGAAGTAAAATTGAGAAAAAACTGCAACTTTTACTATTTAACTGAGAAGTGGCACTTATCTACTACACAAAAGCTAACCAACCCTAAAGCCTTTTAATAGAAATTAACTTTTAGGGAGCATCGAAGGCGTTCCTGATAGTAGATACACTTATCTCGTTTATTCCATTAAAAGATCGATCGATCTAATTTAAAAAACTTTATTATGCAAATTCTTTTTAAAATTATATTAAACACGTTACGAGTAACAAGAGCTCTTCTCGTTTCGTTTTGAGTTTTTCTTCCTCTTAACATAAACTACACGGGTAATACAAACAATAAAAATAAATCCTTCTATCATAATAAAACTTCTTTTCGTCACTACGTTTTTGTTTCGGGAAAAAATTTTGAAAAATTATTATAGCAATATGAAACCTAATAAACGAAAACAACAGCGAGAGCGCATTTTTTTACTCTTCATCATTACGTTTATGCTAATAAAAATAAACATTTTGAGCTAATTTTTAACATTTCGAAATAAAAGAATTTATTCCTAGTTAATATTTTATTAAATATACATAAGCAAACAGGAAACGTCATTTTGTGATAAAACGTTCACGAAATAAAAACATTTTGAAATATCAGAAAGTTAAAATATTTTAAAATGCAAAATTATTCACGTTATTTTATTCCCAAGTCATTATCACTTTGGTGTATATTTTTAGACATTTTTCATGATTTCCCAGTTGCACGACGAAAATGTAATAACAGGTTTTAATAACAAAGTTAAAAAAAAATTGAAAGATAAGTTATAAACGACAATTTTCAACTCGAAAGCGCGCGCTGCGTTTTTCTTTTAATTAAATTTCGATGATGATAATAATAAACAAACACAAAGTTAATAGGTTTTATATTTTAAAAAGTGATTTCGTGACATCGCTCGTTAATTATTTGTTCAAATTCGCGACACCGATAATACATTCTCGACTATTTTCTTTTAAAAAATGCAAAAAGAAAAAGAGCTAAATGAAAATACTGTTGCTCCTCCTCCGCGATCGCACAACGGATATACGCGAAAATTTAAAAAAGATCGACGTGTATAATTTTCCTGTGGGAAGCCCTTAAAATTTTAATATCAAAAGTAAAATAAATTTATGCACATCCATAAAATAAATGTTTTTCATCTTGAATTATTAACCATAAAGATTTTCAAAAGGAAAGTAATAGATGTGAGTATTTCGAGAACATTCCGTAACGATGACATATTGAAAACCTTATATTCTTAAAATGAGGTGTCCATCAACTTGAAATATTCAGATATACGTATACAAATACCGCAAGATTAATAACGAAAGCACCGATTTTACTATTTATACTGACACGTTTTGGATTTTGGCCAACATTTTCAAGAATTCATAAGCGCGAAGAAACGCGTCAATTTCGTAAAATTAATTTGTCTATTTTGTCAACCTACCGAATATTTCCATTGAAGTTTAGTTACTTGACGAATTTTCACGAAA
This sequence comes from Cantharis rufa, assembly GCA_947369205.1. Lineage (NCBI taxonomy): Eukaryota > Metazoa > Arthropoda > Insecta > Coleoptera > Cantharidae > Cantharis > Cantharis rufa. The sequence continues at coordinate 30,421,364 of OX376306.1, read as the reverse complement.
AATTAAATTTTATTCGAAAGCTTTCATCTAAGCCATAGAAAATCACCTCACTATTCGCAAATGTGATGAATGAAACTTTGATTTTCAAAATTTTATTTTTGAAAAATTCTATTGATCGTAAAATACAAATTCGCTCTATTTTTAATCATTAAAAATTGTGAATTTGGACCCTTGTATACAATATTATATTCTCTAATGCTCAACACTGATTTTTCCGATATTTGATCATCTGCTTGATAAAAATGTTACAATCAAAGTAAGTTCGAATTTAATTTTCTGTAAAATTATTTTTAACATTTTCCTTGTTGGATGCGCCATTTTCAGATAGGTAAATAGAAAAAAACTGTTTTTTATTGAAAATTTAATTTATAATTCCAAAAATTTACCAAAAAATGCCTTTACAGTTTTTTATCGTAAGGTCTATTGTTATTGTCAGCTTCTGCAATAAATTGAACTCAAATAGAACCCCGAAGACGTGAGACACCGATTCAAAACCCGTCGGTCGTCAAAAGACTGAATGTAATTTTCTCATTGAAATACATTAGAATCAGTCGAAAAAGTGCTTAATTTTGAATTTTACATACTGGAAGATAATTCTACTAAAAGATGATAAGGCTGATAATGGAAGGGTCAGATATAATAGAAAGAGTTGCAAGGTTCAAACGGCAATTGAAACGTGAACGTATAAGCTGAGGCTATTAATGCAGAAGAAGAATGCTTTCAATCAGTGGTTCCTAAACATTTTTGAGTTATTTTTAAAAGTTACAATTAATACTATACCAGCTCTCATACATATCACATCTTTTCACATTGAAAAAATACCAGGGCTTAGCAAAATTTCACGAAGCCCGTCCGCTGTGAAGACGCTGCGGCTTCCCAGGACGCCACGGTGCAATCTTTGGAAATAACTGCTTTAAATCATACTGGGGCAATTGAAACTTGTTGGAAAGCCCTACGAGGCATAGAGTAGGGTAGGGCTGTCAATTAAATTGATAAAATTTAAACCTCGTATGAGTATTAACCGCCACAGAGATATTGCCAAAACCCTTCTAGGGGGAGGGGGGGCTGTGGATATGATGAATTTCTATCCGCCTTTCCACTTCAAATTTTTGTTGCAATCGTTAGCATTTTGTTCGAGCTGAACTTGAGTGATCATCACTTTAATTTCACTTTTCAATAAAGTTATGATTGTTTCAAATTTTCCGCACCTCCAGGCAAATTTCAACTTGAATTTAATTTTAACATAATTAAAATTCAATTCAAAACTTTCAGATCCAACATTTAAAAAAAATAATACTTACATAAGTAAGAAATATTCTCATTTCGGCATAAAAACTCCAAAATTAATTTTTTTAAAATAGTATATTGCTTTATTACAAGCAAATGTTCGAATTTTAGTGGTGAGTTTGTAAGATTAACAGAGGAGTGGAACGGAGAAAACCGGACGGAGGTCTAAAATTACAGACTAGCCACAGAACGTGCATTTGCTTCCAATAAAATATTAAACACAATTTTAAATTTAATTAAGTTTACTTTTATAACCGGCAACGAGCGGCACTAAAGTAGTACTTTAGCATCAGAATAAATGTACTTTAGTACTATCGATCGATTTTATCTAAAAATTCTAACATTTTGCGGTGTAATTTTGGAAGTCAAAAAATACCAAAAAAATTCTCATAATCCCAGATCAAATTGCTGCACGTGTGAACATGAGACTCTTTTATTTTAAAAAAATTTTAAATTACAATTTCAATTTAGAACTAAACAAATTTCCAATCTTAAAATAAGTACACGGTTTGAAGGGGTAACTTCGATCATGTCGCGCTACTGAATTTAATTTTCGTTGCCTTAACTCTCAATTTCGATATTAGTCAAATTAATACCTCATGGTTTATTTCACTAATTTCACTTAAAAAAGGAATTTCACTAATCAAAATCAAATTTTCTCCTTTCCAAAATCGATCCAAAAATCAAATGGGGATTTTAGAACACAATAATTGCATAGAATAGAATCTCAAGATTTTGTAAATGGCACGGGGACGGTTGAAGTTAAAAGTATGAAAATTGAAAGCTATTGAAGGTCTAACAGCAAGAATCGAAACATTTGCATCCAAAAATTTCAGATGGGTGTACCATCATAGTGATATGATGCCCCCCCCCCATTTTTTTCGCAAATACATAATTCCACGATAAAAAAAAGTCATAAACCATAAATTTGACGTACGGATACTGTGTTGACTGTTTTGAAAACAGGTTGAAAAACCAGAATATGCCAGAATTCTGGCAATCCTCAGTGCCATCTATCTAGAACTGTTACGTACGATTATACCCAGAGAATACTTAAGTATGTTGTTTAATTGTTGATCTCTCTGATTGGTCCAAGCGATTTGCAGTGGTATAATCTATAACATTGTCCCAAAGAGTTTTGATCATTCGTTGCACTGTATGTATGCTTAGTACTATAGAAATAGCAATGGCAGTAAAATGATCATCTTGATCAAAAAATATTTTTAACAAATTGTGTTAAAATTTCATCTGTTACAATATTACTTCTATATATCTTATCGTAGAATGCAGTGCCGTTGAATAAATTGAAAAGGAAACAATAAGAAAGTTATAAAAGTATACAATTTTTCCGATAGAATCTATGTAATATGAATTTTACTACCTACACTGGCAAGTTTACGGAAAAACAATTTTAACAAAAGTTATGCAGAATTTTATCTTCTATAATTTTGTTTTAACTCATTTTGATGGAGCGTTGCACCGTTTCTCCATAAATTAAAAAAACAAAAAATGTTGACCTGCAATACTAATTTGATATGCAGGCTATAACAGTTAAACTATCAATTTGCTCAAAAATTGATTAAAATAAAAGGCTATCCAAATTTTATTTTCTAAAATATTGTTTCTTGATCGTACGGTTTATGATTATTGAGTAAATTGAAAAACTCACAATAACGGTAAATATTCCAGAGAGTTTATACATTTAAAACTTCGTTGTAATCTTGCACAATTTCAAAAATATAAATAAGCTCTTCCACGTAATTTCAAAAATATCACCTTTAAATTTAAAACTGATTTTGAAACTGTTTTTTAAAAACTTTTATTAAAAAAACAACAACAAAACAAACAATAAAAAAACATCTGTTCCAATTTTGTTTTGTCAACAGATAGAAGATGTTCATAAAATATACCAAACTTCCGGTGAAATACAGGCATTAATTGCACTGATTATACCATTTTTGAGATAAGTTGCATTATTAATAAAATTTTAATTTGCATATTTGACTTTGAGAAATTTTTGGGAATAGCGCCAACAGAGGAAGCCAATTGTTAATTTTATTATTGAGTAAAGCTGTCTCAACTGCATCTCGTTATTGGCTTGCTGAGTTAATCTTTCTAATCCTTCAGTATATGATACCAAATAAATTTAATTTGCTTTTTTTTTAAGTTTATTTACTTCGCCTGGCGCCATCTACTACTTTGGTGTTAGTCAATGTAATCTATCAACGGTAGATACTTCCTTCACATGCATATCCAAAGCTAGAACCTTGAAAGCTTGATTATTTAAATTACGATCGATTCTGAAATATAACTTCAGCAAAAATCGTCAGTCCATTAGCACGCAAGGGCGTAGAGCCTTAAGATAAAAAATGAAATCTTCCCTTCCGTATCGAAACTGGAATATTCACCCTGCGTAAGTGATTAAATGGCGCAATTATTGAAATTGAATCATAAGATAAGGATAAAACATAGAGGTAGTATACCATGGTCGATATCTACTGAAGCACTTTTCAACACTCACTCCAGGATTTCAAAACAACTCAGACACATTAAGGATCCAAAAATAAATTTAATAAAGCCACACTTTGGGATCTGCTACTACTTTGGTAAAACAACGTTTTATCATCGTCTATTTTTCGGTCAAACAAAAAATAGCGTTTATTTACTTATCTCCATGTACAACGTCCTTTTATCAAAATTGTTTATTAAAGAATTAACCATATGACAAGGTACTTAATGATATCGGCAAAATGTAAATAACCGTATAATTCCATTAAACGATTACAATATAAAGCAATCGATTGCTTTATTTATACGCATGTAAAAATTATGTAAGGAGCAAAAAGTGGCATTCGATTTTCAATAATTAAAAATAATAATAAGTTATACTTGAACTTTCAACTCGAATTATGCAACTTATTGCATTATGTATACACATCCACACCATTAACATAAAATAATTTTTTATTTTTTAGTCATAATATTGCTGTATCCAGCAAATGTATGTAGATGCGTGGCTTCCTTCTAACGGAATTGAAATCCGAGTATTAGTTTATCACAACTACGTACGAGTGTAGCTTAGTCATGGGTACTCATCAGATTAGATATTTTAAATCCCAAATTCCAGAAAAGAGATTTTCGCTGAAAAGTTGCTACGTCCTATATTTAGATTGTATTTAAAATTTAGTTTATCTACAATCCGGATTATTTCCATGTCGAAACGAGAGGAGAGGTGTAAGTAACAAGCCGTTTCTAATAATTAAACTTGGATTTATGCGCATGCCTGCTATACGCGGTTTTGATTGGCTCAAGAGCATTTGCGTTTGGTGTTCGTCCAATTAGCATCGCGAATAGTGGTGTTGCGCCACATTACGGTAATAAGCGGTAACGTTTCAAATTTTGTTTTAGCCTGAAAAAGAATTGATTTTTCAAAAATAAATATGGCCTTCCCGACAGCCTCGAAATACAAGCATTATAATAATTAAAGAAAAAGGTAAACTAAAATGTATTTGTATTTGTAGAAGAAAGAACAAAAGACATCAATCACGAAACAAGTTTACCCTTTCAAGCTGCGTAGAACTGGCGCTTTGCCTCATTAATTATGTTGCCATTTCAAAAATTAAAGTTAGCGTTTCAGAAACAGTGAATAAATTTGTAATTCGAGACAAAGGCCACATGCAACATGTCTATTATTTTTTTTTCTGTAATAATTTGAAATAATTTGACTACAAAGAAAGTTACAATTCACTCCTCCACTTCGACAAAGCCAAAATAGTCTTTGTGGTAATGCGAAATTATTCAAATGTGATGGGCGTTATTTGCTTTTTTCTTCAAAGTTCTAACTGATTTAAATTACGCATACTAAATTTTTAATCGGGGATCTACTTTTGAATTGTGGCAAAAACGATCACTTCTAAAATTGGGTTGCATTAATTACCGGGCGGTTGCATCGCACCAAAATCAATATTTGAACGTTTTACAAAATTTGTCTAGAAATAGAAAAGCTCACTTATTTTGCTTAACGTAATCTGAAATTTATTCCAAAAGAAATCTATTCAAATGCGATATTCGATATGCGATCCGTTTCCATCAAGAAATAACTGGTAGAAAAATTGATTATCGCCAGTGAATTTTGTATTGTAAAGAACACAAAAAATTGTATTTTTGCTTTGAAAATTATTTTTCTCTGCACCCCAAAAGACTCTCTAAAAGCATTTTACTTGACCAATCAGTCACCAGCGGTGCATGTGACGCTCTTCTAGAAAAAAAATCCTATTGACCCGGAAAGGTGGATTAAAAATTGAAAAGGGTTTTGTGAACGATGAAATATAGACCAATCAAAGAACTGTAAATTCTTTTAAACAAACTTTTAACTTCTTTTGTATGGATAAATTTTCTAACATTCTGTGACAGTTCTTATTGAAAGTCTTTCGCTCTTTGTCTTTTAAATATAATTATTTTAACATTTCGTTCATGTCGATTATTTCCAATATCTAAGCATTCGCTAAAAGACAAAAAGATTCTTTTTGGGTTTTACAGGTGTACCGTGCAGATCGAGGCGTTAAAACTGAAGCCGACTCTAAATAAGGTTATTTATAGCCGTACTTATAGTCGATACTTTGTTAGAGAAGTTCGGCACAATTTTATAATTATTTTTTAATTTATAGAGGGAATTACTCATATAACTGAAATATAAATAACTTTATTTTTATATTTAGTGTTTATGACAGAGAACTAAAATAGAATGCATAAATCCTCCAATAAATCAATAAATCTACTCAAATAGACATCGCGAATTCCCATTAAAACTTGATTATACTACTAAGATGAAAAATCTTCTCTCAAGATGATTAACCACTGCGCCGATAGGTACTCAAATCCAAGCTATAAAATATTGCGATTTAAATATTATCATTAAAAATATAAATTAGATTTTTCCGGATTATAGTGAACGTATAAAAGGTGACAAGGATGAAGCCATGCGAAAATAAAACGTTAAACGTGTTCGACAAAAATTTGAACAAGTCAATTTTATTATTTTGGAAAACGACACAAAAAATTATTCGAATTCTTTCCGTAATATTTATCAAATTTTGAAAAGCAATTTGATTTTATTTTCATGTATTGCAACCATAAGGCGCCAGAAAATGGGATTTATCGACGTTTAGATTAATTTTTATGATTTATTTCGTCCGTAAGTATTTGGATGAAAATTTCATAATAATTATGATTCACATATGGTTTTCCGAGTTACTAATTTCCATCTAAATGGTTACGGTAATAAACAAAACATGCATATTTGGGGTAATTTAAATCCCAACGGACGGAACTACCCTTGTAGCATCAAAAATGCATAACTATTTTATGAGTTTTGATATCATCAGACTATTGAGACCTACTATTAAATGTCAACAAATTGAAGATCGGTATTAGTAGGCTTAAGAAAAAATAATATCGCAAAAGAAATAAAATATTTAATTTTTTGGATTTAAAGATTTAAACGAAAAAAGCAGCACAAAGAAGACAGAAGAGATATCATCGCTCAAATTAAGCTCTTCCTTAAAAAAATATATAAATATTAGCAAATTTAGAACTTGTCATGTATCCCTTGACTCATAAAAAATTAATGCTGCTCGAATTTTCCAACCATAACAGTATGAGTCATAGCCATCCCCTGGCACATTTTTTGCAATTACATCAGAAACGCAATTTGAAATAGAAAAATGTAACTTGGAGACAAAAATAAAAGTAAATAAATTTCTAATAAAATAGTTATTGTGCATTTTTCCTTAAGAAACAACAGATTGTATACGTAATTGCAAATAACTCGAAAACGACAAACTTTTCGTTAAAAATGCACAGAAATCAAATTATACAGTAGAAAATTTTATATAATTTTGTTTCTGTACATTTTCGGTGAAAAGGTGGTAGTTTGTTAGTTATTTACATAAAAGCAATCGTGCAACACGAATTTACCAATCTTACTCTATTTCTGATTTCAAATACTCACCAACCGTAGTTTCTAAAACAAAACTTTATAGAAACTTAGTTGTTGAAAATTTAATTTCCTTTATTTTCACTCCACTACGTTTTTAGTTTTCGATACAGGGTTTTGGAGATATTGCAAGAAACGAGAAATTGTTCAAGTAGTTTCATGAAAATAAACTTAAAAAACCTGGCCAAGACCATAATACTGATAATAATGTAAATTTATAAATTATAATTCACTTCATATTAATTATCTAATTAGGTTATTGCTTAATAATAAGTTGAACTTCCGTGACGTGCACGATGGGTTTAACGAGATTCACATTTTATCGAACACAAAATGTTTCAAAGTGATGTAATGAAATCGAAAATTTAAAAAGTTAAATTTCAGTATAAAACAGGTTTAACCAGATTTTGTGTAGTTGTATCAACTTCAAAATTTGACAGATTAAATTGTCTCAAGCTGCAAGTCGATATACAAAATTTCAACTCAAAATATATTGAGTTATTTTGGATGTAAGCTTCTCCTAACGATTTTCCTATCTTGAGCCTTTTGGATTTAATTGTAGTCTGCTATTTATTTCATCTGTGCTGCGCGTCGGGGATCTTTCTCTAGTCTTTTCCATATTTCAAGGATTTCCCCCTAAAGTTGAGGGAAATGTTAAAACTAGCAATTAGTTTTAAAATTTATTTCTGGCGTACATTAAACAGCATCGAAATGATGTCCTCGGCTAGTCAATTTTTTTTTTATTTTATGCGCAACTTAGCATTAGAGTTATTCTTTAATTATTAAAGTAAACAATGTAGTGACGTTACAGTTTGCATTATTATAATTAATCGACGATAATTTTAAAAGTACTTTACTGCCCGAGTCGCCGTCGCTAAAGTAAAACAACTGAAACAGTACACCACGCTACCGCTGTGTTTACCTATATTTGCTTAAAAAATTCATACGCAGGAAATTGTGCTCTATCTAAATTCGTGAAAAAAAATAAAGGTTGCCATTTAAAAAAATTTAGGGTGACGTCATATATATTACAATTCAACAATGGTGAACAATGGTGAAAACACCATTTCCTACACAATTTTGCGCCGAACAAAAAAGCTGTAAGGCACAGCCACTCTCAACATGCTTTTGCTCAAAATTGTGTAGTCTAATACAGGCTTTAGATAAAAAATTCGTATGCATCGACACGAACCCCGAAGCAAGCGAAATTTTTTCATTGGATACACAAACTGAAGAAAAAACATGTTTTTTCGACCGTCTTTGAAACTGTGGAGGTTTGGGGGTATGGAATATCCCCCAATAACTGAGTATGTTAAAAAAACTCTTATGCAATAAGTTACTTTGACAGGATTCAATGTTGTGAAATGGGTAAATAAACCGGACTGTGTGTGTAAAAGCTTCAATTCGAAAACAATCTCATTGCGTTTTAGGCAGAGTTGAAAGCTATTGGGGGGGGGGGGGATAATGGGAGGCAGACAAAAAGAGCTCTTACAAGTTTTTCGAAGGTTTAAATAATTAATCCGTTCCTATCCCAAAATACGAACTCTAATTTTTTTGGCGGATATCCAAGACAACGGGACATCCGAATTTGGTTTTCTATTTTAAAAAAATAATATAAATTTATTTATTTTTCAATTAATAAACAAATTTGCCTTATAGCATCATCAGATCTGAAAGATATATTATTTTGTGAACTACTTCTGGCGAATTTGCAAATTTATAATTATTTTGTAAGTTCATTTTACAAGAAATTTTAATTTATGTTTTACAAAATAACTTACAAAATAAAAATAATATAAATTCAGTAACACTTGAAGCGATAACGTGCATTTACCCACACAAATGTAACCGAAATTGCAGTAAACTGTCAAACAAAACATACCAATAAATGCGTCAAATTTTCATCGCCTACTTTGGTTTTTTCTTTAAAATACAACTCAAAAACATTTGCTTTATTTTAAAATCACTACCAAGCAGCATCTGAAGAAGGCAAAAACTGCTTGCCGAAAACTTGTGAGTGCAGCAAACTTCATACGTAAATCTAAACGTCAAACTTTAGGAATTATATTGCCTAGTTACAAAACAAACGAGCGCTACTTTGGTTTGAATCTGTCAAAACAATCATAATTCAATGATGGTAGAGCCGACCGTTGGAAACAAAAGATGATAGCATCGCGACGCCAAACCATCTTTAAGTTCATCTTAAAATAAAGACCAAGTGAGTAATATTATACGGGAGCGGAAATTGTTCCGAGTCGAAAGGTGCGCTTCTGCAAGGAAGAGTTAAATTAGAAGTCCTATCTTGCATCTTCCCCACTCCCAACAATGAAATATTTTAAATATATCAAAGCAATTTAAATCAAAAGGCAAAAAGGGTACAAGTACAAGAAGTAGACTGTGCACCCAAATCCAATATCTTGATTATAAATAAATTGAAAGATGCAAATTTGTGATTTAAGTTTCACGTGATGAATAATGATTAACCTTTGGCTGTTAGTTTTATTTTTAATTTGTTAAGTAATAGCCGAACACGAAGTATTTTCCGGTATGTAACAATAAATTGTTTATTTTGACGGTGGAAAAAGGAGAGTTGTGGTCAAATAGTTTTCGCTTCTTTATTACCGTAACATTCTGGAGTGTGGATGAAAATGTAAAATTTGAAAACCGCAACAGGTTTTTCCAGCTTTCTTACAAATTCACAAGTTTACGATGTTATTTTTAGTGGTAAGGTACAAAAGAAATTTGATGAGAGTTTTTGTGTGTGACATTATAGCAAAAGAGTAGATAAAAATAGTTAAAGGAATCATACCTCGTCCCATTTAATAAACTTTTCCCCATTTTGCAAGAGTTTGGGTACTTCGATGGGCTTAAAAGAAACAGCGTTAATTGTTGTTCCTCCAGAGGAGGCAGAGCCGCCCCTGCCTCCCGATGCTGCCATTAGCAAATTTTGTCTCACTAGTTGCTCATTGCACAATTTCTTTTACTAATTATAAACTCGCGTGGAACGCCCGGCCAACCCTTTGTACTATAGTCACACATTATCCGGACGACACAAATTCAGGATCATAACAATAAATCCGGGAGCTTCATATAACACCAACTTTTGCAGCCCGGATTTCTAGCTGCTTTATGACTAAAACATAAATTAATATCAATCAAATTTCTTTAATTTCGCGCTCTTTACAATCTATCGATTATTTCTAGCACCAAAAATTGAATTGTCTCTCTTCCTCTTTCAATCTATTAACTCTGTGCTCGTCACACGACTGGGCCGCTACGAATAACGACACAAACCCCACCGACTCGAACAACCAAGTAAAATTTCATTCGTACGATCGTAACTCGTTACACTGCAAATGCCGATTGAGGTGGTCGCCCACATCTAGTCCAAGGTCCGCAACGCCAGCGACGTAACATGCGCCGCCGACCCCGCCACGCGAACTTTCATATAACGCAGAACGAACCGTTTCCTGTCGACCGACAAACACGTTTTTGCCGTATTTTTAAAACCCCGCGAGGAATCCGCCAAAAACCAACGAGCGAGAGTCAATATTCGATTAATTACTCTTCCACCCTCCGTCTGCGCCACTGGCGAGCGAGAAAAACTCGTCGATTGCGATACCAACAACGCCGTCTGATAGCGCGGCGTTGTAGTAGCGTAAGAGTTCTGTAATTTAAAATTCTTTATTAGTTTCTGTGCAAAGTTACAAAATACAGTCGAAATATTTGGACCCCGACAACAAAATCAAAAACGCTTAAAAGGTCTTTTTACTGGTCTGATACAAATCTTGTTCCAACATATTCTTCTCTCTAATTTTTGACTGAAGTAGTAAACAACTGAGAACTCCAACCCTCACGTCCATATCGGTAATTTCGTTGGAAACTTTCGTAATCGCTTTCTTAATATTAACCAGAGGAGCTAAAAAGATAACATTAGTTAAAAATACCTGCATTGTCTCGACAAAAAGTACGTACTTCCGTCTGTCATAGAACTTCCTTGTTCTTCCATTTGCTGCTTGATCGTTTCCATCTTATCTGCTAACGCAGCCAACTGTCGCGTTCGTTCCATCACACCTCCGTTAATATTCCTGTAATTCTCTTTCACTTTCGAAAGCTGATCTTTCAATAAGCGATACTCGTCCAAAACTGAATCCAGCTCTTTATTCAAGTACCGCTCCCTATTTCCGATTTTATCCAACGTCGTCGAAATTTCACCTTGCAACTTATTCAAATTATTTTTCGTCAACACCAAAGACTGGTCGATATTCAACCGGTGAGTTTTAATTTGGTCGAAATGCGATCTCCAATCTCTGTTGTCGTTTTTTATAGTAACTTTCAGTTGGGGTAAAACTCTCTCCAACTCTTCCTTCCAAACTTCCGCATCCGTGTTCGAAATCAATTCGTACTCTTGCGTTTGATAATTTTTACTGCCTCCCGTGTTTCCTATTTGAAATATATTTTCTTCTTCCGAATCGTCCGAATAAGCCGCCATCATCTCTTCCTCGATTCGGTCCAAATTTATCTCGGCTTCGTCCTCGATCACTTCAATCTCTTCTTCGTACTCGTCGGGTACTTGGGGGCTAAAATTAATTTTTTGGAATTAAATTAAAAGGCAGAGTTTGAAAGAGGTAACTCACTCTCCCCAATTGAAATCGAGGTGTTTGATGGCCGCATCGGCCAGAAAATCCAGTACCAAAATGACGTGCTCGCCGGCTCCTTGTCTCAATTTATTTGGAGGAAAATCTACCGTAAAATCCTGAAAGACGCAAATAAGGTATTGGTTTCAATCCAATTAACAAGTTACCATTTCTCGTAAAACGTTTAGAATATTGGCGATGGTGTTGTTGGGATCGTCAAATTCTTGTGGAGTTTCGATTGCTCTTCCGCATTTCCGGATCATCCAGGCGCATAGGGAAGTAAATAGGAAAAATTGTTCGCCCGTGTTTTTTACCGCAGTGAAATAAAACCTAAAATTAAATAATTACGAAAAGAAAAGTTTGGTAAAAATTGTAAAAATTACTTACTTATGGATAGGTTTCAGTTTGATTGTTGATAAAAATTCCGTTTCGTAGTTTAGAATCTTCAGTTTGTCGATGAGACTGGACATTGTTGAGTCGATCAAAAACCACTTGACATCTTTTTCGTAGGATTTTTCTTCTGTTTTGTCCATTTTTTTTTCCAAAATTTAAGCTTCTTGACTTTGGACAATGGAATGTGGTTGGTAACTGGATGTAGAGACCTGTAAATCGAGTTTGCGTGGCAATAGCTAGGTGGGGATATAGTAGTTTATTGACAATATTTACTTGGACATGTGGTGTGCGGGGGTAAGTTAAGGGTTGAATCTGTTGTTGTTACAGAATTCTGGAAACTGAGATAGAATGGGCGTAGTAGGGTGTGATGGGAGTGAGGTGACATGTGTGATTGTGACAAGATTGTTATTGTTTTTGTTAAGTGGGAACGGTTAAAATGTAAATAGAAAGGCGTTTTTGGTTAAATTATTATGTCCAATTGTGAACGTTGCAAAAATATTTGTGTAATAATATTTTGGATAGTTTCAATCGTTGGAATAGTAAAATTTTATTCTTTCATATTCAAACAAGAAGATGGAATTTATTTAGACGTAGACAGCTGGTTGGAGCAAAATTCCTTGTCAAAATACAAGCAACTTTTTAAAAATAAAGGTGAGTTTGCATTATTCCACGTAAATTAGCCGTTCGTTTGTTTTTCGGTAATTGAATTTTTTTTTATGTTATTAACCGCTTGGGAATTGAAGTTAAATAATTATAGTGCGCCTTTGTATATTATTAAACACTAACCTTGTCCTTCGTAAATTAATTAAACGTTTGTGTACCTATGTGTATGTATGTAATTTCGTGAATCGAATCCGAGTCGGTTTAAAATCGTTTCAGCCTTTTGTGCGCGTGTCAGCCAGGGGTTGGGGTTAAAATACCGCAATCCCTAGTTATTTGCAGATCTGTGTACAACTTCAACGTTGTATTTCCTTTCTTTGTACTCCACACCTTTCCCCCCTTTTTCCAATTTGTTTGTCCAACCTGAAACGCACGTTGAAAACATTTTCGGTATTGGTTCTCTTTTTAATTTTGCACTTTGTTTTGTTTTTCTTTATCAAATAGATGGCTGTGTGCGTAATTAATTTCAGTAGATGACAATTACCTTTTCTTGGTTAAAAAAATGTGGAACGAAGAAAGTGAAATTTGCTCAATTGGTATGACCATACAGCCGTCCGCTAGTGCCTCCTCGGGTAAGATGTGAAAAATAATTTTTTTGATTTTTCATTTATAATCACCACGCACGCACTTCTGCACGTTTGTCATCAAATTTTTCAATCGCAATGCAACTTAAAACTACACAAACTATTGATTTCGATTGCTAAAAGTCTTTCCATCGGCTCGTGGGTCCAACTATGGTAACCACGACAACAAAACCAAAACAAAGTCCTCATTCGAAAAGCTTTTAGAGAGGCCTCTGCAAGTTTTGCGGAAGTTTTAAATTTTTCAATTATTTTGAGTGGGTTGCCACGACAACGTTTGTTTGGATCTCGATTTCGTTTGTTTGTTTTCATTTCTACTGTTTGTTGCTAAGTACCTGCCTGATGCCAATAATGACTTTTAAATAATAAATCTGTAGTCGGATCGTGGCATTAATATGTTGACACAACTTTCTAAGTCCAAACTACTGTGTTGCGCTTTTAGTTTTCCTTGAGAAAATAAAAGGAATTAGCCTTGAATTTATTTCTTTGTTTATGCCATTAGAATTTTTTATTGCTTGAGCCTTCAAATAAAGATTATTGGTTTTTCTACTGGAAATATGAGGATAATAATTTGGTGACCCATTTTTACTTGGCACAATTTTTCGACAATTCATTACGCATGCTGGTTATTATACAGTGCCATCCACGCTTGCACGCCAATTTTACAGCAAAATCACAAGAATTGAAGATTTAAAAATGTTTGGGTTTTATTTTTGAAACATACTGTATATTGCTTTGTTTGGAGTTTTACGAGAATACCAGTGTAATAGAAAATAATGTAAACAATTTGGGCATCGTAACCTTCGAATATAAAAGCATGTTGACATTGTAACCTAATCCCTTGATTGTTCAATCAATATTTACTTTCTTTTCATAAAAAAAATAATAAAACCTAATGCTTTCTAGCGTGTAATTTACTTTACTTCATTTATGTATGTACTTGTATCACAAAACCGAAACGAGAATGGCACTTGAGATTCTTTATTCCTCATCAAGTATTCACATAGTACTATCACATTGAAGGACAACGTTTTGACATCCTTTAAGAACAAAGGATGTAAAGTTATTATTTTTAAATATGTAGAACACAAATTCATTGTTGAATATTTATTATAAATCAGAATAAATTATTCAAAATCTTTTTAATGTAAATAGAACGCTCTATATTTTTATTATTCAAACTTCTTTGTGTTTTTATAACATTTGTAAGAATATTAGGTCAATATATTCAAGATAGTCAGAATGCAAATTAAATTGTAAATAAAGTGGCTCTTCTAATAGTACCACTTTACTCACTGGTTACACAAATAGCTATTTTATATTATAAAAAACAATAATTAATTATATATAAGTAATATTATTATTTGGTAATATTTATTATGTTATACGATAATAATATACTATATTTAATAAACAATATATTGTTATATAATATATATAATATTATAGTACATTATAATTTTATGTATGTTGACATACATGACGTTTTATATTATTATATATACAACGCAAAACAATTAGTTGTATTTTAAAATAAATTTATTGTTTTGTTTTTAATTTTTGTGTTTGTTTTTAAAAAGCATTAAAATATTGTTTATAAGAAGCATTAAACTTCAGGTATATACCACAAAAACAAAATTGAGAGATTTTGTATTTATACACAAATCTTTCAGATATAAACTTATTGCTTTATTTTTATTATTGCTGTAAAGTTCAGTTAATTCTTCAATTTTTTTATACATATTTCTTATCTCCTCTGAGCTGCAGCCAAAACACCATCTGGTTCTAAAATCGATCTCCCCATGTTTCCAATCGGGCACCATTATTTTGATTAGATTTTAAATTTTAGCTATTAATTTTTGTTGTTTTTTAAAAACTGAATTAAGGGGGTATTCTAGTCTAGTGGCACAAATTTCTGGCGTTTTTTCGAGCTCTGTAAAAATAAAACAAAGAATATTTTTATTTTTTTATAATTCCAATTATTTTTTTAATAATAAAATTCAAAATTTTCAAGTTTAATTAGGTTCATGTTATAGAGAGATGTATAAAGAATGTTTACACCAAATTTGAAATAAATCGGTTCAGTAGAACTTGAGATATCGTGCACGACAGCTTGAAAAACGTTGTTTCAAAAAAAGCGCGTTTAAAGTTTTGTTTCGCATTCTGAAGATTTTCTGTGAAAGGGAAAGAATTTTACTAGACAGAAGTTGTAGTCGGTTAAATTTTCTACCCGGAATGGGCATTAGGATTTTTTTTAAATGTTTTGCTTAAAAGATACAGGGTTTTGAAAAAAAAACAAAATAAAAAAAATCTTGAATTTTTCAACATATTTTGACTTACTTTATTTTATAACTCGAAAACCGTTGATTTTAGACAATAAAAGATTTAAATCTAATTTGTAGATTATTTCACTCTCTTTAAAAAAGCACTAATTCATTTTTACCGAAAAATCAATATTTTCTGAGCTATGGGCAGGTTAAGGTGGAAATTGAAAAAAAAATGCTTTAAAGAGGCCTAACTCTCGAGAACTTCAATTTAGAAACAAAATTTTGTTAAAAATGTTTTTTAGAAAAGTGTTCTCTATTACCACCTAAGTTATGTAAAGTAAGAAATGAGGCAAAAATAACTAGTAAATTCTTAGATTTCCTAGGAAATGTGGAAAATTACTGGTTACTCTATATAATTACTGTAATGCACCGCAGTGCTGTTATTTGCATTACAGTCATTAGGTAGCTTTAACCGGCATAATATAAATATAACAAGGGCGATTAAAGCCTACAATAATTTAAAAAAGATAATTTTAATAAACTGTGTAATAATAACATTGGCCTTTTTTAAAATACAAATATCGATATGTTTGGCGTTTGGCTTTCAAAAGTATTTTTCAAAACTCTGTTCAGTTCCTTCATGCAGGCTGGTAGCAAATTCTCCTTGAATTTAGTCACTGATAGTTTTTAGTGATTCCATAAAACGACTAACTTTAGTGAATGTGTAAATTTACTAGGGATCGTATAAAATCACTTTTTCCAGTGAAAAACAGAAATTAGTAAAATTAAAAATGAGTTATTAGCAGTAACTTAATAAATCGTGATTTTCATACTTTCACTGTAACATATTACGAAATATTCCGTAAACGAAACAGTTATTTAAATAACAATAAATTTACATTACATAATAATAGAGCCTTACATTTACGTAGGAATTTCGTTATCTCTTTAGAGACTTGACAGATCCGTTTTTTGGGGTGGATTAGTCCCCACCTGCTTTACATTTTCTTTCTACAATCTGCTGTCCGTTCTTGCTTCCAATGTAATTTGTTACTGTAACACTGCATAAATGTTTTTTTATAAAACTTGGTTGTAATATTGAAAACACAGTGGGATGTAATTATGACGCGCTAGATTTATTTTCTCAGATCTTAAAGACTTCTTCACTTCTTTAATTAAAAACGACCCCCTAGATAGATTCAGCCTGAACGAAGTTATCCTTATGATTAAGAGTCCACAGGAAAGCTGCAATAGCTTATTATCTTTTTGCTTTGATTTTATTTTCGTTTAGTTAATTGGCGCTTTTGTTCCTTATAAAAGCCGTCAAATTAAGGATTAGAAAACCAACTTTTTTTTAATTAAAACTCACACTTTTCATTCTAATTCCTTTTAGTCATGAGCCTAGACTTATTCTATTTCTAATAATACGTCTAATCCATATTAAATAAACTATAAATAAGAAAAGGCACTTCTACTTTTATTCAATTTCAGCTTCGGATCAATCAAGGATACAATATAAATAAATCAAACGAAAAATTCTATAATTTTCCCTAATTCAATAGCTAAGGTTTCCTTCGAAAAGAAATTGTATAAATCCGATAAATCAGCGATGCGATTTACAAGAACTCTCGGGTTATTCGGTTTATAGATACCATCTTTGCAGACTTTTCCTAATTTTAGCATTTTCAATTTAATTTTACGTATTGTGCAGATTTATTAGGAACTCTTCGGTCAGGCGGTATAATTTCAGTAATCTTTCCAATGTTATTTTTTCTCTTTGTTTTTTATCGAATAATATAAGTTAGCTCTTTCGTGAGGGCGTAGCCCAAGGGAAGCAAACGAGTAATTAGGATGTAAGATATTAGGATTGCCCTCTTAGCAAGTTCTTTGATAATTTTCACTTCATCTCTTTTTTTTGCAACCAATTTCTATCAGTTGGCCCAAGGCAACATTATAAATGCCCTAAATAAACATTGTTCTACTAGAAAATCAGTCGGTATACCAGCCGCCCTGACCTTGCAGTACGTAAATGATGTGGAAACTGCTTTCGAAAATTATAGAAATTTTTATAGGACAAATTAAAAGCAAATTGGTAGAACTTATAAAAGAAATCATAACATCGTTTTGATTTTGATTGCGCACATAAATAGATATTCTCAAAGCATCCTATATATAATTTGCATGTTACGAAAAGCAAACTTCTAATAACTGATTAGCGTATCGCTCGTGAGATAATCAATTTGATCCCAGAGGGTTATTGTATTTGATATTAACTAATATATTTGTGTGCAACTTGATTATTATGTAAATTAATTGATATGAAATTAGTTTGTCGTGTAACTTGATTGATGAGCATTTTTATTGGTGTCAAAAGCTTTTTATCATTCTGATTAAGGCAAATGACACGGAGCAGGAACGCCGTTGCATTTTATACAACATAATATACTGCTATGAATTCCAATCTCCCGAATTCAAAATTCCGCATGAGACTTTTCAAATTAAAAATTAATTAATCCAAAATCAAATAAATCCAATTCCAATTTAAAATCGAGAGGAGACGCTTTGTAATTGTCTAGTTTGTATGTTTGTTGTCTGTTGATTTTTTAGTTGGATTTAATTTTAAAATTCCATATTTTTATGAACAGAATTTTGTTCTTCTTTGTTTGGCGTTTTTGTTTTTTTTAAAGCTCCGAGCAACATACAAACCTTTTTTTTGAATAAATTTATGTTAATTATTAAGGCGTCGGTTATAATTTTCTTTCAAAATATTCACCACGAAGAGCTTTTGTACCCAATTTAAAGCGTCTAAGTCTCTAAGTTAATTAGGTTAATTACTTAGGTGCTAAACGTCAGTCCCGGTGGATACTGTTGACTCATTAGCAAAGTTTGTTTTAAAAAAGTATTTCCCAGCATATCTTAAGTTACAAACTTCTCTATTATCACAGCGAATGTAAAACTTTTCATGCAAAGCTATTCCATTTACTTCACCCCCAGGACAACTTGCTATCGATTATCAAACAGTTGCGAACACAAAATTCACTTTATCAGTTATTTGATATATGTTGTATATATAAAATTGATTCTCTTATGAGACCTTAACTCGACGATTTATTATACTTTCTTTTGTAACCGATTTCGTCGCTTTCGGTAATCACTTCGATTTGATCAAAGCCCGAAGGCAGCGAAATATTTTAACGAAAGGTTATTTGTTATGCAGTTCTAATCAAAAGTTTCGCATTTCCACAAGTTAAAAGGTTCCCGTAATCTAAAATTTCTGGTTAGAAAAAGTTTTTTGTAATTGGATTACTAGGATTTCTTTCCTTCCTATTAATATTTACATATGCTTCCAGCACCACCCGGTTTTGAATATCTAGGGTAACCTAAAGAATATTTAATATTTTTCAATATAAATTGAGCCAGCGTATGACCTTTAAACCAAAAATTTTACATTTTACCCTTAAAAGGTTAAGGTTCGAGTTTGACGTAGGAAGTACTTCCGTTAAGCGAATCTCGCACTATGGCAACGTTCCAGCTTTCTCAACCCCCGAGATAAATGCAACATTGAAATATCGTTTTTTTAAAGTGAAGTTAAAACATACAATTTATTTTGAAATTGATTTTAGTCGCAGATTTTTTTCATCAAAATAAAAAAAGCCGTTTCGCTGTAACATATTTTAGAAATTTTTTAGAAAAGGATATGATCGATCCTTGCTATAGAAGATACTATATTATGTCAACGTCTGCAAAATTTACCAACATTTGCGCATTATAACAGCGATGGGCTACGAAGCGAAACGTTTGCGGAATAATTTGTGGTAGATTTGAATAATTTGGAAGTACAAAGTGAATTTAAAACAATTTTTTATTTCAATAATTCAAGAATCTCTTCATCTGTACCTGATTTTTGAACGTAATAATTTATAATTTTTACATTATGAAAGTGGCGTATTTAGAGGGGGGCAAAGGGGCAATTGCCCCCAAAGGGAAGCCTTCCCTGAGATTGAATAATGTATTGTAAATGTAAATTAGAAATAAATTAATGCTTATAATGTAATATATTTATTACTATTTTGTTTGTATATACTTAAAGCTTAAATTTTTTTGATTTCTGGAACTTGTCAGGGGGCGGTTTACTACTGACGCGCATGAATGGATTAACGAGCTTCCAAAATCTTTTGTCTGTCCCCCCAAATAATTTTCTAAATTCGCTACTACATTATAAACTTGACACCATCAACTTAAAAAAAAGATTTTGGATATTTTTTAACTTTGTCCAAGCAACCATGCAACACTTTATCTCGGTTTTTTTTGCAAACGGAAACTCGGAACTCTGTGATAATTTTAATATATTCTGCTTTTTATTCGCTTTCAGTCTTAAGACACTCGATGGTATTAATTTAATAATTTTGCCGAAGGTATTTCGCAACTATCGCAATGCGGTCAAGTTGATAATTTACCCGAATTGCCGGCTCCTGACGAACAACGCCTTCAAAAAGCTGCCGTTTTGCTTCAACAAAGGCTGGTATTGCGCCAATGGCTGGTCAAGCACAATTTGCAACTACACTACCCCAGGTAACCAAAAAACAGTTTGGAAATGTCCACCAGTTTAATTTTTGATCAGGCTTTTAGCTCTTGGTGTCACGAGTTTGGAAGATGTGTATTGGTTAGAAGATTCCAAAGTAAGTCAAGTTTTGAACAAGGACTTTACCCAATGGTCAACGGCTCGGCAATCTTTACCAATAAACAAATTTTACTTGGAATCACTGAAAGCTGACCTGTGGTCTGAAGTTGTTAAGTTAAGCAACCATCAAGACGCATGGACATGGGGTAACTTGACTTGATTGCACTTAAAAATTTCGAACTTACAATTTTTTTTTTAGGTGGAATGTTAGTAGTGTCTGTGTCTGTAGCGGGGTTAGTGACTCTTGCTGCTATGACACAACCATCTCTAGCACCAGAAGCGAAACATTCCTTGTTGCAATATGTGACAGGAAAATATTTGATGCCATCCAATTGCAAGGTAAAGAAAAGCAATTTAACTTTATTTTTCTAATAATTGGATTTTTCTAGGTTGTGTTCCACTGGCCAGATCCGCATCCGGTGGGCCACACCGTATGTTTCATGGTACACTTTCATCAACGTAATGGCCAGCCTTATCCCATCTGTGATACGGATCAACTTTCTGTAGATGTTTCTGAAGGAAGCAGGAAGGTATTGGCGATTTGATGGATTCAACTTTGCAAAGCGGATTAATTTTTGTTTTAATTTAGATGGCAATTATTACCGAGTTGGGTTCGCCTACCGATCCAAATAGTGCCAACGTTGCACGAATTAAATTTATGGTACGACATGCGGGACAGTACGTTATTACCGTTATGATTGGTTCTCAACATGTTGCCGGTAGTCCGTTTACGAAAAGTTTCACTGCTGGATCAGTGGATGCACAAAGAACTGCGGTGCTGAGATATTGTAGTACAGTTGTATGTACAGCCAATATTGGGCATGTAATATACGTAGAACCTCGAGACGAATATAGTAACGTTTGTAGTTTTGTTCCAAATAGTGATCCGACTAAGGTGAGTAAAATCCCTCCCTATCCGACCTTGGTATATTAATACTCTTGTATTATTGCTAGGGTTTTACGGTAGATATTAATCAACTTGGTGGGAAAGAACACGAATCCCAATTAAATAATATAGAAGATCAGCATTCCATAGCAGTAGATTACGATTGGAATAACTTCAGAATAAATTTTCAATTTAAATTCATTTATGAAGGTTGCTACCACGCCACTATACGTTATTGTGATATCGAATTGCACAATGGAGATTTCGATATAATCGTTTTGAATAGTAAGACCCATTAACCATTGTGTTTGATGTTGGAGTAATTCCCCTTTTTTACAGGCATCGATTCAACCTTGGTTCATAAGAACGTGGCTTTGAAGAATCACAACGTGTGTTACGAAGCGAAACTTTTGGGCATCAACGGCGAACGTATCATAAAACCAAAAAAAGTTGTATGTTACGTTTCTCCCAAACAACTAATCATCAAGGAAATGATTCTGAAGTTTATACCAAAACGTTTGTACACTTTTAGACTTTGTCCTTCCACTAAGGTAAGTGATCAAACGCACGTGTCCATGTAATTTTTCCACCAAATACACATTTTCAGTTCCATTTTGAACCCGACTTTTTAACTAAGCAAGGAATTAGCCGAGTCGACTACTCATTCCTGATTGACGATGGTTGTCAACCAAAAATTGAACTATCGTCTAAAGAGCGCAATGTGATAGCCGCCACTTTTACACATTTTCTTTTAAAAAATATGGGTGGTTCCGAAACGTTCCGAGATAAACAGGATTTCTTTTATCATGAAGTTCGAAAATATCACCATAAACATTATCACGATAAAATTTCCGTCAAAGTACAACGCTCCAAATTGCTCGAATCGAGCATCAAAGCGACTAAGAATTTTTCCGTTACCGACTGGTGTCGTTGTTTTGAAGTAATTTTTCAAGGAGAACAAGGTCAGTACTTCCCCGGTTGCCACCGCTTTTATGGAATACGAAACCTTTTTTTTTAGCCGTGGATTGGGGTGGAGTGCGTCGAGAATGGTTTGAATTAATTTGCGCCCAACTGTTCGATTCGCGTTACGGTCTATTCAACAGCTTTTACGAAGGTCAACAGCTGCTGGTGCATCCGAGCCCCCAAAGGCCTGCCCATTTAAAACTACGTCACTACGAGTTTGCTGGTCGCATCGTGGGGAAGTGTTTGTACGAAAGCGCTTTGGGTGGATCCTACAGACAAATGGTTCGAGCACGGTTTACCCGATCGTTTCTTGCACAAGTTATTGGGTTAAGGGTTCATTACAAGGTGCGTTGCATTATTTGAGGTTATGGTTTTAAAAAAACTAATTATTTCTGTGTTTAGTACTTTGAACAAGACGATCCGGATTTGTATTTGACGAAAATCAAGTACTTGTTGGATAACGATATCGACGTTATCGATACGGAATTGTATTTTATCGAGGAAGAATATGACAGCGGTGGTCAGTTAACAAAAACCGTGGAACTGGTGCCAAACGGTTCCAAAATAAGAGTTACAAATGCAACTAAACATCGTTACTTGGACGCTCTGGCTCAATTTCGTCTCGCAACCAGCGTTCACGACGAGGTGGAGGCGTTCCTTAAAGGTCTAAACGAACTCATCCCCGATAATCTCCTGAGCATTTTTGATGAAAACGAACTGGAGGTATTATCGAATTGTTTACTTTTGAAAGTTAAAAATGGAATTTAGAATTTTCAGCTGTTACTGTGTGGAACCGGACATTATTCCATAGCGGATTTCAAGGCTAATCACTCAATCAGCGGCAATTCTGTGGAATTTCAACGAATAATTGGGTGGTTTTGGGCTGCGGTTAGCAACTTTACTCAAGAGGAAATGGCCAGACTGCTACAATTCACGACCGGGTGTTCGCAATTGCCGGCCGGCGGCTTCAAAGAACTTAATCCAAAATTTCAAATTATTCCCGCTCCGACGTTTGGGAATTTACCTACAGCGCACACTTGGTAAGTTTTTGGTCTTTCAAATGTATACAATTTTTTTCGATATTTTTATTTCTTTCAGTTTCAATCAACTTTGCTTACCCGACTATGACAGTTACGAACAATTCGAAAAAAGTCTCCTCATAGCAATAAGCGAAGGTACCGAAGGATTTGGAATGGTTTGACCGATTAGAATTTTGTTTACTCTTTGGTTTTGAATTCTGCCGCAGTCAATACGAATTTTAAGTATCAAGTTGTCAATATACAGGGTGGCCAGAGCATAACAATAATAAACATTTTCATTTTGATAACTCCATGCTTAATTCTGTTAGGTAAACACAGTAAACTTTTTACCCCACTCAGGTTTAATGAATTTTTTTATTAGACCGCCTAATTTAAAGTGTGCTCAGCTTGTTTTGGTCACCCTGTATTATTAAAGTAAGTTTTTTTGTATTTATTTTTGTATTTTTTTGAATTATTAGATTTTAAGTTAGCGTTTATAACGAGTCCTTTGTGATGAGTCTTAAGGGGGACCATTGACGGAGATCAAAAAATAAAATTCATTCTGTTGATTCTATTTTAGAAATTCATAGTTAAGACAATAGATGAAAGCCTTATATAAAAATTCTACGCCTATAGATGTAATTTTTAAAAATGTAAATATGGTTAGTTCTACTACAAAACTTGTAAATTTGTAGTTTTGCTTGCAATAATAGCATTGCTTATACAAAGATTTTTAAAAATAAAAATTAGTCACAAAAATAAATTTTATTTTATTTTCAGAGCTACCAAAACTGGATTAACGATTAAAACTGAGTTTTCTTTGCCGAAAAAATTACGAAATTTAAAAATTATGAATGGATAATTTATTGGTACAGTAATACTCGATAAAACTTGAAAGTAAAAAATGTATTATTAAAATTATTCAATTTGTGTTATAGGCTATAAAAAATTAGTATATTTCAATAATTGTGGAGAAAACTGTTTAAGTATCGTCGTGATATTGTACAGGCAACTGAGTGCGATGAAATGCAGGCAACATGATGTATGCAGCATTTTGCAGAACATTCAAAGGCGCCAAAGCCAGTTCGCCTGCGTTTCTCCACCATGGGCGTTTTCTCTCTTGCGTTAAAATAGCATTCATTTCGCCTAAACTTTTTCTTAAATATTCATTTTCTTCCTCCATATTTCTTTTTGTTTCTTTGTTAACTTGAATACTTTTTCGCATATCGTGAATTTTTGAATTCAATTTATCTTTTGTGCTTGTTAACTCTTGAACTCTTTTCTCCAGTTTATCGTTGCTTGCATTGCCATTTTCCAATTTTCTGGAATTAAAAATCAAGATAACTTTCTGATTTAGCCCAAAACTCTGCCAAAATCTAATCAATGAGTGCAAGTTGTAGGTACTTACTGTACAAGGTCGTTTATATCATTTTTGTAACTGTTGTTTTTCAAAAGGGTGTCTCGTAATGTCAAATCAGTCTTTAACAAGGCTTCTTGTAAATCGTCAACCGTTTTGTTCAATTTTACAATGTTTTCTTCTTTATCAGATAGCTGAAATCATTAAACAAAATTAAACGCCATCTACAATAGTTACTTTTAGTTAATGTTGTCCAATAAATTTTCGCATTAAAATTAAAAATGTAACTCGACTTTGCTCGACTAAGCTTTGACTTACTTGTTCCTTCATAATTCTCTTTTCTTCGCGCATTTCCTTAATTTTTTCTCGTTCTACACCCAACTGCTGCTCTAAACTATTGTTCTCTGCTTTGCTAGTCATAAAATCGTTTTGTAAATTTTGCATATTTATTTGAAGTTTCTTGTAATATTCGTCGATGGCATTAATTTCATTCTCTAATTCAGTTTTCTCCTTAACAAAATTTTTTAATAAACTTCATATTTTTGAATATAACATAATATATATTATACAAGAGAAGAAAGAAACTTTACTTCCCAAGAAGCTAATAGAACCCAAATAGAAGAACAAGAAAAAATAGAAAGACACTACTTGAAATACACAGAAAGGATTTTTCTGTCATTAATGCTTACCATTACCAAACTTTCGTTTTCTCTCTTACAATCAATTAAGTGATGTTGAATGGATTGAGTTACATAGACTGCTTCACTTCTTTTGTCACATTCTGATTTTCTTAATCGACCTAGAGCGTCAATTTGCAGTAAGTGCTGGCCATTCTAAAAATTTGAAATTATTAACGGCGAATCAAAATTATAGAGAACAAACCTGATTTTCCAGAGATATCACTGATTCGGAGAGAGTTGCCACCTGTGCTCTGCGTTGGCGCCATGCATTCAGCAACAACACTTGGTATACCCGACGTCGAGCATCATCAACTTTGTGTGATATTTGGGAACGACTCACATTTTGAATTGAAGAAGTTGACTGAGTTTGCATATCATTTCTTCGATATTGAATAAAAAAATAAATGTTTTGTCTAACCACAACAAGAACAAGAAAAATATGGAAGCCTACCTCTTTTGATTTAAAGTTCTGGTTGGAGTAATTTCGGCCATGCTTAAAGACTTCGTTCGAATTACAGTAGAATTTGATGCCAATTCCTTTATGGCAGCTTGTAATTGTTCTTTAATTTTTTTGGTTTGATCTTGCTGATTTAGCCCAGGTCTGGTAGAAAATCGACGACATGATGGCACCGGCTGTCTTATTTTTCCCTTATGGAGTTTTTCTGAATGTAAGCCATTCCGTATTCCGTCTCCACAACCAGTTAACAATTTTGTAGTGTTTAGGTTTCCTTTTTTCACTTCTAATAAAGACATAATTTCTGATTTTTAAATTCACTCTTGTTTATAAACAAGAAATGACAGTTAACAGAAAAGCCGCCCTGATTTAAATTTGAAAATCTTAAATACTTACAATTTTTCTAGATTTTTTTACATCAAATTTTAAATACCACTTCAAATTTTGTTTTTTATTTTAACGAAAATAATTTTTTTAAGTTGTTATAGATACTCCCATTGAATTAAAAAAAAAATTTTTATTTATTGATTTAATTTCCGAATGGGATGCTGAAACCTTTCGATTTTTGATATTGGTTCAAAAATTTTCGGTTGGTCAATCAATAATGGCTTTCATTCTTCAGGAATATGCTTACTTCTTTCAAAGTCTTAACAATTTTATTCAAGAGCTTGATCACTCTTCAGTTTATCTACCGACTAATGGTAGACACTCCATATGTAGAGTACTAAGACCACTGAAGTTCATTTAGACAAATTTAGATAAACTGATCGGTAAATGGATATCATAAGAGGTAGGACGTGACAAAGCTCGAAATTACAAATTAGTTGGATCTTCAGTGGACCGCTTGTATGCAGATCAATGGATCGGAGCATAATGTATCCTGTGAGATTCTGAATCATGAAGTTTAGTAACTACTAACTAGGTATAGAAAGCCTTCTTATGTATGCACTGTATAAGTATGCCTTATCAGGTGTTTTGCTTGAATTTGTGGCAGGTAGTCTTGGAATTCTAGGACACTTTGCTCCGGGACATTTCGCACCCGGACATTTCGCACCCGGGGATATTTCGCTACCGCTTTTAAATTAAAAAAAAAATTTTTTTCTTATTTTTAAAATTTTTTTTTTAATTTATCCACCTTGCTACTAGCACCTATTTGAGTTCTGGGTTAACATTTATTAAAAAACAATGAATATAATATGCAAAAAGTGGTTTCAAATTAACAGGGGTCAGGTCGGTATTCAGTACCACAACAAAATTAAGTAATAAAATATTTAAATTAACAAGAATTAAAATTATTTTAAAAATATTTATTTGAAATAACTAATAATTTTTTAAGTTATTATAATATATAATATAATATATTTTTTAAAAACTAATAATTTTTAAAATTATGAGCAATTCCACGAAGAAAGTGAAGCTTTTCTTCTGGATCATAAGTTTGAATCAATGTTTCGATACGTTTATCTCGGTATCGCTTCTTCTTTGGGACAACAACTCCGTGGTTATGTTGAGCAATTTTTGCGCTACTTAAACTCTCTCCTTTTTTTAAAGCTGTTATTAAAGACCACAGGTTTGGTGGACATTGGTAACAATTGAAGTGTGCAATGTAAAACTCAATAAACACGTTTGCACAATTAAGTAAAACTAACATTAATACAGGGTGGCGTAAAGTCACCCGATTTTCTTTGGCTGTAATTTTTTTTACGAGTGAAAACTTCAGTTCTGCTTTTAGATTGTGTTTATTTGATGTTTTATTTTATTATTTTAATTGTTAATTTTTTATTACTTAATTTTGTTTTATTTAACTTTACTATTGAAATAAAATTTAGTATTTTCTTAAGCCAAATGGTACTGAATACGGACCTGACCCCTATTGTTTTTGATACCATTCTTTTCATATTATTATTCATTATTTTTTTATGATTGTTTACCCAGAACTCGAATAGGTGCTACTAGCAAGGTGGCTAAATTAAAAAAAAAAATTTTTTAATTTTTAAAAATAAAAATTTTTTTTTTTAATTTAAAAGTGGTAGCGAAATGTCCCCGGGTGCGAAATGTCCGGGTGCGAAATGTCCTAGTAGCAAAATGTCCCGGTAGCGAAATGTCCTGGTAGCGAAATGTCCGGGTGCGAAATGTCCGGGTGCGAAATGTCCGGGTGCAAAATGTCCCGGAGCGAAGTGTCCGGCCACCAGTCTGATTAACGGGTTAAATCCAAAATAGCGCTGATTATTAAGAATAATCGGGAGTTAATCCACAAGAGGTTCACTTTTTATCGGATAAAATTGTTTTTGGACGAAAACATTTAAAAATTGCGAAAGCGTAGCTTGAGCAGTTTTTGTAGATCCATTAATTCGAGAGTTTAGGGCTATCATATTTGAGTCAATAAAAACCAATTTTATCCAAATAAAAAGTGAATTTAAAACTTCTACATAAGTTAATGTTATTAAATGAACTTGACTCGGATCACAATCCAGTTCTCTTACAACTGGGGGATCCCGAGCAAGCTAACAATGCAAAACCCAGACAAAAAACCTGCTGGTCGGAATTCAAACGCCGATTCTCGCATAAACTTGGGGCCCCCATACATTCAGACGAAGGAGGATCTCGATAGGTTTGTCAACACCGTCAAAAACAGAATAATAGAAGCGGTGACCTGTAGCAACCAGAACCCTTCCGGCGCGCGACAACCGAAAGGGGCTCCAAGCCGACATCAGGAAGTTGATTTAGAAGAAAAACCGGGTAAGGCGTCGTGCGCAGCGCACAGGCTACCCGGGAGATCGACTGGAATACAGCTCCATGAAACGGCAGGTCCAAAATGCAATTTCAAAGTATAAGAATATCAACTGGGATAACATGTTGAGGGACCCTTCAAAATCCCTCAGCATGGAAGTTGGTGGAAAGGACTCCGAAATAAAAAGCAAAACATCCCTCCCTCTCTAGATGGACTAAACGGAACAGCTCTAAGCGCATCTGAGAAAGCTGAAGCACTTGCCGGCAGTCTAGAACCCAACATTGATATTTCCACTCCCGACCTCACAGAAAGGATTGAAGCTGAGGTCGAAGAATGGCTAGAACTAGACCACACACCCATTATCGAGACAAATATAAACGAAATTAAAAGTTTTATTAAGACGTTAAAGCTTAAAAAAGCTCCCGGTCGCGACGGTATTATGAACAGGGTGATCGCGAAACTGCCCAATGGCGGCAGTCACATACTTCATCGATACAGTGCTGCAACTCGAGCACTTTCCAGATTGTTGGAAAGTGGCCGACATCACTATGCTACGCAAGCCTGAGTTCCAAGACTCTCTGTCTCGTACAGAGCTATATCAGCCTGCTCCCCGCACTCGGCAAATTAGCAGAGAAAGTTATACAATCCAGACTTAATGGCCCTGGCGGAAAACCAATATATTCCCAACGAACAGTTTGGCTTCCGCGCAGGACACTCCACCACGCAACAAGTGCTGAGGCTAGTGATGCACATCACGTTGTACTGAAATAAAAACCAGACAACGGGAGTTATGTTCCTCAATGTCGTCAAAGCCGTAGATAAGGTCTGGCATCAGCGTTTGCTATACAAACTCATTCAAGGCGGCGTCGACTCAGCGCTTATCAGGCTGATAGCGCCATACCTGTCGGACCGGAAATTCGGAATCAGGGTGGTGGGTACAGGGTCTACGGAGTGATCAATCGAGCCCCGAGTCCCCCCAAGGATCTATTCTTGCTCCAACCCTGTAAATCTATTACGCAAAAAACGTTCCAATCCCCATACTCACTTACACGATTCCCTCGGCCCAGCTTATGCTGGACGCTTGCAACCCCAAA
Source organism: Cantharis rufa (assembly GCA_947369205.1). Lineage (NCBI taxonomy): Eukaryota > Metazoa > Arthropoda > Insecta > Coleoptera > Cantharidae > Cantharis > Cantharis rufa. The sequence goes on along the minus strand of OX376306.1, from coordinate 30,391,679 downwards.
GCAATCCTGCAGTTGCCGACTTCACCACCCCAAACGCGTCAGCCCGGATAATCCTTTACATTTTTTTTTTAGAAGATGACGCCAACAACAAAGAAGGAAGCAAGGACCGACTCACAGCAAGCCAAGTCGCCACAAAGGGAAGAAGACTACATCACCAAAAACTGGAGACAATCGAGTTCCTATATTTTAAATTTATAAATAAATAAGTCTTCTCTGAGGGTTGAGACATGAAGCGAGGTCAGGGTTGCTCTGGATGGGATAGTAAGGGACGAGTGGGTCATGGAAACGACCAACTGACCTTCCAATTCTGCCCGAATCAACCGACTCACTCCCGAAAGTATACAATACAGCTCAAAGCTATGGTATCCAAAATAAGGTCACGATTTGATTTGATTTGAATAAATTTCAGTACACACCCTGTAATAGTCATGGCTAGGTTATGCATCTACGACATTGGGAAACGTTTCGATTGCAGCGATGTGGAATTGCTGCTGGTCGACATTGAAGGAGTTTTGTCGTCGACTAGGTGTTATGAATTTCTCCTTGCTATTGAAGATTGCTTCAATAACGTCGTGCAGCACGTCACAGAACTATGCCCGGTCTGATTGTGAGTCATTTCTTCTAGCGCTTTCGGATAATTAATCGGTGCTAATCAGGGCCCAAAATTTATAAAACTAGGGTTTTCTATTATTGTAAAACTCAATATGCTAGTGTGTATTTTAGATTGGATGAGTATTTGCTCTGAGGGTGTTTGTCAAAACTTATTAAAAAAATCATCCGGGTCGTAACAGAACTCAAAAATGACGGATCTCTAAAAGCTGGAAATCGAAAAATTGCAAATTATTCAATGATGTTAATCACCAAGCGAGTGCAAGTCAACTGACCACGCACCGTCAACAGAAAGCATTATTAACGTACTTTTTATGCGAAAAATTAAAATCAATTAATTCCTAAATTAATCGATATTTGGAGTTCATTCATAGTTTAATCGCGTCATTGTAATATCCTCTTTCAAATTCTGCAAATATTTTAGTGATATCTATGTATAAAAACCTGTGGGCCTGGTACCTGGTATCTGCGATCCCTATTAAATCCTTAACTTTACATTTAATTAATAACAGAAGTATGATATAAACAAATACAATAAGTAATAAACATTTAAGAATTTTTTTAATCTCCCCCCCCCTCCTATCTAATTTATTATTGTTTATTGTTATTAACATGTGATATATTTGTAAAAGTTCAAATCTTTTACATATTAAAAATATTTATCAAGTGACTCACACTATTATATCAATTAATTTGCATAGTTTTCATCTTATAATCAAGTAAGTTATGCAATTAATTAATTTTTCTAAACTTAAAAAATTTAAACTTTTACAAAAAATATTAATCATAATATTAATCATGCTAATTTCATTTCTGATTTTGTAAAATCCGAATATTTTATCTATTTTAATTTTTGAATTCCAAGATAATGAATGTATAATATTATTATAAAATGCATTATAAAAACTAGTTTTTTTGAAAACTTATTATATTCACAAAATTATTTCATAAAAGTTTATTGTAAATTTGAACTTAATGTGAACGTATAAAAAAATAAAGCCGACAAAAACAAAACTGAAAAGCGAAAATTTCGCTATTTCGGCAACAATTTTTAATTGATTGATAATTTTGAAGTCGGTGGCCTGTTGTATTTTTTTTTATATATACTTTTGTCCATTTTTTTTACTAACTTTTTAGTTTTTGTTTGTACAACTTGGCACCGACTTCAAAATCATAAATCAATTAATATAATTGTTGCCGAAATAGCGATATTTGTGCTTTTCAGTTTAGTTTTTCATTTTTAACTTTTTAGTTTTTTTTTTTAATTTTCTTTTATTTTTCACTTTTCAGTTTTGTTTTTCGTCTGTTTTATTTTTTCTTAAAAAGTTTTAATTATAAAGATTTTTTAAATTTTTATCAATCAGACTTTTTATCCATCATCAGACCGTCGATGGAAGTCATAAATATATAGGGCACTCTAAAGTTTTTATACATGCCAAGTTTCTTCAAAAAATCGGCTTACAGGTGAAAATTCAGTGGATAAATCATATTTAGTGGAAACCGTCCTCACCTGAGGAACGTGTTTTAATATAATATAAATAATTAAAATTATTAGCTCTTGAAAATTTATGTAAATATAATAATAAATCAATCATCCCCCATTTTTTTAACCTTTAGGGTTGGAATTTTTATTTGAAATTTATATGGGACCACCATCGAGGTATACCCCATCTAATAAAAAAATAATCATCAAAATCGGACTATTCTGGAAAAAGTTATGCGTGGTCATCCATGTTCCAAAATCACTCTTTTTAATTTTGAATTTTAAATTTAATTTTGTATTTAAATTTTATTTTAATTTTGTAAATTTGAAAATTTTATTTAATTATTTTTGTGGATTTGAATTAAATTCAATTATATTTTTATTATTATTACAATTATTAATCAATAATTATTGTAAATAATTTTGTCAAGTTGTAATATTTGAAATTTTGTTCGTGCCAATATTTTATTTTTATTTTAGGTTGGTACGAAAATGTATTATAACTTTGCGTTTTGCCAGGTCCGTCAAAACGGATAGACGCGTTTTACGGAGGATCTCCGTAGGATTGTTAATTTGTGTCTCTATTTGAGATGTTTTTTGATTTTTCTAGTGAATAAAAGTTTTTGATTTCGTTGTAAGTGAGTTTTATTATTAATTTGGATGTTTTTTTAAATAAAATTGAATGGTGGTAATTTGAAGACAGGAAAGTGTAAGTGCGAGGCATGTGATGTGATTGTGGAAATTTGTTGGATATTTAAAAAAGTTGCTTTAGATTTGTTTTAAAAAATTAAGAGTCTCGTGTTCGAAAAAGTGAGTGGCCCGAGGAAAGTAAGACTTTCACGAAAATTGTTTATTTTATAATTTGATAATACAGCCGGGTCATCTCAATATACATGTCGAATTGATAACCTCCTCCTTTTTTTGTTTTCGTCGGTTAAAAAATATGAACGTAAATATGAAATAAGAACAAATAAATATTGAATATCAAATAAATATTATTTTCAAAAATTACAGTGACCAGCACAAATTTAAAAATTCATTTTATCTTGAAAGCAATTGTTTTACTTTAATGTCGACAAGAAAACCATTTATAGTGTAAAATAGTTGAAATTTTATTTGAATTAGGTTCCAACCCTTTATTGTCTAAAATCAACGGCTTCACAAATAAATGCCAAGTTTTTTGTTTTTAATTTAATATTTTTTTTCTGATGCTCTTTTCTAGGTAGAAAATTTAACTGACAACTTCTCTCCTTTGTCAAGTTTTTTGAAAACCTATTATATTTCACGAAAAGTTGTAAACAATCAACAAAACGGCACAAAACAAAAAAATGGAGAAAATTATCAAGATACAGGATGTATCAAAATACAGGGTAATAAAGAAAAGAAAAACTAAAAAGTTTTATAAGCCTTCAGTCGAGATGACCTTATCAAATTAGATAAGGTACTACCTTCAAATATCCAGCCACTGTTTTTATTGACGCCAAACAAGTACCGCCAACTTTTGTTTTAAGATGAAAAAGCAGATTGTTTGGCAAAAAACATGAACCACGCCACCGATATTGAGACTCGAGTTTTGATCTTACTCTAACGAGATGGATCTCATCGGTCAACCGTTGGTGGACGCAGTACCAAGTTCTACCGAAGTCTCCACTCGTAATTTGCATTGCTTAAAACTTTAAGCAGCGACTACAACATTTAGCGCCATACAGTGGTGTAATATTGAAGGTTTTATAATAGTGGTGTAATATTGAAAAAAATGCAGTGGCTGGATATTTTGAAGGTAGTACCTTATCTTATGATAAGGTCATCTCGACTGAAGAGATGAAGAGGATCTTTCCATAGAAGAAGATCTCACAATAACACAGATCCAGAGAGACCTAGAAGAACAAATACCAAAGGAGTATAAAGTGCTCGACCTACGTCCATACTACCAGGGCACTCAAATCGCCAAAATCGAGGCGAAAGAGGAAACGGCCAAAAAACTGGTAACACTCAAAAAGATTCGAGTGAGAGATCAACAGATGACGAAGATGCTAGCTCCCGGGCCATGCTCAAGATAAATGCCAAAACGAAGACAGTGCACGCAAATGCCTTAAATGCGGGGAAGAAGGACACTATGCCACAAAATGTCAAAAAGATCGACCCTTTTGCGTGCTCTGCAAACTCGAGGGACATAGGACCACCAGCCAAAGCTGCCCCTACTTAGGAAAATCCAAACCTAACAAGAGATGCTATGAGTGTGGAGAGCTCGGTGGAGAGCTTGGTCACCTCCGCAGAAGATGTAGTAAAATGCGGGAGACGCAAACCCAAACGCTCCGCGAACATGAAAATAAATAGGGTGGGGGTCCTAACAGGCAAATCTTCACACTGCGAGGTTATCTCAGGATCTCCTGAATTAGATCTCAAAAAAAGACCAGATCACCGTAGTGCTAGCAAGCGAACCAAACAAGGCTCGAGCCAACTGCAATGCGGCAATCTGGTTAACAGATTGGCACACGGTGGGAGACTCCGGAAAGGGAAGCTTCTATGTGTGGGTGGAGAGAGAGGAAATCGAATATTACAGCTGCTACCTCTCCCCTAATATAACAGATCAACAATTTGAAAAAGAACTCAACGTGCAGTGCAAGAAAAAGAAGACCTCCACTAATCATGGCAGGAGATTTTAACGCAGAGTCCAGAATGGGGAGAAATCTATGAAAACAAAAGAGGAAACATTTTGGCGGAGACTATAGCATTGCTGGGACCGGACGTCCATAACATCGGCGGCACACCGACGTTCGGAAGAGGAGGATCGGCCTCGGTGGTGGACGTGGCTTTTGCTTCCCTCAGCCTCCAACAATACATCCATAACTGGCGAGTCACAGACGAAGAGACAAGCAGCGACTATGCCTACATGCGCTTCAAAATCGAGCCCCCTCAGTTGCACAGTTCCGAGAGCCCAAAGATAGTAGGACCAATTACATGGGTGGAAAACAAAATTGACGTTGAAAAGACGAAATAACTGACGAAAATTCCACAAAAAATTGAAACAATTGAAGACCTCGAACTAGTTCTAAAAGTAATCAGAGATGGGTCCATATGCCACGCAGATCCAAAACAAACAGAAGACGAGTATACTGGTGGAACACATGGATTGCTGCGATCTGGCGAGAGTGCTACTACAACAGAAGAGTCTGTTAGAGGCGTCGGCGAAGAAGAAACAAAAATGATGCCGAACAACGGATGGCATACGAAGAAAAGAGGAAGGAGCTATTAACCGCGATACAGAAGAGTAAGATAGTGGCTTGGAAGAAACTCTTAGAAGAGCTTAATAATGACGTGTGGGGCATGGGTTTTCAGATACACTGAAAAAAAAAGGTACGTCATATTGATGAACACTATTCATCAAGTGAAATTCATCGTAATGATGAAAAAATCATCAATATGATGTACAAAATTATCCATAAAATTTGATGAATGATGAAAGATTCATCAATACAATGAATTTGGTTTCATCGCTTTATCTTTATCATGGTGATGAAATAATCATCAATATGACGTACCAAGTCATCGATGAAGTTTAAAAAATGATGAATGGTTCATCAATACAGTGAATTTTGTTTCATCGATTTATTTTTATTATGTGGATGAAATAATCATCAATATGACGTACCAAGTCATTGATAAAGTTTGAAAATGATGAATGATTCATCAATATGACGTACGAAATCATCAATTAAGCATTACTGAGTATTTCCCTCTGAAAATTTCTTCCAATGAAATCACTCTATTTTTTTAATTTAAACAAATGGCAGCGAAGTATCAGCGGGTATTCATGCACTAGTGCAAATACTCGGGTATTTCAATTTTTGTCAGAAATGGAGTTTTATTTTTAAACTCAATATTTATTTATTAAAATTACAATTCGTACAATTAAAAACGCAATTATTGTAAGTAACGCCAAATTCGTTTCTCGAAGTCCCCCTTTCAGGATTTTTAGTAGTACTTGATTTTGCTACTTCTTGGTGACGCACTTTCAAAATTAATTCTGTGTGATGTTCTTCGTCCAGTTTTAAATACGAATTTATCGAACTCACACTACTATGCCCTGTGATTTTTGCAATTGATGTTCTCCTACTTCATTTTTCGCTAAATTTGAAACCGCTGTAGAACGATTTGAGTGGTTTGTAATTTTGAATCTTTTTGCATCTAATCCTATACTCTCTGCTGCCATCGAAGTCCACTTTGATATTATATTCCTTCCGACAGGCGAATTTTTATAGAAACCAATTGATTTTTTTTGTTCCCATAAAGGATTCGGAGTTAGAAAAAGGCGACTTGTAGTAATGTGTTTTCCTCTTTTTTCTATCAATTTATGAAATAATCTGTAAAATAGTTTCAAACAATTAAATTAAGTTAATAAAATTTTTTATAGATTTAACGTACCTTACTGGACATCGATCAGAATTTTTCTTGTTTTCAACCAGCCATTTATTTTCAGTCAATCGACGCGCCCCACCTGTTTGTTAAACACTGGATTATAAATAATTCGTCCTGTAGGCTTGCCAAAGTTGTTGGTTTCTTCCTTAAAGAACGTTGTTAGGCAGTTTACTGCTTCACCCCCTCGAAAAGCCAGTTCATAGGACACAATATGGTAAAACTTACGTTGCAACCCTTCTGAAGTGTTTTCGTCTCACATACTTCATTTTTTTCATCATTTTTTCGTGCTCTTCTGAGCTAAAAGTTCCAGAACTACATTTTCTTTTATCACTAAATGCCTGTAGTTCCTTTCTTTTGGCGTTTCGTGCATTTCTCGCATTTTGAAAGACTTTTTAAAGACTGCATTTTTGATATACTTGTTCATCCATCGTATTGATGAATACGTTTAAATTATAGATGAAACAAAAAATGATGTATAATTGATGAAGTTTTCTTCATCACTAGTATGAACGTGTTCATCGAAACAAAATTGATAACTTTTCATCAATATTATGAATGTTTTCATTAATATGATGTTACTTCTTTTTTTCAAATATTGGACTTCAGCTGAAGTGGCATCATATTGATAAAAGTGTTTCATCACATTAATGAAAAGAGCATCACTGTGAGCCGATGAACAAATTCATACTAATGATGAACAGTGTTTATTGTTTATATATTTTGTTTCATTAATAGTATGAACATATTCATCAATATGATGAACGAGGTCATTAAAAATGTTAAAAAAATTGTTTAAATTTTTTTTAAAAATTGTTTTGTTACATTTGTTAAAAAAAATTTTTTGTTTATATTGATGAACACTATCATCATCATTGATGAGAACTAGTTCGCTAATAGCGCACCAGGGCTTTGAATTAGTTTATCAATTGCGCATCTGAGGTCGCTATGTACGCTGGCGCGCCATTGGTGAACTACTTGAAATTTAAATTATATCAAAATACAAGAGTTACTACAAATTGGTTTTTATTTTGTTGGTACATTATAATCCGATGTCTAATAATTACGATACATGCTAAAGGAAAATTAATATATTTTATTTATTTAAATGAATAGCTTTTTTATCGAAGTTGGTAGTGTCTAGAGAACTCCCCATTAATTAGACTTATTACTAACAGCACGAAAATTTAGCTGTGATTATATAAATAAAAACAATGTTAGAATCTGACCAAATAAAAATTTTTTAAAATTCAACAAATATCTACCTTCGATTTTCGATTTTTACTTTATTTTCTTACGCATTCGCACATTAATATTACTTATTCACAAAAGCAAAAATATGAATCGATCAAACAGTTTAAACGAAAGTTGTGCATCGGAAGAAAACTGCGATTTAATGACACAATTAAAAAGTTGGGAGAATATTTATATAATCATCTGATTGGTAAGATAAATATTTTTTTAATTTTTTTTGTAAATGCTATTCCTTTTCAGGTTCAGAAGCTAATGCAGAAGTTGTGATCAACAGATTTAAGTATGATAATTTATCCCATGAAGAATTTGACAGCTTATGACAAACTTGTACGCAATACCGTTTGAAAGAATTAAACGAAATAAAACAAATAATGGATATTTTTCACAAATGGCCCCAATATAAAAAACCGAACGGATATCGCTATGTATGTTCTCCACCTAAACTTCTTTGATAATTCACTAATACTATTTTGCTTTTTAGATTGATCTAGATTTTAACGTGCTCTATTCGGATAAGTTCTAGCATTCTAAGTGAAGGCTGGAGTAAAGCTTTTGCAGAAATTTAAAATTTTCTCCAGAACAGCAAAAAAGATAAAAAAAAACAGTTGCTATGCTTAGTAAGATTGACTCAGGCGATTTCGACAACGCTAAGAAAATTATAACACTGTAAAGGTTAAGGCTAATTTTTGCATTCTAGATTTTTCAATATTAAATTTGCTAAATAGCATTCATGCATATTTTATTCCTACTAAGAAGGTGGCACAGAAGGGTACAGATGATGGTACTAAAACCATTAAACGGTTTACTGTTAAGGATTCCCAAATATCATTTTGCTTAGATTATTTTTTGATTTTTTTTTGAAGAAATTGAAGAAGCTATCCAGCCTTTTATCTTAGCGCTGAAATCCCGAGAGGGACAAGGTTTTGAAGAATTTTTGGTTTATATCAAAATGTACAAGACTGTTAAGAGCCGTGGATGTATGTCTAAAAATGTTTTATCTCTTTGACACAAAATATCCTCTTGCATGTGGACAATTTTGGGAATTTTTAGCGTTATTCTTTTATTTTAAAGATAATGCGAAAACAAAAGAAGAGTTCAACAAAATTATCATTGATACTAGAAAAATTGATGTAAATGAAACAAAAAAAATTTTTTGATAACATGCTTTTTTGTAATTAATAAAAAAAATTTTTCTTAATAATTGTTGTTTGCTATATTGAAGAACGCGTTTATCATATTATTATAAGAACACGTTTATTATATTGATGTAAGTGATCATTGTTATGATAAACGAGTCATCTTATTTAAGTTCATCATGTTTATGTAAGCGACCATCGAGATGATGAACGAGTACGTCATTGTAATAATTTTGTTCATAATATTAAAGAATACGTTCATCATATTTATGTAAGCGATTATCAATATTTATGAATGCAATCGTCAATACGATGAACACGTACGTCATATTAATCATTATGTGCATCATATTTATGAATCGATTCATCATATTTATGAATGCAATATTCAATAAGATGTTATTCATCATATTGATGAATATGATCATCGGCTGGATATTGATGATTTATTCATCCATATGATGAACATGTTCATCACTATGAGAGCACTTTTTTTTTCAGTGTATATGTTACCGACAATTTGCGAACTCCGGCAATTTGCAAAATGCCTAGGTAATCTGCAAACCGACTAAGTCGTCAGCTAATATGCAAATTCACTAGTACTTTAGGAAATCTGCAAAATGGCTACGGTGTTTCAGGCAATTTGCAAATTGTCTATATTGTTAGTTAATGTGCTTTTTGAGTATGTAACAAACTCACATTGACTAGGCAATGTAAAAAGCGATATTTTAAATAGATAATTTTAAAAAAACCATTTATTAAAACATAGCTCGTTGAACATTTTACAATTTAAATTTAATTTTTTTATTTTTTATTTAATTACATTTTATTTTACAATAAAAACTATAAACCTATAAACATTAGGTTATTTATTTTTACATGGATTAGAAAAGTGACAGCGACTATTAAACATTACTCTATTTTTAAGGCATTTGCATGATTTATTTATGCACTTCTTTGTACAATTACATTTCAACGTTCCCTGACCACCTGTAGAAGAAGCAGTTGCCACTGCCACCCGAAGACTAATTTCGTCTGCAGGTACATCTTCTGCATGTATAAAGTTTTGTGTCACCGGTTCAAATTCATTTCGACTGTAGCATTTCTGAAGAACTCCTGCTCTAGTGCCAATTTTATAAAATCCCTCTTCTTCGCCAAGAACTACACCTAACATATTCCTTGGATCTGTTCGACCCCTGTCGAAAGACGGAATGGGTATGATTACATTATCGTCGATAGTGCAGGTTTTTAATCTTTTTTCAGAATTTCCAAGCATTTTATTTGCTTGAAGATCTTGACAAGTTTTTGTTTTATTCCTCTCAACATTTATATTGCGGCTTCTTATGCAATACAAACAAACTATTATATTGTTGATACTTTGGCTACATTGAGTTTCGTAGACACAATGCTTGCAGTCGGCACAGTTTCGTTCAGTCTCACAAGTAGATTCACAAACAGTGCACATTTGTTTGTTTACAACTTCTAAATTGCAATCTAGTATAACTTCCATATCTTCAATGTTTGTCGTAAAGTCTTCTAAATTATTTTGCTGGTTGCTTACGTGTTCTTCTATAATGTTGACTCCCTCTTCATTATTTTCTACATCGCATTCAGACCTCATAATTGCAATGTTATCATCAGATACTGTGTTTCCATTCTCCAAACTCGGTTCTTCAAAAAGGGTTTCCAGTTCTTCTTCAGTATTAATTTTTTCAATCATTTCTTTCGGTATAGGTAATCCATTTAAACCTACTTTTAAAGGCATTCCAAAAAGACTCTCATAGGGTGAACGACGAATACCGGCATGCAGTGCTCTATTTTTAGATATTTGAACAAAGGGAAAAAAAATAAAATGTAATTAAATAAAAAATAAAAAAAATAAAATTAAAATTGTAAAATGTTCAACGAGCTATGTCTAATAAATGGTTCTTTTAAAATTATCTATTTAAAATATCGCTTTTTACATTGCCTAGTCAATGCGAGTTTGTTACATACTCAAAAAGCACATTAACTAACAATATAGACAATTTGCAAATTGCCTGAAACACCGTAGCCATTTTGCAGATTTCCTAAAGTACTAGTGAATTTGCATATTAGCTGACGACTTAGTCGGTTTGCAGATTACCTGGGCATTTTGCAAATTGCCGGAGTTCGCAAATTGTCGGTAACATATACACTCCTAGGCCCTTTGACAGATTTGAAGCAAATTTTGTACACTTACTCGGTAGGACTACGGCTAGGTTCTTGTGCAAGATAATGTTAAAAAAGTTGAAAGGAAAGTGAGATCTCACAAAATGACGCGCATAAACGGATTAACGAAATTTGCATAATTCCCCCCCCCCCAAAAAAGGTATTTCTAGAGTATACAGACCAAGGCAAAGTATTATATTTTTAATGAGATTTAGAATAACTTTATTTGGAATAAAGTTTAAATTTATTGTAATTAATTTGACTTTGTTTTTATTATCCTAAGCTTGTTTGAGATGATCTAATTCAGTTTTTTATAAAAGTTTAATAAACGCGAATCCTAACCATTAAATAAATAATTGCAATTTAAAATTTGATTCCTCGTAAGACATGATATACCTATAACAATTTGTGGTTTGCAATAATTTAGAAAGAAAGATAAAATTCGTACGAAAGGAATTTGTATTTGTATTGTATTTTCCAGCACTGTTTGATGATAACATTATAACATTTTTAAATAAAAGCGCGTTTTAACCCTTTGCAATTTGATTTACTTTGGCAAGATACCTAAAGATGTCTGTTAACTAGTGGTCGTTCATTCATATAATTTTTACTACATAGTATTTAGTTTTACACGTGATTATTATTTAATAAGAAATATATATTCAAAGTATATGCAATTCCGATAAAAGCAAGCAGTATACGTAAACACGACCTCGGGCTAGCAATAGGAAAAAACCTGTACACTACAACTTTTGGTCGTCAGTTATATTCTTATAAACCTTCATCACATATTATTAGAAAAAGATAGTCGTAACCGCAAACACGCCATAGTTTTGAATCAACTGTTATAGTCGGATTTCCTCCAGTCTGTGTTTAACCTCTAATGGCATCAAAACTTAATTACAATTTTTGCATGAAATAGCTACTGCTACTACTTCAGTATTTGTGCTTAGTGACTAAAATTTTCTTAAGGTAAGTTAACAGAAATTTTAGTTTCTTGCCCAACCACCCATGATTTTTTTAATTCCAAATCTCAGTTTTGTGCGTCTTTTGGATTTTGAGGATTTGCTGCTAACTTCGTTGTAGTCTTTTGTAAATATTCGCTTTTTTCGTTTGGTGTTGTCTGATAGACTTTCTGATTGTCAAAATTTTAAAATATTATTTCAATCTTCAAATTAAAATTTTGCAAAAGTTGTTTATCTTCCAAAAATGTTTTGCCTTTTTAGCCTATTTATTTTTTGAGAAAATCTGCATTCCTCCCCCGCAGTAAATAAATTTTCATTTTATGTTCATATTTTCTGTTGATAAAACTTGCAAAGTTGGCAACTTGATATATTTCGCCGAAAACAATTTTCCGGAACACGATGCGATTTACCGCGCCTATCTCAAATTTAAATTTTTGAAATCTTTACGACGACGCTGCATATGATTGAGTTTGACATTATCCGTCATGCTATTGAAATGTTGTACGTCAGCAAATCCCTACCTGTCATTATAATTTCGGCTCAGTGGACCATTCAAAAGGAGAATATGCGAATTACGTCACAATAAACAAGTGAAGTTAGTCGATTGTGTCTAGGATAGATATCTAGTCGATGAACGAGTTAGATCGTGGATAGAGGTCTCATTAAATATTATTTATAATTTGTATTTTGTTTGTAAGTGTTACTTATTTTTTTTTTCTAATTTAATTTGCACCACTTATTTAATTTAAAATTTTTTTAAAGGAATTTTGTTTTGCTCATTAATTGGAATAAAATTTAAAATGTAAGTGGTGCAAAACGGCATAAGGGTAATATTAACAACAATTAATTAACATAGCGACCAAAAGAACAAAAAAAATTATTCATTAAATTTTAAGAATTAAATTAAATCTGATTTCCTCCAAACTAAAGGACAGTGAACTCTTTCAGTGAATATTTGAATTTTACTTTACGGCGGAGAGTAAAAAATGGTATAACATTCATAAATTTAACAAATTTCGAAATCTACCTTTTCTAAAAAAAATAATATGTTAACATTGACGTTCGTATTTACATAAACTACAATCCTTAAAAATGGGTTACAGCTTTGTTCCTTAGGAACATATCTTGGAATAAAAAATTGTAAACCATTCTATTAGGAAAATATTTTTAGATATTAAAGCAATGGATTTTGATTCGGAACTTAACAAAATATTGGATGATTTTGAACCAAGCAACTTTTTAAAGGAACTCTCGCCCCTACAAGTGGAACCATACGTTATCATTGTAGAGCAACCAGCGAAAAGATCACTCCGATTTAGATACTTAAGTGAAGGAAAATGGGCTGGTTCAATTCGTGGGGCTAACCATACGCCATCCAAAAAAACCTTCCCAAAGATTGAAGTTATTGGTTACCGAGGTAAAGCTTCGGTTGAAGTCTCTTGTGTTTTGGATGATTATCCTTATAAGTTCGTATTTTTATATTTCACATGAATACATTTTAAGCTTATTTTTTAAATTACAGGCAGCATCCGCACGAATTAGTTGGAAGGGAAGGATGTGCAAATGGAGTGTGCAGATTACCCATTCCGGAAGAAACAATGTCGTTAACATTTTCGAATTTAGGAATTCACTGTGTAAAAAGGGATGATATCAAAAAATCTTTAAACTTAAGGAAAGATATAGGAGTAGATCCATTCAAAGGTGATAACTTATTAATATTATAAAATCTCTAAATCTCATTAATGTCATCAATTTTCAGGTGGATTTTCTCATGCGTCTGAAATAAACGGCAAACGTTTAAAATCTCTGAGACTCTGTTTTCAAGTTTACTTAGAAGAAAATGGAAATAAAATTCCTTTGAAACCAGTGGTTAGCGATACAATTATTCATCAACAAAAACCAAATAAACTCGTTATTGTAAAATTGTCACACTGTGTTTGTCTGGCTACTGGATCCGAACACGAAATTATGATATTTTGTGAAAAGGTTAGTTAATCTTCTTCATAGCATTTTTGGCTTGCCAAAAAATTTCAATTTATGAGATATACACCATATAGGTTTGCAGATTGACAAGGACGATATAGAAATTCGTTTTTATAAGGAGAGTAATAATGTGTTGGTATGGGAAGGTTTTGGATCTTTTGAAGATAAAGATATTCACAAAGAACTTGGAATCAGTTTTAAAGCTCCAAGTTACATAGACGTAAACATTACAACACCGGTAGAGGTGTTCATCCAATTGAGAAGGCCTTCAGATGGTATTTGTAGCGAAGGATTACGTTTTGAGTATCTTCCAGTTTCTACGAATTTAGGTAAGTTCTGAAACCATTTTAGTTTTTGATTCCACAATTTAAATATGTACACCTTTTGCAGTTCTTCCTAGGATAGGAGTTAAACGTTATAGACGAAATGAATTAACTGATAGGTTAGAAGAATACCAAAAGCAATGTAAGTAATCAAAACGGTATTAAACTGAATAATAAATTTTTTTCAGTAAGTTTTGCTTCGACCAGCAAGGTACAGCAGCATTGTAATTTGAACTACAACTGCAATCCAAATGTGGCAATAAATCAACCTCCTTATTCACATAATAATGAATTTGAAACAATTCCAAGCTTTCTTCCAAGTTTCTCTACGACGTGGGGATTGGTTGATCATTCAAATAGGTTTTTAAATACAAACAACTTAAGCCCCACGAACTTGCTCGATTCAGATATTAGAGAAGAGCCAAAAATTTTAAACCAAAACGTATTTGCCAACATTCCATCAAATAATTTGTCAATAAAAAACGACGATATCATCAACAATGAGATCGGCTCGGAAGAAAACACCCAAGGAAGAGAATTTAATTGGCAGTTAAACAATAGTCCTGAAATAAGATTTTGATAATAATATATTGTTGTAGAACCTAAAAATATTGTGTCACGATGCTACTATATATATTGAAATGATATATAAATGCAACCTTGGATAGATAGTTAAAATGACATTTACGTCTTTTAAAGAAGGAATGTCTTAACTTTTGTAGAAAATTTCTAAATAATCGTTTTTTAAATTTTTATTTGGTTTTTCTAATTTATAACCTAATCGACGATAATTTTATATTAAATAAGTTTTATAAGTGTGCTTGAACATCAAGAAATGCCCTCAAGACGAGATATTCACAAATGTTTATATTATAATATTCTTGGGCTTGAAAGGTCCAAATAAAGATAATATTTATTCTAGCTTCTGTATTATTAGATGACTTATATATACTTCAATTTTTTTATTCATTCCTTTCACTTTTTTCATAACTTTCATTTCTATATTTTACAATTTTATTTATTCGATATTAATTTCTTTCATTAAATTTTTTCTCAAAATTATTTTTATTATTTTTTAATTGTTTTTTTGTTTTACTTTACTTGCTACATTCGATATATTTATAAGAAATCACAACCATATCAATATTGTAAATATTTTTCCTAATTTTAAAACAAGACTGAGAGTAAAGATTATGAAAAGACTAATTTTATTAAATTAATACTTTTTATATATTGTAAATATTTAAAAAATAGTATATTATATATCAAGGTTGTAAAGACTATCATTATAGCCCTCTATACATAAAGTAGGTATATAATCAATATTATATTCCGTGGTGCTAGGCTATAATAGTCTTTACATTTTGAAATTCATAAACTCAAAAATACATTATTTTTTTTTGAAAGCTAGGATTCTCAAACCAGCACATCGGTGATTATGTTCAAAAAAAGAAAATGTGTTATTGAATTTCAAATCATAAATCTTAGATTTTAGAATTTTAGAAGTTAGATTTCTGGTTTGAAACCCATAAGCACAATAATACTTTTATTGCGCACAAGCTTTGGTGCACTGGAGGGTATTCCATACCCCCCAGACCGCCTGGTTTGAAAACCTAGCTTTGTCTGCGTATTGTGCTTATATTATGTGCGGTTATTGAAATTTCATTACGAATTGTTATTTTAATTCGGAAATAATTCCATGACTGCTACTGTATACAATTTTTTCTAATACTAGATTTATTATAAGTACTTTTTTAAATTATTGTTAATAAATAACTGTTCTAATTAAAATATCAAATAAATTATAAAACAAATGACAGTCTTTTGTTTTGCGGCTGTGCCAGTTGCTTGACAATTTTCAGTTAATGTTGATTAAAAGTTATAACTAGTATTTTTTACGGAAGGTAAAACATTGCCTAAGAAGTAAACAGAATAAGTTACTACTTAGAGTAGTACTCGAAACATCGAGGACATCAATTCAAGATACCTAATGTAGATTTTTTTATTACTCACTAAATGTTGAAGGTTTATGATATTGAATTATTAATTTCGATATTAATAAATACATTAATTATTTAAATTTGTTTGTATAGTAAAATTTCTAAATTTTGAAATTAAAGTTGGAAGAAGGTACATATAGTCGGTTCCACGAGAGCTCGAGTATGACTCATTGATTATTGCTGTGTGAATTAACGCATACTATTCGATTGTCTTTGTCCGACTTACAAAAAAACTAATAGAAAAGAGAGCGAATATAAAAAATATGTCTTCTAACCTTGTCAATATAAATTGTAGAAACGTATGTCGATTACTTATCGTAATGTCAGCCGTCAGCTGTCAAATTGATTGTTATTGTTAAGGTCAATATTTATCTGAGTAGATGGCGTAACTGTACATATTTAAAATTCTAATTTATTTATTGTAAGGTTTTGATGCAAAAAATATATAAGATCATGGTTATATTAAAAATTATAGTATCATGTCATTCGAAACATTGTTCTTATTCTTTTCTTTTCTTAATTAAAAAAAACTTTTAGGTGTTTGACAGGTGAACTTCATAAAAAGAATTTGTGAGGTTAGTTTGAACTTCAATTGAGGAACGATCAGACAAACGTTTTATTTTATATCGTTCGGATAATTTTTATGTATGACTCATACTCGAGCTCTCGTAAGTCCGACTATACTATAAATCGTCAATAATTTAGATATCAACTTCTATAGTGCAGCTATCTTGCTGTTTTACTTTTCTATTTTATACATTTAAAATTAAAATTTTGATTTATTTAATGTTGAGGATTTATTGAAAATAATTTTCGATTTTGATTTATTTATTAATTTAGAGTTTGGTTTTCCAATTAGTCTCGCTGTTTTTATTATTTTTACCTAAAATTTTAGACCCAGAAAAAAACATCTCAAAATATTTCTTTTTTTCATTTTTTTTGTTTTAATTTTATTAATGAGGTAATTTGCAAAACTAATAATTATTAATTGTTCGTATGGTTCATAATAATTGGTACGGTTCATATTTGGAAAATCATCAACCTACCGGTGGCCATTTATTATACATAACTAATAACCTGGCATTGTTATTAAATAATGATCTACAACTAAAAATTAAAAAGTTCAAAAATTCAAAATGCTCACTATTTTGCGCAATTCGTAGATTTTCTAAAAATGTGAATAAATCTAAAAATAAAATAAAAATAATAAAAAACATAAGAGTACAAATGAGAACAAATATAAAAATAAACAAATTTTGAAAAATAAATTATTGCCTTATTACAATTTATTTAAACAACAACGGTCAAACATTAATTGAACTTTGTAAATTTTTGTCACAACACAATTTTCACAACAAAAACAATAATAAGATAAAATTATTTTCTTGAACGATTTCTTGGGGAAATCCTAATATTCTGATAAATTGTCAAAAGTTTATCAAAGTCAAATTTCAATTTGCTGCATTTTTTGTTTTGCTTTATATGTAAATATAATATTGCCGACACTATGACCTATGGGTCAAAGGTCATTTTTCGTTGTTTTCAGGAGGAAGAAAAGACTAAACGAATCATTCACATATGCATTGTTATGATTGAAAACTTCAGTGTTTGTCAATAAATTGTTCTCTAGTCGATTGGCTTACGCCCGACGGTTAAGCCATTTGACGTGACTCTAAAATCATTCATACACTTACGACCAAAGAGTGTTTTGAGTTTTTTCATACTTTAAATTCATGTTTCCGGTAGGACAATAACAGAAAAGGTGCGCTACAACATTTGGAACCCAGAAATACCCATAACTCAATTTTCAAAATTTTGTTGGTTACGCCCTTTGACCTATGAAGCGTCGATTATATTTTTGTACTGAAAGATTGAAAACTGTAATAATTTTTAAAATTGTTTTAATAATAACTTGAGAGTTTATATATTTAATTAAGAACTCTTATACGTAATTTTAAAATATTCACGAAAATTATTCCACTGCTTATTTACGTCAGTAGATACCGACTAAAATAGAAGAAATTATAATTTCAAAATTTACATAATATTATTTATAGTTTTTCAAATTAAAAAGCTGCAGAAAGTGACTATGAAAATTTAAACAAAAAATGATTAGTCATGTTTTTAGCTTCCCAATATAAAGAAAGGTATAATATTTATAATATAAAACAAATTCTTAGCATTATTTACAAACAAAAAACTGCGGCGTTGACTCACCAAATTCCGGTAAACTTTCGGTGCAATATCCAGAAGAAGATTTAATAAAAATGCAAATTTACTAAAATATATTTTTTTACGCCTCCATCGCAAGTGTTCAATTGCATATTTCAAATTCGGTGTGGAAAGCTGGTTTTCTCGCCTAACGTTTGAAACAAACAGTGATTATTTTATAAGATGTTGCGATGTTGGTATGCTTGGTTATATTTTGTACGTCAAATTGAATTAAATTAAATATGTATTACAAATTTTTGGGATAAAAGGCACTTTTTAATGCAATTTTAATACAGCTAACTTATTATTTTATAATTATTATCACACTCGCAATTTTTTAAACTTCAAATTTTGAATTCAAATGTGTTACTACCAACAACAACAAAAAATCCCTAATACTGAATATTTACAAAAATAATTAAATTTTATGTAACAAATTTAAGAAGTCGGCGTAAAAAATTACGTTTATCATGTGCCAGGAAGCTGTTTTCAGAGTACTCGTAAATACAGGCCTCGGCTGATCATCACCTCGGCTTGTAAAAAAACTCGTACTTAGAAAAATTCAGTTTTTAGCCTAATGATAAAAATAACTATTTTACTGTTATATATTTATTGTTTATAAATTTTTGGACCTCTTCTTTAGTTGATCATCCAAATCTCCAATTTAATCAAATTTCAAATTCTAATTTGCCTAGCATATAAAATGGGATTTTCTGGCTCGCAGCAGAATTTTGAGTTTTGCCCACTTTATAGCGGCGACATTTAGTATTACAAATGATAATTATTAAATTATAAATTAATTATAAATTTTCATTATTAATCTTTGGGCTCATAAATTCCTTCTCGTAATTTTAAATGCAATTCAAAAGTCGATGTATAGAATTGTGTGCTAATTGATGAAAACGGAAGTTTGACCTATATAATATACGATATCCTTTTATATATTTTTGAATCCCTGTGGTGTAAGTCACCATTCCAAGCGTTTAGCTAATTAAAATAATTTTATACATAGCCTGGACACTAATCCAAAACAAGAAACAATTTAAAATAATTATAAGTAGGTAAAATAGAATTGTAATTTTATGGGTATACTTGTTTAATATGATATAGTAGTCTCGCACGCTATCACAATTGATTATTTCAAAAATACTAAACTAGAAGAATGTTTATATAAAGATTCATGACAGGTAAGACATTAAATGAGACCCGTACAAGATGAAGTCTTTGCTTACGTTACGACTTAAATACAATAATTATAATTGCAAATATAAATAACATATAAATAACAATATGCCTCTGCCTAGCTTTAAAATTATACAACTTGTTATCATTTGCATAATATTATGATAGTGGTCAAATCACTATTTATTTAACAAATTATAAGAAATAAAATAAATATTAGAGAAAATATATTATTTTTGATAATATTTTTTATTGAATACTCCAAAATTGGGAACATGAATTTTAAAAATAAGAAATTAATAGTTGAGATAGAGGTCGTTATAATCTACAAATTAGATAAAGTTCAAAATACAAATTCGTAGTAGGACATCGGTAGTCAGGGCCGTATTAGGAATCAATAACGAATGAAAAAAATGGCAAGAAAAATATTATTAAATTCAAAATTCAAAATTAAATTTAAAAAAAAGATATCCCTTAGTGGACGCTTACTAACCTTCAAAATACATTTTCTTAGTATGGCATTCGGCTAATCGTTTGAAAAAATGATAAGTTTAATTTTATATTTTCATTGTCAGTACGAGCCCGATGAGGTCAATTTCGTTGGGTAAAACCACGAATAAGTCCGAAACATGTCGTTCGTTAAGGCGTTTTGAATTTAATAATTTTTTTCTTGCTATTTTTTTCATTCGTTGTTGATTCCTAATACGGTCCTGACTACCGATGTCCTACTACGAATTTGTATTTTGAAATTTATCTACTTTGTAGATTATAACGACCTCTATCTCAACTATTAATTTCTTATTTTTAGTTTTTACGGTCAACAGAAAGGTTTTTGAAATTTTATTTCATTTACCGTTAATTATCAGGAATTTTAAAATTACTACAATTTGTTTATCAATTTCTAGTTTATAAAGTAAACGATGCGTCTTGTTATTATATAGTAATGAATTTTTCGTAAAATGTTAAAATACGTCATATGTGGATTTATCGGGTTTCTCAAATAAGCGATTCATAATATGTATTTAATTACACGACTCTACAAAAAAAATTTTTTTTATAAATTTGTTGTTAATTTGAAGTTAAGTTTCAGTTAAGTTGAAATTTTGTATTTGAGACTCTTATATAATTATTAATTAATAATAATTAAATATTAATTATTTCACAAATGCAAAAATTGTTTTTAGGGTGGATTCCCTTCGCACCCCGCACTTTCGGATCCACCCTGAAACGATTTTGGTCCGGCGCCCGGCGGGATTTTGATTCGGCGGGTTTGTGATCCGGAGGAATTTTGTCCAAGACCGTAGTACGGGCATCATCAGTGATGAACATTTAGAATCATTTATGATAATGAATATTGAAAAATAAATCATAAATCAAATAGATAATGAGGATATTGTTAATCAACTCTCTAAGCTCATGCGCAGTGAGCCCAGGTCCGGTGAGCAGTAGTTCTGCGCATGAGCGCATGAGATTGATAATTGAGATTAAACAAATAATTTAGCGGTTAGGTTATCTACGTTGAATTTTGATGAAGGATTTATTTATAGCGAAAAATTTATTTTCTAAAAATATTTTTGTTTTTGTATCTTTGGTCGCTTTCGTAATAATCATGCATAGATAAGTATGCATTCCGACTAAATCTCATTTCATTAGTTTTTAATTCATTCATGTAGTGAGACTTATTTATCTTTCCAAAAGTTTTTCCAATTAACTTCTAATATTTGACTAAAACATCAAAACTAAATTAATAGTTTCAATTTTAGAAAAAAAAACAATTTTGGAGAAGTAACAACTGATTCTTTGGTGTTTGTGTTTCTAGCAGCCAAATAAAAAATTTTTAAGGTAAGTTATCAATATTTTAACGATATTCCTTGTTTTTGCTAAACAAAAGAAAAAATATGAACACCTCCTATGCTTTAAAGATCTGGTTGGAGCAATTTCGATCACTTAACCGCCCTTCTTTAATTCAACTTTTACAGAAGTTGTAACCCTTTTAGGTTACTGTCATGAAAATGGGACCACGAATTATAGACCATTGCAAAGAGGACAATTTTCTGAGCATTAAAAAAAATTTTTTTTTTGCGGATTATCCATTACCTTTTGAGAAAACGGCATTTAAAAATCAAAATTTTCCATGCATTTTACATAGGGAATTCGCGCTCTGCTTGGGGCGTGTTTTATAATCAGAATGAATTAAAAAAATTAATTTTAGCTTTTTTTTAAATTAATTTTTAAATACGTTTCTGCTCGGATTTATCCTTAAAACTAGGTTTATGATTGTCTAACTGAAAACCGTAATAACATAATACAAAATAAATAAATAAAATAATAACATACTAGTTCAAAGGCAAATTCATACACACGTACGGGTAACAGAACACCTTAGTGAAAATCACAGTTTGATCCTTATGGAAAAATACATGGAAAATTTTGATTTTTAAATGCCGTTTTCTCGATAACAAATGGATAAATTCTCAGAAAATTGCCCTCTTTCCAATGGTCTATAGGAAAAAGTTAAATTCGTGGTCCCATTTTCGTGACAGTTCCCCACTTTTAATATAGTATTAGAAAAACATTGTTAGAAAGAGCGGAATAGGTAGATTACAAATATAAATTTTCTTAGGTATGAATTGTTTAAAAAAATATTACAGCATCGAAGCACCAAATTAGTTGTATTTTGAAATAGAGAAGATATAATTTTTCATCAGAAACATTAGATTTAGATAATTATTTTTATAATTTTAATGTATAGCGTGATAGCGTGTTATGATATTAAATTGAAATTTTAAAAGTTAACTGGTTTAATGAGGAATTTAAACAAGATGTTCTAAGTGCATACGATACGAAAATTGACAAAAATTGAAAGAAAAAAAAACTAACTACCAGTAGCAAATTATTTGAATTATTTAAATTAGTCAATCAAGGTCAACAATCCGGAAGATAATGCAAAATGCTCGTTAATATAAACAAAGAAGTATCTGAGTTCAAAAACGAAAACCCAAATTCTTTAAATTTGTAATTACTCTAGGGTGCAAATCCTTATTTATTATTGGATTTAATATTATTTATGGATATAATTAATAAATGAAGGTCGTAATTACTTTCAAAAGTATTTATTATTTTTAATGCAATGTATTTTCAAGATATTATTATAGAATTAGCGATAAATGCTTGCCGTAAACATGACCCCCGGCGAGGAATTGGAAAAAACTCGTACAGTACAACTTTTTTTTATCATTTTTATAGTATTTATACTACACAACATAATTATTTTGGCAATCGAATTATTCAAATTCTTTTAGATAAAGATAAAGTAGCAAACATGTTATAGTTTTTAATCAACCATCGTACTTTTCTATAGCTGCTCTACGTCAATGAAGTCCGTATCAATGAGAGGGGGGGGGTTAAAGATTATGAGATTAAAAAAATTTACTAAATAAATGTTTAATAAAATTAATCTACTATAAAAGTACCTACTATTGTAAAAACAGAAAAGGTTCTACTGGACATAGTCAACTAATAATTTTAATATTTTTATCAATGAAGGGAGGGGGTTGAAACCTCTAGACTCTTTCATATACGGCCCTGACATTAACCTGTAATATCCAACCAAAACTAAATTACAAACGGCAAATAACTGTATTTTTTTTGGCAAAATAACATTTTGTCACATTTAAAATCCAGGGGAGGAAAAACTAGGGGAATTACGGTCATCCGAGTTCCACCTTGTAAGAAAAAAATTGAAACCTTCGGTATGCACTCTATAGTCTATACATACCTATATAGTTTAATTATCAGAGTCAACTATGTAAATTTTAAACAGAAATAATATTATGAGGAACTTTGCAAAACTAATTTGATTGACCCAAGTCAATATGACTTGACCCACAATGATCCATAAATCCTCTGATTACAATCAGCTAGTAAAATATTTTTATTGACCTTATAGCTCACAACGGATTTTCCAATAAAGATTAATTTTTTTATCAGTTAATAATACACATAATTTACATTGAATTGATATAAATTTTTAATGAAAATAAAAATTACAGGTAGGTATGTAGAAATAAATTATGCATGAAAAATAATATCCATCCGCCTCTTGATTTTATACATTTTTTTCGTTCGACTTTTTTTTTTCAAAATTGTTTACTACTACATTTTTTCAAAATTTAAAAAATATTTAGAGACTGTTCTTGTAAACCTGCTTTCTTTTACATAACCCAAAGAAAGCGTCTTGGTGACCAATATTGATGTCATTATTTCAGGAAATTTGGTTTTTAATTATAACATAACCATTACTTCAGCGGTTTTTTGGCATATAGCACCGTCTTGTTGAAATTTAAGTATAAGCTAGTCGCTAACAAAATATGTAAGCCCTCTTAGAAAAATCAGATAATTATATGCGAAAATCATTTTTAGACAGTTTCATCTAGAGTTATGGATTTTAAAAATGATATCAACTGGCTTCTCGACGATGTGGAGTTAAACAATATTTTGGAACAACTAGCACCCACACAAATTCAACCGTATGTCATAATTGTAGAACAACCGGCAGCAAGATCTCTCCGATTCAGATACGTAACTGAAGGAAAGTGGGCTGGTTCAATTCGAGGAGTCAATTATACGCCATTAAACAAAAGCTACCCAATGATTCAAGTAGTTGGTTACCGTGGTAAGGCCTGGGTGGAGGTTTCTTGTGTTTTGGATTATCCCCACAAGTTCGTCATTCTATATTGCAAATACATTTTATGATAATTTTTACCTATATTTTAGACAGCATCCACATGAATTGGTTGGAAAAAATGGATGTAAAACTGGAGTGTGCATATTGCCCATTCCGGAAGACACAATGTCGCTAGCATTTTCAAATTTAGGAATTCACTGTGTGAGAAAGGATGAAATTCAGAAATCTCTTAGCATGAGAAAAAGCATGGGGATAGATCCATTCAAAGGTAAAATTTTATTACAAAATCTGTAACACTTATTAATGTCATAGATTTTTAGGAGGGTTTTCTCATGCGTCTCAAATAACCTCTCAACATTTAAAATCTGTCAGACTGTGTTTTCAAGTTTACTTAGAAGTGAGAGGAAATAGAATTCCATTACAGCCAATCGTTAGTAATCCAATTATTAATCAGAAGAAACGAAATAAACTTATTATTGTGAAATTGTCGCACTGCGTTTGTCTGGTTACTGGATCTGATCATGAAATAATGATATTTTGTGAAAAGGTTAGTTGTAACTTTCGGTAAATTTTTTTTTATTTTGTTTAACCACAACACGGGGCTGAGAAACTATTTGGGCCAAGAGGATCCTAATTCAAATTTTCTTGTATATTAAATTTTCATATTACACCATAATATGTTTGCAGATTGACAAAGACGATATTGAAATTCGTTTTTATAAGGAAAGCAACGGTCTACTGGTATGGGAAAGCTTTGGATCTTTTACAGAAAGAGATATACACAAAGAAGTTGGAATAAGTTTTAAAGCTCCAAGTTATATAAACATAAACATTTCGAAACCAGTACAAGTGTTCGTCCAATTGAGGAGGCCTTCAGATGGTATTTGCAGCGAAGGGTTACGTTTTGAGTATCATCCGATTTCTGCAAATTTAAGTAGGTACATCCAATGAAAGATTTAATATTTGATTCTACAATTTATATTTTTTTTTCAGCTTCTCCTAGAATAGGAGTTAAGCGATATAGACGAGATGAACTTCTGGATGTATTGGAAGAATACCAAGAAACATGTAAGTTTACTCTCTCAAAGCGGAACTGAGCTGTATACTCATTTTTTATAGCTCAAGTGCCTTTTGATCAACTATCTAATCCACCTGCCTTACAATCAACTTCAGCGCTGCTGCCAGGTTTCTCTCAGACGTGGGAACCATTTAATCATTCAAATAGATTTTTAAATACAAGCAACTTAGGTCAGGTGAACTTGATGGATTCGGATATTGGGGAAGAATCCCAAATTTTAAACCAAGACGTATTGATACCTCATAGTTTTGCTCAAGTTCCGTTTAATAATGTGTCAATAAGCAATAACGATTCCATAAACAATGTTGCTCTCCCAGTAGAAACCTTCCAACGACAGGAGTTTAACTGGCGGTTAAATAATGGTACCGCATGAAGCTTCTGATAATAAATTTTAATATAAAAAATTGTGCTACCTCAAATTAATCATTGTAATTATTCGACATCGACATCGACAGTCAAAATAGTATTTCTTTGTCCACTTAATATTTATTTTATTTTTGCTTTATTTTACTAATTTATTTATTTTTATTTTCCCCAAAATTGTATTTGGCACACACAGTACAGTACATAACCCAGAATGGGTAAATTTTGACTGACTACTTTATTTCATAAAGGGTTTTCAAGGCAGATTACTTCGGTGGTTTGCCAATACCTTCCGAGAAAGAACGGTTAGAATAAAAATTCAGTCTTGTAAATGTAAAACATGCTTGTCAAGAAAAGTTTGATTTGTAGTCCTAATAAAACAATACACAATTTATATATTTTTTTTTTCTATTATTATTTTTTTATCTATTATATAATATAAAATATAATATTAATATCTACTATAAATTTTATCTTATTTTTTGCCATTTATGTGAGCACGCCAAACCGAAAAAATTTTCAAATCAAGAGGATTTTTACAAAATTGTTGAAATTTGACTGTTGCAAATTCGCCATTGTTTATGTACTGCTGGCAGTCTCTTACAGAGATAGCTGCCGAAAGAATTTGTTGAAGATCATATGGGGAGGCACCACCCAATCTAGTTAATCCCCATCGGACCCGGTCAACTCGGCGACCGGTCAGCTCGACGACCGGTCAGCTCGGCGACGGTCGACTCGGCGACGGTCGACAGAATAGATGCGCTTTTAGTTTTTTATTGAATGGAATCTTGTCAGCGTGTGACATTGGCGCAATTCTTCGGTAATTCGAGCATTTCTCTTTACTGATTTTTTATGTATAGAGAAAAATATTGACTCTGTCTAATCTTTCGGCCATTCTCGGATTTTGCACACTTTTTGACAAATATCATAAATTATTTTGATGTAGTTCTCTTCCATCTCTTTTAAGACCTCTGTGTTTATGTTATCTGTTCCTGTTGATTTGTTTAGTTTGAGTCTGTCGATTACTGTTCTTACAACCGGCTCACCATGTTCCGTGTTTATTTCCACTTGGTCTTAAAATATAGTGTATCGCAATAGTCTCTTCAAACTTCCAAAACTTTGTTATATTCTTAACTCTGTCTCCTTATCACATCTCAAGTAAATACTTTTTCTTGTTTCTTCTGCAGGTTGTCTGAATCTTTATTTATTTGTGTATATATGTTTAGCTCTGCTCTTGGTTTTACGCCCCTGTCTCTCAGTTGGCGTCTCTTGTTCACCAAGACAAGAGTTTCGTCCGTCACCCAGTACTGGTGTTTATGGTCCTTTTGATTTTTCTTCTTTGTTTCTGTGTATCTCTTCTGTTGTTTGTTGTTCAATGTGTGGGTCCGCAGCCTCTATAGTTTCTGTAGTTTTTGGTTCAGTCTCTTTCGGAATTGTATTTTATACTCAATCTCCAATCTCTTTGGAGATTTTTTTTTCTTTGACATTAAAACTTCCACATTATTAAAGATAGACTCTTTTTCCAAAATATTTATCTGTAATACTTAATGTAAAGGCTACTACAGAAGCAGTTTCAAGCTCGGAAACGTACATGTCAATAGCAAAGCCAAACACATGGAGCCAATAATATTGCTAAAAAATGGAAATAAATAAATTAATGCCGTTTAGGTTAAGTTAACTATTTTTATGACTAATATTTATGACTAAATATTTTCTCAAGATAAATTCAATCTAATATTTGTTGGGATTTCATGAGTTATCAACTAACAATCAAAACTTACTCAAGCTGCTTACAATGCAAAGACCTTAGACGATGAAATGTATAGCCTTTTAAAGGCATTGATTAATCCTCTAGGGCTTCTGTCTTTTATACTCATTTCCGAAGCTATCTGATCAATCAAAATAATATTATCTAATCATTTTTCCTTAAGTACTTACAATTTTGAGTGCTTGCATTATATTTCAGAAAACTAATCACTTATCGAATCTCGAGTGAGATTGAGAGTGAGAGTAAATGCCGGATGTGCAAAAATGTTTCAAGGAAGAAATAATACAAACTCAATGTGAGAAAACTTCGAAGTTATATGCAATAGGCCTAGTCCAAACAATAGGAGAGAAATATAAAGAGAAAAATGCACTGAATAACATCTGCCGCTGCATATGATATTATCTGTTGATTGCCATAATGGTATCGGACTTTCTACAAAGTTGGGTCTACTTAAAACCACTAAACCGGCATGAAACAACAAACGCAAATTAAAGCAACAAACAATTTTAAATATAATTAGGTAGGACATGTGGAAAGGTAATGGCAGAATTTCATATGCAAAAGATACCCAGAAGTAGCAGGGAAAAAGCTCAGAAATCCATCACAATTTTGATTTTGAAAAACTCTTTGGTTAATTTTGGAAATAATTTTACTTTTCGGATATCTAACATTTGTATTTTGTATTTCGTATTTGAATGCCATGAATCCATGAATATAGTACGAAAATGGTGTATCAAATAAGACTATAAGCATACTTATGCCCAAATTCTTCCGTCATAGACATACCACTCAGGTCCATAAATTTAAAAAAAAATCAACTTGGTAATTTAACTCAAAATATTGGGCGTAAAATCTATTGATTGATTATGAAAATTTGTTTCGAATCCTTTCGTTTGATTGACATACAATTTTTGCAATTATTTTGTTTTAATTAAATAAATTAAGGTTATTTAACTTTTTATTAAATATAATGTATTGTATTATAGTGGATATAATAAATCACCATTTTATCCAGGTCCCAACATAACCAAAACCAGTGACCATAAATAGTTTATGGATTTATTATAATTTTGCCAATTGGCAGTTTTAGGTTAACATATAGAATTTTTTGTCAGCTTTAAGACATTTTTATTTTAGAAAAAAAAAATGATGACTACGGTTAATGACTACGGCTTAAGTAGACTACGGTAAAAAATGTCGTGTACCAACTTATAATGTATTTAATTATGGATCATGCGCAGAACTACTAACTAAGTAGTGAAAAACTAGTTTTTACTGGTTTGTTCTGTACGGATTCATTTTTTAAAAACATTTTTGTTTTTTAACTTTGATTGCTTTCGTATTATGCATAGATAAGTCGCCGACTAAATCTCGTTTCATTAGTTTTTAATATTATTGTAGTGAGACTTATTTTTCTTTCCAAAAGTGTTTCCAATTATCTAAACATCTAAACTAAATTAATAGTTTTAATTAAAAAAAAAACAATTTTGGAGAAGTAACAATTGATTCTTTAGGGCTTTTGTTTGTAGCAGCCAAATAAAAATTTTTAAGGTAAGTTATTAACGATATTTCTTGTTTTTGCCCAACAAAGGAAAAAATATGATAAAATAAAATAAAGATCTGATTGGAGTAATTTCGATCACTTAACCGTCTTCTTTGAGTCAACTTTTACAGAAGTTATAACCTTTTTAGATTTCGAATTCAATTCTACTTTTTCTTATAGACCTTGCAAAGAGGACAATTTTCTCAGAATTTAAAAATAAATTTTTTTGTGGATTATCCATTAGTTTTCGAGAAAACGGCATTTAAAAATCAAAATTTTTCCATGCATTTTACATAGGGAATTCTACGTATGATGCGGGTTTTCTATCGTCGGTACGTATACTTTAATATAGTCTAACGATAGCCGTCACATGCGACTATCACTCCGTCGGGTGCACATCGAGAGGTGATTAACCCCTTTGGAGTACCACCTTTGGAAGTTCGGGCGAGATTCAGGTTGTTTTAATAAAATTAATTTATTATAAAGGTATTTTAAACACTATATAAAGGTAATTGCAAAAACAGAAAAAGTTCTACTGGATAGGGTCAACTACTAATTATAATATTTTTATCAATGAAGGGAGGGGGAGGGAATTGAAACCTCTAGAGTCCATCATATTTGACCCTGACATTAACCTTTAATATCCGATCAAAACTAAATTACAAACGGCAAATAATTGTTTTCTTTTGGCAAAATAACACTTCTCAAAAATTTTTCTGACAGAAGTGAGAATTCAAAATCCAGGGAAGGAAAACTAGGGGAATTGCGGTCGTCCGAGTTCCATCTTGTTATGATAGAAATTGAAAGTTTCGATATGCGCTCTATACATACATAGTTTAATTATTATCAGAGTAAACTATGTAAATTTTAAACAAAAACTTTACAAAACTAATTTGATTGACCCACAATGATCCATAATCCTCTAATTATAGTCAGATAGTAAAATATTTTTAATGACCTTATTAGCTCACAACGGTTTTTCCAATAAAGATTAATATTTTTATCAGTTAATAATACACATAATTTACATTGAATTGATATAAATTTTTAATGAAAATAAAAATTACAGGAAGGTATGTAGAAATAAATTATGCATGAAAAATAATATCCATCCTTTTGATTTTAAACATTTTTTTCGTTCAACTGTCAATTTTTTTTTCAAAATTGTTTACTACACTTTTGCAAAATTCAGGAAATATTTAGAGACTGTTTTACATGACCCAACAAAAAAAGTCTTGGTTACCAATATTATTGATGTCATTATTTCAGGAAATAGAACGGTCAGGAAATATGGTTTTTAATTAACTATTACTTCAGCGGTTTTTTTTTGGCATATAGCATCGTCTTGTTGAAATTCAAGTATAAGATAGTTCCTAACAAAAAATATAAGCCCTCTTAGAAAAATCAGATAATTATATGCGAAAATCATTTTTAGGCAGTTTCATCAAGAGTTATGGATTTTGAAGATGATATCAACCGGCTTCTTGACCCTGTGGAGTTAAACAATATTTTGGAACTACGAGCATCCACAGAAATTCAACCGCATGTCATAATTGTAGAACAACCAGCAGCAAGATCTCTCCGATTCAGATACGTAACTGAAGGAAAGTGGGCTGATTCAATTCGAGGAGTCAATTATACGCCATTAAACAAAAGCTACCCAATGATTCAAGTAGTTGGTTACCGTGGTAAAGCCTGGGTGGAGGTTTCTTGTGTTTTGGATTATCCCCACAAGTTCGTCATTTTATATTTCAAATACATTTTATGATAATTTTTACGTATATTTTAGACAGCATCCACATGAATTGGTTGGAAAAAACGGATGTAAATCTGGAGTGTGCATATTACCCATTCCGGAAAAAACAATGTCGCTAGCATTTTCAAACTTAAGAATTCAATGCGTGAAAAAGGATGAAATTCAAAAGTCTCTTGGCATAAGAAAGCGCATGGGAATTGATCCATTCAAAGGTAAAATTTGATTACAAAATCTGTAACACCTTTTAATATCAGTTTTTAGGGGGGTTTTGTCATGCGACACAAATAACCTCTCAACATTTAAAATCTGTCAGACTATGTTTTCAAGTTTTCTTAGAAGTGAGAGGAAATAGAATTCCATTACAGCCAATCGTTAGCAATCCAATTATTAATCAGAAGAAACGAAATAAACCTATTATTGTGAAATTGTCGCACTGCGTTTGTCCAGTTACTGGATCTGATCACGAAATAATGATATTTTGTGAAAAGGTTAGTTAACTTTCGGTAAAATTTTTTTTATTATGTTTAACCCTAACACGGGGCAGGGAAACCATTTGGGCCAAGAGGAAACTAATTCAAATTTTCTTATACTTTAAGTTCAATTCATTAGGTATTACACCATAATATGTTTGCAGATTGACAAAGACGACATTGAAATTCGTTTTTTTAAGAAAAGCAACGGTCTACTGGTATGGGAAAGCTTTGGATCTTTTTCAGAAAGAGATATACACCAAGAAGTCGGAATAAGTTTTAAAGCTCCAAGTTATACAGACATAAACATTACGAAACCAGCAGAAGTGTTCGTCCAATTGAGGAGGCCTTCAGATGGTATTTGCAGCAAAGGATGGCGTTTTGAGTATCATCCGATTTCTGCAAATTTATGTAGGTATATCCAATGAAAGATTTAATATTTTATTCTGCAATTTATATATTTTTTTCAACCTCTCCTAGAATAGGAGTTAATATAGAAGAGATGAACTTCTGGATGTATTGGAAGAATACCAAAAAACATGTAAGTTTACTATCTCAAAACGGAACTAGCTGTATACTCATTTTTTATACATAGTTAAAGTGTCTTCAACCAATAGGGTGCAAAAGGACGAAAATTTAAATTATGACTTCAATCCAAAACGTTTATTTCATCAGCCATCTTATACACCTACCTTACAATCAACTCCAACGCTGCTGCCAGGTTTCTCTCAGACGTGGGCACCACTTAATCATTCAAATATATTTTTAAATACCACCAACTTAGGCCCGGTAAACTTGATGGATTCGGATATTGGGGAAGAATCTCAAATTTTACAGCAAGACATATTGACCTAATACCAAGTTCCATTAAGCAATAACGATACCATGAACAATCTTATTCTCCCAGTAGAAGTCTTCCACCGACAGGAGTTTAACTGGCGTTTAAATAATAGTACTGTATGAAGTTTCTGATAATAAATTTTAATAGTAGTATAAAATAAAAAACTTTGTTGAAGATCATCTGATGAGGCACCACCCAATCTAGTTGATCCCCACCCGGTAAGAGCTACAGGCTCGCCATCTTCCACAAACAGGTGCATTTCGCCAGCCTCCCCTCCATTTAGAATTTTGAATCCAAAATAGTCTAAATCGTTTGTACCTCGTTCGTACCTCTTTGTACCTTTCTAATTTTTGTTTGTACTCATTTTGTTTTTCAGATATTTTGAAATATCTAAAATAAGCATTTTGCCAGCCCCCCCCCTCCATTTCGAATTTTGGATCCAATAGTATATTACATTACTAGTGGAGAAACCGAAAGATTCGCTCACGCATTTGCGAGTTTTGCACGCGAGCCATCAGGCGAGTCTCGTCTCCACTTTAACTGCTTTAGAACGCATAGAACGTTGGTGTATCCCCCCGGTTAAAAATTTCTCAGTTTGTACTAATAAGGTATCCAAGTAAAGATTTTCCTCTATTGTTGCAATCTCCACTTTTCCAACAGCTATGATGGGCGTTAGAGTCGCAGGCTTTAATGAGGTGTCTTTTATGTTGCTCGCCAGCTCACCAAGTCCACTATCTTTTGGGAAGGCGGCAGGTCCTGGGAGTCAATTAGGAGATATACAGATGCCAGAATGACATCTTTGGGACCTTCCCCAAAATCACAGCTCAGCCGGACATTTGTTAGGTCACTTCCGCTAAACTGCGGTAAGGGATTTGCCCGAATATTACCAGGTATGAAAATACATGACCTATGGGTTTGTTTGAAAGGTTTCCGTGAAGACATTGCCCTTCAGCGCAGAAAGGACTATAATTCTGCATTTTGCAAGATGTAGCTCTTTTATACGAGCTATTGTATCCGTACAGCCAGCCGAGCGTTGGCAAAGAGTCGCCGTCGTCGCTCTGCTGTGCTGTAGGTTAATTTGGATGAATTTCCATTCTACTACGGCAGCCATTAGACTTCCTTGGTGGAAGTATCCTGTGTTAGAGCAGATGAAACTGTTGCGTGAGACTCCTCTTGGATGCCCAAGAGTTCAAGCTCTGCAGCCAGCCTCCTGCTCCACTGTTTCCGTCGGTCACTTTGAGGCTGGAGAATTTGTAACTCGGTCTCTCCTTATCTCTGAGTGCCGTGGTATCCCTCTCACTAACACCAAAGACAATGAGTTTCTTCTCAGGGTCACTCCTGAGTATCACCTCTCTTGTCGGTTCGGGTTTCTCCGGAATCCAAATGGTGACTTTGGACAGCCACCATGAAGGTGACTGAACCTATTTTAGTTTGAGGGGTTTTAGGTACAGTCATCTTAGCCCTCTTGCTCTGATTGCTCAGAGGCGATGGCTGATGGGAATCCTAAGACCTAACCCTAATCCTTTTGCACCTCTTTCAGGTCGAGAGTTTCGTCCGTCATCCAGTGCTGGTGTTTATGGGATTTTCATTTTTCTTCTTTGTTTCTGTGCATCTCTTCTGTTGTTTGTTGTTCAATGTGGAGGTCTGCAGCCTTTATAGTTTCTGTAGTTTTTGATTCAGTCTTTCTCGGAATTGTATTTTATCCTTAATCTCCAATCTCTTTGGAGAACTTTTTTCTTTAACATTCAAACTTCCACATTATTAAGGATACAGTTTTCTTCCAAAATATTTATCTGTAATGCTTAATATAAAGGCTACTGCAAAAGCAGTTTCTTGAGCTCGGAAACGTACATGTCAATGGCAAGCCAAAAACATGGACTACGAGGCTTTACTGTGCTACTGGTTTTGAGATTCATTCAATTAGAAATTAACTCTTAATGGAGCCGATATTACTAAAAAATGGAAATAAATAAATGAATACCATTTAGGTTAAGCTAACTATTTTTATGACTAAATATTTTCTCAAGATAAATTGATTGATAAAAAACCAAATGTACAGCCTTCTAAAGACATTGATTAATCTTCCAGTGCTTCTGCCTTTTATACTCATTTCTGAATCTATCTGATC
The DNA here is from genome assembly GCA_947369205.1 of Cantharis rufa. Taxonomy (NCBI): domain Eukaryota; kingdom Metazoa; phylum Arthropoda; class Insecta; order Coleoptera; family Cantharidae; genus Cantharis; species Cantharis rufa. Next base: position 30,357,293 of record OX376306.1, on the reverse strand, counting down.
AATCGAAATAATATTATCTAATCATTTTTTCTTAAGTACTTACATTTTTGAGCGTTTGTATTATATATTATATTATTTAAGAAAACTAATCACTTATCGCATCTCTAGTGAGACGATAAAAGCCGGATGTGCAATAAATGTTTCGAGGAAGAAATAATACAAGCGCAATGTGAGAAAACTTCGAAGTTATATGCAATAGGCCTAGTCCAAACAATAGGAGAGATGCAGAATTTTGATTTTGAAAAACTCTTTGGTTAATTTTGGAAATAATTTTACTTTTCGGATATCTAACATTTGTATTTTATATTTGAATGCCATGAATCCGTAATAATAATCCGTTAATAATAATTTTTAAAAAAAATGCAAAAAATTTTTTGTTGCTTCTTTGTAATTTCGGCCACTCCACAAACTCTTCCGTGTGACACAGAATTGTACTTTAAACTTTTCATGAACTTCCCGATGACCAGCGGCGGCTCACCTGAGGAGGCAAGGGAGGCCCGCGAAATTGTGGAATATTAAACTACTAAATTTTTTAAAAAAGTAAAAAATAAACTTTTGATTGTGAAATCTATCAAAAGATAGATTCTTCTTTCACAATACATATTCAAAAAGTTACATGAGGCTGATTAAGTTCTTAAGCATTCCTGATTCGGAAAGTTCCTTCCTTAAAAACGGATTTGCTAACTTAAAATTTCCTTTGTTGGTTTTGAATTTATGGTGAAGTTTACCTATTTAGAAATTTGCTTGTCATCTCAATTTTTGTTCCTTAAAACTCCTCCATAGCTATGAAATGCGTTTAAAGAATATTAATTTTGCTGTTTTGGTGCTTCTTGGGTTATGCGGTTTAAAATGCACATTTACTCGCTCAAAAATATAAATAATTAAAAAATTGTCATGGGTAACCCCTTAAAGCACAAAAAAATCGACGAAATTTTTTAAAATGGTCGAGCGACCGGATAGACCACTTGATATGGTACGATACAATCTGTTTCGGAACACTTGAACACTGATCAATGTGGATCTAATTATTGATAATAATTATTTAGAAATTACTTAAATTGATTAGATGATTTAAAATTTTTGTATAAAAGCCGAAGTTTTTCGAAACATAAATCAGTATCTTCAAAATGGTTCTATATTTCGTTGTCTTAGGGCTTTGCGTTGTGGGCAGCTTTGGTAAGCTTTATTTGTTATTTTTTAGTAGTTTCTGCTTTCTGCAGAAAACTGCTTTCATTGATTTGCTTTGAAATCCTTGAGTTTGAAATTTCAATGTCGTTTTAATTTACTTCTTTCTTTAGCTGTACCGGCTCCTTTAAGAATTGATCCCACCTTAAACTGGAGAGTTATTGGTGGTGAACCCGCTCCTGAAGGCGCATATCCATTCATCGTTTCTTTGCAGCTCGGTGGACGTCACCACTGTGGTGCATCGATCGTTTCCAAAAACTTTGTGATCACCGCCGCTCACTGCGTTGATAGGTAAATCTCGAAACTTATAATAAATTTAAAATATTTAAAAAACTTTATTCTAGATTTTCTGCTAAAGCTTTCACCGTCAAGGTTGGAACAAACAAATTGTCCGGTCCTGGACACGTTTACAAGGTACTTAAAATCAACTATCACGAAGATTTTAATCGTACGCACACATTCAATGACGTAGCCATTTTGGAAGTAGAAAACATCGATCTAAGTCTTCCCAAAGTGTCGACCATTCGTGCTGAAACTGAATTTGTGGAAGGTGGCGAACCTGTGACTCTTGCCGGATGGGGATCAACTAGATTGGGAGGTGCCTCCCCAAATGATCTTCAACAAATTCTTTTGGCAGCTACCTCTGTAAGAGACTGCCAAGCAGTTCATGGGCAATCGAAAATTCGCGACAGTCAAATTTGTACTTTGACCAAAGCTGGAGAAGGTTCGTGTCATGGTGATTCGGGTGGTCCTTTGTTCAGAAGAGTGGTCGATAGTTATAGATTAGTAGGAATCGTTTCATGGGGAACCCCCTGTGCACGAGGAGAACCCGATGTGTTTGCAAGAGTTTCTGATTATGTTCCTTGGTTCAACGATAAATGTAACAACTGCTTGAATCAAAAATAAAAATAAAAATAAAAATAAAAAAAAATAAAGAAGTAGTATTTCTGAAATATTTGAGTTTTTTTTATCAGTGCTTTTTGTGCTATTTTGTGTCTTTCTCACAAGATGTGGCATCATTTTTGAGATATTATATACCTAAATACTACTCAGCTCTGGATGAGAATAGGTAGGCAGCTATACTAGCGGTATAATTGTATGTATTTATGATATATATACATATAGATAATTATTAACCCAAAATATTTAGTAATTTGTGTAATTGTGTAATGATGTAATTTTCCTTGATATAAAATTTAAAACACAAATAAACCTCCAGAACCTAATTATCGCATGTTTGCGCTATATGAGGCTTTTCAAACCGAGTATCAACCAAATCGAAATTTAAATTAAATTTTCAAAAAATGGGAACACAAATTGTTGAGATAACTCGACCATATGTTGCTATCAAATTAATTTTCTGTTTGCCTTAAACTCAATTTTCAAGTATAACAAATCACAAGTTTTCACTATAATCTCTTCGTTAATCTTCAATTCATTGATGCCAACAATCACTCTAAATCCAAAATCAATCAAACCAACTTATTTAAATTATCAAAATTGTGGGACAAAATCGAATTCAAATTAATTAAAAATTTTACTCACTCAAAATGCACAAATCAATTTATTCTCAAAATGAAATTTTCAAAAACAAAATCTCATAGGTTTCGAGAAACAAAAACTAGCAGCCATCTTGTCTCGTCTTTCCCCCATGTTATTTGCCACCTTAACTCGTTGGCGGGAAGATGAGAAAAATTTAAAATTTTTACAAAAATTTTGTTAACAAAAAAATTTTATTTTACATTATTATGCACAACATTGCACAATAATGCATATATACATTCATATAGTTGTATACTTGTATAACGTTCAGTTAACAGGGTAACTCAGTTTTTAGCCGTTCTGATTGTAAAACACTGATTTAACCCTGAGTTACCTTTAACTCTAGCTTTATACATCCTTATATTCTTTGTAAAAAGGAAGTATTGTAATCCAGATTTTTTTCGGTATTCAGATTTTGACGGAAATATTCGTTTTGACCTTCCCTGAATCCATTGCAACTAGTTTCGTTGCGACGTCTGTACGTACGTACGTATGTACGTTTTTGGTTGCGTTTTATTTTAGTTATTAAGAAACTTATTAATAGTTTAACAAGGAAGTCATGTGGTGTCCACATCAGATTTTGAAAGTATTCTAAAGCCTGAAGGAATTTCTTTTCCTTCTTTCTTTTTGTTTTTTCTTTTGTTCTTACAACGAAAATATACAGCAAACAATATTTTTCTGGCCTAACACAAAACCAGTTGTTTCAAGTATTATTTTTATTTTTAGCACTCTTTCTAACTGTTTTTTAACAAAAATTTTTTGAGTCGATTTTAAGCAATACATTATTACTTTTAATTAGTTTTTGGTCTATTTTTGCATGCTTTTCGGGAAATCTGAGTCTTCAAGCTTATTTAAAACTCTTTTTCGATTTTTCTTTTAATTATAATTTTTCAAGCAAAACGACTCGAGCCGAAAAAAATTCCCATCCGGCCCTGAGTATCAGGTTTTACGTTTCCGAGTAAGTTTTCACCTAAATATTGAGATGCGAGACACTCGAAAAACAGGAAAATGTAGTAAACAAATACAGTCAATTAATTTAAATCAACATGCAAAATTAGATTAATAAATAATCTTTTTATAGCATATCACAACATGATTATAGCGGAAGAGATACATCGTTAATATTTATCTTTTGGTTTTCCCATTTTTTTGGAAATACTATCTTCGACTTGAAAGAATTGAATATCTTCCGATTTGTGACAATTAAGGTAATTTCCACATCCGTAAAAAAAAACTTATATAGCTATTATAGGTACTAGTTAAAATTTCCGATTATTTCATTTATAAGTACAAACAACAAAAAACCTGGTAATCTCGGGTTCAATATTTTTAAATCCACTGAAATTATATAATTAAGTCAGTTCATTAGTTTATCTATGGAACCTTGAAGTTTTTTATTTGCTTTTCCAAAAACAGCGAGGAACAATAAAAAAAATTGTAACTTTTTATTATTGCAGTGGAACTGATCTCTCAGAAGCGATGCCATTAATTTATTTTGATAAACCGAGGAAGTTCAAGTTGAATTTTTTGGAAAAGGTCAATGTTGAAATCTTGATTCTGGGAAACGTGATTTATCCGCAGCTTTGCAGGAAGGGTAAGCGTTAGTCACAAGGGTTGCTACATTAACGGGGTGGTATGAATCATCGTCCCCGGAGCGGCACAATTCCTGGAACACGGAGTTTATACGCGTATGAGTCAGCCGCCTCCGGGCGCCGCATGACAACTTATGGATGCGTCGCCGAGTCTACGGCATCTTTTGTGTTATTAATGCATATTTTATCAAATATCGTGGTGGTAATTTTTGTACCGCTAATAATTTTTTTTATTACGGGGGATGTTTAAATAGTTGTTATATAGCGCATTCCACCTTGGAAGTTTGAAATTATCGACAAATAATAATTTGTTAAGTCTTCGTCCTTGCTTGGTATATTTTATTCCTTTCACATAATATACAAAACTTCCCCGTAAGTACTGTACACGTACGTGCGATTTTTATAGTGAATAAGTGCCCGACATGACAATTAATTTTAAATTTCACTTGACGTTCGGATTCTAAATTAACCTACAAACCTATCGTGGTGTCATTAAACTCGTTTAAACAAAGACAGCGTTATATTTATTTTCAGGCATTTCCGATCCTACTTGGCCAAAAAATTTTAAATAACCTTTCGCTTTTTTAAATAATGTAATTGATGGTTTTAAAAAAATGTACTAGTAAATCACGGCCATTAAATCTTTTTTGTGTCAATTGTACGTCTGAGAAGATGCACAAACCCAGATTAAACTATTTTAAGATTTCAAACTGTGCCAAAAATTTTTTAACCACAGAAGTACTTACTTAATATTTAGGAAACACTTGCTTACATAATTTGCATTGATAAAATTATTTTAATTTTATGTAGGAAATTACACTTCTTCTCTGGGTTGGGATTTCCCCGAAAGAATTTGAACTTCTTTAATTGGCCTGATCTTCAAACGCGTGGGGGGCTTTAATTTATTCGTTAATAGTATAATAAATTCGGAAATATTTACTGAATAAGTGGGCAATAAAATTATGTTAAATAATATTTTTTTAATTAAAATAATAAAATTAAAAAAATAATTTTAATTAGGTATTCGAAAAATTACCATTAAAGGTGTTGACGAAAAGATATATCTCAAATATTCAATAAAACTGAATAATCAGACAAAAACTTTTAAAAAAACATTAAATTTTATTTAAATCCATTTTAAGCTGAAATTTTGTAAAATTAAAAAAAATGCTGTATTATGTTAAACAGTATCCTGTGATTAATGTAGTACTTATTCAATTTTTATACAAATTAATGTAGTACTTATTCAATTTTTATACAAAAACCACAAAATAGTTAATTTTTTATTCAAAAATAATTTCTCAAATAGTAATAGTATTAAAATGTGTGAATGGTTGAGTTTTGCGGTCAAAAGAAACATAAAATTTGATCTTTATTGTCCCATTTTTAATATAATGACATGACAATACAAAAAAAAGTACAAAAGAAAAACAAAAACAATAAAAATAAAGTTAAAATGACAATAGAAATTAAAGAAAATGCAAAAAAATACAAAAGAAAAATGATTTATACGAGAAATACGAAAAATCCCTTGAAAATGGTAGGTACAATAAAGATCTCGAAACGTCGGACAATTTTATTTGTTTCTTTTGACTGCAAACTCAACCATTCACCCAATATTAGTAATAGTATTATACATTATATGTTTTTAAAGTGTCCTTGTTGGTTACCTCCGATATGTTCGTATAATATAAACTAAATGACACCCCTCCTTGGCATGCCATGCCCATCAAATATCAAACATGCTCACACCCTGGTGGATGGGTTTATTGTTTTAGCATATTTAATATTTGATTGACATAGTTAGATTGTCGAAGTTGTAGGGTCTAAATTCCGCACTATTCCACAACTATGTCCCACTCTAGGAGGCAGTTTTTGAAACTTGAGACTAGAGAGAGACATGGGCGTCCATTAGGGGGGCAAAGAGAGCAGCTGCCACCCCCTGGCTCTTGCCTTAAATCTTTAAATTTAATTTTAATTAATTTAAATTTCATGGAGAAAGCTATTACTGGGTTTGCGAAGGAGCCACGGAATTTGAAACTTTCTGCAAATAAAAAAAATTTTTTTTATTTTGCCCCTCCCTGAAAAAGATCCTATCTTATATAGATACTTATATCTCTCAGGATACAGTAGAGTAGGGGATGGGAATTATCAATTATAGACAGGGAAGAAAGATTGTAACCAAAATTACCACCATGGTGAATAATGGCAATTTTCACCACATAGGTCTTCTCCAGTAATTAACAAATTCTGTGATGAAACCCAAGATGTTAAACCAGCTCTAATGCGGAGGCAAGAGCGTGGATTCAAAAAAAACAATGACTGCAAGAATAAGTTGTTGCTAACACGTTGACAGCTTCAGCGGAGTTGGAAAAGAAAACAGACGCTATACTCGTCTCAATATTGTCCTTAGTGGAGAAACATAGAGAGACAAGTAGTCGATTTTCCCAAAATCAATTAAAAAACAAACAAATCTTACCCCACTGCGAAACAGGTTGAAAAATCGCAATTAGGCACCTAAAGAAAACTTGCCTCGGGTCATGTTGGTGGATCACAAAATAATCCTCTCCGGATTCTAATTCCTCGACACGGCTTACTTTTCTAAGTAATCGGCAGCAAAGTTGCATTCCCCTTCCCCTACGTACTATCAACTTTAACCCAAGACTAACTTAATTCTAGCGAGCGCCCGCCGCAATAAAAGTGGCGCTTCAAAGCGATTCTTTCATTAGCGGCACGGAGCAAAGGGCAAACGGGGCGCTCCAACAATTATTAAAAATAAATTGTTACATACCGAAAATATAAAAAATGTAACCAAAATTGCATTTTGCCAAGATTGCATTTACAAGGGAGAGGGGCATTTATTTACAAGAAAAAAAGGATATTTGTAATTGTCGCATTTATGTTGGATTTAACACCAGCCAGCAGAGGAAATGAGGCTTTTTCTCCTAATTTTTGAGTCGAAAAACGAAAAAATAGTTGACAAATTAATTCGTTTATAGGGGAATTTTTTTGTGGAATACGGTAACTGAAAAGTCACTGAAGAAACTAGGAAATTTGTCGATAGCCGGACACCTGGCTGGAAGTATCAAGTTTAATTTAATTTTTTCCATTTCCAATTTGATAAAAATTTACTGTTTAATCAAAACTTAAAAATGTATAATAAACAAATAGTAATATTTTTAAAAATTTAAATTTTTCTGGAAACCTAACTTTAAAAAATTTGAAAACTGCAAAAATACAGTGCAGTATAGATTAAAAGGATGCTTTTAATAAATATTGCTATGTTGATATAGTTATCGCACATTTTTGAAAAATTTATAATTTGAAAATAATTATAACAATTGTTTGTTGTTGGCGGCGATGCTGCTTTAATGTGGGAAAGGAAGTTGACTTCAATTCGCCTATCAAAAAAGTTAGAAAAGTCGCATAGATAACTTGGTCCAAATTTTTTTATAGATATTGTAAATTAATTTATAATAAAGAAAGACGAAATACAAGACATGTATTATAATTTTGCCGCAGGAGATTCATCATTTAAAATAAAAAGCACTCTTCAAACGATAAATATGTTGTTTTTTCACAATCAACTCGTGAACGGTCCATCGCCTGAAAAATTTTATTTTAGGTAAAAAGGTAAACTTTAAGTAAATAAATTATGAAAAGAAACGGTTTCCTATAAAAGCTATAAGTTTGCGACATGTGGAGATCAGAAATGACGTAAGATGTAGATTCAAAATAGATATAAATAAGTACATCAATATGAAAATTTGAAAAACCTGATTTTTTTAGTAAGCTTTTTTACTTTAATTGTGGGTTTTTCGCTCTACATTTTCAATTATAAATATGTTTAATGAAAACCACTGGAAAAGGAACACATCAGGCGCTAATTTGAATTCTTTTATTTTAAGTAATGGAGTCCCACCCCGAGAAACGATACTCGATTCTAGAGGACGTTTTAGAGTGTATATCTACAATTTTTATATAAAAAGTGGATTTTAGAGAGGTAAATGACTGTATCATGGTAACCTTGAAAGTAGTTTAAAAGAATTGGAAATACTTTCGTTTCCAATTTTTGATTATCCGATTGATAGTTTAGAAGAAAAGTTCAAAAACCAGCACCAAAAAATGTGGATTGTTTTTTATGGATTATGGAAGCTGTTCGTCTTCTCATTTCTAATCTCATTGAGAGTTTGAAATTTTCTTAAGTTGAACCCTCAAACTTTTTTTTTATATACGGGCATGGTTTATCCCAAATTAACTTTTTCTTTGTTTCTGATTTGGATTTATATATTACGCATTTGGTATACCTGGACGAAGGTCAAAATGTTTTTAAACTAATGGAATATTTTTTCTCAAGTTTCTGGTCTAGCCCCAACCATTAAATATGCGGTTATCTTTTATGATTTTGTTCAACTTTGCTTCTGTGTCAAAATTATGGATATGCTAAACAGCGAAAACCACGGGATTACCACTTCTTCCGTGCGCCAATACTAAATCGGAGTTTCCGTTGTTTATTTTTAGCTTGATCAATTCGATACCTATCGGTATTATTACAGAAACCACATTGCTGAGGTTACGTTTTTTCATTGAGAAAATTTTCATTTCCGTCACTCCAATTAAGCGGAGGCGGTCGCAGAGTCGAACTAGCAAATTTTGATGCAAAAAGAATTATTATTCGTGATTCAGAACATGAAGCTACATAAAACGCGAGTCAAGGTTTGAAAGTCGTTGGTCGCGAGCGGGGAAATTTTGTAATTTTCTTCTGTTTGTCTGCGCATTTTAGTCAATTAAAAAATACACATTGAATTTATACAACGCATCGTTTGTTGTAGTGAATGTGACCTTGCCGAAAATGAGCCCGGTGTATTATTTCCAAATTTTTTTATCTAAATTTAGAATATCAACGGTTATTAAATGCCCACTAATATATCGAGAGGAAACAGCCTTGACTGCTTTCTTCAACCACAAAAGCCAATTATCAAATGAAAAAACCTTTTCATTACAATAATTTATTTTTAATTTAGTCAAAACCAAAATTAGAAAGTAGATCAGAGCATCATCGCCACGAATTACAAAAACAAGCAGACACAACAAAATTACGTCTGGGTAGTGCATCATTTTGGCCAACCATGAGTCAATATTCAAAATTATTTTGTTGGCTCTCGGGCCAACCTTTCCATGTGCTGGTGTATAATTGCAATAAAGGCAAAAAAATACTATTTTGGTTCTTTTGGAAAATCTCTAGTCGACGATTAATTTATCAACTTTAGTGTGTCTTGTCTGAAACTTCTCAACTCTTCACATACGCGGGTTTTTTCGATAGCCCCAGACAACAACGGTGACCTAGGAATCTTGGAAATTAAAAATATATTATTTTTGAAAAACAAGTAAGTATTCTTTACAATAATCGAAATTTAAATTTAGCCAATGTCGTACTTCTATTTTTGCCCGTTGTGTAGGTCTGTAAGGGTTGCTTATATTACGCGTACCGTATTGTTACAGAATACAATAATAATTATTTACTCCAGTATATTAGATCCGCCATGATTCATAAAATTGTACTTTGACCCGTAATATTTACATTTTTACCAAAATAACAATCAACTAATTATGACGAAGTAAACAACAATTTGGGGAAGCAAAATAAATTATGTACCTACCTACTGTAATTACTTAATTGCTGTTATTTGCTACAATAATTATTACAAGCTACGCCGTTTTTGTTTTTTAGTAAACAAGAGATTGATCTCGTTACGGTAAGATCGAGTAAGATGGACCGCAATTTTTTGAAGCGCCCTGGTATGACAGCGATCATTGTTGATATTTAAACCGCTTTGTCACTATTACATTTTAATAATAGATTAAATGGCAATTTGTGATACTATTACAGTTTAGGTGTGACAAACCTGAGTTTTGAGCGTCGCGTGTGAGTCAGAAAGCGTCGCGACCTGTGCTGTACGTCGGCGCCAGGCGTTCAACAGTTGCAACTGATAGACATGGGACACGGCGCCTGGCGTCTTCTTTCCTGCACGAAATCGACGTACCTTCAACACTTCGTGTTTTACTAGACGATTACGTTTAAATTTCTTTTACAATCATAAATAAATTAGAAAAAAAACCTATCGATCTTTAGACCACTACTAACTGGCGGGATACATACATAGATACTATAGGGTGATTTGAAAGTCATTATATTTTGTTGTATAATCAAATAAATTAGTACCTAACTAAATATGTAAAATAATTAATTGCTCTATTTTTTTGTTCCAAAATTGGGAAATACTTAAATAATTATTTTGCGTGTTTTATTTTGAGTTATTGAATGTTTGGGATTTGTTATTACGAAATTGGTACCTATACAAAAATGTGGTGGAGGAGATAATTGCAGACTGAACGAACAACTCTGTAATGTATAGAATTATTATGCAAGTATCCGTCCACCTGTGCCGGTAACTGGTTATGAAAATTAACATTGTGCGTCATCACATATTGGATACAGACCATGCGTAGTTTACTTTTTTTGTAGATTTAGGTGTGTTTAAGTTTACACTCTTGAAGTTTATTACTTTTCAACTGTATGTAGGTGGTTGCGAAATGTTACCTTAGGTATTCACAGTTGGGGTAGGATATAATGGGCCTTCCATTTTTCTACTTCAAAAAATAAATAGCAAACAAAAAAACTGCTTTTTAAATACAGGTAGATATAATATTAGTTTTAAAAATATGAGAAGGACCCATATGCAGTTGGTTGTTGCTCATAGGCCCTGTGCCCTAGTGCTCTAGTAAAATTTGGCTCCTAAATTTTTTTTATAATAGCAGTCGCACACTTAACATTATATTATGTAGATGAAATACTTTATGTTTTTGGTCGTGATAGAACCGGGCCCTTTAACCCCTGGGCCCTTGTTCGATAGAGCACATGGAACACCGGTAGTTACGCCATTGGTTGTTGCCCAATGTTACACTTCAAATTCTGGGTGGCAACAATATAACATTGTAATATTATATATGATAGTAGATAGATATCAAAATTTTGGCAAAAAGTCGCTTTAAATGTGCAATAATCTCAAAGAGATATTCTGGATCCATGTTTTGTTTATTTAAACCAAATAACGGCCTTGTGGCATTAAAAATACGAATTTGCTAATTGCAATGCTTCGGGCCGATTCGTAGGTGGGGCAACCACGGCCACTGACCGACCCGCCGAGTTTCAAAAAACGCCGAATTTTCTCTGGTAACTTACTTTTTGCTTCTTGGTAAAGACGGTTCAGTGCAATTTAAATTTAAATAATGTGATTTTAAACACAGGTTGTTTTGGTATCAGTTCGCAGAAACAGAAAAGCAGATAATGTTTTTGATACTTTTTGCATGTAAACGATGTCAGAATTGAAATTTGAGAAATTCATTTAAAAACAAAACAGGAAATTTTCAAAAATATTCTTAAAAAGCCCGTTTTAAGCGGAAGTGTTGCGAGTGTTGGCCAAAAAGGCGTTGTCGCAATGTCAAAATTTATTTATAAAAATCAAAAATAGCAAAATTTTTACAAAATTTACAATTCAAATATAAAATAAATTACAAAATCAAATGCGGACTCTGGGAACACGACAATATCGAGTATTACAATGCAAATGGTAATCATAAATTATGGATGACTTTATCCTAACTGCATTTCCTGAAAATTGCAAATGAGCAATTGCAGCGACCTGAAGATCAAAAGTAAAATCTCTTCTTCAATTCTCTTGTAAGGTTACGAAATTTCGTACTGAATATGTTTATGTTGACCTAGTTTTTATTAGTTTTCGAGAAAACGTCATTTAAAAATCGAAAATTTACAAAATCACGATTTCTACACGAGTATTCTGTTGCCGGTACGTGTACTAAAATATACTCTTATGGCGGCACTAAGAGTCACGAATTAATCAGAGATTCAAGATAATCCTAGGATTTTCCAATGAGATTACTGGATAGCTGTCAGATGCGATTCCCTGTTTCATTTTCAAGATCATAAAATGACCAACGCAGAGGTCGTCCCTCCCAAAACCCCACCGCCAAAATCCAAAACGAGATAAAGGATATAGGGGAACACTCCGGCACTCCAGAAAATGATAAAAATTTAGGATTTAAAATGTGATTCCTACTCTGTCGAGTGCACATCGTGTGTGAAGAATTCTTTGCTAGTAACCACACGCTTCACCAGGTTGCAGCAGGGTGGGGGGATGTTTTCGTGTATTTTAGGCAACGCCTAACTACATATCTGCGTTTATCTAAAACGCATGAAAAATTTTGATTTTTAAATGCCGTTTTCTCGAAAATTAATGGATAATCCGCAAAATTTTTTTTTCTAATGCTCAGAAAATCGTTCTCTTTCTAATAGTCTTCAGAAAAAAGTAAAAGGTTGTCAATGGTTGATTTACTTTTATTAGAGTAGCAGTCATGGAAATTGCATCGGTGATTACTTCCGAATTAAAATAACAATTTATTTCCAATAAAATTTCAATAACCGCACACAATATAAACACAATAGGCACACAAAGTTAGGTTTTGCAAACCGGGGGGTCTGGGGGGTATGGAATACCCTCCAGTACACCAAAGATTGTATACGCAAAAAAGTGTTATTGAGCTTATGCGTTTCAAATCAGAAATCTAACTTCTAAATATCTAAAATATAAGATTTTTAGTTGAAATTCCAGAGCCGTATTAAGGGAGGGGGAGCTGCAGCTCCGGGCCACCACCCCACATTTTAGGAGTCTCAAAAAAATTGACGCAACAAAATTTAAATTAGCACAGATTGAAATAAATTAAATTAAGAAATAAAATAAATGTGTATGTATAGCTCCTGTGTTTTATAATAAAAAACTATAATTAATTATGTATAATAATTATTATCCTTTCAAAAATTTGACATTTGATCTAAGCGCGGTTGACCTTGAATAATCAAAAACTTTCGCCTACGGCGCATTTTGTTAAAACATACAAGACCAAGGGGCCTGCAAAAAAAGTTAACCCCGGGCCTCACATATTCTTAATCCGGCTCTGTGAAATTCAATAACGCATTTTCATTTTTTGAACACAATCACTGATGTGCTGGGGGGCAGACCTCCCGGTTTGAAAAACTTAACTTTGTGATTGTGTTCAAAAAATAAAATGTAATTTTGAGTATGAGTTTCAAACCAAAAATTTTACTTTTTATCTATTTCTATTCTATTTTCTATTCTTTATTTTTTTAAATTTGATTTTTTTTTGTAAAAGTGACCTCTTTAACATTATATCTTTAAAAAATGTATGCTCAAATATCCTAGTGTTTATAAAAAAAAATTATTTTTTGATTTCTAGATAGGCATTTTAATAAATGAATTCAAAATTTAAATTTTTAACTTAAAGCGGTTTGAGATTACAAACTCAAAATTTCTTGTTTACGGCGCATTTATCCGTTTATTTATATACTTACTTATTTATTTTAAATTTAATAAACACTTTATTTTATTTACATTATTATTTGAATATTTAATAAAAACAAGTTGTGTAGACATGGAATATTCATTAAATATTCATATTACTTATTATAAATAGTTTCGCATAGGTTAGTTAAGATTAATTAATTATAAAAGTAACAAAAATATTTTGCGGGAATATCAGACCCCGACCCCACAGCAACAGAAAAAAATATTTAAAAAAAAATAATTTATTTTTACATGTCAATTACAGGTCAATCACAAAAATCTCAAAAAAGTATCTCCCCTCCTCACCCCCTCTTCGCCTAGGTAAAATTTCTAAATAATTTAAAACAAATCAAATTAATTTTACGTAAATTTAGATCACATTTATAAATAAAAATTTCGGTGTCCTATACAACGCACACAGATCAGAATTTTCAAACGCCGAAGTTTTCCAAACCAAATCTTCCAAACCATTAATAAAATTCATAGATGGAGGGTAAAATATCGTTGTCTCGAGGCGGAATAGAATTTAGAGCCTGCTCTTCCAATGACAAAGGAAAAATTTAAGAAAAAATGTTGAAAAACTTTTTTTTAACTAAACAAGTCATCAAATTAATGGATTAGCTAAAAATAACAGTGCGATGACTTGATCACAGTGTGTGATTTCCTATAAATCTAAAATTCTTGTGTAACCCACAACCTACGTTAATTTATGAAAATTATTCCATTTCTTTTTGTTGCAATTAATTGTGGAAAACCCGAATTTTGATTCATTAATAAATTTTCTTGCTTATAATAGTATGTTGTATCTGTTTGCATATTTTAGCAAATATAAACAAATAATCTATTTGAAGGTGGGTCTGTAGGTGTGTGCAGAAGGCACGGAAGAATGGAGTTCCCCAAAATCCTATTATAATATACATTAAATATTCTGTATTAGTGATCCAACTAAATACATTAATTATTTGGTGTGACCGCTCTGAAGGTCAGGGTGGAAATGCAAGGTTCAAATAGTGGTCTTTTTTGTATCTCACTTAACTCTAAGTGAGGTATTATTATTTACCTGATTCACTTCGAGATTTATTAGCTATTTTCGCCCAAGTAAAATAATCTACTATAATTTCTTAGATCGGACTTCCCATGAACGTCTTTGCGTCTTCATCTCGTGAAGAAGTAGTTCTATATTTATACAAGGCTGGCCAATTGATAAAACGTCATGGCCAAAAATGAGTGAAAAGGTCACCGATCCAAAAGATGTAAGAAAGACGTTAAAATGCAAAAATCTTTGATTTGGAGATTCCAAATCCCCATTTAGAAATATGTCGTCTGGAAATTAAAAAATAAAATGTCTAACATTAAGAGAGAGAAACTTGAGATACAGATTAATTCAATGAATTTTTTTATTGTATTTGGTTCAGTTTCATTCAGTGTGTTACGAATCAAAAATGGAAAGCCATTTATTGGAAACAATAAAATGCTTGGGATAGGTCAAAACTGGTATACAATACCAAGAAATCGACAAAATTTGAAGAAAACTTCAATGGTAGACAGCGGTTGTCCGAAGACTTTAGCCAGAAATCTTAGTCAGATGGATTTCCAATAATTACTGCTCAATATATCTGAGTTTGCTCTGAGTTTCCAATAACTAAGAAAGTAATTGAAGAAGAGATCGAAGCAAAATATTTGAGTAAGAAAAGGTTGCCAAAAAACATGGATCCAATAGTGAAGAAAAAACAACAGAATAACGCTTAACGAAGCCATTTTACCAAAACGGTGGCGCCCTCATCGGTAGGGTAATATCCCAATAGAAAAAAAAAAGTTTAAGATTGGTTTTTAACCTGGATAAATCCGCTACCGACAACTATGTTACTAATAATTTTTAATTATTACTATTTTTTTATCTTTTCAATTGCCCAATTATTTTAGATAATTATTTTAATAATCCAAAATATTGTATTTTCAACATAAGATGGTCAAAGCAATAGCGAAAAATGTTATAACACTTTTTCAATTATTGAAGTTGTGTTGTAAAGAGGTCATCAAGAGCAGAAGAGGTTGTTGCCTTATTAGCTTAAGTTTTGACGTGCAGTAATGAAAGCTCTGACGACAAAGCAATGATCATTTATTTTTAAAACAACAGCACACATGTGCAAACTACTTTTTTGTTGAAAGACTGAAAAAAGTGTTCACCATTTTTTGAAAACTGGTGTAGGTAAAGAAACTTTTAATTGCCTACTCAAGTTAAGAACGGAATCTTAATTCATAAAATTTTTATCGGCGTCTAATTAATTATCAATTGTCTGTGTGTAGAATAATAAAATTTAAGACCTCGCGCGTAACTTGCTCGGAGTGCAGTAACTTGGGCAACATTATTTATTAGAGGATTTTTGGAAATATTTATTCCACTTATTTATTTAAATGGTTGCGCAATACTCAAAAAATTAATTTTTGGGCTAATAAATTAATTATTTTTTGCTTGACGCAAACCTTTCGTATTGAGATAAGTTGTAGATAGCCATTTATAGATTAATCACATTTATATTTTAAACAATAACAATTAAATTTCAGAGAAATTTTTTGTAAAAAATTAATCTTCTAATTATAGCCATTAATTAGCGTAAATTTTTCAAGTGATGGTTAAAATGTAAACATAAACTTGAAAAATGATAAACCTATGCCTTAATCAATAAATCATTCTAAAATTCTCATAAGTTTAAAGTGGAAATTCCACATTAGCGATAATTAACTTAACAACAAAGTTGCTATATTATATTCATAATCTGGATATAATGTAATAGTAAATAAAATTACTAGCCACACCGCACCGTACTTTTACACTTGTTCGTCATCTCGACGGGGAATTCCTAACGGCTAATAAAATAAGATCCACCTTCTGATTTGCTAAATTGTGTCACCGCAGGCGTAATTTTGAAAGTTAACGTACTTACGGGTTATGGGGTAGCTCATAATAGGAAGAGATTCAAAGGGAAAATAATTACCCCCCCCCTCTTGGAGACCTCATCGAGTCGTATACTTAAAAATTTTAATTTTCTGCAATTTTGTTTATTATAATTTTGTTTTTGCGTGGTATGCATTGTCTCATTTATGTTTCATGAAACTCCTAAACTATAAATAACTAATAAAATTATGTAACCATTTTTTAGAAATTATTAAAACGCTAATTGTTTACTTTTCTTGGAACAAATTAATGGAAGTAAGTAGAAGTGTTATCCTTGTTTATCTATTTACCTCGGGAAAATTTGGAATTGCAACTGTAATAACCGTGTTGCAGAAATATTTTTCAAAATTTCCTTCCTTTTAAATTTTCCTTGAACGTTAATGGATTTCTTTTCTATTAAATAATGGAAATCTTAATTATTTTTGTATTATTATTATTATTATTTGTTTTGCTATTAAGATAAAACTGCATAAACTATACATATATTGCATGTATATATAGAGTAACGTTATTTTAACGTAAGATAATCACGTTGCAAATATGTAACGTGAATGTGACGTGAATAAGTAATTAATAAATAACCGAATATTTTTGAATACTAATTAATAGTTGTACATAAGTAACGTTAAAACAACGTTAAAAACTTTGTTGTTGTCAGTAACATACTAACATCTATATACAACGGTTTTAATCATCATCTACTTATTCTAAGTTTCTCCCTGACAATGACACAGCTTTAATAGTCCCATTGTTCTAAGATCATAGAGATCTTTCACTCTTCTTTCTTTTTAAATAGTTTTTTCGGAAATCTTTTCTTTAAGTAAAATCTCCATTCTCAGTGAGTGTTTAAACCAAATTCGGCCTTTTATTTTAGATAAATAAGATAATAGTTCTGACAAGAATGCCATGCTTTGCTGCACGAGATTTCATACATTTTCTAGATCCTACACTGAATAAAAAGGTATTTCAAAAATTAATCATTTTTCAGCCGATGAACAAAATTCATCATGTTGATAAAAAATTCATATTATTGAAAAAATCATTGATGTATCATTAAAGTATTGATGACTTTTGGGTTACTGTCAGTTAATCGGTACCACGAATCGGGCCGCGAAAAATATTCTATTGGAAAGAGGACAATTTTCTAAGCAATTTTTGTAATTACATTTTTTTGGATTATCCAGTAGTTTTCGAGAAAACGGCATTTGAAAATCAAAATTTTACATGCATTTTACATAGGGAATTGATCCGCTCCCGAGTTCTACTGACGGTGCGTGCGTTCTGGTATAGTCTTATTGATGGGCGGAGCACTTGTATTCAGTTGTTGTCGACCACCGGTCGGAAGCACACCGACCGTTGCTAACGAGTTTCACACCTTACGAGTTTCACCCCTTTCGAGTTGCACCTTTGGCGAGGTGGTGCGACCTAGAGGGATGTTTTTAGCGAGTCAGCGCACTCGAGATTCTAACCTAAAAATATTTTTTAAATTATTGCATAATGTTGCGTAATACACCCGAGGTACATCCCACAATCACGTCTGACTGCCAACACTAAGACTATATCAGAACGCACGCACCGTCAATAGAACTTTTATGTTAATGATTTCCCTATCTAAAATGCATGTAAAATTTTGATTTTTAAAAGCCGTTTTCTCGAAAACTAATGGATAATCCAACAAATTTCTTTTTTTATTATACACAGAAAATTGTCCTCTTTCCAATAGAATATTTTTCGCGGCCGAATTCGTGGTACCGATTGTCTGACAGATCCCGTAAATGTTTTGTAGAAATTATTTAGACAATTTATTGAAAGTTTTAGAAGACCTTGTAGTAAAACTCTATTAAAATCTGTATCAATTAAATGTAGCATTTATTACCAAAAAATTTGAAATTTGTACTACAGAAAAATAGTAAACACCATTGCCCTATATATTTATTCGAAAATTTACTACAATCTTGTGGAAATTGATATCACAAAAATTTACTACAACAGTTTATAGAATATTACTGCAATTTGTATGTCACTATTTTATTTAGAAATTGTAGTAATTGGTACTACAATTGTAGTAAAAATTGCTACAAATTTTTTTCAGAGGACAACTGCATAAAAAAAATAATCAGATTTTAGAGAAATAAGAGGGTCTTCGATTTGTGGCAAGAAAGCATGGACGCCTATATGTAAAATTTCAGGGGGGCAAAATAAAAACAATTCTCAAACGATAAACAAAATTAAATTAAATTGCAATATATAAATATATTATTTTTTCAGGGCTGGGTTAGAGATCAAGACAGTCAAGGTACTTGATCCCCCCAATCACCAGCCCCCAATGGGCAATGGGCGCCCATGCAAGAGGGAGTCAAAAAGATGGAAAATAATGCGATAAAATAGGCAACTTTTGAATATTAATCACTAAAGACCGGATTATATGCATTTGCATATTTGCATATACATTTGCATATTTTATAAAATTTCTAAAAAAGAGAAAAAGTTTCTTTATCAGAAGACAGTCTGAAAATTGTTTTTTTTTTAATAAAAAAATAAAGTTATTTTGTAGTATTTATTGATATTTGATACAGGGCATACATACAGGGCCGGCGTTACCATAATGTGCGAACTGTGTCTTTGCACAGGGCGGCAGATTTTTGGAGCAAATAAATTTTTATTATTTATTTTTAAGAAATGTCATTTTATTTTGTAGCTTTTGTTTATTTGGACGGCCCCGTTTGTTTTTCCATCATCTGTATAACAGGTAAGTAATTCCCTAGAATTCTTATGAAAGTCTTGAAATGACAGCCACGCCCCTTTAAAAATAGTATGTTGCCTGCGGTGCTGCGGCGAGCTTTTACCGTTACCTCTCCCGTCAAAGGCGGCATAGTCTTAAACTTGCCCAGGGCAGTAAATTGGTTAGCGCCGGCCCTGGTTGCATAAATTGATATATTGGCACTTTTTGGCGATTTTGTTGCATATTTCAATCATTTATGAAGCATATTTGCATGCATATTTCGACCATTTTAAGTTGCGTGTAATCCAGTCTCTATTCATCAAATTACGAAGAGCTATTTGTTCCATTTTACTACTTATGTTTAGAAAACGTTTAATTGGATCGTTTTGGACGATCCAAAAACAGTCTCCGAAGTAGTATTGCCGAAACCAGTGGCGATGCGAGGGGAGCGGTCCGCCCCAGGCCAAGCGCACTTTTTAGGAGCGGCATTTTTTCTAACAAAAACAAATTTTGATAGTGTTATTAACAGATTTGCTCACATAAAGACAAAAAAATAAATTTGTAGTAAAATAATTAAATAAAACCATAAAACAAATAATTATTTCTGCTTTTCTAATAATTTTTTATACTAAATAATTTGATGGGTCATGTGTTGTGCGCAAAATTGGGATAGAAGAATTGACTTTTGTCAAGTAGGGGCAGGGAACGCCAAATTCAGGGCGCCCCTGAATAATCAGAGACTATTACCAATAGAAGGACTGTCGTCGTTGTATATTGTATGCCGGTTGAACGAGAATCTACTGTTTAAGCTTCAAAATAATAACTTCAAAATAAATCGGACACTTAACAATTTAAGTAATTAAATAATTTAAATTTTTAATCTTAAAAGAAAATTAATATTTTTGAGAGACTAAACCCTTCCTTAGGTTTTCACATCAGGGTGGTAGTCACCCTAACTTTGGCCATTTGGCCTAATACCAGTAACAGCACGGAGGTTTAGTAAAGGCGATCACATGTCATGTTACTCTCTGTGGTCGTTCTCTGTATACTATAGATGTAGATAAGCTGCAAGTGCAAACTTGGAACATGTTTTTGTTATTTTGTCTATGCATTAAAAAAACAAAAAATAGAAACAGCAAAGGTCATTCACTTTCAAAATTATGAAATTGTATCCTCGCTTGTAGAATATTAAATACGATTTTGATTTAATTAGTGCCCTTATGACGTCCATACGAAAATGTTAAGAATGAATGTGCGTCAGAAAGAGAAAGTGCAATAAAAGTATTCGGATTGAGAAATTCCAATTTTCACGCGTTTGCGCTGTCCGAAAAAAAAACTCAAGACCAATAAAACAAGTTGTAGACCGATTGTTGCCTTCATTGTTGCGAGCGCACGACTGCCGGTAACTCTGTCCGCTCACCACAACTTCAACACGTGATCGTTCCTATTTCGCGTCCAATCCACGAGCTCAGTTTGCGGATCGCTACTTCCAAGAACAGTTGTGTGGTCATTATTTCTTAAAATACGCTTCTGTTTGGATTTAATTTTAGTTTGTTCAGTGATTAAAGTTGACTGTTAAGCGTCGTATTCATCTCTGGATTATATTTTTGTGCAACAGTTCGCTTTGTTGTGTGTTGGTGAATTTTTAATTAAATTGACGCGTCAAATTTCAATATTCAAACAATTGCTGTATCTGTGCTTCACTTGTATACGAAATCAAATTAGTTTTTTTTGGTGATGACCTTGGTATTAAACCAACTCCGACTGGCGCATTTATGATGTTACTTAAGGTATGGTCGGAACTTGTTATATTTGTCTATCACCTGATAATTATCTACCGATTTATTTATTTAATCGTCGATAATAAAATTTATTACATTTATTACTGTTATTGCGCGTGTATGTGTTTGTGTGCTATTAATAAGATCATTTTTTCATTATTGTGCTAATATCGACGACTCTTTTTGTTAGGGTTCATCCAAGTAGCGATTTGTGGTCGCTAAATCATTCAAAATAAATCATGGAAGAACGCGGTCTAGGTGTGTAATCTTGTGTGTTTATTTCCTTTTGCATGCAACCAACTTTTAGATTCTTTTTTTTTTTCACTAAAACAAATCTTACTTATGGCTAATTTTGTTGTTGTTATTGTTGCTAATCGTTTTTTGTTAATATCAGTAGGAATAGTCGCACGTTTTAGTAATGCGGTGGTGATGGAAATTTGTGGTTACTATATACAGGGTGTTGCCAAAAACTTACATACGTACACTGGTCAAGCGACATTAATTCCATAATTTAATATAGTAATTTCTTTTGCAATAAAAATTATACAATCTATCAATAACTAAAGTTAATAACAAAACTAAGGTTACGATGATTAACGACTTTCTCAATTTCTCAGAATCTCCTTTCCGATAACACGTCGCTATAGCGATTTGTAGATTGAATAATCCAATCTACTATCCATAATTTATAAATTTTTTCTGTTGCGAATTGCGTTTTGCGTTTTAATCCGATCAATCTTATTCCAAACAATGTAAGTCATTAAAAAATTCCTAATTTTAAGCTGATCTTTGACCATATTTTATTGTCACTCTTTTCCGGGGCGTTCTCAACTTGCAGATTAACAAATGACAAAATTATGTAAAATGTACCTGCTAAATTTTCAAAATTTACCGTAAATCAGACAGACAAATTTTTATTTGTGTAGCTTGCAAACCGTTGTTATCGCTTGTTTAAAGAACAATTGGTTTTACCAAAGAATAGACAGCGGCATTCCCATGTTTTCAAGGTCATGTAAAATTTAATTGGATCAAAACAAAACTAGAAAAAGTTCCGTGTGGTTCCATGAACCGATGGTTGACCTACCTCGAAATGTATCAAGGGTATCTGCTTACAGATGTACGGATCTATTTTGAAAGTTGCGGACAGGATCAATTTTGTTGACTTCTTCTCGAAAGTTCAAAATGTTTTCAACAAAGTAATAATAGTTTAACCTTAATTTAGGTTATCTGTAAATGCGAATTGTTTGGTTTGTATAGCCAATACAATAAAATTTCGATTGACTTGGTGTAAATTAAACTGATTTAATTTCTAATTATTTTAATCTTAAATTATTATTAAATGCTCATTAAGGTTTCATGATTTACTAATATCAATATGACTAAGCATTTTAATGTTTCCAGTGGTTCATGCAATAACTTTCTAGAGAAAACATTCGAATGCAACTCGTGACGCTCGAATGGTTTCAATTTTTAATACACACAGTATTACCGAAGTTTAGGACAGTTTCTGCTTTAACTTGAGAATAATCTAAATAATTTGATCCAGCAAAGTCCCGCTTACTTTAATCGCCAAATGAGATTATTTCCTTGTTATTAGGCACAGGAGAATATCTCTCTGAATATCAAGTATATCTTCGATAAGGTCCCCGCAGGTTCCACGATACAGGATTTGGGGTTTCATTTTTGAGGGGGGCGGCAAGTTGGAAGCTAGTTTTATCCAAAATTGTGTATTTTTGTATTTAACAAATATAGCCAGTTAGAAATGTTTATACCTTCCCCATGGTTAGGTCATTTATGGGCTCAATTTTCGGAGAAGATGCGAATTAAAGGTGGGAATCGTCTTCGCAAAAATAATTCCTTAGTGCAGGTACCGATATCTTCCACGGTCGACAGTTCACCACATACAGTGAATAACAAAAGTTTTGTTGCAAATTTAATTCTCTTCATTTTTATCGTCTCACTGTTTCCAAGTTACAGTGACTGAAAGAAGACTGTAAAAATTTTAATAATATAAACATTGCTCTTACGGGAATTTTATTAAAATTTGGTGCAAAACACTCTTCAAAAGATACAATTTACATTGCTAACACAGGACTGTGCGAAAACTTTTGTTATTCACTGCATGTGTGATCGTACCAAGTATACCATATCTTGCAGTTTGCAAAGATATTAAAGCAAGAAATCATGTATCTGCGAAATCCGTTAGTTTGACCATCGGTGTGTAGCTAAATCGAGTTGATCTTGGTTTATTTTAGTTGCAGTTTTTTTTTATTATTTAAGTGTTTATTTATTTATTAGAAATAATTTTAATAAATTATTAATGGAAAATGTATAATTAATCGAAACATTTTTTCTATTAAATGGTAGCATTGTAGAGAATTTTATTGTTTTTAAAATAATTATCATCGGTAATTATTGTATGTATCGATAAACGACAGTGAAACCTCTAATGACGATGCATAATAAAAGATATATTATTATGTTAGATCTCACGATAGAATTAATTACGACTTACGAAATTAAATGTGATATATTAATATTTTGCTAAAAATGTTATTCTTTGTTAAATATACAAATAATAAATTATTCAGAATTTATTAAACTTATTAAAAATAAATCTTCGAATGTACAGTGATTCGAACCCGAATTGTAGGTACAATAGACCAGTGTTTCCCAAATTGAGGTCCGCGGACCTCTTTTTTAATAAATTTTTTAATTTTTATTTTTGTAACGAAATTTTTTCTGGGGGTCCCCATGATACTAGTGTCTAATTTTGGGGGTCCGCAAGTTCGAGACATTTGGGAAACACTGCAATAGACCAAGATCAAACGCCGAGACTCGTCTTCTCGCGTTAGCCCTACTTGAATTTTAAAAATGTATAAATGGATATTATGCAATACTTGGGATTTTTTACTTCGAAAAAAAAATTGAAAATCATGTCTATTTTGCAATCGACCTTAAAATTACATGCCCTATTGTACAATTAAAAATTTAAAAACAAAAAAAACCAAAACATGGGGGTCACCTCGGCTCTTCCAAACCATAATATTATACCTATATTCTTCAATATTTTTGGAAATATTTTATTCAGAAATGGCCGCCCCTTTTCGAATTAAATCCAATTTTGACCTTTTAATTACTAAATTTTAAATAATAACTCCTAATACCAAAAATTCTAATTGTCGATTCTTCAAAAATTAAATAAAACCAATCTTAAATATTTTTCTTATTTCTTCATCAAATTTTCCACAAAACTTCGACACCGCGCATTTTCAAAATTAAAATTAATCAAATACAAAATTAGAGGCCACTCTACATCCCAAAATCTACAGCAATATATTTCTTATTATTTATAATTAGCCTCCCCCCCTTTCTCCATCCCCCGTTAAGCTACAACACTGATTTAAATTGTGCACTAAATTGACTTAAGAAATGCTAACTCGTCGAGAGAAGATATTTTTTTGAAGATGCTGACAAGATTTCTTCCAAGTTTTTATTCTGAAAAAACTTGAAATTTTTTTATGTTAGTGGCCGGGCATATTAATATCATTTTGCTGCATTATTGATCATTTTTGGTCTGGCGGTTCAGCATTTCACCCAAGTATTAGGACTTTAATGATATTTCTTGTTCGAATATTCCAGATGCGCGATATCTAAGTAGAGGAGGATGACGTGAAAATTTTCGTGTGCATGGTAATATAACCATATAGTAATAATGAATTGCTGGAACATAGGAAGACTTTTGCTCTCTTGATTTTTGAGGTAGGAAAGAGTCAGTTTAACTGACCGGGGTCAGGATTATTTAAAAAGGGGGGGTCATCAGAAAAATGTATTATGTAAGGAGAAAAATAAAGTCTGAACTCCATCTTTAAGCTATATGGCCCATTAAAATTTGTAAAATTTGAAATTCAAAATAATTCCCATTTCCTGCAGTCAAATTAAAATTAATCTTGACAATAATTAAGACAATATTCGAAGAACCAAAGGTTTTCGGAATTGACTTTTGTATTTATTTTTATGATGTGTTATGTGTTTACTAAACATTGAGCTTTTTATTGTAAACAAATAATTATATTAACCTTTCTAAAGGTTTGAGCAGATTTGAAGGTCGGAGCAATGGAGTTGTAGTTTGTCCAGACCTCGAGCACGAAACCAGCCAACCAAAACAGTTTTCTTAATAATATTATTACAGTTCTACGACAATGTTATAATTAGTAATTTTTTTTCAACAAATGAAACCACTTTGTGTTTTTTTGACATTCTTATAAAATTGAAGTTGGTGAAGAAGTATTTTTGGATACAAGTCCAGCCTGCCAATTCGATCCGAATATCTGAAAATAATATTATAAAATCAAACCAGTTTAAACCATTTCTAGTTCGTATTTACATACAAATGTAAATTGTTGCTTATTTATGTAAATTTATAATTACAATGAAAAATTTGTAAATTACCGTTTTGTGTCGTTAATTTTTTACTTCCTGAAGGATAACATTTTTGTTTCAAGGAAAAATGACCATTTTTCTTGTGGTCATCCTCTGATTAAAATATTACATGGCCATAAGCTGCTGTAATAACTCGTTTTATTAACAAAAGTTTTTCCTGTTAATTAATTCGTTTTACTCGTCGAGGAAAATGGTTTCTGTGGAGTTGTGATAATCGAACAATTTAATTCTGTTCTAAATTTATCGGTGAATGAACTAAAACATTTCGTTTCTGGCACTAGTTTTGTTCGGCACTTGAATCCTATCCAAGATATTTTTTCAAAATTATATCAGGATTAGTTTATTTTGTCATTATAAGGTACAATTGTTTTAATTGGAGAGATAACATTGACACCATTCCGTTTCATTAAATAATTAAAGCTTCCTGCAAATCCTACTACCTACATAATTTCATTAATTACAACTGATATTCAATTTCTGCATTTTACTCCTAAGTTCATCTCAAAAATTGTATTCTTGTCATGCTTTTGGAATGTTCGAATATTTTCAGCAGTACGTGGAAGTTTACATTTTTTTAAATTGTGAAAACTACATATTACATTCAACGGTATTTATAAATTCAAGCGTTTTTTACTTAAAATTAGATTTTAATGTTGTTTTAAAAAAATTGGGTGAACTTGCTCACCGAGATGCGCTAAATACGTTTAACTTCCGTGTTGGATCAAAACCGCCATTTTTATGATGCAACAATAAAAAGTGAAGGTGTACATGTTCGTAGTTTACGAAGACCCGACCTTGGGGCTAGATTTCATAAAATTTTCTTCTTTTTTGGATTTTGCTCACCCAACAATCACTAACTGAAAATTAATTGTGGTACCAGCTGTTTTACATTGGTAAATTTAAGATTATTTTCATTGTGGTGCAACCATTGCCGATCGCATAGAACCTACAGTTTAACGTGGATTCTGAACAACATCATCATATCTGTAACATTTTGTCACACTTATACCACATGTGGAAAACTGCCAGCAGGGCAATTTCCGCCCCTCTTTATGGGGTTAGTGAGCTTTTTTTTTTTTAGCTTTTTCGATCCTTTTGTGGCATCTCGGGGAATTTCTTTAATATTTCTATTTATCACATCAACCGCCAGAATGCCGCCCTTTAGATTTGCCCGCCCGGACATTAATGTCCGGGTTGTCCGCCCCTTACAACGGGCCCTGCTGCCAGTGAATGGCTGTAGCTAGCGTATGCCAAGTCGAATAATCATAAGTCAATATTAGTACAATAACTTTTTAATTCCTTTTTTTATTCAAGTATCTACGAAAAAAATGTTGTATTAAATTTGTAATTCGTGGTGGGGGTAACTATATTGCGTGTCATAATAAAACCACACCAGATTGCAATATCCTTTTTGGATAAGCTCTAGAGTTTTATCTACTATTAGGTGCATAAACATGAATTTTAGCCTTCCAGTTTGAAAGTATCATATTTTCTCATGCAAATCCCTCTTCGTTGTTTTGCACAACACCACACAGTTCCACTGGAGGTTTGGATGGTTTGGAAAGAGCTTTGCATGATGTTTGATTTTTGTATTGTAATTTTGACCAGTGTTTGGTGTCGTTTCTTTTGGATAATGCTTGTTTGGTGCAAGGTAATACTATTGCATTTTGGCGTTTGCTTTTATCAGCAAACAAACTGGGTTCAAGTAGAAATTATTGCTATCAACAAATTTTGATTGTTTACTTTAATTATTACTATTATCATTTTATTTTATGATTTTTTTTGTTCTATTATTAGGATCCCCGGAAGCCTCAGATATATCTGGTATGCGAGATGACAACATTAATATAAGTGATGTCAGTAAGTACTAAATTTTTATTCCTTTGTAAATATTTTGTCTTCAAAATTAATTATTATGGGTGAATGACTAGCAGTTTGAGGTGCGAATGGGATAAACTTTTATCGTTCGAGCTAAATGTTTTGCGATTTCGGATCAAATTCCGAGTCTCTTCGAGTTCTAATTTTGAACTTCGGTTTCTCGAGTCCACTAATATTAATTTTGATCCTCCCAATGTTACTGGCCCAAAAATATGCAATTTAAAATTTAGTATGAAAATAAGTCGGATTCGTTTTTCATTTTTTAAAAACCCAAAATTTTGACAAAACGCTATTACTTTGGCCGTTATATAATGCAATAAAACGCAGTTCCTGATAATAACGTTCCGCCGGTAATTTTCATTTGCATTCAATGCTCAGTATATCAATCAAATTTCCTTAAAACTTGCAGCTGTTTTCGAATGTCTAAGCAATGTCCAGTTACAATGGAAAATGTAAGCATAAGATTTGATAAATGTGTGCAAATTAATTCCGTTGAATTTTTGCGGTTTCTGATTTTCCGTTTTTCTGAGTCACCTTTTCGGCGGTATTTTTTGCGTAAATCTAATGAATGACTTGATAGTTTTAATATTATGTTTATATCCAAATACGAGTTCAAAAGAATCTCTTCTCTTTTTTTTTCAGTTGAAGTTATCGAAACAGATCCGGATTTTAATCAGTCCAATACTATGTTTAACGGAGGTGAAGAAATATCTCATCAGCATTCAAATTATCAACGGCCAATAACGAAAATGGTTGGACAAGAACCTTACGTAAAAATCATCGAACAGCCCGCGTCAAAAGCCCTCAGGTTTAGGTACGAATGTGAAGGTCGTTCCGCAGGGTCCATTCCCGGGGTTTCCAGTTCGCCCGAAAACAAAACTTTCCCCACAATACAAATTGTTGGTTACCGCGGTAGAGCCGTCGTTGTTGTGTCGTGTGTCACAAAGGACGCTCCACACAGGTGCGTTACCGCCGATTTTCTTTCGAAAATAATTTTATTGACTGACACAAATTTTTAGGCCACATCCTCACAATCTGGTCGGAAGAGAAGGCTGTAAAAAAGGAGTATGCACTTTAGAAGTGTCGGCGGAAACGATGTCAGTAACCTTTTCGAATTTGGGCATCCAGTGCGTCAAGAAAAAGGATATCGAATCTGCATTGAAACTCAGGGAAGAAATCCGCGTCGATCCGTTCAAAAGTAAACAAAAACGCTTTTATCATGTTGTGTTTAATTTTTTATCGTTGACCTTTTTCAGCTGGATTTTCCCACAGAAATCAACCGACTTCGATAGATCTGAATGCAGTGCGACTATGCTTTCAGGTCTTTTTAGAAGGAGATCGTGGAAAATTCACTGTAACCCTAAAGCCCGTCATCAGTGATCCAATATACGACAAGAAGGCAATGTGCGATTTAATCATTGTGAAACTGTCTCATTGCGTCAGCATTGTCGACGGTGGCCGAAACGATATTATTTTATTATGCGAAAAGGTGCGTATACGAAATTTTACGTTTTCGTGTTTTTAATACTGTTTTGGTTCGATAGGTAGCAAAAGAAGACATTCAAGTGCGTTTTTATGAAGAAAGGGACGGTCAGTTACATTGGGAAGGCTTTGGAGACTTCCAACCGTCTCAAGTTCACAAACAAACGGCAATTAGTTTTAGGCCCCCGCGTTACAAAAGTTTAGATGTGACGGAACCGGTCAAAGTGTTCATCCAATTGCGAAGACCTTCTGATGGTGCAACTAGCGAACCTTTACCGTTCGAATTTCTTCCGTTAGATTCAGGTAGGCCGCCGTTTTGGTCTTTTAGACGTAATTTAGCTAAAAAGGGGAACTATAATTTACTAAACTCAATATTGACGAACGATCCTCGTTTTGCATTAAAACGTCCACTCGATAGTATATCACAAAGTGATAAACTCGATAGTGCTCAAACCGCAGTGGACACGGACGTCGAAATGGTCGCGGTCGACGAAGTGCCCGTTAATCCCGAACCAAGTCGACCTAATACGGAATGGTGCGACTATTCGGAAGTTTCTAAACGCTCGAAAACGAGCGGATCGAAGAGCGACGAAAGATCGCTCAACGATCTTATCGATCAAGTCGCCGAACTCGACGAAATTTATTCGGAATCGCGGGCAATATCTAAACTAAACCAAGAGGAATGTTTAATTCAACCCACCGAAACGTTCGACGATGCTAGAACGTACACCAGTTTACAAATGGCGTTCAAAAATCCTTTAGAACTCCAATTGAACGATAAAGATAAATACGAAGACGTTTTAATCGTGAACCCTGTGAGTCCCGTCATCGACGTAACTTCGTTAAAACGCGACAGCGAACTTGAAAAACTACCTCCTTTACCTCCGAAACGTATCAGAAAAGTCACGGACATTTGCGACCCTTACGTACCAAACCTAATCGACAACGTCGATACGACCACCACGACCATCAGTCAAAGTAACCCAAATTTGGTCAAGAAACCCGTAAGTCGTACGCCTTCGTTAAATTTACCGAGAACTCAATCTCATATTATTTTATCGGCTCCCAACAAAAAGTTACCGCCCACTCCGTGTTCGACGTTGCCAAATCCGAAGAAAAAGAGCGGCTTTTTTTCGAAACTCTTTTCCAAAAAGAAGGAACAATCGACGCAATCGCTGGACAACTTGAAGCGGACTTCCTTATCGAATTCTAAACTGATATTGTTAGAAACCGAAAATATGAATCTAATAAACGCACAAAACGTGTCCGCACCGGCGATTGATAACGAAATTGTAAAGCAAGCCGAGCCAAGTAACGATAATTTAATTTTGACCAATAAAACCTCGAGTACGGACTTGAATGCAAACGACGACGTGAACATCAACTTAGATTTAACCGAAGCGGAACACTATGCTCTTTATATGGCGATGGCGCCTCACGCGACGCAAAGTGAATTTGACGAAATGTCGTGCTATTACGCCCCAGTAGAGGGTGGCAAGATTGTCGCTGATTCGAATGTTTCCAGGTTGAAAGATTCAAAGACATAACAGTTACCTACTTATGTTTATTTTTATGTG
Source organism: Cantharis rufa (assembly GCA_947369205.1). Taxonomy (NCBI): domain Eukaryota; kingdom Metazoa; phylum Arthropoda; class Insecta; order Coleoptera; family Cantharidae; genus Cantharis; species Cantharis rufa. Next base: position 30,326,695 of record OX376306.1, on the reverse strand, counting down.
GTCGACTGATTTGTTTTTGGTTAAGGTTGACTTTTGACACTGTCTTATCTTAAGAGCAACGTCCAGTCTATATCGGGTAATTCGTTTGACTTACACGTAATCATAGAAAAAAACAGAAAACATTTTGCAAGTTCTGTAGAAACGTGACAAACGGAATTGATTACCCATGTTTATATCGCGTAAAACGAAAACTACGATTCGGGGATTCCCAAATTAAATTTTGATTTTACCTTATTATTAAATGATAATGACGTTGCTCTTAATTATTCGATAATACAAATACCAGTGGCATAGCGACCCCTCGCTACCCCTCATGACCCGGGCCCTACTCACAAAGGGGCGCCAAATGGTCCGCAAAACAAAAAATTGTTGAATAATTTTTATTTTTTTTATTATTGATTTCTGGAAAATATATTTTAAATTATGATTTTCGAATGGGGTATTGTGCTCCGAGCTCGAATTTAGCTTGCTACGCAACTGACAGATACATATTATACATATTTCATGAGAGGAATACTGCATTTTTTGCATTAAAAAGTTCGTGCATTTTGTAATCTTGAAGATATAACTTGTAGACAATAAAATATGACGAAAAACATGTTATAGATATTCTTTCGTAACCTTGACGAATACACAATACTTGTTTGAAAAATTTGCATTAGCTTCAAGACTAAACACTCGCAAATTCATGAAAACTTCAATGCTCATTACCTGCCGACTCGTTACTTCCATAAAACGTTTTATAGCAAAGGGGCTGTTCACAAATTACGTAACGGCCTTAGGGGGGGGGGTTCAAAATGTTCCGTAATCAAAAAATTTCTTTTTTATGAAAAAATCAAATATTTTTTCTAGATATCAAATTTTCCTTAGTTTGATGAATTAACCCAAAGAGATCCATTCAGTCAAGAATCATAATAATTTAAATTTGTGTAATAAATACACATATTTTAAACACATTACACAATTACATTTTAACACGTTCGCGTAGTTATTAATTATTTTCAAGTTAAAGTTATAAATAAAAATTTTATTTTAAAAATTGCTTTAACTTTTGTTACGTTATTCTTCGGGGGGGTCTCGCAATTTGTTACGGTCTGTTACAAGAGGGGGGAGGGGTTAAAAAACGTCAAAAATTGCGTTACGTAATTTGTGAACAGCCCCAAATTTAATTTTTTACCAATTAGGTTTTCTAAATTTATTTCGTTAGATGGACAGTTTACGAGCTATTATCGAAAAACGAATCGTGACGCACGTCGGGCGGCCATTTTTAATATGTCGAAATTTTACAATTCAAAATAATAAATATTTTTAAATTACATCCAAGTCGACCTTACCATATAAATTATTTATTCTGGTGTCAAAAGCAACATAGAATACCGGGAGCGGCTCAATTTTAATGAATGTAGAAAATTTGGTTTAATTAAAATTTACGACTTTGTTATGTTGAAGACTAAGCTAGGAGTTCTTGACCAAATTTTGGGTAGCAATTTACTAAAAAACATATCTGGTGTACGCGCATTTAATTATTTGCCACAAAAATTGTTTTCAGTTCCAATTGTAGGTTTGAGATTTTTAAGATATTGAATCGTGTCAGTGCTTCATGTGTTAATAAATAATTGCCATAATTGGAATAGCGTGGTGGGTGGCACCAATTCGTCTCTATTTTTGTTTCCCTAAAACAGTTGCTTGCGCAACCTTTCTGGCACCTGCCACTCTATTCGAGTTAGTGCTAGTTAATTTAAATTTTTGTTGATTAATCTAAGAAATTACTTGTAGATAAATAATTTATTTATGTACTTATTCTCATTGTTGGTTTTGATTGGGGATGATTACCAAGTACCTTGTTGTATGGATAAAAATAAGTTGTTGAAATTGATAATTGAATGTTGCATTTTATTATTTGTTTATAATGTGTTGACTGCTTACAAGTAACGTTCCTTTTTGTTTTGCTCCGCGCATACGTTATCGTAACTCATACACTCGATTTTCCTTTGTTTTTTCTATTTAAAAGGAGCGTTGCTTACAAGTAGTATTGGTAGTGTTAACAGATGGCGCTTCCTATTTTGCCTTTATTTGTATATTTTTTAATGGTGCAGGAAGCGTCCAGTATAAACTTGGGTTTAAAAATTTGGAAGATTTCTGTTAAGAGTTGTATAAAAAAAATTTGCTATTTTTAGACTCAAACCGTAAACGGTTACGACCCAAATATGAAAGCGATCCAATAAGTAGCCCTAAAATTTTACGTCAAATACAGCATCACGAAAGAAATGAAAGAAGTAGTAAGTTTTTTGTTATTTATATTTTATCATGGTTGGGTGACGGTTATTATACATTTTTTATTGTCATGACATGCCATTATGTATAGGGTTGTGAAAAAAATAGTACCTTTGTACTTGATAGATGAAGGAACGGTCTTTGTAAATTTAGTCAGTCATTCTTTACATTTTACTGTTAGTAGGTATATTTATGTGTACTTTTAAGTTTTCATGTTATCAATGTAAGATTACTTACTGGTGTTTGAAACGGAGAGTTTATTATAATATTATGTTGTATTTTATAGAAGAGCTTTATACATTTGTATGTTTGCTTTTAAAATATAACGCCATTTTGTAACACACTGACTTTTCTTTATATCAATCGATTTGGAAAGTTTTACAATTGATGCTCTAGAAGAAAATGTTTGAGGTATGTCTGTGTGTCATTGCTCGTGTGTGGTTAACAGCTTTTTAACATTTTAGTTTGTTTGAATTTTTGTAGTTTCATATATTAATTAATATTATCACCACTAATATGGCTTAATATATTGTAGTTACGCAACTACAATACTTTTATTATTGTTAAAGTGCTTTTTCACGCTTAATTTATTTTTATTAATATTTTAACCAAGATACTAAATAAGAATTTTTCTAGGAATGCAACCATCCAGTTCTCTGTTGAACATTCCTCCCATGGACATAATAAAAACCGAACCTAGAGGTAGGCTGTTTTAAAAGTTCCATTTTATTTTAATTTTTTAATTTAATTGGTTTTGTTTAGATACAACTCCTTCCCCGTATAACGATCAAATCTATGGAGGTTTGAGTCCCATGTATATCCCAAATGCAGGTCTATTCACTCAACAACCTCAACAGCAGTACCGTTTACCGCTAGAAACACTGGAATCGACTCCACCTCCTCCAGATTTCCCAAACATTGGTCTCAATACTAGAAACACTTTACCCTGCATCAGCAACATGTTGCCCCAAAATTGGAACATCATGAACAATCCAAATGTTTCCGCGATGGACATGCAACAAGGTGGTGGTGATTTAGGTGCCGCGTGCAACAACGCCATGCAAATAGACGCAGCGAGCGGTTTCAGTAGCCTCTTAGATTTAGACAACCAACAAGACGAGTTGGTAAATCTGAATTCCGGGACGTTGGCAACCTTGTTAGATACAAATAATTTAACAGACAATTTATCGGTGAACTTATCGTTAAGTGACATTAACATACCTCTGCAACGAGAGGAGAACAACATGACAGACAGTTTAACCCGATTGGCAAATAACACAATCGACAGTATTTGCCAGTTAAATAAAATGTACAAATAAAACTTGTGTGATTGTTATAAAAAGTTGTTGAGTGTCGTCTTTCGTTATTTTATTGTACAATTTAATCAAGTTTTACATCATGTATTTTAAGCCGAAAATCGCTTGTTTATTGTTAAATATTTTTTTATTATATAAAAATGTAATTTTATATTTGTTATTATTAATAAAAAATTTAAATTTTACGATTTGGTCGTTTTGGAAGGTGGAATAATCAGAAAGATGGTTAATTACATGGATTGCTACATATCTCGCAGACAGATATCGCATGTTACATAAGCCGATGAGACAATTTTATTATTTGGGAAAATTGTAGTTATACTTGATGTAATCTTGAACTCACGGCTTGAACTGCTAATTAATTAAATTTTTTGTAGTAATTCAAAAACTTGCGGCAAATGTAGTTTGTTCTTTAACGAAATTTAGGAAAGTTACAAATTTTCCGTATACAAAAGTAAACCCCCCAGATGCAATTATAGATGAGTCAAAAGTAATTTTTTATGTATAAATTCAATGTTTGTAAACAATTCATTGTAGTTCATAGTATGTTGTAATTAACTCAAAAAATATTTTGCCTTTATTTTTATTTGAAATTATTAAGTTTCAAAAATACCTTAATAAATGCTGCATCTAACGATAAAATACATTAAATAATATATTCCTATGAACCCTTCGAATTTAACTAAAGGTTATATTGAAAAATATAATTAATTCTTGTTTATGTAGTACTACCTAATTCAAAGTTAAGCAAATAAATATAATGTTGCAACTACAAGAAATTTTATACTCATTAAAATTTGTAACTTATTTGCCGAGGGAGGAATCGCTGTGGTAATCTGGTGTACAACTGAAGGAAATTCCCAAACATTTTGAAAAAATGTAGAAAATTCTTCGTTGATTCAAGCTTTCCTACAGAGCCGGATTAAGGATATGTGAGGCCCGGGGCTAACTTTTTTGGATGCTTCTTGGTTTTACATGTTTAACAAAGAAAATTTTTGATTTTTCAAGGTCAACCGCGCTTAGATCAAATGTGAAATTTTTGAAAGGATAATAATTATTATACATAGTTTTTTATAAAACACAGGTATACACACATTTTTTTACTTTAATTTGCAGAAATTCGGTACACCTATCTTTAAAATTTGTTTGTCAAAGTAGTTCGCTTTCAATGCTCATTAAAGTTAGCAAACTTAAACGTGTAACACTACTTCTTAATTTATTTTTAATAAAAGATAATTTTGAAAATAATCTTTCTGATTGATGCAACCCACTGGTTGCATGAGAGGGCGTCATAATAAAATTTAATTTGTTAAAATTGTTAATTCCATTCATATTATAATCACTTTTGTCGATTTTTTAACTTATTTATAATTAATTTTAATTAATACTCAAAAAATGAGGCTCCTAGAAATTTGGAGGCCCGGAGCTGCATCTCCCTTAATCCGGCTCTGTTTTTCTACAGGAAAGTACACTTCCTTTTCCTTTTAGGCCGAAGAAAAGTCAACTAGCGACATCTTCTCTTCCCTCTCTGCTTCTCTATTGAAGAATGGAATACCATATTCAAATTACATTTGAAGATATGTGCATAGTCTCGCGAAACGCAAGTATTGAAATCGCCGTGAGTGAAGTAACATGCGCGCGCATTGCTTTAATTTTGCAACTCAGCGCGTTCGTTTCTTGCGTCCAACGGAATGCACTGAGTTCACAAGATTTTATTTTAACTTATTCCCAGTACATTTGAATCTTTTATCCATGGTTGCAATCAAAACTAGTATTTTTGATTGCCTGTAGCATCAGTAGAGACCTGGATCATGAATTACCACTACTGCTTTCATACGGTTTCAAGTAATATGCAGATATTAGGATTGACAAATACAACCTTTTATTCTGATTAATCTTTATATCATTAATTAAGTGTTTTCATAATTTCAGAAGATAATTAAACTCCTAAATTTTACTCAGTTTCATTTGAATTAAAAATGTATTATTCTTTTTAATTCATTAAATAACAAATTTATTTTATTTTACAAACTAAAAAATTCGGTTTCGGCGAATACAATTTTTTAGGTTGCCAAAATATTCAAATTTTGACACAACGCGAAGGTCGCTTGCGAAGGAAGCAGTTGCACGGCAACTCCGCATTACTTCAATCACAGCGATTTCAATACTCTCACATGAAACATGTCATGCTGATCGATAAAATAAAACACTTTTTTTTTCTCATTTGAGCAGGGAGAAGAGAATCTTGAGAAAGACTCCAGATTAATCTAATCCGAAGTGTGAAGTTTCACTCACTAAACTCACCCTCCTCCTCGAGGGACCTGGATTCGCCTTTCGGCATTACTTCGGGTAACCTCGAGGTGGCTGTCGTTAGCAGCCTGCCGACCGCAACCCTGCTCCTTCATTTCTCTATCGGAGGACTGCAGATTGGCAAACTGGCTTTGGCCTCATCTTGCCTTCCGGCCAGTTCTTTAACCAAGAGGATCGCGATCGCTTGAATGTAGTTCGCGATCCTCGTCCTTTCATCTGTTAGCATATGCTTCTCCAAGTTCCAGAGAAAGGAGCTGCCTCTGCCTCTCCCAACGCCAGCACACGAAAAATGTATGTTCGGCGTTGTCGACCTCTGCACAATACCTGCAAGTGTCCTGTGGTATTATTTTGAAACGGTGCAGGTAAGCGTTGAAGCAGCCGTGGCCGGAAAGCATCTGCGTGAGGTGATAGATGATAGATAGGTCAACCCTCCGTGGCCTCTACTGACCTATTCTCTAATGTCCGGAATGAGCTGGTACGTCCACCTACCACCATAATTCATAGTGTCTACCACTCTCAGATGCACTCTACCATCTACCTGAACAATATATGTAAAGCTGGGTGTCCCTCAAACTTCCCAGCCCTATTCCGCGCCAGTAGGTCCATAGGAGGCAAGGAAGCAAGAACCACAGTGGCATCCGCGGATATTGTATGGTAGCCGCACACTACTCTTAGCACCATTCGTCGCTGCACGCACTGTAGTTGTTTACGGTTACCTTTGGTTCCGTATCTTGCGAGGTCCACCGCAAGATACCACAGCGATACCACAACAGTATTGACTGTGATATATAGACGCTAAGAGTTTTGTCTTCGTTGTTTCGAACGTTCCAGAGCCTCGTTTGCTTTTATAGCAAGCCTGTCCCCGTCGGATAATAATAAATAAAAACACTAGTTTATAATAACTAATTAATAAACTGCGAAGAATATAAGTATCTACTTTTTAATTTATTTTATTATTACAAAGGCGTCCTGGGCCACAAAGTAAAAAAATAAATTTTAAGTGTCAATTGCGACTTACAATTTATTGTCAATTTAATACTTCGAAGTCGCAATTGGCACTTAAAAGTCGGAATTGACACTTAGAAGTCGCAATTGACACTCTGAAGTCGCAATTGAGACTTCAAATTTGAAGTTGACACTTAAGTGTCAATTAAAATTTATTTTTTTATTTTGTGGCCTCAGGACGCCTTCGTAAAAATTAGCTTTTTATCCAAATTAGCCAAAAAGCCTTCCGCTAGTTAATCAACACGCGGGAACTACAAAACTTACAAATTTGTTACAAATGTAAGAAAAATTTTACTAACAAAAAATTTACCAAAATAAATGGAATGAAATTTACAAAAAATATATCTGAAAAGCATTGCTGTAAAATATATGATCGTACGAAGACTTCTTTGTGTTATTGATTATTACAAACATTTTTAATTACTTTTTCATTTTTTTAAATTGATTGCAATTTTCATAAGCAAAAAAAAATCTGTCAGGTGTGGGGTTCGAACCCACGCTCACAATTGTGAACCAGAGCTTAAATCTGGCGCCTTAGACCGCTCGGCCAACCTGACTATACATTAAATTGTGAGTTTTATATTTTCTAAGGTGAGTTTTGTTGAAATTATTCTAGATCGAAATATTAATTTTAACTTTTTATTTTTTTTTTCATACAATTTTATTATAAATTCAGTCTGTATATCGTATTTCAGCATTATATTTTGCTTTGCAAAATCTTAGATTTATTTTGGTGATCCCTTTGTGAGTACCCATACTAAATATTATAGTTAAATTTGTTAATTAAATTGATTAAATGTAAAATTATTTTACTTTTGCTTTTGGCAAACAAAAATGATTTGCAACTTATTTTAAAATTATACAAGACTGCCAACGTTATAAATAGTCTTTTCTATGACAAAGTGACACGTTGCGTTGGTACGAATGACTCATTGGGAGGTCAAATAAATCTAAAATGTCGAAGCTGAATGTGAAATGTCAGAATGTAATAATTTTTTGAATTAAAAAATGGAAGAACGCGAAGAAGGTGAATTAACAGACGATTTCGAGGAAGTATCGGATTGTTCAATGTCGCCTGGATCACCTTTAAATTGTGGTAAGTCCGTAACTGCAGAACTTTTAAGTGATGTTTCTTTGAGTAGCGTTGGGTCCGAGAAGGAGTATAACAATGCTAGAATGATTTACGAGAGGAACACCCGACGATATTACCAAAGAAATCAACGTTTGTTGTCTTCTCGGGGGTTTAGAAGAAAACGAAAAATGAGCACGTTGTCGCCCGCTAAAACCAATCACGTAAAACGACGGAGACGATCTTTGTTACATCATTCTGATAGTGACGATGATAGTTTAGATCCAAAGTATGTTAAAAAATTACGCGAGGCGTTGCATCACGAAACACCGTGCACCTTATTACACAGTAGCTTAAAGACGAGACTGAAAGGTTTTATAAAGCCCGGTTCGCAATCAGACGAAGACGATGAATCCGAATTACGTGATATCGCACTGTCCACTTTTACGGCTGGTGAAAATGAAAAGGATACGCAAATTACTGATGTAAAAACTGACGAGAACGAAGAGAAAAAAACGGAAGACTTTGAACTTCAACAATTGAGAATTGCTGCTCTGAGGTCTTTCGTTATGGAAAATCATAAAAAACGTAAAAACAAAGCTGCCGTGACGGAAAGTAAAGAAGGCGCTAAAGCCGAAAAAGTTAATGACGATGTAAATAAAGAAAACGATCGAGGAGTAATAAATAATGAGGAAAAGAAGGAACCGGAGAAAGATGAAATGTCGATTGGTAGTTGCGAGGTCGATTTGATCGAAGAAGACGTCGACATTTTGCGCACCATGTTATTGGCTTCCATGTCCACCAAGCTGATTGAGAAAACCAAAGTTGAGGATACAAAAGCAACCGACAACCGGTTAAATCCTGTTAAGGTGGACTATAAATCACAACCAAATGGTAAAAAAACCAACAATTTTTTACCGAATAAGGTGATTGTCAAACCCTTAATTATTAATGTCGGAGGGTCTGATACCGATTCGGACACCGAGGTAGATAAAAAAGATGAACAGACAACAGAATCGGTAGTAGCGGAATTTCTTAAAAGGCAGCGCGCGAAAGTAGAAGCGAAAGAAAACGAAATAAAATTGAAAAGTGAAATTTCCACTTTGAGAACGAATCAAAATGTTCCATCGTTTGCTAGCAACGTCGTCAAAACCCCGAACAACACAAAGAAACCCTACGATGATTTTCTGTTAGATAAATCGGAAGTCAAGTTGTTGCCTCGTTCTCAACAATTGGAATATAGGAGATTAAAAATGCAACTTTTAAATGCTACACGAAAAAAACTTCCCTTAAAACGATCCTCGTTTACAAAACGGGAAAATAACTCTCCACTCGTAAACCTAAACGCGAAAAAAGTGCCAAAATTTATTAAAAACGACGCGACGAACCTAAACAGTAAAAGTGGGGTGGTTAATGGTAGCGTCGACTTAAAAATTAAACCTCAAGATAGAAAAATTGTTAACTCAACGCAAGATCTTCAAAGAACGCTGGATGGCTTACAAATTAGAAGAAACGGCAGGTAAAAACATTTTTAGAATTTAATCAAATTATATTTATTTCGTTGGTGAATTTTTCGTCATATTAGACTATTTAAAAGGTTTATATTCCTATGCTGCAAACATCATTAGTCAGTTTAAATCGGAATAAATTGTATATTTTATATTTAATATTGTTTTTTGTTATTAACATGTTGTGATAATATTTACTTACATTTTTATTAGATCAAAACTATCCAGGTTTGCCTGATGAAAATCCGAAATTTTGAACACATGATATCAGATCTAGCCAGTGGCGCAGCCAGGATTTTGTTATGGGGGGGGGGGGGCTAAGGTATGCGAGCTGCGCCAAAGGCACACGGGGCAGGCGAAAATTTTTCGGGAGAAGGGGCATGGTCATCTTATTTTCGAGTATAATTATTGTGTTACCACTGTTACCTACCTTAAATTAAAAGTCGAACACGATTTTTTTTTGTTTTAAAAAATTTTTCATTGCACCGGTAAAAATGCGACTATGATAGTTAAAAAAGGATTATAATGAAAAACAAGGAAGTGTCTGGGGGGGGGGGCTATAGCCCCTTGGCCGCGCCACTGGATCTAGCAAACCAAATCAATTAATTTGCATAGTTTTGATCTAATAAAAATGTAAGTTATAATCATTTAAGTAATTTAATTTGGCAGTAATTAACATAAATCTTAATAATAAAGCTGATTAAATTTCCAACAGAACATTCAATGAAAATAATATAGTCAGTCTCCTCGTGGTCGTGGTGTTAGCAGCAAGCTGGGAAGACTATTACAGGATTTAATGTCCAATATTGACTTTTTTTAACGAAATGAATAGAATTTAAGAAAATGAAGTTTATTTAAATGTTATGCCTTTAGTATGAATAATTTGTTTTGAGCTTCTTAAAAGGTTACAGATAAAAGGTAAGTACCAATCGTTGCAACCGCTGTTAAATAAAATAAACCGAGCGAGTCACGAGCGCATGCTAAACGAGAAAGAAATCAAAATTCTGCTGCAAAAATTACAACAAGCCAGGAGCAGATTTAGTCAAATGGATCAGCACTATTCGAACCTTGTGCAGCAATTGGTTAATGGTAAAAGCGCTATCGATCAACGGTTCGTCTATTGTATGTTGTGTGTTTAGTTTCTTTTGATTGTGACACAATTTTTAGCATTCTCAAACTTAGAGCGTTTAATGCTTCCACTACAAAAAAAGTTAATGTGGTTCCTTTGGTGGACAATGGCGAAAGAATTGCTGAAAAAGTGGAAGAAGAGAAGAATTTGGTGGAAAACAAAAATGTAGATAGTATTGCCGTTGATACAAATTTAATCTCAGGAAAGAATTTATGTGATCCAAATGATATTGTTCAAGACGTACCACAATCCTCTGTAGGAGTATCAAGTTTTACAAAATATACTTCCCCATTAGATAACAGGTACGTAAGTTTTAAAAAATTGTGGGCTAAGCAAGCAAAACATTTGGTTTGAATATAAACGAAGAAGGTTTTCCTGACACGAACAAACAGCAGTCTTAAATGTAAGCAAATTTTTTGCTTTTTACTTATGATTTAAATAATCGAAAACAAAATAAAAGCTATTAAAAAAATGGTAACTTTACACTTGAAACGATACGAAATTTGGAAAAATTTTGTGGGAAATTATATTTTCTACAAAAAAAGAGTCCGCAAAGGCATATTATATTTATCTTCAAATATTAGCTGTTGGAAAAGGTGTTCAGAGGTGGAAATTTGACACTTGGGTTGTTATCCGCAATTTGAATATCTTTTAAAGCCAAGCCATAGAAGTTGAAACGTATTATGCTGTCACGGAATGTTTTAAACCATTTGTTATCGTTTTTGTAAGGCTGACATGTTTTTTAAAAGTAAATTTTGTTTTTTGCAAATTCTTGATAAGGATGGATTTGCACTATGTTTGACAGCATTTATTAGAAGTGATCACTTTTTATAAAATGATTATTGCAGGGTTGCCACGCTTTCACTTTTTTAGTTATGGTGGCAAATATATAAATTGTTTCAAAATAAAACCAGCTGCTCTGGCAGCAATTGCCTTGATATTTTTTGTTTTCTCCACTTTGTAGTTTTTTTTATCTGTGAAATTTTTGTAACTGCAGTATTATTTAATTGTGATGATTTATTGTTCTTATATGCAAGTCTTTTTAAGCCGAAAGTACAAACAATGATTAAAATTAAATAAACCGAAAATTACACATATTGCCACTCACAGCTTTAAATGCAACATATTAAAATATTATCTAAACTAACTATCACTATCGAGGTGATTGCTGCCAGAGCTATCTATTGGTTTAATGTTGAAATAATTTATATAATTAACACCTTAAATTTACTTTTTTTTAAAACCACAGCAGTTGCTTGGTGTGAACGCTGGCTGAGTTAACAGAGAGGAAAATAAAGAAATAGCCATTTCTTTGCTGGTCTTCATTCCAGGTCAAGAAGCTTATGAGGCGATTGTGGTTTTGCTTTACGTTTTAAAGATATAATTAATTAAAACTAACCAATGAAATTCAACAATCAACTGCAAAATCTAAGTGCATGACCGAGGTCTTACAACATCAAGGCAGGTTTTAACTCAAGTAAAAATTGCCAAAAATGTGGGCTCCCATTTCCCTCCTGAAGCATAAAAATGAAAAAAAAAATTTTGTTGGATTTATCTCATTGTGGGGCTATTGTCGCCACTGTTCCTATCAAGTCACTATATTTGGAAGTAGCTGGAGTTTGATCTCGATAACACCTTAAGACTTAACTGCTTGTAAACTAGCCAATGAAAATCAAAATTTTTATTTAAAAGGCTGAACTAAAATATTACTGTTGATTTTCATTGGTTGGTTTAAACTAAATAATAATAAAATGAACCTAATGATTAGTTTTTCATCTTGAACTAAAAAATTTGTTTCTGTAGAAGTATTATTGTTGCAAGAATTGTATCTATTGAAATAAAGTTAGTATGGTTAGTGATAACCGAGGGGTGAATCGCAACTGAAAATAGATGTACATAAAATTGAACATAGGTGTTTACAATTTTCTGTAGCGGTTCACCTTTCAGGGATAACCCAAGATTGAAAAATGACTAATATAAGTTTGTAAATATTAAGTTAAAGAAGGGGTTATTAAGGCGAGGGGGTAAGGCGACAATTCTGAGTATATTGTAAAATTTTTGCACGTTGATAAATCTAAAGCCACAGCATTGTGAATAAAATTCAAGTCTTAAATCGACTGCAGTGAATTTTAAATTTAAAAAAAATCTATCTATGCCAATTTTATCAAACGGAGCATCTAGGGTAGGGGTCACTGCTATGTTAAAAAATCAATGTATGTTTTGGTAAAAAATTTTGACTCGTGGCAACCCTGAATTGAATGAATCTTAAAACTGGCTTTTTCCACTGGAAGGTTTTCAGAAAACAATTGACATCTTTTTAGTGATTTTCAACAAATCAAAAATTTCGACATTAACTCCTAATTTACCCAAATTGGCGAAAAATTGTTTTCAACAACCAAAAATTATTGTCGCCCACTAATATTTTTCTTATTGGTATTGGAACACAGAGAAGAATTTTTATATGTTGGGCCTGTTCGCCTTATGTTATGCAAATCCAAGCCAGCCTATCAACTTCCAGTTTTTTTCCTTTTGTACCAAGTGCTTATTCCAAAAATTTAAAAGCAAGTTTTGAATATTTTAGTTTGCTTAGCCCACAACGACAGTTTTAATACTTAATTATAAAATTTTCTAGATGTCAAATAAGCGACCCACAAGCAATTATGTGCCCTTATGATTTGTTAGGAGTTTGTAAAGACAAAGAGTGTGGGTATTTGCATTGTTGATCTCTTTTTAATTTATTATTAATATTAAGCATGAATAGAAATGTATGGTATTAATTTATAATTCGGATTGCCATATTTTCTTAATTTAATAGCCAAAGTTATGTCTATACGTTTTTTATATTTTATAGAGGTACCTTTGATTTTAATTTTAAAAGCCGTTTATTATATAAAATAAATTTTTAATTTAATGTTTACAAATGTAAATATGTATTTTTGTATTTAATAAATATTTTGTTTTTTTAAATTTGTAATGATTTATTTCTTCTTTTTTTCTTCTTTTGGTGGAAGGCAAACAGGAAAGGTGCCGTCTTTTACTTGTTGATCAAATTTTGCTATCCATTCGTTAGGACACAAACTATTGTAGGTATTCTTGAAGTAATTACATTTTTCATAACTTGAAAAATTTAAAAAAAATAATTTTTAGACGTGCAATACTCAAACCAAAAGCAGCTTACCCTTCTCCTAAAAGTCTCGTACATCTCTGATAATCAATGAACATCGTATAACAGTACTTTGTTATGTTAGTTTGTGCAAATCTAACATCTGCTGGAGGAGTTGTCCCTGGGAACTCGGAATCTTTCTTGTCATCTACTTTTTTACCCATTTCTGTGATTGCCTTTCAGTATATTTTGACAACTAAACAAAACTCAAAATCATGGTTGCCCAAGTTATTACTTTTTAAAAAATTCTCAGTCATTACCAGGACTACGAAAGCCTTTTTGTTATAATGTTACTTAGATTTCGCGCTTCTAATCTTGGCTATTAATTATTGAGAACAAGTTTTAAAGTTCAAAAAAACTACTCTCCATCGAAAACTGACTTTTATGGAATTCTGTATTTTGAAGATTATGAGTATCCAAAACATGAATAAATCAATTGTCGCAATGTTCAAAAAAATAAATAAATTGACTACAACTCCTACCCTTCTCTTTGATTTTCCATTTTAGTATGCTGCTCTTCAATAATTTCTACAAGTGAAAAGAAACTGAAATCAGTTAAGATTTCGTAGAAAAATCTTCAATTAAAGATTAAAAATATTATAATTTGGGAATCCCCGAAATCTTATTTTTATATTACGGCAATATTCAAACGTGGACATCAAATAAAGCAATCAAGCTTTATTGTTTAAATAAGAAAATTGTTCAATAATTCAATTTTCTCGTGCTTCGTTACTGTGAACTATAATAATTATTGTTCCTGACTGATTGTTAAGCTCACTTGCATTTGTTCTCACCTGGGATTTATATCCAATAGTACGTCAAAGATATGTCACATGGGTAATTTCTCCTTTGTGACGTCATGAAAATATAAATTTGAACCGCGAATACTTCAACATTTTGAATTGTAATGTATATAAAATAAGAAGCAAGTCCGGGATTAGCAACATTATAAAATATCCTTGAATAAAATTATAAGTTTCATTCAAACACAAATCAAGATATGTATTTTCGTAAGTATGTGTATATGAAAAAGTGCCTTAAATCCCCACAATCTTATTTTTGGACAAAAAAATTAAGGAGAGATTTGATTTACTTTTTTGTTATTTTTACTGCGCTTATTTTGAAGAAATATATTTTTATAATTATTGAATACCCCTCGTACGTAGCTAATATTGACGCTATTGATCGCAATGCTGCCTGCATGACGACTATACAAAACGATTGATAAAGAGGTATATTTTGGTGATATTACTATCGTTAGTGAATAGATAACGTTAGTATGAATCCACATTTGATGACAGCAGGTTGTTGCGTCGGTTGGTCACTGAAGCAGGTTGCTATTCGGGTTCCCATTTGATAAGGAGAACATAAGATGCGAGAGTTGTTCAATTTGATATTATAAACTCATTACGAAAATTTTTTAATAATTTCAAAGAAATTCATGTTTTTAACAAATTTAAAATATTTTTCATTTTTGATGTACTCAGCAATTTTATAACAGGGCAGGACTCGCCACTTAAAATAAAGTACTAGCCAATTTAACTTGTTTTTAAATCCTTTCAAGAGATTTGGAAAATTTACCTATACGACCGAATGAACTATTTAATAAATAGACTTGACGTCTAAAATGTATTAAACCATATTGATATTTTGGTTCACATTAAGCTATTACGGAGCGCTCGCAACTATCGTAATTAGTCCGAAGAGTAATATCATTTCTGAAGTTCTTAATTATTTTACTTTAAAATTATTGTATTAATAATTTAAAAATTGATATTACCTTGATACTTGGAAGTTTGTGACTTCAAAATAACTTCGGATCTCATGATCTCGGCATTAAAGATAACCAGGAGCGTAGAGAAATCATCTATCGCATTGAAAAGTGCGCAAAAATATTGGTTTTAAATTTTTATTTATTTAATAAGAACTGGAACCCATATGCCATTATTATTAGCATAGTAAAAAACCCTGCCTTATCTCGCTTCTATAGGCGCAATTAGAGGGGGGCTTAGCCCCTCAAATTAAATTGGCTGCGGTAAAAAAAATTATTGAGCTCAACCAAAATCGTCGATTATTTGATTTTGTATGCCTGCAAAAACAGTAGAAAAGCTAAAAAAGTCCGTTCATTTTAGGTCACCCAAAATATTAGGCCTGGTTGCGCCTATACAAACTATAATATGTTTGTAAAAACAAATCATGAAAAATAATGTCTACAAAGATTGAGATTGCCTAGAGCAGCATTATAATAAACGTTACAACCATTACAACTCACAGGGTCGGTGTAAACTCCGATTTGTAATGCCAATTCCGGGTTTCTTACTTTCTTATAATGCAGTACAGTAACAAAGAAAATTTTGGTGATTAATAATTGCTTACAAGAAGAACCCATTAAGTGTAACTCTAAAACCGGGACAAGCTTTGGTAGGTTGAAAGAGCACTAAATTAAGCAAACACTTGTTTGAAAGTTGAATACAATACTTCATCTAGTTCATGCAATGAAAATCCAAAGGCCTTCTAGCTGAGTTTTTTATATAACTGCTGATCCCATCACGGTCCCACTCTGAAATTTTTATGAAGTATTCACCAAGTCACCTTTAAAAATATTTTTTATTTTTATAATTTTCAAAAACATTTTTTGAGATTCTTCAAAAAATTAATTTTTATTAGAAAGTAGTCACGATTGGTATCAAATTAAAGCCCTTTAAATACTCTTTAAAATGAGTTATTACACAACTATGTAGGACTTATAGAACGGAAGTTATAACATTTTGTATCGTTGAGCGCGAACGAAAAAGTGTCGTTTTTGCAATTTTTAAAATTAAATAACTCAAAAACTATAAAAGCTTGAATTAAAAAAAAATTATATTTGAATTTAGGATGTTAAAAAGGATAATTAACCAGAGTTTCAAAGAAATCTGTGATGGTCAATTTGAGTGACTTGTTGGTTTGACATGGAATGACCCGACAATCGGAACATATAGTAATAACAAAATAAAATCTGTTTTTTAAATATACCTGTTTGGTGCTACGAATACTACTAAGGAAATGTCCCATTTTTTGAGAATAAAAAACAAAAAATGATGTAATAAAAGTTTATTGATCATTTTTGGGACACCTTCCATAACGACACTTTACCATCATCTGCTAAACAAAATACTGGCAGCCTATAATGCCACGAAATGTTGCTTGGCAGTAAAGCCATCGAGTTAAGTTGTTCTTGTTGACTTTTAGCGTGTAGGACTTTTATAGAGCCTTCCAACTTATTAACAGTAGCAATTAGTTCTCCTGTAGTGTTATATTTTATAAATCCACCGGTCATACTATGTAACAATTTGACGTGAATTGGTCGACTGCAAATATTGTAAATTAAAAAGTGTTAACTTAAAACTGTAAAAATGTTACCTAGGTCTCGTTAAGTCCCACTGGACGACTTCTCCTAAATGTAAGGAACATATTGATTGACTGTCTTTGGGTGACCAGTGGGCTGCCGACAGTGGTTTCCCAAAATCAAGAGACAAAATTGGTTTTTGAGTATTCACATTATAAAACCTAATCACTCCAACTTTTTCTGCCACCATTAACTTGGCAGGATCGTCTTTATGCCAACAGGTCGACATACCCGGAGACATTAAATGTAAAATAGCAATGCAGCTATAATCCAGTGTGCTCCATATTCTTGCCGTATTGTCGTCACTCACCGAAGCTATAAAGTTACTTTCAGGGTCGTAACTTATTTCGTTGATAAAATCTGTGTGACCACTCAGAACCTATAATTTTAAAGATACAAATTATGATTGTAAAAAAATGTTCGATTATTATCTACTCTGCAATTATTAATCCCCGAGAGGTTACTTTCAAACACTCTTAAATTAAAATCACTTCCGGCCGCGCAGAACACAACGTTGATTGGCAAAGCCGTTATACAAGTTTCGGGTGACAGGGCTAACGCCGTACAACTAACGGCATTGCTGATCTCTGCAAGACGTTGCATTTCCAAGTTATCCTAAAAATTATAAAATTAAATAGTGGCTTTTTTAAAATCGGCCCAAATACCTTAAAGAATATTTCTGTTAGGATTAGCTTGTTTGGAAAAGCTAACAACAGCAAGTTTTGTGTGAGTTCGTACGACGAGAAATGTACCGCCGAAATTTGTCCATTTTCTTGTAAATCAATCGAATAGGATGCTTCGTTTACCACTTTTTTATGTGAAAGCATTTTTTTTGCTATTAAAAACAGTTAAAAATGCGTTAAATTTAAAATCGCGATTGTAGGTTATGTTTTTAAACTTGTGGATTTCTGTTCGAACGTCAAAGAGCGTGGCATGTACAGAGTGCGGCAACATAATCATAGTAAAATATTTAAATTTGTTTATTTACCGCTTTATATTCAAAAATAATATTTGAAAAATAAGAAAATAAAAATATGGGAAAAAAACAGTTTTTTATGTAACTAGGGAGAAAAGTCTAAATTAAAAATTTAATGTTCGGATCTAGCAAAGTGGATTAACATTAAACGCCAAGATCTTTACTCCAGATTTATACAAATGATTTTTTTAATTCAGGTACTAATTTTTTTATTTTGATTTTTTTTAACCTTTTGAACCCCCTCCCCCCCTTAAAATGATCTTATGAACGCCCGTGGTCAGGGTGGTCGAAAGAATACAGAATTCCTGACCTCTTTAATTTTAAATAAAAAGGTTTACTTTTTTCTCCTTTGTGACGTCATAGTAGTTTGATAACTTATTATTGGCTAGAAGACTAGGCGGGAAAATAAATTTAAATCGTTTAAAAACAAAAACATGTTTTCATTTTTTTTATGTAAATGACGATTATGCCATTTTATGAATAAATAAAGTTACAAGGTTAAAGTTTCATCATTTAACCTTATTTTATTCTAGTGCCTCGTATAATTACAAGATTACAACTCAGGTAACCTATTGATCGCAAACTGCTATTGTATGAAAGGATGTTTAGGATGCTACAGTATGCATTCACGTACACATATAGTAGGTTGCTCGGTCAGTTGGTCATCAAACAGGCTGCTATTCGGGATCCCATCAAACGCGGAGAACATAAAGCGAAAGATGTACTTGCTTATTTTGACCTGAAAATTTTAGCGGCTAATTTTGATTGATTTTATAATTTTAAATAAAACAAAATTTGAATATCCAAATATTAGCTTCGTTTTTTACCGAAAGATTAAAAAAAACATTCCAAAAATTCTTAAATTTGATTTGGTGCAGCATGGCCCAATCGCTTCAACTTGATTGGATTTTGGGTTTTTATTTTTTACACGCAGTACCTATACTAACCTTATGTTTTCCTAATTGCTAGACGCCAAGATAGGTCTGCTAAATTACATTCTGAACTTGTTAAATTGGCAAACATTCCGTAGACTACCACCGCAAGATAACATGTTTCAAGTAGGTTCCAAAACGGCAGTGTTAGAGCAGTAGTAGTCACTTCTCCTGTCAGATAATTTGCGGGCACTTTGTATATAATATGCGGAATGCAAATTTTATGTAGGTATCTAAAATCAATTTATTCGACAGCGTGTGGGTGTAGCGAAAATATTCAAGGAGGCATTTCAAATTTGGTGCCTGGGATACGAAACGATTTTTTCTCATGCTACAGAAACGAAATAACCCAGCATCTTCATCTTACCTAGTCTAGTGATCTTACGTTTCATTATTTTTGACATTACTAACTATAGGGGGCGCCACTAAACCGGCAAGTACTATCAAAAATTTAATGGGATTGATAGTTTTTCGTCGGATTAGCAGGCATATGCATGTGTTATATAAATTAATTAAATACTGAAAGTTGCCTGCACAATATAAATAAAGGTGACATTTATGTAGTTATAAATTGGACGTTAAACCAAAGGCGAATAATTAATTGGAGATTACATCGCATAAAATTGTAATTGCATCCATGCTTTTTTTTATTGGTTAACATTATTGTTTATTGTTAAAGTTGTAACAAACCGATCGAAATTTCTATGAAAATATGGCAGGACCCGACGTACCTGCATTAGCAGCCGATTTGGCACACGCAGTGGAACTGACTATGAGCACAAATGCATCACACAGTGATCGACTCAAAGCTTACACTGCATGCGAGAGCTTTAAAGAGACTTCGCCTTTGTGTGCTGAGGCCGGATTGTTCTTGGCTGCCGGAAATCAACATTCTTTGATTGCTCGACATTTCGGCTTACAACTTATGGAGCACACTGTCAAGTACAGATGGACAAATATTTCACAACAAGAAAAATTATTTATTAAGGTAGGCAATAAGTAAAAAAATTGTGCAATATATTCACAGAATCTTTGTGCAGGAAAATGCTATGAAGTTACTGGCCGCTGGCGGTATTGGTGAAGAACCTCACATGAAAGATGCTCTTAGTCGAGTTGTTGTCGAAATGGTGAAACGCGAGTGGCCTCAACAATGGCCAAGTCTTTTAACCGAATTATCTGATGCGTGTGCCTGCGGAGAGATACAGACTGAACTTGTATTACTTGTGTTCCTACGTCTGGTAGAAGATGTAGCACTTTTACAAGTAAGA
The DNA here is from genome assembly GCA_947369205.1 of Cantharis rufa. Lineage (NCBI taxonomy): Eukaryota > Metazoa > Arthropoda > Insecta > Coleoptera > Cantharidae > Cantharis > Cantharis rufa. Next base: position 30,306,357 of record OX376306.1, on the reverse strand, counting down.
GTTTCTTGTTTATTCTTAACAATTTCTTCTTTCAATTTAATTTTTAGACTTTAGAATCGAATCAGAGACGAAAAGACATATACCAAGCTCTAACGACTAACATGGCAATTATTTTTGATTTTTTCTTACGATTAATAGAACTTCATGTTAGTCACTTCAGAGCTTGTAACGAGACTGCAAATCATTCTAAGGCTTCATCTCATGCAAGGGTCGTGCAAATTGTTCTTTTAACTTTGACTGGTTTTGTCGAATGGGTTTCCACTGCTCATATTGTTGCTCACAATGGAAGATTGTTGCAAATTTTATGTGTGCTCCTCAACGATATCGCTTTTCAATCTCCAGCTGCAGAATGTTTGTTGCAGGTATGTTCGAGATAAACTAGTCAAGTTTTGCATTAACTATTTATATTATCAGATTGTCAATCGAAAAGGTAAAACTGAGGAACGCAAACCCTTACTCATGTTGTTTCACGATCAAATGGCTCAATATTTGTTAGCAGCAACCAAAATTCACAATCCAAGTATTGAAGAACAGCATTACTTGTTTAAAAGAAAACTTGTTCAGGTAACTTCCACAACGTCTTTAGCAGTATTTACATTTGATTTTAACAAATTGTTTTAAAGGTTTTAGCAGGTTTAGGTACTCAACTGTGTGCACTTTGGGGAAAAGATGGAACCGCCCGACCACCAAATTTTGCAATTTATTTGGACTCCATCTTAGTGTTTTCTAGTCATCCAAGTCTTACTTTGGCTCATTTTGCCAATCCGGTGTGGAATAGCATGCTGAAGCACGACCACATTTCACGAGATCCAACTTTCCTTTCTTACATACCTCGGTGGGTTCAATGCACCGCACCCAAGACAGTCAAATTTAATTATCCTATAAGTAAAACATCGACTAGCTTAGAAGAACCGGCAACATACTGCAAAGTGGATTTTGACAGTGAAGAAGAATATTCGCAATATTTTCATCGATGTCGATCAGACTTTTTAGATACATTTAGGTAAGTTGTATAATTTAATTATATAACAAGTGTAACTTATATAATATTTTCTCATCTTCTTCCATTGTTTTTGTATGGGGTTTAACACGTAATGCGGAAAACCCAGATCCGTGTCAAGTCGGTAGTTTCCGGGATTTTGTCGACACGAATCCGTGTTTTGTGCCATTGCGCTTATATTGCTTTAGTATTTTGCACTTTGCAAATCTGGTGATTTTATTATTATCCCACAGTATGTGGGATGACCTCCGATAAGGCTCATCATTCTGCTGTGTTGCCCATAAATTGAAGCGGTTCTCTGCCTTGGGCTGTTATTAATCTTGAGCCCCATAGCATGTGCTTGGCATTGAAATCGCCAGCTGTAATTCCTTGGAAATCTCTGGAATTCCTTGGAAATTCTTGGAATTCTTTGGAATTCCGAGTCTTGTGTACAGAAATTTTACTGGATATTTACCCTTTGATAATAGGCTTTATTTAGAGTTACAAAATACAACGTGAACTTGAAAAAAGTGGAGATCAGCTGTTGCTGGTTTCATCTCAACTTTGTTGCTAAAAAAAATTCCGCGACTTCATAAAGCGCTCTCTCTACTAGAAGTTCTTTGGTCCTCTTTATAAATGGTATCATAGGAAGGCTTTTAATTTCCTTAGGCAGCTTAGGTAGAGTTTTATAAATGTAGGTTCCTTCCTTTGCAGCACTTCAATCGGATACGCATTGTTTGAAGTTGGTCCCTTTTTCTCGTTTCGTAGGAGTGGCTGGCCGTGACATGAGCTGTGGTGTTTGTTTTTCATATACACCACGGCAGTATATTATGCTGAAGGTAGTGTCATTATCTAAAAATTATTTTTGGGAATTTGCACTTGGGCTGTAAATGAAACTACTGTGTACTAGTTTGACGTTTTGCTTATTATCCTTCTTGTAAGCCTCCTCAGAACTGCAAATTTATTTAACTTAAGAATGATAATACAAAATAAAATATTCTCACCTTGATACACTGCACATACAAAGATGTAAAATTAACATAACACAAGTTTACAAATTCAGGTCAACTTTTGGACCCGAGCAAATGAGAACGATTCTTAACGTTATTTGATACCCTGAACTCAGATCTTCAATCAGTTTGTCAAGATTGGTTCTAGTTTTTGAGTTCGTGCTGAAGCAAGTCAGCTGACCACGTTGCATTAAACATCTTTTGGAACTTGTTATTGTACTGTGATTGTGCTTCAGAACGCGTGAAAATGTTTCAAAGTCGATTCAAAGTATTTTTGTTACGTTTGTGGAGGTTTGTGATATGCTTGAAAAAAGTAGTAAAATTATGACAAATACACTCAAAGATGCGTATTATATTTGCATTACTTTGGTTTTTTTTGCAAAATTACCACAAGATTGGAGCTCGAATGTCTCTCAAGATACATTTTCTGCATTTACATCTTGATTTTTTCTCACAAAATTTGGGCGACACGAGCGACGAGCAAGGAGAGTGGCTACATCAAGATATAGCGAAAAGCGATACCAAGAATTTTGGGACGAAGGCATGATGAGCGACAACTGTTGGACTCTAATGCGTGAAACTAATTCCCAAGCAGTATAAAAGACTCAGTTCAACCTCTGTTTATTTCTGATTTATACTGTTTAATTCAATAAATGGCTGTTAATGGTCAAAAATAGTAATATAATCAATTTATTGAATATTTCGAAAACTAGAATCAATTTCAAAAAACGGGCTGCTGATTTGGATTCAGCCTCCCAATTTACCTTATAAACAGCTTTTGGTTGCTCAGGTCCAAAACCGTGTATACCTACTTGTGGTAATTTGCCTGGGTTGTGTACATAAGTATTTTAGCAATGGCATCAGCATCAAAGCAAACAAACAAATATTTTGATATCGACAGGATGTAGTCAAAATTTAAAATATTCAAAAAAAGAGCTAATTAAAATCAAATTGTAAAACATGAAAATTGCAAAATAACACACTAACAAGTTCACAATAAAATTACCAACTACAATCTTGTTGTTATCTGACTAAGGTGCGAGTTTTCCAAGGACGTGTTAATCTTCCTATATCTTGTAATTATTTTAATAAGTCACTGTAGATAACACTTAGATTCTGTGTATCTTCTCTGAAATTTACACTGTCTGGTCTTTATATAATACATCTCACTGATATTCCTCTTGAGGTAATTTACTTCCAAGTTAAGAATTTCTGCGTTCTCAAAATCAAATGAAGGATTCAAGTCCTGATAGTGTTGTACTAGTGCGGATATCGGTTGATCTTTGCCTTTATTTTTATGCTGTCCGATTTTTTACTATCATTTCTATGCTGATACAACCTATCTTTCAAATACTGTTTTGTCTGACCAACATATGCACCCACACAATCTTTGCATGGGATTCTGTATATTAGTTCAGACTTATTCTCTTTTTTCACTTCAGATTTCAATTGTGTTAGCAAATCACTGTGGTCTTTAAGGTTATGTTATAACTTATAAGGCACTAACGTGCAAAACGGTTCTAACAATTTCTTCAACTTTTCAGTTAAGCCTCTTATATAAGGAAATCTACAGTATTTTTTTTTGTCCAATTTCCTTTTTTTTCAACTTTTCTTTGTCTTGTAACTTCTGTTTCGCTTGTGTTGCCTTTATAAATCATTGTCTCTCAATAATAATCTCATTAAAGAAGAAATGGTGACTGATGTCTGTTACTCGTTTATTCAAACCGATTATTAGGGCTCTTTTTACAACAATATGGTGGTAGGAATTATAATTAACTAACCTTTTCGATGAATAAGGTTTGATATACCAATTTGTTATGATGACGTTGTGCTCATCTTTTATTTTATTACCTTTACATCTAGAAAAGGTATTTCTCGATTTATTTCTTTTTCCAATGTGAACTGAATGTTATAATGGTAATTGTTAAATTTTTCTAGGATGTATGTTTCTTTTCCCTCTGGAATAGCCATTATAGAGTCACCTACATATGAGCTGTTGAAAACCATAGTGGTCTACATAAGTCAAAAACTGATGTTTTGAGATACGGAGACCTAAAGTTTACAACGCTAACAGTACTTCGTTAACGTCTAGCATTGCATTTGCACTATTTATGTAGAAAACAATGATTTATATTTTTTAAATTTTGCCAGCAAGTAGAGGTGTATAATATGAAATGATTTCAGCTATTAGCTCAAAAACGTGATTTTTGACTTAGACCACTATGGTTTTCAACGGCTCATATATGTAGAAGAAAGCCATCTTGCAATCTACTGTTGAAAGTACCTTAATTATTCCTCCATTACTAATCTCGTTAAAGCCGGACTTGCTGGATTTCCCATTGCTAATCCATCTATTTGGTTATATCGATACCTTTTTGGCAAAGTATCGTAAGTAACTAAAAGTAAATTTTACAGGAGACGTTTTTTTTGGTTATTTGATTTTTGTATAATTCAATACTACGAGAGTAGATTATTTATTGTTTTAAGGTAACTTCTTTGCAAATATCAGTAATAATTTTGATATAAATTTCACGTTTTCCTGTGTTTTATGTCACTTAAGTTATTTTGGCAGGACTAGATTGAAGTGCTGTAATCAAATAATTATCGTAAATGACACACTTACGATACACGGGCATGCACAATTGTAATCAAAAATACAGTTTAGTAGACTTCAAATTGATAAATGAATACACAAACATTTTTAATAAAGTGAAGATTGAAAACTAAAAACTCATTACGTTCTCTAAAACGTAAATTTTGTGTTTTATTCATTTTTAAAAGAAAATAATGAAGATAATGTACTTACATAGACGATTAACACACTACTATGGTTACTCACACTTCTATCGTAAGTTGCAAAATATTCCCCTTCCCCATTGTTTTTGTGGTACTTACTATACTTTTCAGGGATGCGTTTCTTTTAAATTTGATACTTACAACAATACTGCTGTTAGCTTTTATTTGTTGCTTACGATAAAATAAAATCGATTTTAGACCATCAAAAACTTAAAATAGAATTATGATACTTTAACAAAACGTGTATAAAAACGTCTGATGCTTAAGATAGCTGCGAAATCTTATTTTCAGGAAAAATATCACTTACGATACTTTGAAAAGAAGGTATCGATATATACTACATTCAAACTGAAAATAACTGGTAGGTAGTAAAACAGATGTTAACCAGTTCCAGTAATTCATTCAGTTTCAATTCCGTATAACAGCTAACGTATCTCCAATTCTGTTTTGTTATTTTAACAACCAGTTCCCTTGGAATACTCGGAAACAAGGACACAACATCTAAGGATATCAATACATAATTTTCAGGTATTTTTAATTCTTTTATTTTCTCTACCAACTCCTCTGAGCTTTTTATGGCATATTTTGAGGTCGACAAAATATTATTTAATATATCACTAAGGAACGATGCTACATTATAAGATGGGGATTTTATACAGCTGACTACTACTGGCCTCAGTGTAGGTACTGTTTTGTGTGTTTTTCTTAAACCTTAAATTTTGGGACTAACTGAATGTCTTATTAAATTTCTGTATTTGTTACTATTTATAGATCCCCTATCTCTCATTTCCATAAGAAATTTGTTTTCTTTTTTGATAATTTACTGTAGGATCTTTAGATATTTTTTCAGATTCGAAGACCGTAAACCATCCTTGCATGAAACAATTCAAAATAAATGAGCTTTGCAATGTCCTTTCCTACTATTTCCTTCATTCTTTGTATTGCATATATGGTGTGCTTAGTTAGTTTGCTAGATTGTCACTAGTATACTGTTTTGCGGTATACCGCATGTCATTATTGATATTTTCGATATTTTCAGGGTATCCGGAAAGATTCCTTTTTGTAAGCATGCATTCATGATGTGACACAACACTGTTTGTATGTCGTATATTATAAATTTGACTATTTTTTTTAAATTTAAATTATTGATGTCATATGACGTCGAATTTTTGAGTTGTATGGTGTTTTCTATTTCTATTTCAGTAATGTCATATAAAAATATAGTTTCTCGTGTACCTACTAGGAATCGCTGAGTTTAGATATTGTGATGGGTTTGTGCTTGTTGCCGGTATCTTCTCGTTTAAACATTTAGTGGCATTTGTGAAGTGATTGCGGAAGTCGTCTGCTGTTAGTGTCGAGTCGTATCCAGGTTTATTTTTCTTTCCAAGTTCTTTGTTGATAATGGACCATGTTTCCTTTGGAATATCATTTGATTTCGTGATTTGTTTCGCATTTATCTGCTTATGTGCTTCAAGTTTTTCGTTAAAAACTTTCCTCAAGTTGTTTTTTTTCCTCAAGCTTTTTCTGTCAATCATGTAGGTAGTAGTTTGTTTAATTTGTTCATGTAGTGATTTCATTTGCTTCTTTATGTTGTCGAGTTCTTTTGTTTTAATTTTTGTTTTGTTTTGTTTGTACTGCCGTCATAAGGAACAACACCGTAACTCTGAAAAAGTTGAAATCGAGAAAAACGGCAAAAACATTTAAATGCAATGCCGAGGCAATGCCAGCTACTTATAATGATTTTTATGATAATTTTTTGATAAGTATCTATTCGAACTATTATTTGAACATGTTTAGAAGAAAACAAACTTAATTTTGTACTATTTTTTAGTAAAAAAATTGCAATTTGTAGTCGTTACTAAGTAAGAACCCAGTAAATGGCATTTACTTTATATGACTTAGTTTATATTAAGCAAGTTTCTTGCTTAGTATAGACTATCAGAAACGTTGTTGATACGAAAGAAAAACACGGCAACTTCATATCATTTACTGTGTTTCTATTTATAATTTACTACCTACGGTGTTCTTCTTTAGCAAATATACATAAATATAGCTTTATTTTAAGTTACGGGGTATTTTAGAAGACTTTTTTTTACCTTTTAATAAGAATTTTTCTGTTTTTTATGGTATTAGATCTGTATAATAACGTATCACATATACTAAGTTGATATTAACTCATTTTTCAAAAATTTTCGACTTACGTTGTTCTTCCTTATGACGGCAGTGTAGCCTTTTACTGAAAACGTGGTGTCGGCATTTTCTTGAATATAAATTATATATGAGTCCCCATAACTTTTACGTCACTCGAAAAATTGGCGTTTTGACAGTTTGTCAATGTTTGTTTGTTCATTATTAAATGTTGTACGTTTCTGATCATAAAATGCCGTTTTTCTGGAAAACGGTGGCTCCTACAGCTTTTGACCAAGAGTACCTTTTTTATGTAAAAACCTCTGACACTTTGGAATTTGCTGCCAAAACGCCAATTTTTCGAGTGATAAAAGTTACGGGGGTGAAACCCTGACGCAACCCTACAATCTCCACCACTGGGATATCCGAGAACATTGCTTTAGCTTAGAGCCTTAAAAGTAGCTATTATTGATGTAAAAATCTGTTTAAAAGCTGGAGCCTGTAGCCTTAACGGTTCTTGAGATATAGCAAAAGAAGTAAGAGAAAACAATTTTTTTGAACATCCTTATAATTATAAATTTATTACATTATTATAAATAATTATAATTATTATTTTTATAATTATTATAAATAATAAACATTATTATAAATGTCGGGGATAATAACTCATTATTTTAAATCACATTTTATGTATTCTTCAGTGGAATAAATACATACATAGATCATAGATACATAGATAATACAAATAGATACATATAGATCCTGTGTAAAAACCTTTGATATCTGAATCTGGGGAAATTGTAATACTTTTAAGTAATCATTTTGCAAACAAAACTTGTAACTTTCACCTGCTCATACAATTTATGAGCACCCAATTAACAATTTTTTTTAAATTACATATAATTTGTTCTTTTTATTTTTCAGGCAAGCAACGGTGATAGCACCTCTAGTAACATTTAGTTACATGGAACAGTGGCTAATCAAGTGTCTACAATCACCAAACACCATTTTCGGTCTAAGCATATCGGATCCATTACATCAGGAGTGGGATGCGTTAGCAACTTGCTTGGAAAGTGTTTTAAGTCGGGTGTTGCAAGCATGCGAAAGACCTTCGATTCCTGCCGGTTTAAGGCTCCTACAACTTTGTCTAGCCTACGATCCGGCCGATCCTTTAATTTTGTCCACTCTTTTAACCTGCATTTCAGCGCTTTTCGTGTTTCTAAGCATGTCTTCGGGACAGATGGCGCCTACAGTAAATTCGGTAGCAGTTTCGGGAGCAGTTTTGTTGCCTCAAGTACTGCAAAAAATATTTTCGGCATTAGTTTATTCGCCAAAAGGACAAACAAAAGATACTCGAACTAGGGCTGTTAAAAATGTTCGTCGTCATGCAGCCTCTCTGATGGTTAAAATTGGTAACAAGTATCCACTTTTATTACTCCCAGTTTTTGATCAAATTTGTTCAACAATTTCTAACTTATCTACTTCCGATGCGCATGCGCAATTAAGCGTTTTGGAAAGAGTCACGTTACAAGAGGCTTTGCTCTTAATTTCTAATCATTTTTGCGATTACGACCGACAAAGTAATTTCGTGGGCGAAGTTATGCGTCAGGCAAGTTCTCAGTGGATGGCTTTGGCTTCTGCAGGTGTATTTAAAGATGCTAAATCATTCATGGTGTATATTGGACTGGATAAGCCACCCGAACTAAACTTCCAGCAGGATCCGTGCGGTCACAATCGCAGCAATTTAGTGTTTTGCGTTAATTTACTACTTGGCGCTATAAAACGATGCGCTTGGCCAGAAGATCCCGAACGTGCGACCAGGGGTGGATTCGTTGTCGGTTACACGGAATCTGGAAACCCAGTTTGCCGAAATCCTGCAGCTCCCCATGTTATTCCTCTCTTGCCACACGTTCTTTCACTCATTAGAATTTTCAACGAATTATTTTCAAATGAAGCGCAATCGATCTTGAACATCAACTACAAAGGATGCATGGCCATGCTGGAAGTTGAAAGAGCAAATTTGTTGGGTCTCGTAGGACACCACTCTACAGTTGAATGGAGTGATTCTCAACTAGCAAACCAAAGTCCTTTCGAACGAATGCAACGGTTTTTGACTGGACTACATGAAAGCTGTTATCATATGATGGGATCGGTTGGACCGTCGCTAGGGAGAGATTTGTATACTTTGCCAGACTTGGGACCTGCTATTGTAAATAGCATTTTGTCTGCTTTACATGTAAGTACCGTTTTTGTGGGTTAAAAATGTGTTATTTATTTGATATTTTTTAGAGCATCCCCGATTACAGACTAAGACCAATAGTAAGAGTATTCTTGAAGCCTTTCATTTATTCTTGTCCACATGCATACTACGAGACTGTACTACTCCCGATTGTAGCACATATTGCTCCAATAAGTAAGCAGTTTTGGTGAAGCTGTTTAAAAAATGTTAACATTTTTTTTGTAGTGGCAGAAAGACTACACACAAAATGGCAGCTAGTGAATGAACTACGTGCACGTGAAGCGGCAGACGATAACACAGACGCACAGGAAGTACTTGAAGACATTTTGACTCGAGCTCTGACACGTGAATATTTAGACTTATTGAAGGTTACTCTTGTTGGCGGAAGTTTATCTCCCGATTCGATGGAAACTGACGATTTAAGTATGGATGCACCTCCACCGCCGACAAGAAATAATATGACAACGGAAGTTATTTCTGACTTGGGAACCTTGTTGCTACGATCTGACAAAACGTGTCATTCGCTTGTACTTGCAGTTTTAGGTGCGCTTTCTTGGATCGACAGTAATGCTTCCTTAAAGGCAACATATCTAACGGGTCCCATTATTCGATTATTGGGTTCTGATCACACTTTAAACGGTTCCATGGCTACTCATATTATGACGGCAGTGCTTTATGGTCTGACCTTACACGGTCAGCACGAAGCGAATCAGGGTTCCTTGTTGACTCTGGGAGCTCAAATGTACGAAATGTTGAGACCAACTTTCCCGGAAGTTTTGAGCGTGATGCAACAAATACCGGGGGTGAATCTGGGCGATTTGCAAAAACTTGACGAACGTATTTCTAGTACGACCACTAAAGGAAATAAAGTTGAGAAGGTCAAAAAGGATTTGTTCAAAAAAATTACTGGCACGGTAAGAAGAAAGTTATAATTTTACCTATGTTATTTTTTGACGACAACTTTCTTTCAGTTAATTGGTCGTAGTATGGGCCAACTTTTTAAAAAGGAAGTGAAAATTGCAGATCTTCCAAAGTTGGATATTCCAAAAAAAAATCAATCGAAAGAAATAGCTCCCGATTTAAGGAATCTTTTTAGCACGTGATTTTTTGTTTTTGTTATTTTTTGTTGTTGTACATTCCTAAATTATTTCTCTTTTTTTTAAATTCAATTGTATATAAATAAAATATTGTTTAATAAAACTTGAATTTATTGATTTAATCACTCCGGTTGTTTTATTTGATTAATCTGGAGTTGTTACATCACCAGAACTTCTCCAATCAAGATTTGGTATCTGAAAATGAAATTGTTTTAATTTTGAAATACAAAAACCAAATTTAAATGGGGGGGGGATTTGCTATTTATTTTTACAATTTTATAGATTTATTTAGAGGATTTATAGATTAGAGGACGGTTACGGGTTGATGCTTAATCGACTACTAAGCAGAGAACCCTGGTTCGAGCCTGAGTGAAGTAAGAACTTTATTCTAACCGTTCTCCCTCGGCGGGCAATGGCAAACCACCGAGGTAATCTGCCTTGAAAACCCTTCATAAAAATGAAACCCACCCTGGGTTGTAGTGCTACTGTGTATAGATTTATTTTGTTTATAAATTTTTGATTTTTTTTTTTTATTTTTTTTTCTAATTTTACTGGTTACAGAACGTCAAGATTTTGCATTATAATGCGCACGATGGATTGAAGAGATTTCAAGATAAATGTAAGCTATCCATTTTGGTTACATTTAACATTTTCAATAATTCCAAATCTGATCCAACTAAAATGGACTTCCATTTTTAAATTCTGAATCTCTCAAAAAAGTGGAACTCGATTGGTTCTTATAAGTATATTTTTAGGTTGGTAAAAATTGATCAATTAGAGCTTTTTTGGGATAGTAAAAGCAATAGTAAATGTAGTTGGTACAACAGCAGTAGTAAAAAAATTTTTATTTTATCATTTAAAAGCAATAAAGTAGTGGAACGCGTTTTGATATCGAAAAGCTTTTCTATAAATTTCCATCCATCGACAACATTCCACTTTATTCGCTGTCACTTCCCGAATAATCGCACAGCATTGACAATGCACATTTTTGTTTGCCCATAGAATCAGAGTTTTTAATATTTTCAGTCACTTTAGGTTTATTAATTTTTACAAATTCACAACTGTTTTTAGTAAAATTGCCAATGCCCTTCGATTTTAGATTTTGATTAGAACTTTCTGCACTTAATTTTGTTTCAGGAATCTTAATATCTGTATTACTGGAGGAAGACAAATTTTCAGTTCCTGCTGTGTGCTTTTTATAAGCCGGTTCGACTTTCTCCAATTCAACAATTTCTTGTTCAACCACAATTTTTCGTTTCCTACTAGATTCAAACTTAACAGTCTTAATGTACTCTTCATCTAATTCTTGTTGACGTTTTTCTATTTCTTTCGCCTGCAATTTGTTATTATAACCATCAAGCATGCTATCATAATCAATAGAATTTTGTCTTTGATTCAGATCTTTTAATTCCTCCAAAGATTCTAACAATTCAATTTCATTTTTCGACTGTTTTGTTCTGTTTTCTAACAACTTCATGGGATTATTTTGCTCTTCTTCTTTTTCCATTTCTTCTTCTTTTACAGCTTTCTCTTCCGCAAGCTTCAGAGCCATAAAATTACGAGTGGCACCAGCTTCCATTTCGTAGTCGGTGTTACGTGGATCAGTTTTGAAAGAAATTTCTTGTAAACATCGCGTGCACTTGATGTAAAATCTGTAAATGCGTACACCCAAATAGTCTTCATTTTCGACGTCTTCTTTGCGCGCATTGAATTTTTTCCCCTTGTAAATATACTCACCACACGTCACGCATCTCATATTGAACGGAGCCATAATCCTGACAGTAAACTGCCTATTTTTGGGCTGTTTCACACGACGAAGTTTGGAAGGATCGAAATCCGGTGGATAATATTTGTTCAGCACTTTTCTTTCGGACATTTTCGATAATTAAAATTAATTTATTACTATAAATAATAAATTCACGTTTTTTTCACGTTTTTATTTTAACTGCAATGGTTTGTTTACATAAAAACATTTAAGTTGGCAACTAGGTATCACCAAAAAATTTTTAGTGGCTCAAGGTGCCAACTTAAAATTTGCCAAAATTGTAATTAAATATTATATGAAAAACAAGGTGTATTTTTTTAATTTTAACTAATTTAGTGCATTTTACCGTTGTTTTTTCATTTTTTAAAGTTATGAGAAAAAAGTAGTTAATATCAATGCCCCCCCCCCTTGCAGTCATTCTTGGTAGAAATATTTACGCTATGCAGATTCTTACCTTAATTTGGAGAACCACTGTATAATAATTGTGCATTATTCTTCTTTTATTTGCTTCTTATTTTAAGATTATAGAGAGTGGCGCACTGGTATTTTAAATGTTAGGGTGAGCACCTCGGAATATATGATATTGGCGCTAGGGCTATAATGATAGTCTTCACAACCTTGGCCTATATAATATACTTACTATTATTGCAAACTAGAATTAATATCGATTAATATTACATTAAAGAGGACGGTTATGGGTTGGTGCTTAAGTGCGTTGACTACTAAGCAGAGGACCCTGGTTCGAGCCTGAGTGAAGTAAGAACTTTATTCTAACCGTCCTCCCTCGGCGGGCAATGGCAAACCACCGAGGTAATATGCCTTAAATAAAATTGCAATAACAGGCGCTATTTATTAATGTACGGTTTTATATACTTTTTAAATATTTTTTGATTCTGTCGACGACGCTGCTTCGATGAGGTTCTAAATTTTTCGTGGTTAACGTTGGTCCAGTATTGCAATAGATGCTCAAAATGGGAGAATCGTATTTTGCAATCTTCACAGCATCAGTAGCGATTAAATCCATAAAGCCTCACACTATTATGGGGCTACGGGCTCTTCACAATATTAACTTCTAAATTACAATTTTGAATAAAATTCCAGGATACAAAATTTTACTTGCCGTCACCGGCAAGGTGACGAAGGATTTGTTTGTGTGGGTAGCGTGCATGATATAATAAATCAATCTCTTCATTGTATCATGGGTAGCGTGTGTTAATTATCCTTATAAAAATAACACAATGATAATTATTACAACAAATGAGTTCCTAACAAATGATCCCGGTGTCAAATGATGATCCCCAATCAAATAATCCCGGCACAAGTAATCCCCACAGTAAATGATTCCTTCCCGATGCAAGTGATCGTAACCACAAAAGATCCGGCGCAAATAATTTTAACGACAAATGATCCCCAAAACGAACAATGCTTTTTGCAATGCAAAGACATAGATCTGTTCTGTAAGTTAGAGTATTAGTGAAGTGTGAAGACAAATGTCTGGTTTGGAAGTCAGAGAATGTTTTCATTGTAAAATTTGAACCCGTTGGGGATATTTTGGTTAGGGATCAATTTTGATTGGGGATGATTTGTTATGGAGATCATTTTGCGTTAGGGATCATTTGCCGTGGGGATCATTTGGTTAGAGATCATTGGTCGCTGGAAATATTTGACAATTATATTTGTATTCATAGATGACTCGTTACTTATACTTAAAAAAAAATTTGTCTAACAAAGTTTTAGTTGCTGTAACTTCAATTGAGATTATATTTTGATGCTGAAAAAACTCTGTCCGGACTATAGCTACTAAAAGCTATTTTTAAGCGCTTTTCAGTGCGTGCAAACAAGATTTTTCGATCGTTGGTTGGAGCGCGGCTGATACAACTCGGTACCGGCCATCTTGGCGCCACCAATTCGGTGCCGGATCAACTCGCCACCAGGTAACTTTTTAAAAATATTTTTGGTATAAATAAATAATGATTTAAATTAAATATAAATTATTTATTAAATTAAAAACTGTGAAAAAAAATAAATTAAATGATTTAAATTAAATTGGCTTATTGGTTGGTTCATTTCATAGTTATGCGCTATTTCGCGTAAAAATATAATTATATTTCGGTTGTCATAAATCTGTAATCAGTTTCACAATTCGTTCGTAGCACTTCCTACATTTTTTCATTTTGGCAGGTACGTAAGATTTCCGATACCTCGTATAAAAATATACAATAAGGGTGGTTGTGTATTGCCCGCCCCGTGGGCCTCAAAAATTAAAAACATCTCTAAGGCGCAATCGATCTGACTAGCGGTAGACTCGCTAAATAGCCAGATAGCTTTTTCGACAAATATATGTTTTTAACGCGCGCAAAAAGATATTGCTAAAAAATGCAGAAAAACACCAGTTAACAAACAAATGTTTAAAGAACTTACAAAAAGATTAATTCGGCGCTGAGTCGGTTTTGCGCCGTATCGGTTTGGCGCCGAATTGACGTATTCTCAGTTGGAACATTGCCTCTTTTCATATGTATTTTGGTGTTAATTTCACTAATTTCAATTTTTTTTTATGTTTGTTTTTCTTCTGTTAGAGTTTGGATATTAATAATAAATAATCAGGCCTATTATGTATCACAAACCTTATTATAACAATGACAGTTATGAAATAAAAAATTGATGAACCGCGTTTTGATCCGAAAATAGAAATATTACTTTCTCTTTCTGACACACATGTTAGTTATAATAATGTTTCTCGCTTTACGCTATTTTGAAACTTGATTATAACATAAAGGTTGACCGTTATTTTTAAAGGTTGTGATACATAATAGACCTGAATATTCGACCTGACGGTAAGGTCGTTAGCAGTGGCGTAGCCAGACCCCCCCCCCGAAGTTATCAATTAGCAATCAATATAACTTTCTATTAAGCGTTTGATCTTGAAAATTTAAAAAAATTCGTCTGCTTCGCTATTTAAGACTCGCTTCGCTCGTGCCCCCCCCCCCCCCCCGAACTAAATTCCTGTTTACGCCACTGCAAAGAAGTAAAAAGCATCAATTTAATAAAAAAAAGCACCAATTTTATTAATAAAAGAATTATCAAAAGCATTAATTTGATTTTATAATTGATTTTTAAAAATTGTTCCAAATGTTCTGGAGTAAAATTCAATCTTCTATTGCTTAAATGAATTTTGTAAGCTGAAGAGCTTATTTCAACGGCAACATTAGAATTTTGCTAAAAGTGAAGGATCCATGTTCAAATTTAAAATCTCTTTCTCTCTTTCTCTCTCTCACAGAGTCCTTCGCTCTATGCAGAGACGTATTTACTTAAGAGCCATGGCCCGAAACGGAAGGCTTTGAGGGGCAAGCCGTCCTTCGCGCTCTGCTTGGGGCGCCTTTTATAATCAGAATGAATTAAAAAAATTAAGTTTAGCTTTTTTTTAATTAATTTATGAGGAGGCAAACCTTTTGGGTCCAGAGCGCCAAATTTTAAAATACGTCTCTGGCTCTACGTAAGAGCATAGTGACCACGGGCGATTGTAACTTCCACCGATGGGTCAAATCTTTTTTAATCTGACATGTAAGTTCCACCGCTTGGTTTTGGGTCCCTCTTATCCAACTTGTAAGTTCCACTGATGGGAAATTTTAAGTCGATGCGGTCAGGAGTATTATTATTCTTTTAAGTATTTTAAGCCTTTGAAAAGTTGATTCTTTCAGATTTTACATATCTGTCTATTCCAGGGTCATACCTACCGACTGACATAAGGGGGGGAGTAATTTCAACCATTGTCCCCCTCTGTAGCCGCACCTCAGCCACATGATAAATAAAGAAAATATTATTATTGCAGAAATTTCTTCACCCCTTGTTTTTATCCTGTCTTTACTGGTGATTCCAACTGAAAAAATACGTTTATATTCTTTATATAAATAAAAAATACTTCATAAATTTATATTATATTATTTAGTAAATTACAAACTACAAGAAATGGATAAAATTTCAGAAATATTGGGCGTTCGTGGTAATATACCATTGTTGTATCAATGATTTAAATTTTATAAACAATCTAATTTATTAAATGGAACTGAGAAGTGGCGTTGTAGCAACAAGCAATGTTCGGCAAACATATACACTGTTGGAGGAGGCAAACATCGTGTCATTTCGAAAGCAAATGATGAACACAATCATACTGAAGATAAAGAAAAACTTCAACGTCAAGCGGTAAGTGGGGTTGCAAAGAAAAAGGCAGTTGAAAATATATCGGAAAAACCTTCTCAGGTTTTTCATGCAGCTTTGAAAAGTTTCCCGATGTTAACATTACAGAACCTGACATGGTGCGTATTAAACGGAACGCATATAATGCAAGACGACAAATACTACCACCTTGGCCGACATCAATATTAGATGTGCATTCCGCATTAGATGCCATCGAGATTACGACATGATCTGAAGAAGATTTTTTAATGGTGAACGATAGCAACAGCAATTTGGTTATATTTTCTTGCGTATCCAACTTGAGGTTTTTGTGTTCCATTGAAAATGTATTTATGGATGGAACTTTTAATTACTGCACGAAATTTTTTACCCAGTTATTTACCATACATGGGTACAGTAACGGCTATTATATACCTTTGGTTTTTTGTCTCTTAAAAAATAAGACACAAGATACCTATCGTAACTGTTTCTTGAAGTTAATTGAAATTTGTCAATAACGCGATTTACAGTTGCAACCAAAATTTGCCACTGTAGATTTTGAAAATACACGCAGGCTTAAAATATGTTTGGAAAGATATTACGCTAATTGGCTGTAGATTTCATTTAGGTCATTCTTGGTATATAAATATTAAGAAATTTGGATTAGCTGGAGAATATAAAGATGCAAAATCACAAATTGGTAATTGGCTGCGGTACAGTTTTGGTTTACAGTATTTCAGTCCGGATGAAGTTGATGCCGTATATAGTGAAGATTTAATATCCATATTAACGGACGAAATATTCGAACTACTTATTTCGCACGTATATAGATGCAGATTCTGCATATCCTCCCGGACCACTAAATTTTTTCAATAAATAAAATACTAATATAAAACCAATTGTGTTCCTTACATTACTGAAAAAGAATTCCTCCCATGTGACATTTTAAAGATGGGGGGGGGGGGGTTTATTGTTATTAAAAGAAGTCTAAAATTTTCATTTTTCTCGTTCTTAGTTTTCAAGCTTGATATAAGTTCTTTATAGCAATCGATAGAACGCAAAATTTTAAACATTATGGTACCAATAACTCAAAATCGCATTTTTTTGACTTAAGTTTATTTAAATCAATGGGGGTGGGGTAGGTTACTCTTATTTCTTGCATTTCTTCAAATTGAACGTTTATGTTATTTCTTTCGTTAAATTTTCTATTCTCTTTGCAATATTATTATAAATACTATAAGCGGCTTTGCGAGTTAATCCATTAATAGCCTTCATTTTGCATCGGTGGAACTTACAGGTTGCCTTTTTTGCCAGCGGTGGAACTTGCCAGTTACCCATTGGGAGCTTAGCAAAAAAAAGGATTTTAGTGTGACCATCGGTGGAACTTACCCCCGTCCGTGACCACTTCTTCTTAAATATCTTTAATATCTCTTGGCAGGTACCTCGGTGGTTTGCCATTGCCTGCTGGGGAAAAACGGTCAGTAAAATTTTTTTTTATTTCGCCGGGATTGAACAGAGGATTATAACGTCAGGCCGTGACCGTCTTCTTAAAAATTCACAATTGATATTGTGAATATCACTCCAGATATTGTTTTGATTTATTCAATTTTTTTTAATGATAATCCCATAACCTCAGTGGCGGATTTCCGAACAGGCGCAAGAGGCGCGCGCCTGGGGCCTCAAAATTCAGCTCTCAAAATAAAATAAAGTAATTTTATCTAACTTTCTTTATAATGAAAATTATTATAGAGGACAGTGACGACACAAGCCCGTAAATCGGTCCAGGACGTTGCAAAATCCCCTTATTCGGCCCAGGATGCTGCAAATTCAAGCAAAAAATATATGCTCTAGAATGGCATAATATGCTTTAAATCAAAAGATTTTCCATTTCCCAGGTTAATAAAATACACCAATTACGTAAAAAAAGTTAATTTTTATTCTGCCTTAAGCTATTTATATCAGCAAAAACAATGTAGCCAATCAAAAGTCTGACATCGTTTGTCGCCCACTGTCTCTATAAAGTCACTGCACCTAAAACCACGTAATGCGTTATTAACAAACTGCATCGCTTTCCCATAAAATATTAAAAGCGCAATACATGCGTGATAGGTATATCACGGACTCGGACAACTGGGCGAAAAAATTATAAATTTTATTATTTCATCGAGGATGCATAAAACTTTTTCAGGAACTCTACATTAAAGAATGCAACAAACATATCCTAAAAACCTCTACCTCGAGAGAATATAACTCTCAAGACACTCCCAACCTGCCCACAAAACGTCCCCAAACCATATCAGCCAGGAATTTTATTTCTCAAGATAATCTCCAACCCCCCCAGCGGTAAAAGAGCCGCAAATCAAAACCCGAAGCCCGATCTCCTCGTTAACAGGAGAATAAAACCTCTCTTCCAAAAACAACCAATCCAAACCCGTCAGAACCCTTCCTCTTCAAGGCACCCGAATATCTGCTACGCATTTGAACACTGCTGTAGATTTTCCCACCATTTCTGTATCAGGGATAATCCAATCCGAGGTTTTTGATACCCCTGTATCAGAAACCTAAATTCTCCCTAACTTCCCAGGCGAAATTCCAGAGACATTCCCCCCCCCCCCATTGACTCCCAACTTATCATCGCCCCACAACCAACTCTCCAACCAGCATCCCCTCCCATCAGAATAATCGATCAAACGATTATTATTCATATTTGAATATTTGTACTTAGGTTGGTTGATTGTCATTGGTTTTACAGGAAATTATCAGTACCTATTACATATATATAATAGTACTTTTCTTTTTTGAATGCCTCGAATGACCGTTTCCCAGTTTACTTGTCGCCCAGTTGACCATCACCCAGTTGTCCGTTACCCAGTTTACCAACCGCCCAGTTATACGTCGCCCAGTTGTTGCGTACCGCTGTTTGTACTTGGGAGTTAAAAGCTGGAACTAATTTTAATCTTTCTTTAATCCCTAAATAACAAAATGCCGTTGGTAGTCATGAATTCGTCCTGTTCAGGGGGTGTAGGGAGAAAATTGCAAAAATTACCTCAAAAACAAGTTGACTTTATAAAATAACAACTAATTTGAGTAGTGAAAATATTTAGAGGGGGGCCTCAAAATTTAATTGCGCCTGGGGCCTTTCCAGTTCTAAATCCGCCACTGCATAACCTGTCTTATGACGTTAGAATGGCGGGCGTTTTTAAGTTTTGAAATATTTTTAAATAAAGCAAGGAATGAAGTTTAAAAAGGTACAGAGATCATAAAAATTCAAAAAAGCAGCCCCCCCCAAAAAAAGCAGATAAAACATGATGTCAAAATTTTTTGATAAATTGCTTATAAATTTTCAGAAAAAGCATGATAGCTACCAATCCGGACTCTAGTCGTAATTAATAATTATTCAAAAAATGTTAAGTAGCTTTTTAACCGTTCTGGGAGATTAACGTTAAAAAAGTTAACTTTGGCGTTAACGAGTAAAAGTTGTTTATCTTTTCAAATAGTTATAAATCTTTGCTTGTAAATACCTAATTTGTAAGTCAGCTACTGCGTTTATCTGCTGATTATTCTTTTTGAATATTCTCATTTTTAATGTGGGCCTAACAAATTATAACATTAAATAATTTCACAATGATGTAATTTAATTACATTTTAATGTAGTTTCACTTTTATTGTATCTTGTCGGAAAGAGAAAACAAAACTAGATTTTCCTTTTAAATAGGTAGACTCTTTAATGGCTTGTAAGTTTTCCAAGTCGATGTTCTCCGGTGATTTCATTGAACCACAACTAATTACCACTTAATATCAACAATCATATCATGAGTAATTTGATGTTAAATAGAAGTAGCAATAAAAGCAATCGTATACGGGCAGGATTATTATTGTATAAAGGTGAACTTGAAGAAATTGGAAAATAAAGATAAGCAATTATATTTTGTGATATAAATTTAATTAACTCGTAATTTAATTAAGGAGAAAGCATTTGTATAAAGTGCATGAAAAATTACTACATCGAGAAAGTCAAGTTTCAAATTTTGAATTTTTAATTCCCTAATCGAGAAAATCGATAAGATGATATTTAATTTTTAAAAGTGAAAAGGAAATCCAGAATTAAAAATCGAAATCTATAATGTAACCGTAGATAACTTCACCTATTCAATAGGCTTAATTATACTGCATCGAAGAAAAGATTTAATTATATGTTCAATTATTGGATTTACCTGTGAGAACAATAAAAAAAAATTATTGTAAGAAGAAAATCTTTTGAAGCTAATGATTCAAAAATTAAATACAATTAATCTTTGATTAATTCATCATGAGTGTACCTATCAGCCATCAGCACAATAGCAAAAAACCAGTTTTTCTATGCTTTTGAAAAGTAAACAATTTTGGCTTCTTATTAGTCTTCATTAACGGTAAATATGTGAGGTATTGTAGTATGTAATTTGCTAAACCATAATTTTTTGATGGGTGGATGGGTTTTCCAATGGATGAAGAGAAAGCAAAAAGTGCTAGACAAACTATAACATTATAAATTTTAATAAAAATCGTAAATTTTACATAAATCTGCGTTAACTATTAATTATCTAGCAGTCTAAATGAATTTGCATATTTGATTTTGTATAATTAAGTCCTGCTATAGTTTTTTTGTAATCGAAGTAAAATTTAAATACCTGGTACATGAGAGCCGTATTACATTTTTTTACATAAAATTTTACACGTAATTAACGAAACAACTTAAATTTGTGTCATTAATAGGAAAACAATTTTTTTTAAATAGAAATCTCTGCGAATATGTGTAAAAAGCATAAAAATTGCTTCTTAAACGATTCATTAAATTAATAAAGAAAACAAAACTACAAGAGTAATAATTATAATTGTGATAATCGTAAAATCTGGGAAAGATTTTTAAACCAAGTCACTATTTAATTACTGATCTGCAACCGAGCATATAGCTTTTGTGTCCCAGTTGGAGTACCCCAAGATGTTTCACCTGGCCCACACGCTGTTCAAAAAAGTTTGCATAAAAATAATTTTGAAAAACATTTTGATTTGCTAACTTAAAAAGTGATTTAAAATTAAATCAAATTATTGTTCGAACAAAAACAATTTAATGATAGGTGCAAAAATGAAAAATCTCAATTTCAAATTTATTGTAAAAAGGGAGTTAATTTTTTTTAATGCTCCCATGTAGGTTAATGTTATTAATTTAGTAGAAGTATTGTATTACAAATTGGATGTAATTTGTTATAAAATTAAAAGTGGACACGTGGATTTGAAACAATAAATTTGTTGTAACGCTAATTAAACAGAATTTACATTATTGAGCGATTTTCACGCATTTTGGCTATTTTTGATATTTATTGGCAATTAAACACGGCCGTTCTTTCTTTTAATATTAAAAGTAATACCCGAGAAAGTTAACTGAAAGCTTCACATTTTAATGGTCTACATGAAGATATTATTGCCACCGACTTGGCCAGAATGGGGGAAACTATTATATACTAGACTTTGTTAACAAGTTTTTCATTTTGCAGTTACTTCTTATATGTGCAACGGCTTGGTGAAATTTTGATGTGATAGTGAAAAGTGTCTCAAATTAGGATTATGATTTTGTTTGTAAGTACTTCCCCCGTTCCAAATTTCTTTTTACTATTTGCTTATAATTTTAGACTTTGGCACTCAGTGCATTATGTGTTTATACGAATCAACAAACCCCTGAAACATTTCAATTTCAAGAAAGTGATGCTATAGTAAAACGGCAAATCACAAGTTACAAGTCAAATGTCATCCATCACGATCCAAAATATAAGAACGGACAGGCGGAAAGCTCCATCCAATTTGAAATGTTTCCTCAAGCAAAGCCAGAAGAAAACGATAAACAACCAACACTTCAAAATTATGGAAATTACAACCAACAACAGGCCGAACCACAAAATGCTCCAAAATTCTCTTATAATTACAAAGGAGGCAATAACAGAAACGTTCAAGTTCAACCACAATCAACGGCGTTCACTAGCCGGATACCAACGGTTTCTCCTTACATTCCCCAATCGCAAGCCATCAACGTAGGATACAGCGTCAGCTTTGCTGGCAAACCCGACACCAAGCACAAATTTTCTAAACAAAGTCAAGATGGTGCAGAAATAATTACGGGATTTCGAAAAGAGACCGTTCGGCAACCAACTACTAATTTTTCCCAAAACGACTTGAACAAACCGAAACCGCCAACAATCAAACCCAAATCAAAAACCAACACCAACAACGAAAACAACGACGCCAAAAAGTTTATAAACACTCTATCGTCTCAACCGTTTGAATATTTTTCCAAACTGCAAAAACCAAATCGAACCACTCAAAATCGCATTAAACCAACCCCGAACGACGCCGAAAATGCGGAATCCATAACCTCTTCGGCTTGGATGAACTTGAGTCCGTACGTAGAACTTTATCGCAGCGAAGAACAAAAACAAAACGTAAACGCATTTAAAGATCAACAAAAACCATCAAATCTAAATTTATTGACGATGAATCCCCCAGTAATCGATTTCACCAACATCTACGACACACAAACTCAAAAACCCCAAAGCGATTTCAACAGGAACGTATTTGGAAGAAGCGAAAGAGGTCAAAGCAAACCAGCATTTGACTTTACCACAATGTACAACACCCAAACAGAAAAAATCCAAAACGAATTCAATGGAAACGCGTACGGAAGAAACGAACAGACCCAAAATAATTTTGTACCCATAAATTATCCAACGCAAGATTTAACCACCCAACAAATTTACCAGCAGTTCAAACAGATGGGTCCGATTCCACTGGGCGAATCCGGAAACTTACAAACACAACAGTCGGAAAGTTTTCCTCAAGTATCCAGACCGTTAGTTGACGTATCGAAATTATTGCAACAGTATCCAGCCGATACCAGTTTGCTGCGGGATTATGGTTCGACAATGAACAGACCACTTGAGGCGTCCCTTATGCAAACCATACAACAGCAGGCTGCCAATTCTCATCTGATCAACAATGGGAATCAGGTCCAAAATAATTTTGATTATTCCGGAAGACAATTTCCAAATTTTCACATACCAACAAATTTGAACTATCAAAACCACTATCAGGGCACGAATCAGGTAAACACCTACGTGCCAGAGTGGTCGCAAGGAAAGAATAATTTCGATTCCTATTTTGACTACGCTTTTTCTAATCTTCAACCTCAAGAAACTCAAACAAAAAGCGCTGCTCTACTAAATAATGACAATTATGGAAATTACGGTACCCGAACGAAGCCAGTTAGAAGCATTCAGCTTCACACCGACTTACAGCCACCACCGGCAAATTCAAGAAATAGACGACACTACATTTACTAGATTATTCCAAATTATTACGTATTATTAATAGTTACTGTTAAATAATAATTTATTATTTATTATAAAATACGTGTTAAAATTTATTGTTGTTAATAAAATAGTGTAGTATTCGTCTTTTTTGTTCTGAGACACTGCGAATTTAATGGAAGATTTAAAATTGAGGTGAAATTTAATGCGTTCCATATTTGACATAAAAATGCATAATAAAACGTAATTTTCAAATAGAAAGTATTCTAATTTTGATAAATTAATATTGCATATATAAATGCACTGGAAGAGCTCAAGCAAAAAAAATTATTTAAACAGAAAGTTGTAAAAAATTAATTAAGAACTAAAGTTGCGGTATTTAACTTTATGGTAATTCTAAGTAATTAACTTAAGCGTTAATTACTTACTTATATTTTAATTTGATTGTTTAATTAATGGCTACCGAATGAAACTAAATTATTTAACGGTTGATGATGAACTAAAGTAGGCTAACGAAATAGTTTCCAAAATTTTTCGTGCAGGCCAAAATAAATTTTTGGATTTTATGGTATAAAATATAATTTTATTATTTAATAATTTCATGCTAAATAGTTTCACATAATACTCGATCCAGGACAGCACGAATCTGTGGAAAGCATGAAAGCGGCTTACTGTGACGGCGCAGATGACGATTCTTCACTCTTTTTTGACTGTCGACGTGTGGAAATCTCAAACTCGGCAAGAAATTTTAGTTGCTCTCTAAACTCTTCAGTTGCCTTTTTGAATTCTGCAGTGTTATAATTTAATGTCTTACCCATGCGTACGAAAGTCGCCGGAATACTCTTTGTTATAATATTAACTTTGGTAAAAGTTTTTCTGTCCAGAGGACACGTCATATTGACTTTGGCCCATTCAGATAGACATTCAATGTGAAATGTATGCTCGCAACACTCCAGACCTGCTAACTTCATGTCCAACATTTTCTTTAAGCAAATGCTACAGCGGTTCGACGAAGAAAGTGATTTGAAAATGTTTGGATTTTGTTCGTACTCTTTTAAAAAAGTTTGAAGAGGGTCGTTTCGATTTGAACTAAAAAGTTGGTTTGGCACAGTAGTGCTATCTACATTGCTTGACGTTGCTTCTCCTTCTTCATTATTTACAAACACAGATGTACTTGACACTGCTTCATTTTCTTCAGTACCAGCATTTAATTCCATTTGATCTGCCAGTGAACCACTCGATGATACTTCATTCATTACGTTCTCTACAATTGAGTTCACAATGTGTCTTACGGAAGTACTTGCTGTTGTTTCCATTTTTTTGTTATTTGTGTTCGAAAAAATTATGATTCTAAATAAAAAAAAAGGCTTAAAAATTATTTGAAAGATCGTAATTATACAAAAATAAACAAAATATAAATAAAATTTACTAAAAATTAAAATGCAATTAAAATTTCAATTAAATATTTCAAAAATGTGTATAAAATGCAAATTTGATTACTTGACTGAGAACTGACACTTTTTTGAAAATTTAAAAAAAAGTTGAACATTCAACTAAAAATTTAAAATGGCTATTTGCACTTGTACCGAGGACCGCTAAAGCTATCACAAAATTTCAAATTCAGAAAAGAAAACATATTAACTTACCACAATTTGAAACAAAACGTTCTTATACTGACTAAGTATAAATAAACCACCTTTATACGATTGTATAATCACTTCTTTTTCAATTTTTCTTAGTAAGAATTATGAATTATCACAGCTATAAATATTTTAGGAAAACTAATGCCAATAAGGGTAAATATTAAAAAGTACCGTAAGCATAGCAAGTGTAGTAGTTTCGGCAAGGCGGTCCAGGGTTCGCCTCTTAAGTGTGTAGACGCAATCCGACGCACCATTCACTGCATTGTAAGTTGCCTAATAATGGGTTTTTCAATACATATAATTTCATTTAAAAAAAACACGTTATTTCGAGCAACATTTTGACGTTGCATTAACGTTTATTTTGTATACATGCATATTGATTGTATATTTAATAAAAACTAGAATTTACTTAAATCTTTGCATCATGGGCGTCCATAGGATCTTTTTAGGGAAGGGCAAAATAAAAAAAATTAAACACTAAAACTTTTTAATTTTCTTTATTTGCAGAAAAGACAAAGCTTAAATTCTGTGGTTTCTTCACAAACTCGGTAATAACTTTCTCCATGAAATTTAAATTAAATTTAAAAATTTAAGGCAGGAGCCAGGGGAGGTGCCCCCCTTTGTCCCCTCTCAATGGACGCCCATGCTTCGCACCCTAATGCAATTAGTGCAATAAGGGGGAGGGCAACAAAAAAAGAAAAATTGAGCCGGGAGAAACAGTCGGAGAAAATAGAAGACAGAGGTAAAACCCTGAGGGGTAAATCATAAATCTCTTTTTTTTTTAGCTTTTTTGACAACTTGCAAGTTGCAAACTAAATTTGGAGGGCGCTAAATTTAGGAACCGCCCCGGGCGCCAAAACCCCTCGCCACGCCGCTGCATATTTCCAAGTCTTTGAAATTGGCTGAAAGATTCACGTAAAAATTTAGTTTTAAATTCACTCCCGATGGTTTGGAAAAACTCGTCCACAGTTATTGCCATTTTATTCGACGATTTATTAATTAATTTTAAATAACGTATACTTTAGGAACAAGCAGTGGCGTATTTAGGGGTGCGCAAGAGGACAATTCCCCCTCCTCCAAGGGTGCCTCGGATTATATCCCTAAAGGCTTCATCGATACAAATACTATGTAACAAATGATAGAATTTTGTCAGTTTCTCTTAGTCAGTTATATACTTTATCACTGAAGCGCATGAATAGATTAACGAGAATTTGAAAATTAATCTGGTTTGTTTCCCCCCAAAATAAGCATTTTCTAAATACGCCACTGCTAACAAGAAAACAGGTGTTAGCGTATACGTGCGCGCCAGGGACGGAACTCATGGAGTGTGATGAATGCGCCGCACATGGGCTCCCGGCTAAAAGGGCGCCTGGTTTTGTTGCAACTTTCTCCAACCTTTAAGAAAAAATTTCAACGCCATTACCATTATTATGTAGATAGAATTTAATTTTTAATATTCACAATAATAATAGTACGATACATTTGCGTCCGTATTCACAAACGTCTATAAAACTTTAACAAGCCGTTAAATTTAACTGGCTAACTTAACTTAAGTTATCCCTTAGTATTAAGAAGCCAATAGAAATCCTCTGTAAATTTAACGGCTTGTTAAAAGTTTTACGGATGTTTGATTGTTTGTGAATACGGACATAAGTATTGTCTTTATCCAGATTAAAAATGAAACTTTGCTTAATCCAGAATTATTATAATTACGAGGCAGAGGCCTAACGGAGCCGATTTGGGCCTATCGTAAAATCGGCCCCTAATGAAATTTTGTTATTTGTTTTTTCTTTTAATTTTGAGCAATATATATTGTCATGTCTTTTTCTAGGGTCTCAAATTTTTTACATTAGCCAAAAAATTAAATTTTATTTTAATAAAATAAAATTGTAAAAATAAAAGTCTTTGATAAATTGACCCAGGTGCGACGACACAACTTGATCTTTCGACAACTTCAATTTTTGACAATCTTTTCATAACCAATCAAACAATTTTAACAAAAATTCCAAATTCTCATCCAAATTATAGTAATAATAAACTTATTCCAATTATAATTACATTTATTTCCAATTAAAACTTTTCAAAAAATACCTCCGGTGGCCATCTTGGCAAAAAGCCTCATTTCAACCTCTCACTGCTGCCACCACAACTTTGTTGGTGGGAAAACCATATAATTTAAATATTTACAAAATTTATATTTTAAATTTAAATTAATAACTTTTAAACAGGGCAGTATGTTATTTATTATTTTCTTTTGTTTTTGTCTTATTACAAAAATAAGGTTCCCCTTAACAAATTCGCTCACGAGTCCTTCAACTGCTTGTTATGACACTGGTGCGGTGCTCACATGGACAGGCACTTAATTGACTCCTATCAACGCGTCTCGTGTGTTCATCACCAACTATTCTACCGAATACTTCCGATATCTCCCACACCTCACCCACATCTTTCCTGACATCTCATCTGCATCTCCCTCACATCTCCTTACATCACCTCAAACCTCCTCATATCCCCCATACATTTTTTGCCAGATGTACATCAAATCTACCTGCTAATTTACCCCTCGTAAAAACCCTATAGTTAAGAGCATAAGAAAAGGTAAGATAAAAAAGAAAAGAAAAGAAATTTACTGCAGCCCTCCTTCTCCTAAAGTGAAGTTCTGGTTACGCTACTGTCAATAAATTGAAGTGTTTTTTTAGAGTCCAAATTTCCAACCAAAACCGCCAGAAAAATGCGAAGCACAAATTATTTTAATTTAAATTTCAATAAAATATCCAATATAAATGAAAAACAAAATCAACGAGATAAAGCGCTTACCAGCTGTCGTATCAAATTTATTTTTGCCATACCAGTAAATTTTATTTTAAATATTTTTATTTTTCAATTTATTAAATTTAATTTTTATACAACAAATATTTCCAATTTAAATCCAATCTTCTCAAACCTTGATTTATCAACCCAAATTTATTATCGATAATTTAAAATGGCTTACAACAATTTTTGAACAGCGTCCAGAAATTATTCAATTTGTCCAAATTTTGGGACAGTTTCCACATTAAATAAATCAAACCAGTCACTCAAAATCACGAATTTATACTTGCAAAATATCAAATTCAAAATCGAAATATCAATGAAGTACAAGAGACAAAACCCTTGTAACCTTTTCTAACCTTTCTAAACATGGAATCACAACCCGTTCAGCAATAATAATAATAACCCTTTCTAATCTTGATATATTACAGCTTCTTCTCAAGCCGTCCATTTTTATGGCTAGCAATTTCTTAAATTGTTACTGCTAGAGATTTGTATATATAATATTTTCTTTCTTTTTTTCTTCTTTTATTTTTCCCACAAAATTGAGTTACATATATATGCATTCAGTTCACTGTCTCTCCTGCAAGAGGAGGTAATTGCATTTTCTACTTCTAACAATTACGGTATTCACACTTACCCAAGTTCATTATGAGTCTAGCCTTTTTATATTCTTCCCCTTGTTTTCTAATCGTATAACCCAAAACTTGTTCATCTTTTGCTATCACAGCCCGATCGTTCACAAAAATAGGGTGTGGACTGTAGAGTATGTTGTTACCCACTCTAAGTCTCACATTTCTACACGTCTTCATCCATCCTTGTAGGATTTTGTTTGAGTAGGATTTGATTTTGAGTTTTTTTATTTCCTTCCACAGTTGTGATATTAGAACGTTGTGATAAGCTTTTTCCAGGTCAATGAAAATTGCGCTTCTAAAGCAATTCTTATAATGAAGATGTTGTCAATCGTAGATCTTCCAACTCTAAATCTTGCCTGTTCTTTTTCTGATCTTTTTATGTCCAACTCTAATCATGTCTGTTCCTCGGGTTGGAACCTGTTATCAATTGCTTAGTAGCGCTCAATATTGTTTGCTACATTTAAAAGTAACCGTTGGAGGAACTATTACCACGCAGCTGGAGATGTTTGAGAGAACTGAAATTCTGCATGCGTCGATGATTGATGAAAGATTAATGCGAGTAATGAATACTGGGCGAGTTACAATTCAGGCTAGTCTAAATTAATCACAGAATTATAACTACTGACACATTATGCCCATAGGGAAGTGTTTATAAAAGCCACGATAAGGGAGCGTTCATAAACCACGTAGTTTGATTTTGACCTCTTTAGAACCCCTCCCTCCCATCATGTAGCTTAACGTAGCTTTTACCATGATACCCCCCCCCCCCTAGATGAAACGTAGTTTTTTTTTCTATAAAGTCCAGAAGACATGTTATGCTTTCTGTTAACAAAACTATTTAAAAATTATTTGGTATAAAAAATGAATAACACCGATATTTGTTTTAAAAACAAATAGCGCACCTATATAAAATATAAATAAAAAAAATCCAAATACTTCAAATATCCAATATCTCCAAATATCCATATTATGTTGTCGCTTATATTTTGCAAATTGCTTTCATAATAAATGAAGAAAACTACGTAGCTTGACTATAACCCCCCCGTACCCTCACGTAGCCCTGCGTAGCTTTCTACCTAACCCCTCCCCCCCCTTGGCCAAACCACGTAGTTTATGAACGCTCCCTAATAGCTACGGAAAAGTTGAGTCGGAGAACAGGTTAAGGGAAGTAATTACCTTTATATAGAGTAAATTTAATAAGTAAAAAAAATTGATTTCTAATAGCACGGAGGTTTGGATTTGCGTTTGCAGTTGCAGGCCAAAAGATTAAAAAAATGCGTTTCTCCAACTAAAACAGAGCTTGAGATTTTGATTTATAATATAATTTATTTATAACATTATTTTTTATGTATTTGCGGTTGTATATCTTGTAGGAATATTTTTGAATTATATATTAGTACCTATTTTAAATTACTAATTATAAACAAATATACAAACGAGTGTACTAGTAATTTAGCCAAACAACTGATGACGATAAAGTATTCGGTTCGAATCCGGGAAGTTTAATCCGGAGTTGAAATATTCTTATGACCGTCCGTGCTTTGGAGGGTACGTAAAGCTGTCAGTCTTTCTTAGTTGGTGATTTCCAGCATCAATTATCAGAGCCGGACATTTGAACGCGGCCGTTTGAACGCAGAGACGTTTGAACGCGAGAAATTAGCGAGAAATTAGTGGCGTATTTAAAAAATGCTTTTGGGGGGGGGGGGAATCTGTTCATGCGCGTCAATGGTAAAACTTGTGACAACTTCCAGAAATCAAAAAAATTCAAGCTAAAGTATATACAAACAAAATTTTATTAAAAAATAAAACATTATTTTTATCAAAGAGGGCTTCTAGGATACAATCCGAGTCATCCTTGGGGGGGGGGATTGCCCCTTTGCCCCCCTCTAAATACGCCACTTTAGACGGAGCGGGAATCCGCTGTTAGTTTATCACATTATGCGATATGAGTTTGGTTCAAGTAAGAAAATAGAGTTTTGTTCTATCTTTATTTTTCTTCTCTTAAGGCTAATATCCATTTGAGACAGCAAGTCTCGAGACTCGTATATAAACCCATGTTAATACTAGTCTCAGTATTAGTCTCAGAGACTTAGGTAGTAGCATGGTTTATACGGGAGTCTCGAGACCTTCTGTCTCAAGTGGACACTAGGCTTTAGTTGTATCTTTTTCCAAAAGCAGGATATGGTATATCTTCTTAACTCGTAGTTTGCTGCCAGTTGCATGCCCCGTCTATACAGAATGCTTCGATAGCATAGGAGTCAGCTAAGTGCTGACTTTGCAGCACTTCCAGCACCTCTTCGATGGATGGCCTTTTGACATTTTGTGGTCCAAAAACCAGCATCTTAAAGTACCCGAGTAATTTTAAGACTTTGCTGCTACTTATACTTATTTTATTCTGAAGTTTTTAGCGGTTTTACCGTCGCAATTTGATGACAGCTGATTTTAGCTCCGTCATCTTTGTAAGGTTTCGCACTGCTTGTGGTTTTCCTGAAGTGTCCTTAGGAGCGTCGTCTTTTGTCTTGGTGTGTTTTGTTACTTTAAAAAGTTTAAAAATTAATTTAAAAAAGATTTTAAAATGTTTTTAAGTAATCAGAAATAAAAAAAAATATACTGCCAATCCAACTAATTAGTAGCACCCAAAGTGGGTTTTAGTTGATCACTTTATTTTTTTTATAGTTGCATTGTTTATTATTTTCTGATTTTCTGTGAAAGGGATTGGTTTTTCAAAAATTTTTACTAATCTGAAGTTGTAGTCAGCTAAATTTTATATCCGAAATGGGGCATCAGAATTTTTGTAAAATATTTCGTTTAAAAAGATTTGAAAAAACTAAAATAAAAAAAATCTTGAATTTTTCAACATTTTTTACTTACTTTAATTTATAACTCGAAAGCCGTTGATTTTAGACAATAATAGGTTTAAATCTAGTTTGTATAGATTATTTCACGCGCTTTAAAAAAGTACTAATCCATTTTTACCGAAAAATCAATATTTTCTGGGCTATGACCACACGAAGGTGTAAATTTAAAAAAATGCTTTAAAACTAACTCCTAAGGCGCTGGACACACAGAAAAGACGTAAGACGCAGACGGGGCGCAGACATATGGCTTTTCCGCGTCCTTTCATACAAAATGTATAGAAACGTCGCGTCGCAAAACATATAGAAAAGACAGGGCGCAGACACGTCGCTTACCCGCATTCTATACATTTTATATGAAAGGACATATTATGTCCGCGCCCCGTCTGCGTCTTACGTCTTTTCTGTGTGTCCAGCGCCTTACTTTCGGAGGTTTAAATTTAGAAAAAAAATTTTTGTTAAAAATGTTTCAATATGAAAAATAAGGTATGAATAATGTTTTAGCTATGTTTCACATTATCTTGTGACTTTGGCTTTCCAAATGATGAAGTACAGTACTGCCGACAGAGAAATTTTAGTCAATCGAGTTAATTAATTTAATTAATTATGAATCATTGCACCATCATTAGTTACAGGGCTATCGACGAAAAAAAATTTTATTTCAGTAACAATGACCTTCTCTAATCGACAAAATAAAAAAAATAATTGCGCATGAATACGGACCTACCCAACATTCACTACTTTTACTCAATTGTTAAATAATATTTTACTTTCACTAATGTAGTTCATTCTTTAGTTTACTATTACCATCCATTAATATAACATTACAACAATAGATGTGAATAGATACTATGACATCTTGACAAAATTTTATTTTGTAAAACTGGGTTCTAAACGAACAGCGGATAACGGATAACAGAGACCAGGACTAATTATGTTAAAATCGTTTCTAGACAATTTTGTTTGATAAATTAGAAAAGTACTAAGCAAATCTCGTAATGCTAACATGAGCATCACTTAATTATTTACTGTTCAAAGAACTATAATTTGAAATTTGGATACAATTAAACTATAAATAGAAGACGCCAACTGAATTATAATTTATGATGAGGGAATCTCGTTATACTCATTGATTCTTATTATGTAAAATAATCTATTATTACTGTTTTAATATTTTTTTGAATAGTTTTTATGCTGAGCAGTGCCCCTCTAAGAGTTTTTGTTGCAAAGCAGTTTAGCTTTATTTGAGAAGTGATACGGTTCTGTCTTTGAAATAGATTTAAAGCACCACGCTGTGGCACAAACTATTCCATCCAGCCGACAGGGCTGCGCCACTTGAGCTACAATCAGGGACGGATGGGCCATAAGACGAACCGGGAAATTTACCGGTGGGCTGGTTGTTCAGAAGCCTGCAGGGCCGGTCGCTAAAAGAACGTCTAACAAGGAGAGGGTCTGTACTGTGGGTCATTAATTTCTAAACATAAAAGAATGTTTTTGGATAGTAAATGTAATCCGATTCAAAAATATGTAATAAACCTATGCTCTATTTAATTTTAAAGGAAAAATGCGTAACACCCTGTAAATGTATATTTTAGCCATATCCGGAAATTAAAAAAAAGGCTGAAAAATATTATTTTCCGGGCCGCTAAGATGTTGCCCATCCGCCCTAGCTACAATGCATAGCTCCATTTCTATAGTTTACACTTGGGCGCACTTGGGTTAGCTCGGGCATACCAGTTACGTTCAACTTGGCTTTCTGGGCGTCGCCGCACTTGAGCTAGGTAACTAGCGTAGCATGAACCAACAATTGCTCTCAAATTATTGCCACAATGCCACTTGCTTAACCGTAGATGTAATTACACGTGTTAGCTAGCTGTGTTACTTAAAACGCAGTTCTCGAGAAGCGGGGTGTTTCGAAAAACCTCGTGGATTCGCAACTATGTACTCAGATATTTTATCAGCTAAATGAAAAACCTGATGTTAAGTGGACGCCAGTCAATACTAATAAAACCTGAAGAAACGAAGAGTCGTCTTATCGTAGAAACACAAATAGAAAGAAAGATGTTGGCGACAATGTTTAATTAAATCACTACTCTTACATAAAACGTACACATAATGATCAAGATAAGCTGGTATATAATTGAAGATTATAATAACAGTAAACAAAATAAAATATAAAAGGCAAGGTAAAATACTGACATTCACCTGAGGGGCAAATTCAGTTAGTAAGCAAAAATACAATTGATCATCCCTGAGGAGGATAAATCAACAAAACGAAGTTATGCTCTAGCAGAAATTAAATTGCACACCGGAATTCATTATCTCGGCTATTACTGATATCAAAATAGAACCTGGCATACAGCATCATTAATAAATAAGTAAATGCATCTCTAAGAGACTTCTCCTGAATGCAATGCCACCAATTTCACGACTAGGCAAGTGTCTTTCCTTCGAA
This sequence comes from Cantharis rufa, assembly GCA_947369205.1. Classification (NCBI taxonomy): domain Eukaryota; kingdom Metazoa; phylum Arthropoda; class Insecta; order Coleoptera; family Cantharidae; genus Cantharis; species Cantharis rufa. Next base: position 30,272,438 of record OX376306.1, on the reverse strand, counting down.
TTCAATATCCTTACTTCATCATTACGTTGGTCCACCATCCAGGAATAAATCTACAAATAGAGCCCACAAAATACTTATTATAAAATCAACATGTTTGCCATCTCAAAACTCATCAATCGAGAAAGTGTTACTGCAAATTCAAATTAATTTCTACTGTCGCATCTTCATAAACCAAACATCTGCTGAAAGTCGAAGTCTCGCATCCCAACAAAACATAAATCCGTGTCTAGGATCGAACGCAAACGCAACAACCAAAGTCCACGAAGTCTGACTTTTCAATTTCACAATAATCTCGATCCTTAGGCGCAAACGAATTTATAAGGAAAAGCCTCTTACAAATTTTACAAAAATCCAACCATCGGCATCGAAACCAAAATAATAAAGCTAATCATTCTTCGGGAAATTGCTACTACTTATTTCATCCACTTCACATCTTCCAACAGATGGTTATTCAAAACTTAAGCCATCGCAAATTTAACAACAAATGTTGAATACAGAAAAGATTTCCACATATGATAACATGACATCTGCGACGACCATATTTATATTTCCAATAACGAATAATTATAATTAAAATGTATTAACCCGTAATCTGGGTGCCGCTAAACGGCAAAACTAAATTATAACACATACATAACGAAATTAAAAATGAACTCGAACGATTGCACGCAAATCCTTCAAGAAATCTACGCGCAATGGCGTTCCTATTGATAACTCCGTAGTTACCAACTCCAAACAATAAAAAAACACAGTGGCGTTTCAGTCGGGAAGCTCGTAAAAGAAATGTAAATGACAAAATGCATTTTGTCATGTTACAAGCATTCGGTTTTATTATTAAGTTCATCAATTATTATTTTTTTAGATAATAAATTGTACATCTGGTTATTTAATTTTAAATACATGCAATTATCACATTAAAGTTATCTTATTATATTGCAGATAATAAGTAATTGTGATGAAAGTTGCTTCTTAACTATTGAAAATAATTAAATATATTAATGGTACAATTACAAAATTTAATTTATATTCACATACTTTCGATAGCCGATTGTGTTGTCTTAATTATTGTTTTATTGCAATTTCTTACCAAATTAACAAAATAAATAATGTAGATTTTATTTAAAGTACGCCTTCTGTAATAATACCGGTGGCTGCATTTAGTTTGCTATAATAGAGAAGCAATGTTAGTTTAACGGTATTATAACGTTGAATTAACGTTTATAAAAGTTTTTTAAACTAAATGTAAGATTTCGATTTTTTAAGCTAAGGAATGTTATAGGACGATGCTAATAAAAATCAATGGAGTTTCAGGTCAGGTAGTGGATAAATCGATGTAGGTAAATACGTTTTCCTTTATTCTGAAGAGAGGAAGCAAGAAGAGAAGAAGAAAGCGGAAGTTCTACACTGAACTAAAAAACCTAAAAAAGAGGAAACAAACAGAATAAAGTTGAAATTTTGCTTTCATTTTTTCAATTTGCATTCATTCCTGGCAGAATATTGCTACCATTACGGTTTTTACAATCTCTTTGGATTACTCCTTGACTTTCTCATTTCTCTAGTATAACTATTTGTGTAACTTGGAAGCATTCACCACCTCTTTCTACAACATCTTTTTTGGGCATTTCATCTTCCAATTTTCGACCTTCATCTTGCACAAATTGTCTGTGACGGTATCTATCCATCTTGTTTCCACTCAAAAATTTCTCTTATCCTCTTCTCATTAGATGTTCCAAGTTTCAACCAACATATGCATTTCTTGTACAATTTTGTGATTTATTAACTGTCTGTCTCATTTTTGTTAGTCTTTTTTTGACCCAGTATGTATCTTTTGATCTTTCTTTCAAAAATTTTGAGTTGTTCTTCCTCCCTTCTTGTTGGACACAAACGCTGGCGCCCAAATGTCACGTACCGCTAGTAAACGAAATGATGAAATGACAAAACATTTTGTTTTCAGAACAGAAACAATTTTAATAAGACTATCCGGAAGTGATGTACGCTACGAAGGTATTGTGTCCAACAAGAAGGGAGAAAGAACAACTCAAAATTTTTGAAAGAAAGATCAAAAGATACATACTGGGTCAAAAAAAAACGGTACGTGACATTTGGGCGCCAGCGTTTGGGCGCAGCCATTTGGGCGCTGCCTTTGAGACAGGTTTTTGAGCTCCGGATTTTTGGGTGCCGGCGGTGCTTTAATATATTTTTCGGTTGGTAAAAAAATCGGCCAATCAGATTGTTTCTTTTTTCACCAAAAAATGACACGCTGGAGGAGAAGCAGCAGCAGCATGCTGGGATTTTATGTATTAAGATATAGGTAAATAAATCTTAAAACATATTTTAAGGAACTTAAGTAAATACGTCGACTCTCTCTTTGGGGAGTGCCGTTGGGGCACTCTCCAGTGCCCAACGGCGAGCGCCCAAATGCCGGCGCCCAAAAGTCAAGTACCTATTTTATACTATGGGACGACCATCTGTTTCCGGCCAAGTACCATCAGTTCAAACGGAAAAATTATAATTTTTTATTCCTATTTAAAAAGATTTTTTTTGCTTTTATAACTTTTTTTTTAATAGAAGCATTAATTTTTGATTAAAATGACGAAGTGATTACAAGTAAAATGAGAATGTCACTATGGCATCAAAATATCTTTTGCCGTGAGCTTGATCTTGAGGTCGTAATTTAAAACACTAATGCGGTGTGCTAATTAGTGTTAAATTTACAACTTAATAAGTGAATGTGATACTTTTAATAAAATTGTGCAATTAGAATGTACGGTAGGTACCTACTTGCTTCAAATAAAAGTAGATCCTCTGGAAAATTTTTAACTAAATTGGTCAACTTGAAAGATTAAAATATATTGTAATAATACAATTATAACAAAAAAACAATTATAAAATTTAATCAACCGGTTAGGAATACAAATTGTGCCCCGTGAAAAGTAAATTAGTTAAAATTAAATTAAATGATACAGTTTTGTTTAATTATAATAACCAGAAATAAATACTTACAACAAAATTATCCAACCATACCAGCTTATCCGTCCGCATATTTTTCAGTACTTGTTTATAAATAATCTGCATTTTGTGATTTTATTGATACCTAACTTAAAAAAATTTTAGTTCCAAAAAGTATACATGTGCAATTTTTGGGTTTTCTGAAATATTTATTATATTTATCAGTCTGAAACCGAGTTTTACACCATAGATCTCGAATATTCATATTTGGTATGGTGTTTCGTATTATTCTTGGCGCTGGCGACCTGACAATGCTAAATAGGAAATCTCGACGGAGTAATCTCAAAACCAGTCTTGTGCTGAGGTTTTATGATTTTTTTTACACTACCAAAATTTTTACTATACTTATTTTCTTAATTTATTAATTTATTATTAATTAAAATTTTTTTTAATAAAATATAAAAGAATAAAATTAGTTTTATTTTTATTTTCAGGTTTTAATAAATAATAATATGAATTATTTGTTATGAAGCAAAAATCTAATATACGGTCAACTGCTCCCCAACGGAATGAAGTAAACTAATTGTTTTTTTAATGCATTTTTTAAAATTGTGAAGTTATATACCATATAAATAAAAATATAATAATCATTAGAAATCGGAAAACTTTTTACCATTGTACGGTAACTGTTTTAAGGATTTAATGTTATATTTATTTAAAATATAAAAATATATTTTTATCTACTACTGTTTAGAAAATTGCACTTTCAACATTGGGCTGAAATGATTTACCTACAGGGTGTGTCCGTGACCGTGGAGAACCTTTGAGGTAGTGATAAAGTACAGTTTTCTAAGACAAATTTGCAAATAAAACTTTGTCCAAGTCCAAACCCTTAGGTGGGGGGGGGGGAGGGTCTTCCTTTAAAGCAATATTTTAAATTTCTAACTTCAAACGGCCATAGCTCCGATATTATTTACTTTTTAAGCTTAAAGCATTAGAACTTTAAAAAAATTATTTTCTTATCTACAAATTATATTTTAACCCTTTATCGTCTAGAATCAACGGTTTTCGAGTTATAAATTACATTAACGGAAAAAATGTTTTAAAAAATTCAGGTTTTAAACAAAGCGTCTTAGAAAAAAACTGAAAGCCTAAACCGGATAGGGAGTTTAACGAGCTACAACTTTGGTTAACACCAACACCGTTTTCACAGAAATTCTGAAAATTATGAACAAGGCGTAGGTAAAAAAAAAAATAAATAACCACCTCAAAGGTTCTCCATGGTCACAGGGCACCCTGTATGGTGATTTACTTTCAAACTCAGTAACTTATGCATTTATTGGTCCACTAATTTATTATTAAACCAATGACAGGTGCATACCAACCTAAAAAATCAATGTATGTCAAATTAAAATCTAACAAGTTTATCGGCCAGTATCAAGTAGCTACTAATATAATTTTGAAACTTTTTTTTGGAAAAAATTCTATGGACGCCCATGTTACCAGACATCTAATCAAACCAACAAGGTTAAATACATAGTATATATTTTTAAAGGTATTATTATAATTAGAAATAATTTTACCTAAACTGATAAGAAACCAACAAAAATCGTAGGTGGCATGTGCATATCAAAAACCTAATTAGTAATATTATAATATAATCTTGGGTATTAAATACAGTGTGATTATGTATGTTTATTTAAATTTACTGCAATTAAATGTGCAATAAAAATGTTAGTCAGCATTTTACTTATAAGCAGAAGAAAATAAAATCGATGAAGTAAAGAATTCAAGAATTAAATTCATTTAAGGAACATGAGACAACTTTTTAGCATTTTAAGTTGTTTAGCTCTCCCAATGGGCAGTTTTGGTCAAACTGATGGTAAGATTTTACCTTTTATCTTTTGATACCAGTTTTGACTATTACATATAATATTATTATTGTAGATGTTACTCCTTTTCCTGGAGGAATTTTAAGGGAAACATTGAATTTGATTACCAATGGTACTGTAGAACACTTTGCTGGTTGTAACTCTCATGACAATATTACCGAAGATGATATTGCATATTATCTATTCACCAGAAATAACAAAAATCGAACTGCACTAACTGTTGATAATTTATGTGAACTCGATTGTACTAAAGATGTTAAAATAATATTCGGAGGTTGGTTACAAACGACTTACGATCCTCTTATGTTAGATATGGTACAGGCGTACTTAACTCGTTATGACTGTAACGTAATTTTTGTCGAATACATAAACTTAACCAACACGGAATACACTCAAGCCTATTGTAATATCATAAAAGGCGCCGAAATGATGGGAGATTTCTTCTGTACCATGCACAATGAAGGCTATTTAGATTTTAATAAGGTTCATATGGTAGGATTGTCTTTGGGCGGACATATTATGGGATTAATTAGTCAAAGAGTGCAAGAAAAATGCAAACAAAAAGTGGACAGAATAACAGGATTGGATCCTGCAGGACCTATTTATGAAGATCAGCCCATTTCGATGAGATTAGATAAAAGCGATGCAAATTTTGTTGATATAATTCATACCAATATGGGAATGTTCGGTTATTATGGTTCATTGGGCCATGTTGATTTCTTTCCAAATTGTGGATCAATTCAACCAAATTGCATACAACCCGACAATTTTCCTGACATTATCTCAACACTGGTATTCTTAAGTTAGTATTAATATTTTGAAATTGCAAAAAAATACTAAGTTGTCAATTTTAGTTCAATGTAGTCATGGTAGAAGTGTGCAACTGTTCACTGAAAGTATTCAAGGTCCAGTGTTTAACTCTACAAGTTGTACTTTGTGCCCTAAAAGTCGTGGTATTGGGAAATGTCTAGGAGGAGATGTTATAAATCCAAAGTATACAATCATGGGAGAAGATTGTCCACGAAATCCACCTGCAAAAAGGTTTTACTTAAGAACAAACAGCAAACCGCCATATGCCAAAGCTTAGTTCTTTAAAATAGTATATTTATAGCGTTAGTAATAAATTAAGATAATTATTATCTTAGGATTTGACAGTTCTCGTCAAATAACTAAAGTTAAGCAATACAATTCGCGGTTTCCACTTAAATAAGTGATCGCATCAAGTTGCTAGTTGAGGAATCAGGCCAATTATTTGTTGGTAAATAAATTTCCAGTTTTACTGAAAAATTTGTTGCAGTTTTTATTAAACATATCAGCTGGAACAATTATTCGGTCTTATGCAAACATTAAATTTAAATAATCTTCAGAAGATGTCTTGATCAGATAAGTAGAACAAAATACCAAAACAGTTGTGGGCGGTAATCAAAGCAAATAAAATTAATATAAGCAAAACGTTAATTCATTGTCTCAATAAAAATAAGTTAAAGGTTTATTACTGGAAAACCGAAGAGAAAACAGCAGATTTCCAAAATTGAGATCGGTTTGAACAGGTGACATGTTATGTTCCAAAGATGCAACATAGCTGTTTTTACCATTATCTCTCAGATCCCATTAAAAATTAGTAGTATCACTTTTCTAATACAAGAGCTTCAAAATTTGAAAAATCAAGATGAACCAAAAATCAAAATCAAATTTGGCACAGTTACATGTTTCTTACTTCAGGAAAATTTGTTTTCTGGTCTGGAAAGCTGGTTTTTCATAGGTAAGGTTTCCCATTGAGGGTTTTGTAAAATGTTTGACTTGACCAAACTTTGAATTTCGAAAAATTATTTAAAAACCAATTTTCACTAGATTGTCATTGATCTAGTAAGTTGGTCAAAAACCTAAGGAACCCAGTTGAAGTCCGAAAAAGCTTAAACTTTTTTTGACCGTCTTCGTGCTTTGGTGTACATTATAAAACTGTTGCTCGTACAAAAGCATTTTACTATAAGGTTCGATTATTTATATCTATAAAAACAAACACAATTTTTGACCCATTTACATTTTATTCAATGAACTTTGCCTGAATCCTCTCTTGGTCCTCAGGTTCGATAATTTGACATTATTAGCAATAAAAAACCCGAATTATTGAAATATTTTAACTAAACTATCTCAGATGTAAACCAATTAATATGCTTAAGGTGCTAACAATAGCATTTGGAGTAAAGTTAGTTATAGTTAAAGCATGAACAGATGCTCCAGCGAAAATAATTACATATCTTACGTTATATTATATCCTATTCAATGAATTTTTCTATTCCTAAAAATTAATGGTTTCTATAGAAATTTGAGAAAAACCATAGAATTCCGAAGAAACCTAATAGGATATAATATAGAAAAATCTAAAAAAAATTATAAATGACAAACTGGTGACTTTGGGGGCTTTGTACAAAACAAACTTTGCAATATTGAGGTTCGTCCATTTATTTATAACTGCTTTTTTAAAACAAACCTAACCTAAGCCTAACCTAAACCTAAACCTAAACCTAAACCTAAACCTAAACCTAAACCTAAACCTAAACCTAAACCTAAACCTAAACCTAAACCTAAATCTAAACCTAAACCTAAACCTAAACCTAAACCTAAACCTAAACCTAAACCTAAACCTAAATCTAAACCTAAACCTAAACCTAAACCTAAACCTGAACCTGAACCTGAACCTGAACCTGAACCTAAACCTAAACCTAAACCTAAACCTAAACCTAAACCTAAACCTAAACCTAAACCTAAACCTAAACCTAAACCTAAACCTAAACCTAAACCTAAACCTAAACCTAAACCTAAACCTAAACCTAAACCTAAATCTAAACCTAAACCTAAACCTAAACCTAAACCTAAACCTAAACTTAATCTAAACCTTAACCTAACCCAACCTAAACTTTTTTTAATTTGAAGAAGCTAATATAAAAAGTTTAGATTTTTCAGGATTTTTTTAGATATCTTAAAGTTTTCTACGATTTTTTACACTTTTTTATACCTTGGGGCTTCTTATATCTTGGGCCCAACTTGGCTGTCTTCTTAAGGTTACAACGGTTGTGTGTGAAAAACCAGACTAATTAGGAAACATAAAGATTACACTGCACACCGCTTATGAGCTACAACGATTGGCATTGGCTTAATGGACTTAGTGGATAAAGAAGCACTATAAATACCTCCCAATTTCCACGGTAGGTGTATGCCAAAGAGATGCAAGGCTGAGAGGAAGCTTGGTCGCAAATCACCAAACCTTGAGGCACAGAAAGAACTCGTTGTATTTTTCCATCCGTTGTGCATGGGGCGCTGTACGACAAGAAACTAATTTTTTCCCTTTACTCGTGAGATGAAATATGAAAAACTATCCGGAGTAGCCAGGAAGCCTCTGCAGAAGCTGCGCCTAAAGGCACTCGAGATTAAACAAATTGCAGGGGCGTCATTTACGGGGGCATATTTATATCTCAAAAAGTTGCAAGGAAGGTACTTCGACTGGAGGTAAAAACGAGACCGATCAGAAGGAAGCAATCCAGCAAGATTCTCGAGACCAAGTATAAGAAAGGCAGAGATAAAGGACTTGCGCTTTCTTACAGGGCGATGCTGACGAATGTCCGGATAGCGATTCCACCACAAGGATATCCACATGTGCTTCTTAGCACTGAGCAAAGCGACCTCATCAAGCAGGTTGAAATCCTTCAAACTATACAAGTCTTCGGGTCCAGACGGAATATTTTTCCGCTCTTCTTTAATAAGAGAAAGTGAAATTATCTACTTCAGGGTAAGTATTGTCTTAAATTATGTGTCTCACGGGTGGCAAAAGGTTAAAATAGTATTTATACCCAAGCCCAGGCGAAATCCTTTCACCCAATCAACTTAACACCATTTCTTGTGAAAAATTTAGATAAGCCGATTGATGGGCATATCAAGGACGATGTCTCGGCAGAGTATCCACTGCATCGACACCAATATGCACACCAGTCAAAAAAATTGTGTAAATTAAGTATACACAAATTCTGAGGGCAGAAAGAGCTCTCGAGGAACAATAAATTGCCCTGGGCGCATTTCTTGACATTAACGGGACATTTGAGAATACAGTTGATAATATTCAACTCAATAGATAACGCACTTCGAAGACGTTTATAAGAAATAGGAAAATCAGTGCCGCTCTAGGTACATCGACCGCGGATGTTTCAGCTGCGCGAGGGTGCCTGCAGGAGGGAGTTCTTTCTCCATTGTTGTGGTGCCTGGTCGTGGACGACTTTCTGTGGGAGCTGGATCAAATGAACATACAGGCACAAAGATTTGCGGATGATATCACAACCCTCATCAGCGGGAAGTTTGGAGGAGTTGTATATTCACTCATGCAACACTCAAACAACAATGCAATAGAGCGATCCTCCACAAAAAGATGCAGCAGGAAGCTCTGGTAGCTTTCATAAAACGTAGGAAACTACACGATGTGAGAATGCCCAGCCTATGATGAAAAGAGCTACAAACATAACGATTAAAGCAAAAACATAACGATTAAAGCAACTAGGACAATGTGGGCCTGCACGAGAATGATCGGAAAATTTTGGGGCCTAAAACCAAAAACCGTTCTTTGGCTGTACACCAAAGTTGGTTGTCCATATCCGACAACCAAGGAAACAACCCAAGCACCCATGGCATAGTTTAAATATACAAGTAGTTGGACAACCTTACCTGGATTTTGGGATAGTAAAATTTATTGGTTTTTGGATTTCTCCGCTAGATGGATGCACTCCCTGTTCATTCATTATTTGCAAATTCACTATTTTTTAAATACTCAGCAGCTGTTCAAATGTTTGAATATTTAAGCTATGAGCTTAAGCTAAGATTTTGGCTTAAATATTCAAGCAGTTGAACAATCTTACCTTGATTTGAGATAGTTAAATTTATTGGTTCTGGATTTCTCCGCTAGATGGACGCAAAAATTTACTAACTTTTAAATACTCAGAGGTTGTCCAACTACTTGTATATTTAAGCTATGCCCATGGGATCTGATACTATTTATAGGTACAGACAATCCTACTCTAACGCGGTTTACTCTAATCCAGTGGTTTTCAAATGGGGTTTCGCAAGAGTTCCGCGAAAAAATCCAAGGGTTCCGCCAAAAAGAATTTCAAAATGACGTTAAAAAACTATTTTAAGGGGTAAAAACTCCCCCACAGGGAGCGAGAGGGAGTGCATACACAAGTAACCTTTAAATGCAAAACTTGATGACCTTTTTTTTAGCTAATAAAAAAAATCGGCTTGAGGTTCCGGCAAAATTTTTTACATTGCCCAAGGGTTCCGCGGCCAAAACCAATTGGGAATCGCTGCTCTAACCGTATAATAGGGGGGTTTACTGTAGACAAAGTGCATATTATTTATTTTTAAAATTTTGTATTTTGTCAAGTTTTATTTTAATTTTGAATTTGAGAATTTTGTGGTTTTGCCGCCGAGTAGTTGAGCTTGGATCAGCTATGCGGTGGAGCTGATGGCCGTTCGTGTTGACCGGAATGGTCGCTTTTACGGGCGGTCTCCGTAATTGTTGTATTTTGCCTCTTAATTTTGAGATATTTTGAATTTTTGTGAATAAAAAGTTTGGTTTAAAGTGAGTAACTTTATTATTGATAATTTGGATTCGTTTTTCTGTATTTTGGATATTTTTGAAAAAAATTTGGATATATAAAAAAAAAGTAATTTCGAAAGAAATAATAAATGAATTGGAGAAGCTTAAATAATTATATTATGGTAATTTGGAAATTTTATAAAATTAAAAAATTAGAAGGCAACGTGAAACGAGATTAATAGCGACATGTGGTTATCACGCTTATTTTTTTTTCCATTAGAAATTGGAGTGTGGATAATAATAAGTTTTATTTGAAGAATTAAGTTGTTTTAATAAATAATTTGCAAAAATATAAGTTGGAAAATTTGTGATAATAAAATATCACTTCAATATGTATAGGTACATGTAGTTAGGCAGAGGTTTCAGTCAGTTGTAACTGCAGAGTAATTTTTTCGAAGTAATCTCGAAATTGTCTGTAGTACAGCAGTAGTACCTTGCGGTCTATGAGATGGCTACATCCTCTGCATGCATGCAGTTTTAACAATCAAAAATTACATTTTTTTTTAGTTTAATAGTTTAATTATTTGTTCCGAGCTTCAGGAGAGCTAAGCCTCCTGTGCCTCCTCTGATGAGCCGCCGCTGTCTGGTGTGGTATATGTATTGCACTGTTAATTGAAAGAATCTTTTAATAATGCATACTTACTTTGAGTTTTATGTATTGAATACAAACTTATCCAACCTCCGGTTCCATGTAAAAATATCAAAGCAAAGTTAAAACGATCTTTTGAATGGTTCTAAAATTAATCTAGAAAATTCTAGTTGAATATGAAAATTTATTTTCTTTTTGAATAAACAATTGAATTACATTTATTACAATTAATTAACCTTTGTTGAATCGCAAATTTCACCGCATTCGTTTTATAATAATTGGTGTTCCGCAAATATCCCGTAATCACAAAATAATCTGGGTTGTTCAAACCTGTCTCTTTCTTCAATAAACTCGACCCGCAATCCTCGGTCCTTAAATGGTTGTGAATTATTCTTCTCCTTTTTCACGTTAAATGGAACAGCTTTTTCTCTCGTTCCAGAATTTTCTATCCCACAAGCCAAAATCTTTTACCAAATAATTCTTCCTATTAATTGTTTAAATTTGTCCAAATTGAATTTGTTATTATTGTTTCGAAAGTGATTTTTGTTGATTAAATTTTATTTGTGGATCACTCCTCTCTTAGAGAATATTTCCACTCGACCTTACTGGTCCACCGTTTTTCATCAACTGACTTTATTTATCCTTTTCTCCTGATCAATCCGTTTCCAAGACAATTCATTTTTTTCTTCATTCAAATTTTATTTTTGATAATGTGATTTAAATATTATTCATTTGCGTATACCCGCACTGATGCACATCGGTCGTTACACTCAACGTTGTTCAATTTTCAATTGTTTACTTAAATAATAAATTATTTCAATTTGAACTTAATTTGTTGAGTATCAAATATTAACTTTCTCTGAACTTTCTTACATTTTTTGAGAATGAAATTAAAACTACTGTGAGCTTTATTGCCCACCTTTATGAACACTGCATTTACCCCCTTTCGATTTTGACTTAATTTGAATTTTTCCCAATTAATGTTAAAGTCGAACATCCGCGGTATCATATAAATCTCTGCATTTGTGCGAATAAATTAATAACTTTTATTTTATTTTATCAACTAAACATAATTAAAGATAAATTTCTGTTCTTTCCTCATCTACCAATCTTTCTTTCAATCTCTCCTTTCCTAACTTAACATAACAAACAATTAACAAATATTAAACGCCCTTTTTTTATCGAATTTCTTTTCTCGTCTGTTTTTTATTTATTGTTCCCCAATCTAAATTAATTTAACACACATTCACACACCACCCTTAAAACCCTGGATGCAAAACAAATTGGAACTTCAACTTTGTCTTGTATTTGTACTAACACTGCAGACACAGCATAATCACTAGCATCTGTCCTTAATATGAATTTCAATTTAAAATCTGGATGAATTAAAGTTAAATTTTGAAAAAATGTTTCTTTTAAATTTTTGAATGAACTTTCTTGTTCTTCTCCCCATTTCCACTTAACATCTTTTTTTAATAACTTAATTAAATTGATTGTTTTGTCCGAATACTCTGGTATGAACTTCTTATAATAATTCATGATCCCTAAAAATCCTCGCAAAGTTCTCAAATTTTTCGGTTGTGGATAATTCCGTACTTCTTGTAAGCGTTCTGTGTCTACAGAAATCCCTTTTTCACAAATTTTATACCCCAAAAATTGCACCTCACTTTGAAAAAATTGACATTTTGCTAAATTAAGTTTTAACCCAGTTTCTTCTAACTTTGTTAATATTTTACGAATATGTTCAAAATGTTCTTCGACATTTTTGCTAAATATGATCATGTCATCAACATAATGACTACAAAATTCGTCAAATTCCTCCAGAATTATTTGCATTACCTTAACTAATGCAGCCGATGATGTGGACAGCCCAAATGGTACTACCTTAAACCTAAATGTATTTCCATCAATACTGAACCCCGTATACTTTCTTGATTGTTCCGCTAATGGAATCAACCAAAATGAATTCTTTAAATCTAATTTTGAGAAAATTGTGTTACTTCCAATACTCCCTAACAAACAATCAATGTTACTCGGTGCTTCAAATTGCGGTTTCGTCAGATCATTTAATCTACGCGCGTCTAAACACAAACGTATAGATTTATCTTTTTTTTTCACGACCAACAAAGGGTTGATGAAGGAAGTACTAGATCTTTCAATTATTCCATCCTTGATCATCTCTTTTATGGTTTGCCAAACTTCTTGTTTGTATGCTTGCGGTATCGGATATACTTTACACTTAAAACTTTCTTCATTTTGAACAACCAATTTGTGCTCATAGCCTTTCGCTACTTTGTTTTGTTTATTGAAAAGTGAATAGTGTTCTTTTAAAAGTTTTATAGTTTTAGCCAAAAATTTTGGTGGACATTCAATTTGAATTCCAGATACATCTTTAATTTTGTCTTCCCCTTCCGAAATTTGTCCCAATAATTTTTCCCGAATCTGAATGTTTGCACAAATCTTATCTTCCCTAGTGACTTCCCAATTGACTCGACCCGTTTCTACTTCCAAATATTTTTCCTCAACATTTATATGACTTTTAAATTTATCCAATAAATCCATACCTAACAAGCAATCCATCCGCAAGTTTTTCATTACCATGATGCCTTCTAACTTAACCGTCTTTCCTATCTTAACATCCGCAATTAACATTTTATTTATAGTGGTCATTTTTCTATTATTTGCTGTGACTAAATTTAACGTTTTAATTGGAATAATCTTATTCTTTAATTTTTCCGTATTTTGTAACACAATCTTTTCATTTATAAGTGACACTTCGGCCCCGGTGTCAATTAATGCTAAAACCCGTACATCTCCCACATATATGAAAATTTTTGGTAAAATTGCTAAATCACCCCCTTCTCTCTGTTCAATGTGTTCCGTTATGAACTCCCTTGGATGTTCATATGAATTCACATTAAAGTTTCCCCTTTGGCTGTCCCTTAAACAAAATTTGACCCACTGGTCCTTTCACTTTCAACTACTGGTCGAGATGATTCAGTTTCTGCTGCTTGTTCCGCTACATTATTTATTTCTCGACTTTCCCTATTACCTTGATAACCTCCTCTCTCTGGGCCTCTGCCCCTATAATACTGATTCCCTGAACGTCCACCTCGATACTCTCCTCGGTGTGCGAAGTTAACATTACCCGTTGTTTGGTTTCCACCATCGTTGGACACCCCAACATGTTCACTTGCTCTCGTGTGTCTCCAATCTTGGGACACTCTTGGTATCTCGTTTCCCCCCGTCGCTTTATAGTTTTCGTGTCTAACACGATTCCAATTTCCGGTATTTTCACTTTTAAATTCAACCGACCTATCAAATCTTTTGAGCACCTCAAGAAATTTGTCTACATTATCTACCCCCTCAATCCCTATTCTTTCTTTAATATCTCTTTCAAAATGTCGTCCTAATACGTTGACTAATTCCGATTCCAAATATTTTGGTTCGACTTGTTGGGCTTGATTGATTAATCTAATCGCATAATTTTCCCGTGAGTTTCCATATCCCCGATACTTGCCAAAGTTAATTTCCTCTCGTACCTTACCTTGCTCTATCTCGCCCCAGTATTTTTTAAAGAACAAAGTTTTGAAATCTTCTAAATTGTTAACCCGATTTTCTATCATTGCAAACCATATTTCGGCTTCCCCTCTCATTAACTTTCTGATAATGTTTTTAACACTTCTTAAATCTTTAATTTTTTCTATATTTTGTTCAAGATTTTTCATAAATATCTTTGGGTTTACCTTTCCGTCCCCTGAAAATCTTCCACATTTATCCCCATCAAATTCCTTTGTTAAGTGTAATTTAAGTACCTCGCCTAGTTCCCCCAGTGACTTTTCATCTACCTTTCTTTGCAACCTTTGAATTTCCTCTTTTAACTTATTGCCCTCAACTTCAATTCGTTTATCTAACTTTTTGTTTATACCTTCCATTCTTTCATTCACACTTGAATCTACCTCCATCTTTGCACCAATTACCTTTTCTTCCAATTGTCGATTTGTCTCTTTGATCTCCGTACTCGCTTTTTCAATTCTTTTCTTATTTACCTGTACCTGTTTTTCCACTTTACCGTTTTCTTCCTTGACTTTGGCAATTTCTTGTTCCACTTGTGTACATTTTTGGTTCATCTCATCCATCATTCCATAAATTCCATCGAATTTTCCTTCCATTTGTTGTTTAAATTCGGACATGTTTTCCTTGATATTTTCTTCCATCTTGAGCATTTTCTTTGACATTTCCCTAGAATTCTCATTCATCTTTGCATTCAAATTAGACATATTCTGTATTAATTCAGACCTACTTTCATTCATCTTTTCCATTAATTCTGCCCTACTTTCTATTGATTCAGCCCTACTTTCCTTAACATTTTCCATTAATTGCATGAGCATCTTTTGAATGTCAGAATTTTCTGACGTTTTGTTTTCTATCGCGATATTTTCCTTGTCACTTGGATTCTCAGCTATACTGATTTTCCCGCTACGCGTTTCCATAGTGATAATAATTTAAACTTCAATGTGACAATTTTAATTTTAATTTTAAAGTTATTACTTTATTTCTTTTTACAGAGATTCGTTTGATAAATTTTATTTTTGTGTCGTGGGTTCTCACGAGCAATGTTTCGTGGTCGAGCCCCACGTTGGGCGCCAATTAAATATGCACTGTTAATTGAAAGAATCTTTTAATAATGCATACTTACTTTGAGTTTTATGTATTGAATACAAACTTATCCAACCTCCGGTTCCATGTAAAAATATCAAAGCAAAGTTAAAACGATCTTTTGAATGGTTCTAAAATTAATCTAGAAAATTCTAGTTGAATATGAAAATTTATTTTCTTTTTGAATAAACAATTGAATTACATTTATTACAATTAATTAACCTTTGTTGAATCGCAAATTTCACCGCATTCGTTTTATAATAATTGGTGTTCCGCAAATATCCCGTAATCACAAAATAATCTGGGTTGTTCAAACCTGTCTCTTTCTTCAATAAACTCGACCCGCAATCCTCGGTCCTTAAATGGTTGTGAATTATTCTTCTCCTTTTTCACGTTAAATGGAACAGCTTTTTCTCTCGTTCCAGAATTTTCTATCCCACAAGCCAAAATCTTTTACCAAATAATTCTTCCTATTAATTGTTTAAATTTGTCCAAATTGAATTTGTTATTATTGTTTCGAAAGTGATTTTTGTTGATTAAATTTTATTTGTGGATCACTCCTCTCTTAGAGAATATTTCCACTCGACCTTACTGGTCCACCGTTTTTCATCAACTGACTTTATTTATCCTTTTCTCCTGATCAATCCGTTTCCAAGACAATTCATTTTTTTCTTCATTCAAATTTTATTTTTGATAATGTGATTTAAATATTATTCATTTGCGTATACCCGCACTGATGCACATCGGTCGTTACACTCAACGTTGTTCAATTTTCAATTGTTTACTTAAATAATAAATTATTTCAATTTGAACTTAATTTGTTGAGTATCAAATATTAACTTTCTCTGAACTTTCTTACATTTTTTGAGAATGAAATTAAAACTACTGTGAGCTTTATTGCCCACCTTTATGAACACTGCAGTATATTGGCCGTATTGGCTGCAAATAGCTTAGTTTTCAAAGGCTGCAATCAAAAAATTATTAAAATGTGTTAAAAACTGCACAAATAATAATTATTATTTGAATCAATAGTTGCCATGCAGCATTTTGATCAACAGTGACTCATAATGAAATCCGGACGCCCCTATGTTAACAATGCAAAATGGCTGTTTTGAAGCCGTTTTTTGGCATATAAAAATCTATTTTACAGTAAAACTTATTAGACATTTTTTGTTGAAAATTTCATTGTCTTCAATTTTGTTTATATAAATTTTTTTATTTAGTCGCGCCATTTCTGATTGACAGCGGATTTTAAACAAGACTCAGTATAAAATACAAAAAATATTGTCATGTATATCTCGGAAACGGTGCTACAAAATAAAAAAATGTATAGGCATTTTTTCTTATAAATTTTATTCTCTATATTTTTGTTGATATACGTGTTGATATACGATCTCGTTTCCGAGATACATAATATGACAATATTTTTCGTATTTTACCGAGTCTTGTTTAAGCCGCTGTCAGTCAAAAACGGCGGGACAAAATAAAAAAATGCATATAAACAAAATTAAAGGCAATGAAATTTTTAACAAAAGATGTCTAAAAAGTTTTGCTGTAAAATCGATTTTTATATGCTAAAAAACGGCTTCAAAACCGGCAATTTGCATTAACATAAATAAAAGCGTCCGGATTTCATTATGACTCACTGTATGCATATTTTAGCGCTTATTTTGAAGTTTTTCGAGCATATTTACCTGTATATTTAAGCTTTTAGTGCCTAAAAATCCGAAAACTGATAATAATAAATAGCATGGTTTAGTGAGAACTAACATTCACCAGCATTATTTGAAGTAAAATATTTTCAAAATCAGTAAGATTAACGATTAATTACATATTTTAGTATAGTCAACTATTAATTATTGTATTATAAAATAGTCCTTTGTAGTATATGATTTTGCCAAAAGTATCAAGCTTAATATTTTATCGTTAGTGGCTTTCTAATACCTTTGTTATATCTTATTTAGTATTTTTAACCTAGGAACTACAATGAACAATGAAATTATTTTATTCATAGATTAATAGCTTACACATAAAAATATGAATTAGTCATTACTGTCAATTACTTGACAACTTAATAATACCAAATTGAATAGATATACTTATTATAATATTATTATATAATTTTTATACTATTTTGCTTCATATATATGTGGCAAAACAAATACATTTTTAATTTTAAAAAGTTCCCACCCTCTTCAACTTTTTTTGAAAAAAGCTGATTGTGTTACATAAAAATTTCAAAAAAAAAATCAGAACTTCACGATTGTTGCCTTTTGACATCTTGAAAACAGAAAGATATTCAAAAAAGTGTCTTATATACCACTCTTCACCTGATATCATAAATAAGGAAGTAATAATCCAACACTGGATATTTTGTTCTTTGATTATTAAAAAATATTAGTAGTCTCTTTAAATTTCATTGTCATTGCCAAATGCCAAAAGATACTTTTTATGCCATTATTGATTTTTTTGTTTTGTTTATTTAGAATGCAGAAATAAAAAAAATCAATTTTTCACGTTATTTCCTTATGTTCGGGGGCAAGGTCGGTTAACCGGTATATTTCGTGATGGACTTTTTTGTAAAAAAATTAATTACTCACTCACGATTTTTGCATTTTTCTTTACATTTATTTAATTTAAAAATGCAATTTTTATCAAATTACATCAGGCTTCATCGCCCTATGCTCTCTGGAGGCTTCTTCTAGGCTTCTCCAAGCTAAAATCAGTCTAATTTCATTAGTAATTTTATGGTAGAAGTATTTTAATAAAAATATTAAAAACTATCGAATCGGTACCTGTTAACTATCCCGGAATGATTATATCGCATATTATGTTTGCTTCGATATTTGATACTTTTGCTTGATGATATACTAATGCTTTCTATAACAATTTTTATTATTTATACTGTTAGTTACTTTCAAATTGAATTGTAAGATGTCGACTAAAAAGTACCTTCCTATTTGAACTATCCATATTATTAATATTAAAAAAACGACACGCCTAGATTCATTATTAATTTTAATAACTACAAAAAATAAAAATCAAAATAATAATTATTATGTAAAATTAGTAAAAAAATTTAATCAATAAAAATATTAAAATTAAAAAATTTTAACTCTACTTCAAAAAATCATGCATTTATGATAATGAAAGTAAATTCTTGTGGTGATCAAACCAATTTGTGCATTCTAACGACATAATTATTGCATTGTTGATTTTCCAGTCGGAATTCTTCCTGTATGTTTAGTCTCTCGGAAATTTACATTCCGAACAATCTTTTAACCTAATAAGTATTATTTAATTTTAACAAAAAATAATTAAATGTCTAAAAATTCACAAATGGATTCACACGAAAAAAGGAGCGGAGAAAGGTTGAGCTCATTTGTAATGCAATTTAATTTATTACAGTAAAATCAAGTCAATAATTAAAATTACACTTGTTTGACAGGAACTTTTAGGCTACTCTTGATGATAGAAATCTATTTATATACAAAATCCAGTTTGGATCTATGTAATTTGTATACAGGAATGCTCAATATAACGATGTGCCGTTTCAGGAAGTCGGATACAAAGTGTAGCCTCTATAATCTTACATCTGGATAACTCGACGGAACTTGGTTTTAATTAGATTTTTATAGAAAGTTCAAAAGCTTGCAATAATCTGCAATTAGGATGACGAGGTGTCTTTAAAATCAAAAAAATGATAAAATATATAAATTCTTTCATAAATGGGATTCTCGATAAGCTAAATTGAAAAAAACAACGAAGAGTTAAGATACATGTTTGTTACCAGCACATTACAGAAAAAAATAGATTATTCTTCGTAGCTGTTGAGACACAAAAAGCACCAAACTTTTGCCTTTGGGGTAACGCCCAAGAAGAGATGTCGCATTCTCAGAGGGGAACGGTGAAAGTCCTTTCCTATTGCAAAAGTATATAAACTAGCACCTTCAGAAATTGGTAGTCAGTGTAACAACAACAAAGCTTAATTCATCTACCTACATACTTAATTAACAGAACAATGAAGACTTTTGTAAGTTAACTTAATTCAAAATTGTGTAAACCAAAACTATTTCGGATTTTTATCAGTGCTGCTGGTGATGCTTCGGTTTTTGTATTTTTCATATTTTTGGGTAAAAGTTGAATTGATTTAATTGGGCAATTAGAAAATTCACAAAATTAATTTTCCAAGAGACTAATTACGATTAAATTAAAGTTATTGTGTTCCGATCTTTGTATTCAAAAAATCGGCTACTTTCACGTGGGCAACAAATATGTTATATTAAATTAGCTTTCTTTTTCTTTTGAAATTATTTTTGGGTGTTAATCGTTGTTTTTATTTCAGGTGTGCGTAACGCTTCTTTGCACTTTTGCTGCTGTTAACGGAGGATTTGCTAGTAGTTATGGTGGAGAAGGACACGACGGTGGATACGGAGGCGGCGGATACGGAGGCGGATACGGAGGCGGTTATGGCGGCGAACACGATGGTGGACACGGAGTACCGATTACCCAAACGGTTGAAATTGAAAAACAAGTACCAATTCCCGTTTACAAACACGTTGGTGTGCCAATTCCCCACACAATTCCAGTTCCAATTCCAAAACCAGTAGCAATTCCAGTTCCACAACCTTACCCAGTACATATCCATGTTCCACAACCCATTGCAGTACCAGTAATTAGAACAATTACCGTACCAATCGAAAAGCCAGTCCCATACATCGTCGAGAAATCAGTACCATATCCAGTGGAAAAACCCGTACCAATTCCAGTCGAAAAACACATCAACATTCCAATTCCACGACCTGTACCAGTACAAGTACCAGTATACAAAATTGTTTACCACCACAGCAAACATTAATCGTTAACTAATGTCAACTGCGATGAAAGACTGTTGTTATGCACCATATTCACAAATCATTGTTTTCATTCCTCATTTTTCTCTTTAAGTTTATTTTTTGTTATTAATGTATTTTGTTATTTGTTATTACTAATTAAAAAATTTTTATAAGTTTTTTGTTTTTCTTCTACGGTTCAAATTCGAAAAGTGTCTAAAATAATCTTCGTTACCGTTCATTGCACTTTAATGCTTTTTTAAATAAGTAATTTGCTTTTAGAAAATATGAAAGAAAAAGAAACAAGTTTTATAAGTAACGAGAGTAAGCTGTAATTGGAACACAAAAAATTATTAGTGGCAAACTAAACATATTTATGAATTCAAAAAAAACCTGCATAATATTATCGAGCATTGTTTTTTTATGGTTCATGATAATTTTATTTTTAAGCTTAATTAAATATGAATTACTAATTATTGTTCCAAAATTAATTGCTGTTAAATTTAATTACATCAATCTACTTTTACTCATTTTTTTCTTCAAGTTACTTTTTAATTGTATTTATTAAGGAAATTGGTAGGTACCCACATTATTTTTATTTATGAGTGGAAATGTTCAAAACATTCTTTATCTAAATTTTAGCAGGTGCATTTCCTGATTACTGACCTGTTAGAATTAAACCGTGTTTATTATTAATATTTAATAATTTGTAACAATGTGAGAAGCGGTTCCTATAACTTTCCAATGTTTATTAAAAATATTGAAAGGATATTGATTATAATTCGTTTCGTGACGGAAGTACCGCAAATAATTGGATTTCTCATTGATAAAATTCGAAAACACTTACGAAATCCACATTTAATATTGGCTTGGTGTGATCGTAGGCTTACTGCAAAAGAAAGAAAAAGAACTTTTTTTTTCATTTAATATAAATTAAAATAAATTAAAAACGATTTAGCGCATTTTTCGAAAACGTAAAATTTACGCTTGTGAAATTCCAAAATTTTTATAACTGTTTTTGCTTTACTCTTTTTTAATAAACTTTGGCTCCTAACTTCTCTACCATTTATTTAAAGCAAAAGTTCTTTGAGAGGAAGTTTTAGAGCATTACATTTTCTTTAAATTAGTATATTATTCAATATTTTATCTTAAACTGATAAAGAATTAGAGCAACTAAAATTAATATAATAAAATATGTGCATGTAATAAGGTAACGAATACAAAATTTTGGGAAGGATTATTAATAAAAAAGAACTTGTAATGATACAAACGTAATTTGTATTTGGCCCTTGATGTACAATTTTAAATAATTAAAAGTTATATCGAAATATATTGCTGTTATCTTTAAAAAATTAAAACATTTTTTATTTATGTTTGTTTTAATGGACTTATCCAGAATTAAATTTTCTGAGGCACATGTGCGCACTGCAATTATTTTTAATTTCTAATTTTATTATTTAATATTTATTTCATAATTTTAAACTTTTTTGTATATATTTTCAATTTTAATGTTATATAATTTATTATAATTTTTTTATCTTACTTTTTATTTTAATTTTATAGCTTATTTTATTTTATTTTTAACTTCTAATCTTCAATCATATCACACCACTTTCAACCTCAGAATCAAATACTTTTCTGATCATAATTATAACGTAATTTTTTAAAATATTAATGTTTCTTCAAAATTTTTCATTAATTTTCCGAAGCGGCTTTAACGCTGGACTTCGCGGCTTACACGAAGTGAAGTTCCACTTCCCTCTTCATACAACAGCGCCGAACTAATGCTAGGCGCGGAAATACAAATAAATAAAAACAAATTATTTCCCAATTTCGGCCTAATAAAAATCATGACATCATCCCCCTATTAAATCCAGATCTGGAATGATATCTACTAACATTTCTTTGGCAAAATTGAAGATATTAATACAAACTATATGTCATCATTATAACTACATAATATGATCTTCACACTTTATAAAAATATAAATATTAATACATTATTTAATAATAATTAATTAATTTTAAAATTAAAGAAATCTTTTTCTATTTTAACCAATTCTTTTTTCTGGATATCAAATTATAATCCTTTAAATGAAATTAATCACAGACAAAGTTAAAAAAATCGGATGTGGCCATGCCCATAACTCACATATCATACTACTTTTAAATAATGATAAATTTAAAAAAAATGTTTTTTTTAAACAATTTAAAAAGAATTAAAAAAATGTATAAAAAATTTGTAAAAACGATATAAACAAAAATAGGATATTTACACGATTATTGATTAATACTTTTTTATTATTATTTTGGAGAAAATATATTAATAAAAAAACAAAAATTTAGAAAATTAGGAAAAAAAAGTATTTTTTAATTAACAAAATATTGTTATTTTTGCGTTTCCGTGTACCGATTTTAACCAAAATGTAATGAGCGCTAGGTCTTAATATTTATATACTAAATACGAAATTTTGTTACAACATTCATATTACTTTTTGAGGTAGAAAGCATACAAAATTTGACGACATACATACAAATATTTTTTGAAAATGATGATTTTCCGCTTCTGGGACCTCAAAATGTCCAAATTTATCAAAATTTTAACTTTTTCTCTGCACGATTACAATACTTTCTCAGACTTCGTATGATAAAGTAAAAATTTAAATAACTAATACAAAATAAAATATAAAATAAAATGGCACATTGATTAATTAATTTACAAAATGATATCAAATCATCAGTCGTCTTATGCAGCGGTTCCCAAATGGGGTTCCGCGTCATCTGTCATCTGTCATCTCGTAATCAAAATCAATTTTATTTTTCAAATTGAACATAATTATAAAAACCTTTATATAGATGTCCCTGGTTTTATGGCTTCTTTTATCATCTTACAATTTTGTCTATTTATATTTTTCCATTTTCATAATTTCCATAAAAATATCCTGGTATTTGCGTTCCACATCTCAGGAATGAGCTTGATCGTCTCTTTACTTTTCATTCATAAACTCAAATTTTCTCATTCTTCCCACAAACTCATTCTTCATCCGCGATTTTCTTAATTATTTCTATTATTTTGATAAAATAAATAAATGATTTTATCATTTTTTTCTGCGGTTTGATATAAAGGGGTTAAGTCAGATATTACCAATTCTGCGTTTCATTTGACTCGCCCATTTCGCCGTCGACGTTTCGACATTTTTTTTACTTTAATTTATAACTCAAAAGTTATAAAAAAGACTATAAGATTTTGACTGCAAAAATTAATATTTTCGATTATGGAAAATAAGAAGTTAGAAAAGCAAAAATAAAAAAAACCTTCGAGGATTTGAATTTAGAATAAAAAATTCCTTAAATATTTTTCTTAGAAAAGTGTGACACCCTGTATATAATCTATAGAATCAATTAAATTATTGATTGGGCATGTTAAAGTAATCTATAACTCAAAAGTTATAAAAAAACTATAACATATTGACTGCAAAAATTAATATTTTCGGGGCTATGGAAAATTAGAAATTAGAAAAGCAGAAATAAAAAAAAACCTCGATATTTTTATATTTATTTATTTACTTTGTATCCTTATTAATTTTTTTATTTAATTTTATATATAATTTAATGAAACTTTAATTTTAACTTTGGATTTATATTTTTTATTTAAAGACGGCGAAAAGGGCGACGGCGAAACGGCGACGGCAAAATGGGCGACGGCGAAATGGGCGACGGCGAAATGGGCGACGGCGAAACGGCCACGGCGAAATGGCCACGGCGAAACGGCCACGGCGAGACGTCCCATTCCGCAGCCCCCTGCCATCCAGCCACTCCTCAATCGCTTGTAGTGCTACAACTAATTGATTTGCTATTTTATATTTTATAGTTGGAACCAACTATTTGATTGGCTATTACCTTCATAAAGTTGGCTCAGCCATCCCTTAAAATTATTATAAAATATAAAATTAAGGTTAAAATTAGGTTTTTTTTTACTACCTACTGTAATACTCAAACGTGTTAGCGTGTATTTGAGGTTGGATGCGTATCTTGCCCTAAGGGTGTTTGTCATAACGGGTCGCAGTGCCCGAGGGTAGCGAGGACCTATTTTGTCAAGCATAAACCTTATTACAAAAATCGCTCGGAGAGCAACAAAACTCGAAAATGACGAGTCTCTAAATGCTGGGACTCAAAAAATTACAAATTATTCAACGATATTAATCACCGAGCGGGTGCAAGTCAACTAACAAAAGCCACCCACCGCGCAATTTCCAGTCTCCGTAGACCCACTCAGAGCACACGCACCGTCAACAGATTATATTGTTAACGTACTTTCTATGCAAACATCAAAACTTTAAAATCAATTACCTCTTAAATTAATCGATATTTGGCGTTCATCCATAGTTTAATCGCTTCATTATAATGTCCTCTTTCAAATTCTGCAAGAATTTTAGTAATATTATCTATAAAAAGCTGTGGGCCCGGTTAGCGTACTATACTGTGCCCCGGGAGATTTTTTAAATAAGGTTTGTGCTTGTCAAAACGAGACGCAGCGCCGGAGCGTAGCGAGAGTAGCGGAGGTCAAAGTTTTGACAAACACTTTCAGGGCAAGATAAACATCCAACCTAAAATACACGCTAACACGTTTGAGTATTTTATTTATTGAGTTTAAACTTAATTTTGTTTTTTACAATAATTTTAAGAGATGGTCGTAGCCAATTTTACGAAGGTAGCCAATCGGATAGTTGGTTCCAGTTACTTGTGAATTTTGGCCTTATTTTTGAATAATTCATAAAATTTAATTTTTATATTTGTAATTTACCCCCTATACTACCATAATGTCATTAAGAAATTTTTAAAATAGTGGTTCCGGTTAAGGTAATATTTCCCAACGTGGTCATGGCGCTGCAGTTGAAAAATTGCAAAATGACAAGAAAACGAAGGTTTCAAAACTTGAGAAATACCAAACTGACCTGGTCCCAGATTTAACTTATGCATTCATTTTAAGTAAGAGGAGTTTTACAGTAGTACACTGAAAACATGATGTGTTCATGACACATTTGAACGTTTGAACGCAGAGACGTTTGTACGCCAGGGACGTTTGAATGCGAGAAATTAGATGCTTTTAGTAATTATTTTAAATTATCTAAAATTATTTAATTATTTAAAATTATTAAAAATATTTAAAATTATTTAAAAATTTTAAACTCGCTAAAAAAATCCCTGAAATCGCTCCATCTCGACTGAGAAGCTCCACCGTGACTGGAAGGCTTCACCGCGACAGAGAAGCCCCATCGATTAAGTTTCATAAAATTTTGAAATTTGTGATGAGTGAAATACACTATATAAACCAGGGGTCGGCAAGTAGTTTTCGGTGGGGTCTGGATACTATGGGAAAATTTTAATGAGATCCAGAAAAAAACAACTGATAATAATTAAGTGCTACCTATTTATTGTATGGTTTCAAATAAAGTTCTGAATTACCTAAAATTAATATGAGAAATTGCACCGACGCGACGGTCTTGAGTCAGTTGTTTATAGTTTGGTTCTCAAAAAGTTGCTGGTTCTCCATTAAACAGCAAATTCGAAGTGTGATTTCTAGGTGGGCGTCCGTTAATCTCGAAGGATATTTGTTTTTCAAAAAATTCATTTTTGAGAAAAATGATCACATACGTACATATGTCGAGCCAAACATAGTGGCCTAATTGATAACTAGTTTTTTGCAATTTTCATATTTTTCTGGGACACGTCTGGCCCAAAATTCTTATCTACATATTAATTTATAATTTGGTATAAATACATTAAAATATTTGGCGGTCCGAGGTTCGACCTTTCGCGTTCCGCCTGTTGCTGACCGTTGATATAAACGATCATTAACATAATCCCAAATATATTACATAATCGTAAAAGATTATTAACTTACTAGCAGAAAGCCCGTCCACGGACGGGCATCTAGGCCCGATTGGTTGGAAACTCGATTGATGTGCAACTCGTCTCAGGGGGAGTACCGGCGGTGGTTTAATATATTTTTCAGTTGATAAAAAAGTCGACCAATCAAAGTGCTTCTAGGTTACCAAAAAATGACGCGCTGGAGCAGGAGCCGGAGCAGGAGCAGCAGAGTGCTGGGATTTTATGTATGTCTACATACGTACCCTAACCGAACTCGGTCCAATTTAGATGTCGGATTATGAGACAATTGCCCAAATTTATTATTAATAATAATTATTATTAAATATTATATTTAAACATAATAAACGGGGAGTCAATTGCATCTAATTTCTCGCGTTCAAACGTCCTCGCGTTGAAACGTCCCTGCGTTTAAATGTCCGGCTCCAATATTTTTCAGTGCAAGGGACTTTCCTGAAGACAGTTACAGTTTGATGTCTAAGTTTTATTACTTTTTATTCATTAACATTAAATTAGCTATTAATGGGACGGATGAGCCCGCAGATCACTGCACATTTTTTCTCAATGTTTCACCTAGATGTCGCATCTTACCACATTGAATAAAATACAAAAAAATAATTGAACACAGTAATGTTTGAATTTAAATAAGTTAGTTCAAATAGTTGGTACACATGCAAGTACCAACAATAAAATAATAAATAAAATGAATGCCCCAAACTATAGTTAAAATAAAATATGCAGATTCGTTCTGGGCATAGAGTATGCAAAGTCTAATTGTAAATATTGTTGTAAACATTAATTGTTATTAATTAAATATCGATACATATCAGACACTACTATATATTTGATGGCGCCCATGTGCAGACGCTGGACACCGTGGCGCACAATTTTGAAAATACTAATCTCAAGTATCAACTTACGAAATTTTTCAAAGTCTATAATATGATTTCTCATAATATGCAACACACTTAGCTGAACAGAACATTTTGTTCTAACTTACAACTATAGAGTCAGGATAAAAAGCATAAAAAAAAGTGCTTTAAAAAATTATCAAATATTACCAATAAAGCATCCATTTAATTTTAAAAAAAGCACTAATTTAATTAATAAACGAATTATCAAAAGCATTAATTTAATTTCTAAAACAATTGATTATTAAAAATTACTCAAAATATTTTGGAATAAAATTAAAATTCATTCTTCTATCTTTTGTATGCTGAAAAGTTTCTATCAATGTCGACACTAGTGATTGGTGAAAACTTGAATTTTGCTGCAAGCGAGGAATCCATTTTCAAATTTAACATAGTTTTTCCAATTATTGTTTTGGATAAATCGTCCAATATTTTTTCTAAAACCTCATTTCTCATTCAATTCTTATTTAAAATAAAAAATAGAGAAATTCAAGAAAAAACATAAAAAAAGATTATGTTAAATAGACCATTTTTTGATAAATCGCTCAGATTATTTCAAATTTTTAAGCTGCTTTGAATTTTCAGGAAAAGCATTATAACTGCAAATCCGGACTCGACTAATAGTCCAGTCAATGGGGAATTTTGCCATGCAATAAACACTAAAATTTTGAAACTTGGCAGAAAGTTTCGTTCCAGGGCACTAGTTTACCAAAAAAAAAAAGTCGCCATCCTTCCGAGGTCCGGAAGTGTCCGCCATTTTGGATTTTAAGTGACTATTTACAGTTTTTGAATAATATCTTCAAAAATATGAACTTTACGAAAAAATATTTTGTATAAAAATTGAAGCTCGTCAAATTTTCAACAAAAAAGTTTATATTCAATATTAGCGTCAGTCTAATACATAAGCAAAAAAATCCATCCGCTTTTCCATCAACGACTTTTTTTTGGTTAACCAGTGCCCTAAAACGAAACTTTCCGCCAAGTTTCAAAACTTCAGTATTTATTGCCAGCAAAAACCATTTTTTGGTCCGTATTGACTGGACTATAATTTTTCCACCATCAACCAATTTAAAATATTAAATTTAATAAGGAAATAAGGTAGGTCTATTATGATAATAATTATTATTGTAACAATAATTTTATAAAATTATAATATTAAATAATGACTCTTCAATATAAAAAAAACTTTCGAATGTTTTAATGCTATTTACAATAAATTACATGTAAAGAATGATATGCGAAGAATAAAATTTTTTGAATCTCGAATTGTTTCTTCATTTTTTCGAAACTTAATTTTTTTATGTTAGTAATATAAAATAAACCAATCGGAAGTGCATTATGTAAGTAGGAGAAAATGCACGACTAAGCAAAAATATAATGAATTATATCTAATCTAATAGACACCTAAATATTTATGTTATTCTAGTGGTTAAGCCCGTTCTTCCAACGCTTTCCAATTGGAAACTCGTTAATCCATTCACCACCAGAGCCAATCAGGTTCGTCCCCGTTAAAAAATAAAAAAATTTGAAATGCCCATAATACGTACGGAATCAAAAAAAACTTTTTATTCAAAAAAAGTTAAAAAATATTGATTTAAGGA
Source organism: Cantharis rufa (assembly GCA_947369205.1). NCBI lineage: Eukaryota > Metazoa > Arthropoda > Insecta > Coleoptera > Cantharidae > Cantharis > Cantharis rufa. The sequence continues at coordinate 30,243,475 of OX376306.1, read as the reverse complement.
CAAGTGATCTATCTTTTAAAGAAACACATCCCTTCCACGATTACCTTTGTAAACAATGTGCAGTTACCTCTAACTGGAAATTAGTAGAAGGCACTGCACTAAAAACTCAAAAAAAAAAATAAAAAATCGTGAACGTATTTTGCGAGAATTAAAAAGCAAAAGGTTTTCTATATTGGTATTAGTCAAATTTGTATTTGATTTGTTTTGCTATTATTGTTTAAATTTTTTTCTAAATTAATAAAATAAACAATACGGCGATTTCGATGGACAGTGACAGTTTTTTTCATAATTTAAAAAAGTTATTAAAAATAGACCTATAGAACATTATTCAAATCTTATTCTATTATCGTAAATACGACAAAAATAAAAAAAGACTTCTTAGCCTAGTAAATTATTTTCATGAAAACCACATGGCGGCCAACGCATTAACTTACGATTTTATTTGACCAAATCTTCTCGTTGTAAGTAAGTAAAATTTTCATTCCTCCGCCTTATGCCGAACATCCGGGGGCCGAAAACAACGAAGAGAAGACTCTTAGCGGCAATAACACATCAAAATTTGATTTTCTGCTCAAGCATTGAATACGGAATTTAATTCAAAAAAAAATGTGCGATAGACACAGAAAACCTACATCTTGACGTGGAATTCAAACCACGGCCCGAAAGTAGACAATTTTTATACGATAAATTGTGAAACAGGAAAGTATTTAGATCATTGCTATAATGTTCGCTGGAGCCAGCAAGTAGATATTTTTTGAAAGAAACTGCTTCTACATTGTATGATAAACCTCTGTATCTTGGCACGAAAAACTAACACGCTAACCGCTTGACCAATCACTCACCTTCGTGTAGAATATTACACATGAAAAATACATTAACACGAAGTTTTTAATAAACATACATAAGTAAATAAAATAAGTAACAATTAACGACTCATGATTTGTTGCTGTTAATTTTAGAAAACATATAAATAATATCTTGGTATAAAACGTGATTTTATAGTGAAAAAATGTTCTAATTAAAATAATTATTAATGACTGTAAAATGTCACGCTATTTTTAATGTCATCTTAAAGGTAAGGAATCTTGACTATCAACTACTAATGCTAGTGCCCGGTTCATATTCGGAGAGAGACCAATAGACTTTCTTATGACCGATTCCGTGCCAAGAGCGGATCTAGCTAAAATTTCCGGAGAGGTAATTAAATATTGTATAAATTTCTGAAGAATCATAGAGGGTACCCCTATTATTCCCTTTTCTGTACCCACCCTTGCTTCAAAAGTACAAAATTCCGTTGGTCTCTCTGATTCGTTAAAAAAAATGTAATTTTTAATTTTGTATGTTATGATGATACTAGTTACGGTGGCAGCAGCTAGATGGGGAAAATCAAAACTTTTTCCAAAAATGGCCGCTAGAAGCGGACGAGGATAAAGTTGTTTTCCGAATTTAAATTGCGATTTTGATTTGAGATTTCGTATTTGAGAATAAATTAACATTGAGTTTTAAGTGAGTAATTTTTTCTATTAATTTGGAAATGAATTTTGTCCCAATTTTGGAGAATTTAGATAGTTTTCAATATAGGAATTTGAATGGTTTAATAATAAATTTGGCGATTGAAAGGATAAAATTTTTAATTGCAAGATTAGTATCATAGTTTAATTGGTTTGGATGAAAAGTTTACAGTATTCAAAAGTTAAAATTGAAGGTATCATAAGTGTAATTTGATATCGTCGCACATGAGGGAGTTATCTTTTCTATTGGCGTTCAATTTCATTTTGTTCTGGAATTTTATTTTAACATTAAAATTGATTTAAATTTGAATTTTTGAAAGAAGAATAAATTATAATTTGAATTTTTGGCATTCCCAATCAACAATTATGTAAATTTATTTTGTGGGTTCCATTTTGTTTTGTAAAATTATCCGGGAAAACTTTTTCAATGTTTGTATTTTTCTGGCAATTTGGATTATAGATTTTTGGAAGCTCGTTTAGATTTTGTCTTGCTATCCTTTGCATTATTAGTTATTAATATATGAGAAAGAGGAAAAGTTACTATTTGTCGGATTCTCTGACTGTCAGAGAAATCAGAAAAATGCATGTTAAAAAGGCCATAAGTTTTCTAGAACAAATTCAAATTAAAATAATGCAAATTTGTGAAGAAGGGTCTCCAAAATCACAAAATTTTAAATTGGGCGTTTTCCCAATTAAATTATATTATATTATTTGGGTCGGGTACAATTCTCCGGGGCACGCTTCGCCGTGGCACGATTTGCCGACACCGGCAGGCACGTTTCGCAGTAACACGATTCGCCGCGACGCGTTGGCACGTAAGCCAAATGCTAACTCCACGCACAATCGCACCACGGCGAATCGTGTTTGCCAGCATTTGTCAAAACCGATCCTCCGCATCCTCCGTTCCGGTCCCTTTCGCTCCGGGCTGTTTTGACAAACGCTGTACTCACTAAAATATTTCTCTTAGACTGGTCCTACTCTGCAAAGTGTGCTACTATGAAGGAGGTGAATCTCCCTCCAATTTTATTTCTGTACACTATAGACCTTGTGTGTAGACCGCACGATAGCAGCAAGTAAATTTATTTCTTTGTCGTTCTTCTTCAACAAATTATTTTTTACTTTTTAGTGCAATTTTTTTTTAAATTTTAAATAAAAGGTTTTCTTTTTAATTTTTTTAAATTTTGAAAAAGAAGCCATGCAAAGTAGACGGTTGGACCTAGAAGGCGTCCAAGATAGGAGGAAATAGCGTCTGGGTTGCGAGAAACGACGCATGCTGTAACAAACTCGATAAATAATAATCAAAATGACTTCAAAAAATTCCATGACGACGAACAACGTTCACACCAAGTTAAATAAAAGCTTTTGTTTTACCTATAAATCTACCTCTATTTTTATAGAAAATTAAACTATATATACTAAAAACAAATAAATCTTGGCAAAATTGCGAAATTGGTGTCTAAGTGTCCTCTAGTCCGTCCAGAGGCGGATTAACCCACAAAAAAAAGAAAATAGCGCTTTGGACCCCAAAATTTGAGGAACGCAAAATTAATTTTAATTTTATTTAAAAAAAAAAAAAATAATTAACGGTAAATGAAATAAAATTTCAAAAACCTATTGTCGACCGTAAAAACTAAATATAAGAAATATAAATAGTTGAGATAGAGGTCGTTATAATCTACAAAGTAGATACATTTCAAAATACAAATTCGTAGTAGGACATCGGTAGTCAGGACCGATTTTGCGTTCCTCAAATTTTGGGGTCCAAGGCGCTATTTTCTTTTTTTTGTGGGTTAAGTTTTTAGTTTGATGAGATAACAAACTTGTAAGTTTAGATATCCCTTTGTGGACGCTTACTAACCTTCAAAATACATTTTCTTAGTATGGCATTCGGCTAGTTTAGAGCACGTGGAAGGTTTCATGATCGTTTGAAAAAATGGTAAGTTTAATTTTATATTTTCATTGTCAGTACGAACCTGATGAGGTCAATTTCGTTGGGTAAAACCGCGAAACAAAAAGTCCGAAACATGTCGTTCGTTAAGGCTTTTTGAATTTAATAATTTTTTCTTGCTATTTTTTTATTCGTTATTGATTCCTAATACGGTCCTGACTACCGATGTCCTACTACGAATTTGTATTTTGAAATGTATCTACTTTGTAGATTATAACGACTTCTATCTCAACTATTTATATTTCTTATATTTATTTTTTTAATTATTAGTTTTAAAATATTTGATCACATTTCATGAAATAGTAAAAATGTGAAAAAAAGGTTTCACTTAAAAAAATATTTCCGCAAGTCGGAAAATTTGGAATATATTTCTCAAGCTTTCCATTCGACCTGTTGTTGACATGAAATATATATTTGAAATATATATTTAAATAATTAAAATCATGGGAGCTAAAAGAAATCAATTAAACAACACCGTTCGAGCTTTCGGGAATTTAATTTTCCCTTTTTCAAGAAAGTTTATTGATAAAAAAAGCCGGAAGCTCCGAACAGTGTTGTTTAATTAATTTCTTTTAGATCCTATGATTTTAATTATTTAAATAAATGAACTAAATAATTAATACATTTTTTGTTTGCTTAAATCTTGCATTTTTTTTGAAAATTTCCTTTTGTAACTCTATGATAATTTTATGTGTATTGTCATGTTCCAAAATCGTTCATCGAGAATTTTTTAATATTTAATTTAAGAATTTTGTATTCTTTTTTGGAAAATTTTTTTTAAATTTGTAATAAAATTGTATTTGCTTTTATATTTGCTGGGTTTCCCGCCAACTAGTTAAGATGGCAATCATCGTGAACGGTAAAAACCAGGCTTTTTAGCAAAAATGGCCGCCCGAAACGGCTGAGGAAAGTAGTCTCCCGTATAATTTTGTGTTTACAGTTTGAGAATTTAATTTTACGATTTTTATATTTGACTTTAAAGTTCCAATTCATTCCATTCCACATTCCAATTGGAATGTCCCAAATTTGGACATAATATGGATAATTTTGTACGAAGTTGATTGATTTGGATGATTATATGTAGTTGAAGATTTGTAATATTTGAATTATTGATTTAGATATTAAAAACATTGATTGAATTGGTTTACATGGAAAAATATCTAAATTTTGAAGTTAAAAGTTGGAAATATCATTAATAGATTAGATATGAACCTGTATACTAATAGTGCAGTTTAACTTTTCAATTTTATGCATAAAAGTTTTATTAAAAATTAAAATTATAATCGGGATTAATTCAAGGATTTGAATTCAATATGTAGAGAAAAAACTGCAGATTACGAGAATGCTAAAAAAAGACATGTTGCCATCTAAAACAAAATCATGTTTACTTCCGGTTAAGTTTGAAGATCAAAAAAATTTACCTCCGCAAATGGTAAATTTCGAGTTGAATAAAAAAACCATTTAAACTTGTTTTTGTATCTAGTAAGATATAAGAATTATTCACTGTTACCTCTTATCGTGAACACACTGTATACTCATGATCCGCCTCTAGCAGTGTCCTTTTAAAATATTACATTTTTAGAAAAATAATTGGATTTTTGAGATTAACTAGTTCTAATTTTGTCAAAAAATTTAAATCAAGTATACCTATTATGATATTTCACGTAATTAGGAAGAAAAAAAATCATTCCAAAAGTTACAAAATCACCGAATTTGCATCGATTTTTCTTCTGTTATAAACCGAATTTTTAAGAATAATATTATTATTTCAAAATATTAAAATGCTGCTAACCGGCGACAGGACTTTTTTTAGGATAAAACAAAAAATATGGGTCTGCTCGTTTATAAATAACAATGTATTTCACCGAAAACAATTTCTGGAACAGTGGCGTAACTGGCGGTGTTCCATGTGCTCGATCGAGCAAGGGCTCGGGCGTTAAAGGATCCGGTTCTATCACGACCAAAAAATAAAGTATTTTATCTACATAATATAATATTAAGCGTGCGACTGCTATTATAAAAAAATTTTGGGGCCCAGTTTGACTATAGAGCACAGGCCCATGGATGCATTGTTACGCCACTGTCTGGAATATGAACCCTGCCAGCCTGCATGATTTGAAATGGATTCGGTCTTTAAGTTTTTCTTTATAGACTGGAAGAAGATGCATAGGCCGACCGAGGAAGAGATGGGTGCCGGAACCCGGAACAGGCAACATAGCGCTGTCCCAGTGCAAGACTGCGATAACTCAAAATTTACCACGTTTGAGTTAATGGTAGAAAAATGCTCCTTTAAGTGGTACTTTCCAGTTCTGAAATTTCAGAAATGAGGGGGGCTCGCAAAATGCCCATTTTAGATATTTCATAATATCTGGAAAACAAAATGGGTACAAACGAAAATAAGAAAGGTACAAACGAGGTACAAACGATTTAGACTATTTTGGATCCAAAATTCGAAGGGGGGGTGGCGAAATGCACCTAAATATTTTGAAACTAAAGAAAAAAGACTTAGTCGATTTGTGCGAAGCTCATGTGATACCGGGCGTGCACTGGGACTATTTCAAAAACATAAAGACCGAAGATGATGTGCAATAATTAATAAAATTATAATGAAAAATCGGAGGGGTCGGTCAATCGGGCACAAGATTTTTTATTTTAAAATTTTTTTTACATTGTTTTCTTATTTTTTCGAGTTAAAATAACAAAAAATTACCACTTTTAAGTATTTAGTACCTCTATAACATATTCTAATATAGTAATATCATGTAATTTGCAATAGTGAAAAAATTTCAAAATTTTGAAAAAAAATTTTTTCTCAAAAAACAACATTTCTTCCATCCTAAGAAACGATTGTCTGAAAAAAATCAGTTAAATCGATGCAAATGCAGTTCCTGTTTGAATCTGTTGTTGAAAACATAAAGCCTTTTTTCTGATACTAAAGTAAAACGTTTAAACAAAAATAGTACATTATGCACCTCGGGAGTAAAGTGACTTTTGGCGTGAGAGTAATTTTTGCCCTCGGCTGACGCTTTGTACAAACAATACTTTACCCTTACGCAAAAAGTCACTTTATTCCCAAGATGCATAATATACTGTTTTTTGCAATTCCGGGTGGTAAAGTAGAAACTTCGCGAATTACGAAACTTAAAGCAAAAATTTAATGCATTTCTCAATAAAAAGGCACGGTGGCTGGAAATCCACAAAGGTGGTAGAAGGGTACGTCGAAAACTCCACGAAAAATAAGACCGACATTGCCGATGAAATATTTGGCCCAAGAATACCAAGCCGGTAGGAGTTATCGAACTGGTAAAATGGAAGCCTGTCACCCTCAAAGGTGAGGACTTACCTGATATCGGAAAAATGTTTTTCAATTACAAATTACGGCCAGATACACATAAATGTAAATTAATGTTAAAAATAATGACTTATTTATTTGCTTAGGACAAAAAAAATGTTATTGCCCTAGGGTGAAAAGTGCCACTTTACACCCGCTTTACTTTAGCCCTGGAATTGCAAAAAAAATTATTTTCATGCATAAGTACTTAATGGCTTGATTATGTTGGTTTGATCATCGGTTCATCTACAACCTGAAATTTCGAATTATAATCTGGCTAGACGAAGTTTTGATCTTGGTTCCGGTGCATATTGATTACTTTCTGGCCAATAAATTAGGTTTGATATTGACGACCAAGGTCAAGTATCTTTTTTCCAAAATAAATACTAATAATTCAAAAGAAAAGGAATTGTGCATTGTTACTTTCCTTCAAAGTTGAAGAAATTCATTGCACATGAGATAGACAGCTTGAGAACGCATTCAATGTAAATTATTTAAGAAAACTTGAAAAAATGTATTAATGTGACTAATTTTCCAATTAAATCTTGATTTTTTGTAAAACATCTGGAATAAAGTAATAGAGAAAGTAATATTGGAATGATAGCACATTTTTCTTAAATTGTTGATAATACTCTGATACAAATTTAAAAAAAATGCTTTCTATTTATTAGGTAGGTACATTAATTTTATTATCATCATTGAATGAGGAAACAATATTATATCTTTCCTGTTAGATTGAATTTATCTAATAGTTGTTAACAATCGAAATATTATTATTATTATTAGTTCACCAAGTCGATTTCCTATTAAATGCAATTCGATTGTGCAAATTATTCCATGAGAACGAAATATCGGGCATTCTATTAATTATAATAACAATGAAGCATTTAACAGTTTGAAGTCTCAGTAACACGTGAAAGAAATTTACATAGAATGTTAAAGGAAAAGTTGAATGTGCAATGCTAATAAGTAGACGTATATTTACAATATGTTGATCACCCACCCCATCCGAGCAACTACCACTTCGTCATAACGTAATCTGTGCCATAATCAACCTTACAGCTCTTTGCTAAAAGACACATTAACAATACGTCACGGCAGCTTCTAGAAAAGTTTCCGTATAAATACCGGCATCGCCGATAAAAATGCATCATTATCACAACTTTCTTTTTATAGACAACACAAGATGTTTGGTTTTGTATGTTTTTTCTACCATTAACGATAATAGCTTAAATTATTATTAATTAATTTTATTGCTTTCAGATTTTTACTATCGCAGCCATAATCTTACAAGTCAACTCTGGATTAATTACACACAGCGATGATGGTCATCATAAAGCAACGTCTTATCAAAGTTTTGATATGGAACACTTCCACGCAGTTCCAACACACATAAAAAAGGATTACAAACATTTACTAGAACATCCAATCCCAGTTGGAAAGAGTTCCACGAACATAAAAGTGCAACATGGAGATAAGCATGATTATGGTTATGCCATCGTTGACTTGCAAAATACTCTAAATGCCAAAGAAGAGCCAACAACGCACGAAGAAGAAGAAAACGTTAAGTATGTTTATTACGCACAACCAAGTGTGAATGCCAAGGAAGAAGAGCAAAGTTCCTACGCACAATTGAGCGCAAACGACAAAGAGGAAGAACAAAATTCCTACACAAACTACGAAGAACCCAAGAGCGAAAAACTTGTTGCCCATCAAGCAGAAGAGGAAGACGCTTCGCAAAATGAAGCCTACCAAGTCTATCAGCACGCCCAAACTCTACATCATTACGCAATGGCCCAAAGTGCGCAAGCTGAAGCCAACCACGAATCCGCACCTGTCGCTCTTGCACTTCACGGTGTCAATTATGCACAAGACGATAGTCAACTAGGTCATGGCTATTATCAAAGTGCACCACAAAAGCAATACGAGCATTATCAAAATCAAGACCGAAGCCAAAGCGAACACAATAGTTGAATGAAAAAAAGAACTGATGGTCACAACTGAACTATGATTTCACTTTCACTTTTTCTTTTATTGCCTTATTTGATATGCGGATCGTAAAGAAAGTGAAATTTATTGCTTTTAATGCATATGTAATTTTAAAATTAATATTTGCTACTTTTTAATTTAATTGAATATTCCAATGAGACACCGATTGAAACTGTTGTATTTGTTTGTTATGTTAGTGATGTGCTTAATTTATATACTTTTTTAATAAACCATTAAAAATCCATAATTGAGTAATAATTATTTATTATTATTATTGATAGATCAATTTAGTGCGTAAAACGGTTCATTGAACTACGATTCTTTCATAATTCGTTACAAAATCTGAATCAAAATTTCTCCTCTTAGTGAACTTGAACTGTTCGCTCTCTGTTCTGGTGGCATTGACGATGTGATGATTCGAATTTTGAAACAAGGAAACGAAAAATTAAACTAAATTTAAATTTAAATTACGAGGTCGTAACCGAAGTGATTTAAAATTCAGGTTATTGGGTTAAAGGTGTAAAAATTATTATTACACGTAACGAAAGTCTCGAAACGAGAGCGATAAATAATCCATGCATTTGGGAATACCGTCACTAAAATGAACTTACTTTCTTCGTCTGATAGGAATTACAATGAGGTCTGTGATTGAGTCTGAATAACATAATTGTTTCCGGCTTCAGTTGATTGATGAGTTCATCTTCATCAAATGAAGTTATATGTGCTAATCTATGGCAGCAGAATACTGAAAGTGATGCGACATTTGCAAGATAGCTTCGAGTGATCATGTGCAAGTTTCACTCATGCACTGTTTCAGTTCATCAGTCTTGAAATCGATTTGTTATAATTCATTATACACTTTGCGCTACAGTTTCTTCTTGATGGAATTCCAAATACTACTCGTACTAAAATAAAATGTAATTTGAAAATAAACTGAAAATATATAATAAAAAGAACAATCTCAAAACGTTTTCAAAAAATTTTTGTTGCTGTATGCTGCCATAAACTATGATGCACCCGCGAACTCAACTTCATTTTGTAATGTCGAATTGTAAAATAAAATTTACCACTAATAACCCTATATCCTATTGTCAATATGGCCAACTACCAAATTTTTAAAGTTGCCTAACTATCTCTTTCAGGTATGAAAAAGCTTTATCAGCTAATAAAGCTATGATGTTGGATTATTGGAGAATATGCCCAAAGAACTGTTTCTAAACCAATACTTTAATTGAAAATCCAAAAAATTGTTTTATAGGTGTAGAAAAAAATTATAAACCTTCGAATAGCCATATCGAAGCTTGTTACTGTCTTCCGTGCCCTGGTGGAAATATTTCCCTGAAAAAGTAAAACAAAGTCTGCAGAAGTCTTACAAACTCTGAAAAACTCTGCACAAGTCTAATTCAGAGTTTTCAGAGAAATATTTCCACCAAGGCGATCTTCTGCATAAATTTGCAAAACCATGCAAGTTCTTTGTTTTCTACAACTCCTTCGTCCCAAATGTTCCAGCTTTGATGTAACCTTTCATTTGCACTTAATGCAGAGGCGCACTTTGAACCAAATTTTGAGGTTCACTTGTTTATTTTTTAATACACCGAAAAAAATAATTGATGAAAAAATCAAAAAATCATTCTTTTTACATCGATGAACAAATTTCATTACATTGATGAATAATTCATGCTATCATGTAATTACGTCGACAACAAATACGCCAACAAGTAATTACGCCGACGACAGATACGCCAATTATGCTGACAGTTAATTATTTAATTTTAAAACAAATTTAAAAAACGGTAGAAGATCTGAGTTATTAGCTTAATAATATTACCTGGGCCTAGGACAAATGGACGCGACCGAAAAGACGCGAGCGTTAGGACGCAGACCCAAAAAGTCACAGACCCAAAAGAGCGCAGACCCAAATAGACGCGGGCTATAAAGACGCGGCAATATAGGCGCAGACCCAAGAAGACGCCGGTCGGAATAATAGCTTTTAGGGGAAAGGGGGTTGGTTGATATCTTATTTTTTCTTATTTGAGGGACGGGGGAGTCATGACATTTTTTACGTAAGATTTTATATTTTCAAAATAAACATGCGTTGCTAAATTTCAAATTTATATCTTTAGCGGTTTCTTCTATGACTACGAAAAGTACATACATAGGTAATATATACATGCACATCTATAATTTTTATTTTTCTTACATAAAACCTCTGAAGATATTGCTTTTAAATTTGGTAGTAGTATTTTTGGAGCTGTTTGAAAATCCACCTGCTATTTTTTAAATTGTACACGGTATAACTATTATTAATTTACAAAAAATGAAGGGGGTCCTGATAGGAGTCCATCCTTAACTACTCATTTTTTCTAGGTTCTATATTTCTAATTCTAATTCTATATTCTAAAGTTCTAATTCTATTCTTCTAAGAATATGTAACCCAGTGGCGGTACAAGCCCGTAAGCAAATATACGGGCCCCTAAAAAACAAAGTATTAATTTTGAACTGAATTACGAGATTATTATTGAGAACATCACAATATTTTTTCTGAAGCAAATCACAGCATTGAACTGCTTCGATTTCTTTCATCTTTAAAATGATTCTAGGTTCTAAGAATTCAAAATTTTCTTTTAATTTTCGAAAAATCTCAAAACAATTCTCAAGGCGTTGTATTACAATGTCTAATGTAACATAAAATACATTAATTTTAAACGAATCATCTGGATTTTGAAAATGGAAATCAGAGGCTAATTTATCAAAAATATTTTTTAACTTTTGATTGCCGTTTTATGGGGAAAGTAGGTTCGATTCCCCATTTTCTTGTTAAATCTTTTTCTTACATATACAGTAGGGCCCCTTATGGTCCCGGGCCCGGGCTTACATTTGCTTATTCATATCACCCCACTGATGAAACCCCCCTCCTATCCTACTAATCTAGTAATTATTACCTAATGAGAAGCCAGCTCGAATCGGGTTAAAAGAATTATCAGAACGTTAAAAGTTTTGATTTCAACCTTTGAAATTAAATGAAAACAATAAATTCTTACGTAAAAAATTGTCATGATTCTCCTTTCCAAGAAAAATAAAATATAAGATATCAGCTACCCCTCCCCTTCTCTTAAAGGCTATTACTATAATCGCGGCATTTTAGGTCTGCACCTATATGGCCGCGTCTTTTTTGGGTCTGCGCCTATATGGCCGCGTCTTTTTGGGTCTACGTCTTTTTGGGCCTGCGTCCTTATGGCCCGCGTCCATTTGGGTCTGCGTTCTTTTGGGTCTGCGTCCTTCTGGGTTTGCGTCCTAACGCTCGAGTCCTTTCGGTCACGTCCTTTCGGCCGCGTCCATTTGTCCGGCTCCCATATTACCTAACCTAACCTAATATACAGGGCGTTCCCGTGACCATGGAGAACTTTTGAGGTGGTGATAAAGGACACTTTTCTAATACAAAATTTCGGGGGTTTGGACCATGGACCTTCTTTTAAAGCAATTTTTTGAATTTCTGATTTCAAACGGCCATACGTAGCTCCGATATTATTGATTTTTTAAGCTTAATGAATTAAAACTTTTTTAAAGATCATTCGCTTATCTACAAATCAGGTTGTAACTCCTTATCGCCTAGAATCAACGGATTTTGAGTTATAAATTAAATTAAGAGAAAAAATGTTTAAAAAAGTCAGGTTTTATTTTTTTCACTTTTCTTGCAAACCCCGTATCTCTTAAACGAAACGTCTTAGAAAAAAACTGAACCCAAATGGGATAGGAAATTTAACGGGCTTAGCTTAAATTTAACTTTGGTAAAATTAGTTTTTTTGGGAAATCGACCGTTTTCACAGAACTTCTGAAAATAATGAACAAGGTATTAAGGTAAAAAAACTTAATTGAAGGAGGTTAATTTCCAAAAAATTTTTAAGATTTTTAAGATTTTCCAACATTTCCTAGGATTTTCTCAAATTTTCCCTGATTTTCTCAGATTTCCCTTCACTTGTATATCAGATTTCTTCAGCGATTCCTTCTCAGCTCTATTCCAATTTATTTAAATTAAAAAAAATTTAACTTTAATGATGCTATTTATAGGTATGCCATCAAAGCGCCCGATTTACAAAAAAGGCTGACGTTCAACTACGTCATTAAAGAAATAGGTTAGGATACACAACAAGAAAGTGTGTTCTTCTTATGATCTAACCTAGATGAAGTATTGCTATACCACATTAAATTGATATTAATCGAGATTTCAATTGATGTATAGCTACACTACTATCTTAAAATCATCAATAGCAGTGCCGTAATTAGGTTGGGACGACTAATATGGTTGCTCTGGGAACAAGACAGAAAGAAACGCAAAAGAGAGCAGTGAACACGAAACTAAGGGTGTTTAATTTAATTTTTGCCAAAAATTTCAGTTGGGGAGGGGGCGTAAAACGTTACGTTTGCACCGGGCGTATCATTGCCCAGTTACGGTACTGGTCAGTAATACAGTTACCCCTTGTCATCCATATGTGATGGCTATATCATCTAAAGGCCGTTCTAGGCCAATGATTCTGCTTCTGCGGTAGCCTCACTTTATTTTTTGAATAAGTATTGTAAAATGAGTACCTTTTGATAGTTCTTACAATCAAAAATCTACTTTTTTTTCATAGTTTATTAATAGTGCAGAATTTAAGGGGAGGCTAAACTTCCCTTGCCTCCTCTGACGAGCCGCCGCTGCTTCATATTATTTATAAAAAAATATTATTGAATTTATGAATTTTTTGTCAAAATGATAAAAATCACAGTCGTGGATTGGTGTGATCGCTAGTTGAGTTACAGAGCGGAAATTCTGGGTTTGAATCTCAGACTTGACAGAATTTCTCAGCTCGGCCTTCCAGTGTGCATCAACACGTTCTGGCCTTAACATCGAGTGTAGTATAATGGTCCCGATATGTGGTCTGAGTGCATGCAAGCTTAGGTCTGCCCTCCACTTCCAATCTTAATCCCAATCCAAAAATAATGATTTTTTAATCGATATTTCGGATGATTGCTTCTCTAGATTGAAGGGCCTTTCACATTTTCGTCGTACAATATTTCAAATATTGACATTTTTTTGTTTAAGCCTTCCATTAGCATTTCCAGAGTTTTTATTTTTAAACCTTTTTTATATTTTCCTGCTATTTATTTATCGGTTTGGATTTTCACCTGTCTGATTTTCGTCTCGTTTCTGTCTACGATTTTATGACCTGTTACCGGTTTGAAGGCCTTGATCTTCCAGTTTGATACAGCACACAAGATTTTGAGCCACTTCCTGGATATCGTATGCTATTTCACCATTTTAGTCAAAAAGGTGTTTACCTAAATTACGAACTTTTCAGCTATTTTCTCCTCGAGTTCTTCAGTAAGTCTGGATTCAATCATTTTCTTTGTTTTCCTCTTGGGATCTAGGTTTTTCTCAAACGCCTTTTGAGTTTGTGCTTCGATTTGTTGATGCTTACTTCGTTTGCCCTGGTTTTTCGGAATTTCATCTTTGCTTTTTTGATGTTTCATTATTATTGGGAACGTTGGCCATATTGGTGATTTTTTGGGAATAGGAAGAAGGAAATTGGCTTTCCATTACTGCTTCTTGCCTGTTATTATTGCTTGCTTTCAGTTCTTTTTTTTTTCTATTTTCTGGAGTAATTCCTCTAGTTTGGGATCACTAAAAACTTGGTCTAGTTCTGCTTGGGATGTGATTACTTCCACATATCAAACTTCATCATTCCCAAAACTCGTTCGTCTTGCTGATAATCCCTTCTATTATAGTCTTCACTGGTTGCGATCTACATGTTGAAGTTCAAAGTGTAGTCGAGACCTTGCATAACTTTTGCTAACTACTAAAAATATTCAAAGGAGAAGTTTCCCCCTCATCTCCCCAATGCGAGCGTCACTGCATATTTGTTTATATGTAAAAATCGACAAATAAAATAAAAAATAAATATGATAAACATTCTTTATTTAGAAATCAGTCTTATTCATCAGTTAAGCCAATTAAATGGCAAGTTATATCACACAAAGACAATCATTACATTCACAATGCTAAACTATTGCCAATGTTCCTAAAAAAATAATTTATTATGTGCACCTCCATTTGCAACAAGTTAAGAAAAATAAAGTTAACACGCCCGAGGTTAATTCAAATCACTTCATTGTGTTCTATTACAATCTATTACAAATGTGCACAATTGCTTTACTTTACGTTTCATACAAAACTAGACATCCGACCACATTATAACAAAGATGATTGCCAATCTACAGAAACAACATAAGCTCATAACAAAAGTACAGTCTTTTAACGTTAGGATATATCTTAAAAATAATAAATTTACCAAACATGCTGTATACGCCATATCCTTCTTACAAATAAAGTAACAAACAAAATTCAAAATCAGTTTACATGCATAATAATTTCAATTAAGTACTCGTTAAATGCATAATAAGGTTAAATGTAACTATAACCATGTGTATACAGCGTCAATTAAAAACAAAACCCTGCCAGAGGTAAAAGTAAAGGTTTCACCTTTTACAACGAGATAAGCTTAAAATATGTAAACACAAAAAACAAGGCGACAGATTGTATAAAATATCGATACACTTTAAAATAATTATTAAAACAACATAAATTATAACAAAATATAACAAGGTAGAATGACATTATTTTTTGTTGCCCTATTATTATTTATAAAAAAATAAATTTGAAATATTTAAAAAAATATCTCTAGTCAAGAACAAAATATTATTAAGGCCCAAGTGCATGTTCCATCATTTGCAAGCACAACGATTCCAAACTACTTTCAATGTCCGTATTTTTCAACGCCGACGACTTGTGAACATAAAATTTCTCGGAATTTGTATAGTTACTACTTACGTCTTTGTCTTTACCGTTGCTAAAGCCGTTCACTAAATTGAAACTGTTTAACGCGTCATTTTTATTATTGCCTGAAGTAATTGGAGTTCCATAAAATTGCTTATTCAAACCACTCAATTGATTTTGTAAAGTGGCACTACCTAACGAATGTCTGTGGGCCCCCACCACCGGACTAGCACGCATGTTTGGATACGACGAGCTTTTGTGAGAATAACCCTGATGATAAGTCGAAATGGCGCCCTTCGATCCATAATACTTGTGGTTGTGATTCCTAAAATAATTCATTTAACATGAAAACACTACAGCATGACAGAGGGAGAAAAATACATACTTATAAACGTTATTGCTAAGTTGCGGTTGTTGATAAATGTTAGACGACTGAGTGCTTTGAATCAGGTGTCCACGCCATAATCCCAAACGCTTCTTCTGTTCTTCTGTAAATGCATCCGATTGTTCGCAACGTTCACAAATATCGGTAAACATAGCAATGAATTCGTCACTAAGTTGGCGCGCCACCACCATTTGTGTGCACACTGTCCAAAAAAAAAATAAATAAAATAATTCATTCTTTGTCCGTTCTACAATTAGTTCAGGCGCCAGAGCACCAAAAATAGTGCTGCAAAGCATCAGCCATCTTGAAAAACGCGTTTTTATTATTATCTCATAACCGGTGCGCCGCACAGTGGGGCCAGATCGAAAATATGTGGCCAAAATATGAAGGACTTCTCTGATTTTTATGAAATTTGGAATACATAGGTTTTTGGGGTCGCTGATTACGAATATCATATCAAAAATTAAAAAACAAAATGGCGGATCTAATATTACATATGAAAATGATCTTTAATTTCTGCAGAACTTGGTATACGTAGGTTTTTGAGGTCGTTGATTACGAATATCATATCAAAAAATCCAAAAACAAAATGGCGGATTTAATATGGCGGACTGACATATGAAAATGATGCTTAATTTCTGCAGAACTTGGTATACGTGGGTTTTTGGGGTCGCTGATTACGAATATCATATCAAAAATTAATTTGATATATCTCTTCGAAACAATAAAATTATTATTGTCGTTTTATTTTAATCAACTTCTTCATGCATTACGAGAATTACATAATATATGCATTATTGCATGTATTATTTTCTCATTTTTAATATAAGTTAATTACGCTTGGGGCACTCCGGGGCAGGTTTTTTTTTCAGATTCTATTAAAGACAAGTCTTACCTACAATCTGAAAAAAAAAACTCCGCCCAACAACGTCCGACAGTGCACTTTAATCAACTTTGTTTGTCAATTTTTGTACGTATTTTTTACGTTATTTTGCATTTAAAAAATTGATAAAGATTATATTCATATATTACAATTATATAATTTTCTAAAGTACTAAATAATATACATACTTTCACCTAAAGATTCCATTTTGTAGATTGAAAATCGGACAAAATTTGCGCCTTTGGTCACGCTTTTTCTAGCGCTATGAAAACTTGCTTCAAAGCTTGTACTACCTGCGCGTTCAAAGGTCGCTGTTCAATTGCTTATTGTGGGCCAGGTATATACATTCGACTCCTTTAAATTATGTCGTTAGACCCTTTGAGTATTACTGTACTTAACTGTATATTTAAATTTCTTAAAAATAACACTGCATTTTTTCTATTTTGGCCGCGGATTTGCGATCTGGCCCCACTGTGCGCCGTGCGATAAAAATGATAATAACCTTTTTTGTAGGAAATTAAACTTCCTATCATTTTTGTTTGAAAATTTTTTCTCGAAAGTCAATATTTTTCGAGATATAGTCAGTTGAAAAATTCAAAATAAATTCAAAAAAATACTAATAATCAAACTACATTATGAATTTTTCAACTATATCTCGAAAAATATTAACTTTCGAGAAAAAAATCTTCAAACAAAAATGATAGGAAGTTTAATTTCCTACAAAAAAAGTTATTATAATTTTTATCGTCTGGCGCACCGTTTATGAGATAATAATAAAAACGCGTTTTTCAAGATGGCGGCTGACGCGAGTGCTATCCGACGCTGAAAACCCGGTTTTACACTTAGGGGCCATCCATTAACATAATCCAATTGAAAAATCCCTTACCATAATTTTATGTTTTGCAGCACCATTTTTGGTGCTCTGGCGCCTGAACTAAACATGTCAGCTTTCATATCTCTTTGAGTGAAACATTAAGTGAGTTGCATTAACAATTAAGTAATTGCTTATTTTGATGTTTTCTACAATTACCTCCTCCCCTCATGACTCATCAAAAACCAACAAAATCTACTAAATTTTTATCAAAATATATCGATTTACTCCCCTCAGTCTCATTTGGCCCTTCCATGAACTTTGCCTGGATCCACCCTTGCTGTATAATAAGTAAATTTACAATAACTGGATTTGTAAAATTTCTTTTTTTTTTCTCGTTCTTCTGACGCAAAAGTAGTCTACAGATAAATAAAAGTGGACTCGTGAATAAAAACATGACTTGCACAGTCCTATGTTAGCAATGTAAATTGTACCATTTGAAGACTATTTCGTCATATAAAAAATCGGTTTTACAGCAATACTTATTGGACATTTTTTGTTGTAAATTTCAATTTCTTAATTTTCGTTCATATTCCTTTTGAAGTGAAATTTTTTTCAAACTAAATAATGTACTTTTAAGTAAATTTCAAAACATATACGTTGCAACCCTGCCTGTCGAGGTTCAAAATAAACAAAATAATGCAAATTTCAACAATTTGCAGCATTTTGTTTTAATTTTATATCAAAATATTTGCTTAGGATAAACTTGTAGTTTGACAATTATAGCAAAATAAAACTTTGGAAAGCTCACCTTTACCCATGACACGAACAAATTGTGAAGGCAAATCCTCATCTGGAAAGCTTGTCTCTAAGGGGGTCTGTGACAAAATCTTCAATTTCTTTAAAGCACTTGAAATATCCCCGCCATTGAGAACTTCATTTTCCAATTCGATCAAATTATCCTTTCGTTCCTTCAATTTAGCAATGTTTAAAATGAGTTTGTTCCTTGCACCCTTGGTTATACCCAACGCCTCCAGGCTATCTTCGGTGAAATTCAACATTTGTTCGTAGGTTACGTTATTAAACAACCAGCTATACTTGTGCAAACGTAATGACTTGAGCCAGCCTATGACGCCTTTCATTATTATGGAATTTTGTAGCTCTAAATCTTGTAAACGGGTCTCTGAACTGCTGCTTTGTATGGAAGCTGTGTTGAACTGTAAAGGTTGCTCGGTCGAAAAAGAGAAACTCCTAGGTTTGGTACCTAACGACGAACTTTTATCTTGTTTAATGTGGGTTTTCCTTCCAGGGGTTAAGCTGCCCGTGCTTTCTTTCTTCGAAGGTGGGCAATTTTGAAAGTATTCTTCCACTTGTTTGCTAATCGATTCGGTGGAAGCTTCGGTAGAAGTCGATGATGTGGATGCATAATTGGGGTTCGATACGCAATTAAGTAATTGCTTAAAAAACTTCTTATCTTCCCTACTAAAGGCGGGATGAACAAAAACGTACGACAGGATCTCGATGCATTCGTTGTAAATTTTAAAATTCGGTAACAATTCGTCAGTCAAAATTTGTCTCAATGCCATATTATAACACCGAAGAGCGTCCTTGTTGCCCGGCCTCAGCAAAGGCAAATGACACAACATCTTTGATAACGCAACCGGTGCACTGTCCTTCAGGAACCCGTTAATGTACAACGGATCGTTGGCGTTTGTTTCCAAACTTTGGGACTCGGTGTTACTAACTTTGGATATCGCTTGCTCCAACGCCCGCTGCAAAAATCGCGCGTTAGCAAAGGGCAAACCAATCGTCAAATAATATAACGCGATGGTCCTCTCGCAATTGTCCATTTTCGAAAAACGCTGCTGCATGTCGCCAAGCTGTTCGCAAAATTCAGATAAGTCACGTCTAAGCATCGTACCTTCCATTTTTTCCACTTTTTTACCTAAAGACACGCAAAATTGAAAACTTTGATAACAATCAAATAACTTTTTTGATAACTCGAACGGTAAATCATAAAATAGCACAATCCAGTTAAAAAATTTAATATAAATCTTACCAAATTGCTCAACGTGATGCCTTCTACCTTCGTTACAAATTAAAATATCGAAACATTTATAAAATTATAATTTTTTTTGAAATTTGTTAAATTTGTGCAGCACATTTATGACAGCTACACAATGACACGCCCCACAACTGTGAAGTTTGCCGCAAACCTGTTTTCGTATTTGTATAGAATGTTGCAAAAGTTTCAAATTTTAATATTTTCGATTTCCGTTTCTATCTTTCATCAGAAGAAAATCATGTGGATGTAGTGAAAATTAAAAGTATAAAGCGATACTTCTCTGAGCGCGAGCTTCTAAAAGTAGGAAAAGTTTCAAAACTTTCAAGTTGAAATTTCAAACAAATCGTGTATTTGCGATTGATAGGATTTATCTTATCTTTAATTAATGTTTCTGCGGAAAAAGTAGATAGCAAATTAAGAATTACTTAATCAAATATTAGAAGCTATTTTTTAAATATTCCCCCTCATTTTTCAAACCTTGGTAAATTTACGTAAATAAAAAATATAATTTTATATAAATTCTTAACTTGTGAAAATTAATAAAATTAAAACTTCAATATAACAAGTTAGTTAAAACGAATAAAATGCAATAATTATATTTGAGCTTTCAGCGAAGGTTATCGCTATCATCAGAAATTATATTTCAATAAAATTACATGATATAACTTTAAATAAAATATAACTTTGATAATACATTTCGTTTATTCAACTTTCAAAAAAATTTTCCCTGTACGGTTTTAATTTACCTGATTTTTACTAAAAAATTCCTCGACACTTCCTGCCAAGTAAAAACACCTTTACTTTTATGAGCTTCTTTTAGATTAAAGTGACCATTAAAAAAATTTGAGCATCAAATTCGTGTTCAACTGAATTCTAACAAAGAATATTTATTTAAATAAAAGCTAAATTCATTGTGACTGGAGGTACTGGTTTGCAAGCAGAAAATTTTCGAGCTATCATCAATCAGAATAATTTTTTTTTAATGTAAAAATCACAAAGATGGCTCCTTCCATAATGTAAATTTCATTTTAAAAAATGTTGGCCTTAGCGACGAAATAAAATTCAAAAAATTTATATCTATCAATAGATATTTATTAATAAAACAATATTTTAATCAAGTAAAATAAGCCTAAAAATTAACAATTAATTACATAACTAGAAGAACACTACTAATTAAAATAAAATAAGAAAAGTAAACTCTTGGTTGAATCATATAAAAATGTTTTTAATCTTGGTGTCAAGTTTATCAAAACATTTGGACTGCCAAGTCGTCGGCACTGATACCAAGCATAGCCAAGTCTTCATTAGGATCATCTGGTGGCAAGGGAGGTGGAGGTAAAGGCATCGTATGTTCTACTGGAACTTGATCTGGTGGAGGAGGTGGTGCGGGATTTTCTTCTTGTACGTCTTGAGAATAATCGTACATGTGGGAATACATCATATTGTTATATTCCATAGTATACTGTTCATATTGCATCATGGCAGTTGCATCCATGCCCATTTGATTGGGATCCGAGTACATCATCATAGATTCCTGCTGATAATTTTCTTGGATTGGTTCTTGTTCATTTTCATTCTCGCTCATGGCTAGTGAAGGAGGAGGAGGTGGTAGGACTACATCTTCTAATTTTGGCTCTTCTGGTGCCGGCTCAACCGTGGATTTTTTCTCTTTCTTGTCATTTATAATTGGAGGTGGAGGTGCCTTCAATTTTGGAGTTGAAATTTTTGGTGGAGGTGGTAAAACTGATGGTGGTAGGGGTAAAACTAAAGGTGGTGTAGGAAACACAAGAGGTGGAATACACGATAGTTTGGGAAAGCACACAACATCGGGATCTGGAATGAACGCTCGAGCTAAATTGCCAGGTTGGAATCTGCTACGCCTCGGTATATCATAATCTTCCTTCTTAATTTCCTTTTCTATTCGCTCTTCATTCTTTTTATTTTTGAAAAGCGGCATGCGGCCGATAAAAGCAGGTTTCTTATACGCAGGTTTTTTCTCTCTTCGTTCGTAACTCGGACTGCGACGCTTATTTTCTGGCGAACGTCGACCATTTCCGTTATAACGATTTTCTTTATGTTCCTTATACCTGTTAGGCATTCTGTCATGTCTGTTACGATCGACACTATTGCTTCTGGAACGCGCAAATCTATTTTTATCGGGGCTCATCGAACGTTTGTGCATATCTCTGGTTTTAAAACGAATTTGTTCGCGCTCCCTCTCCTTCTGCTTTTCTAACTCTTCCTGAATGCGTCTGCGTTCTTCTTCTTTCTCTCGCTGATCACGTTCTTGTTTTTCTCTAAACTCTCGTTCACGTTTCTCTTTGTCCAAACGCTTCTGTTCCAATTCTGCTAACCTCATTTTTTCAGCATCCTGTTTCTGTTTCATTCTATCTTTTAAATCGTCAAACAAACGCTTCTCCTTTTCCGGTGGCTCGCTAACCGTCATCCATTGATTGATCAGTTTATCTTCACTTTGAGCCTGCTTTTCTTTCAATTCCTTACGTTTCTGCTCGTTGACTATTTTTCCCAAAACTTCCAACTTGCTACCAACTTCTTCATTCAAAATCATTTGAGCAGGATATTTCATTTTGTTACGCATGGAAACATGAATACTTTTGGATTTATCATTTGCATCTTCGTCCGAAGACGAATCCGAATCGCTCGAACTACTGCTAGAATCACTCGACTGTCTTTTACGTTTCTTTTGCTTTTTCTTTTTTTTATCTTTTTTGCCACTCGAAGGAGATTTATCCTTACGACGTTTCATTCTTTTGTTCAGAAATTCGCCTTTATCTGAATAATCACTATCAGATCGAATATTCTTCGAAGTTCTACGCAACGCCTTATCTCGATCCTTCAACCAATCAACTTCCCAATCGGGATTTTGTTCAACAAAATTCTGGAAAAAGAAACAAAAGCGATTTAAACTCAAAACAAGGTTTCTTCACGTGAAATCGACTGATTCAGGAAAAGTTCAGGACCAAAAACTAATTCAAAACAAAATTTGTACTTACGGTATAATTCTGAAAATGATTTTGTGACTTCAAGTGTTGAGATGCACAGTGTAGATCTCCAATCCAAGTATCGCACAATTTGCAGTACCAAGCCGAGGCGGATATTAAAAATGGCATACCTAAACAAAGTTTGTTAATATAAATTGATCGACAAAAAATATTAAATTACATACATAAAATAATAACCTTGCCATATGAGAGAATAAGGCTGACCGATATTATTTCATACAAGGTTCATACAAAAAATGTGTAGGTACTATATAATATACTTTTACAGATCAGTGCGATACGTTTTGCCTTAAATTTCGAGTTTTAAGGCAAAACTTACAATGGTTCTTAACAATTTTATATAAAAAGCGCTTAATACTAAGCAGACCTTGCTAAAATAAAGCCCATCTCGGAACCTGAAAAATATTCAATTAACTTCAGTTACCTTTAATGGGAATTTTTTTCTTCGTTCCTCCTTCGACAGAAGTAAGTTCCTGTTCAGGAGGTAATTTATGCCACGGAGTATCCACCATATCTCGTTCCTGTGTAATCGAACGATGTTCTTTACTGTGCAGGTGCAAAAGATAGTCTTTTGCAGATTTAGGAAACACGTCACATATGCGACACCAGTGCAATTCCGGATCATAATAGATGTACGAATATTTAGACGATTCGTTAATTTCTTCCGAAGGTATCCTATTTCTGTTCTTACGTCGACTTTTTGACGGTTCTTCTTTATAAATAGATTCCAAGTCAGAAATAGTACGACGAT
Organism: Cantharis rufa; assembly: GCA_947369205.1. Taxonomy (NCBI): domain Eukaryota; kingdom Metazoa; phylum Arthropoda; class Insecta; order Coleoptera; family Cantharidae; genus Cantharis; species Cantharis rufa. The sequence goes on along the minus strand of OX376306.1, from coordinate 30,219,964 downwards.
CGCCCACAAGATCGGACAACAATTCAATCACATTGCAAATGGAGTTGATCTTGCTTTGAATTTCAATCTGAAATAGAAACGTAGACTAGAAAGAGCTCAAACGAATAAAAATCCATCTAACACAATACATACTGAACCCATGGATGTTCCGACGATATAAATTTATGCTTAAATGGAGTTTTTAAAATGTAAAATATCTCATGAAACCATAGATTTTTACTGGATCTCCTTGGCAGCACTACGAAACAAAAGATGGCTACCAAATTCTATCTACTGTGCTGTGTTTACACAGGGCGAGTCAATAGTGCAGACTCCTTCCATAGTTCCCTTAATGTTCAAAATATTAAAAAAGTTTTAAATTCAAAGTTATGGTATATTAGATTGTGCTCGATATGTTTGATCTGAAGTTATTTTTAACTTGACGTGAAAACTTGGTTTAAAAAATTGAGTTATGGTAGTAGTACCAAGTTTTCAATGGTTGCCACTAAATAACCAATTTATCGGCATAAAAATAAAATTAAATACTGCATTGCAGTATTCTGTGTATTAACAAAAATTTCAAGTTTCATGGAGATCGTACAGATACACAACTTTGATTTACAGTTTTTTCTGGTATTTTGGAAGGTAAAGGAGATATAGAACAAGAACACTATTAATTCACTCTGAATACCTAACGGGTTTTAATTTAAGCATAATAATTTTTTATTATTATGGTGCTCAATTAAAACAGAAGAGAATTAATTCTTGCATCTTCTCGAGGTCAGAATTAATTTTTACCTTAAAATATTGTAAGTTATTGTGTGCACAAAATTGTTGATGAGCTGGAATTGATACAAACTGAGAGAATGCCAAAAACTTGTGAAAATACAAATCACAAATAAAAGTGCAAATTTGATTAATAAAACCTTGCTTCTTCTTGAAAACATCTTGTATTCAGGCTGTGCAAAATTGTGATTACTATGAAATTTAAAAACAGATTTAGATTATAAAGTTTTCATATTAATAAGTCGTGCACTATTAATAATTTTATGCAAAAATCAAAAATATTGCTGACCAATAAAAATAAATATTATTAAAACAATCTTGATGTGAAACTAAAAATGGTTTAAAGGAAACAACGAAACATACAATTTCGTAAAAAAAAATGAGGGACAATACATTCCTTACTAAAGAGTTCGGAAAGTAAAAATATCAATGTATGACCACAGCCTTAGATTAGTGTGATCGCTGGTTGAATTACAGAGCTGAAATTCTGGGTTCGAATCTCTGACTTGACAGAATTTCTTAGCTCAGCCTTTCGGTGTGCATCAACACATTGTAGTCTCAACATCAGGGGTAGCATAATGAGCCCGATATGTGTCTGAGTGTATGCAAGCTTTGGCCTGCCCTCCACTTGCAATCCTAATCATAATATCAATGTACAACACAAGAAAATTATAGTTTTACATCAATCCAAACAGTTTTGTGTAAATTTTCAAATAACTGAAATTTTGTAAAAACAAAAGTTGATTCGATTAAAAAGCAATCCTTTTGGATTTTTATATAAATTAAATGATTTTTTTTTTATAAAACTTAAAACTGAAAGAACCAGTGTTTTTATTTTCTGCGTTCTAGGAATTTTTTGAATTAATTTTGAAATTAGTTATTTTCTTAATTGTATTTCGTACCAATTGAGTTTTTTTTTCTTGATTAATTTTACAATTAATCTGTATACACTAAATATAATAAACCAAATATGAATATTAAAGAGTGGATCAACCCTAAAATTTAATATACAGGGTGGGCGCACCCTGTATATTAAATTTTAGGGTTGAGACGGCGGTCTGTTGCGATAGCATTTGAAACTTGAATAACTTTTGATGTGGACAACTTTTTTTATTTTATTTTTTACACAAACTTTATTTGTTCCTTTCTATTTTATTTCCATCATGTTTTGAATATAATATCCACCAAATGACCGCCTTTATTTTTGATGCAAAAAATGCCCTTATTCGTGCATTTTGCATCACATTTTCCAGCGTCTCGGTGGTAATAAGCGATATTTCCCGGCAAATATTGGCTTTAAGCTGAGGTATGGTCTGCGGCTTGTCGATGTAAACTTTGCTCTTCAAATACCCCCACAAAAAGGTCCGGCGGCGTCAAATCGGGTGAGCGCGGCAGCCAGTGGAAATCGCCGTTTTTCGATATGACGCGTCGGTCGACCATCGTGCGGAGTAGCGTCATTGAATCACGGCTAGCGTGTGATTTGGCTTCGTCCTGTTGGAACCAGAAGTGAAGAACCAGAAGAACCAGTCTGTAGCGCTCGCCATTAATCGTAACGGCGTTGCCAGCCTCGTTCTCGAAAAATACGGCCCGTTGATCTTTTTGGCCGATACTCCGCACCAAACGGTCACTTTTTGATTATGGAGAGGGTCCTCGAATATCTCACAAGGATTTTCGTCAGCCCAAAAGCGGCAGGTTAATAAGTTAACCGCGCCATTCAATGTAAAATGAGCTTCATCGCTCATGATGATTTTGAACCAAAACTCACCATCACCATGGAGCATGTTTTTGACGAAATCAGCGTACGCACAAAATAGACTGAAAAGCCGCGTCGAACAAGCCACTATATAATATGTCAATACGTCAAAAAATGGCGAAATTATTTAAGTTTCAAATGCTATCGCAACAGATGGCGCACCCGTTACTAAAATGTGTTGAGCTACAAGTTAAGGTGGAAAGCGGACGGTCAGAGTGGTATTCATATCCAAGCCAGGGAGTGCATCATATGCCCAGACAAAGTCCTTCCATGCAATTAGCCTAATGTCATTCCTACGCAACACATTAGAGAAACTGATTGATGCGCATATCTGGGACAATGTTCTGGTCAAGTCAACATTACATAGACACCAGAAGGGCTGGGCAGTATTTGAAATACATTTTGTATTTTATATTTCAAATACATATTTTCATGTATTTTGCCCACCCCTGGACACCAGTACGCGGAGTAGGCGTATCAATCAGGTAAATCTTGTGAGTTAAGTATACACGAACTAACTCACAGAATTGAAAAAGTGTTAGACAGACAAGAAATTGCTCTGGGGACCTTTCTTGATATAGAAGGGGCGTTTGATAATACGTCCTTTAATTCCATAGAGGAAGCCAGGGTGTACACCCAACCATAACAGGATGGATTAGTGTTACCCTTAGGGGCAGACAGATTAGAGCCAATCTAGGACATGCGACCACTGAGGTGACTGCCACGCGGGAATGTCCGCAAGGGGGAGTCTTATCACCCCTACTGAGGTGCCTGGTGGTGGATAGCCTTTTACAGAAGCTGGAGCAGATTGGAGTGCATGCACAAGGATTTGCTGATGATATCACAATCCTAGTGATTGAAAAATGCGGGGTATCATCTATGATGCAGAGAGCCCTGAAAGCTGTTGCACGAGAAAGGGATTGTCGGTCAACCCGAAAAAACCTCAGTTGTAGCCTTTACCAAACGCAGGAAACTGCAAGACGTAAAAGCACTAAAAATGTGGGGAAAAGAACTTCATGTGGTAAAAGAAGTCAAATATCTAGGATTAATTCTGGATAACAAGCTGACTTTTACCTCACAAATACGACACGTAACAAACAAGGCCACACGGGCCTTATGCGCCTGCAGAGGCATGATTGGTAAAACTAAAGCCGATAATGGTACTCTGGTTGTATATCAGAGTGGTGGTACCCACAGTGACATACTTGGCCCTGATTTGGTGGCATGCAACCAAAAAAAAGGGATAGTATGAACAGGCTTGGCAAGCTGCAAAGACTTGCATGCCTAGGAATTACCAGAAGCCCTACTAGCAGCATACAGGCTGATAATTAATGGACTTGGGCATGTTACCCCAACAAAAGGGCATCATACCATGACCTTCAACTCAATAGAGTAACAACATGCTCAGCAGGCAATCAGACAGAACCAGCAAGGTAAGGGACTTCCGAAAACCATTTAGAATGATATCTGGGAGAGGAAGATACCATATCAGAGTTGGGCCGACGATATAACACCGTCTGATATACAGATGGTGTCAAAAACAGACAAGTACTGGTGATGGTGTGTGTGAGAAAGGAACGGGGGATGCATTCAGCATCAACCTGGGCTGACACACCACTGTACTCCAGGCAGAAGTAACTGCTATCTCGGCTTGTGCTTGTGAAATGATACGGAGGGACTACAAAAATAGGTGAATCTGTACTATGACAGACAGCCAAGCTGCTCTAAAGGCCTTGGAAGGGGTAGAAATAAAATCCAAGGTACAATAAAGAGTAATGAAGAGGCAGATCGCCTGGCCAGAATGGCTGCTAGTAAAACCCTGATGGGCCCTGAGCCCACTTGCAGAATTGCGTACAAAACTGCGAGAGGGGGTATAGAGGATATGTTAAGGGGAAAACATCTTGCTTACTTTGGGGGGGGGGGGGGCTTCCTGGACTGAGGAAGTCGCGGATGTTCATCAAGGACCCTTCAGGTGAGACCAGAAGCAAAGAAATAATTCAGCTGAGCAGAAAACATCTGAGAAGGATAGTAGGACTATTTACAGGACACTGCTACCTAAACAGACACCTTAGCATTATGGGGATAATTGAAGATCCTAAATGTAGGAAAGCACCCCTAGGCCACCTACTCAACTTTGTTAGGAAACATGGATAATGGAGTAAAACAAAGAACATGGGGCACAATAAGCTTAAGCTTTAGTGTGGTAGGCGTAACCACAACCCGTTAAATAATAATAGTGCAAAATTTCAGCTCCATTGCTGAATGCTAGGAAGTGGGTTAAAACCTTTGAAAGACTTAATAATCTAAATCTGTTTTGACAATCTATTCGATTTAATATAAAATCATCTCAGAATACTAACTGAGCAGGCCAGCACAACTAAATCTGTCCACCCTGTAAAAGTAAGTAAATATAAAAACCCAAAATTAACATCTAGATTTATGATTTAATAAAACTTGACAGCTCTGCAAGTTTATCGAGCCTTTGTCAAGTTTTATAAAATGGACCCCCAGTGGTGGAATTTAATTTGAATTGAAATTACAACACAAAACATCAACTCCTCAACACAAATGTGCACCCAAAAAATTGTCAACAAAGTAACAAAATTACACCTACCTGCAATTTATTATTTTCAGAGATAATGTGTGTGGTATTATGTTCTGGGGAATGTTCGTTCATTAGGTCTTGCTTTTGTTTAGCCAGCAATTCCAGTTCTCTACGTAGCACTACAACTTTTTTCACATAATCTTCACGTTCCTTTGAAACCTGAGCTTTATGGTGTTTCAATTCGCGTGCCACACCTAGAAAACATTTTTTTAAATAAATGTTGTATCAAGATAGTCCAGTCAATAAGTACTTCTATGCAGAAATAATTTAGAAATGCAATTTTTATGCTTAAACAATTCAGTGTCGAAAAGGAAATGGCCCTAAGTTCTCTTCGTCAGGCTCTTCACATGATTAACTAAATAGGTAAATCAATTTTGTAGCCAGTTTCTTTGTAAAGAAATTTTTTAACTCACATTGATAGGTTACATAAATAGAAGATAAGAATTTTCAGTTTTTAATGTGTACGGGTCAAGAGCGCTATCAGAGCTAGAAGTTCGTTCTGAGCAGATTTACAGATACAGTGGTGTCTGCCTTCCTATAGCAAACTAATTTAAATTTGTTTTCATGTCTTGTGAAACCAACCCACCTATACGACCAAGATAAAGATTTACTAAATATAATGTAGGTACTTGAGAAGATCGTTAATACAGCAAAGACATATGGGGCACTGTAGTAGCGAGGAGAAATAAGAACTAATCCACCTCAAAACTAAATTTGGAAAACTTCAAGAAGTGATTATATTCGGTCAAGAATGGCACCTAAATTGAATGAGCGCGGAATTATATGCACTGGGTCCCTGATATCTAGTATGCGGCGGACAATTTATGCATTAACACGAGATACTATATACGGCATAAATTATATGCCGGATACTAGATATCGGGGACCCAGTGCATATAATTCCGCTGGTTATTACCAAATACTGAATCTAATTTTTACATAAACTGAAAACTAAGAAAAAACAGATTATTTAGATGACCGTATCTCTGAAACTATAAGGAGGTAAACCAAAAATTTGTTTTTTAATTTCAATTAAGAATTCAAACTAGTTTAATACCTATTTTGAATATAGAATGCATGCGAAATGGCTAATTTGACCCTTATTCGGTTCAACTAAAAATTGTAAGCAAAAAATTGGCATTTATGAGTTACTTCAATGCAAACCTTTATTTTTCTTGTAATATAGACTGAACTAAAAGTAGCAAAAAGTTGCTTAGCTTTTTCAAATATAACATAACTTGCATTTCATCCTGTGCGAAGAAATAAAGCTTACCCTCCTCTTTTTCGTCTGCTGCGCTTGAATTCACCTGAGAAGGTGCTGCAAGTTGATTATTTGGGGGTTGACACATGTTGGGATATCCGGCAACTGGTGCCCACTCAGTTTGAGGGTATTCTTCGCCAGGTGGGCCAGGTTGTACGTTCTGAATCAAAATTTAGAATGCATGAATAAAAAAATTCAAAATGTATACAAACAACTCCCCTCGAACATAATTTACCTTAAAATTTCCATTTTTGTATAAATAAATCTACAAAGTGTAATATATTTTAAATTATTAATTTGCGACAGAGCTGAAGAGCAACACTTGAAAAGTATTCTGTAAACTCAAATGTTATGAAAGAGGCTTTGTGCAAGAGATTTCAATTTATTTTTTTAAAATTTAATTTGGCTTTATGTTACTAAATCTTACCCCGCTGTTATAACCGGTTTGTGTTTGAGTGTAACCTTGGTATGGATTGTAGGAGGCACCGTAATTCTGTGGGTAAGCTCCATATGATGATTGATAACCCTGACTGGCATACTGATTTGGCTGTTGAAAAATGTAAGTTTTAGTAAATGTCATCGTTATACCTCGTAACAACTTACATCGCCATACATAGATGGGGGCAAATGCTGATAAGCTGTTTGCATTGTGGCACTGTTATACTGATTTTGCCAATTCATGTCGGAAACATGTTGAGATGTTTCTTTCGCCGGCGATGTTACAGAAGGTGATATTTGTTGTTTTGAACTTTCATTGCCGTTATTAGTGCTTTTACTCCGCCTAGCCAGACGGGGGTCTTCACGGGTATTACTAGCTTTTCGATGATAATCACTGTACAAGTCCGTCATTTTAAAATCCAAACAACGGTCGGGATCTAAGAAAAAATAATTTGTGGTCAACGTAACTTCACGACGGTGCTTGACAACACTGCCGTCACACACAAACCTTGAAAATAGAACTTGCTTTGGAAAAGTCAGAAAATATTTAAGCGGTAAACTTACTTTATGGTTAATTTAATGGAAAATATAATAATGCACTAATTTCACCTAACATTATTTTATTACAACATAAAATAAAAGACGAAAGACGTATAATGCTTATTAGTTGTGGAGTGTTGCCAACAGTGGAACTGTTTGACACCAAAATTTAAAGCGCTAAATTTAAATACTACGAAATGTATTTACAACTCAACGTCAATTTCTCGAAAACCCTGCGAAAAGTAACAATAAACAATAACTTCTGAATAATAAAATTATATAGAAAATAAAATCATCAATAAAAATGATTCTAATTCTAAAGTACACAGATATCATGCAAGTAAAGATCAGTGGCGGCTCGTCACAATAGATAAGGGAGGCTTGCCTCTCCTGAAATTAAAATAGTGACCTGGACTACGAAAAAGGACCTTACGTCGGAAAAATCAATTTTTAATTTTTGGGTGATTTTTATAGGAAAAAAGACGCTCTTTCGAATGGCGCGAATCACAAGTTTCTATCTTCATCACTCACTTCACAAAAAATCAATCTCAAAGTTGAACGTAAAATCATAAAAACATGAAAAATTATCAAAAAGTTTTTTTTTCACTTTTTTGACATTTCTTATTGAGAAAACGACACTCTTTCTAATGGAACAAACTGTAACTTTCTATTTTTATTAATTATCTTACAAAATCGATATCAAAAATGAACATGACATAAAAATTAGAAAAATAACAGAAATAAAAAATAAAAAATTCTTGCCGTTTTTTTTCGATGGAACCTCTTCGTTCGTTGCTTTCCTTTTAAATTCTGACCTTCCAGACTGCGTTTCTTCCTTTGTAGTCGCTTCATTCGATCCCGAATCAGTTTTTTTTTAATTACAAAAATATTCCTTGTAAATACGGGTGACTGTAAACTGGGCCAAGTTTAAAAAATAGTAAACAGGGCCAAAGTCACTTTTGGCTAGAATTTTGAAAGTAGTAAACTGGGCCAAAGACAAATTTAAAGTAAAAAAGGGGTGCAGGCAGGGTGTGCCTGTGTGAATTCATTTTTGATATTACTTCAAAAAAATATCAGAAACTAATTGTAACCTACCGATGCATCTTACATCCTCGCAATCGATCTACCTTTTTGCGCATATTTTTTATGGATTCGTGTATTGCCATCATGATTGTCTTTGTCAAATTCGACTCTGCGCTACCCTGCGCTCCGGTCCTCTTTGCTCCGGGCGCTCCAAGCCGTTTTGACAAAGACTAGGCCCCTTAAAATTATCTCGCCTAAGGTAGAACTCAAAAAGGTGAAACTTGTTTCAGGGTGGATTCGAAAGTGCAAGGTGCGAAGGGAATCCACCCTAAAAACAAGTTTTGCATTTGTAAAATATAATTAGTGTCTATCAGGGATTTGTTTTCATTTAATTATAAAAACCGCAGAACTATTTTTTATGGTGGATCCGTGCATTGCCATGGTTGTTTTGCTCAAAACTTGAATTTGACAAAGACTAAACAAAAAATAAAAATAAAATTCATATAAATTCGATATCGAATAAATGCTAAGTCGAACAACTGCTCAGTCGAATAAATCGTCGGCATATAAGTAAAAGTAACCAACTACAAAAATGCCGAAAATGAGATAATTGAATAATTAACAATGAATAACCAGTGCGGTTACAAGAAAAAATTTCTGTATTTATTAAAAATTAAATTAATAAGTTATAGAGATGATAAAATTGACTATTCAATGTTATTATATAGACGAAGTTAAGCTAAAAACTGCTCTCCTGTAAAACTCGATTTTTGCAGTTAGTCAGTTTTACTTGTATGCCGACGAAATGTTAAATCGAATAAAAGCATTCGAACAAATGTTGTCGAACAAAATTCCGGAATCCGGATACGCTGACGTGTATCGGTTTACACCCGTATTCATAAAAATTTTAGAAAGTTAAAATATCTTTAAAATGCAGGCGTCATAAAACACCAATCACAAACGTTCATTTGTCTTAATTGTAAGGGTTTCATTGGTTGTTTAACTTTAATGAGCGTTTTAGTTAAAATAGGTTTAAAACACTCTTTAAGTATTTTTATGAATACATGAGTTAACTCTTACGCTATACTTAATGATTAACCTCCTGAAATGAAAAAGCAACAAGTCGCCACTGGAGTAGGGTGATGGGTTGGTTGGCTCTGGACCCGATCAATCAACTCGGCGACAATCATTTTGGCGATTGATCAATAGGAATCCAAAAGATTGTCTTTTTCATTTTTTTTTTTTCTAAAAAAAATTATTTATGGTCTAAAATTAACGTCCCGTGGTCTTAATTGCTTAAGGAAATGATTTTAAAAGAAAGGGTTAACTACTGCAGTGGATTGGTGTGTTTGTGGTCGAGGTACAAAGCGGAAAGTATGCGTTCAAATTTCGAGAAGAGTTGAATATGTTGTTTAAATCGGTAGCATATTATTCAAAAATATATAGCCAAAACTTTATGTAATATGCAACTTCTGTCAACGACAGCTATGACCACTCTTGCCAGTGCCGGTTCTCAACTTTTATTGTGAATCGGCGGAATTGGGGGAGTTTCCTAAGAAATATTTTTTGAAACAACATAATATAAACATGAAACTATAATAAAAATGTTGCATCGGGATAATTGGTTGGTCTTAAAACTCAGCGTAGAATTTAAAAATAGTTTACATTTGAAAAAATATGTAATCTGCCCGCCATATTAGCTAACCAATCAGAATCAAACATGGCCGTCCGATGTTGTCAGTTCTTAATTAGATCATATTATTGACAGTTACAATATTATGCATATATTGCAATAACTGGCAATAACTATCTTAATACATAAAATCCCAGCACGCTGCTGCTGCTCCAGCGTATCATATTTTGGAGAAAAAGAAACACTCTGATTGGTCAAATTTTTTTACCAACCAAAAGATATATTAAATCACCGCCGGTACTCCCCCTGGGACAAGTTGCACAAAAGCGAGTTTCCAGCCAATCGGGTCTAGATGCCCGTCCGTGGACGGGCTTTCCAGCTAGTAATGTAATAATGTAATATTAGCTTGGTTCATAAAATACAAATTTCTAATCAAATGTCAATTACACACGACCGGGATACTTATATAATAATTTTCTGCATTACCAACATTTAAATGAAAGAAACATAGGCAACAATAAGGTTGAATAGTCTAAAATCTTATTGGTTTATAATTTTGTATTTTTGCAATAAAATAACTGTGCAATAAAACAACTGTGAAGTTGAAGGTGAAATTTATTTATTCAGTACACAAATACAGCACGACTGCACTTCAGTGACTTCCAAACAAATCTAAAATTGTTAAGCCTACATAGGCGTTTTATACAAACATAAAAAGACATTAAAATTAATTAGTTCTTGAGTTCCAAAAATTATATTTTGAAACAATACATGCCTTCATCTTAAGGTCGTAAAATATAGTAGGTATAATATCGACATATACATTCTTAAAACTAGAGAACCCCTAATACGTCGTAAATTTAATTTACCATAACTCTTCCCTCCTTAAGTCAGAAAATAAGGGTTCTGAAATTTTCTGTAATTGTATAGTTTTTTTTGTAGCGATTTATTATTAGAAATACAATTTTTTTTTTGCACTTAAAATAAATTGTCACTATAATTATAAGGCCCATAACACAAAAACACACAATTACACTGTTGATTCAAGAATGGTGTCCATTTGGAGTTGATAACGTGTTGGTTGCAAATTTGCTGCTATGATGTTGATATGCTATGATGTTGATATGCTTTGATTCGGATGCATCCAAAGTTTGAAGTCGAATTGATTTTATTTGAAGATCGTGTTTGTTGTAGCCGTCTAAAGTTATTAACTAGGGTAGCTCGAAGATTAATTCTTCATGACGAAGTCCAATAATCGTCGTCGTTTGAGCAATAGGAATGGTTGTTCAGGTAAACATTTGAATGGAGAAGTAACAATAGGTATATGAATTTTGAACACTATCGTATCTTTTTTTTTTATTATTTGTATTGAAAGTAACGAATAATAATTCAAAACATTTTTTTTTTTGCGAGGAACTTGTGTGACTTGGTAGAATGATATAATTTTGTAGTAATTAATTGAGTTTCTTTTGGTTGCATGATAAAAACGTGTAAAATATTCAAACGAGCAAATGAGATTGCGGTTTCCATATTGTTTATTAATTTTTGAACTATTTGCAATTGTAGTATTAAGTTATCTATAGTGTTTGAAAAAGAAAAAGCTTTTTCAATGTTAGAAATCTTGTTAATTTCTTTTGATAACAGATTTACTTGATTTTTTTTTTCTTTTTTTTTAATATTCTGATTATTTAAAAGTTTAAAAAATTTATTATTATAAGTTTTCGTGATTTCTTTTATTACGGTTTTTTTTTGTTTTGCTAAATCATTGTGCATTGATTGTTGGTTTATTTGTAGGGTTAAATTAATGTTGTAAAAGAATGTGTGTTTTGATTCAATAATTTTAGTTTGTCCTAATTGAACTGGAAAGATCGGGTTGTTTATTTCCTTTTATTTTGAGACCTAGTAAAAGGCTTGGAAGTAGTAGAAATGTCAAGTACCGGACTGGGTTCATTTTCAACATTTGAAACAAAGCGTTGTGGTTTCAGTAAAATTTGATGATAAACTTTATCGTTTGATTTTATTTTGTTGTCATCAATGATTTCTGGATTTAAAACCGTAACAAATGGTTGTGTGACTTTTTTTGAGTTCGTAAAGCGAGTTTCTTTTCTGTAAAGAGGTTTTTCTAAACTTATTTCGGGATTATTTCTGATTTGATTTAATTTTTTCAAGTTCGTTTGCTGTTTGTCGATTAAATTTTTGTGAATAATAGAGTTAAGGGTTTTTAGATTTTCGGAATGTTCATGAACGTACTGAGCGACTTTGAATTGTTCGTTTAGTTCGAACGGATTTTTATAATTTAATTTTCCGCGTGTAATTTGGAAAGGCGTATAATTAGTTGAACTGTGAACGCTGTTGTTATAAAGTAAAATCGCGTAGTTCATAATATTTGAAATATTTTCATGTGGTTTTTCTCTTTGGAGAATCCTTAAGCTTTCCGCTAGGGTCGAGTGGAATCTTTCAACTGGGCTGTTACTATTAGGATTATAAATGGTGACGTAATGGATTTCAATTTCATGGATCCTACAGAATCCTTGCATTACTTCGTTTTTCCATTCGATACCATTGTCGCAAGTTATTTTCCTAGGGATTCCGAAATGCTTTATGAATTGTAATAATTGGTTTGTGGTTTCTACGGCATTTAAACTTTGAATTGGGTATGCTAATCCAAACTTTGAGAAGCTGTCTATAATGGTTACGAAACATTGTCCAGAAAATTTATAAGTGTCGGTATACAAGTGGTCAAAAGGTTCGAATCCGATAGGTGTTGGTTTAAATATTAATTTATTAGGGTGACGTTCGTATTTAGTTTTCTGACATGTTCCACAGGTGTTAACATAGTTTTGTACGTCTTTATCAATGTTTGGCCAGAAAAATGATTGCTTTATGGCTTTAAGGTTTTCTTGAATACCTCGATGACAAGTTTTTGTTTCGTGGTATTGTTTTAATTTTAGATTCCTTTCGTCTTGTTCGAGAACGTCTGTTACAAAGTAGTTTGAAATTATAAGATTAAGTCCTTTATTCTTAAAGAATTTTTGTACGGTCCGTATAAAGGGTATTTCGAAGTCTTTATAAGTGAAATGTAAGCAGTAATGTTTTTTTCGTTCAAAATGATCTTTTATGATATTTAAAAAATGATCTTTCGATTTTGATCTAGGGATTTTGAAATAAATGCGGTCATTATCGAAAATTTTTTGTTTAGTTATTTTGGTTTGGTCATTATTTTTTGAATCACAAAGAGATATTATTATTTGGTTTTTGAATGTGTTAACTGTTCTTTCTGTATATGGTATCGTAAAAATTGGATCTTCTTGGCTAGTGTGTACTGTTTCATCGTCGGAGACCGTTTCTTTCAAATTTTCTATTTCGGAAAGATTTTTATCTACATTGTCTATATTTACTATCATCGAAGCATTATCATTGATTTCAATGGGATATATTTCGACACGTGATAGGGCGTCAGCGTTAGTGTTTAATTTTCCTTTTTTATATGTAACCGTGTAATCAAACTCTTCTAGTTTAAGCCGCCATCTCACCAATTTCGCATTTGGTTCTTTTAAAGAAAACAACCACTGTAATGGTTTATGGTCGCTAATTATATTAAATTTAACGCCAAATAAATAAGGCCTAAAATGTTTTGCCGCCCACACTATTGCGAGAAGTTCTTTTTCGATCGTACTGTAATTTATTTCGGCTGGATTGAGAGTCCGTGATGCGTAAGCAACCGGAAGGTCTTTACCTATAGGGCCTTGAGAGAGAATCGCGCCTATTGCAAAATTTGAAGCGTCTGTGGTGAGATTAAATGGTTTTGAAAAATCTGGATGTTGTAAAATGGGATTGTTCATTAAAAGGTTTTTGCAAGTTTCAAAACATGTAATAAACTCATGATTGTGTATGATTTTCGCGCCCTTTTTTAAACATTGTGTTAAAGGTTTAGTTAACTTAGCAAAGTTCTCAATAAATTTTCTATAATAACCTACTAGTCCGAGGAAACTTTTGATTTCTTTAGCTGTTTTCGGTATAGGAAATTTTTTGATAGATTCTATTTTTTTTTCGTTTGGTTTGATGCCTTCAGGAGTAATAACGTGACCTAAAAATTCGACTGATTTGCAAAGAAATTCTGACTTATCTAGTTGAATTTTTAGTCCAGCTTCTTTTAATTTGGAGAATAGTAATTTTAAGCTATTAATGTGTTCTTGCAAAGATGCAGAAAATACAATTATATCGTCCACGTAAATTAAACATATTTTATTTAGCAGTTCTTTTAAAATGTTTTCCATCGCACGTTGGAAAGTACTGGGTGCGTTTTTTAAACCGAATGGAAGCCGTACAAATTCATAGTGTCCGTTTTCAACATTAAACGCAGTTTTTTCGATGGAATTAGGGTGCATTTCAATTTGGTGAAAACCTGAAGCTAAGTCTAATGTAGTAAAATATTGGCAACGTCCAAGTTTGTCTAGAATGTCAGTTATATTTGGAATGGGGTACCGGTCATCAATTGTTTTTTCGTTAATTTTACGGTAGTCAATAACAATTCTCCATTTTTGTTTGCCACTAGCATCTGATTTTTTTGGGACTATCCAAATAGGTGAAGCCCATGGAGATTGTGAGGGTTTTATGATGCCATCTTGTAACATCTTTGAAATTTGTTTCTTTACTTCTTCTTTGTGAACATAGGGATATCTATAAGATTTAGTATGAACCGGAATTTCGTCAGTTGTTAATATTTCATGTTTAGCTTGGTTTGTGAAAGTTAATTTGTCGTCGGGTTGATGAAAGATTGTTTTATATTCGCGTATTAGTTTTTTCAAGGCAATTTTTTCTTCGATGTTCAAATGGTCAGTTCGTAGTTCTGGCAGATCTGTATCTTGATGTTTGTAATTAGGAGAAAGTAATTTTTCGCAATGGAAACATTCGAATGTTTCTTCAGAAAAGTTGGAAATAAAAGGCTTTAGAAATTCTTCGGTTATTTCAAAGATTTCAGTCTTGGTCGTCGTGTTCATTATTTCTAAAACTGTCAATCCGTTTTCTATTTTTAATAAACTCTCCGGAATTATTAATGTTTTTGCGTCATTTCTGATTTCTGGAATTAATACTTCGCGATTTGAGATATTAGTTTTTATACGTTTTAAAACTGAGGACATTGGTGGAATTTCAATTTTTTGGGTTTCAAAATTTGTTCTATAATACAAGGGTATTGATAAGCGGTCATTGTACAATAATTCATTTTGTATATCTATATTAAGTTCAAGTTTTCTTAAATCTCTTATGCCTATAATTCCATCAAAGTAATCATGAAAATCAAATAATACAAATTCTAAATTTTCTTCTAAGGGTTTGAATTCTTTGAAAAGGGGTATGTGCGCTTTAAATTGTGCATGTCTAGATCCTGTACAAGTAGTAATGGGTGTATTTGATTTAAATATTGTATTTGGAAAGTATTTTTCTGCAATAAATGGTCTAATCAACGAAGGGTGACAACCTGTATCAATCAGAAGTTTTAAAGGGGGATTGGAAATTTTTATGAATGGTAAAGAATTTGGTTTTAAATTATTAAGATCTACGTTTTGTCTTGAGAAATGTGGGTTTCTTGAAAATTTTGCATAAAATTTTCTTCTTGGGTGTTATCCGTGATATTAACTTCTGAGTGATCGTTTTCAAAATCTATTTCGTTTATTTGTTCGAAAGCTTCGGTTTGATGGTTTGGGTTACAATAATAATCATCGCCATAGTGTTGACTATTATCATCGTATTCACAATTTTCCGTTTCCACGTTAGTGAGTTCTTCCGAAATAAAGTTTTGAGGATTTCTATTTTGGAAATAATTTCTGTTTTGTCTAGAATAAAAAGAAGGGTTTCTAGACATTGTTGACATAGGTTCTGGTTTATTGAAAAAACTATTTCTTGACGTTGTAGACATAGGTTCTGGTTTGTTAATGGATTTATGAGAGTTTTGTGGACTAAAAACATTTTTTGGTTTTCCAAAAACTTGACTATTTGTAGGAAATTTCTGTTGGATTGGACGACTCTGTATATTAATTGGTGCGCTAGGAAATGGCGTACGTGATTGTTGGAAATTTTGTGAAATTCGGCTATCATTTAGTTGCGAATTAAATGGGGACCAATTGTTATTATTTGTTGAACGGTTAAAGTATGACTGGTTGGGGTGGTTCCTATTCAAATTTGTTTGAAAATTTTGACGTGATGAATTAAATTTTTGTTTAATTTGCGGTATGTTAGTATTTTTGCCAAAGTCTTGCAAACCTCTAATTCGTTGTTGATTATAAAAATGACGTGTGACGATGTCACTTGCTTCTAACATATTTCTGGGTTCCTTTAAATCTAATTTCACGCGTAAATTATCGTCTACATTTGAAATTAATACGTCAAGGGCGTTTGCTTCATTTTGTTCTATTAACAAAAGTTTTCTTAGATTAGGTATGGTGGGATCTGACATGATTTTAATTTCTAATCTTGATTTCATTTGTTTTATACGTTCTAGGAAATCTATAATATTTTCATTTTTGTTTCTCGTGAGATATAAAAATTCGCGAGTTAAAGTTTGTCTATCAATACGATCACCGAATTGTTCTCTTAAAGCTGATTTAATTAACGACCAGGTATTTAAGTCAGGTCGACACATAAGATAATTACTTACATCGTCTTTTACTTTAGATTTAATAACAGTAAATGCAAAATGATTTAAGTTGTTATCGGTGGTTGTGCCGTAAGTATTAAAGAAATTATCACATGCATTGATAAAGCTTTCTAATTGCATAAAATTTCCGTTAAATGTTGGTAAAAAATCCGCAACAGCTTTTGCTGTTTGAATTGTCGGTGTTGCTAAAGACATATTTTTTAAACAATTTGACAATTCGTTTATATCAATCTCTTTGTTTACCATTAAATATAATATTTTTGTTTATAAATTTAAATTAATGTTAATAACAATTTTGAAAACACTCGTGTGAAACGAAAATGAATCAAGTTTTATTGCATTAATCTATAAATAATTACAAGTTACTTTGAAGTTTTAAGTTATGTTTTCTATTATATTTCTATTATAATAGTTATTGTTATAATTTATAAATTGAATAAATTTTTTTTTGGTAATAAATATAAATTTTAAACACTCGTTTAAATTCGAAAATGAATAAAATTAATTTATTTAATGTAAAAGTTAAACTAAAAATGATTTTATTTAAAATTAATTACTCGTTCTAATTTAAATATTTTGAATTATGATTTTGAAAATGATATTAATAAAAATCACTCATCAATAATTCAATAAAATTTTAAGTTGTTCAAAATTCACAATAGGAGTGGTAATTGGGATAAAAGAAATGCTCAACGACTTACCAAAGTGTTCGGAGATTTCTTCTAAAGGTGTAGATTCTGGATCTCGAATTAATGGTTGAAACCAAAGGTAGATACTGGATTTCCAAAATACTGCCTTTCGCGATCCTGCCGACTGCGCCAATTTTGTATTTTTGCAATAAAATAACTGTGCAATAAAACAACTGTGAAGTTGAAGGTGAAATTTATTTATTCAGTACACAAATACAGCACGACTGCACTTCAGTGACTTCCAAACAAATCTAAAATTGTTAAGCCTACATAGGCGTTTTATACAAACATAAAAAGACATTAAAATTAATTAGTTCTTGAGTTCCAAAAATTATATTTTGAAACAATACATGCCTTCATCTTAAGGTCGTAAAATATAGTAGGTATAATATCGACATATACATTCTTAAAACTAGAGAACCCCTAATACGTCGTAAATTTAATTTACCATAACTTTATGCGTTCCCGCAAAATTCAAAATTTTAGTAATTTTTTTCTTATACTAAATAAACTCAAAAGAATCTGAAAAAAAACCGAAGACTCCGTTTGATCTCTAGTTTCAAATAAAAAAAAAATAAAAAAAATTAACAAACTCCTTATTTCACAAAATCACAACTCGCAGATTGATAAATACACAGAATGTGCCAAATTTTGTTTATGATTGCAGCGACAAAATTTTCGAAAATATTTATCTTCTTCTTAATAATTATATAAAACTCAAAATTCGTAGGTACATATATATCTCCATCAAAATCTCCCTAACGGAAAGCACGATTGAATTGAAATTTTAACTGGGTATTCAGCTAAGAGTTTTAAGGCTAACGCCACTATTTCCAGCTTTCTACGTCAATTTTTTCTTCCAAAATCGGAGAAACTTCATTTCGACGTTTTGATTGGTTGAAAAAAAGAAATTAATTATAATAAATGATCCTGTGCAAAATGGAGTTTCCATGTCATTCAAATATTAGATCATGGCGGCCTGCAGGCCGCTTGACCTTCTAGTAATTTATAAAATTTATTACTTAAAGTTCTTAATTTTTCATTGTTTGATCGGCGAGTTGACCGTCGCGTCGCCGAGTTGATAGTCGCCGAGTTGATAGTCGCCGAGTTGATAGTCGCCGAGTTGATAGTCGCCGAGTTGACAGTCGCCGAGTTTTCGATCTTGGGTAGCTACCTTGTAGTTTCTGGGGTAGATTATGAGACAGTCACGAAATATTATCATTTTCTCTAACTTCTGGCTGCATACATAATATATCACATTATGGGCTATACGAACCAAAAATCCTGACAACGACGCCAAAGATGTATAAAAGCCAAACAACAACTCCAAACATGATTAGACTTCGTTTTATTTAAATTTTTTCTCTATTTGGTTATTTAGTTTTGTAAAGAGCAACAGATGTATTTGGAGCAATTCGGAAGCATGTTGAGCATTTTTATCGGGAAGCAGATGATTCGGCACCGGACGACTCGGCGTTAGGAATACTTGGCACCGGAAAAACTCGGAACCAAATGATCGGATTCTTAAGAGTTAAGACCATTTCATTTTAGATCATTCAGACTGTCGCAATTTTTGAAATCGCTCTCTTAACTTCTTAAATCCTATACCAACTTTACTTTTTGCCGATTCTGTGCCTTGCAGCCTGATTGGCATTAGGTTTTATGTCATTCTGTATTATACAGGGTGAACGAGATCATTCGTATCAGTAATTTAAATAAGAAAGAGGAAACTAAATAAATTGATAGAGCTAATGCTAGAACGCGTCGATAGGTTTTTCTACACATTGTCTGGAAAATGGGCACTTTCTAGAATCCAATCGCATAGAATTATTGCATCACGCATGCAATGGTCATATGCTGACACTTCGGAGGGTTTAGAGATTAATACAGCGATTTTAAACAAGAAGAATCTAACCAATCTACAAAAGGAGTTATGTAACATAAGTTCACCACTGTTGTTCCAAGCCAATTATGGCTTTATTATTGCTTTACAAATTATTGCTTCATTTAACAAAAAAGAAAACAATATATTATCGAAAGCTCGAAAATTAGTGTTTTATTGTTTAACCTTAACTCAATATTGATAATTTTATTTATATATATTTCAAGAGCTAATAATTCTAATTGTTTATTAACAAAAAAAAATTAATCAATACGTGAGTAATTAGAGGAAATATTAAATAAATGATTAATCAAATGCGGACTTAGAAAAGTTATAATACTCAAAAGTACGTCCGAACTCTTCTAGTCTGTCTACTAAGGTAGTTGTTATCTTCATGGAGGAAGAAGAAGAAAGTATATTGAAAGATATGATGACACATTGTACCTATTTGTTGTAAAAATTTTTGAAGTAACAAATTTAGAATTTTATATTTTTCTATTAAGCACGCAACCGTACACAGTAAAAACGTTTTGTTTAAATTTAATAAACAATTTTGTTTTAATAATTTTACTCAACAGAAACAAATTTTGTTATTAATTTTAAATTAAAAAAAAAATTAAATCAAATAAACTCATTTTATTTTAGGCAACTAGAAAACCTCAAACAAATTTAACAGAATTTTTTGGTTGAACCAACTAAATTTGCTTGAAATTGTGTGATGATAGTTGACCTTTCATAATTGAAAATATTGGGTGAATGGTTGGGTTTGCGATCAAAAGAAGCAAGTCCGACGCTTCGGGATCTTTATTGTCCCATTTTCAAGGCTATAAAAACAAAATTTCATTTTTTTGTTTTTGTTTTGTTTTTATAGCCTTGAAAATGGGACAATAAAAATTCCAAAACGTCGGACAATTTTATTTGTTTCTTTTGACCGCAAACTCAACCATTCACCCAATATTTTTAAATTTGCTTGAATCAAACAAACATTTTTAACTGTGTAGCGACGCCACTGGTTCTGTAACAGAATAAGGCTGTTTAATAAATTTTCGAAAGATACATAATAATAGGGTAGTTCACAGGAAAGCTATTTCCATTCAAAAATTGCCTACATTTTCAAACATTTGTTGCTTTTCTGATGGAAAACTGACGATTTTAGTCGAAATTTCTTATAAATTTATTGTAGCGCATTTATAGATAAATTCAATAATGGAATAGTAAAAAAAATATAATACAATAATTTTTTCAAAGTGTTTTTCTTGTTAGACAAATTTATTCGGGAGTCAAGATAATTATCTGAGAAATTAATAATAAAATGGAACAGGAACAGAAGAAAGCAATGCAATTTTCCCCGGCACGCACCGACAGAAATGGACTTTTCAAGCTGCGCACAATCAATACGCTTCCCTAAATTTTCCACTTTACGCCGTTGCCCTTTATAAACCGTTTTAATTCCAAAATTTCACCCAAAATTATAAATTGTGCGTTAAAATTTAAACAAATTAAAAAATGGAATTACTGTTTCTGTTCTAATGAGACGAAACTGGTAAGTGCAATTTTTACTTGAGAAATTTAATTTAATTATTAGTTTATTTTGTTAGTTGAAATCTAAAATTGAATTAAAAATTTTATTTTTCAAATTATCTGTTAGGTCAAACACTCGAACAATTTAAAGCAATTTAAATATTTAATACATTTATGTATGATAATTGAATGTCTTGTAAGGAGGAGGAGGTTCAGTACCTCGTAACCTGCTGACTTGTAAACGGAACATTTATATTAAAATAATTTGTTGTAAGTATAAAAATTAAAATATAGATTTAGGAATACGTGACGTATATGTGCTTTTAACGGATCAATACAACGACGGCGCTGATCGTCGCGACGCCATACATATTCTCACAATGTGATTCATTTCTGCACTTGCAACTCGATAAAGTGAATCACGAACGAAAATTCCAATCATGTTAAGTGTTGATTAATTTTAAGGTAGCAATTGATATGAAATTTTTTAAATTATTGTTTTAAAGAAAAGTTGTAAAATAGAGGTACGTAAATGACTTTTTTAAATACATCATAAGCTGTGTGGGTAATTAAAATTCCTTTATCTGGTTTATTGGAACAGGGTAAACAAATATTAGCAAGCGAAATCCCTTCACAAATATAATTAAAATTATAAATTTTAAGTAAATCTACATTTTTAATTAGATTTTGGTTTTTTGCCAAAATCTACAAGTTTCTAGTTCAAGTTCAAAATTAATTGAAATTCTATGAACCGCAAAAAAAATTCCATGGCTGCTAGTTTTTGATAATAGAAATATTGCACAATTATTTTTTGTCTTCATTGATCGTAATTGAAATGTTATCAAGGATTACGACATTTCATTTTCAAGAAAACCTATACCGCATTTCAGTGGGAACTTTAGATTTTTGTTATCTTACTAAAAAGTCACGAAATTGAAGTTGTTTTTAATATCCGGTCAAAAGGAAAACACTTTTGAGTTATACCTAAATTGACGAATTATTGATTTTACAATAACATTCATTATAAAGACAATATAGATTTATATAAAAGATCCAATTAGAGATTTTTCATAATTTTTATGAACTTCAATTTATTAGACGATTTATTTCTTTAGAGACTAGAGAGCGGAAAACCCTGGTTTTCTTTGATAATTTGTATTTGTAGGTTGTAATTGGATACAAAACGGTTTGTGCGTAAATAAATCAAAGTACTTCAAACTAATATACACAACTATTTGAAACAGATATTTCCCAAGTGTGTTTTCTTCGTTTCTTGGCTACTTCTGAGATTCCCCGTTATTAAAAAAACATTACTTTTTTTAATTTTGTTGTTTGACCCTCACAAACGCAGACTAATATCCTCGAGCTTGAATGTTTCTCACGCTTAAAATATGCAATCTCGAATTTTTCTATTTCCAACTACGATTTTTTTATAATTTCAGTAGCAGAAAACGTTCGAGATCTCTGCAGCAGCACACCTATACAACTTACAAAAATAAATATGAAATTTTCATATCCCAACTGTAATATTATTTAACCAGTAATGAAATGCAATATTTACCAGAACGAGGGAATCTTTAACTCTCGAGTTCTAAAAAGATGGAATAATTAGATAAAACATTGAATTATTAAAATAATACGAAATTAAAGAGTACAATATAAGGTTGAATTTGCTGAAATCGTTTCTATAAGTGCCAGAGAAGAATCGTGACAAATCTGTTATTATTTGAGATATTTAATTGATTTTCAGATTACTTGAAAGCTTAACGATTATTCTATAATTAGATATAATAACAGAATTTTAAAAGTATACTACTGTTATGGCATGTATTATAAATTTTCACTGGCAATTGAAACCCAGATTCCGATGTTTGTAATTTGAGATTATGCCAAAACCGTATCGATTCAAGAAAAAAATATAAAAATAGTATCTTGGTGATGTCTTTAGCAACCGCAAAAATTAATTTCTTTGTAGACAAAAAAATTATCTTAAAAAGCTTTTAAAAAATTAAATCAAAAAAATAACAAAAATAATAAAATACAAATAATAGAGTGGAAAATTACAAATAGAATGAAAAATTATATTATGAAATACTTACAAATTAAAAAAAAATTATAATAAAATAAACAGAACAAAATAAAATGTCAAAATATAAAAAAAAATTGAAAATTCGATGGAATACTAAACCTAATAAGGGAAAAATAGAGGTTAAAGAGCCACCATATTCCAGGACAATCCCATCGTCGACTAAAAATTTAAAATTTTCAACAAAACTCAATCAATGAACCAACCTAAATAAGTAGTTAATTCAGAATGAAAAATTTTCCATCTAAGTTAAGCGGTCTTCAGGTTATGTTTATTTTCATTTAAAATGGAAATATTTAAATTTTAAAACCATCTCGATATGATATGAATTGATTCTTTAATTTTTCTCTTTTTGTCTATTCTCTACCGGTCTAGAATATCAATGCTGTCATAGTTGACGGTATGATTCTAATCTGTCATATGTCTACACAAGGAGCCGTAGGTTTTCTAGTACCATTATCCCTCCCCCTCCCTCAGCCTCTCCAAGGATTGGGAGTTCTTTAAATCTCTCACGTGTTCTTTAAAACGTATACAGCATCGCAATCCATACACGGAATTTTATAAACAAGACTACTATTATGGTGGTCCTAGATAGGATTGTCCTGGAATATGATGCCCCTTTAACCTCAATTTTTCCTTTTTTAGGTTAGTATTTCATCGAAAGTTTTTCAATTTTTTTTCATGTTCTTTCATTTTAATTTGTTTTTCTTTTATTTTATATAATTTTACTTTTTCTTCTTCTTTACCTTTTTTTAGATTGGTTTATTACCATTAATGTACCAAATTTACACTTGGCACTCATGGTTCCGTGAACAGTTGAATACTATTCTAGTAGGGTGCTAATCTCACTAGATGCATAGCCAATAGATCGAAATTGGACTTTAGATCACAGCAGTGCAGTCGGCGCGACCAAGCATTGAGCTGCGGTTTCCCGCTTCGTTTATAATTTTTCCTTTTTTAATTTATATTCATATAACTTTTCATTTTTATTGTAAAGGGTTGTCCATATTAGATGCAGGAAAGTAAACTGAAATTAAAAATACAAATATTTATTTTGAAACTGTAACCTATACCATTTAGGTATGAAAAATAATATCACTTAAATGTTCACCACGATTGATGGCTTTACAGACGATGATACCATGGTCGAAATTTTTGATAACACTTTCTAACATGGTAGTTTCTATGGCATTTATTTCGGCAATAATGTTGTTTTTAAGGTCTTGGATGGTAGCTGGATTATTAACGTACCATTTTCTTAAAAATAAAACCATAAAAAAAGTCAAAAAGTGTTATCTAGATCGCATGATCTGGCCGGCCAATACACACTTGCATTTCGAGAAATTAAGTGATCATCAAAGAACGATTTCATTTGCTGGATGTTGGTACGCGTAGTGTGACACGTTGCAAAAAATAAACCTCGTTCACATCCAATCCATCAAGTTGTGGCAAAAAAAGTCCCTAACCATTGGTTGGTATCGCTCAGAATTGACGGTAATCGCGTTTCCGACCTCATTTTCGAAAAAATAAGGTCTAATAATGCTTCTCGACCACAATGCACACCAAACTGTAACTTTTTGAGGATGCATGAGCCTCTTTTGATATTCATGAGAATTTTCAGTGGCCCAAATTCGACAATTTTACTTGTTTACCGTTCCATTTAATGTGAAATGTGCTTCATGACTGAAAAGGATTTTTGATGAAATTTGAGCATGTAGCTCTGAAATAACTTTAAGGCGATCAGAAAACGAATATGACTCCATAATTAAAAATGGCAAACTTTCAACTAACAAATGACATATTTTTGACAGAAACAAAAGACGGCATCTATGTCAAAATAACGCTTACATTATGGCGCTCCAAATGGACAACCCTTTATTTTTCATCCCATTTGTAATATTTCACTGTATTTGTATTTTATTATTTTTCATTTATTTTTGTAGCCTTGAAACTTGATGAGGTATGCTAACGACTGGAGTTCTCGTCTTGTTGATAACATCCCAACAGTCGTGATTTATTTGGATTTTTCGAGATCCTTCGATAGAGTACCCAAAAGAAAACTTCTTAAGAAAATGATGCATTTTAGTGTTAAGGGAAAGTTGCCGTGGTGGTTGTCCATATTCCTTAGTAACAGGGACTTTGAGGTGCGAATTGGACAGACGTTTTCTTGCAATGCTTCTGTTCTCAGTGGTGCCTTTGGTTCATTGCTATTTCTTATATACTGTGCTGATTTGCCGTCCCAGGGCTGGTATTCTGAGGTCCTCCCTTTTAGAGAAGCGGAGCGACATAGTCGTAATCGTAGTAATTCGTATTCTCAACCGCTCCACAATACATATTACAGCGCTCCCTTTTAAAAATTTTTGTTTTATTTAACATTTGACTTTTGATTTATTTAACACACAATGCAATGTTGCCACATCTTATCGCTCCACTTTTAAAAACTCAAGTGGAGCGGTACATGGGAATACAAAATTACCACTCCACTCGCAATCAAACCGCTCCCTTTTGTGGAGCGCTCACTTGGAGGGGAGCGAGTTGAGAATACCGGCCCTGATCTTATGCCTGATACTTCTGATACTTTTTCCTATGCCGACGACACCAGAATTTACAATAATCATATATCTTCTCATGATATTCTGCAAGATGATTTGGATAAAGTGATGCTATGGTGCTCCAAAAGCTTCGATTCTTCTGAACATTGATAAATGTGTTATCATGTACACAATGATCTCGATGTTACAAGAACAAATAATCTTTTTTGGAGTAATCACATAAACAAAATCTGCAGCAAAACTAAAACCATAATGTATCTTCTTTCTAAGTGCTTTGAGACGCCCAGTCCTGCTGTTGTCAGGAAGACGTACATTACCTAAATTCAACCTCATCTCAAGTTTGCTGGGCCGGTGTGGTATAATGCTAACATGCTTGAATCTGTGCAGAGAACGGCAACACGCTTTGCGTACCCTTATCATAAAAGACGTTAATCTTTGGCGTTTGAGAGGAGATTTGATAATTACGTTTTGAGCACTTAACCACCTGTTTCCATTAGATGTGTCTCATCTCTTGGTGCTTAATGTGGATGAACGCTTGTGTTCGCTTCTTGCTTCACGAGAAGTTCAGAAGCATAGCCATGGAGCACTTCTTATCAAATTGAATCTTCTGTGTCTGGAATGGTCTTCCTGATGATGTGGTGGCAAATGGAAATTTGTTTCAATTCATTCAAGAATCGTTTGGATCTTCTGAGTCTTTCATGATAGGATTTTATTTTCGTTCTTGACCTTGACGTTCTGTAAATTGGTCAGCCTTATGTAAATATATTCTTAATTCTTTTCTCTCAATTCTTAAATCCACAACGTGTTGATGCTCACCGGAAGGCTGAGCTAAGAAATTCTGCCGAGTCTGAGATTCGAACCCAGAATTTCCGCTCTGTAACTACTTCATGATGGGATTAATTCTGTGTATCTTTTGAATCTGTGTCATCTATTGATTTTGTCACTGCCTGCTTCATTTGGGCGTTCAGTTCGTTTGTTTTTGCATTTATTTGATTATATTTTGTATATTCACTTGTTTGTATTTGAATCGCACCGTGGCCAAATTTTGTAATTTATCAAGGGTAGGATACGTCATCAACTCTCTCAATATCGAATAATAGTAGTTTAATTTATTATTGCAATTGGAAAAACTGCTAAGATACAAACAAAACTAAAATAAAAATTTGAAAATTAATCAATTCACAACAGGCACCGATGAGGTTGGACCCCATCCATGGGGACCATCAGATAATTACAATTTTCGAAATAGCTACACCCATCACAATATAAATAGCCGCACCTTATAAATGCATGTTTCTAAAGATATTTTACTAAAAAATTAAGTGCGGATATTAATCTTGCGTGCACTTTTGTTGAACACGACTACTTAAGTCGTCGCGACCTAATCGCTCCATGCGGGCTAATAGAAAAATTTAATTTATTTGTTCCATTTGTATACTAAACTTTCATAGTTTAGTTTTTAACTTGAAATTAATTTATTGAATTTTTAGCATAAAAGCTTTGCTAATTTAAATTTTCATCGACAGAATAACCTTAGAACAAGGATTTAAACCAACCTAACTACAGTAGCGGTCATGAAAATTGCGTTGGGAATTATTTTCAAATTAAAAAAATAGATATCTAGGTATATTACCTATATTCTTAATAATAAAACATAGAAAATATAGTAGAAATAGATAAAAAGTTAATAATTTTTGCTTTGAACCTCGTAAGCTCAAAAATACATACAAAAATTCATTGGGAATTGTTATTTTAATTCCGAGATATTCATCGATGCAATTTCTATAACTGCTACTGTATATTATTAATTATACTGTGGTGATAGTTGACCTTCCATTAATAAAATATTGGCTGGAAGGTTGAGTTAGCGGTCTTAAAAAGCAAATAACATTGTTCGACGTTTCGTGTTCTGCAATGATCCATTTCTAAGGCTATAAGAACAATACAAAATAAAATTACAAATTAAAACTAAAGAAACATAGAAAAACATAAATAAATCTTTTATATTTTTTATTTTCTTTTTTTCTTTCGTAGTTTTTCCTTTTGTAATTTTCTCTTTATTCTTCAATTTGTTTTTCATTTTTAATTTGTAATTTTTTTGCATTGTTTTTATAACCTTGGAATGGGTCATTAAAGAAACCGAAACGCCGGATAATTTTATTTGTTTTTTAAGACCGCTAACTCAACCATTCATCCAATATTTTATTTTATTAAACTTTAATTTAGGTTTTCAATTGTTAATCTTTACCCTCATAATCGCTACTTAAATATTGTTATCGATAACTTTTTTTTAATTTTTCTAATTATCCATTTTTATCTTGAAAAATATAAGTAAAACTCGAAAACAAAAGTTTAAAAAAATAATATGCCCATTTTCTTTCAAAAACTTCTTTTTTTATTTTTTCTAAATGTATGGTACTATAACTTTCATTTTAGTCTGTGATCCATAACAGGGCCATTCAGGGTTACGTAACCAAAATTAGAATCGTAGAGGATGGAAATTCGTACCTGTGGCACTCGAAAAACTGATTTAAAGTGTCGATTTTCACGAAATTCATAAAAGTGCTAATATTTCGAAAACAAACGACTGTTTGTTAAGGTCATATTTTTATATTCTAGTCAGTCATCACTGGGCCAATCAGCCTTCTAAGGAATGACGCTGAGTTTTGGGACACCCCGTATAAAGTACAAAGTAATCGCCAAATTAAAAATTAACTAATAATCTTACAATTTTCATAATAATAATTCATATTATCTTAAAGATCAAGCTAGTTTACGAGAACTGCACAGCTTAAGGCTAAGCTACATGGACCTAGCTGTGATTCGCGGACGCGAGATGGCGTATAAGTTGAAATCAATGTTATTTTATAATTTGTACGTAGGCAACACGTTTAACAAATTAAAATTTGTAAATTCATGCATCGTGGAACACGCACGTGATTCACTATACCCATGTCAACGCTGCTTTGCTTTTAACTGCAGTTAAAATAAGGCCAAAATCGGTTTTATCCTCTAATTCTTATTACATACAAATATAGCATTAGCATTACAATTTGTAAATTAGATTCTCATATGTTCACAAACTTTGCTACGCTACTTTTTGTTTGCGCTAACAGAAATGTAATTTCGCTAGTACAAATACGAGTATACGTATACATATCCTAAGGTTAAACTGTTTAACCTTTATAATTTATTTTCCCCTTTTGTGCAAATTTAATTTATAACTGGATTAAAATTACAAAACTAATTTTAATTTATAAGATCAAATTGTGATAGTACCTTAACAAAAGAGTTTAGAGAGTCACGACCAGGCACCAGTGCGTTTCTTTTATTTATTAAATTATTTTCCCACGAGAAATATTTCTCTGTAGAAATTAATTACAAGTAAAAAGATTGATCAGCTTCTTGACAAAGTAAAAAAAGCGAAACTATTTTCTAGCCTGATAGATACGTCGCAGTTTAATTGCTTTGCTGCTCTTCATTAATTTATCGATAATTTCAATTAAGTTTGCCGTATCTGTCTTTTCATATGCATCTGTAGGTAAACCACATACTTCCCAACCTAATTTTAATGTGATTTACGATCTAAAATTTTCTCTTGATTGAAAGTACATTCATTTAGGTTTGCCGCTGCGCGTTTCTATTTAATCCAGGAATACTTAAGATTATATCTGAAAAATGTATGTCATTTAATCAATAACCGAATTAAAATTTTTCTTTATTCGGAAAATGAGATTTTATTCTGACCTACATTTTGAATTAATAGTATGTTATACATCAAGAAAATGAAGTCAGGTTATAAAATTGTTGCCCAAACGACAGAATAAACCATGCAGTAAATTTATTTATTTACTTATAGTTCTAATTTTTAAATTTTCCTTGCAGAAGCCTCGATGAAACTTAAAATAGATAATGCACAAAATAACCAAAGGCCTTAAGAAGAAGAAAAAAGGGAAGAAATCTAAACATAAAGAAGAGGAACTATTTAAACCCGAAGAATTAGAGGCTTATAGAAAAGAGCATCAGCAAGCAGCTTCTGACGCCGAAGTAACTAACACAGACGCTCCTGCAGGTTCAAATGACGAATGGAAAAAGTTTAATGCACTTACTGCTGGAATTGACACTGTCTTAAAGAAAACCCAAGGTAAAAATCACATTCGGTCAGATCAAATTTGTAACAACCGAATTTTTAGACGATTTATCTAGAATCAAGAGTACTTCTTTTTTTCAACGTGTTCCTACTGCCAGTGAAGTAAAAAGGGAAGCAGAGGTTGTCGAAGAACAACGGTTAGTGGTTGAAGAACAACGGCAAGTGTTAGAAGAAGCCAAAGCTGAGGCAGCACTAGAATCTGGAATCGTAGAAGTTTCAGAATCTGAAAGCGAAGATGATGAAGACGATATTTTTGATACAGCATATATTGATGCAATCGCAGCTGGCGAAGTCAAACTAGCGTACATTCCAGGTAAACACTTGCAATTTTTAATTTTCCAAAAAATCAATTCGTATTTTATAGAATCACCTACCGATCAAATTGACGGTGATGATCCATTTGATACTTCAATCGCCGATAGAGCAATATTAGGGCCCGAAAGTACAAGAAGAGGAAAGAAACTCGTACCTTTAGGATCAGCTGTTGAAGTTTTAACCGGGAGAGTACAAGCTCCTACTTGTGTACCAATCAAACGACCTTCAACTAGGAGGACCGCTTTTAAAGAGCAAAATTTACTTCTTGGAAGTTTTGACAAAGACAACCAAACGGTAGCAACCGATTCATGTAAACATTTTTTTTATTTTTAACTGCCACTAAAGCTTTCATTTTAGATGATGAGCCTGACACTAATAATCAACCGAGTTTATTAGACGACGATTCGTCTCTACCGTTATCTCATGAGCCATTCGATTTAAGCAAAACACTTCATCAAATTACAACTCCTTTAGAACTATCACAAAACAGTAACGTATTAGCTAAATTTGATGTAATCGCAAAAGATGAATCTCCATTGGACGATGAATTTGCATTACTAGCTGCAGAAAGTCTTTCCAAAGCGCCTGCAGTTGCTATTTTGCCAAAGACCGTTAATGAAACTGACTCAAAAGAAAATTGGCAAGCGTTTGACGAAGAGTACGTAGATTCTTACATATCTTTACTTTTTTTACAAAAAATTTTTTCAGAAGACAAAAGTTCCCGTTAGAAGAAAACAATGCTATAGAAGACGATCCATTTGACACAACTTTTGCCGAAAATGTTGCTCCCGGAAAATGCGAACTAAAGATAATAGAAAACGAATTTTTAAGTAACAAAAACGATTTTGACTTTGATCCTCGTGCTGAAGATATATATTCAGAAATAATACGAAGGAAAGTTAGCATTCAAATAACCGATCCTGCTGGACGTGATTCTTCTTTAGACCGCATATCAGGTAAATCAAAATTTTGTTGCTTTTGTTATTTTGACATTATTTTTTGTAGAACTCGAATTGAACACTCTTCAACTCGAACATCGCGACTTATTGGGTGGTAGTATCACCGATTTATCTAATTTAGGTGAACAACCCTTAAAGCCCAACGAAACTGTCGACGAAGATTATATCGAATACTGTGATCCATTTGATACTACTATAATCGATAGTTCGACTGCGCCAGGGCAAACCGAGCTGAAATTCTTGGAAAAAGAGCTATTGGGCGACATAATAGTTGAAAATAATAATATATTAAGTGATGACGAATTTGACCCTCGAGCGGAGGAAATTCCAGAATATATACCCCAAAGTAGAAAATCAAGCAATGCAAACATAAACAGAAGTGTTGCTTTTACTTTGCCAATTCCAAATACCGGAGACGATTTATTCAATTCTGACGAAAGTAAAAAAGCTGGTAAACCTTTAACTCCGTATTACGTGCGAGCCAATTCAATTCCCGAAGAACATTTGGATAACGATAACTTAGAAGACGTCGATCCATTTGATACGTCGTTTGTATCTAATATTAAACCTGGCAAAGCTGAGCTAAAAGTGATTGAAAAAGAATTATTTCAACCAAGTTTGAAACACAGCATATCGGATCCAGATTTTGATCCAAGAGACGATAAACAAGTCGCTGCTGCTAAAATTGTACAAACAATAAGAGAAATTAATAATCCGACAACTGTAAAAGTGCAAGAAGAAAAACCAAACCATTTCGATTTGTTGACGCTGGAGAATAACGTTGTGACAAAGTTATTAACTCCTGCAGACGACAGGGTTGTAACCTTTGATGACATATCTTACGTCGATCCTTTCGATACTTCTATAGCCAGTAATATTCTTCCAGGAAAAGCAGAACTGAAACTACTCGAGACTGAGCTGATTAACAGTGTGCCCATAAAGCGGGTGCTTTCTGACCCAGATTTTAATCCCAGAGATACAGAAGCGAAGCAAATTCCAGAAGAAACAAAAAGAATTCCAAATTTTCTAGAACAAACTATCGAAACTGTTCACATTAAACCCCTTACTCCTATTATTGGTGCAAATTTTGAAGATGAATTTGATGACGTAGATCCATTTGACACTTCGATTGCCAATAATATTAAATTGGGACAAACAGAACTTAAATTACTTGAATCGGAATTGATATAAAATAATAAAAATGGACACGAAAGGAGTAAACCCGTTTTTGTTCGAGGAGGAAGATTCTCCTTCCGCCAATTCGGTACCTTCGAATCCATTTCTTATGGAAGAAGACGATTTCATCGATAATACAAATGATAATCCGTTCCTTTCGCAAACCGCCGTTACGGTGGCACCCACGTATACAAATCCGTTTGCTTTTGATCCAATGGAATTGGATCCATCTGAAGCCGAGCCCGCTATCGATATTACAACTAACTTCCAAAATATTACCAACAACGATGCAAATATAATCGATCCTTCCATAAATTTCCAAGCAAATACTAATTTTAGTAATTACAATGTTGGTAACGAACCCATGGGAAATTTAATTACCAATGCGATGGTACCACAAAAACCAACAGATTTGGATTTAAAACACACCCACACCGTTGATTCGCACATAGTAAATGAAATTCATAGTATGAAACAGGATCTTACTGATCCAAATATACAAAATGGTCCGAGAAGACCTCCACCTCCCAGACCGCCGCCGTCAAAGGAAACGCAAGATTTGCTGATGTCAGTGATGGGCGCCATGGATGCGACCAGTTCACATTTACTCGACCGAATACCTCCAACCAGAACACCAAGTCCGGTTTCAATGCGAGATTTACATTCTCCAAGTCCAACTCCCGAACCTGTATTTGCAGATCTACTAGATGTAAGCGAAACAAAACAAGAACCTCATAATCTCGAACAGGAAAGTGATCTTTTATCACTAAATGATGACAATATATGCGACATTAATCAAAATCCTTCGTTATTCGATCAAAGTCTTCCTATTTCGGCTGCATCAGTTATGCAACAAAGTCAGCCTATTATGAGCCAAAATGCAATAAATCAACAGCCTATCATCAGTCAGTCTATACAGAACGAACCCATTATAGCTGAACCAGCAATAATAAATAAACCTGCAGTTGCCCAACAACTTCCACCGAGACCTGCTCCTCCACCGGTTCCCAGACCACCCAGACCATCGCCTCCTCAAAAACCACCTCCTCCGGCAATGCCTCCAAGCGTGCCGCAAGTTCCGGTAAGAGTACCTCCACCTCTACCTCAACCTGTACACATCGAAGGTGTAAATATTGAAAATAGTCCCAACAAAATCCAAACGAATTTACAGGAAGATGACATGTTCGATATGTTTGGAGTGGAAGAAATTAAACAACCACAGAAAGTTATTGCATCCACAGCTGATATCATGAATCTGTACAGCATGACGCAAGTAGTATCGAAACCCAAAGAACCCGATTTGCTATTCGACTCGTTAGAAACTGAAGTGAAACCTTCGGTCACATTTTATAATAACGAAAACGATAATAATATTCCGGTTATAAAAAATACCGAAAATATCAATACCGTCATTACGGAACCCATCGATTCGTTAGCCAATACGCCAGTAATTCAGGACAATATTATTTCTCCCGAGCCATCGCAATCAGATTTGCAAATGGATACCAGTGACAGCCAGAGCAAAGGATCGGTATCGAGCGTGACTTTCAATCCGTTTGCCGGAAACGAAGACAATGTAAGCCCAATAAAACCTAATCAAATTCAGCAAGAAACTCCGATTATTACCGATGCGTTTAGCACAAATAATGTAAATAATATTAACCAAAATCAAGACATTTTCGGTTTAGGCCAACCGAAAAAAACGGACGACGAATTTGATGCGTTCGCAATGAAATTCGAGTCGGCTGCAAAAGATGAAAACAAAAATGGTGTTTTCGATGCTTTTACAGGCGGCGCAACTACCGACGATGCTTGGGGTAATAGTGGTGTCGTTTTTAACGAACCGACTGGTGGATTTGATAACGAAGAACCGTTCGATGCATTTTTATCTATGCAAGACATACCTTCGGTACCGCAATCAACTCCCAATAAGCTAAGTAAAGCGCCATCGCAAGATTCGGACGAAGATAAAGATTTCTCTGTATTCATAAGACCAAAAGACGATAATGCGTTTGCTAATGAAATTATGCCAGTACTCGCACCTCCACCAAGTGGTCCAATTCAGTCTTCATTCTCCGATACTTCTCCTCGATTCAATCCATTTGATCAGCAAGATCAAATTGCACCTAAGATGACTCTTCCAGATGCGTTACCAACAAGTAAGTCAAATTACTTAAAAAATAATAAAATGTCGTAATTTTTTCAAAATTTCAGACGAAATTTTACAAAGGACCGATTCTCAAGAAACTCCACCCACTCCGCTCTTCGATGACGACGTTTCTCAACCTTTGGAACCATTCCCAAGAATTCTTTACAGCGAAGAAGGATGGGAGATGCAATTACGCCAACCAAACAAGAAGAAAATTACCGGACAAAGGTAAAAAGAAATTTTAGTTCAATAAGCAATTAAAAAACTTTTGTTGTCAGATTTTGGAAAAAGATTTTCATACGATTGCTCAATCAAAGCGATTGTATTTTGTTGCAATTATTCAACCAAAGAGGGGATAAAGATCCTTTTCAAGAACTGCCATTGCAACCCTGTTATTCGGTGTCTGACATTGGAGCTCAGCAATACGACAATTACGGAAAAATATTTACCCTTAAGCTTCAGTATATTTTTTATAAGGAACGACCTGGTGTAAGACCTGGCCAAGTAAAAAAGGCCGAGAGAATAACGAATAAGTTGTCTCAGTTTGCGTCGTATGCGATTCAAGGAGATTATCAAGGTTGGTTACGTGATTGGATGGTGGAAGTGAGGTGTTAACGATTTTTCTGTGTGCAGGTGTTAAGGAGTTTGGAAGTGATTTAAAAAAGCTGGGATTACCCGTAGAACATGCTCCTCAAGTTTCGCAACTGATGAAACTGGGATCTTTGAATTTCGAAGACTTAAAACAGTTTTCTGTTGCAATAGAAGAAGCATTGTTCAAGTTGCAAGCGCACAGAGATAGGGCATTGCATTATAAAATGGAAGAGGTGCAAATTACGTCTGTAGACGAACTTTACGTGGAACAAGATGCGGAAGGTGAGTTTTGAACAACCTTTCGAGAGCATGGTAGATAATCATCTGTTTTAGGTCACATACACCGGCAAATTGCAAGGGTTCGTTTGCTATTTTTAGGATTTTTGACAGGCATGCCAGATATTGAATTAGGAATTAACGATATGAGAAGACAGGGAAAAGAAGTGGTCGGCCGTCACGATATAATACCTGTTGTTACAGAAGAATGGATTCGATTGGAAAATGTAGAATTTCATTCGTGCATACAGCAAGATGAATATGAAAATTCGCACATAATAAAGTAAAATGAGAAACGAGACATGAGAAAATGAATTAATTGGGGATCCTTTTGTTTTAGATTTAAGCCTCCGGATGCTTGCTATATTGAATTGTTGAGATTCCGAGTCAGACCGCCCAAGAATAGGGAACTTCCTTTACAATTGAAAGCAAGCATTAATGTGACAGGAAATAAGGTATTATAGCACAATTTTGCTTCGAGATAAAAGGAAAATTTAATAAAATTTACTTATTTGCAGGTTTTAATTAAAGCCGATGTTTTGGTACCGGGATTTGCTTCTAGGAAGCTTGGTCAAGTACCATGCGAAGACGTGATGATTAGAATTCCTGTTCCGGAAGTCTGGATATATCTTTTTAGAGTGGAAAAACATTTTCGATATGGATCCGTTAAATCGACCCATCGAAGGTACAAATTAAAATTTCTTTATCAACGTTTCTCCAAAAAAACAATCTTTTACATTGCAGAAGTGGCAAAATCAAAGGAATAGAGCGAATTTTAGGAACAATGGAAACTTTGCAAGAAAGTTTGATCGAAGTTACTTCTGGTCAGGCAAAATATGAACATCAACACAGAGCCATTGTGTGGAGATGCCCGAGGCTTCCCAAAGAAGGCCAAGGTAAAAACTTTCGAGTAGTCTTGGGAAAAAGAAAACATTTTTTATTTTTAGGTGCTTACACTACCCACAATTTGGTTTGCCGGTTAGCACTAACAAGTTACGATCAAGTTCCTGATCAATTAGCCGAATATGCTTTCGTGGAATTTACAATGCCAGCGACGCAGGTCAGCCATACTACAGTTAGAAGTGTCAGCTTACAAAATTCTGACAGCGACGATCCACCAGAAAAATATGTGCGATACCTTGCTCGACATGAATACAGGTTAGTATTGTTTTGTTTTTTCTCCATTCCTCCATTTTTTTTCTGCTGGTTCCAATTTATTTTGGTTCAAAAACTTTCAGAGTGGGTATCGAGCATACCGAAGGTGATACCATAGCAGCGTATAGTGCAGTGACTGTTTCCAAACCTGCACCGGCTCCAATTCAAGAGCAACCTCCAACTATAGCCGAAGATGAATCTAGCGACAGCGACGACTAAAAAGTCACCTAAGTATTTCAGCCGGTTAATATGGTGTGAAAGTTTTGTTATTAGTTTATGTTGTCTTTGTTTATTTTGTAGTAATTTTTTAATACGTAGCGAAGTTGTGCATGCTTTGTATATTGTAGCAAAACGTAATTTTAAAATTATTTGTGTTTAAATTTAAGATTTAAGAAATCTTCCATGTATTAATGTTCTAATAAATATGTTTCTTTTTTGTTTTTGTTTTATGTTTTTTTGTACGATTTGCTTGTGGCATGGCTTTGGTGTTGAGCGAATTCGGACAAGCACGGCAAGAGTTGATTGCTTAGGTATTAGGCCAATTTAGCCATTACGAATAGGTAGTTTTGGTTAGCTATTCACCTGCTGTGGTAGTCTGAGATTCAATTTTTAATTTCATAATTACTACGTTAACGTAAGTACAACGTAAAGCACATAAAACTGTCACCAAATAAGGAAAGCTTTCATCAACAGCTCCAACCTATGGAATTAACGGGCACACAATGAAAGACTTTATTTTCTTATGGATACGTTTTTTTTACGTTAATGTTACGTTAATCGCTAATATGGTAAAAAATTTAAGTATATTGAATTTTTAAGAACTAAATTGTGCTAAGCTCAAATAAGACTCGACCCAGTTGATATCCAAAAATCATAGAAATGAAATTTGATGGTTTCTTAAAATTTTGCCATATTAGAATCGGTGCGAGATATTCTTTTAAGTGAAATTAGCTCTCATAGTATAGGTATACATATAGTAAAATGGAGAACTAAAAGCTCAAAGTGAATGCTAATAAATTATTATTAAACGCTTAGAATTATATGTTGTCACCTAAATATCACAATAAATGTTCAATATGTCTCACCCTTCAATGTAAGTGATGTATTTACCGTGCGTATTCAAAAAATATATGTGTATAAATTACAATAATTAGAATAGCTTCTAGTTTAAAAAGAAAGAAGCAAAATATATTTATTGTACTATATGGTCTCAGACAATACTCACAATGGTGTATATTAAGCTGTAGGATGTAATATTCAATTCAGTATTATTTACGCTTTTAATGTTCTATGTATAGTAGACTTTTAGGTAAAAATGTTGTTTTTGTGATTTATTTCCACATATCATAATTAAGCTTTTTAGTTGAATATTTTAAAGTGTTGATATTGAAATAATAAAACACTAAGAACAGCAAGGGAACCCAAAGATTAGACTGTAAGAATTTAACGTTTAAGTAATAAATTATTATACAGGGTAGTCCAAAAAATAAAAAGTGCAATAATGAAAATTGTAAAAACATTATTTTGAAATAATGAAGGTTTTATAATTTTTTGGTTATCCTGTATGACGACGATGTCATGTATAAATCGTTAAGAGTTTGAAAAGATAGATTTTAGTCAAAAAAATAAATAAAAATAATAATAATAATAATAATAAATTCCTTTAAGTTATAAACTAATCAATTTAGTCTAAGTGTGGGTTTGATCAAGCTAAATCAATTTTAAAATAAGGATTCTTGAGGTACGTCACCACACAAGTACAAAGTACTCAAGTATCGAAAGTACCGACCAGTTTGACCTATATGTACTAACTACTAATAATTATTAATACATATAACTTTCTGTATTTTTTAAAACTTGGTTAGAAATTCGAGAAACTACTACCTGCGCAAAAAATTTTAAAATTAAATTTAATCTACCACCCACACCCCCAATTTACTTCTGGAAGTTCAAATTCTGAATAAATTTTAAGCACCTCGTATAATATGTAAGTCGATAGTTTATCCTACGTTATTATTAAAAATAAATCGAACCGTTGTTAATATATTATAATTTTTACTATATTGCTTAATAATGATATCATACGTTAACTAGTTTTAGATGTCTTTTAATTTATTTATATTTAATTTAAATCTTTTTATAATATAGAGCTTTAAGCTCTATAGTGAGTCACACGTCTAGTCATACTAAATAATAATTAATATTATTGTAATATAATAAATGTATTTATAGTTAATTATAGTACTTAATTAGAAATTAATTAATTTATTTATTTAGTTACATAATTATGTAATAAAGTAGGCGTTATTTTCTAAAACTTGTTTTGCACATTTCTTGAATTATATATTTAAAAATTTTAAATTAAACTCTATCACCGTTTATTTAATTACTTATTAATAATATGTAAATTATAACTTGAATAATTGATATGTATATTGTGATGTAAGTCAAAAAATTTCGTGTAAAAATGTTAAGTATACTTACCATATTAATTTATTTAACATAAACAAAAGATATACAAGGAAATATACTTATAGAGTGTAGGTTACGGAAATATATAATTTAAAAGATATGTTCTCTTATTTACCATTTATTCCTACATTATACCGAATGACCGACCTTACACCCGTATCCTAAATTTTATTGGACAAAATTTAGTCGACTAACAGTTATTCGACTGACTATTTGTTCGACTCAATATTTATGCGAATAAACATTTGTTCGACATGGAATTTTATACGACACACTTGTAAAGGGGCCTATAATAAACGTAAAAAAAGAAAATGCAAGCTTAGGAGTGGTATAGGGTTAAACGGGGGGGGGGGTTGAAAGGCCGTGCAAAATATATTATTATGTTTTCCGGCGAAACTTCATTTTCTATCAAATTTCCGTGAAAAATATGAAAAGCGCGAAAAAACGATTTTTTTGTTTTTTGTTTTTCATTTTTACAAATATACTTCAATTTTGATAAAATTTTGTGAAAGCATGCTTCCTTATGTCTTAAAAAAGCACAAATTTTTTTACATAAAAAAATCTAAAAGTTTTTGAGATATTCAGGTTTTCAGACTAAAACAGTTTTTTTTTTCAAAAATAAATTCTGTGGTGAAAACTCATCTTACAGAGTTCTTCCGGTGCTCATTTGTTTTGTTTTTGCATGTGCCTTTTGATGCAATAATAAAAAATAGTAGTTCCTATTTAACAACACGCTCAAAAATTGAAAAGAAAAAACTAAAATGGTTATCGCAACAATGAATTTTTCAGTAATTGTTCATAATTTGTTTGAATTTTTAAGGAAATTGAAAAACCGATTACACCATTCAATAATTGTACGTAAAAATATACAAAAGAAACTGTCTTTCATTGTTTGACCAGAAAACCTCAAAACTTCCGAGAAAAATGCGAAAAATACTTTTTTTTATGGTTGACTTTAAATTTAATTTATTTAAATATATTTAAATTTAATTTATTTAATATAATAAATTATTTAATTTATTTAAATTAAATAATTTGATTTGAACTATTATGGTAGTTTAAAATTACTATTATTAAAATTATATGGTTGTCTGTTTCCATGCACTGGCAATATACGCTTGACAAGATATAACGATTTTTACAATTTAAAAGTTTTGGGGAAACTGAAATATCTTAGCCCATAATGTTCTTGAGGTTCAAATGTGGTTAAAATAGAGCTGAAAATAAATTATTAAAAAACAATTATACGATTAATATATGGAGATTTACACAGCAGCGGATCCAGACAATTAACATAAAATATTTATTTTTGCAAAATTTATCAAACAAGAAAAATAAAAAGTATTTATTAAAATAAAGACCTAAACCTCAACAAAAATCTAATAATTTTAATAAAAAGTATAGTAGAAATAAAATTTTCCTTGCTTAAGCCCTTTACTTGAGCATAAAAAAAAACGGCTTTAAGTTTTCTGCAACAGATTCAAACCGGAACAGAGTCAAATTTGTCATAGAAGGTACCAAAAATCACAAAATTTTAAATTTTCATCAAAATGAAAAATCAAAATAAATATAAATAGATAAAATTCTAAATAAAAGTATCAAAAACTTGTTCTAGTCTAGTTTTTGAACTGCAGCTTTTCAAAAAATCCTTATTTTTATCGAGTTTTGATCAAAAACCGTTGTTTTCAGTTTTGAATGTGGGTGGCGAAAAATTGCTCGAATAACAATTGCTCGAAAAATAGTTCCTTAAATGAACAATTTCTCGAAAATCAATTGCTCGAATTTATTAATCTTTTTGATGAAAATTTTAAAATTTTGAAAATTTAAATTAAAAAAATTAAAGTCACAAAATTTATAAAAATTTAAAATCATCAGTCAGTTTTAAATGTAGTAAGTTCGAATCAAAACTCGGCGCTTTGCGCCTCGCACAGGATCTCCGCCCCCTGGACCCCCGGGTTTCTTCTATTTTAGTCTCTGACTAATGTATTAAACATGGAACATGTTTTTCGGTACCAAACACCTTAAAATTAAGTTTTAATTTTTCAAACTTTTTTTTTCCATTTTTACGGGAAAGTTTATAAAAATTTCTAAAGAAAAGTAAATTTTATTTTTCCTGCTGAACGTTTTCGTAAAAATACAAATTTTATATGAAAATTTTACCCTTTAAGATTGTATTTAAATCAAATGTCTTCCAATCGGTCTTTTAATCCGTATTTTTTTTAAAACAAATTGTTAAATAAAAAATGTTTTATTTAATTAAAAAGAAAAGAAAAAAATAAATATTACCTAAGATATTTCAGGTTTTACTGACAAACAATCAAACAAACAAACAATTTGACAAATATATGCGTCAAACTTATAACACGTCGGGAGTTAAAAATAGAAACTGTCGAAACTTTAATTTTAAACGACAACGCTTGAAAATGTATATTTGTTTTGACTCATCCTAGACATCATCCGGCGAATTACCAAATTCAGTAAACGTTGGCAGCACTGAAGTTGCTTAATGTCGCTTGTCAAAATATCTGTTGACAGTTAGCGTCATGAAAAGCCAAAACTTTAAATAAAATAATTAATTTTATACCGAATTTTAAGTTAATCAATGTAGTGTTAAGATACTTTTGTTGTTTTACGTGTTAAAAATAAAAACGCAAAATGGCTTTGCCAGCGAATTACAAACAAGTTACGATGCCAATGTCGGGCCCCCAATCAGCAAATCGTAAGATTATACTAATTAAATTTTGGAAAAGTTTCTTTCTCATATTATTTTTACTATTATGTTAGGTTAAAGTTCAAGCTAAATAATTATTATAGGTACGATTTTTTTTGTGTTTTGTTGTAAAATTTCGAGCAGGTAGTGTCTGAAAGTATTTTATGTTTTTTTTTTTGATATGGCTTGCCGATCGCATGTGTAATTCGTAAAAAGGCAGTATTATTATTTTTTTGTTACAAATTTATACATATTTTTATTATATTATAAATTTATTCGTAATTTAGTATTTAACTTAGCATGACAAGTTACATTGTTAAATTTTATTATGCTCTGCGTACCATGGTTTGTAGTAAAGTACACACCTCGGTGTGCATTTTTATATTTAGTTGTTAAGTTTACTGCAAGAAATGAAATTAGTTACAGTCATTCGTGAAGTCATGCCTGCTAAAAAACACCCGAACAAGTGGTATGAAAAGTCCACACTCAACGACTTTCAATAAAACTCTTCTCTTCATGCTCCAACTTTGGCTACACACATACACAAGTCTGTCGATCAAGTCTGTTCAAGGCAGTATGCCGACTTGCTCGAGTGTTTGTAGCAGGTTTAAAAGTCAATATTATGCATAATTATACGAACTATTAACTAATTTCATATGCTTACAGACCATGGCTCTTTTAGTAGAATAGTGCTCATGATTTGCTTTGTTTTGTGTTTGTTGTTCAGATTTGCTGTCCGCAGGTGCCCCAGTGACTTTCAACATTTTGAAAGGTAACACATACGTATTTTAATATTAACACACTCTTGTCATCATATTTGCTTCACCGTAGTCTTTAACATTAGACTTAATTTTATAAAAACAAAAAAAATAAAAATCATGAAGTTTCGTTGCTTATGCTTAATTCTCTTTAGCTTCGTTATTAAGTTAACCCAAAAAGCTTCAAAATAACATAATTTATCGTGACATTAACATGTAATAACTAGTTTCTTTAATTTTAATGTGGTCAAGTATAATTTCGGGGTTGCCATACATAACTTTTTTAAAAATCTGTTTTATGTTTTTCGTGATACTAAAAAAATTAATACTTTTGTTGTTCCTTTTAATTTGAATATTATTTAGATAGGTGATTAAACAATACAACGTATCAAAATTATCTTTTTATTACTTTTAAACTTCTTAACAAAATTTAAAAATTGCTTCTAACATAGAATCAAATAAAAATGTTCTATAATAAAGGACGGTTGTGGAACAGTCACTTAAATCAATTCAAATAAAAATAAACGAATTTGAAAAAGATTTGGTAGGAGGTGGTGGCTTTACTGAGGAACTTAAATTTTTAAAAATACCCAATATATCATTACGATTTTTTAAATCAAGATGTATTTATTTACATTTTGCTAAACAAATTTATTCATATTTCAACTCGCTTTTGATCAAAATACATGTGGCAACCCTGAGTATGGATCCTCCCGATAACACGAAATGAATATTTATATTTTTTTGTTATTAATGGGACTCATACACATTTTTTCATTAATGCAGGTGCAATTTTCATTGTAACATTATAAAGACTTGAAAACAAAATAGTAATTTCGTACATACAGTGTTACATTTCATTTCAAAATATTTTATAGGGGAGGGAGGAATCGTCAATAAGTTTTTGACTATTTAATTTCAATAACAATTTTTTAAAAGGCCGGTAAGTATTTTAGCTGGATGTGTGGTTAATATCGATTGGGTGTGTTATAATGCACGTTCTGGGTAGATCTTTTTTTTTTTAAGTTTGGCCTGGTCATCTAAATTCATTCATTCAATACACAACCATTTTCAAACTGTCAGTACCAAGTTTAGTACGCATTGAAATTGGTTGTTTGATTTGTTTGGTAAAAAATCTCAAAAACTACTTTAACGCGCCTTTGTTATGATTTTAGAACGTTTAAGAGCGTCCAGCAATGCAAACAGCGGAGTCAATGTAAGTTGGTGTGAGTGCTGTGTAAAATTAAA
Organism: Cantharis rufa; assembly: GCA_947369205.1. Classification (NCBI taxonomy): domain Eukaryota; kingdom Metazoa; phylum Arthropoda; class Insecta; order Coleoptera; family Cantharidae; genus Cantharis; species Cantharis rufa. Next base: position 30,176,602 of record OX376306.1, on the reverse strand, counting down.
GTTAAAAAAAGTTTTTGCAGAAAGAGACCAATCCTTTCGTTACCACCGCCAATGGACATTCGGGATTTTTACCGCAAAAAGCAGGAAAAAGTGCTGCTGTAAGTGTTCTTATTTCATTTTAAGTTACAAAGTTGGACATTAATCATTTTAGAATGATCCGCGCACTCTGAAACCACCCAAAGCGCCCGAAAAACCTCTTATGCCTTATATGCGTTACAGCAGAAAAGTATGGGATACAGTTAAGGCACAAAATCCAGAACTGAAATTATGGGAAATTGGAAGAATCATTGGACAGATGTGGAGAGATCTCCCTGAAGAAGATAAAAACGACTTTATTGAAGAATATGAAACTGAAAAGGTGATAATTTATTCAATTGATGTGAAGAAATAGACTAATTTGTAAATTTTAGGTTGAATATGAGAAGACACTCAAAACTTACCACAACTCTCCGGCCTATTTGGCTTTTATGGCAGCGAAAAATAGAGCTGCTCAATCGAATGACGAACGAGAGACACACGACCGTGGTAGTGCAGCTAAACAAGCCGCAGCTGCTGACAGACGAATCGACATTCAACCGGCTGAAGATGAAGATGGTAAGTTTGAAAGTTACCTTCAAACATTCTATTTAACAAAAATCTTATTTGTAGATTTAGACGATGGTTATTCTGTAAAACACATTGCTTATGCACGCTATTTGCGTAACCATCGTTTGATCAATGATATTTTTTCTGAGACCGTTGTACCCGACGTTCGTTCAGTCGTGACAACAAACAGAATGCAAGTCTTAAAACGACAAGTGCAGTCACTAACCATGCACCAGAAGAAATTAGAAGCCGAATTGCAACAGATCGAAGAAAAGTTTGAGACTAAGAAGCGCAAATTTGTGGAAAGCAGTGATCAATTTCAAGAAGAATTGAAAAAAGTAAGTGTTACTTATTTTTGCAATTTCACAAAGACTTACTTAGATCAAACCTTGGATTATGTAGTATCGATAGCTACTTCCCCTGATGGTAAAATTAAAAATAAAGAGGATGTACCTTCAAATTTACTGCAATTCTCAAAATCAGGTTGTAAAATAAAACCACCTTTTTTTTCGCACTTGGTGGAATATGATATCAAACAATAATTGCCTTTGTTTTGTAGTTTTCTTTAAATTTAAAATTTTTAGCATTGTAAACCTGCAGTAGATGAGGATACTTTCCATAAAATGGTTGAAAGACAATACGAGTTGTTAAAGAAAGAAAGGTTAAAGATTTTGGAGGAACAAAAAACCAGAACAGTGGAGCCAACCCCTGTTGAGAGTGCAACTATGAATGGACCGGCAAGTAATACAGCTAAGCCAGTCGAAGATGTAAAAGAACCTTTGCAAGCCGAAGAGGTAATAACATTTTTGTTTTTTGTGTTGGAGAAGTAAAATTTTGAATTTTTTGCAGAAAACTCCAGAATCGGAAAAATCGCCAGAAACATCAAACGAAGCACCTTCTGAACAACATCAAATGACGCCAGCACATGAAATGAAAAACGTGCCAGCTCCTCCTCCACCACAAAATCAACTGCCTGAGCAGAATATACCACCTCCGATGGAACAACCCATATCTCAACAACCTCCAATGCAACCCCAGCAGCATTTGGCTCCACCTCCTCCACAGCATGGAATTCCACCACCGGCAAGTCAACCCAATTTACATCATTCCAACACTTTGCAACCGGTTACGCCTCTGCCGCCTCATAATGCACCACCACATGGCATATCTCCATTAGCTGGAGCACCGCCTCATCACCCTGCTGCACCACCACCACCGCCACCTCATCATGGTGCTGCACCTCCACCACATCATGCTGCTCCACCACCAACACAAGCTCCAATGATGCCACCAGTGCAAGTTCCATACCAACAATATCCTGGTGGCACACCCCAATCGGTACCATTACCACCAAGACCACCACATCCAGGGTACGCCTACCCCCCTCAACAACCAGGCTATCATCAACCTTATCCACAATATCCACATCATCCGTATTATCATCAAGGCTATCCTCAATACCCACCACACATGGCCCGACCACATCCCTTCCCACATGGAGCCGGTAATGAAGGACATCCACCTGGACCAGAAGGTCATGCACCACCACCAATGTATGGTGGACCTCCACCACCTAACATTGAAGGAGAACGACCAGCAGGAGAAGATATGCCACATAACAGTCATATGGCAGTGGGAGAAGCAGCAATACCAATGGAAGAAGGCAAAGGTAAATAAAATAAAAATAAAATCAAAGAACCATTCAATTAAATCTTGAATTTTAGATATGAAAGGTGATGCCCAAGAGGAACGAAAAGATGCAGAATGAATTACTTAAAAATGGTGTAGGAAGGTTTCATTGTATCATTTTAGGATTAAACTAATATATTATACAAACGTATTATGTACTTTAATTAATATTTTGTTTTATTAAACGAAATTAAAAATTCAGGTACCTTGACCATATTCTATTATCACAGGTTTATTTTTGATGTAACTCCCATTAATATCCTCCAGAGCTTTCCCAGCAATGTCTGCATCTATTTAAAATAATTATATAAGAAATAGTTTATTTTAATGTTATATAATTTATTAAATTACCTTGAAACGTGATAAAAGCTTGCCCCCTCATTCTTCCCTTCAGTAATTTGTAAGTGACGTTTTTGCTTTCATCAAACTTTTTAAATATTTCCTTTAAGTCCTCTTCTTTAACATTGTTGGATAAATTTTTTAAATATAAAATCTATTAAAAATAAAACAATTTAACTACATAAATTGCAAATTTTTGAAGTTCATTCAAAACATGAATAAAACGGAACAATTAAAGATTATTTTGTTAATAGGAAAATATAACTAGGGTTTTGATATGTAGAGGGCTTCCCATAAGGAAGGAAAAGAAAAGCAAAGAAGTACGAAATTTCTATATTTAAAATTTAACTTCACATAGTAAAACTATTATATGTTTACTCAGTATTTAAATAATATTTTCTGGTTAGTTGTGAATAACGAGATATATTTACCTTTGAAGGACTGCCCACTTCGTAATTTTTAAATTTTGGTAATAACTTAATTTCATCAAAATTTAATTTGGGTTTCATTTCTAAATTCCTTTCCTCAACTTCTGCCTTATTGAGTTTCACAATTTCGCCATTCTTTATTGTATAATAATTTTGTTGTTTGCAAGAATAAACTTTTTTTTCAAATATTTTCGGTTTTTCTTCACATTGTTCCTTCAAATCCCATTTGGAATTCGTTGGAACTGAAATATTAGTTAGTTTAACTTGAAAATTATTGGTCGTGATTTCGTTTTTATTTAGATTATTAATTCTGTTGCATAATTTTCTAGCTTTTCTTCTAATTTTGGTTACATTTGAAGGCTCGGGCTCCGAAAATCTGCTTTTTTCAATTTCTTCAATTTGGTCCATTGGATGTGGTAAAATTGGAACTTTAGATTTTTTATTTTCCATTACAAATTTCATTAATTTCGTTTCCATGCTGTCGGGTTTCACGGTAAGACCATAATCAAGTAAAGAAGGCTTCTCTTCCTCCTGTCTTAAGTTGAAAAATTTTAATCTGATAATTACTTCGATTTTTGCATTAAAAAAACTTACATTGAATTAGACAATTTTTCTTTGTGCTTCCTCACCATGACGTTAATATCACACAATCTTTGTTTCAATAAAGAACCTTCCCAATTCTTGTGCTTTGTCGACAAAAATTGTTCACCTTTCAAACTATCGAAATATAATTCGATATCCATTTCGAACAAACCGGCAGCTTTAAGCATCTCCACTTCTTCTACATGCTGTGTAGTTTTCTGAAAACAATGTAATGTACTGGTACCCGAGATGTAATCACCTAACGGCTCTAATCCAATTGCTTTAGTAAATTCATTTCCTCTCGCTAATTCCCTGCAAGTAAACTAATCAGAGCCTACGTTTTAAAGTTAAAAATTTGCAAGTTACCCCTGTAATGTTACTTTGGTATTGAGTTGATTTTGAGACAACTGTTTGACGAAAACGTCAGCATCAGAAATTAACTTTTTTTCGGGTGGCTCGTCATCTAAATTTGTGCACGCAAAATGACGCTTCCGTATTTCGGACATTTAAAATTTTATAGACCAACAATAAATAATTTAAAAAATATTTAAGTGAGGTTAGATTAACCTTGACAGTTCTATTGTTTGTTTACATACAAAACTCTAATGTACATGGTGGTTCATAACGGTACGCGACAACTAGGCGAATCCCACTGGGCGATTGGTAAACTAGGCGGCGGTCAACTGGGCAATTGGTAAAGTGGGCGATTGGTAAACTAGGCGATGGTCAACTGGGCTATTGGTAAAGTGGGCGAGGGACAACTGGGCGACGGGTAAACTGGAAACGGTCATTCAGGGCATTCAAAAAAGAAAATGGCTATGATATATTTATGTAACATATATAAATAAAATTATCAATAATGAGCTAAAGTAAAACAATAAAACACTTAGTATTCAAGCTTTCGAGAATCGAAACTATACTTCATTTCTTGAAAAAGAGAAGATTAAATTCTCGAAAGCTTGAATACTATGTGTTTTATTGTTTTACTTGAGCTCATTATTGATAATTTTATTTATATATATTTCAAGAGCTAATAATCTTATTAGCTTATTTATGTAACAGGTATCTACTGATAATTTCCTATAAAGCCAATAACAATTTCAAAGATTTTAATTTCTTTTTTTTTGCTTGCTGTATTAAAATCGCGAAAGCTATATATTAATGTAAAACTAAGTTTATTATTATTTATCTATTTATTGTAAAAAAAAACTAAATTTCTTAAAATAATTAGTCCATTTAGTCCAGGATATCCCACGTAGGTATTCAACGACGTTGTTACGATCGTAACTTATAACCTTATTCAGGATTCTTTCATCTGCTTGTATATAACGTCTCCTTTTTGTTGTTACTTGGTGACCAGCAACTTGTCGCTCGTAATCTACATCGTAACTTTTTTGAATTTTTTTCAACTTGTTAATAAAATTCCACAAACTAGGGTGAGATATTCCACTACCAAAACCTAATTGCATTTTACGATGGCATGCTTCTGCAAAATTATTGGTCCTATCGGTTCCGTTTAGAGTTCGTTGATATACGGACCAAATATCAGAAGAAAATGTTGAAAATGAAAATGTTTTATTTTTCAGTGCACTTTTTTAATTTTTTTATATAACTTTTTATTTTTGAATTTTTATAAATAATTTATTGTTTTTTCGCCCACTTATCCGTCGCCTAGTTTACCTATTGCCCAGTTGTCCGTCGCCCAGTTGTCCATTGCCCAGTTGTCCGTCGCCCAGTTGTCCCTCGCCCAGTTTACCAATTGCCCAGTTGTCCGGCGCCCAGTTGTACGCCGCCCAGTGGGATCCGCCTAGTTGTCCGTGTCCGGGTTCATAATGTGAGTTGTAGGAGTCTGGTATTCTAGTAAAAAAACATGTCCTAGTACACAATATAATTATATAAAAAAAATGGAGGGAGACACTGTAGGTCAGTTGTATAACAGAAGATTATTTTCGGAAGAGTTAACTCAGGGTTAACTTTGATATTGAGCGCTCTGATTGGATTAACAGTGAGTTGATCCTGGGCATAGATAAATAACAATACACAGAGAACTCATGTATTTGACAATTTTATTGTAATATCATATTATATTCCATATTTTTACGATAACTTAAGGTCAGTAAACACTTAGTTTAGAAAAATTAATTTAGAAAATAATCAATATTTAAGTTTCGATTTTTCATGCAAAAACACCTACACTGACTGCAGAATTTACTAGCTACTGTAGTTCTTTGAAGTGGGCGGGGCTAAACTCCATTCTATTAAGAGTACGTGTAACCCATAGAGAAGCAAGAGTTGAGTGTAACCCAAGTAAATAGTCAACTCTGTGTAGTTTTTTTTAATAGCAGAAACAGTAAATTTTGTATTTGCTATTATTGAAAACTTTAACTTCCTGTATATATTTTTACTATGTCATCATTGTAAAATTATTATAAATCTTTTATAATTTGAATAGTGATCCAGATAAAGAAGATAACTTTTATATTATACTTGCAAAGTTCTACGGCAGATGATTCTAAAACAATAAAAAAAAATTAGTTTGTAAGAAAGCCTTTATAACCTGTAAGTAAAAAATTACCTGTTTTTGACAATGAATTATACGAAATATCTTTCATTATAGAAGTACAATTTGTACTATTGGAATATTTGCAAATGTTTAGATACTCTAAAATCAAACGTTTAGTTTCGTGGTAATTATACCTACACCCTAATTTAAATTTACCAGATTTTGATTGCTTGGTTTTACATAATCCTTCATATTTTATACTGCGTGGACTGCATAAACTACATGGCTTTCCGATAGTGTATATTCTTTTATTTGGCAAAATTGCCTGATTATAAAAGCATACAAGAAGAAATACTTTCTCATCAAATACGTCGTAATCTAAAATAATCATTGTTGAAAAGTTTTCATTTGAAATTGTTTACCAAGTTCTAATTACAAAAGCGGGATCTTGCACAACCAAATTGGGAAGCTTTGGAGTACACAAGCTGCATAAAATTACGAATCCTGCAATCAATTTATTAAATTAATTCTTCCTTAATATCTGCCTAATTACATACATGGACATCGTATAATTATGATTCCAATTATAAGAAGCTATATCACTTGGAGCGACATACTTAATATCCAAATAAATATCTTGCATCGTCATATTGTACGAAAATATTTTCGCCGTTGATTGTTTCAAAATTTGTCCAAGTTGATCTCCATCTAAAATTTCTCTAAATTAAGAGATAAGAATAAAAAAAGAAGTAAAAAAACTTTGGAGATTGGAGTATGCACATACCCGAGTTTTTAAAACAAGCAGGTTTCTTTAGAATATTTGGACATTGATTTGCCCAACACTGAGCTAAAAATTCGAGTTCTTTATCCCAAACCTAAAATCATATATTAAATTTCAAATCCTGTTTGAAATGGAAAATCATACCAATTCCTTCATATCTGCTGCAGTTGGCAATTTAACGTTGTCAATATTAGGTAATACCCTTTTGACTGCTATTTTATTTCTATAAAAGTTGTGGAGCTCTACGAGCAGCTTTTTATCCGACGAGCTGATTGAATGGTGCTCGTACTCTTTACAATGTTTGGAAACGTGACAATCCTGCAAATTTGTATTAAATCAACTTAGCAGCCGCACATACATTTACCTTCTTACATGTCTTAATAAACACACTACATTTGATTCATTTTTACACTTGTATTTATTGGAACAAAAGTTAACTGTAGCACAATTAGAAAATTCAATCAAAAGAAGTAAAAATAAAGAAGTATATTTCCAGGCTTGAAATGACATTACGACACTAAATTGCGTCGATTAGAGATAACGTCAAGGCAACCATAAATAGAAATTTACAAAATCTTAAAACAAATTTTATTTTTGAATATTAACATTAAGACCAGAGCCATGCTTATAACGTTATAACAATGAAAATCATAAGCAGTTCGGTTCTTGGCCAGTCCAAGACTAACTTTGATTCTTATCAAAAGAAATATATATGAACAAACTTATTTAAAATAAATCTTATATAGAACAATGTACACTTTTTAAACAAAATCTTTCAAATGTTCATTGGTTTATCACCAACGATTCATCTTCACTAAAACTCTCGATTCGATTGGAAGCACCTTAAAAAAATACAGTTAGATCTAGAATTCATAAATTTTCATAATAAAATCACTTGAATGTGTTGAATCACCGTCAGTACTTTCATTGGCAATCGTCGCAAAAGAATAATCCAAATTGCATCTTCTCGCTCTTAAAAACGTAATGACATCCACAATGTGCTCATTTGATTTGTGTTCTTCGGCCATTTCAGATAAAATATAATTGGCCCTAAGATATAATTCGTTAAATTGAAAATAATAATTATAATAGGTACATATTTATGGCAAACATTTATAAACTAAATCCAGGAAGAAAGACAAGTGTGGATCTACTTACGTATCATTTCGTGTCTTACGGGTCAGTAAACCTAAAAATGGCTTGATGAAGTTCAACATGAAGTAATGCTCAACACGTGGTAGGATAAACTGTAATCCCAAATTTACAAGTAAGAGTGTTTCCCTAGGGCAATCACTTAAAAAGGCCTGGAATTGGCACGACAGTTGCTAGAAATTAAAAATAAAATTATAAAAAAAGATAAAACCCAAAATAAAATTACCTGTAAATTACGACAAGCATCCGAGTCTTCTTGAGAAATACTAATATAACAATACTTGATTGTGTGCAAAATCATTACTGCAGGAACAACTTTTTCTTTACTTAACAGCATGATGTGTTTCTTTATTAGATCGCCATATTCTACATAATGCTGAAAGGAAAATGAAGTTAATCGAAAAAAATTATTGTAAACCAATTACTTACAGTGTAGAAATACTTATACAGTTTCACATATTCTAAAATGTGAAGCGCATTACAAAAAACCATTTGCAATACATTAAAAAAATTATTTCTTTTTTCGTCAAGTGTAAAATCATTTTCACTTTCAAAGAAATATTCCTGTGCAACTATCATAAAGGTTGGCGTCTGAATAGGTTCCAAAATCATTTCACTCATATGCGGTTTGTCATCCAAAATGGAATAAACGGTTTGGTTAAAATGTAAGTGCACTTCACACAAGTATTGAAAAATCTAAATGAAAAAACAAACCTTTTACAAGCTAAAAATTTGTTTATGTTATTTACCGTGTACTTTAACGAACGAATTTCGGTTGAGTTCAGCACCGTAAAGCAGCTTTCAATGTACCTCTCGAGGTTTGCTTTAAGTTCGATCATAAAATTATTCAGCTGTTCTGTATAATATTTACTGTCAATTATTTTCTTCCATTTGTGGTATAAGTGAAGCAAGCAACATTTAAATAGGTAAGTTCTTGTCTAAAATTAGGAATAAGCAAAAGTGCAAATCAAGAATATTTAGGTTTACCTTTGTGGTAACATTCTCTTCCAGTTTGACAGCCTTATCAAGCATGAAAGAAAAATTCATTGAATCAGACAAATCATGGTAGTGATATAACATCAGAAGCTTCAAAAAACTCTGCTCCATTATGAGCTTCTCATTTTCGTTAACAATTTCGTTCTAAAAATATTTTTTAGTAACTGGCAAAGACTTTTTTCCAACTTACTTCATCAACTTGTTCCAAATGATTGGTAGATTTTTGAACGACCAATTCTGTTACAGCAATAATTACACCCAAGTTTTGATCGTAAGAAGGACTTAAAGGATCGATCAAAAGATAGAAATACTGACTGATATATTTTAGTAATATTTCGTCATTACATCTAAAAAACAGTTGTTTTGTATCTTCTAAAATGTCTTGTATGTGCTAAAGAAGGAAAAATATTGTTAAAGTTTATGAACGGCGATATTTTACGACTCACATCTCGAAATCTGTTGAGCGTGACGTCCTTAAAGTTGATTTCAGTCAATACACCGTAAAATTGACGGAGGCAGTTTAAATTAGCACCAAATTTTCTTTGAAGCCTAGGGAAACCTCTTAGGAAAATATCTAAAGGTTTGTACACGTCATTTTTATCAATCTTTCCTTTGGAAGAGGGTATTCTGGGACCTTTTCCCGTAACGACTTGCTTAATACTCTCACAAAGCAGTTCCACAAGGATAATTTCTTCTTCATATGGTAATGTGTCGTTTCTTAAAAGTAAATCAACCATAAAATCCCAGTCTTTAAATTCAAGCAAGTGTGGCAACATAGACTCAACTAAGAGTGGCATACTTTTTTGGTGCTGCAATTAAAAAAAAATTATAAAATACTTTCCAAATTGTTGACCAACTCAATTTCACTTCTATTAGGATGCTTTAATTCTTTTTTATTAAGAAGGAAATCCTTTTAGCCAGTTGAAAATTTTGAAAAAAGTTTTATTGTATAAATCACAAATCGTCGGCTTGGAGCAAAAACAAGATAACTCCAAAATGATAGTTTTGAGATAATGCGACTTGAATGTTGAGTTGACAATGTAAAAGTATACAAATTCAAAACTAAATATCTTAATAAAAATTTTATTAGTGTTAGTACAATTATCTGATTTTGCCAGAACGTAGTTGAGTATGATTCGTATCCAATCGTGTAGATAACTCATTTTGTCCAAAAATGGAGTTATCTTGTTTTTGCTCCAAGCCGACGAAATAAAACATTTCAAAAATACAAGGAGTAAATAGCCAGTAAAATTTCTGTACACAAGACACGGAATTCCAAAGATTTCCAACGAATTCTAAGGAATTCCAAAGACTTCCAAGGAATTCCAAAGACTTCCAAGGAATTCAAAAGACATCCAAGGAATTCTAACGATTTCCAAGACTTCCAATGATTTCCAAAGAATTCCAACAATTTCCAAGAATTCCAGTGATTTATAAGGAATTCTAATGAGTTCAAATCAAAGTGCAATCTAAAGAATTCCAATGATTTCCAAGAGAATTCCAAACGAGTGTACACAAAATTTTCGGGATATTTACCCCTTGAGTTGACTTCTTGACTTAATTCAAATTTAAAATTATCTGTTGGAAAATTGTTCAAAAAGCTAACGTAACTTCGTGCTTTGGCTGAGCAAGTGCTGCTCATGTAGGGGAACTACATTGTTTGCTACCAGTACGGTAACAAACAATGCAGCAAAAAATAATTCAGTTAATAATCAAATCACTTACCTCAGCTACATGTCTATGCATTTGTATGATGTACCGGATGATGGCCAAAGTACCACAGTTCTTGTCACGATTGAACGAAATAATTTCGGCATAATATTTTCCAGCGCTGAACGCAAGTGAATAACTTGCATCATATAAAAGCACCATAATTTTAACTTTATTAAGAGCCGGAATTTCGATTGCAGAATCTCTGAAAAATAAAAATTGAAAAGTTGTAACCCAACTTGAAAATAGTAAATTGTACCGTCTAATAATTTCTGTGTGGACGTCTACAGCAATAGCAGCCACTTCATTGTTTATATCACAAACTCGCCCACCAACAATTACCAACAAGTTATGCAGTGACGATTCGTCCAAAATTTCCTTCAAATTATCAAGTTTCGCAAATTCTTTGCAAGTTTTAATGGCAGCTTTGCGTAACTTTCCCATCTACAAAACAAAAATGTCAACACAAATTCATGTGTAAGAAAACCTTGAAGTACCTTATTGCAAATTACTTTAGTAATCAAAGACAAATAAGTTTTCAAATCAGTGGCAATAACAGAGAGGTTGATTTTAAGCCAAATTTTTATTTCATCCATAACAGCAATAAACATTTCCCTAAGGGACGAGTCAGTTTTTGACCTACAACAGTAAAGTTTTAATGTATTTTGTTCAATAATAAAATAGGTTTACTTACAAGGCAATGTTTAATACACCAAGCAATGCAGTGACAAAACGAAAAGCAACATTTTTCTTAATTTCCAAAATCTCTCGATCTTCTGAACTCAAACTCATATTTTCTAAATCAATCTCAATATTCGCTTGAAATTTCTTAGCAACAGTGTACATTTTAGAAACTAGAAAAATGTGTTTTATTATTATTAGCTATAAGTATCACGGTGAGAAAAAAAAATTACAACTTTCAAAATCTTAATTTTCGTACTTCAAAAAAATGTTTAAGATAAAGGGTTGATTCCAGCCGAAGTTATTGCAAACAAATTTGAAGCACAAGACCACAAATTTTTACAGTGTTTTCAAGATCTAAAGATATCCACAGGCTCGCCTGGGCTGACATGCCTTTCAAGTAACAAATATGTCTCGGCATCTTTAATACTGTATTTGATAGACATATTTATAGCTTATAGGTAGTACAAGCAGAGAAAAAGAGGCTGAAAATCTCTTTCGTGTAATTGAAAAATTAACTAGAAAACTTTGTAAAAATCAAATTATTTGAGTCTCTCCAAGTGGATAAGTGGAAGCAAAATGATGAGCAACAGAAGAAAATCAGAAATTTCCTCCAAAATAGAGTTAACAATTTTTTTGAAAGGAGAAAGTACTTTTCCATTATTTGTTTGATAAACTGTAGACACTAGCTTTCGAATGAAATCTGAAGCTGAGCACCGCCAAATATAATTTAAAATTATACTAACCTATGAAGCCACAAGTAGAAACTGTCGATTTAAGATCTAGACTAATAAAAATTATGAAAAGGTACAAGAAGTGCTTGAGAAAGTCGAAGTAAAAGAATATGTCGGTTCTGCTTAGAGCAATCATCAATTTTTCCACAAAGTCATATACATGTTTTTGCTTTTCCAGGACCCATCCAGTTGTGAACTTGAACAAATACTTCGCTGTCACCTTAAAATAACAAAAATTCAGTAAAATATTATAAACAAAAATTTAAAATTAACAGTTAACAAACCTTTTGTATCATTGGAACGTTGTGTAAAATGGTTAACCTCAAGTTCTCAAAGTTGTAATCCATGTTATACTTGGTAGAAACATCTATGCTTTCGAATCCACAAATATCAATAAAAAATTGAATAAGTCGATAATTGGCCGCTTTATGATCTTCACGATAAAGCTGAGTCCAGTTCCAGACATGCTCCTTTAAAAAAACGTAAGTTGGTAATCTTATTTCAAATTATTTAAAAAACTTACATCCAAATTATTGGGATGGTTAACAACCAAGTAGTATAAAGAATTTTCATTTCTCGGTTTAAAGGTGTGCCAATCTTTACAGGTATATTGGTTCCCTTTCTGTCGCTTACGTGGAGTTTCCTCAGGGTCATCATCTAGACAGATAATTAAGATATAGTATACAACAAAATTTATAATAAAACTTTTCTACCGCTATAATCGGAAGCATAATTCTTATTGCTGTCACACCGATCGGTCGAACTACTAACAACTTCGTCTTTTTCATCTGGAATACTTTTCAAAGACGAACGGTTCCTTTGACCACCACGTCGGTGTGGTGGTTGAGGTGTTATAAAAATCGAAGATATATCTGAACAAACTAACTCTTGCATTTGGTTTGGCTGGTGACCAACCATGGGCGTACTGGAGGCATGAGAAATTGCGGTTCCGTGAACGCTTAAAATACTAGGTCGAGGTCCTGCATTTTCGCGAAACTGTATGTTCCCATCAATAACCGCTACATCAGTATCGTTGGTTAATAATTGGTTACTTGAACCTACAGAAGAACTTGAAGTAGACATTATTTTATTAACTCACACACAAAGACACAAATAATAAATGTTTTTCTAAAAGAAAGCGCCAGCGCTTGACAAATGTAACCTGTCAGCCATTGATAAAAAAGTTTTATAATGTTAAAACCGTTAAAACAAAAGCGCGCGATAAACTCTTCGCGAATGATCCAAAAATTGTCATTGGTTACAAATTGCGCGACTGCCGACAGTCCATTGGTGCTTAGTATACAATGCGCAGATAAGCTGCGTACAAAAAAAATGATGACAAATTTTAGGGCAATTATTTACTGATGAAAATTGGAAAATACGTGAGCGGTGAGCTCGAAATTCTGTCCAGCGAAAACTTGAAAAAAAAATCTTCTCGTGGTTAAAGGGGTGTCCAACTTGTCATTTTTATAAAAATAAAAAAAAAAACATATTGTATTTTTTTAATACAATTGAATTTTCTAGAAATTTTCTAGAATTTTCTAGAAAAAATTCCCTGACTTTTCCAGGTTTTCCCTGACCAAAAATTAAAAATTTCCCTGACTTTTTGATAAATCGGAAGATAAATGGTACCGAGAAATTACATTATAAAAATAAATAAATTTATTTTACAATTTTACAAAACAATTAAATTTTCTTTTTTAAACTTTCAATTTTCGATTTTATTTCCAGATTTTACATAAAAAAAAACTTGAAAAAAAAATTTTAATTTTAAAATAAATTATATTTTCAAATTTAAACATTTTATTTTTCCCTGACTGAATATTTAATTTCCCTGACTTGGAGCTAAAAATAAAAACTTCCCTGAATTTTCCCTGACAAAATTTAAAAATCTTGAATTCCCTGACTTTTCCAGGTTTTCCAGACGAGTGGGAACCCTGTTTAAAGTTAATAGTCCAGTCAATGAAGGTCCGAATTCTGTCCTAAAGCATCGATTTACTTGAAATTTTCACAGTAGGTAAAAATTTACGAAAGGACGAAATAATTTCGGCACGTCACCGATTACGAGTTTAAAGAAAATTTATACATAAAGTATAAATTATGATGTAGCACAATACCTATGAATCTTTGAAAAGCAAACGCGCGCGAACGTTCGGGTCCGATGCGCGGGGTGGAGGCGGGGCGTAGTTGATATGCTAGCGCGGGGAATGTATAAAAAAATAAAAACAAACGAGGTGCAGTGCCCGCGCAAATTGTTTGTTTACGCAAAAAATAGTTGAATTTCATTGTGTTATTATCATTAAGTTATTATTTGCTGTAATTTAATATGGCTAGTTCAGCAAAGAAACTAAAAGTGCAAAATAGCAAGGATATTAGAGAATTTCATACTTGGTGGACTGATAAATTCGGCGTGATTAATAAAGGTGACAAAGCAGTGTGTGTTTTATGTTCTGGCACCATGGTATGTAGAACATCTTCCGTTAAACGGCATTTTGAAACAAATCACAAATCCATTTGTCAAAAAAGCGAAGCAGAGCAAAAGGAATTTATTGCGAGTGCTTTGAAAGACAGAAACAAACAGTCAACATCAATAAATAAATTTGTTGGCAAAAATTGTCGTACAAGTGCGGCAAGTTACACGGCTGCAAATGTCATTGCTCGGCATAGTAAACCCTTTCAAGAAGGCGAGTTTTTAAAGGAAGCCTGGTTAGCATGCGCGCCTTATCTTTTTGATGATTTCGAGAATAAAAATAAGATAATTCAGCGCATCAAAGATACTCCTTTGTCCAGAAACACAATAAAGGAAAGAATCTTAAAATTGGCTGAAAATGTTACAGAGCAACAAAAGCTTGACATTCACTCTGCTTCATTTATATCGCTATGCCTCGACGAAAGCACTGACGTCACAAAATCTGCACGTTTAGCTGTTTTTGCTCGATACTGCGTAGGAAACGTCATTAAGGAGGAATTAATTGCGATAAAATCGTTACTAACAACTACAAAGGGCGCAGATATTTGTACGGCAGTTAAAAATTCGATAGTTGAAAAAGAAATTGATATAAAAAAAGTTGTTTCTGTAACAACTGATGGTGCTCCGAGTATGGTGGGTAAAAAAATTGGTTTCATAAGTTTATTTCAAACTGAAGTAGGACATTCGATTCTTGAATTCCACTGCATCATTCACCAACAAGCCTTATGCGCTAAGAGCGGTTTAACATCTCTTGATAATGTTATGGCAGTAGTTACGAAAATAGTCAATCTCATCTCTGCTCAGGCTTTAAACAAGCGAAAGTTCGACGCTTTGTTGGATGAAGTCAACTCCGTGTATAATGGCTTACTGATGTATAATAATGTTCGGTGGCTGAGTCGTGGTTCTGTACTTGAAAGATTTGTTGAATGCTTGGAAGAACTCAGACTGTTTCTGCAAAATGAGGGAAAAATTGAACAATACCCACAGCTTTTGGACGTCATGTGGCTTTCAAAATTGATGTTTTTTACAGACATATGCCAACACTTAAATACGTTAAATGTGAAGCTTCAAGGCACAAACAAAACAATAATCGTCATGATCGATCTCATTCGCGCCTTTGAGGCTAAACTGCAAGTTTTCAGAAACGATATTATCGCAAAAAACTACAAGTATTTTCCATACTTGAAAAAATATATCAATGAATCTGTTATACATGAGACAACAAATGCAGAAAATATTACTGAGGAATTTATCTCTGTGATTGATTCTTCAATTAAGGAATTTTCAACAAGATTTTCTCAGTTCAAAGAAATATCAGAAACGGTCAAGTTTATTATGCACCCAGATGTAACGACCTTTCATACACTGAACTTCTCCCAGTTCGATTGGTTGGAAATTGAAGATTTTGAAATGCAGCTGATTGATTTCCAATCTAGTTCAATTTGGGTACAAAAATTCATAGACATGAGAAGAGAATTAGAGTTAATTGAAACAGAAAGATTGACCAGTAATATAAGTAAAGATGCCAATAATAAAATTTTAGAAACCTGGAATGCGTTGCCAGAAACGTTTAATTGTTTAAAGAAGCTGGCTCACGCTATTCTAACTGTATTTTCATCTACATATGCCTGCGAGTCATTGTTTTCAGAGATGAATAACATCAAAGACTCTGTTAGAAATCGACTGACTGATGAATCAAGTTCAGCATGCATTCTGCTAAAAGTAACATCGTACAACCCCAATATAAGTCAATTATCGTCCAATCTGCAACAACAGAAGTCGCACTAATTTTTAATTGCTCTTGTAATTGTATTTTTGGTAAATATAGAGCTTTGAGTTGATATTGTTTTTTTTTTTTTTTTTTTACATTATTTTTCCACTGATCACAAAGTCAAGAATATTTGATGGCACGGCTGCGACGTCATTAAATATTATTCCAGAAAATTGGCACGTATACGCATAAAGGTTCGCCATCCCTGGTCTACCCTATGCGGAAGTATGCTTTTATTTTAGGGGTGGTTCCCACCCCTTCTCGGGGGGTTAAAATTTTTTTGGTCAAAATAACCCCGGGAGTCGATAAAGGATCTAATTTAAAGCAAAAAATGTTCTATAAAGTTTTTTCGAAAACTCAATACTGTTTGAGATATTCAAGATTGAAAACTTGCCATTTTTATTCAAAAATGATAGTTTTTGAATGGTTTTTTACGAATAACTCAAAAACTATGCTTCTAATAAAAAAAAGTGTTAGAAACATAATTGTAGCTTATAAAAAAACAAAGAAATTTGTTTATTTAGAAATATCCTAGGTACAATACAAAGCGAGGTATGGTTGACAAAAGGAGACTTTGTTTTTTGTGAATGCTCAAATTGATGCATTCAACTTATTACTAAAATAAACGGAAAAACGACCGATTTTACGGGTATAATGCTAAGAACCTTTTTTATAGTATACTTGAAAAACCTTTAAAATGAGCACTGCTAAAAGTCGATTGCGTATTGCGTTTAAACTAGAAGAGATACAATTCAAAAAATTCAATTTTTGGTAGGAAGCCTTATCCAAAATTCTAGATCAATAGCGCGCATTTTGCGCGCAAAATAATTCAGAAAAAAGTTAGCTTTGGTTTTAAAATATAAAAATACGTAGGCAAATCAACATAGACGGCAGGTTGCGTTGCTATAGTTTGCATAAACAAATACATGAACGACTGCATTTTTCACTCACTAGTGGGTGAAAATTCTTTTGCCCACTCGTTACCTTAGAAAGCCACCTTCAAAGAAAGAGTAGTGGAATTTCTACTGAAGAACTAAGGATTCTACCCCGATTCCCCAGGTACACGTCGAAAACCAGCCCTGCTGAACTTGTACCTTTTTTTATTAATTTAGAAATACTTTTTGTACTTTTTATTTAATTTAATAAACCATATTATTATTAAATAATTTGATTGAGTAAAACAAAGGGTTTCTAGTTGCGCATCCAAGTAAGAAACGACATGTTTCAATAGCAGGATTGAACAAAGTATAATAAATGGGATGCTTTCAAGTGTTGAAAAATTTAAAAAAAAAGTTATAATGTAGACCCAAAATACAGATATAAAATTAATTTAAATTAGATTAATAAATATTAATAAGGTACGGTTTTTACACGTTTTATTATAAAAGGGGTTGGTTTATAAGGGTTAAATTATTCAGCCATTATTTAACTTAATCAAACGTTATTAAAATCTAAAAATTACTTTGATTTACGTTATAACAAGTTTTATTCAATTTTGGCAATAAGGGGTAGTTTTCACCCCTAAAAAACTATGAGCATATATCGGCATAGGGTAGACTTTAAATTGGGAAGTAAATAGAGCCTGTTCCCAAAATTTCATCAAAATCGATGCTTTATGAAATAATTCGGAGGTACCCTGGTGGAAATATTTCTCTGAAAAAGTAAAACAAAGTCTGCAGAAGTCTTACAAACTCTGCAAAAGTCTAATTCAGAGTTTTCAGAGAAATATTTCCACCAAGGTAATACCCTCCTATTTTTGCATTTTAAGAATTTAAAGAGAAAAAAAAGAAAAAATTTTAAGAATTTAAAATAAATTTTAGGACAACTAGGAGACCTGCGAGTTGGGGCAACGTTCCGGAGTGTTTTTACCAAGTGCATGGGCTCAGAGACTCCCCACTTAAGCCCGATGGGACGCTTAGGTTACATATTACCTAGTGATTTTTTTATTAAAATATCTTTTGTTAATCCATTTATGCGCGTCAGTGGTAAACAAATGACGGATAAAATTTCTTATTTTCTGAAATTTACTCACATTTTCCAAGTTCAAAACTACTGTGAGTATATTAAAAATATTAATTGTTTGACATTCAAGGTATGTTTATAATCCTGGCTTTTTATTGCCGATGGTGTACAGAAACAGAGTGTGCACTTAACCATTGATGACCTAACTTACCAGCTACAACCGCTATTAGCAGAGCCAGAACTAAGATATGATGCGGACGTGAAGGCTTAGCGCCTCTACCGGGGGTACTCCCTAGCTCTAGCATATAGTCAAGCGAAAGAAAATCGCGATATGAAAATATTTTCTCAAAAAAAATAGGTTTAATGAAGCAAATTTATTTAAAAATATATTCAAGGACTAAGCACGCAGCAGCAGGTAGTTGATCTACGCCTGGTAAAGACCACAGGTATCCTGCTAATCTTTTATTATATTTAAATTCTAGGATTTTATCTTTTTTTTTAGTTTTTATTAAATTTAATTTTAAAATTAAAATTTGGCGCCCCTTAACTAGCTTGCTCCCGTGGCTCTCTCCCCACGCCCTAGTTCCGGCTCTGGCTATTAATATCAGCAGCTGTTTGGTTAACTTACTAGATCTTGGTAGTCATTTTCAAGTTTTTGTAATTCAACAAGTGCCACATTAGAAAATTTCTTTGAACACAGAAGCAAAAACTGAGCAATTAAGAATATGTCTGTTGCTCTTAAAAAAAGTTATGATTCAAAGCAATTGGATGAAAAATGGATTTTTCATTTCTTTCCTTATTCTATTTTTTTTTAAATTTGTCTCCCGTGGAGAAAATCGTATGGTGTCTACAGAATTACTCACCAAATCCATTGCCAAATCCTTGGTAATGTTCAATTTTGCTTCGACCCAATTCCACCTGAAACTTTTTTTTTATAAATAACAAAATTTAACTAATTTCAAGTTTTTAATAAATAACAATGTACAAAGTACCAGCTACATAAATCAAATATTAAAAATATTATTCTTGTAAAGACTGAATTAATTTTCGTGCTCGATCAATTTTCACTTGAGGCACCTTTTCTACTGCCTCATCTTTTTCCTCACCTTCAGTTTCATCTTTTTCTTCCGAATCGGCTTTTTCGATAATTTTTAAAGCTTTATCTATCAAAATTTTTCGAACTCCTCCCTTGGAATTTTCAAAATAATCAACAACAATATCCCACAATTTATCGTCAATTTTGTCCTCGTTGAATAAATTTTCCATTATCCAAATTTGCTTCAGTTTTTCAAACTTCCAGTTGCCTCGATTATACTTATAGTTCGATAAATACTCCAAACAGCTTTTTTCTAAATTATCTTCACTTTGTTTTTTTTTATTTTTTACTAACTCTTCTAATTTTTTACGCTTTAAAGAACGTTTACTTTCTTTTTTTTCGTCAGAAGTTTTACCACTCTTGTCCGTCTCATTTTCTGTCACACTTTCTTCCTCCTCTTCGTCTTTCTTTCGTTTACCTTTCGTTTCATTGCTTGAATTCCCCGTTGTAGATTCGTCACTTCCACTCACATTCTCTTCCTCCTCTTGGTTTTCTTGATTCTGTTTATTTTTGCTACGTTTACCTGTTTTTGAATTCTCAACCGAATTCGAATTTTCACTAACGTCTTTCTCTTCGTTCCCTGGTGCACGTTTATTTTTTTTTAATCGTTTGATTTTCTTCTTTTGGTTTGCATTTTGAACATCTTCCAAGTTACCTTTCACCAAATTCTTCAAAAGTTCTTCGGCTTCACTTTTGGTAACTGTTTCGGTGTCAAAACTAATTTTATTCAATTTTTTGTTACCTCTTCTCCGCTTTTTGGAACCTACGTTCGCCTTTTCATCCATTATTTGGAATCAAACTTAAAATTAAAAATACTGGTAAAACATGCACGATAAACGAATATAACCTCACTTTCTTGTGAGCCGTTGTGAGCACTGGTGAGCACAGAACTTGTGAGCATGAAAGCGCTTGAGTAAACAGTGTATAGGGTGACTCAAATTTAAGAGTACAAACCTATTCTGATTTTTGCTAAACTGAAGTTTTTCTTCGTATACAGGAAAGTATAATATGTATTTTTGAAGTAAAAAGTAACTACTAATAATGAGAGATAATCTGTTAAAACATCTGATGAACTGCTAAAACCAAAGAACATCGCTCAACAAACATTCGATATTAGGCTGTTGAACGCCACTACAACTGCTCATTTGACATTCATGACAATTCAAATTTTTCTAACCCAGTATTAACCCAGTTTGTTTTAAAATTCAAAAGTAAAATGACTGATAGTGAAAATTCGGTGTTTGCTTCTGCTCACAGGGGCGATTTTGATGTAGTGAAAGAACAGGTAGATTTAGATAAATCTCTTATATCGAAGCAAGACAGCGTGAGTTGTTTAAAATTTTAAAATGTTTAGCATCAACTTCTCATTTTGGTTATGTTTTCAGAATAACAGAATTTTATTGCATTGGGCCGCTTTGGGTGGAAACCTAAAGTTGGTTGAGTATCTCCTCGATTTGGGTTCTGTTGTGGAAACCGCCGATGATACAAACACCACGCCACTGATATTGGCTGCTGCTGCAGGTCGCACCGAAGTTGTGGACACTTTAATTAAGCACGGAGCCGATGTTAATCATAAGACAGTCGATGGCCATTCAGCGTTGCAGTATTCTTGTTCAAAAGGATGGTTTCATGTAATTTTATTGAACAAAGTTTTTTTCCTTCTGTGTTATAGTAGTTTTACATTAATTTACAGATTGCAAAATTATTGCTGGAAAATAAGGCTAATATTAATGTAGCAGATATAAGGGGTGCGACACCATTACATCGTGCTTCATCTCTAGGAAATTTAGAAATTGTTAAATTATTGCTTGAGTATCCACAACAATTAAACATAGACCTTCGTGACTTTTATGGTAATTCGGCATTACATTTAGCATGTGAAGAGGATAGACAAGAAGAGGCAAAACTGTTGGTTCGAAATGGTGCAGATTTGTACATAACAAATAAAGACCGACAAACTCCTCTCGATTTATGCAGCATTGGTCTTTCAAAGGTTTTACGCAATTTAGTACCACAATGAATATCGACCTTTTGATAATGTCAATTATTTATCCAATATCGACCTTTTGATTTGTTTAATATCGATCTTTTGTAAGTAAATTAAAAATAAATAAATTTATGTTTTGACAATTAACTACTTTGGTTAAATGTAAAAATATAGAAAAAAAATTTAGTAACTTGAAATTTGATAAAACAACTAAAAAGTTCTAGTCTAGTGAAATAGTATTTGTAATGACGAAAATCCTGGCGCTTTCAAATTTGAATTGATAATGGCAATATTAAGAAAATAGTTAAATAAATATTATAATAAAGCTAAGTAAATGATACTAAAATACAAGATTATTTCGAGCTTTCGAGAAGGATAATTAAAAACTTATTATATTCTTGAAAAAGATAATATTCCTTCTCCAAAGCTTGAAATAATATTGTACATATTTTATTATCGTTTACTTAGCTTTATTACAATATTTATTTAACTATATTTTAGAAGCTAATAATTTAATTATTTAATGTTAACAAAATATCTATTTTCTTGCATAATTAATTTTACTTTTGGATATACATTTTCTTTGTTTGTTTATTTAGTTTCAATTTGGAAATTTTAGTAAACTTAGGTAATTTAAGTGTATATGACGGATCATAGTAGAGTCCACAACTTGCCCACAGTCGTCCAGAAATGATTTTTGTTCGTACTTTGTAATTCTTTTTCTTCTTCATATCCTGTTTTTCCATATTGCTCTCATATTTCTTTATGGGATACTATCCTGTGACGATTACGTCCAGCTTTTGTATCACCTCTTATGTGGTCTACTGGGTAGACTCTGGCGAGTCTTCCTTCTCTCATTCTCTCAATATGGTCCCTCCAACTTTCTCCTATCTTTAGTTCATCTGACCACATCCTATATGTTACATGTTTTGCGAATTCTTCACTTCTGGACACAGTCGCAAAGACTGAGATTGGTGATGGCTCGTAAAGTTTTCATTTTCGTTGTACTAGTGATTTGTTTAGTTTTGGACGTGTCGGCTCTTGTTTCTGCTGCATATGTTAAGATTGGTCTTACGCAAGTCTTATAAATTTGAATTTTACCTTTTATATTCATACATTTGTTTTTCTTTTCTTTTATTGCTTGCATTTTTAGTTCTTGTGCGGTGTTATTTCTGATGCTTAATATGTTGACACTAAGACAACATATGTCTACATGAGATGTTTAATTATTTTTCCGTTGATTTCCAATTTACAACATACTGGATTTTTGGAAATCACCTTGCACTGAGTTTTCTGGATAGAGACTTGGTTGTCTCCAGAATTTGGCTTCATTTAAATCAATAAAATAAAAGGCATATTTTTGTCGTTTCAGGATATCTAAAAAATAAGCCTATAAAGCTTAAAATTAATATTGAAACTGCGCTATTGCTATGGAAATAAGATTTATTATTAATGCCCGTACTTATAGTCATGGATTGAACCGAGAATCGAGATCAATTCTCGAAATAACAGCTGTTGCTACGCTACGGTCCAAATTCCAGTAATCTCATTGGTAAATATTAGGATCATTTTGAGTCACGAATTGATCCGTGACTATAAGTACGGGCAATCATAGTCATGGATTGATCCGAGTATCGAGATAAATTCTCGAAATAACATCTGTTGCTACGATACGGTCTAAATTCCAGTAATCTCATTGGTAAATTCTAGGATTATTTTGAATCTCGGATTACTCCGTAACTATTAATACGGGCATTAGTGTTCTATTCGATGCAGGCATTATTTACAATGCCAAAAATACAGATTATCTCCATTTTCGTTTTTTTTTCGATGTCTTACTGTTGTTCTGAGACGACGATATGTTTATACATAAGAATAGTTATATATTGTTACGGTTTGATTTTATTTTTAAATAAAATTCGATAGTTGTAAAAGATTTTCAAAAGGTGGCATCCTAATTCACTTTTGAATTCAAATTTGATGGAAATTATTATCATAATTGATAATTCACACATTTTTAACTTTAATTTTAACTTTGCGATTTTGGAGAAAAGTTACAATTTTAAGTCGAATAATTATATTTGGACGACGTAGCTAATCAATTTTTTTGTGGAAATTGCGTTATTTTCACATCCAGATTTATTTGGGATTAGTATTGATTGCTACGATTTTGTTTTGGATTGCTTCTCCTATTTTTTTACGTTTACTTGGAAAGTTATCCGATCTTCATTTGAAGGATTAAATTCGTTCATGGACCATTGCTTCGCTTATTTCACTAATACACCCTCGCAGAACATCTAGAGGTATGTTTGATAATTTTATTCAACATTTGTTAAGTTTGAATTTTTCTAGGGTGATAATAGCGGTTCACCAGCTATTGTTTCTTTATTTGGATTACCAATATCAACCGGTATATCATATCGATCGTGACGTTACTCTTATTTTTTTTACTTCTTGGTTATCTGGTGTCGTATTTCTGGCTGGATGGTTATTGGATAATCTACCTGTATAACAATACACAATTTGGATAATTTAGTCGAACATTGATATCGCTATTGCTATCCTGATCTAACCATCAAGAGAGAAGACAACGGAAAGCTAAGATTTTGTTTGTTTGTGCCGTCATTTATTATTGTCAATTATCTTTTTTTGGGCGAAGAATTTTATTGGGCCGTTCTTTTGATTATAATTTTATATTTAAAAACATCTAATCAACTCGAATAAAGCTGTATAAATTATTACAGCACATTGTACGCCAAAGTATACGTATACGCGGTAACTATAACGCGAGTTTTTATTACTTTCTGAACTCCTTATTAAATCGAATGGGGGGAACGGGGGGTTTACTTGAAGCTATAAGACATAATCCATCATAACTTCTAAACTCAATAAAATAGGTAAAAGTTTACTATGACAAAAAATGATCACTATCAAATTACCTACAACTTTTGTTCTATAAATATTTAAAAATTCTTTTTAAATTTTTTTTTATTACATTTTTTGAAAATTTTTGTATCTACCGATTTGCTTCAAACTTGGTAGAAAGTTTGCCCTAGATTCTAGGAACACTCTCTAGAAATTTTATAAAAGTTTTCTCGTCCAGATGAGCGCTAGGAGCATTTGAAATTTCAAAAGCACGTGGTTTTACCAAATGTTAATTCGCTTGCATCTTCTTATTTTGGAATATAAATGGTCCAAATTTGCATTGCGTCTCCTTCTGAGGCTCTGCTTAACGTTTAGATATTTTTCCTTTCACTCAAAAATTGTTTTTCACACACTTACTGTTACGAAATTTTGACATAAAAAATGAAATAATGAAATGAAATAAAAAAAATGATTTTTATTAGTTTTTCCTATCTGAGGTAAATCGAGAGTTCATTTTTCGGAAAGTTATGTGATGGCCACATCCGATTTTTTTTATATAATATCACTTTTATCGAAAGCAATTGATAGCTTTACATATTCATATTTTTTTTTCTTATATTAAAAAGGTAGCCCAATTTTTTGCATTATTTGTAAATATTTTTATTTTCATTAAATCGGAAACAAACGTTATCTCTGTTACTCAGTCTTTTCTTGACTTGGTTTCTTCTTTTTTTTTTTACAACAGCCAATATTTTTCGTAGTTTAACGTGGCTGTTGATTCGAATATACAGGGTGATTCTTTTTTTTAAACTTCGTGGCGCCCAAAAATATCAACACTTTGGCTGGCTCTTCGGAGCGTTACTTTAGCGATTTTCCCCTGTGTATTAATCCTCCCGATCTGAAGAAGAATCAGCTCATTCTCTTTTTTTTTGTATTTAGTTTATTTGCCTTTACGAGCTAGCCAAAGGCACACGACCCAACTATTGATAATATCACCATCAATAATTATTATTATTAATTTTTTAATTCTATCTACTTTTAACGGTAGCAATATATATTTAATAAGAATATCAAAAAATACCCATTAATTACATGGAAGAGCAGAGTTTAGACAACCCAATGATATTTTTTACATTTTTGATTATATCGACTCGAGAATATTTAAATGAATTTTTTGCAATTGTAAGCAGGGTGTGCCACCCAGATCGACGTAGTACAAACCACGCCAGCGTAAAAATATTTTACTTAAATATCAATGTCAATATTCCATCACTAGATGAAGAAGATTAAAGTACCTACAGCACTACATGCTTTGCATACCAACCAGCTACGCTACGGTACAATGAAAATGAAGGTTGATTCTCGAATGTAGTTTGACCTGACCAAAATCTTTCATTTAAAAAGCCAATTTCTGAAATGACAAAAATGTGCTTTTTTTGTTTTGTTGGTTTAAATAAAGCAGACTTATTTTTGGGGTAAATTTTACAATTTTTTCTGTACAGCCCTTTAGCACAGGACAAATATATTTGACTGCTAATCCAAAAACGCTCTTCTCGAACCTTCATGATACCCATTTGCGTTACTGAAGGTAAAAATCTAGTACCGGAGATAATCAAATAAGAAAACTAAATAAATTTTCGACCTTTTCACTGGAAATAATCGATATTGAATCTCTAGAATATCTACTGTACTAATTGTCTATCTATTTATTTGTTTACATATTATCTAGATGTAAGAATGTACCTACCTCTTAGTTCCAAAACTTTTTGTAGGAAGGTTTCATGATTAGCGTTTCATTACTGATCGCATCTGGACTACGTGTCTCTAAAGCTTCATTTATGATGTATACACACCCTTCGACGTTAAATATAATACAAGGAATTCGAGCTTTAATACTATATACAACATCAATGATTTGCTTTGAGATATTCAAAATATCTTTGAATATGATAAACTGGACGAGTGCATTAACTTCTTGTTCCAATTTGGGACAGCAGATCTAAATTTGCTGCCATTTCTCCTGCGGTGGTTTCCTACTATAGGACCTAAAGGTTTAGGAATAAAAAATGCCTTTTTTGGGATATTTACAAAATCTTGTTTAACGTTTAACAAGCAAGGGTTTTCAACGAAACTATACTTGGGATGAAATTTCCACTGTTATTGGTGTCATTTTTACAGACTGAGAAGATTGACATCTGGAAAGACCGACAAGAGGGTGAATATTATGGGTGACATGTCGGTGGCGTTTGAGATTTTCATATAATTCTTAATTTAAAAGTAATAATTTCGTGGTTCTGTAATTTTCCATCTTGAAGCATAGCATCGATGATAAATACTTTTTCTGCATCATTGTGTTTTTCTGGCAATGCTTTCTTCTGTTCATTCCACCAGGTCATAATTTCTTATATTCCTGCGTTTGTGTTAAGGCTAGGGTTCTTTTTCGAATTTTGCCAAATTTGACTGATTAAATTAATTTTTGATTAAATCGTGGCATTTGCATAACGTCTGTTTTTAATATACTTAGCTATCTTCTTATACGAGAATGTAGCGAGTTTTACAGTTACCTGTTCAAGTGCTTGAACTCAGTTTTTATTGGATTTACTTCTTCAGAGTAATACAATTATTAATATTTTAAAATTTCTGTTTGCACTATTCCTATTATTGCTCCAGTATATGTTTAGAAAGTAATGGGCGAAAGTTTATCTTCACTAAAATTTAATATTTTACCTCCAATCAATTTTAAAAAAAAATTGGAGGTATGGTAATCGAAAAAAAATTTCAACTTTTTTTTTTTGCATTTTCGAGATCACCGTGTTTAGAAACGTAAAGATCTGCAAAAAGTAAAATAAAAATTTCTGTGTCGGTCTGTCTGTCTGTCTGTCGTCAAATTTTGTCGATCGATTTGCTTCCGAGCCATCCAACCATCCATCCATTATAAACACCTTTCACTTTTACTATTCCAAATAATGCGTAGTAGTTCCAATTTAGACATAAGAAATGAATACTTAATTAGTAATAACAAACAGTAACATATCCGATTAAAAAAAAGGCGGATAATAGGTAACAAATAATCGTCGTAACAATGATAAATATACCCGGATAACATTTTTGGACTGAAATAGGCTTCACGTTACACACATTCACAAAAGGCTCTTATTTTAGGAATTGGCGGAATTTAGATATCTATTTAGAGTTACTAGATCGAAAAAGTACGAAGAAATTGGTCATTCTATTTTTAAACATTTTATCTACGACTGTCAAACAATAGGGACCGAGCGAATACCGTAAAGTGGCGCCTAACGGCGGACACCCTGAACATTATTGATGTGAAGGTCATAGCCAATTTGAGGTTTGAGTTATGTATTAAATATTGTTATTCGTATATTTTTATGATTATTTTGTTACATCTGTAATATTATATTTGCTGAAATATATAAGAGTTCACATTGGAATAATAAAACACACATTCTTTCAACCCTTAAATTAATAGATTTCAATATACACACATTCGATAATTGATATAGACAATATGGAAGTTGTTATGACATTTGGGTTTCAACCCATTCATTATGAATGTATGAAATAAAAATTTTTAATTTGAAAAACGCCTGACTGTAAAAAACTTTCCAAAAATAAAAATTAATAATAAAAGCACCTTACTTTAAAACTACTGCTCCCTTTAAAAAGAAAAAAATAATGTTTTCTTTTTCACTCAATAAAGTCAGGGGAAACAAAGATTTGTTCCACTTTTGAAACCTGTTCCATACTAAAAATTATCCGTTTCCCCTAACTTCAAAATTAATGTTTAAATTTTGTAGTGGAGGGGGGGGTGAAATAAGTTAATTTTTTGAGTTAAGAGTCCGAGAATTTATGTTGTTGAGTGAAGAAGAAAAAATTATCTTTTTATTTTTAAAGGGAACAGTAGTTTTTAAAGTAATTTGCTTTTATTATTGAAATTAACATATCATCCCCCCCCACACTACAAAATTTAAACATTAATTTTGAAGTCAGGGGAAACGGAAATTTGTTCCACTTACGAAACCTGTTTATCCATTCCATATTAAAAACTTATATATAAAAAATAATAAT
The DNA here is from genome assembly GCA_947369205.1 of Cantharis rufa. NCBI lineage: Eukaryota > Metazoa > Arthropoda > Insecta > Coleoptera > Cantharidae > Cantharis > Cantharis rufa. Next base: position 30,148,182 of record OX376306.1, on the reverse strand, counting down.
AAATTAATTTTTCGAGTTTCAAAAGTGTCCGAGAATGTATGTTGCTGAATGAAGAAGAAAAAATCATCTTTCTCTTTTTAAAGTTAGCAGTAGTTTTTAAAGTAAGGTGGTTTTATTAAAATTTTTTATTTTTTGAATTTGTATTACAGTCAAGGTTTTTTAAATTTAAAATTTTTATTTTGTTTCACTCCGAATCCGAATATATGTTTTAAACCGCTTCGTTATCTAGTCAGCCGATGTGGTAGCGCGAATAGTTAGCCAATGATATTAATTTGAAATCCCCTGTGTTTTTGAAAAACAGTCAGTGGTAAAAAAAACAGTTCATCATAATATGAGAAAGCTGTCGCACTTGTAGGATCGAGACATGTTGTTAACGTTCGTGAAAGGAAAACCAACAAAATTTTACAGATTTTTCGGTGTTTGAATAACTATTTGCACACCCAACAACACAACAATTAACACTACTACCGTTTGCCATTGTTAAAAACACGTGATATGCTTATAATTTATAAACAAAATCAAATATGCAATGTTACTATTTGAAAACTATTTGAAATGATCACATCAATCATGCAAATTATCACCACTACTGGCGCTAGTTGCAAATATGCTCGGTCCCTATAGTGTAACTATAGTGTAACAATAGTGTAACTAGTTACTATGTGTAATTATGAATACATAATTTTGTTCATATTCTACAGTGGATAATGGATTCATTATCCACGGCTCCTGTTCATTATCCACGGCTGTTGGCATTTTTTATTTATTTTCTTTATAAATGACAAATGGCAACTTGATTCGATAGTTGAAAATTAATAAACACAATACAATTTTAAACTTAAATAATTAGATAATGCAGTCTTAGTTATTGTTTAACAGTCGTAGATAAAGAATAGTATTCAATTCGTGTATAATGAGCCATATTACACGAGAATAATTACAAAACTCGCTCACTACGTTTGCTCGTGTTCTAAACAATTCTCGTGTAATATGGCCTTCATTATACACTCATTAAATAATATACTATTATCTACGACTGTCAAACAATAGTGTCATTATATGTGTAACCACGAATATATAACTTAGCTCATATTTTGCAGTGGATAATGGATTCATTATCCACGGCTCCTGTTCATTGTCCACGGCTGTTGGCAATTTTTATTTGTTTTCCTTATAAATGACAAATGGCAACTTGATTCGATAGTTGAAAATTAATAAACACGATACAACTTAGAGTTAAATAATTATTACAATAGTAGTAAATTATATTTTATTTATTAATTACATGTTGGATAAAAAATAAACAATTATTTGGTTAACAAAAGGAGGTAAACAAAATAAAATAAAACAAAACGAATCGAAAACAAAACTAGCAATTTTATTAATTGAAGGAAATTAAAAATCTTTGATCAAAATTTTCCAAAAGTCTAAATCTACTTTTGAAAAGTGCTGTGATAAGCACTTAATATGCAGAATTTTATCAAGTGGCAACGGTGGGGGTGGGGTTTGTATTTGGGGTTAAGGAATATCTTGCAGAAAATATTTTAAAGCTGTGTTTCTTGTTTGTTTAAGAAAAGACACTTTTTTTGCATCACCAGAAAAATCTAGCTTGAACCAAATATTATTGGAATCATTTTCATATGAAATTTCAGAAATTTTTTTGTAAGGAATAAATGAAAAAACCATGTATTTAGACATATTTTTGAATTCTACAAAATGTTGTTTTTCTAGTTGAACAACTTTATATGGTTTCCTAGTTCTTGTCCTAACAATTGCTTTAAATATGGCAAGAGGACTGTGTAATTCTAATTTAATTAAGTTTCGATCGAGAACGCTGTGCATTGCATCTACTTCTTGTACACAGCTGTGTCCTGGTACTTGGAATTTTTGAGTAATCTTTGTTATATTAGGATGCATTTTTAAAAAGTATAATAGTGCACTGCTCATATGCGAGTTTTTATTCTGGGGGACACAAGCATCAGACCACAAAATGATGTTTTTCACTTTGGGTCTATCAGCAATTACTTTTTCTAAAAGGACATACAGAGCACTTGCAATATCTTCTCCTGTCCTTCCTCCCATGGTTTCTGGCCATAACATGCAATATCCTTATTTATGTTTGATTTCATATCCGGTAAGATTGTACACCGCAATTTTTTTTTTGTAATATGCTTTACCAACCTGTGTTTGCGGACAAGTTAGAACACTTTGCATATCGAAACATACTACTGCTGTGGTTTCAGCTTGCAAATAATTTTTAGCATCCTTTAATTTTTATTTTCTAGCAGCTTCTTTTGCCTGTATGTGAGTTGTGTATTTGTCCTTCAATGCTTCGGCAAGAGTTTCATCGTCCTTATGTACTTCATATTCGTGGCAAATATCACATAAGTCCTTTTTGGGAGATTTAAATCCAATGTTGAACTCATAATTAAATATGTTGTAGTATAACCATTTTTTCGCCGGAGACAAATTGTTTTCATTGAAATATTGAAGGTAGAGGTCGTACATTTTCGCTAAAGTTAGTGTTCTCTCTAGATACTTCTTAGAAGATTCCTTCCTACAATAATGGGAAGGTAAACATGGAAATTTATTGATGTGGTCCCGAACACTTTGTCTAATTTCTTCTTCAATCTTTGGTTTTGTTGATTTTCCTCTTCTGTCTCCAATAGGTGTTTCGGTAATTCCTTGACGTTTATGGTCATAGAAGTAGGATATCCTTATCTGACTTACGTCCAAAACCCCCCAAATAAAAATTATTGCAAACCCGGATTTTTCTTCCTTCTTTAGTCAAAAAATATTTATAAGAAAAATTTCTTTCTCTTTACCAACTCTTCTACGTACGGCACATCATCTCTCTGTGGTTTTGGAATAAAAATGATACTTGCTGCTGTCCGAATTTTCCCAAAATTCCTTATGGATTTTACCAATTTCCACTGCAGTAAAACTATTTTTGCACTTAAAGACACAATCTAAACAATTTTCTTTTGGTTCTTGTTTCTTACTACCTTTACCTTTGGAGTTGATGTATTCTTTCCCTGCTTGTCGACGTACCTTTCTAATATTACGCTTCCAAAGTGTTGGGTCAACTTTTCTTTTTCTTGTTTTCTTTATCAGACTCAGAACTATAAAACCAAATATAATTATGTGGATCTAAAAATGGTATAAATAACGAACCAGTCATAATTTTAATTTTCTGGTACGTTGTGTTCGTTCGTGTTTTCAATATTTGGATTTTCTTCGGTGTTACTATCAGCATCACTAAATGAAAATGAATTAAATTTTTATCCCGAAACTATACATAAATATATAAATTCTTAACTTGTGAAAATTACAGCAAAATATATAGTTTCTTAACTATATTTTTATTAGTTTAATTAACTTGTTGTATAGAAGTTTTTAATGTTATGAAAATACATAAACCTCATATTTTAGTACGTACCTAATTTCTGAATTTTCTATGGTTTTACTTTCTTCGGGTTCATATTCTGATCCAGAATCTTCGTATGGTCCGATTCGCTGCTGGTATCTAATTCACTCATTTTAATGTTTTTAAATTAGAACAAATAGTAGCTAACTATATAAAATATCTTAATACATAAAATCAAAGCCCGCTGCTGCTGCTCCAGCGTGTCATTTTTTGGCAACAATCTGATTGGTCGATTTTTTTACCAACCGAAAAATATATTAAAGTACCGACGACAGTACTCCCCCTGGGACGAGTTGCACATCAATCGAGTTTCCAACCAATCGGGTCTAGATGCCCGTCCGTGGACGGGCTTTCCAGCTAGTTTAAATAATAACTAAACAATTTAATAATAAATGAACTATTGCACTGCCAATCGACACAAGCACTCACCTGTTGATTAATACACAATGACGACAATATTATATTTTTTAAAGACTTCTGCATAATTATGCAGTGATAAGAATAATGTTAAAATCAGCGTATTCTATGTCCAACCACCTACTGCAAGCTATTTAATTGGTCGCTTGTACATAGAATAGTCTGATTCGAAATATTAATATGGTTGCATGGATATAGAATAAAATTGCCTCTCGAATTAACGCTGATAATATAAATATTTTCAAATTTTTATTGCATTATACTATAGAGAAACCCACATAGAATAAAATGGTATAAATAACTCGATTTATCAAAAAAATGGATATAGAATACTCTGATTCTCAGGCGACGCTATGTCGTTATCAATTGTTACTTCGACTCGTTGTGTGGTATCTATAACAGTTTCTTGCGATTGCTGATTCGAACTTTTCAAATCCTGCAAAATACCTCTCTCCTCGTAGTAAGTCGGAGAGTGTAAAGGTATTCTGATGCTTTCTCCTTGAAGTGGCGTTTCGTAATATTTTTTAGGACTAGGCAAGTTGGCTTCAGTGTTAAATTTAAATTCTACGCTAGTTATACCGTCTAAATCGTTTAATATTTCCGGCGTAGACTGGTTTGAACCGGATTTTATTTTTGTCGTACTATTTGATTTTTTCGGTTTAAAAATCGATAATACCGACTTAGGCTGCTTCGTTTTGCTATCGATACTTTCGGTTGACGAAGGCGCAGTAGAAGACTTGTCTCGTTCTCTACTTTTCGATCTGCTTCGAGTTCGATCTCTTAAATTTTCACCCGCATCTCTTATCATGCCGGTCAACGATACTTTCCTCCTCAATTCGGGAATGGTCGGCGATTCTGGACTTATGATCGTTTCTCTACTTTTAAACAAAGACGTGAACGAACTCTTTCGTGATAGCGCAGGTGACGGCGATTTGCTCTCTACGTTTGCTTCTTTTCCTACGTTATGCCCCGGTGTAGATTTTGAACTTGTACTGATGGTGTCATATGAAAGTTTTTGTTGTGATTCTACTTTTGGGATAGTTTGCAATTTGTTCGACACTTCGCTAACAGTCACAGTTAGCCTTAACACTGTTAAAAGAAAAGAATCAATGCCAAACACCGATACAACCAACAATGAGAAATGAGAAAGCGTTGCATATTTAGGCTTAACTTTATATATATTGTCGTGTTTTAAAATCGTATTTTTTGAGTTTTGAAATTTAAATGTTAGTTTGATTTGAATTTTGTTTGTTTAAAAATTTTAATTTTATAATTTCATGTATATATTTAAATGTTTGTTCGCGCCAATATTTGATGTGATTGAATTGGTACAACTGTACCGCTGGAGGCGGAACGAAGAATTTCAGTCTCTTGAGTTTATTGGAAATTTTGTAATTGAAGAGTTTTATTTGAGAATAAATTAATTCATATTTTGAGTAAGTGATTTTTAATTATTTGGAATTTAGTTATCACAGTTCTGCGGACAAAGTTTGGATAACTAGGAAAGGGAATGATATGTTTGGTAATTGGAGATAAAAGAAAATAATTAGGATAATTGAAATTAACCATATCACTATTTTAGAAAACCTAAAAAATGCACACACACTTTTCAGAACTAAAATGTTTTTAAGTTATCACAATTAAAATACACTGTAAGTATACAATATCGCAAACGTTTTCACCATACTATGGCATCATCAGGCGATGTATTAAAAAGAAAATTTAGAGAGAATCCGTTTAAATAACGTTCGGGGGGTGGGAGTGGGTAATTTTGAAAAGGAAAGGGTTTTTTTAAAAATGGAAGGGGTGTATAAGTAAATGTTCTAATAGGTTAGATAAAAAGGGGGGGGTAATTAAAAAAAAAAAATTTACTGTTTGAATATGTTTAATAGAGGCGAGTTGTTTAAATCTGATTGACTATTTAATAATAATGAAGAATATTTTAATTTATTAATTTCCATAGCTTCTAAAAATTCTAGTTTTTTACTTTTTGACTCTACATGCAAAATTTCGTACCCCCCCTGTTTGTGATTAGTGTCTAATAGGTGTTTCGCGAAAGTAGATTTTCCGTCTGCAAGTTTATGGGATCGCGTGTGTTCATTAAATCGTGTTTGAAAAGATCTGCCTGTATGACCGATGTATTTTTGAGAGCATTCGCAAGTGAACTCGTAAACCCCCGATTTTTCTAAAAGATCTGATTTGAATTTCGCGTTATTAATAAATTTATTAAGTTTATTGTCTGTTTTGAAAAACATTTTTTCTATTTTGCGTCTAAAACAAAGTTATTTCGAAATCCAGTCGCGTATCGAAATGGACAATATTTCGAAACGCAATTTTTTGTTTTAAAAGGTTGGTAACTAAACGTCAGTGAAAATTAAAACTAATGATGTTACTATAAATAATATTATAAACCTATAAATTGATGCAAAATAATGTTAATTGTCTATAAAATAATTAATAATAATAAAGAAAATTGTAAACTGCAAGTATAATTTCGTTTATTTAAACTTTTATGCAATCTCCTAACCTGTAAATTTTTTGTTACCAACTATCACAGAAATCCAAAAGAAAATTCAAATTTACTAATCTATATATATAAAAATGGATGTATGTATGTATGTATGTATGTATGTTCCTTATAGACTCCTAGACCGCTTGACCAATCTTTATGAAATTTGGTGTATAAGCTAATTACGATGCTGCGAAGAAGATAGGCTACTTTAGAACGGCTTTCAACAAACTTTAATAAAATATGTGGCAAATGTTCCTTATAGACTCCTATGTTCCTTATAGACTCCTAGACCGCTTGACCAATCTTTATGAAATTTGGTGTATAAGCTAATTACGATGCTGCGAAGAAGATAGGCTACTTTAGAACGGCTTTCAACAAACTTTAATAAAATATGTGGCAAATAGTGCCTATTCATCGGATCAACAGATCGACGGATCAACGGATAATTGGATTAATTTCCCTATATAGGACATTACCCTTTCAGTACAAATGTAAAAGTTTCTGTGAACATAGAGACTACTTTGTTAGATTGTTAAACTCATCTTAGATAAAATACATTCAACGCCACCAAAAAAAGCAGCTGTTGGAAATAAATCATCAAAGGCTAAGAAACTCAGGGAAAAAAGAGCTGCTGAAACGGAGGAAGAACGTGAAGCTCGGCTTTCACAAAACCGCAATAGAGCTTCAACGTCTAGAGCTGCTGAAATGAAGGAAGAACGTGAAGTATATAAAAGAGCTTGTGTGTATGTTTGTTCGCTATACACTTCTAGACCCTTCGACCGATTTCAACCAAATTTGGAACACATACTCAGTAGGACTTGAAAAATGTTTTAGTGCAAGAAAATGTTAAAAAAGTTGAAGGAAAAGTGACCGATTAACGAGATTCCCGTAATTTCCCCCCCCCCAAAAAGGTGCATTTCGCCAGTCTACCCCCAAATTTCGAATTTTGGATCCAAAATAGTCTAAATCGTTTGTACCTGTTTGTACCTTCATTATTTTTGTTTGTACCCATTTTGTTTTTCAGACAAATATTTTTGTTTTATTTCAATTTAAAATCCGGGGGGAGAGGCTAAGGACATTTAGCAGAATGTCATTATTAGAAAATTTGAAATATTTCAAAATCAAAACTGGTACAAACGAAAATAAGGAAGGTACAAACGATTTAGACTATTTTGGATCCAAAATTCGAAATGGGGGGGGGGCGAAATGCACCTAAAAAGGTATTTTGAGCTTCACAAATAAATCAGCAGCGGAAAGCAAGACTGGAAATCATTGGAGTACTCAGACTAAAGCAAAGCATTATATTTATAATGAGACCCCGGGCGAAGCCGGGTATCCAGCTATAATTTATATGGCAGAACGTTCGCCGAGTCACTTGGTATATTAATTCTGAGGCGGTACGATGTTCTAGAATTTTACAAATAATTTATATGGTTCAAGTTCTGAGGCGATACGAAGTTCGCCGGGTCAGCTAGTATTTAATAAAATGCACATTTTTAATATTTTTAGGGCGTATAAAGTGCAAAATAGAAAAAATAGTATAAGAAACTTGTTTTATAAGACGTTTTATCGCACTTATCCTTTAGAAAACTACCCGCTACGCGGCTTGTTTTCTAAACGGATTGCGTGCGTTAAAAACGTCACTTATAAAACTAGTTTCTTAATATACTATTAGTTCACTTAAAAACATTTTAGTTCTGAAAAGTGTATGTGCATTTTTTAGGTTTTCTAAAATAGTGATATGGTTAATATCGAGTTACACTACCTAAACCACGTATCAATCGATTATAATTGAAATTAAGCATTAATAATAATTGGTATTTTATAATTGAAATTGGAACAGTAAAGATTAAATTTGAAGGCAGCGTAAATTAAATAGATATCGTTCGCGTATCATTTTATGGTAAATTAATCTAATAAAGTTAGATTTCGAAGAAAATTTTAGTATCCAAAATTAAATCTTATATTTGGAAAGTTTGGAAAATATTTTTGAATTATGAGTGGCTGGGTCCATCGCAATATCTAGAAACTAGAAATAGAACAGAGTAGAATAGATAAGAAGAGCATATATGTACGTACATTAAAACTAAATACAAAACTCCTTCAGATGAATATTTAAATCTTTCCACACCAGGCCTGTAGTCAGAATTTCATTTAGAGGGGGCGGGTTCGAATTCCAAGATTTTCAAATAATTCCAACAATTCAAGGGATTTCCAAAGAATTCCATTGATTGCCAATGATCACTGCAATTCTGTGGAAGTTCTTGGAAATCGTTCGAATTCCTTGGAAATCGTTGGAATTCCGAGTTTTGTGTACAGAAATTTTACTGGATATTTACCCCTTGGTTTGTATCATTCTTAGTCTGGTCTCTTTCCTTATACATCCGTGGATATAGATGATAATAGGATCTTCGAGACACGCAAGCCTCCTCACCTCGTCAAGGTGATGATACATCGAGGAGGTGAAGTGGCAAGCAACAATAGTAGCAACAATAGTTGCTTGCTACTTCAGTAAGTCACAGTGGTCGCAAAAAGGACTTATCTATAATATTTAATAGAAAGTGGTCCTAAATTGCCTGAACTTGTGCTCACGTTTTGGCCGAGAGTTTGGAAGCTTGATAAAAAAATTTTCCTCTGCTAAAGTAGGAGATTTATTCAATCTAGCTTCCGAAGATGTAGGAACTACCTTACGATTTTCCCACGCAGTTGGTATAGAATACGTGCCGTCGTTATTCATTAAAGCCCCTTCTACATCGGGGCCTTCGACTGGAGTCAGCATACTGCGTGGTATACCGCAGCTTCTTTTGATTTTAGATTTATCTCCACGAGGACAATCCTGAATCCAATGACCGCCTTTGAGACATTTTCGGCAACGATATGTCGATGGTACCACGCCTGTAGGTTTCAAACCCCGCACTTTAACGTACGCGGTTGGATGATACATGGCAGTACTCTGATATATCATTGCACGAATCTTGTCATCTTCGGATGCATCGATAGAAGATAAATCTATAACATCGGCAAGAGGTGGTGCTGCAATCGCAGTAGGCTTTGAATCAAAAGATTTAAAAAAAATCTCTTGAGTTTTTTTCAGTGGACCAACTGAAGGAATTCGAATAACAACTAATCGTTGATTTTCCGAAATAAGATAATCGTTGTCGCACACTTCATCAGTGTCCTTATTGATAATATTAAGGTCAGATGTTGTAATACGGTGTATTTGCTTTATTTTTATTTTAATGTCTTTTACCGACATATACAAACCGTCGTAGTTTAGTGTGTTTACTACTAAACTACTTTTGAACATGTAATAAATGTTTGGCATTTTGACAAAATGTAAATAAAAAATATAGCAAACAAAGCAAGATATATCTTATCGATAATTTAAATTTACAATGACATCACCTATATAACCTATATTCGATGATCCGTTGTTCCTTTGAGCAGTAGAACCGTTGCTCCTTTGAGCAGTATATCCGTTGTTCCTTTGAGCAGTATATCCGTTGTTCCTTTGAGCAGTATATCCGTTAAGTAGTTGATTCGGTGAGCAGTTGATCTGTTGATCCTCTGATATTTTAATCCGTTAATTCGATGGTACATCAATACGATGATCCGTCTGTCGCTTATTTTCAATTTATTTGAAAATGGTTGTTGGTTTAATTTGTAACAAATTTTATTGAATTTGTTTTTAAGGGTACGCCTATGTATTCCTTTTGCATTTCACAACGAGGCGCTCTTGTTATCTGGGGGAATGAGACTGCGTTGCGCGCGGTGGTATGGTGGAATTTTCAGTCTAGTTAGGGACTCGAGCTCGAAAAGACTGAAGTGATTGTTTTCAGTGTTCAAGAAAATTTTGGGTAAGTGTTGGTCCAGTGGACTGATTTTTAGGAGACATCTTATCTTTTTTGGACATCTTATTTTTTTATTTTCGCTTTCGTTACTCGCGGCAGTTAATAAGAATTATTTGTAATAATTCAATTCATTTTAATTTTATTTCCATCGACTGACAGTATTATCAGGGCTTCAACGATAGCATTTTATCTGCTTATACATTTCAACGTGGTCTTTTAAATTAATTTAATAAAGTAAATTATTTTTACTTTTTATTTTAATTATACTTTGGGCGCGGACTATTTGTTATCTGTATGTTACTCCATTACGGATAATATAGAGACAAGTATCTACATTTTCTTTTTTTCTATCTACGTGCTGGACTTCCTTTGTTGGTGAATTTTTCCTGCAGTGGTTGATTAATACCTTTAAAACCACCCCCTCGCTACCGGCACAAATCAGCTAGTCGTAACATCTTGGGCTTCTACACTAAATTTTAAAGCTGATTTTTCTTCCAGCGTGTAGAGAAAAATTCTGTTTGCCCGCAAGGGCAGGTAGCAATTTTTTATTACAAATTAATAACAGAATGTCAAATTGATAAAAATTATTGATAAACTGCTTTATTGATAAACTTTCAGGGTCCCAACCACCATAATAAATATAAATAATAAATACATATACGAAGAAAAGGTTTTGTTATCCTCTATCCGGAAAACTCTCTGAAATTGCATTGGCTATTGGTTAAAATAAAAGAACCAATGCCAAATAGCGATACAACCAACAAGGAGAAATGAAAACCGTTGCATATTTTGGCTTAACTTAATATATATCTAGAAACTAGAAATAGACTAGAATAAATAAGAAGAGGATATACGAGTATGAATGTACATTAAAACTAAATACAAAACTTCTTCAGACGAATATTTTAATCTCTCCACACCAGGCCTGTAGTCAGAATTTCATTTAGAGGGGGCGGGTGGAAATTCCAACGATTTTCAAAAATTTCCAAGGTTTTCAAATAATTCCAACAATGCAAGGGATTTCCAAAGAATTACATTGATTGCCAATGATCACTGCAATTCTGTGGAAGTTCTTGGAATTCTTGGAAATCGTTGGAATTCCGAGTTTTGTGTACAGAAATTTTACTGGATATTTACCCCTTGGTTTGTATCATTCTTAGTCTGGTCTCTTTCCTTATACATCCGTGGATATAGATGATAATAGGATCTTCGAGACACGCAAGCCTCCTCACCTCGTCAAGGTGATGATACATCGAGGAGGTGAAGTGGCAAGCAACAATTAGTTGCTTGCTACTTCAGTAAGTCACATTGGTCGCAAAAAGGACTTATCTATAATATTTAATAGAAAGTGGTCCTAAATTGCCTGAACTTGTGCTCACGTTTTGGCCGAGAGTTTGGAAGCTTGTTTGGAACTACCTTACGATTTTCCCACGCAGTTGGTATAGAATACGTGCCGTCATTATTCATTAAAGCCCCTTCTACATCGGGGCTTTCGACTGGAGTCAGCATACTGCGTGGTATACCGCAGCTTCTTTTGATTTTAGACTTATCTCCACGAGGACAATCCTGGATCCAATGACCGCCTTTGAAACATTTCCGGCAACGATATGTCGATGGTACCACGCCTGTAGGTTTCAAACCCCGCACTTTAACGTACGCGGTTGGATGATACATGGCAGTACTCTGATATATCATTGCACGAATCTTGTCATCTTCGGATGCATCGATAGAAGATAAATCTATAACATCGGCAAGAGGTGGTGCTGCAATCGCAGCAGGCTTTAAATCAAAAGATTTAAAAAAAGTCTCTTGAGTTTTTTTCAAGGTACCAACTAGAGGAATTCGGATAACAACTAATCGTTGATTTTCCGAAATTAATATATCGTTGTCGCACACTTCATCAGTGTCCTTATTGATAATATTAAGGTCAGATGTTGTAATACGGTGTATTTGCTTTATTTTTATTTTAATGTCTTTAACCGACATATACAAACCGTCGTAGTTTAGTGTGTTTATTACTAAACTACTTTTGAACATGTAATAAATGTTTGGCATTTTGACAAAATGTAAATAAAGCATATAGCAAGCAAAACAAGATATATCTTATCGATAATTTAAATTTACAATGACATCACCTATATAACATAATATCCGTTGATCCGTTGTTCCTTTGAGCAGTAGTTCCGTTGATCTTTTGAGCAGTATATCCGTTGGTCAGTTGATCCGTTGAGTAGGTGATCCGGTGAGCAATTGATCTGTTGATCTTCTGATGTTTGTAATCCGTTAATTCGCTGGTTTGGAAAACGGTTTTTGGTTTAATTAATAACAGAATGTCAAATTGATAAAAATTATTGATAAACTAGGGGGTTTGGCCCTCATCACCACTTTCGGGGACCCAACCACCATAATAAATATAAATAATAAATACATATACGAAGAAAAGGTTTTGTTATCCTCTATCCGAAAAACTTTCTGAAATTGCATTGGCTATTGGTTAAAAGAAAAGAACCAATGCCAAACAGTGATACAACCAACAATGAGAAATGAAAAGCGTTGCATATTTTGGCTTAACTTTTTATATATCTAGAAATAACAAGGTGGAACTCGCTTTTGCGACAGTTCTTAGGCTTCTATACATCTACTTTTTCGGTAGGTTAAATTATTTGGGCTTTATTTTATTCCAATTTTTAATGCCTTAATCTTTTAATTAGGTAGATTTTTTTACTATATAAGGAAAACGCTAACATTTTAATATTTTTTTTTTATTTCGACCTTTATAGGTAAATATTTGCAATTTACAAACCACAAATAAAACACAATTCATAATGAAATATTAAAATACCCGAAACACGTACCGAATACCGTATTAGAAACACGTAAAATACCTACTCTAAAAATACAAAATAAGAATATCGGATTAAAAAATATATATGTAAATAATCTGAATAATTAATACCAATCTAAAAATATTCTATATGAAGTAAAATTGTTTTAAGAACGTGCGTTCTGATTGGTTTTGAATTATGCGGACAGACGGACACGGAGCTAGATCATAAGGCTTCTTCCTATACGTTGTATAGAAGCCTAAAAATAGACTAGAATAGATAAGAAGAGGGTATATGTATGTATGTACATTAAAACTAAATACAAAACTCCTTCAGACGAATATTTTAATCCCTCCACACCAGGCTTGTAGCCAGAATTTCATTTAGAGATAGCGGGTACGAATTCCAACGTTTTATAAGGTTTTCAAGGAATTCCAACGATTTCCAAGAATTTCAATGATTTCCAAAAATTCCAAGGATTTCCAAAGAATTCCAAAAATTTCCAAGGAATTCCAATGATTTCCAAGAGAATTCCAAACGAGTGTACACAAAATTGTCGAGATATTGACCCCTTGATAAAATATTTATAGTACACCATCGCTTTGACCCCACATTTTTAGTCGTCGCTCCCTATTATAATAAACCACGAATTCACGCTACGATACTACGATTGGTAAATGATGGTTAAATTAATAACAATTATTTGTTTTAATTTCTTTCGCTTTGCTAACAACATCCAGTGGCGGAAAAACACGGAAAAAGCGTGACCCAATTTTATTATTTTAATGATCAACCAAAAGGGACCGACAGCGTGTCCTTCGAAGTGTCTTTCAGTTATTTGTCGAACTTAAATTATTTTCATATTCACTAAGAGTATACATCTGAAAGAAAAAGTATATAAAATGGGTAGTACAGAAACGGAGATATTACATAAGTATAAAAAGGAAATAAAATTGACACCGGAGGCGTACGAATATTATGAAGTAGAGGAACAGCGCAAACACAATGAAGATAACTTCATTTTAAATGACCAACTTACATTAGGTTTCAAACCATTATTCTACAGTTTAATATAGCTTGTTGATTTGCACTAGCAGATAAGATTACCATTTATACGTTGTCGTTACGAAATTTCAATGTTATAGTTTAACCTAAAATTTTATCTGTTTTTTTGACTATTGATTCTTTTCAGAAGATTGAAAATTTTATAGTAGTCGGTAATGTATGTGATATGACTCTTTGCACTTTGTAATCTTACCAGTTTTGACACGCGAGTTGTTTTATACAAAATATTGCTGAAACGCAGCACTAGTCAGCTTCCTTTGGGTCCACTCTATACAGCGAAACCCTATCCTCGCTTTTTCTCAACTGAAATTTTAAGTGGTTAATAAATTTCTTACAAAATTGATTGAAAAGATAATAGTTGTTATGTGAATTTCCCGCAATTTAAGCCCTGGTATATATTGGAGGGGACCTATTTTACAAATTTTGAATTTATTGATTTGATAGACCAAACAGGAAGACTATTGCAATATTATAACTTTAGGTTTTTTAGCAAGCGAGTTTTATTACACAATCATCATCAACCGATTACAGCCTCCCCACGTGGCTTATTATTGAAAAAATAACTAAATATGTATATCATGTTAGTAGAAATTCCATAAAACTTTTTGTGTAATACATCTTAAACCTTATTAATTTGAGGCAAATCACAACTTTTTAATGTTCCATTAAAAGTAAATTATTACAACCTACGTAATATTTTCTTCCAAACTTTCAAGTTCTCGATATAAAATCTTCGGCACCGATATTTCAAAGCCTACATTAAAGTTCACTTCAGGAAATTTGCGTTGAAAAATTTAAAAAGTAGGTAATACTTTAATCTTTTATAATATGAAAATTAATTTCCCCGGCTTAAAACGTTATGCTGTTTAATATGCACACGAAAAATTTAAGTAAGTCGGTACGATTGCTTTTCAATCTCTTGAGTCTTGACTGTATATTGAAATTCTTAATCTCGTTTGTAATAATCTAATTTCTTATTTCATAAGCAAAGTAAAAGAGTTTTAGTAGCAAGACGTAAATATTCATGTTTTATAAATTACTATTTAATAGAATTATACTAACAATTTAAAATTTTACTTTAAAAAATTCAAATTAATTTAAACGCTTGGGTGAAAAGACAGAAAGGGCAAACGATCATCAATGGTGGCTCGTGGAAATGTACAGGGATGGTGCCAGATTTAAAATCAATTATTAAATTTTTTTTTGAATTATTATAATCAAATAGGACTTTTGTGAAGTCAAGCCTACATATTATTTTAAATTTTTCTTATTTCTAATGTTCTGAATGTTTTCTTCGAAACAGTCAGTCAAGTTTTTTGAAACTACCCTGTATGTTTTGTCGTATTAGGACATCGACTTTAGCCGAGGTATAAGCACGTGTTGCGTTTTTTTGAGGTTAATTGTTTTTTTGTTCGATTTCAAACTAAACTAAAACTAAACTTTTGATTTGTTTTCACTCAATGACACAGTGTTTCTGGCTTGTCCATGACATAGTTATCCAAGCCAGATCCACGGTGTCGACTACTCTTCCTTAATTATATGTGTCGAATTAAATTTAGCTTTACACTAAATTTTTGTAAAATTATAACACTAAAAGCGTTCAATGTATAATTTATTCATAACACTGCAATAAGCAATAATAGATGACCGCTCGCTAAAAGTTTGAACAGCTTACAAAATAAACAACCTCAAAACTTCGAAAAAGTAGACCTGTCAAAATTCATACTTGAACAAAATAAGTGATTCACAAGTTCGCGCATGCGCATTACAACACGAATCATATCGAGTACGTTCCATTTACAGCCCACGACGACCGCGGTTTGATCGTGTCATTTAGCGTTCCACTTATACGTTTTCGCCCACGGCGACCACGGTCGTTTAGTGTAGTGGAACGGCTTTTATCTTTGTGGGCGAGCTAACGTCATTTTGAATTTTCATATTCAAATTTTAAAATGTAAATCTTGATGTTGGTAACCTTACAAGTTTTGCACAAATTATTATGATGAACAGTTAGAACAGAGCAAGTACAAGTTTACTTTTGCATATTGCTATGAAAATGAAAATATTTTTATGAAAAAAAAACAACATTATTTTATAACAAGTTATGGGAAATAACTTCACAAGTTAACTAAAGAATAATATATTTATATATTTTAATTTCATAAATAATTTTCACTATCGGCATTATAAAATGCAATTTTTTTGGAATCCATTCTTAAACTTTCAAATTTGTGCGCGAAAAAACTTTCACGATCACGGCAACCCACCTTTTACAGTGGGGCTTCGTGGTCGTGCTGGGCTAGCAATCGGTGACGTCATTGATGATGTTTTGAGCTCGACCGCAAGGACCGCGGCTTTAGGTGGAACGCTTAAAAGTCGCCCGTGTTCGACCGTGGGCGTCGTGGGCTGTAAGTGGAACGTACCCATCAAGATCGGTGTACCTAGACGCTTGTAGTACAGAGTACCGTGGCAAGGTCGAGATTGTGTTGAGAAGTTTGTTCACGAAATTATAGTTTAACGGTAATTGTTGTGAAAACCGGAATTTTAGTTCGGAAATGGGTGCTAAAAATGTTACGCAATATTAATTCGTGCGAGGCAGTAAAATTAAGCCAGTTTTGGGGGTCTATTAACTCAACAGAAAATTCAGTTCGCGCCGACGCAGTGAAGACGGACGCGCGGTTATAGGAAAATAGTCCTTATGTTTGGCGGCAACGCTCAAGGTTGAGAGCAGCTGCACAGGAAACAGTTTAGATATATAGAAGTTGTCAAAAATGCAAGCAACAATTGATATGTTCAAGAGCAGTGAACCGCAATTAAAGTCAAAACCAATTAATTACTAGTAGGGGTTTTCCTGAGATTTTATCCGAATGTTGGTCATGTTGGAGGCTATGTTCAGGCCGTTTGTGAAAGTTATATAATTTGAAGACGTCGGGTTTAAATTCATGAAAGTTAAATAATCTGAAGACGACGGGTTTTTATCGAGGCTCTCCGAGATCTTTGTTTGCTAGGCGGACAAGTATTCGTGCTCCACATGAAACCGGACCAGGCTGTATCCACCTCGAGGACGAAAACGACGAATGTGAGTCATGTTGTTCTATTTACTTGTGTAAACTTTATTTGATTCCGTCAGGAATCCTTCCTTTGCCTTTTGGCGTTGATATTTGTGTTAACAAGTTACGTCAATTATATGTATACGGACGAACTTAAGTAGTATGTACCATTTGTTATGGACTATTGGTCAAGAAGATTATGTGAATGAGAGTAGAATTCACTCTGTGCTATTTTATCGACGCAGGGCGTCATAAAAGCCCTTGCTGGGGTATTTATTGTAAACTGGATGACGAAATTTAATATATTTTTATTGTATAATGTGTTGTTAGATTTTGTCTTAAGCGGCGTTCAGATAGAGATTCTTGTCTTGCCTTGCTCTTGTCTTGTATTGCGTGGTCTTGCTTCGGTGTTGCTTAGACGACTTGAGCGTTCACATAGAAATTCTTGTGTTGCCTTGCTTAGACAATAGCGATAGTGACATCTGTATTTTTACGTTCGACATCCACTACATTTTTATGCAGAGCAGTACAGAGTAAACACCTGTCACTTTAAATTATAAGTAAACACCTGAGTAAAAAGTAATTTGTTGATTATAAAATACATATAGAGATATCGAAAGTAAACTGTGGTGTGAAATAAAATTTCAAAATTAAGACATTATATTATGTAATGTAACAAAGTAATAATATTGATTGATTTACAAATTATTTTCGTTTGCAATAAGCCGATCTACGGTAGGTGTTATTTATTGTAATAAATGTATTGTATTAGATTTATTACAGGTAGGTAAGGCAAGCACGAACAATATAATTTTTGGGATTTTTCAAAATTTTCCGGCTTTTAAAATTTGTAAAGATAACGGTTTAGAATACAAAAGTATTTGGTTTTACCAAAATTTACAAATTATTTAAATTTTTATCTGAAGTAAATTTTCAAATAAGTACGCGCGTTGCTGCATTTAAAATACTTTGATTTCATTGGGTCTTGCTTCGCTTGCGTTGTGTTGCAGAACCGAAAAGCTTGACATTACCAAGCTTCGGCAAGATCTCAGCATCGCAACACAAATGTTATGCAAAGGAGGGGATATAAGATAATACTTCAATCTGATTGGCTCTTGCCAGTTTCTACCTAAGCAAGGCAAGACAAGAATCTCTATCTGAACGCCGCTTTATTCTCGTCTAGCACCCACGGTCTTGCAGATGCTGAGCTAGCACCCCAAAGGGGGGTAACAGGTAACAAGTTTTGATTGTTCGCGCCAACAAAATTGAAGTTGGTACGAAAATTTTTGATTAATTTGCTTTTTGCCGGCCGCGTCGACCGGAGTGGTCGGTTTTGCGGAAGGTCTCCGTATTTTGTTAATTTGGAGTCGTTAGTTGGAAATTTATTTTGACTATTTTGAAGAATAAAAGTTTTGATTTATTGCGAGTAAGAATTTTGTTTAATTTGAGAAAATTTGGATAGTGGATATTTAGTAGCAGGAAATTATAAGTACGACAAGGCACGTGATATTATCGGGCACATTTAGCGATAGATAATAAATTTAACGCAGAAAATAAATTATACATTTTTAAAAATTAATATTGACCATCGATAATTTAAAATTATTTTTGAAAATTGAGAGGTACGGGTCATCGCATTTAATGGTACAACGAAACCAGGGATCCGAGTTTGCCGCCAGGTAATAACACTTTTAGAAATTCAGTGTAATGTTAGCAGAAAGTACTGGAGTTTGTGAACTTAGATTTGAAATATAGTAAAAGACAATTAGGACAAAAATGAAGCTTACACCCGAGCAACAAAATTCCATTATGGAAGAAATGATGAAGCAGTTTAACGAAATGGCGGAAAACATGGCTAATAACATTACTAATTTAAAAGAAATTATGGACAAAAACTATAAAAAAATTAGTAATAAAATAGATAAAATGGAGGAAAATTGGAAAATCTTGGAATCAAAATTACAAGTCCAAGATAACAAGCACGACGCTGAAATTGAAGATTTAAAACAAAAAACAATTAAAAAAGATGAATTGGATAACAACTATTCGGAAGGAATTAAAGAGGTAAAGGAAGAAATTATTATTGATAATGAAAAAGATCAACAACTACAAGACACACAAAAATTGGATGATGACGATTGTTACGCCGACGGTTTTCTGAACACGAGTCACCGCGCAATCGTTCGCGCACAGCGTGAAAGTTTAGAGCGAGGGGTGACGTTCGCCACTTTCTGACGAGCGATCAAGAGAGTCGGAAGTCATTTTTAAGACCGGCTAATTTAAGCTGTAATATTTAGTTTTTGATTAAATTATGGTGAAAGTTTCCGTTTTTCCTGGTGGAATTTCTATTCCGCGAGTATCGTTTGTGACGGTTTGGGGGAACGAATTTTGAAGAAATTAAGCTAATTATTGTTGGCGACGCGCGCCAGGCGATTCTCGACCTTAGTAAAAGCGGGAAATGTGTTACGGCGTTGCCGCTCGCGCATTGGAATGTGGCGATACGACCACCATGTTGGCGGTATTCATCTTTAATTTTGAACGATTTCCGACCGTGCGATTTTTTGTCGAACTATTCAAGATAATAACGTTGTAATCTAGTGCAAAAATATTGAAACTTAAATGTTTTTCTGATACTGCGATTGTTTCGAACTTATTCAAATGTTAATGAAGTTTTAAATTTTGGTGTTGAAATATTTAAATTATTGAGTCATTTCTGATATTGCGTTTTGTTTTGAACTTTCGAGTTATGATAAATTTTCCAATCTAATGGTAAATAATTTATGCCGCTGGGTATTTTCTGAATTGTGTTGCTGTTATCGTAATCTATCTTATGGACGTCGGATTATTCTCAATGTTGATTGGAGCTTACGTACTGCACGATGCCGACCTGCTTCAACAATCATCTCCATGGACACCTGCGTCTACTAATGTAAATTAAATTGTAACAAGGTATTGTTATTTTTGTATTGTTTAGTTAGTACATTCTTGGTGCTGTGTGTACATTTCTGTGGACCTTTCAGGTCAGTATTGGAATAATTGTCATGTTGTTGTTTTTTCTATATATTCATGTTTGTTGTCGTATTCGTCGAAGTTTAACATGAATTGGTGTTACACCGTTATGGGAATTAGTTGTCCTCCCTTAGTGGACAATTACGCCCCCGTAATTTCTGTAAAGCTTGGTCAATAGGGGATTTTGCTGCGCCATTGACCCAGCTGTTAACGCTTTTCGTAAGCGGTCTAGGAGGACCTTTATGCGCCTCTGATCAGGCTGGAGCCGTTACT
Source organism: Cantharis rufa (assembly GCA_947369205.1). Lineage (NCBI taxonomy): Eukaryota > Metazoa > Arthropoda > Insecta > Coleoptera > Cantharidae > Cantharis > Cantharis rufa. The sequence goes on along the minus strand of OX376306.1, from coordinate 30,127,753 downwards.
TATAGATGTTGATCGGTTGTAATTACGACTGTTTAAGTCCGTTCTTGTCAGGATGTCGTCATCCTAATTTTAGTTATAATAAATATGGCATTTGTTGCCTAAAATATACTGCTGTGTTAACTATATGTTTATCGATGTTATGTACATTGTTGTATTATTAAATGAGCTTGCTCATTTCACGAATGTCAAAGGGAGAAATTAAATTACATATAAAATATTTGTGTTGTTTTAATTGTGTTAAACTTCCAAGAGTAGACCACGCCCATAATTTAGATCCGCTGAGCAAGTCGTTGGCAACCATAAGTTTACAGGTAAGGTCCTCGTAACACGATTCAGGAATAAAAAATTTAGACAAGATGGAACTTAAACTTGAAGAGGATGAGGAGCAAAATAAAATAAAGACGGTGGATAAAGATAAACAAAAATATGAGGATGTGGTTATACTAAAAACAAATAATTTGGGAAATAGAAAATTAGACAAAAACAAATTAAAAATGATGAAAAAATTCGATGAAATTAATCACGAAAAAGAAAAAGAAATTAAGGAAGTTAAAATTAAGGTTGGACCGGTTACGTCAGCACCAGGGTTCCACAATAAACATCCGCCTACGAAGAGAATTGTTCTGTGGAAATCCATTAAGTGGAAATGATTTTCTTTACATTTTGAAACACAACCTGTGTGTCCTTTGTGTCAAAGCATCGGTTTTTAACTATGTTTTGTCAAAAGGACAGAGAAGCAAAATGTCGTGTTTCAAAATCATATTTTGAAAACTTGTAGTTTTAATAATTGATCGATTTTAAATTTTGTTTTAATTTTGTAAATAATTTATTATTGTAAATATTTTGAATTTTCTTTGTTCGCGCCAACAAAACTCAAGTTGGTACAAAAATTTGAGATTAAAGGGCTTTTTGCCAAAATGGCCGCTGGAGGCAGAACGTAGAATTTGAGTCTCTTAAGTTTATTGGAAATTTTGTATTTGAAGAGTTTTATTTAAGAATAAATTAATTAATATTTTGAGTAAGTGATTTTTAATTATTTGGAATTTAGTTATCACAGTTCTTCGGACAAAGTTTGGATAAATAAGAAAGAGAATGATATGTTTGGTAATTGGAGATTGGATTTGGAGATAAAGAAAATAATTAGAATAATTGAAATTAAGCATTAATAATAATTGGTATTTTATAATTGAAATTCGAAAAGTAAAGTTTAAATTTGAAGGCAGCGTAAATTGGATTTATATCGTTCGCGTATGGTCGGGTTATCTCTTTCCATTTGTGTTTCCATTTTAATATCGGAATTTTATTGTAAATTAATTTAATAAATTTGGATTTCGAAGAAAATTTTAGTATCCAAAATTAAATATTATATTTGGAAAGTTTTGGAAAATATTTTTGAATTTTGAGTGGCCGGGGCCACTCAATATATTCTCTTTTGATTAAGAACACACAGAAAAAGAAAAAGAAAAATGGATGAAGTGAAGAGTATGTTGGAGAAATTGACTGGAGTTGTCAACAACGGATTCCAGAATATGAAGGACATAAAAACAAAACTGAAAGAAATGGAAAGGAAATGGAGCAACGAGATAACGGAGATGAAACAAGAGATGGCGGATGTAGGAATCAAGATGAATGAACAAGATCAAAGAATAATATACATGGAAAATAAAGTAGAAAAATACGAAAAAGAAGGCAAGGCCAACAATGTCATTGTTAAGAATAAACTTACCAGAGATGGGAGAAATAACAGGAAAGAAGATGGAAGAATTTATCAAGGACCGACTACAAGTACAGGTGAAAGTAATCGATGCATTTAAGATAGGGAGAAGAACTGGAAAGCAAGTAGTGGTGGTAAGGATGGAAAATCGTAATCAAAAATCTGCAGTTATGGAAATCAAAAATAAATTGAAAGGAACCAAAGTGTATATAGAAAATGAGCTGACGATAAGAGAAAGAACTATTCAGGATAAAATATGGGAAACTGCAAGAAGTGAATCCAAAAATGGGAAAAGAGTAAGAGTTGCTTATCAGAAAATATTTATAGATGACAAGACATATGTATGGAGCAACAGTGCGGGCAAGCTGGAGTTGGCCGACAGACCGGTGCAACAACCAAAAAACTAGAAATGGGGGGAAGCAATGATACTGTTAAGGCTCATGCAGTGTCATTGTATATGAATGGTGAGCCAAAGAAGACAGAACCGCAAATCGGAGAGGAAGGAAAAATGGAAAAGCGACATAAAGAAGAGAAGAGGAAGAAAGAAAATTAAAAGAAAGTAAAGAAACAAAAAAAAAAGAATAGCAACATGGAATGTGAGGACGTTACTGTGCCCAGGAAAGATGAACGAAGTGGTGAGTGACCTAGCGAGATACAGAGTAGGAATGACGGCCATACAAGAGACGAGGTGGAAGGGGAGTGGAGAGGTGAAAATGAAGAACTACACACTGTTATACTCTGGAGAAAAAGAACAAGGCGAAAATGGTGTAGCCTTTATAATCGAAAGAAGTAAATCAAAACAAATATTACACTTCCAACCAGTGAACGGAAGAGTAGCATATATTAGAATAAGGGAAAACGCGAGGAATGTGTCAATAATAAACGTATATGCACCAACAGAAGAAGTAGACATAGAAAAAAGGTAGAACATACGAGGAAATAGAGAAGCTATATGAGAAGATGTCAAGAAAAGATGATTTAGTAATATTGGGTGACTTTAACGCAAAGATAGGAAGAGAAGAATATATCAAGAGTGTGGTGGGTAAGAACACCATCTATCAAGTAACAAATGACAACGGAGAAAGGTTGAGTAACCTAGCTGAAATGTGCGACATGAGAATAGTGACAACAGAATTTCTCTAGTTGGTACCCTGAAAAAAACTCAAGAGACCTTTTTAAAGCTTTTTATTCAAAAACTGCTGCGATTGCAGTACCACCTCTTTCGGATGTTACAGATTTATCTTTTATCGATGCATCCGAAGATGACAATATTCGTGCAATGATATTTCCGAGTACTGCCATGTATCATCCAACCGCATACGTTAAAGTGCGTGGTTTGAAACCTACAGGCGTGGTACCATCGACATATCATTGCCGAAAATGTCTCAAAGGCGGTCATTTGATTCAGGATTGTCCTCGTGGAGATAAATCTAAAATCAAAAGAAGCTGCGGTATACCACGCAGTATGCTGACTCCAGTCGAAGGCCCCGATGTAGAAGGGGCTTTAATGAATAACGACGGCACGTATTCTATACCAACTGCGTGGGAAAATCGTAAGGTAGTTCCTACATCTTCGGAAGCTAGATTGAATAAATCTCCTACTTTACCAGAGGAAAATTTTTCTATCAAGCTTCCAAACTCTCGGCCAAAACGTGAGCACAAGTTCAGGCAATTTAGGACAATTTTCTATTAAATATTATAGATAAGTCCTTTTTGCGACCACTGCGACTTACTGAAGTAGCAAGCAACTAATTGTTGCTTGCCACTTCACCTCCTCGATGTATCATCACCTTGACGAGGTGAGGAGGCTTGCGTGTCTCGAAGATCCTATTATCATCTATATCCACGGATGTATAAGGAAAGAGACCAGACTAAGAATGATACAAACCAAGGGGTAAATGTCCAGTAAAATTTCTGTACACAAAACTCGGAATTCCAAAGCATTCCAACGATTTCCAAGACTCCCAATGATTTCCAACGATTTCCAAAAACTTCCAACGATTTCCAAAGAATTGCAGTGATCATTGGCAATCAATGGAATTCTTTGGATATCCCTTGAATTGTTGGAATTATTTGAAAACCTTGGAAATTTTTGAAAATCGTTGGAATTTGTACCCGCCCCCTCTAAATGAAATTCTGACTACAGGCCTGGTGTGGAGAGATTAAAATATTCGTCTGAAGGAGTTTTGTATTTAGTTTTAATGTACATACATATATCCTCTTCTTATTTATTCTAGTCTATTTCTAGTTTCTAGATATATTGAAGTGATATTTTTTAGGTTCCAAGATTTTTCAAATCTGTATCCAATAAAATCCTCGAATTTATCCAAATTTAAAATTTAAATTTTCAATAAAATTTGTATGCATAAATGGAAAAGTTAAACTGCACCACATTCGTTCATATCTAATCTATTAACGATACCTTCCAACATTTAACTTCAAAATTTAGAAATTTTTCCACAATATAAACCGCACTCTAATTAATGTTTTTAATATCCAAATCAATAATTAAATATCATAAATCTTCAATCATTAATAAACTTTATTGAAAAAACTCAAAATAATGCGAGAGCGACGTTCAACTACGTCCGCTCTCGTCCGCCACTTTGGCAAATAGCCTCTACCTTCTACAAACTGTCGCCAACCTACAAAATGTTGGCGCTCAAATAACCAAATTCAAATTACATTTCCACAATTTACAAAAACAATCAAATTAATTAAAAATAAACAAAATTATCATAAAAAAATTTAAAATATTTGAAAATTGATTTTGAAACACCACAATATATTAAGTTAAGCCAAAATATGCAACGGTTTTCATTTCTCATTGTTGGATGTATCGCTATTTGGCATTGGTTCTTTTATTTTAACCAATAGCCAATGCAATTTCAGAAAGTTTTCCGGATAGAGGATAACAAAACCTTTTCTTCGTATATGTATTTATTATTTATATTTATTATGGTGGTTGGGACCCCGAAAGTTTATCAATAAAGCAGTTTATCAATAGTTTTTATCAATTTGACATTCTGTTATTAATTAAACCAACAACCATTTTCAAATAAATTGAAAATAAGCGACAGACGGATCATCGTATTGATGTACCATCGAATTAACGGATTAAAATATCAGAGGATCAACAGATCAACTGCTCACCGAACCAACTACTTAACGGATCACCTACTCAACGGATATACTGCTCAAAGGAACAACGGTTCTACTGCTCAAAGGAACAACGGATCATCAAATATAGGTTATATAGGTGATGTCACTGTAAATTAAAATTATTGATAAGATATATCTTGCTTTGTTTGCTATATTTTTTATTTACATTTTGTCAAAATGCCAAACATTTATTACATGTTCAAAAGTAGTTTAGTAGTAAACACACTAAACTACGACGGTTTGTATATGTCGGTAAAAGACATTAAAATAAAAATAAAGCAAATACACCGTATTACAACATCAGACCTTAATATTATCAATAAGGACACTGATGAAGTGTGCGACAACGATTATCTTATTTCGGAAAATCAACGATTAGTTGTTATTCGAATTCCTTCAGTTGGTCCACTGAAAAAAACTCAAGAGATTTTTTTTAAATCTTTTGATTCAAAGCCTGCTGCGATTGCAGCACCACCTCTTGCCGATGTTATAGATTTATCTTCTATCGATGCATCCGAAGACGACAAGATTCGTGCAATGATATATCAGAGTACTGCCATGTATCATCCAACCGCGTACGTTAAAGTGCGGGGTTTGAAACCTACAGGCGTGGTACCATCGACATATCGTTGCCGAAAATGTCTCAAAGGCGGTCATTGGATTCAGGATTGTCCTCGTGGAGATAAATCTAAAATCAAAAGAAGCTGCGGTATACCACGCAGTATGCTGACTCCAGTCGAAGGCCCCGATGTAGAAGGGGCTTTAATGAATAACGACGGCACGTATTCTATACCAACTGCGTGGGAAAATCGTAAGGTAGTTCCAAACTCTCGGCCAAAACGTGAGCACAAGTTCAGGCAATTTAGGACCACTTTCTATTAAATATTATAGATAAGTCCTTTTTGCGACCACTGTGACTTACTGAAGTAGCAAGCAACTAATTGTTGCTTGCCACTTCACCTCCTCGATGTATCATCACCTTGACGAGGTGAGGAGGCTTGCGTGTCTCGAAGATCCTATTATCATCTATATTGACGGATGTATAAGGAAAGAGACCAGACTAAGAATGATACAAACCAATATCCAGTAAAATTTCTGTACACAAAACTCGGAATTCCAAAGCATTCCAACGATTTCCAAACAATTGCAGTGATCATTGGCAATCAATGGAATTCTTTGGAAATCCCTTGAATTGTTGGAATTATTTGAAAACCTTGGAAATTTTTGAAAATCGTTGGAATTCGTACCCGCCCCCTCTAAATGAAATTCTGACTACAGGCCTGGTGTGGAGAGATTAAAATATTCGTCTGTAGGAGTTTTGTATTTAGTTTTAATGTACATACATATATCCTCTTCTTATTTATTCTAGTCTATTTCTAGTTTCTAGATATATATTAAGTTAAGCCAAAATATGCAACGGTTTTCATTTCTCATTGTTGGTTGTATCGCTATTTGGCATTGGCTCTTTTATTTTAACCAATAGCCAATGCAATTTCAGAAAGTTTTCCGGATAGAGGATAACAAAACACAATTAAGTTAGTGCTAATAACTTAATGTTGATGCACACATTTTATTTACATCTTTTGTCTTGTATTTGTTTAGTTTTGTATTCGATAAAAAAAAAAAAAAAAACCTTTTCTTTGTATATGTATTTATTATTTATATTTATTATGATGGTTGGGACCCCGAAAGTTTATCAATAAAGTAGTTTATCAATAATTTTTATCAATTTGACATTTTGTTATTAATTAAACCAAAAACTATTTTCAAATAAATTGAAAATAAGCGACAGATGGATCATCGTATTGATGTACCATGGAATTAACAGATCAATAACTGACTAACGGATATACTGCTCAAAGGAACATCGGTTCTACTACTCAAAGGAACAACGTATCAACGAGTAATATGTTATATTGTGTGATGTCATTGTAAATTTAAATTATCGATAAGATATATCTTGCTTTGTTTGCTATATTTTTTATTTACATTTTGTCAAAATGCCAAACATTTATTACATGTTCAAAAGTAGTTTAGTAATAAACACACTAAACTACGACGGTTTGTATATGTTGGTTAAAGACATTAAAATAAAGCTTAAGCAAGTACACTGTATTACAAAATCAGACCTTAATATTATCAATAAGGACACTGATGAAGTGTGCGATAACGATATATTAATTTCGGAAAATCATCGATTAGTTGTTATCCGAATTCCTCTAGTTGGTACCCTGAAAAAAACTAAAGAGACTTTTTTTTAAAGGTTTTGATTCAAAAACTGCTGCGATTGCAGCACCACCTCTTGCGGATGTTACAGATTTATCTTCTATCGATGCATCCGAAGATGACAAGATTCGTGCAATGATATTTCAGAGTACTGCCATGTATGATCCAACCGCATACGTTAAAGTGCGTGGTTTGAAACCTACCTAAAACCTAAAAAAACGACGGCACGTATTCTATACCAACAGCGCAGCGTGGGAAAATCGTAAGGTAGTTCCTACATCTTCGGAAGCTAGATTGAATAAATCTCCTACTTTACCAGAGGAAAATTTTTCTATCAAACTACCAAACTCTCGGAAAATTGCTGTTTTTGTGCATATAAAGCAGTCTTCTTTCCAATCAAAAGCATTTTCATCAGCTGGCAGTGAATCAGATTTTCTCAATTTTCTTTTAAGAGGACTACTTGTATTTACTTCCTCTTCCATTTTGCTTTTAGTAGCTACGATATTTTTTGGATGAGTATAAGCTTTTCTACACAAAGGGTGAAGGGGAACATCTTCAGAAAAATCTAATTTTGAAAACTTTCCATCACCTCTCTCAATAGACGCACTTTTCAATGAATTTTTACCCTTTGTATCGGATAATTATAGGCATTTCGTCCGTTATTGCATTGCATATGACGCACTCACTAGCATCAGAATTCTGTGTTGATTGCGAAAAAGTGCTCAAGTCAATATTTGTCAAACTGAGATAATGACAAAACCAAATTTATAGGCGGGGTAGGGTTAAGTGTAATTAAGTTGTTTAATAATATATATATTTTATTAAAATTCTAGCTTAATATGTACGCTGTGACTTCAACAATTATACCCAAAGAAAGAGCAAGTTTTATTCTGTTAAATTAAGTCAAAAACTCGATTTTGCAAAAACTTGACATAAGCACTTTTTCGCAATCAACACAGAATTATCAGCACTGAAACCTGCTCTAACTTGGTCCATTATTATAGATGGTCAAAACAATTTTATTCTTCAATAATTAAATCTGAACTGCTCAACAATTTACGTACAAATACTCATGAATTCATGTATAAAAAGAAACGAGGCACGACATGTGAATTTTACAACAGGAATTGTACACATGCTAACACCCCACACACGCATGCATACACGTATGTATGTATATATAACAGTGGCGCAGCCAGGAATTTGTTATGGGGGGGCTAAAGGATGCGAGCTGGGCCAAAAGCGTGCGCCTCAGGCAAAAAATTTTCTGAAAAAGGGGAGTGGTCAGCTTATTTTCGAGTATAATTATTGTGTTACCACTGTTACCTATCTTAAATTAAAAGTCGAACACAAAAATATTTTAATTTAAAAAAATTTTTCATTGCACCGGTAAAAATGCGACTATGATCATTAAAAAAAGATTATCATTAATAAAAAGGAAGAGTGTCTGGGGGGGGCTATAGCCCCCTAGCCCCCCCTTGGCTGCGCCACTGATATATAAATTCCACCTTTCACCAACAACTGCAGAGAGAGAGAGAGAGTGCATATACAGGGTGACCCAGACCATAGTTTGACTTTTAAAGTTAAGTTGGTTATAAGAAATTGAAATTTAATAACCATATCACTATTTTAGAAAACCTAAAAAATGCACACACACTTTTCAGAACTAAAAGTTTGCGATATTGTATACTTACAGTGTATTTTAATTGTGATAACTTAAAAACATTTTAGTTCTGAAAAGTGTGTGTGCATTTTTTAGGTTTTCTAAAATAGTGATATGGTTAATATCGAGTTGCACTACCTAAACCACGTATCAATCGATTATATGAAATTTAATAACTTAAGTCGAATATAACTTAAAAGGGGCGGGAGTAATAAAAAAATTTTTCCTATAAAACTTGCTTATTTTTTAAAGAGCTTTCCAACGATACCATTTTGACATATGGTGCCATTTAAAATTTTGGATTTCTGGACTTTCTTGAGCAAACTACTCTGGATGCCGACTTTTCCCGGAAATAATAATATCACCATTAGATTCGTCATTAGGGCTTTTGTAATACATTTTTTTATCCCAACTCTCTACGACTTACCGTTTTTGAAAAAAAGTACTGATACGAGTGGTCTGGGTCACCCTGTATAGTTGGTATATGGAGATCATAATTCATAATATACACATCGGCTCTAAAATTCGTATAATATATGCTTCGAAATTGGAAAAAAAAGTTGTTTGGTTTTTTTACAATAACTGCCTTCATTTTAAAGATACCGTATCCATTCAAAAACCATTTTAAAGGAAATTTCAAGGGCTACAAAATCATGTTGATTACATTATTTCAAAACCTTCAGTTTTTAAAAGGTAAAGGGTTAAAGAGCGCAAGAAAGGTGATACTCGCGATATCTACCCAACTAAAAGTGTCGATATTCCATCAGTTTTTATGCTACAAAAATAAAAAAAACAAAATATTTGTTAAAAAAAACACAACATTTTTGTACTGAATAATTTTTTACGTATCTCTTATCATTTTTGAGTTACACGAAGAGAAAGGCAGATTTTTCAGAAAATTGAAAAATGAGCTCTACACTTTGATCGTATTTTTTTCAAAAAGTATGCATTTTAAACCAGTCAAAATTTTTCAGCATATACATAATACTAAAATAAAAGGTATTGTAGGAGGAAAACGATGTACTTCAATTATGGTGAACGTGGGGTTAATTATACTGCTCATTTTTTCTTTAATATTATTATTTATTTTATATTATTTTATATTTTTATAAAAAAAGCAATTTTCAAATTTATTATAAAAATAATTTTCAAATAATATTTTAATTTTGACTTCCTGATGATGAATATTGTATATTCGAAACATGTCGTCTAACTAATAAAAGAAAATATAAAAAGAAGTTGTTATATATTCCACAAGAAATTAAACTACATAAATTCGACTAGACTACCTACGGTAGAAGGGCCATGACCACCAGGATTACTTCTCTAAAGACCATCACATAACTGCCTACTTAATCTCTGAGCTTTTGGCATATGCCCATCTGTGCAGCCATACCAACCCTCAGATATTAACTGTGTCCAATCCTGGTCCACCCTTCCTAATCCGTACTTTATTTACATTCAAATATACAATATACATATATACAATTTGTACAGAGCCGTACTCACATACATCACATTTTCTCTCCTTCTTTTAAAATGTTAATCGAGTGGGTGACTTTGAAATCCGTTGACTCCTTCTTAATGGTACTGGTGGAGCCTCCAAGACCTTTTGTTGGTCTGTAGTTGCGACTGGAGTTGGCTGTTGAACTATTTCGGCTTCGTTCTTTGTGTTGGTTAGTTCTCTGCCAAGATTATCGTTCGTTACTTCTTCCTGGGATCCAAGGTCTCGTGGTTGCATTGTTTCCATAGGTGCTGCTTGGTGTTGTACTTGAAGGTGATCTTCCAACAGCGATTTTCTTAAATTGTTTGCGTGTTTATACTGCACTTTGTCTCTTATTTTAACCAAATACGTTAATTCACTCACCACTTTGATTATCACCCCTTCTTCCCACTTCACTGTTTTATCACGCCCCAAAGCGCTTACTAGCACTTTTTCTCCTACCCCGAACGATTTTGGGGGTACGTACTTTTCCGGCTTTTGAATTACGATTTTACCTCCCAATGGTTTTAACATATCTAATCTGGTTCTTGGCTTATACTTAAATATCGCATCGTTCGGTGTCATCCCTGTGGATGCGTTAGGCGTATTTCTGTACGAAAACAAAAAGTTGACTATTTGTTGTTCTATTGAAAGGTTTGACTTATCTACTACGTACTTTGTTAATGCCGTTTTTGCGTTTTGAACATGTCGCTCTGCCAAGCCGTAATTTGACAAAACTTGTCAAACTCGGTCGAATTAAATGGTGGTCCATTGTCACTTACCAATACCTGTGGAATTCCCATAATTGCAAATGTTATTTTTAACTTTTCCACCGTTCTTACTATTTCCGTTCCTTTGTTCATGTGATGGATATCGACCATCAAAAATGTCTTCCCACCACTATGAAAGAAATCAACATAGACCCTTTGCCACACATTTTCCGTTCTTGGCCACGACATTAACTGTCATTAACATTAACACTTTTAGTATTGTATACGCCCCTGTAAGATCGATCACTGCGAACACCTGTCCTTCTGCTAAAGTTGCAAAGATATCCTCAGACGTAGGTAATGGATACTCGTTCGGAATTAGTACTTTATTTACTGTGGTTCTAAAATCGACACAAATGCGAATATCTCCGTCTTTCTTCGGAACCACTACGATGGGTGACGCCCACTCACTATTACTTACTTTTTTTATGATTCCGGCTTGCAATAGTACCTTCAACTGTTTCTCCACTTTGTCTCGAAGTGCGTACGGCAAATTGTAAACCTTTCTAAATATCGGATTGCTTCCTGGTTTTATTTCAAAACTAATTTCAAAATTTTTGATTGGCCTTGATAAGTTCCCATTAAACACTTCCTTAAACTTTTCTTTCACCTCTTCCACGTACGCCCTGGTTATTACCGAAATTCTAAATTGATTTCTCCATTCTGGGAACATGACATCTAACCAATTTCTTCCCAACAATGGTACAAAATTTTGCCTGGTTTCTACAACGGTTAGCGGTAATTTGAATTTTTGATTTTCTTTCACTGCTTCTCCTAATGTTTTTATTTCTTGACCAGTTACTGATGCCAACCCATATACTACTGGCTGTACACTGAAAAAAAAGTATGTAGTAATATTTACGAATGACGTTCGTTAAACTCAAATTCGTTGTATTAACGAAAGTTTCGTAACTATTACTAATTGAGACTGTTGTAGTAAATTTGTAATTCGTTAATGTTACTACTCCCTATTCGTTAATATTACAACGCAAAGTTTACTAAAATATGTCGTAATATTAACGAAAAATATTCGTTAAACGCTAATTCGTTGTATTTACGAAAGTTTCGTAACTATTACCAATTGTGACTGTTGTAGTAAATTTTTACTTCGTTAATATTACTACTCTCTATTCGTTAATATTACAACGCAAAGTTTACTAAAATATGTTATAATATTAACAAAAGATATTCGTTAAACGCTAATTCGTTGTATTAACGAAAGTTTCGTAACTATTACTACTAATTGAGACTGTTGAAGTAAATTTTTACTTCGTTAATATTACTACTCTCTATTCGTTAATATTACAACACAAAATATGAAGTATAAAGCGATACCTTTATTTATTTAAATTTTAAAACATTCATTTTAATTTACATCATGGCAGGACCGGTTCGAGGGAGGGGGGGAAGCTTTTAAAATATTGCTGGGGGTGCTGGCCCTTTTGATGACCTCCCTGGATTTTCTTAAAGTTTATTTGAATGGGGCTTACCAACTAAGCTTTTACCCGCAATCCCGCTTACTACCAACCTAAAGGGTTCAAAAAAGTTAAAATATTATAGAAACGATTTTGAGTATAATTTAAAAATTAAAGTGTGATTCTTCATTCGTGTAAGTGTATCTTAAATTATATAAATCCGTAAACTACTAATCCGTAAAATCCGTAAAATGGCATGCAATAATATTGAAGATTCAGACAAATCAGACCTTAGAGATTTATTATCCACGTGGTCTGAAAGTTTAGTTAAATATGTTGATTACCTTTACGATGGTAAGTTTGAGCTTCGGCACATTACGGTAAAGGTAGCTTAAATTTGTAAGGACCTACTTATTTTATTTTCTCTCAGATTTATATATAATAGACTATGATGGGCTCAACTTAGAAAAAGATGGCAGTGGTCTTTTGGACGGGTGGAACTTGACAACAGAAGCCATGTCAAAAATTTTAGAGAACCATTTGAAGGACGGAATTGTAAAAAAGCAAATGACGTTTCTTCAAAATTCTTTCTTACAAGAAAGTATGTATTTAATTAAATTCGTATTGGTATAAAATAAATTTTTACAATTTTTTTTATAGACTGTAGAGATTCTACACTGTTCTGGGCTTTGCATGCGTTATTACCACCAACTGCCAAGAAAGTCAACCTCAACGCAACTGGGAAGAAGTCGACTTCTAAATATACTATAGCAGATTCCCAAAATTCGTTTGTGTATTTGGTTAGTTGTACGCAGGAAGTCGATGAACATATTGCTCATTTGAAAACATTGGAGGACCCCGTACAACCATTTATAATATGCGTTGGAAGCAACATTTCCAATATTAATGATATTATTGTGATCTTCCACGATCACAAATTTATTTTTAATACTTTCCTTAAAGCTGTGGATACTTGCTTTAAAATTTTTTATGTTTTTCAGGTAGAGTTTCCGAATGCATCGAAAGTAGTTTGGAATTTTTTGGCACACTTCTACTATAAAACCGAGTATGAAAGCTATCCGCGGCTAGAAGAAGTGGTGGACTTATTAAAAAATGTTAATAATAGTAGTTGAATGTTAAATTATTTTCATTCAAAATCATTTTTTTTGCTATTGTTTTGTTAAATGTATAATAAAAAATTAGTAATAAATAAAAGAAATATTTTTTATTTTTCGAGTAATTGTTACCTCCTATTGAATACCGTTGGTAATGATGCAATTGATTGAAAAGTAAATTACTTTTGCGTTAATAATACAAACATATTCATAAATATTACCACTTTTGCATTATTAATAAGACAAATATATTTGTAAATATTACCACATTGTAATTATTAATAGTAGAAATATATTCGTTAATACTACAACTCTATTCGTAAATATTACCACTTTTGTGTTGTTAATAGTACATATAAATTCCTTAATATTACAGATATATTCGTAAATATTGCCACGTTTGAGTTATTAATAGTACAAATATATTCGTTAATACTACAAATCTATTCGTAAATATTACCACATTTTGATTATTAATATTACAAATACATTCGTTAATACTACAAATCTATTCGTAAATATTACCACATTTTGATTATTAATATTACAAATACATTCGTTAATATTACAAATAATTCGTAAATATTACGAATACTACCTAAGTAATATTAACGAACTACCTGTAGTAATATTAACGCATCTTACATCGGATCAAACCTGTAGTAATATTAACAACGGAATTCGTAAATATTACAGAATATTCGTAAATTTTACGAGTACTCTCTCAGTAATATTAACGAAATACCTGTAGTAATACTAACGAAGCTTACATCGGATCAAACCTGTAGTAATATTAACGACAAAATTCGTTAAATACACACCGCTTTTTTTTTGAGTGTACTTTCAAATTTTTCCATTTTTGCTTCATTAATCCTGAAGGTACAATAGTTTTACATGCTCCCGTGTCGACTTCAAAACCTATCGTTAAGTTAATGTGCCACGCTATACGTCGGTAAAGGCTTGACCAAGTTCAACGGATAAATCGCTCGCACTAACTCTTGAGAATCATCACAATCGGTTTCATCTAACATTCCAATAGTTTTATTGTTTCTACACATTTTTGACGTATGCCCTTTTTCTTTTGCATTTAAAGCATTGCCACGTGCTAGCTGGGCACGACATCGGGTTATGCTGTCTTCCACAACGAAAACATTTCCTTGCGAACTGTGTACGTTCTTGACTATCTTCTGTTGACTGCGCACTTTTGCTTTCCACACTCATTTGCTGTTTAACATTCTTCCTGACCCAGTGCACCTTTTTGGGCCCCGCTATAACTTGTACTTGGTTGTCTGCTAATTCATGCGCACATGATATTGCGCAGGCACTTTCAAATGTTAATTGCGTCATTGCTAACAATTTTTTTTGAAGACTTTCCGAACTGACCCCGCAAACCAAACGATCTCTTAACGCATCTTCTAGAAATGTCTTAAAATTGCATGTGCTAGCTAAACGACGTAGATCCACAATATAACTCACTACTGTCTGATTTTCCTTTTGCTTGTAATTGTTAAAGGTAAACAGTTCGCTTATTTCCGACTTTGCTGGTGCGTAATGATCCCGTAACAATGTGGTTAGTTGAGCATATGACTTTTCACCTGGCTTCTCTGGTGCGACTAGACTTTAAGCCGTTTCATATACAGCCGACCCTGCTAATGTTATAAATAACGACATTTTTAGCTCTTCTTTGACAGTGTTTACGGTAAAAAAGTGTTCCAATCGTTCGACGTAGCTTTCAAATTCTTTTGTGCTTTCCTTGAACGGTTCGATTGTTCCAATTAAGGCCATCGTCTTGGAAAAAAGGTTATATATTCCACAAGAAATTAAACCACATAAATTCGACTAGACTACTTACGGTAGAAGGGCCATGACCACCAGGATTACTTCTCTAAAGACCATCACATAACTGCCTACTTAATCTCTGAGCTTTTGGCATATGCCCATCTGTGCAGCTATACCAACCCTCAGATATTAACTGTGTCCAATCCTGGTCCACCCTTCCTAATCCGTACTTTATTTACATTCAAATATACAATATATATATATATATATACAATTTGTACATAGCCGTACTCACATACATCACAGAAGTATAGTATATTTTTAAATAATAGTATAATAATAGTATATTATTTAATGAGTGTATAATGAAGGCCATATTACACGAGAATTTTTTTTAAACACAAGCAAACGCAGTGAGCGAGTTTTGTAATTATTCTCGTGTAATATGGCCCATTATACACGAATTTAATACGATTCTTTATCTACGACTGTTAAACAATAATAATTAAGACAAGAAAAAATGTTTATTAATTTTCAACTATCGAATCAAGTTGCCATTTGTCATTTATAAGGAAAACAAATAAAAATTGCCAGCAGCCGTGGATAATGAACAGGAGCCGTGGATAATGAATCCATTATCCACTGTAAAATATGAACCAAGTTATGTATTCATAGTTACACATACAGTGGCTCCAACAATTATTAATACACCCCTATGTTAACCATGTAAATTGCACATTTTGAAACCGTTTTTTGACATATAATACTCGCTTTTACAGCAAAACTTTTCAGATATTTTTTATTGCAAATTTTAATCTCTTCAGTTTTGTTCCTATACATTTTTTTATTTTCTTTCGCCGTTTACGAGTTACAGCGACTTAAAGAAAACTAAGTAAAAAAGTTAATAAAATTAACATTGCTCTTATGGGACTATTTTACAGAGTTCCGTGCTTTGGAGCTTCGAAATTTGGAGATGGTCGAATTATGTTTGGGTACTTTCTGGTTAAGCCGTGAAATTTACTGCTACCCCAGATTGCACGTACCTCTGAAGCATCTACGAAGCGATATTGTCCCATTGCCACTTGTGAAGTTAGGTTGTCGACCAGTTTTCTTGTACGTAAGTCGACAGTTATTCCAAAGTTGTGTAGGAAATCTGCACCGATGATTGGACAGGTTACGTCAGCTACCACGAACGTCCAATGAAAACTTCTGCGCAGACCCAAATCGATTTTTAAATCTTTGTTACCGAATACTTGAATTTTTGATCCGTTGGCTGCTTGAAGTGCGAATGTACTTGGTTCTTGATTGACCTGCGGTGGGAGTAGACTGAGATCCGAGCCAGTGTCAATCAGGAATTCCGTACCCGTGGCTTTGTCTTTAACGAACAAGCGATGCGTTTTGTGTTGGACAGGAGCCGTCGCCTCTACTGTCCGCTGATGTTTTTTTCGTTGAAATTACATGGCGATGAACATTTCTTGGCGTTCGTGCCAAATCGAGCATGGTACCAGCAGGCTCCCGTGGTTCCCCAGGTTCTTGAGCGGCTTCTGCTCCTATTGCGGCTTTGACTACGGTTTTGACTGCGCTCTCGTTTCAACATGGTCTTCATTTCTTCGATTTCTGTCGCTAATTGTTGTAAATCGATTGTCGTTGGTTCTCTTGCTCTCTTCGGCGAATGGTTTTTACTTAAGCTGGACACCATTGGTGTGTTCGGTGTTAACTCGATCATCTGACCTGCTGTGTCAGCGAGTTGGGTCAGATTTAAAGCTGCTAATACTACTAAAATGGGCTTTAGTTGTGCTGGCATTTGTTGGAGGAACAACTCTTTCAATATGGTTTCGTCTGTTCCTGCTGATCCTGAAGCTAGATGTTTGAGCTTACGGAGGAGTTGGCTTGGCTTCTGGTCACCGAGAGTTTCTTTTTGGAGCAGTTTCCTTACGCGTTTTTTTGGTCAAAATAACTCTGGGAGTCGATAAAGGATCTACTTTTAAAGCAAAAAATGTTTTATAAAGTTTTTTCGAAAACTCAATTCTGTTTGAGTTATTCAAGATTGAAAACTTGCTATTTTCATTGAAAAATGACACTTTTTTGAACGCTTTTTACGAATAACTCACAAAGTATGCGTCTAATAAAAAAAAGTGTTAGAAACATAATTGTAGCTTATAAAAAAACAAAGAGATTCGTTTTTTTTTTATAAATATCCTAGGTACAATACAAAGCGAGATATGGTTGACGAAAGGAGACTTTGTTTTTTGTGAATGCTCAAATCGATGCATTCAACTTAAAATAACGGAAAAATGACCGATTTTACGGGTATAGTGCTAAGAACATTTTTTGTAGTACTTGAAAAAACATTTAAAATGAGTACTGCTTAAAGTCGATTGTGTTTAAACTAAGAGAGATACAATTCAAAAAAGACTGACCTCTCAAATTTTTAAAGAAACAATGAGCAGTATAATTAACCCCACGTTTACCAGAATTGAAATATATTGTTTTCCTTTTACAGTACCTTTTATTTTAGTGTTATGTACGTATATGCTGGAGAAGTTTGACTGGTATAAAATGCATACTTTCTGAAAAAAATACGATCAAAGTATAGAGCGCATTTTGCGATTTTCTGAAAAATCTGCCTTTTTCTTCGTGTAACTCAAAAATGATAAGAGATACGTAAAAAATTATTCAGTATAAAAATGTAGTGATTTTTTAACAAAAATTTTGTATTTTTTTATTTCTGTAGCATAAAAACTGACGGAGATATCGACACTTTTAGTTGGGTAGATAGCGCGAGTGTAACAAACCACCCTCAATAATTTAATTAACAGGTAAACATAAAATAATTTATATTAGCTCGACTCAGTAAAAATTTTGTTAAAAATATTATTTAGATAAACACATGGTTACGAAAATTTAAGAAAGATTCTTACGGTCAAAGTACCGGAGGACCCAATTATATAGGTCAAAACTCGACCTAGAAAACCATAAAAATCATTTATCTGACTTTTATTATTTTTAGTATCTTTATGTGAAATATTCAATATTCAACCATACGAACAATTAATGCAAGATTGCAAATTATTACATTGACAAAAATCAAAACACAAAATATAATTTAATAATTAAAACTCGTTTTATAAAAATTAGAATTCAAAACAATCGGATTGGCTATATAATTGTAATTTACTTATGTGGTAATTCACCACTAAATTGATAAAAGAATTACCTTAAACCGATTTATATTTCATCGCCATAGATAAGACAATCCTAAAACGATACTTTCAACATTCAAGTCACAATGGCACCAAAGTTCAGAAATGAAAAAGACATATAAGGCCAACACAAACAATTATTAATCAGTCGTTTCCCCAGTCGTTTCCTGAGTCGTTTTCGAGCAGTCTTTTTGCCAAGCTGTTCGAGCTTCTTTTGTTTTAGAACAAAAGAAACGTCGTGGTCCCCCCTTTTCCATTTGCTATATGAACTCGTCAAGTTCAAATTCGTATTTTTTTTTTATTGTGTTAGATTCATTCAAATCAATTAATATTAACTATCATTAACGCCGCGTCGCGAATAAAATATTGTGTTTTGATTTTCTTCAATCGTAAGGTAAGAACAAATTGATTTTACAAATGTTTTTCTTTTATAAATAAATAGGTATTAACGAGTCGAGCTTATAATTTTACTTATTCTTTTTTTTTTATCAACATAAAGTTCTCTTTTTTTTGCAATTGATTCATGTTTAATTGTAAATTATAAATCTTAAGTTTTCTTTATTAAATAAATAACTAATTGAAAATCCAAGCGTTGTTATTTTTTTTTGTGCAAAGATAGAGATTCTCTTTTGGTTTGATCCTACGTCTTCTGAGCTTTCCACGTTACATTTAGTACAAGTTTTGTTAATTTCTTGTCAATAAAAAATTGACTGGTGGCAGCTTACCGAGAGGAACTCACAAGGACTTTTTACACCACGATCGGTGGTCGCTACCGTTAACCAACGACGCAGGATTTTACAATTATTGGGCCCGGTGTTACAATTGATGGCATCACGGTGGGATTCGGTAAAACCAAGAAATGCTTTCACGCAATTCAATCAAACCAAAGAAATCTTAAAATCTTAAGTTCTAATAATAAAATTAACTTTGCGCATTAATTAATCATTTTTAAATATATTTTGAATAAAGATGAATAAACTATATATACAAAAATTTACAACGATAACAGCATAATTAAATTAAAACTTCACACTATTTTCGTTTTAGACAAAAAAATTAAATCGTTTTTAGTTTTTTGCTCTTCAAGTTAAATAATTATTTCAGGATAAATTTTCACATATATTTTTGATTATGGATATAAAATCATTTAAAAATTTTGTTTCATTATTTTTAGCTAGGTAATCACTAATCAATTTAAAAGTATATTTTACTTTGCGTTCAAAAATAAATTCTCCTTTTTGAAATTTAAATTAACGTAAAACTTCACAACTTAAATTAATAATTATCAACTTCAAATTGTTTTTTTTGTAATTTTTAAAGTATCTTTTGTTTAAAATAAAATTAAATATTTGTTTAGGACCAAGTCAAAAATTTTAATCAATTCAAAATAATTTTTTTTTAAGATTTAATCTTCAAATCAATTTAATTTTTATTAAGCCGACTCGCAACGTCATAATTGTGTATTTTATTTTGTTTTATTTTAGCGCATGTTATTTGAATTCTTCTTTTATTGTAGCTGCATCTACTTATGTATTTAGTTGTTGCTAATAATTTTTTTTTGTGTACTAAAAACATTCGCCAAATTACCACGCAAACCATTGCCTTTATATATATTTTTTTTTCTTTCTTTAAACATTTAAAAATTTAAACGCAAAAATGTCAAACCCTCGACTACCTGTAAATCTAAATATCGATGACAACGCCGAGCACGAAAGTGACGATGAAAGTTCGGTACACACGGTCAACATCGGTCCAGCTTTTCCTTTCATGACGTTAGGAGCTATTGCGAGCACAGTCGACAAATACAATGGAACCTCAAACCCTACATATTACTTCGAAAAAATTGCAGCACGTGTATCATTAGAAAATTGGGACAATCCCACAACCTTAAAAATCGTAAAATATAGACTACACGGCGCCGCGCTAAAATTCTTTAAATCGGACCCTGAATTAGACGAGTTAGATTACGAACAATTTAAATCGCGAATTATAAAACAATTTAGTAAGTTAAAAATTCCGGGAGAAGCCGCTAGTAAATTGCATCGATGTTATCAAAAACACGACGAATCAGTTTCACAATTTACCATGCGATTAAAAGGGTTAGGTACAAAAGCTTTAACTGAAGATCTCAAATCTGCGACTGACGAAGAGAAACCGGGTATAAAATTCAAATGCGCTCAATCTATACTTACTCAATTCAAAATAGGGCTCAAAAAGGAAATCTTAAAAGAAATCGGAATCACTTTAATGAGAACCACAAACCTCACGATCGACGAAGCAGAAGAAATCGCGAAAATGCAAGAAATCAACGAATCCCTAATCAAAACGCGATTAAGTTCGATCAACATAACTCAATACGAAACACAAGCGCGACGCACACATTTTTCGGAAACGACTCAATCCCCGCATAATAATAATAATAATACGCGACCGCGAATCTATTCCTCAAAGTATAACAATAATTATAACCGCAACAATGCGAATTTCAATTATCGAAAGTCAACACATTCAACAGATCCTAATACATCACGAGGATACAATCAACAATACCGAGGACCTAACGCAGAATATTACAACAATTATCGAAATTCATACGCGAATAATCGCGAATATTATCCAAGGAATTCCACATATAATCACGCAAATTTTAATCGCGATAGCCGCGGATTTAATGCCAGAAACTCTAATAACTACAATTATAAACACGGTAATTATCAACGTCCAAATAATAATCATTACCCTGCGCGTAATATAAACAATTCAAATATAAACAATGCGCCCATTAATCAAAATCAATCTTTAAACTTAGAAGGAGCCGCACACGAGCCCCGATGTACGGTAACGAGAACAACGGCAACTCAATAATTAAATCAAATAAAAATATTCGCGTCAACTCAAATAATAACTTCACTCCTTTTTATTCAATACCCAGTATAAACTCAATTATTAAACAAACACCTTGTATAGTAGAAATTTTATTAAACAAAACTTATTGCAGATTATTATTAGATACAGGCTCATGCCTCAGTTTAATTAAATCAGACATATTAAATTTAAATAAATTAAAACAACCGGACGAAGAAATAATTTTGTCAGGAATTTCAGGTCAAAAACATTCAATTTTAGGTTTGTTAAACGTCACATGCGGAACCCCAAAACGTTCGAACTTATTTAAATTTGATTTTATAGTTTGCGATATTAGTTTAGACGCTGATGGCATTATAGGCCGAGACATTTTAACCACTTTTAACGCGAATATTGATTACAAGTCTAACGTATTGAAATTTTTAAACGAAACATTTTTAATAACAAATCAGTTAGGCGAAGATTTTAAAAGTTGCATAGATCAAAATAGGGGACAACAAAATAGCGATGAAAATTACGAAACGGCATTAACAAAAATCGATTATGAAAATTTTAGGGAACAGAAAAATAAAAATACCTGTAAGAAACGCGTACAAAAATTCAATCATCACATTGAACCTATAATAACAGTTAATCGTTACGGGATATTGTCTGAAGATGAGGACGACTGTGTCGAGTCAATTGAAACCTTACCAAGACATAGAGAGGAGATTCGCGAGACGTCGCGAGTTAAACCAATCAAAAGTCAAGTAAACGGTTCCAATAGTCGCGATACTGTGAGAAACTCATCTTTAGGCAGAAAGATGAAAGTTCGGTCACCAATTCCAGTCCGGGTGCTTGAAAATCATGAGTCAAGCGCTCCTTTAGCTGAAATTGGAAACCTAACCGAATCTAAGAAAAACGGAGGCGATAAAGAAGTCATTGATCAAGTCATTCTTAATCGCGAAATAGCACAAGGTGCAATAAGAAAGAGATATTCGAGTACCGATGTACACGGCATTCGAACGAAGGTGGTAGAACCTTTTATACCAGAATATTTTAGATATGATTCCGGGAAAGTAATAGAACAAACATGGGAAGAAATGATTAATAATAATAAAATTGAGAATAATGAAATAAATACGGCCACGACGGTAATAAAACCTAAGCATTTAGAGCCAATGAAAGTTAAAAATAATATTGAAGATAGGAAAGAAAATTTTATACCCAGCAGAGGTAATGCAACAGATAATTGCAACAAAACAATACGAAACAAAAGTACGATAAACAATGAAAATTTTATACCTAGCAGAGGTAGAGTAGCAGACAAATGCAACAAGACAGTACAAATCAAAGGTACGGAAAATGAAGAAAATTTAGAAGATTTCCCAGTAATCAAGCGTGACGAGATAGTACGAAGTAAAGGTGCAGAAATCAAGGAAAATTTAGAAGAAATCCCGGTAATCAATTTAGAAGCAGCCAAGTTAGAAGACAAGGAAGTCAACAAAAGAAAGGATAACAAAGACAATTCAACGAAAGATAAAAATTTTATAGGAACTTTAATTGTAGAAAAGGATATAGTAATACCCCGACGTACAGAAAGCGAGCAATGCTTTCAAATTAAATTTTTACGAGGAAACGCCTCGAGAAGAAAATGCGATAATTATAATTTACTAATCGAACAAGATGACAATAATCATCAAAATTTAATTTTAGCCAGCGCAGTTGTTCGGAACAATCCAAACGCCACGGTAGTAACAAGGGTCATCAACCCTAACGAATACGACATAACATTAAAAGCTAACACTCAAATCGGTAAAGTATCGGATAAAATAAAAATTTTAGAACAATTAGAAAATAGCGAACTTGCTAAAACAATTAATATGATAAATAAATCGACAAACAATAGCGAAGAAATTCTCTCTCAAATTAATCTGGAACATTTAGATAATCATACCGCGTGCTCCCTTCGCGAACTTATTTCAAATTACTCAAACATTTTCATTAACGATGATGAAATTTTAACAAGTGTACATAACGTGAAGCATAGAATAATCACGGAAAACGTACCCCCCATAGCTAAAAGACCATATCGAGTACCATATCATCAAAGAGAAATTTTAGAACAAGAAATCAAGAAACTTTTGGATGCAAAAATCATAAGAAATTCCGCCAGCCCATGGTCAGCCCCAGTAGTGATTGTGACCAAACCACTTCCAAATGGTGAGACAAAGGTTAGAATTTGTATAGATTATAGAGGTTTGAATAGCGTAACAAAAAAAGATGTGTTTCCGCTTCCTGATCTACACGAGACAATTGAACAACATTTTCATGATTCAGCATTATTCACCGTACTTGACATATCTCAGGCATTCCATCAGATCGAAGTAGAAGAATCAGACAAGGAGAAGACAGGGTTCTCCACCGCATTTGGACATTACGAGTACAACAAATTACCCTTTGGCTTAATGAATAGCCCCGCGACATTTCAACGTTTCATGAATGTAACCCTTGCCGGATTAATCGGAATGATGTGTTTAGTCTACTTAGACGATATTATAGTGTACAGTCCAAACGACGTGAACGAACATTTGCGTAGATTAGAACTAGTTTTTGAAAAATTATTGAAATCAAATGTAAAACTTAAACCGAGTAAATGCCACTTTCTTGCGGAAGAAGTTAAATATTTAGGTCACATTATTACCAAAGAAGGTGTTAAGCCCGATCCCGAAAAATTAAAAAGTTTAGAAACATTTCCAATATCGCTAAACGTATCGGAAGTTCGATCATTCCTCGGATTAGTAGGTTGGTATAGACGCTTTATAAAGAACTTTTCTGAACTCGCTTTACCATTGACAAATTTAATTAGAAAAGAAAATAAATTCATGATTACCCCCGAAGTTTTAGAATCAATTAATAAATTAAAATCAGCAGTATCTTCAGAAGATGTCTTAATATTTCCAAATTTTAAAGAACCATTTATATTATCGACTGACGCGAGCGGAACAGGAATAGGCGCGATTTTATGTCAGAAACGCGAAGGTTTTGAAAGACCCATCGCTTTTGCAAGCCGGAAGTTGCAAAAAGCCGAAAAAAATTACACCGTAACTGAATTAGAATGTCTTGCAGTAGTTTATGGAGTTAAACAATTTAGATGTTTCCTATACGGACAAAGATTCACAGTCATCACAGATCATAGAGCATTAAAATGGATCATGAATTTAACCCAAGCGACGTCTAGACTTGCTAGATGGTCATTATTACTGTCGGAATACGATTTTGAAGTCACATATAGACCAGGTGTAAAACACGGTAATGTAGACGCCCTCAGCAGAATCTACATGTTTGAAAAACCCAATTTGCAAGAATTTTTCGTATCTTATAAAAATAATAGCATACCCAAAAATCATTTAATATCTGTAACACAATTTACCATGACCGCGATTCCCGAAGATCATTCCTTAGTTTTCTTAGTATCAAAAGACCTAAACATTGTTTCCGGAGTAGCTAACGAATTTAAACAATTATACGACGGCACATCTGAATTACGATTGCAAAATAAAGACCTTGGCGAAGTAGCGACCCTTAAATTACCTGAAAGAAATGTATACTATTTGGTAATTAAAAGTGAATATTACGGAAAAGCATCATATGAAACAATATTTAATTCATTTAGTAACTTATTTAACTTATGCATGGAAGATAAAAATTTTAAACTTACTTTACCCGATTTAAAGAATGAAATCGATAATTTAGATTTAAACACAGTAATACACATGATAAGATTCATATTTAAAAACACGTCTGTGCAAATAAAAATTTCTGAAAATAATCAAACAAATTGTCAAATATACTTAATTGAAGAGGAAACCCCAATGATACCCACCTGGGATAGGGATCACATTAAGAGAGCACAAGGGAATGATGAATTTTGTAAAGCCATAATCCGCGACATTAGTCAAAGCGAAGAAACCGATCTTCCATATTATCATGATCGAGATGAAATACTTTATAAAACAGACAGTACGACAGGCGAAGATTTATTAGTTATTCCCAAATCTTTTATAAATAAAGCAATTCACGATTTCCATAACGCCCCATTCATAGGTCACCCGGGTCAAATAAAAACATTACAATTTATTCAAAGAAAATTATATTGGCCCAATATGCGAAAAGATATTAATAATTATGTTTTAGAGTGTAACATTTGTAATCAACGCAAGACGTCCCCACATTTTAAGCCGGCCCCTTTACAAGATTTTCCAAAATTATATGAACCTTTTGAAAGAACCGCAATGGACATTGTAGGTCCTTTTGTTACTTCAGATAACGGAAATAAATACCTATTGACATTTCAAGATCATTTTACCAAGTACGCGGAAGCTATACCTTTACCTGATCAAAAAGCCGACACAATCGCGAAGGCTTTCGCCACTCAAATTATTTCTAGACACGGTACCCCTAAACAGCTGATCACAGATCAAGGTGCAAATTTCGTTTCGAAAATTTTTAAAGAAACTTGCACACTACTTCAAATCGAAAAAATTCAAACAACCGCATATCACCCGCAATCGAACGGAGTAATCGAACGATCACATCGCGTTTTTAAAGACATCTTAAGCTGCTATATTTCATCAACGCAACGCGATTGGGACGAATGGATACCCTATGTTCTAATGGCATATAGGTCCCACATTCATAGCTCTACCGGTCATTCACCATTCTTTTTATTACACGGTCGAGACATGGTGTTACCTTACGACGAAATAATTAAAGCAAATAAGGTCAAATACGACGTCAGCACAAATTATCCTTCAGAAATGATGTGCAGGTTAAACAAAGCTTATACGGACGTTAATAAAATAATGACTGAGAGTAGCAAGAGACGCGCGAAATATTTCAATCGAAAAGCAAAATCCCGCGAATTTTTAATAGGAGATCTAGTATACTTGTACGAAGAAGCCAATAAAGTAGGTGTATCGAAGAAATTAAGCAGACCTTGGATCGGTCCCTACAGAATATTAGAAGTAATTTCCTCAGTCAACTACCGAATCAGGAAAGTCGGATCTAGAAAAGATCAGGTAGTACATTTAAATCGATTAAAGCCCTACCGGTGCGGAATTGAAGAAGAAGAAGAAGAAGAAGACGAAATCAACGAAGTGGTCGAACGGAGAGACACTGACCATTCCGAATGGAATTCTGAACCCGAAACTGAATCACAAATAAATTTATTACCCTATTCTTATTTACCCACTACTAACAGAAGGACCAGCCAAAGAGCCAGACAGCCAGAACCCGCTCCAACGGATGAGCACGAATCACCTGCAGAAGGTATTGATGAACAGCCCCCAATGGAAGAAAGGACGCCCCCGGATTCCCCAGCGAGAGAGGAATCGCCTCAAGAAGAGATCCAACTCCAAGTCCAAAGTCCTGCACCACGACGATCAGAAAGATCAACCCATCCAAATATCCGCCCCGATTTCCACTACTATTAACAATCAGAACCCCAAAACTACTTATTAACCTTAAAGCATGCAAATCTATTTCCAAACATAATTGTTTCATCATATTAACCTTCTCAATTATTATTCTTTTTATTTAAGTACAGCAATCATATCACTTCAGCTGTGACTTTAAAAATAAGTTAGTTTACATAAATTATTAAAATTACTATTTTGCATAATATTTTCTTTTATTTTATAAATTAACCAAATCTTTTTTTTAGTTCAACATCAATAAATTTATTAAATTAATAGTCTAGTTAAAATTCATCAAATTTTTTTTTATATCAAAATAATTAGCATTAAACATTAAAAAGTAAACAATATTATCATCAACATTTTTATAAACTTTTGCTTTATGCTTTAAATATTTATTTTTTTTTTTATTATTATCAAATAATTTCAATTAAGTTTATCTTAGATATCAAAACTTAATTTTTTTTTTATTTATAAACTTAAATTTTAGAGATTAGAATTATTCAAATAATTCCATTATTTAAAGAAAAAAAAAAAAACCTTTTTCCGTTTTATATTGCCAAAACAGAACAATGTTAAAATAACGAGAGTAATCGGAACTCTTTAAATTAATTATGTTAAATAACTAACTTTTTTTTATTATTAGTTTTAGTAAGGTTTTATAATCTAAAACATTTTTTTTTGTAAATTGTACAACATTATTGTGTTACTGTACTTTATTGTAATTTATTGTATTCTTCTTTTTATTTTTTTTTATGTTTACATTTATTCTAAAGTTTTCTTAATCAGTGAGTCTAAAGACAATACGTAATTAATAGTAAATGTCAAGGACAATTTAAAATACAAACAGTGCGCGATAAAACAACTAAAATTAAGAGTGAAATCAAAAGACTAAAAATTCGGAAAAATTCTCATGGACATTATTAGTGTCGTGATCATCACAATATCGCAGTTCTAGTTTTAACCTAAAGACTCGAGTAAACGATATCGAAATCAGTAGATCTTCGAACATCACACAAATCAGTAGCATCAACCAGAAAAACTCATCAAGTTTGAACCAACCGACATCAGCTCCTAAAATGTAACCAAACTCTACCACATGTAAATGGTAAAATAACGCAAACTCAATTTTCTGCAATTTCCAGAATTCTACAAGTTGCTAACAAAAATACAACTTTGAACTGCAGTCTCTCAAAGAAGAAACTCAGAATTAATCGTCAAACACATTTTTTTTACCTCAACAAAAGAGTGCCAAATATAACGTTCCGACACACCAGTACATTCAAAACATTAATGCAATCCATTAAGATGACCAAGTAACAACAAGGAGGAAATTTCAAGTTTTAGTCAACTCCAACCGTTCAAAATTATAATTATAAAACATTGTGCACATTTCGAGAACATTGCTTTAAATGAAAATACAAACTTTTTACATAGTGAACACCAAACGAAGTAGTGTATGTATTCGAGAATTTTTTTAAGAAAAAAAATACTATGGTCCGCAACTGAACTTCACATGAAAGAAACCGCGTTGATATTCGTACGAGTGCGCCAGAAAAGACTTGCGAATTAAATAAACATTTTGTGACTCTTAACAGTGAACCGCGTTTAAAATTTTGTGCGCGAATGTGAACTATAATTCGACAATAAACTCAGTAAATAAAAATTAAAAAATAATTTTTTTTTAAAGTAACACGTATTGAACACATTTTTTAAACTGTGTCAACTTTTAATAATTTTGATTGTAGTGCTAGATATTAAGTATGTTATATATTTTTTTTTAGTTGTAATTTAATTTTTTTTTTTTATTATTTTTATTTTAAATTTTCTTTTTATTGGTAGCCAGATTACAAACATTTTTTTTTACTATTATCTGATTATTGTGGCTAAAATTGCTATTGAATAACTCATTTACTTATTATTTGTCTGTATATCTTCTTTACTATTTTATATTATTTTTTTTTATTGTAAAAAGGAACGCGTGCATCCGATACACACGTTCTTTTTCAAAGAAGGGGGAAATGTAACAAACCACCCTCAATAATTTAATTAACAGGTAAACATAAAATAATTTATATTAGCTCGACTCAGTAAAAATTTTGTTAAAAATATTATTTAGATAAACACATGGTTACGAAAATTTAAGAAAGATTCTTACGGTCAAAGTACCGGAGGACCCAATTATATAGGTCAAAACTCGACCTAGAAAACCATAAAAATCATTTATCTGACTTTTATTATTTTTAGTATCTTTATGTGAAATATTCAATATTCAACCATACGAACAATTAATGCAAGATTGCAAATTATTACATTGACAAAAATCAAAACACAAAATATAATTTAATAATTAAAACTCGTTTTATAAAAATTAGAATTCAAAACAATCGGATTGGCTATATAATTGTAATTTACTTATGTGGTAATTCACCACTAAATTGATAAAAGAATTACCTTAAACCGATTTATATTTCATCGCCATAGATAAGACAATCCTAAAACGATACTTTCAACATTCAAGTCACAATGGCACCAAAGTTCAGAAATGAAAAAGACATATAAGGCCAACACAAACAATTATTAATCAGTCGTTTCCCCAGTCGTTTCCTGAGTCGTTTTCGAGCAGTCTTTTTGCCAAGCTGTTCGAGCTTCTTTTGTTTTAGAACAAAAGAAACGTCGTGGTCCCCCCTTTTCCATTTGCTATATGAACTCGTCAAGTTCAAATTCGTATTTTTTTTTATTGTGTTAGATTCATTCAAATCAATTAATATTAACTATCATTAACGCCGCGTCGCGAATAAAATATTGTGTTTTGATTTTCTTCAATCGTAAGGTAAGAACAAATTGATTTTACAAATGTTTTTCTTTTATAAATAAATAGGTATTAACGAGTCGAGCTTATAATTTTACTTATTCTTTTTTTTTTATCAACATAAAGTTCTCTTTTTTTTGCAATTGATTCATGTTTAATTGTAAATTATAAATCTTAAGTTTTCTTTATTAAATAAATAACTAATTGAAAATCCAAGCGTTGTTATTTTTTTTTGTGCAAAGATAGAGATTCTCTTTTGGTTTGATCCTACGTCTTCTGAGCTTTCCACGTTACATTTAGTACAAGTTTTGTTAATTTCTTGTCAATAAAAAATTGACTGGTGGCAGCTTACCGAGAGGAACTCACAAGGACTTTTTACACCACGATCGGTGGTCGCTACCGTTAACCAACGACGCAGGATTTTACAATTATTGGGCCCGGTGTTACACGAGTACCACCTTTCTTTCGCCCTTTAACCCTTTACCTTTTAAAAACTGAAGGTTTTGAAATAATGTAATCAACATTATTTTGTAGCCCTTGAAATTACCTTTAAAATGGTTTTTTAATGGATACGTTATCTTAAGTTAAGAGCAGAGTTTAGACAACCCAATGATATTTTTAACATTTTTGATTATATCGACTCGAGAATATAAATGAATTTTTTGCAATTGTAAGCAGGGTGTGCCACTCAGATCGACGTGGTACAAACCACGCCATTGTAAAAATATTTTACTTAAATATCAATGCCAATATTCCATCACTAGATGAAGAAGATTCAAGTACCTACAGCACTACATGCTTCGCATACCAACCAGCTACGCTACGGTACAATGAAAATGATGGTTGATTCTCGAATGTAGTTTGACCTGACCAAAATCTTTCATTTAAAAAGCCAATTTCATTAAATTTTTTCTAAATTTGAGCTCGTATGTTAGTGTCGGAACAAAAACAAAAAGCTTTAAATATTTTGAAACAATATGTAGAAATAAATGTTGATGTCAACATTCACACTACGTGGTGAGATGGTAAAATGCTGTACTTGTAAGCAGCTTAGAGCAATACAGGACATTTTACGTTTGCCCATCATGGGTTAGATAAACAACTGACTATTTAAAAATAAAAATGTATTTCTTTATATTTTTTTCATTCTAATATTATTCATAATACAGTCAACCTCCCTATAGGAACCTAAGAAGAATATAGGAAGGTTGATTGGTTGTCTGTTGTGTATTATAATTTGGTTAATTCGCACCACATTATTTGGAAACCTCTCGCATAATAGGAGGGGAGTGCTGTAACGGAAACAGCATTATAAGAACACCACATAATAGTACCCTGGTGGAAATATTTCTTTGAAAACATAGAATTAGACTTTTGTAGAGTTTCTCAGAGTTTGTAAGACTTCTGCAGACTTTGTTTTACTTTTTCAGATAAATATTTCCATCATGGAAGGGATTACTGTAGACTGTTGCCTCTTTATTGTATATAGCCAGGCGCGCATGCAAGATTTCGCTAGGTTGTGGAGGGGGGGGGTCAATTTCTGTTCGATTTTACCTTTCTTCCAAAACATTTTTTCTGAACAAAAAGAAATTGGTGTAGAACTTTGGTTTTGCTTGACTTGGTGAGGGGCAATTGCATCCATTGCAATACACCCTCATGTATCCGTGCCTGTGTGTAGCCTTTTAAGTCTAAAATATGAAGTTTTAATAATTATGAAATTGTTGGCAACAGCATAAGGAACTGACTAATAATCACAGGGCAACAAAATGAAGGTTTATAAAAACTTTTTTAAAAATTTTACTTTAATCTTATGTATTTTTGGATGCTGAAACCGAATTTGAAAGCAGTTTTATTCTATCACCCACCATTCTCTCACAATACGACATCTATTAGTCTATTACATATTTCAAAAAATAGGGTAAATTTGATATATAAAAATTAAAAATTTATAGTTCTTTTTATTTATTTACAATTTCCTCTTAAACTTAAAATTAAACAGTTTAACAGATTAGTTTAAATTTTTTAAGTACTGTTGACCAAACAATGTGGTGAAACGGTGTGTGCCATATTGGGCCATACCCACTTTTTTTAAATATTACAATGAATTGATAAATTGGAATTTTTTCTTTATTTTTCTCATTAACTACAGCATAATAAGTAACCAAAAATATATTTTTTTTTCAAAATTCGTTTCATCATGTTACGAAGGGTTAATATTGAAATGTGAAAAATTAGAGGGTGTGATAGAACTTTTTTTTTTCGGAATCAGTACACCCAATTCCACAGGAATTAGTTAAAATTATTGAAAAAGTTTTTTCATTGTTGACCTGTGCAAAATATCTTTCTATATAACTAATGCAGTGCAGGATTCAAGCTTAGGCCCGTGAGGCCCAGCCCTAGGGCGGCAAAATTCTAGGGGCGCTTAAACTTTAGAGGCGAAAAAATTTTTAAAGTTGTAAAATTTAAAGAAAAAATTAAATTTAAAATTTGATTCGGCTTGGCTTTGCTGTAAATGTATGAACAAATTTCTAAGACCGCTGACATTGCAGTCGACAAGTTTCATCGACATTGACAAGTTCTAACAATAATAATATAATAATATTATCTATTGTGATATTTTGGGTCCGTTACTTTGCCCCCCTCCCGTCAGTTAAAATTTTTGGGTCAAAAATCTAGCTCCCGAATCTATGGAACTAGCACCGGCTAGACAGTTTTTTCCCACATCTACTTGAAACTGGGAGGGGCTAAAGTAACGCTAGGCCCCCCTCAAATTAATATTTTGGCTCCTAAAGCTAGCTTCCTAACAATGCAAGCATTGTTAATATTTACTATCCGACATAAAATTCATGGAATAAGTGTCAGATCTAAACGTACCTTAATCTATATAATATACACCCAAATATTAGATCTAGCACCATTTTCAGTCGGTTAATGTTTTCTTGATTGATGTTATGATGTGATTAGTCATAAAAAATTAAATAAAATACAGTAGTCTCGAAACAGTGAACAGCGAAAATCATGTATGTTTTTTTAATATTGAACCGGAATTTTTATCTTAGTTTTTCCTTTTTGCAGCATAACACAGAATGAAGAAAACGTATTTTTATAGCATACTTAAAAAGAAAAAAAAATTAAATTCGGAATTAATATTTAAAAACCAAACATGATTTTCGCTGTTCACTGTTTCGAGACTTGACGTATTTTTAATATTCTTATATAATAGCGGTCATAGAAATTGCATTGAGAATTATTCCCGAATTAAAAATATTGATTTCTAAGTATTATTAACGTAAAGAATAGAAATAGATAAAAAGTTAGTAAACAGTTTGAAACTCATAAGCTCAAAAATACATTTTATTTTTCGAACACAATCACAAAGCTAGGTTTCTCAAACCGGGGGGTCTTGGGAGTATGGAATACCCTCCAGTACATTAGTGATTGTGTTAAAAAAAAGAAAATGTGTTATTGCATTTCAAATCAGAAATCTTAGATTTTTAGAAATTAGTTTTCCGGTTTGAAGCTTATAAGCTCAATAACACTTTTTTGCGAACAATCTCTATAGTGCACTGGAGGGTATTCCATACCCCCCGGTTTGATAAACCTAACTTTGTGTGCGTATTGTGTATAATTATATTGTGTACGGTTATTAAAATTCCATTGGGAATTGTTATTTTAATCGGTAAGTATTCAGCGATGCAATTTCCATGACTGCTACGGCATATTATGTAAATGTTTTATTTATAATATTACTATCAAGCAAACCGGGCGTCATATCGGACAGGGCCCAGGGCGCAGACGACCCTAAATCCGCCACTGAACTACTGCGGTTTCAAAATTGATTTTAACCTCTTTAGACTAATTTTTTCAATGTTCTGATATGACAAAAATGTGCTTTTTTTGTTTTGTTGGTTTAAATAAAGCAGACCTATTTTTGGGGTAAATTTTACAATTATATCTGTACAGCCCTTTAGCACAGGACAAATATATTTGACTGCTAATCCAAAAACGCTCTTCTCGAATCTTCATGATACCCATTGGCGTTACTGAAGGTAAAAATCCGGAGATAATCAAATAAGAAAACCAAATAAATTTTCGACCTTTTCACTCGAAATAATCGATATTGAATCTCTAGAATATCTACTGTACTAATTGTCTATCTATTTATTTGTTTACATATTATCTAGATGTAAGAATGTACCTACCTCTTAGTTCCAAAACTTTTTGCATGAAGGTTTCATGATTAGCGTTTCATTACTGATTGCATCTGGACTACGTGTCTCTAAAGCTTCATTTATGATGTATACACACCCTTCGACGTTAAATATAATACAAGGAATTTGACCTTTACCAGTGGCGGATCCAGGGGGGGCGATGGGGGCGATCGCCCCCCCCTTAGAGCTCCAAAAAACATTAATTCTTACACCAAAACATTCTGACGTATTACAAATTCCTAAAACTATTTTAAGAATTTAGAAAATACAAAAGGATTTAGTATTTTTTAAACTTCAAAATCACAAATTCACAAAACTACGATATTATTATATTTTTAATGTTATATCTATTTTATAAAATAAGACCAAATTTAGTACTTCAAAGAATTTAAAGCCGAACTTCCGGAAGTCGCCTATTCTGAGGTTTCTATAGCGCCAGGTAAATTGTCTAAGCTTGTTGCAATTTTGGAAAACCCAAAATTTCTGGTGTTTTCCCTAATTCCTGAAAGAATCTGTTTAGGTAACAATATTCTCCTTTGTCGTTGCTTTTCATAATTTAAAGCAAACAGAAGTGCTTTTTATTTCAGTTTGCGTTTTTTGAATATATTTTCAGTACTTCAGTACTGATATCATTCAAATTGGTAACAGGACAGAACAGAACATGAAAAAACAGAACATTGACAAAAGAGAACACTGAAAAAACAGAACACTGAAATAAAAGAGTATGAAAATTATGATGATAAGCTGAGGTTCTTATGGCGGATGGCAAACTTGCAGTGATTTTAAAATAAAATTTATATTTTATTTAAAATCTCAATTAGTTTAAAATCTCATATGTTCTCATTTTTCAGAGTTCTCTTTTATCAAATGTTCTTTTATTTCAGTGATCTGTTTTTTCAGTGTTCTGTTTTTTCATTTTCTGTTCTTTTATGTTCTGGTTTTTCATGTTCTGTTCTTTCAGGGAATCGAAATTTAATTTATTGTATGTATATTAATTTTTAACGCACATTTTAGTGAAAACGAGCATGAGTAAATAAAGCAACTTACCCTTTTTAGTTAACTTCAGATAGAAACTCCAACAGCAAGTATAACAAAATAATATCTAATATTATTGAATATTGAATATTGATTATTGATGAATAATACCACTGCACATATAGTTTTTATTGTTTTATAAAAAATCAACTGTAATTGTATGATAAATTAATTTCACAACTTCACTACTCACTTAATTTAAATGATTTATAAATGAAAAATAAATTTAAATGATGATGAAACAATAAAAATTATATTTATGTGCAGTGGTATTATTCATCAATAATCAATATTCAATTTTCAATAATTAATTATAGATATTATTTTGTTATACTTGCTGTTGGAGTTTCTATTTGAAGTTAACTAAAAAGGGTAAATTGCTTTATTTACTTATGCTCGTTTTCACTAAAATGTGTTAAAAATTAATATACATATACAATAAATTAAATTTCATAACAATTTAAAAGTTTTTTGTAAAATTTTAATCATTGATTAAATTTGAACTTGATTTTACGTAAGCAGACATTAGATTTAAAAATTCACATTAACCGTATATCTATTATATAGGTAATTAAGAATCTTGAAAATGAAACGGTGTCCGAGTCAGTCCACTCTGAATATGATTGTAAAGAAGCAAAAAATTCAAGAAAATGAAAATCGAGACAGTCAACCGCAAAGTAGTAAATCTCAAGACAAATGTTTTGCAAATATAAATGTTGCAACTATTTTTGAAATTGCTATTATACTACGTTTTATTTTTTTATTTAAAAATTTTTTATGTTGTCGCCCCCCCCCCCCTATGGTAATTTCCTGGATCCGCCACTGACCTTTACTATATACAACATTAATGATTTGTTTTAAGATATTCAAAATATCTTTGAATATGATAAACTGAACGAGTGCATTAACTTCTTGTTCCAATTTGGGACAGCAGATCTAAATTTGCTGCCATTTCTCCTGCGGTGGTTTCCTACTATAGGACCTAAAGATTTAAGAATATAAAATGCCTTTTTTGTGATATTAACAAAATCTTGTTTAACGTTTCTACAAGCAAGGGTTTTCAACGAAACTATACTTGGGATGAAATTTCCACTGTTATTGGTGTCATTTTTACAGACGGAGAAGATTGACATCTGGAAAGACCGACAAGAGGGTGAATATTATGGGTGACATGTCGGTGGCGTTTGAGATTTTCATATAATTCTTCATTTAAAAGTAATAATTTCGTGGTTCTGTATTTTCCATCTTGAAGCATAGCATCGATGATAAATACTTTTTCTGCATCATTGTGTTTTTCTGGCAATGCTTTCTTCTGTTCATTCCACCTGGTCATAATTTCTTATATTCCTGCGTTTATGTTAAGGCTAGTTCTTTTTCGAATTTTGCCAAATTGGACTGATTAAATTAATTTTTGATTAAATCGTGGCATTTGCATAACGTCTGTTTTTAATATAGCTATCCTCTTATACGAGAAAGTAGCGAGTTTTACAGTTATCTGTTCAAGTGCTTGAACTCAGTTTTTATTGGATTTACTTCTTCAGAGTAATACAATTATTAATATTTTAAAATTTCTGTTTGCACTATTCCCATTATTGCTCCAGTATATGTTTAGAAAGTAATGGGCGAAAGTTTATCTTCACTAAAATTTAATATTTTTTTATTATCATTGATTTTTGTAGCAATTTACAAAACAATGTTTTAAAAGTATAAATGATATTTCTAAATTATTAACACGCATAGTTTTATTTTTAAACCTTGCTATATGTACAATAGAATTTTTTTCTATTTAAAATATCAATTAACACGTTAAATATAAAAAAAGTTTTACATCTTTATTAAATAATGCTTTACTTACCAATTGAAAGGCATTTTTTACATAAAAGTATGGAATAAAGAATATTTTTTATAATATAATTTTCATTCCTTATTCTATATGATAATAATTATTGCACAAAAATTTATTTCGTTTAGTTTTACACAAAGCAAACAACGTGTTAATATTTATAACATTGTAAGGTGTTTATAAAATTTTATATTACAACAAGAAAATGTTTGCATCAGATCATAATTACGATTAAGAATACATCGATACAAGGCACAGCTTGCTATAAACTATACCAAGCTTACAGAAGTTCTCGATGGGCGGGGCCGGCGGCACTGTGATCAACATCAAACAGTTTGTTTCATTTTGTAAGCTTGGTCGTACTGTATTCTAACGAGATGTTCGTATAAAAACCTGCTATCAAAACATATTAAAGTTGAAACAATATTGACACTGCATTAGAAGCTTTCCAAAACACACTAGAAAATTTGGCTGGCACCTCTAATGATCTGAGCGAATTAGTAACTCTTCATTGTATAGAAAAAATGTTATAAACACCTTTCATTTTTACTATTCCAAATAATGCGTAATAGTTCCAATTTAGACATAAGAAATGAATACTTAATTAGTAATAACCAACAGTAACATATCCGATTAAAAAAAGGCGGATAATAGGTAACAAGTAATCGTAGTAACAATGATAAATATACCCGGATAACATTTTTGGACTGAAATAGGCTTCACGTTACACACATTCACAAAAGGCTCTTATTTTAGGAATTGGCGGAATTTAGATATCTATTTAGAGTTACTAGATCGAAAAAGTACGAAGAAATTGGTCATTCTATTTTTAAACATTTAAAAGATATCTTCTCTTATTTAAATTTATGTGAATTTGTGATTGTTATTATGCATCGGAAAAGTTTCAGAAAGTTACGAACATTTAGAAAAGGCATTTGGCGTTGTTATGTCTGGCGATTGAAATTCATCCTGGGAAACGAAAAATTTAATAAACTCTATATGATTAATTTTACTTCAAGTGTTTCACCTGCGATACAATACTTGATCTATTACTAGATAATCCTAAATCACCTGTGAAAGGAGTACGAAGAGATGGATCTAAATTGCTATTCTCGTGATGTTCAATGCTGGTACTTAAATCTAAAGAGGAATCACTGAAAAAGGAACCACGTTAATATTACGATTTTTTCTAATCCAAAATCAAACCAACGTACCTAATAATACTTCTTCGGTCAGCCGTTACCTCAACCTTAATCCGGTCTACTAATTCTTGAGCGCTTTTATCTTCGTCCCCCGGGTCGTCTTCCAAAAGTGGAACTTCGTCCTCTTGCACTCGTACCGTATCTTCCTGTTGTTTATTTTGTTCTCTTTCTCTTGCTATTTCATGACACTCGCATTTGCAGTCTTCTGGGTTAACGTAATTATAAATAACATTGTCTTGTATAACAGATTCGGGAATTTCTATGTTACTTCTCGACGGAATAGTTTGAATTCTTCTCGGAGGTTTTCTCCTTTCCGGTATTTCCTCAAAGTTGATCCATTCTTTTTGTACTCCTTTTGGCGGAAGAGGTGGCGGTTCAGTTTCGTCGTCGTGTCTTGGCGTTTTGTCGCCGAATGCAAACCAATTTGTGTTGGCTCCAGGTTTTCGTGGAGATTTAGCTTTATTTGTACGTTCCGTCGATTCGTCACGAGGCAAAGATATTTTTAGTTTTTCAATCGCTATTGCTATGTTCTCGGTGTTTATGGAACCCACCACATCCTCGCAGTAGTCTTCAAGTGTGCTAAGGTTTATGGGTGTCGTAGATCGTGGTCTTTCTATTGGATAAGTTTTCATTTCGTATGTGCTCCTTTGCTTGACCGGTACTATCGGTACGGCAACCGACCGTTCTAATGGCAGTGTGGTTGGAATGTAAGGAAGTTCATCGTCGAAGGAATCCTGTTGATGAACGAAACCCTTACGTTCCGGTTCTATATTTTCTAATTTATCTTCACAACCGTGATTCACTTTAAAATAATCATGTTCGCTATCCTTTTCCGATTCCGACGAGTATCTATCTTCATTGGCTATCGAACCCATTAACGACTTTTTAATTGTTTTAGTACTACTACTGCTACATTCCGGTACATCTCTTATTGCTGTTTCTTTAAGAAAATTTGCAGTAAATAACACTTCCGTGGTATTCGAATTTAAACTTTCAGCCTTTTCAACCGTAAAACTTTGCTTAAAATCGTCCGGTATTTCATGTAGTGCGACACTCTTATCGATTTTAATTTTATTGTTTAATTGCTTAATTTTATCGTTAGTATTGCATATACTTATTTCGTTATGAATGTCATTGACACGTTTGCTTTGTTTTTCCTTGGGTAACTTGGTAATGAACAGGTCGTTACTGCTACCTAATTGTGTGGAAAACACTACGTTATCACTACTGGTACTGCTTTGTCTATTGGTATTATCGATTTCACGTTTAGTTTCAGTTTTACTCTTTTTATCTATGTCGTTATCAATTGTTACTTCGACTCGTTGTGTGGTATCTATAACAGTTTCTTGCGATTCCTGACTCGAACTTTTCAAATCCTGCAAAATACCTCTCTCCTCGTAGTGAGTCGGAGAGTGTAAAGGTATTCTGATGCTTTCTCCATGCAGTGGCGTTTCGTAATATTTTTTAGGACTAGGCAAGTTGGCTTCAGTGTTAAATTTAAATTCTACGCTAGTTATACCGTCTAAATCGTTTAATATTTCCGGCGTAGACTGGTTTGAACCGGATTTTATTTTTGTCGTACTATTTGATTTTTTCGGCTTAAAAATCGATAATACCGACTTAGGCTGCTTCGTTTTGCTATCGATACTTTCGGTTGACGAAGGCGCAGTAGAAGACTTGTCTCGTTCTCTACTTTTCGATCTGCTTCGAGTTCGATCTCTTAAATTTTCACCCGCATCTCTTATCATGCCGGTCAACGATACTTTCCTCCTCAATCCGGGAATGGTCGGCGATTCTGGACTTATGATCGTTTCTCTACTTTTAAACAAAGACGTGAACGAACTCTTTCGTGATAGCGCAGGTGACGGCGATTTGCTCTCTACGTTTGCTTCTCTTCCTACGTTATGCCCCGGTGTAGATTTTGAACTTGTACTGATGGTGTCGTATGAAAGTTTTTGTTGTGATTCTACTTTTGGGATAGTTTGCAATTTGTTCGACACTTCGCTAACAGTCACAGTCTGTGGTTTTTGAGTCGAATCTCTTAAATTTAAGCGTACCGGTTTTTGAATGTTTGAAGTTGAGGTAGAGTCGTCGTCGTATAAATGATCTGGTTTTAATTTTATGCGTATATATTTTGGCTCATCTTTACATTCCAGTGGTGACATAATGGTAGTACTGCTTTTTGTAACGGAAGGTGATGAAGACGCTGATTTTGGTTTTGTTTTGTTGATAGTATCTTTTGCGGATTTATTTTGCGTTGCCGTTTTGGAATAAACATTTGCCGATTTAATTTCGCGTAATTTTGGCTTTGAGTTGATTTCTTTATCGAGATCTTTAGGAATGGGACCTTTTAATGGAATGTACGTGTACTCGACGCCGCTCGGCGATACATATTTTCCTGGAAGCTTGGATTTATCTGCAATGGTAACTTTGTCGTTCGTGGGTTTATCAATTGTTACGGTAACTTTATTATCTACCAGAGATTGTGGTTTTTTAAGACCCCTCTCGGCTACTGGGGGCTTAGGTTTTTCTTTACTTTTCACTTGAACGGACATTCCTTCCGCCATAACGACTTCTCTGGGATCGTGTTTTCTAGATAATAAAACTTGTTCCAAAACGTCCGCTTCGAACTTCATGCCAGTCTGGCCAGCCTGTGGATTGTTGACAGGACTCTTGTAACCGCAAAAAGAGGTTTCAAGAAGCATTTTATGAGGCGAAGGCGATCGTCCCGATTGTCCCGAAACAATTGATAAATGACTGACGTTGGAAACCCTACTGTGTGTCGAACATTGACTGCCGATGCTCGATAATCTGGATGTTCTTCCCGATATGGATAGCAAACCGATTTCCGAACATTGGGAATCTTTTCGTTGGTGCAATGAATCATCGTGAAAAGCTGGCGATTGCGATCGTTTCTTGTGAACTTTCAATTTTTCTTGTGGTTCTTGAAAATCGAGTTCCTCTGTGGAAGACCTTAAATCAAGAGTACCTTCTTCTTTAAAAGCTAGTCCTAATTTAGCTCCTCCTTGGTTATTGCCATCAAATAATTCCCTTTCTGGAGTACTTTCCCTACTGTCTTCGTGATGTGACGAACTACTGGCTCTAGAAATATCAATTCTAGGCGTACTTGGTGTTTGCAAGCTCATTTTATTACTAGTGAGTGATTCTTGAGGAGTCGATTGAGATGAAATAGTCGTACTTGGTGGTGTAAGTGGAACAGGAGGAGGAGCACTTACTAGAGGTGTTGCAGGTGCTCCTACTAAACTTATTCCGGCATAAATAAATTCTTGTGTTGGATCTACACGTGATGGAGTGATAGGTGTCGCGTCTTCTCGAATACCAGGAAGTCTAACCACAGATGCAGCACCGCTTTTATCTTCAGGACTATCTAACTAAAATATAATTGACATTATTATAAGGCAGCTACAAGCAAAGGACAAATAATTAAAGAATTTGGTTAGGATTTGTGTCAAGGGTTGTGTTAGTTAGCTTACGTTGTAGTAGTGATAAAACATAATACTGTATGATACGTACACGGGATCTCACCTCATCTGAGAGGTCCTCGAATGAGGCAAAAGGAGCAGGACCCATGCGCTTCTGGCGACGGCTGGGGGCACTCGAAGGAACTCCAGGACCCGACATGGTGATAATTAATGGGTTAAACTGGCAAGCAATGTACATTATAATAAATATTTTATGTTTCATTTCTTACAGACACATAATATGTCACTAAATCTATGAGGGTGGTATTCTACAAACATTGATCTATTTTACATTCTAATTATAGATAGTGTTCATTGAGATAAAAGTAGTATAGAAAGGAGGTTTCTAAGCTAACAAAAATGCTAACGTTGAACATTTATAATTAAAAAAGCACAAAAAGCAGGTGTTAATGCGTGTATGACGTGTAAAAATTACCACTGGGTGGTAAATGAAGAAATGAAGACAAACAAATAAGATTTTTTTAGAAATAAGAAAATTAAAATCGATGAGGCATAAAAATTAAAAAAAGCGTAGGTGTGTTTTAATTTTTAATCTTCCTATCTCGACGATCTACAAAATTTTGGAATATCTATAAATTTAAATGTTGAGAAATGTCGGATATCTGATTATTTAATATGCCTTCGTGCAAATTATCGGGGAAGCCGAGTTAGAGTTTAATGACTGCATGCGAAGTATTAAAATTCTTGAAGTTAACATGAAAATAAAAATAAATTGTTTGACTTTTAAAAATGTTTATCGATCGCGGTTTTGTTGGAAAATCTAGATTATTTTCCTTAAAATTTTTAATTGGCTATAATTCGGTCGAGTATGCTTTTATGGCAGTTCACCGCTATATTGCGGCTAAATTAAGGACTCTCCGGAAAAAATTCAACTAACCATTTAAAAAAAATTCTTTCTTTTTCATTTTGAATACAGTACACTCTCGATTATAAAGACTCTCTGATTCTGATTCTGCAAGTTCCACATATTCTTGCATTTTATTTAAGTTTTTAATACAAATTTATACTTCATAAATTTTCTCAATACAAAAGAATTTCAAGGACCCGACTATGCTTGATAATCGAGAGTTTACTGTATACCAAATTTGTAGGTCAAATCGCTTTAAAATTTCAAAATCAGTTTTGTTTATTTTTTGTTTAAATAAAAATATATCAAAATTTGTATTTTCGTACTAAAATTATAAATTGGTTCCGGGAAATTTATTTTTCATCTAAAAGGGCGAAAAAGAAACCGAAAACAATTTCAACTACAATTTTTGCAAGACGAAGTGGTAATTGAGCATTTACAATGTTTGCATTTCACAATTTCATATATTTTTATTTGGTTAAAGGAAATATAAAATGAAAATTGCACGTTATCCCTTCCTTCTCTTTTTTCGTATTCCAATCCGAAGAATTCGAGTTATAACTCAATGGGGCTGTTCAAAGATATATAGCTCGATCATGTCTTTATCAGGCGCTTACGTCACTATATCTCGTGACTTGAGCATCATTTTTAATATTATTGGCCAGTTTAATTTCTTCCACAATTTTCGCCCGTTGCAAGCTATTTTTTGAAAGCGATTAAATATTTTAACTTTTTTTTTTGGAAAACCACTCACAAAAATATGAGTTTGGCACTCACGTTACAGTCATAAAAAAAACTATAACGGTATTATGTGGAATCCATAGGGATAAATTAGGATTCAACGCAGGAAAGTGATATATAGAGAAAAGTGTCTTATAAATTAATAGTATGAAATCTGAGACCGCTTCCAGGTAACGTCTTTCTTCTAAAATATCATTTCGGATTAAATTTATATTTTTAAATTGAAGAATTTAGGTGAAATAATGGAAAAAATAATAATTAAAGTTTATGAACTTCCCACGAAAGATAGCACAAAACAACATTATGAAAAGAGAACCATTTAAAGAAGTTTTTTTAGCGTTGAGCAATTGTATTTGTAAAGAACTTAAGAAAGTTAAAATCGATTAACTTTTATAAAAGTTGTCGACATTTGGCCAAATTATCTTGGAATTTTCCTCTTGCCGAATCTTGGCGTTTCTAATGCGATAAAGCGTAATTAATATTTGGTGATATCAAATCTTGTATTATGTACATTTAAATGAATGCTTAATCAAGAGAGAATATATTGTCGTGTTTCAAAATCATATTTTTGAATTTTGTATTTTTAAATTTTGATTTTCGGTTAATTTAGCATTTTTATTTTGACTTTGTAAATTATTGTAAATATTTTTGAATTTTGATTGTTCGCGCCAACAAAGTTGAAGTTGGTACGA
Organism: Cantharis rufa; assembly: GCA_947369205.1. Taxonomy (NCBI): domain Eukaryota; kingdom Metazoa; phylum Arthropoda; class Insecta; order Coleoptera; family Cantharidae; genus Cantharis; species Cantharis rufa. The sequence goes on along the minus strand of OX376306.1, from coordinate 30,084,016 downwards.
AAGTTTTTGATGAATTTGCTTTTTGCCGGCCGCGTCGACCGGAGTGGTCGATTTTACGGAAGGTCTCCGTATTTGTTAATTTGGAGTCTTTAGTTGAATTATTTTTTTGGTATTTTAAGAATAAAAGTTTTGATTAATTTAAGTGAATTATTATTAATTGATTTTGAATGAAGTTCGCTGGTAGTTATTTTAAGGCTGAAAATTATAAGTAGATACGAAGCGTGTGGTATTGTTGCACATTTGGCAAGTCGAGATACATAAAATAAGTGATAGACATTTTTGGAATTAACATCGTGAATAAAATTTGAATATTTTTGAAAATTGAGAAGCCCTGGTCATCGCAATATATTTATAAAATTTCACCCTCAGAAAGGCTGGATTAATATTACATGAAAGATGTCGTTGCTCTAACATATAGATGTAAATTAAGGAAATTGTTGATAGACTGCGAGGGAATAAATTTCCACTTTAATTTTACACTTTTAAGGTTCGTAAGAAAAGAATCTGAAACCAAATTGTTAAAAAAGCATCGTTAGCTTTAGCAAATTTGTAACGGTCTATTGGATACTTTCTTTTGAAAAAGAAGTAAAGACGTATAAAATTGCCCAACGTTTCGTATTTCGTCGGCATTGCGTGCTTTGTGATTACTCAGTTTAGTTTAAAGAAACAATTATAAAGGAAAGCGCTTAAAATTGCCACAAAAAGGAAATTTATATTTTTAATGACTAAAAAATCTCTATTTATTTTTTAATAAATTGTGATACACGTGGCTACCTTATACATTATTTGTAAGAAATTTATTTTATGAACTAAAAATGTTCAGCTTTGAAGTTAATATGGGCATTTAAGAATAAATAATTTAAATGTCGCTTTAGAAAGAATCGTTTGAACAGTATAATATTGTTATTATAATATTTTTTAAAAGGTGAAACTGACTGTTTCGAAGAAAACATTCAGAACATTAGAAATAAGAAAAATTTAAAATAATAATGTAGGCTTGACTTCACAAAAGTCCTATTTGATTATAATAATTCAAAAAAAAATTTAATAATTGATTTTAAATCTGGCACCATCCCTGTGCATTTCCACGAGCCACCATTGATGATCGTTTGCCCTTTCTGTCTTTTCACCCAAGCGTTTAAATTAATTTGAATTTTTTAAAGTAAAATTTTAAATTGTTAGTATAATTCTATTAAATAGTAATTTATAAAACATGAATATTTACGTCTTGCTACTAAAACTCTTTTACTTTGCTTATGAAATAAGAAATTAGATTATTACAAACGAGATTAAGAATTTCAATATACAGACAAGAGATTGAAAAGCAATCGTACCGACTTACTTAAATTTTTCGTGTGCATATTAAACAGCATAACGTTTTAAGCCGGGGAAATTAATTTTCATATTATAAAAGATTAAAGTATTACCTACTTTTTAAATTTTTCAACGCAAATTTCCTGAAGTGAACTTTAATGTAGGCTTTGAAATATCGGTGCCGAAGATTTTATATCGAGAACTTGAAAGTTTGGAAGAAAATATTACGTAGGTTGTAATAATTTACTTTTAATGGAACATTAAAAAGTTGTGATTTGCCTCAAATTAATAAGGTTTAAGATTTATAACACAAAAAGTTTTATGGAATTTCTACTAACATGATATACATATTTAGTTATTTTTTCAATAATAAGCCACGTGGGGAGGCTGTTATCGGTTGATGATGATTGTGTAATTAAACTCGATTGCTAAAAAACCTAAAGTTATAATATTGCAATAGTCTTCCTGTTTGGTCTATCAAATCAATAAATTCAAAATTTGTAAAATAGGTCCCCTCCAATATATACCACGGCATAAATTGCGGGAAATTCACATAACAACTATTATCTTTTCGATCAATTTTATAAGAAATTTATTAACCACTTAAAATTTCAGTTGAGAAAAAGCGAGGATAGGGTTTCGCTGTATAGAGTGGACCCAAAGGAAGCTGACTAGTGCTGCGTTTCAGCAATATTTTCTATAAAACAACTCGCGTGTCAAAAGTGGTAAGATTACAGAGTGCAAAGAGTCATATCACAGACATAACTGACTACTATAAAATTTTCAATCTTCTGAAAAGAATCAATAGTCAAAAAAACAGATAAAATTTTAGGTTAAACTATAACATTGAAATTTCGTAACGACAACGTATAAATGGTAATCTTATCTGCTAGTGTAAATCAACAAGCTATATTAAACTGTAGAATAATGGTTTGAAACCTAATGTAAGTTGGTCATTTAAAATGAAGTTATCTTCATTGTGTTTGCGCTGTTCCTCTACTTCATAATATTCGTACGCCTCCGGTGTCAATTTTATTTCCTTTTTATACTTATGTAATATCTCCGTTTCTGTACTACCCATTTGATATACTTTTTCTTTCAGATGTACACTCTTAGTGAATATGAAAATAATTTAAGTTCGACAAATAACTGAGAGACACTTCGAAGGACACGCCGTCCCGTCGGTCCCTTTTGGTTGATCATTAAAATAATAAAATTGGGTCACACTTTTTCCGTGTTTTTCCGCCACTGGATGTTGTTAGCAAAGCGAAAGAAATTAAAACAAATAATTGCTATTAATTTAACCATCATTTACCAATCGTAGCGTGGATTCGTGGTTTATTATAATAGGGAGCGACGACTAAAAATGTAGGGTCAAAGCGATGGTGTACTATAAATATTTTATCAAGGGGTCAATATCTCGACAATTTTGTGTACACTCGTTTGGAAATCCCTTGGAAATCATTGGAATTCCTTGGAAATTTCTGGAATTCTGTGGAATTCTTTGGAAATCATTGGAATTCTTGGAAATCGTTGGAATTCCTTGAAAACCTTATAAAACGTTGGAATTCGTTCCCGCTCCCTCTAAATGAAATTCTGGCTACAAGCCTGGTGTGTAGGGATTAAAATATTCGTCTGTAGGAGTTTTGTATTTAGTTTTAATGTACATACATACATATACCCTCTTCTTATCTATTCTAGTCTATTTTTATTTCTATATATATAAAAAGTTAAGCCAAAATATGCAACGCTTTTCATTTCTCATTGTTGGTTGTATCACTGTTTGGCATTGGTTCTTTTCCTTTAACCAATAGCCAATGCAATTTCAGAAAGTTTTTCGGATAGAGGATAACAAAACCTTTTCTTCGTATATGTATTTATTATTTATATTTATTATGGTGGTTGGGTCCCCGAAAGTGGTGATGAGGGCCAAACCCCCTAGTTTATCAATAATTTTTATCAATTTGACATTCTGTTATTAATTAAAACAAAAACCATTTTCCAAACCAGCAAATTAACGGATTACAAACATCAGAGGATCAACAGATCAATTTCTCACCGGATCACCTACTCAACGGATCAACTGACCAACGGATATACTGCTCAAAGGATCAACGGAACTACTGCTCAAAGGAACAACGGATCAACGGAACTACTGCTCAAAGGAACAACGGATCAACGGATATTATGTTATATAGGTGATGTCATTGTAAATTTAAATTATCGATAAGATATATCTTGTTTTGCTTGCTATATGCTTTATTTACATTTTGTCAAAATGCCAAACATTTATTACATGTTCAAAAGTAGTTTAGTAATAAACACACTAAACTACGACGGTTTGTATATGTCGGTTAAAGACATTAAAATAAAAATAAAGCAAATACACCGTATTACAACATCTGACCTTAATATTATCAATAAGGACACTGATGAAGTGTGCGACAACGATATATTAATTTCGGAAAATCAACGATTAGTTGTTATCCGAATTCCTCTAGTTGGTACCTTGAAAAAAACTCAAGAGACTTTCTTTAAGTCTTTTGATTCAAAGCCTGCTGCGATTACAGCACCACCTCTTGCCGATGTTATAGATTTATCTTCTATCGATGCATCCGAAGATGACAAGATTCGTGCAATGATATATCAGAGTACTGCCATGTATCATCCAACCGCGTACGTTAAAGTGCGGGGTTTGAAACCTACAGGCGTGGTACCATCGACATATCGTTGCCGAAAATGTCTCAAAGGCGGTCATTGGATTCAGGATTGTCCTCGTGGAGATAAATCTAAAATCAAAAGAAGCTGCGGTATACCACGCAGTATGCTGACTCCAGTCGAAGGCCCCGATGTAGAAGGGGCTTTAATGAATAACGACGGCACGTATTCTATACCAACTGCGTGGGAAAATCGTAAGGTAGTTCCAAACTCTCGGCCAAAACGTGAGCACAAGTTCAGGCAATTTAGGACCACTTTCTATTAAATATTATAGATAAGTCCTTTTTGCGACCACTGTGACTTACTGAAGTAGCAAGCAACTACTTGTTGCTTGCCACTTCACCTCCTCGATGTATCATCACCTTGACGAGGTGAGGAGGCTTGCGTGTCTCGAAGATCTTATTATCATCTATATTGACGGATGTATAAGAAAAGAGACCAGACTAAGAATGATACAAACCAATATCCAGTATAATTTCTGTACACAAAACTCTGAATTCCAAAGATTTCCAAAACTTCCAAGGACTTCCAAAGAATTCTAACGATTTTTTAGGAATTTCAAAGATTTCCTAAGGAATTCCAACGATTTCCTAGGAATTTCAAACGAGTGTACACAAAATTTTTGGTATATTTACCCCTTGATGCAAACAGAATTCTATAAAATGTAAACTTCTTTATTTATTTATATTTTTACCTTACACCTTGTTCATTAATTCCCTTTTCGGTTTGGGCCGTCAGTTTTTTTTAAGACGTTTCGTTTAAGAGATACGGGGTTCGTAAAAATAAAATTTTTTCCCTTTAATTTAATTTATAACTCGAAATACGTTGATTCTAGACGATAAGGGGTGATAACCTAATTTGTAGATAAGAGAATGAACTTTAAAAATGATCTAATCTATATTTTATGTGCAAAATTTGCAAAATGAGAATATTTTTTACAAAAATTAAATAAAATCCAAATTTTTAATTTTAAATAAATCTTCAAAATAAAATTAAAAAATTTACAATTTAATTAATAATTTATACTTTTCAAATTAAGTAACATACTCGCATCTTAAACAATTCAAAAACTTAGAACGTCTAAATTTTAATAAATTGCATTTAAAATATTCAAATTTTGGAGAGCCTAAATTTTCTTATGATTACAACACTTACGTGTCATCTGGTGATTTCCCTGGGTTGATGATTTGTCTTCATCAACATTTAAATGTCAGTGTTACCGTTACAGACATATCGGAGATAAGTCAGACAAACTAATTCACATTTAAATAGTGTCTTCAGATGCAATTTAAAATTAATAAAAAACAAACAAAATATACTCCAAAAAGAGTGAAATAAAATAAAAATTAAAACTTTTAAAAATCCCTGACTGTAAAAAAAATTCCAGAAATAAAAATTAATAATAAAAGCACCTTACTTTCTTTTTCACTAAACTAGAAGAATATAGAAGCCTAAGATCTAGGATCATCCTAGTTTCAGCCAGTTTTAATAATTAGGATTATTTCAAAAATTCAAGATTTAGTTCAGTTAGATATGGATTGTAAAACAAATTATATAATAATCAAGGAACTTCATTGTTAAAAAATAACCACATATTCAGTGCTAAGGGCTTTGGATTGCCAAGTAATAAGTAAATAATTCTGAATTTACTCTTATTATAAAAATTGCGATGTAAAATGTAATTAAATTTAAAAATATTAAAACACGAATTATACTTGAGGATATTATGAATGTAAATAGACCGAGTTTTTATTAACAAAAATTATTGTAATATACGTTAAAAAGTTCATGATAATAATATTTATGTTAAACAAACATATAAGTTTGAATATCTTTTATCTCAATTGAAATATTATATCGATTTAATAAATAACAAAAAAAGTTTGGTTTGTATAAGATAAAATAAATAAATTAATCTTGATTATTCAGGATTAAAAGCATAAAAATTTTGCCATATTATATGGAAAGCGTGGCTGACGTTCTACTATAAATTACATAGTAATAATTAGAAATATTTATATCAACAATTTCATCATCAACCTAAGCCGATACGTATCTACCATCTACGATTTCTAAAATGAATAAAAAATAATAACATCTTTCCAGAATGAACTTTTTGTGAGTTTGTAATATAATAATTACAAACAACTAAAGATATAATATTTTTTCCTATTTACTGATTTTCGTATATTTTATTTTCTAAAGATTTAAATCACAGAAATATGATTTATTAATGGAACGGTGAATACAAAACGACAAAATAAATGTAAACGTGAGATTTTTAAATAAAACTTGGGATAATAAGTTTTGCTGCTGTGCAAGAATCTGACACATGTGTATTATAACTTCAGTTGCAAAACTTTCCTCGCAACAGTAAATGTAAAATGTTTATGTAAAAATGGGAATCTTTATACTTTCAGGTAAAAAGTTTATTAAAATTTTAACTAAAATCTCGCGTTTATTAAACCCTTCATCTGATGCCTTATTACACTTGTCATTTGACAGGCACAAAGATGATGAATATGTAAAACTTTGAGTATTTTTTTGGTTTCTCTGCTGTTGGAAATCATAAAAATGTTTATTAATTCGGAGTGGATCTAATTAATTAAATTTTGAAACTACTAGAGACGGTGTTAATCAAATTGTGGCGAAGCTAAAGGTTACATTGCTTGAACAGTTTCATTTGGGAACAGATGAGACACATGTCGAGGTTTAGGACTTCATATCTTTGTAACCAAAATCTGCTGAATTCGTATTGACGTAGAGCTTAATTTTTATGTCCTGGCCGCTGATTATAAGAAATCTGCGTCTTATGAAACAAACTGAAAATAGTCAAGGATTAGCTGATGAAGAGTTTAGGCTGATCAAGAATTCGCGAACACTTTTAGTGATAATTTTATTAACCTTTGGTACCACCACTAAAAATTAATCAAAACAGCACGCTCTATGATGCGTAAAATTTTACGTTTTTGTATCATAATATTCTGTTTTATTCGATTATATCGAATACCTATATTATGAGAGTTATCCAAATATTTATTTTGTGCTACCCGGCGATGCTAACATTTTATTTAAAATAATAGTTTGTAAATACGTAGACACCGAGCTCTTTTAAATGTTACTCATAGGCTGATTCAATGGTTGAGCACATTTCAGGAAAATTTAATTAGGAAATTCTTTATATTATTAAATAGAAAAAATATTCAGGAAAATATTCGAAAAATTTTCGATTGCAAAAAAGCACTGGGAAGAGTTTGGTAGATATAAAAAGGAGCATCTTTTCGTCGATGTTATTTCGTTTTAAAGGAAGTTAATATTTATTAACTCTTACTTTAGTCAGTGGCATATCTAAGGGTTTCGGGGCCTTAAGCTAAATAAATTGCATATTTGGAAAACTTGAAAAAAAAATCTGAAATTTTGCAAGACGAATAATTTTTTTAGGATTCTAAAATCTCTAATTATTTTATAAAGTTTAATTTTCACTTTCTAAAACTTGTGGTTAGTCTTCAGTAAGTATTCAAAATAAACTTATAACTTCCAAACACTTAACGTTAATACTTATAAAATTTATTTAAAAATTTTTGTTTTCATTGTTTGCTTTTTTCGCAAAAGAAAAAGTTTATTAAGTTTGAACCTACTTACCTATCTACGCGAAGTAAAATTAATTAAACTTTTGGTAACAATAAAATGAAGTTGATAGGAGCAATTATTAGAAAAGTCTTATCTACCGGGTGCTGAATGAGTTAGCGGAACATAGGAATTTAACATATAAAAACTTATTTATGCAAAATCCTGTTTCCCCAATTAAAAATTTTAGAGAAAATATGAAAGACACAAAAATAATGCAGAAATATAAACTACGAATGATAAGAGTGTTAGATTTCATCGAGCTTTTTACTTAAAGGAGCAAAATATGCTTTTTCATGCTAAGCATGAATTTTCTTTAGGAAAGGCTGTTACTAGAGTAATGAAAATGATGAACAAAATGATACCATTCATTAAATACTTGAAATACAAACCAATGTACAGCAATGACAACAAAGTTGAAGCTTTCATCTATTATATCAAGGATAAGAAAACTGTAACATGTAATGTGGGAAACGACTTAACCATGTAAAATCGTTTTTGTACATTTCAAACATCACCAAACGATAATGTTACTATCAGTTTTTCCTGTTTACTTTAATTTTCGATTATATTAGTTTTGCTTGACAATTTGATTAACGTAGCTCAAAGCGAGGCTTTAAGAGCCTTTTGGATAATTCGAGTTGGAAATAGTTTATTTCTTAAATTTTCCATGAAAAGCTTATAGGCATTATTACTGTGACAATCGTGATATCAGAGATGCTTACTTGATCTAATGGTTACTTGAGATGTAGTGAGCTTCAGGGTAATTGATTTTACTTTTTGTAACAATTTTGTTTTTCAACAAGAGGTAAAGATGCTTCGCAAAGCGTAAGAGGTTTAAACTACATAAATACATATGTAGGTAGAGTCAGGTTTCAATCGTAACGGATTGTGTAAGCTAGATTTTACAATTTTGCTTGTATAAATTGACTTCAGACCGTAATTTCTAAATGTTCGTTTATTATTCATTCAAGTATTTAAATTTAGCTTTGGATTCATGAATTCGGATTAGGGTCTTTTTGTTAAATTGAAAACTGGTGGGTCTCCATTATTGATAGTCCCTTATTTAAAAATTAGGTCTACTGAAACTAATAATCCACAAAAATAGTTTAAATATTCTTATCGAATGTTTAATATGTTTATTGGCTTAATTAAATATTTCCGCCAATAACTGAGTTTGCAGTGATTTATACTAAAATTAAGTTCAGCAAAAACAACACAGTTACACATGCTATATTCCCAGACCCCAAAGTTCAGGGTGATTGCTTGTGTGTAGGTTTTGTGGTTGATTTTATTAAATAGGAACACTTCATTCGTTCTGAACGAAGACTTATCTCTCACCTGTAGTCATAGTAATACGCACCGCAGGTCTGAGATCTGGGGTATAGAATTTCCCCCTCCCCTTCCTGACGTTCCGGTATCTCACTAATTTCAAGCTTTTTTGCAATTGATTACTTTATAGATAGAATTACATTTTGACCCCACATTTCTGGTAGTCGCCCGCTAAACTTTCAGTTTCATAGCTAAATACATTTTCAAGTCGCCTGGTTTTTTGCCGGTAAAAATAGATTGGCGATGGATGGAACTTAGCAGTAGCTTCTCGGTTCTCCAACTTAATAATTGTATACTAAAATGTAACTTGCTGGTAATCATTCTCATTTTTCGTATAAAATAACAACACAGTTGTAAAATTACGTGTTTTCATTTCTTATAGAAAGAGCCGTATCTATGACACCTAAGTTGACTATTATCATAACATCTAAATAGACCGACACATTTTCCAGTTTCTAAAATATTGCATTCATTATAGTCTCTATTGGCACTGAGAAGCATTAAATATTCCAAAGAGTATCACAACAAAATGAAAAAAGCCTCTTTCAGGTATGGCAAAATAGGTCTTCTCTTTGGTATCTGCCAAAACGCGCTGCAAAGATCTAAAGGAGAAACATATTTAGCGTTCACCAACATGCTCAAAAATCCATCACCAGATTGAATAGGAAAGACATCCTTTTTTGTGACTCCAATTAATCTTCTTCCATCAAAGCAAACTCTGAATTTTCCGTTGCTCTTCTTTGCAAGGTGGACAGGAGAATACTACACGCTCTCAGATGGTTTCACCACCCCGAATTCAATCACCCGATCCAATTTTTTATTCAAATTCTCAAGCATATATGGAGACATTTGGAATTGTAGCTGCTTTATCGGTTCTGCATCACCCGTATCAATATAATATAAATCCAGTTTACCATCTTGCCCCAAGCACTTATATTCTGCAATGATGTCGTTTATTTCCTTTATTTATTTAAAATAAGATTAAAAGTTATGTGTTCACAAATAAGTAAACAAACAAAATTTATTATATCCTAACTGCATATTAATGCATTTCTTACTTTAGTTCGGATGCAAAAAGCTATGTTCTCGTTTATTTAAAGCTGAAGCTAAGGAAATTAAATTGGAATCCTTTTAGAAGTTTCTTGAATTTTCGGATTATTTTTTTTATGGTATATCGTGCGACACGAATTTTTAATAAAACAATTTTAATATTCTCTTGCGAATAATTTTTGGGGGTTATAAATAAACGAAATTACTAGGTATTTAATTTAACTGACGGTATAGCGGTCCTTAAAAAATTATTCCTAATTAAACATAATTTGCTCGACCGAATAATTCGTTCATTATCTCAAACTTTATAATTCTCAATTTTGTCAGTAGGCATTAAGGTGTATTTAATATTTTGCTCTTAAAGTTAAGAATAAGTGAGAAACGAAAATAGTTTAAGCTGCGATTTTCAAAACAACATTTTTCCGAACTCTATTTAAACATTTTTGATTTTAATTATACTTTTTACGTTTATTGACTTTAAAGTTTGCTGCTTATTAGAAGGGATATTTCTGTTATAAGTATCCACTAAAATATTGTTAGAATTCCGAAGGCGAAATAGAAGAAAAATAAGGACTACTTGGAAAAGTTGTGTTATAAATTTTTAACGTTCGAAATTCCGGCTGACTGGAGATTACATTACCGAGACTATATGAAACCGAAAATGGCGATATATTAGAAGATTAAAGTTCTGACAGTTTATTGTGACAAAATAATACACAATATAGCTAATAACTAAATAAATAAGAGTATAAAGAAATAAGAATAACTAGAATAACATTTTAAAAAGTCACAAATAAAAATCAAATTTGGAAATAAAATTTTTACTTCTCGATTACCTTCGATATTTTTAAAATTAGAATAATATTTTGCATTTTATTCATTTAAGAGTTAAATAATTTTTATTTATATTAAATATATTTAAATATAAAGAAAAACAGTTTTGAATTTATTTTAAATTTTGTTTGTTTTTGGATATTATTTTATAATAATAATTTATAGCAAAGAAGAAAATTTTGCAAAGGAAAGTTTATAATAATTATTATAACAAATAATTTATATAAATTTGGAGATATATAATCTCATGTTTTAAATTAAAACAAATATTTTAATAAATATTTTAATAATTATTATTCCATATCAATTATAAAATATATTATAAATAGTATTAATAGTAAGTTTTAAAAGATATATCGTCGTTGATACTGCAATAGGACCTATGTTAATAAGCAATGCTATTTGAAATTAAGATAACAAAGTGTCCAAATTATATAAAAAAAAATCCTAATTCATCAGTTTTTCAGCTAAATCATCAGTTAAATCATTAGTATCAACATTGCCTCTGCACTGCGGTTTTTCCCTCCTGAAAATTCAACGTTTTTTACTTAGGTCCTATTGCAGTATCAACGACGATATGCAACAATTTCAGCAATGTAAGAAAATAAGAAATAAAGAAGAATAAATAAAAGACGGTCATTAACCTAGTATGGTATCCGAACAACTACTAATTCCAAGGTACTCGGTTCGAATCCGGAGAGAGTAAAAAACTGTCATATGACCGTCTCCGTGCTTCGGAAGGCACGTAAAACCTGGTTTTCTTGACTTGACGATTGCCACCGTCAATTATTTAAATCATGGTTACAGGCATTCCCCAACCCGGTTTAAGCAGCCGTGGGGTCCTAATGCCCGAACCTTTCTCAGAAGAGAAAGAGACCGATAATTCAGGAGTGAAATGAAAGGCCGATGAAGAAGAAAATAAGATCTCCAAAGGCAATACACATCTGAAGATAATAGAAGATTGTAAAATACCATTGTTGAAAACTAAACAATTAATAGTATATCAATTAATCGATATCAGCTCAGGCTAGAGAAATTCCTAGGGTTGGAATCGTGGGTCTAGGAGTTATATAACTCTAATATAACTATAATACGTGTAACATCTCAAACTGCGTGATTTATCTAATGTTTTTCACACCTTTAGACCTCTTGAAATAAAGTTCTCAGAACAAGATATTAAATATTTGATAATATATCCTTTTAGAGCATGACCCGTGTAAAACGAAGTCCTCCAGCAACGGATTGGCAAATAGAACTTCATGTCAAATTTATGACCAATCAAAAGCAATCTGAAAAACAAAAATCCCCGATTTGCTGCTGTGAGGATCCACCTTTAAATTAAATTTGTAATATGGCAGATGATAAATGTGAAGGTTTAGTTCTGCCAACATAAAAGAATGTTAATTGCACACAATCAAATAAAGAAATCGGAGCTTTCCCTGTGTGCCGTTTTTGTTAATCCGGCAATCCGTTAGCCTAATAAAAAAATTATTCTTGATATAATTTTGACTGTCTATCCTTTTCGGTACTCAATTTAACTTTGCTGATTGTTAAAAAAACTTAAAAATTTTACAAAATTTAACATTTTGGGAACTGCTATACAAATGAGGAGTCTATTGCCTTAGTGTATTCTCTGCCCCGAGGCCCTTTTTTATCTAGCTACGCCACTGCTAATAAAGTGGAGTAAGGTATGCTTTAGGTAGATCTTAGATAATTTTTCACTTGTTTTAAGCAAAAAAAGCTTATCTTACCTGAACAATTTGTTACTGGTGTACACAGGTATTCGAACTGTTATATCCAAGTTTGGATAAACATTTTGCAAATTCTGTTTAAATTCAGGTAAAAAATATTACCTCTCGCTTTGCCATAAAATACACATTACCTCTCTGTTACATGTATTTTGAATTCACTCTACTGCGGCATTAAAAGTATAACTTTAAATAATTTTGCCCTAAATTTTCCGCCCTTAAAATCTGCCGCCCTAGGCTCCAGCCTACTTAGCCTGCAGGTAAATCCGCCACTGTCTTATCGTAAGGTATTATTGTATTTATGTTGATTATTTGATTGTATTCGACTATGTTTAATTACAGTCCAGAAGGTGACCTCGTATAGAGGTCGAAACTAGTCGACCGATAACAGTTGTTTCATTTCATCCCCTTCCCTTACACCCAAAAATCTATTCATATGCATTAAATTTAAGATTACTGTCTCAGGTATAATAAATTAGAAATCCAGCGTTGGAAATATGATGAACTTAACGACAACTAACAAAAATACGAAAATATGAAGAGGTAGATATTTTTCAGAGAGTAAAGTTAACGGCGTATACCAAGAAGTAACCTCTTAGAGCCAGTTGCATAAAGCTCAGGTAAGAATTAGCTCTGAGTCAATTCACGGTTGAACAAAGTCGGAGTTAACTCTGGGAATTCTGTGAGTTAACTTTGATCTGAGTTCAGAGCCGGAACTAGGGCATGATGCGCCCGTGGCGGCTTTTAAACTTGCGCCCCTACTGGGGAGGCACTCCCTAGCATATAGCGCCGCAGGCGAAACTTTTTGAAATTTTCAAGGTCAAGTTCAAGTTAGAAAATCGCGATACAAAAATATTTTCTCTAAATAATAAGTTTAATGAAGCAAATTTATTTAAAAAACATATTAAAGGACTAAGCATGCAGCAGCAGGTAAGTAGTTGATCTACGCGTGGTAAAGACCACAGGTATCCTGCTAATCTTTTATATATTTTATATTCTACGATTTTATCTTTTTTTTAGATCTTATTAAATTTAATTTTAAAATTGAAAATTTGGCGTCCTTTAACTAGCTCGCGCCGGTGGCGGGCGCCTCTCTCACCTCGCCCTAGTTCCGGCCCTGTCTGAGTTAACCGTTAGACAACTGGCTCTTTGAAATTAAAGCGAAACAATTTTCACATGTGAAATAGCGAATTAAATGTTCTTTGTAGCAACATTTATTTTATTCCATTTTTGATGATATTTGCAACTAAGGGTATGATCTCGTCTATTCAAATTTTGTTTAATGTAGTATTACCGTGTAATTTAGGGGGGCGGGTGAACAAAATAAAAAATTTCTTTATCTCAGGAACCAAATTACTGCACGATCTAGCAATTTTAAATAAATCAAAACTCAAATTAAAATTCTTACTTGAAATAAATTTTTCAATACAAAATTTAAAAATTCTAATTTTCAATTTTCTCCACAAACAGTTGCCAAAATGTGGATTGCTTCTCACCGAAAAATGTTGTTTTACTTTATTTGATTGAACATTTGTCAACTTGCAAAATTGGAAATTCTTTTTTTTTAAATGATAGAGCAGTTTGTTGAAAAAGTTTTTGACTATGTACCGCAGGCTAATTCTTCTAATTATCTTATGAAAAGCAAAATATTGTCAACAACCAGGTGGCAGACAATAGAAAAAGTGAAAATTATTTTGACACCCAATTTTTGCATTTTCAAGGCAAAAATTGCAGATTATTATTATTATAAAATATAAAAGATTATTATAAAAATTCTTATACCAAAAGGACTAACGTGGAATAAATGGGGAAATTTTCTTTTAATTTATTGTTGCATATTTTTATATTAAAAGGTCGGGCAAAATCCTTAAAAGGTCGGGCGTTGCCCGACCTTGCCACCCCCTGGCTACGGGCCTGATACAAGGTATTAGGTAAAATATCATTGTTAGAGAGATACATTAACTGTAACTGACTTGGCAATTGGTAAATGAGCACGAAGTTAGATAGATGACTGTGTTTAGGTGGTTGGGATTCATATAAATTGGTTTATTTTATTTCGTAGCAGCAGATCTGCGAAGCTTGTTTGAATGCAAATTTTGGATTGTTAATATTAGCAAGAAAATAACAAAAGAGGTTCCGCTTAAAATTATAATTACGAATGACAAACGGGTTACTTCTAAAACCATGGTTAATTAACTTTATGTGCTTCGTTTGCCGTATGAAGTTGCTTCATATGGTGAGGTAATAAACTTTGCAGTTTTTCTTTTGGCATTGTTTTTATTGCGTCAAGCTTAAGAGAAGGTCGTTTGGAGCGTCAGTGTTATCGAGGGTCTAAATGTAAAAAGGAAAACATTTACCGTCAAAGGACAAAGCTTGTAAGCTAAATTGCTACACTTTCACGTTTGATTTAAAATAAAATTTTTCAGGAAATACACTTTAGGAAATTTCAGTTTTTCGAAATTCTTAAATCGACGATACGAAAGCTGCATTTTCTTCAAATTAAGAGAAAGCGTGTAAACGACAAGAAAATCGACAGGTTTGAAAGAAAGCATGTTAATGAAATTAGTTAGAGGTGCAGGAAAGTATTGATTATCGTTTTGAAGACCTAACGAGGAACGAATGGTAAGATTAAATTGCCAACATTGGGTTTCTGTTTGCCATGTTTTAATTACATCAGACGTGCAAAATGAAACAACATTGTCTACAAACAGTGAATTAAATTCTTCAAAATTATTTTTTCTTTTCTTCTTGCGAAAAATAAATTTATTCAAAACTGAATAGCATTTTATGCGTTTGATCAAAAAGCAGTCGAAGTTTTGGGATGAAAATTTAGTTGAGTAGAAAATAACTTCGGAACGCTGAAACTTGAAGGTATTACAAAGTAAGAAATTTATTTCTTGATTTACGACTTTCTGCCTTTTCAAAAGTGTTTGTTAATTATCAATTTTAAACGATTCGCTTTTAAAATAATGAAATACAGTAAAAGCTTGCATTAATCTGTTTGGAACTTAAAATGTCAGTTTAAACACCACATTAGAATTCCAAATTAAATTTTTAGAGCTTAAAATATATAAATTTTCTATTGGGGTTGAAAACATTAACGAATATTTGCCCATTTATAAGAGAAAATTTAATAACAATAACCGAAAATTCTAATGTTCCGTATCAACAAAATTAAAATTTTAAAGTTACTTAAACGCTCGCTGGTTATAGCCGACAGGTTATTGAATACAAATTATTCATATTTAACAATTAAAAGCTTTTTATAACAAAATTGCCATATTATTTAATTTACCATTTTAAATTAGATTTGTTACAAAATTTGTGGGTTAAAGTTGTTAAAATTGCTGGAATACTCCATATGTCACGTCGAGAAGACTGGATAGTGTTTTTCAAAATAAACTGATGCTCCCAATGAAGTTTTGATTAAATTTGCAAAAAATTTAATTTCCCACTTGGAAGTTAAAACAAATTTAATAATTTCTTTCCTTATGGAACAAACTGCGCTGTTGTTTATTGGCTTTTTCCAACTTTTTTTTCGAGTTTTATTTAAAAAAATAGCTAGTTATACGACCAGTTCCGAAGAAACGCACCCCTAGGTAAATTAATCACTTTTCACGACGTTTGTATTTGCAAAACATTTTTTTAAATTTACATTATTTTTTTTAAGTAATTTTGCTGGTTTATTAACTTTATATGAATATTCGAGTAGACAATATTTTGCAACCCCAGGGGGTGGCAGTTTACTTCGTTGTAAGCGAGTCTTTGTTTTCCATTACTGTTTTATTTTATTAAAAAAAATTTCATATGTTGAAATATTTCTGTTAGAGGAGTACGGAGGTAGGAATATTTTTCAGTTTATTAAAAACTAAACCTTTTGAAATAACATTTTTAGCACAATTTAAAATTGTTTTTTTGATAAAAGCAGAACCTTTTAAATTGCGTATACACTTGAGCTCACCTTGCAGAACTTTATTTTTTCATAGACAAATTAACGATGCATCCGTCTTTCTGTCTAGGTAACTTACACAGGCTGGTGCGTTTTTGAAATTATACGCTTAACTTCGTTTCAAACAATGTTTGCAAAATGAAAACGTTTAAGAATAAAAACAATATTATTTTAGCTCTTTAAACGTTTCGGTAAGTTTTGTAAGTGGGAATACTGTATAATCATTGAACATAACAACAAAATTATTTATGAAAACATGCAAACAAAGCTCTCTGTGGAATAGCGTATTATGTGGCCGAGATAAAATTAACAATGCCTTAACAGGCTACGGTTGGGTTGATATAAAATTAAACTTTCCAGCAAATATTATATAATAGAATCGCAGAACCATTAATTATTCAATAATATTTTTTTGATTATCAGACATATGTAAATAACGACTTTTTAAAGTAATCACTGTTGCAATGGCGGATCGCGAGATTTAAAGGTAGGAATGCCAGAATTCTTTTAAAATTCAAAGTCATTCCAAGGTGATTTTTAACCGATCCCAAATTTTCAGCTATTTGCAGCTAATATGGCCAAGGTGTCAATATATATAGCCAACGCTCTGTATTTCGGCAATAACCCAAACATTCAAATAGATTCCGTGAGGGCTGTATCTAATACATTATAAAGGTGCATAATAATTTTATAAGAAGTGCGTTGCTCTTTTAGTTAGCATAAATTGTGGATTTGTTTGTTAAAATTTTGATTTTGTTTGCATAATATAAAAATACGGTTATACTAAACCATTAAGCTCAAATATCTGGCTAAAACACGGTGTAGTTGAAATTTTTGATTATTTTGACGTAATATATTAAATTTCATGAAACCCTTAACAGAATGTATATCGAGCAAAAAAGCAATCTAGTTTTTTATTTACACCTTGTTCATTATTTTCAGAATTTCTGTGAAAACGGTTAGTTTCCCTAAAAAAAATTATTTGACCAAAGTTGTAGCCCGTTAAATTCCCTATCCGATTTGAGCTGTCAGTTTTTTTCTGAAACGTTTTGTTTAACAGATACGGGGTTTGCAAGAAAAGTAAAAACATAAAACCTAAATTTTTTACCATTTTCTCTCTTAATTTAATTTATAACTCGAAATCCGTTGATTCTAGACGATAAGGGGTTATAACCTAATTTATAGATAAGCAAATGATCTTTAAAAAAATTCTAATCTCTTAAGCTTAAAAAATCAATAATATCGGAGCTATGGCCGTTTGAAATCAGAAATTCAAAGAATTGCTTTAAAGGGAGGTACCCCCCAAGGGTTTGGACTTGGACAAAATTTTTATTTGAAAATTTGTCCCAGAAAAGTGTTCTTTTTCACCACCTGAAAGCTTCTTCGCACGGGAACACTCTGTATATTGATAAATGATATACCATTTTAGTATGAATGAAGAACATGGTCATATTGCCTTTATGCGAACTTGATGAAAATTGTCATTGGAATTGGCCCTATATAATTATTAAAAACTGTTTTATCACTGCAGGAATAAATTATGAACCTTAGTATGGCCATATTAGCTGCAAATAATTTAATATTACAAATTATTATGTAAATTTAGGAGAAAAGATGTTTTCAATAATTATTTTAAAATTAATTAGTAGATATAATCTGTCCCACGAGAGGTCGAAAATGACTCGTACCTAAAAACTAACCGAAAAATTAAAATATTTTTATTAATTTCAAATATTAATATGGAAAGATAAATTTTTAAGGTAGCATATCCACATGCCTCGCATAGAGTTTATCTCCCACTTATTTTGATTTTGAAAATTTTCATATTACGAATTTAATTAATTATACTTTTCAATTCTTTCAAAATTGAAAATTAAAAGTCTTACACGTGAAGATGATGATGATGAATTCTTTCAAAATTACTTCATCATTTCAATCTTCTGAATTTCAATATTCAATCGCTAATAATTTATTTAATCAGGTATACATTCCTTAGGAATATTCCTACTTTATAAAAGTCTTTACAATTCATTCATTGGGGTGAATTACTCCCCTTGTTCTCTTCTTCGTTGTTCTAAAGTTTCGCATGTGTCTTTGTCTCATTCACTATTTTTCTCCACTCCACCCTGTCTTCACATTTCTTTCTCCAACCTGTTACTCCCATAGCCCTAAGGTCGTTTATCACCTCGTCCATCCATCTATCTCTTATTCTTCCTCTTGGTCTTGTCTCACTTGGTCTCCAGTCCGTAATCTGTCTCAAAACACTTTGTGGATCCTTTCTTGTTATGTGTCCTAGCCATCGTATTCTCTGCGCCTTAATGTGTTTCACTATGTCTTCGTCACCCAATATTTCTTTTATTTCCATGTTCGATCTTTGTCTGTACACATTTTCCTCAATCCTCTTTAGGCCTATACTCGCCCTCAGCAGCTTTCTCTCGAACACTCTTAGTTTTTCCTCCTCTCTTTTAGTCAGGTTTATCACCTCTGCAGCATATGTGACCACTGTTCTCACAAAAGTTTTGTATATTCGCATCTTAGTTCTTATAGATATGCTCTTGCTTTTTAACATTTTCCTGTTTACGTGATACGCTCTCCAACCCGCTTGTATTTTCTCAAGTATCTCCGTTGTTCTGTTGTTGTTTTTGCTTAGCTGGATTCCTAGATACCTAAATTTCTCTACCTCTTCAAACGTATATTTTCCGATTTTTAGTTTATCATGTCTTGGCTCATCGTTTCTATTAAAGTTCATAAATTTAGTTTTATTCTCATTAATCTTCAGTCCCATTTCCGCCGCTTGTATCTCCATTTCTTTAAAAATTTCTATCATTTTCTGTCTTGATCTGGAGACAATTACCATATCATCAGCGTATGCCAGCATTTGCCATTCCTTCGTTACAATCGTTGCTCTGTTTTCTAATTTTCTAACGATTCTCTCCACCACCAAGTTAAACAGAGCTGCCGACAGCGCGTCGCCTTGTCTGACCCCGCTACTGATTAAGAATTCTTCAGATTCGCTTGTCTCTATCTTCACTGTTGCGTTCGATTCTTTCAACGTCATCTGTATTAGTTGTCTCAACTTCCTTGGTATGCCCAATTCTACCATCACATCAAATAATTTTTTTCGTTTCACCGAATCAAACGCCTGCTGAAAGTCGATGAATAGCAGATGTAGCCCTATATTGTGTTCATAAGCTTTTTCGGTTATTTGTTTCATTATATGTAGGGCATCTATCGTTGACTGATCTTCTCTGAAACCATGTTGGTATTCTCCGACTTTGAACTTAATCTCATTTTTTAGTCTGTTATGAACGAGTGTCGACAGGATCTTGTAGCTCACCTGCAATAGGGTTATTCCTCTATAGTTTCGGCATTCTTCTATATTTCCCTTTTTGTGGATTGGTATTATTCTTCCTGACTTCCACTCCCTCGGCATTTCTTCCCTTCTCCAAATTTCGAGAATCAAATCGTATATTCTTTGCTGTATTTCTTCACCTGCATTCTTTATCAGCTCTCCGCATACTTCATCTCTTCCCGGTGCTCTTCCATTTTTTATCTTGTTTATTATTGCTTTTATTTCGCAGTATGTTGGTTCTGGTATTATTGTTTCTTCTGATTGTTCTTGAGTTTCTACCGACCCGTTTTCGCCGTCTGACTGGTTCAACAGATTCTGGAAGTGTCTCTTCCATATTTCTTTTATTTCTTCCTCATTTTCACCAATTTTTCCGTTCTCATCTTTCATTGTTCTCGTGTTTACTTTGCGTTTTCTTGTTTGTTGTTTCATTCCAAGATAAAATTTCTTTACGTTATTATTCTTACACTCCTCATCTATCCCGTTCATGATGCCATTTATCCATTTGTCTTTCTTCTTCTTATACATCTTGTTTGCCTCTTTGATTTTTTCCTTATATATGGTTCGGTCCTCTTCACTTTTTGTTTTCATCCATGTCAATTTTGCTGTTTTCTTACCATCTGCCATCTCTTCGCATTCTTCATCAAACCATTTTTTTCTTTTAAGTACTGTTTGTTTCTGAAACCCTATAGTTCTTTCTGCACTTGTTTGCATTGTCATTTTAATGTTTTCCCACTCTTTGTCTATGTCCTGTTCTTTTTTTATGTTGTCAATTATTCTGTCAGTTTCTTCTGCGTATTTTGTCTTAATCTTGGTATCCACAAACTTTTCCAGTGCCAGTTTTTTGTTTTCATCTCTTCTTCTTTTGAAGATATTTATGTGCGCTAACTTAGCGATTACCAAATAATGGTCGGAATCCACACTTGCCCCGCGGTAAGTTCTTACGTCTTTAACAGATGTTGCACTTTTTCTCGATATACAGACGTGGTCTATCTGACTTCCTTCTTCATTTTTATTTGCTCTCGGTCTCGTCCATGTTATTTTGTGTATTGGTCTGTGGTTAAACTTCGTACTACTTATAGTCATGCTCAGTGCATTTACCATATTACACATTCTTTGCCCGTTGTCGTTGGTCTTTTCATGGATCGTAAATTTACCTGCTACTTCGCTAAGATAGTCCTCTTTCCCTATTTGGGCGTTAAAGTCTCCTAACATTATTAGTATATCACGCCTGGGTACTGCTTCGGCCATTTTTTGTAGTTCCCAATAAAATTGTTCTTTTTCGTCGTTACATTTATCTTCGGTTGGTGCATATGAAACTATAAAGCTTACATTTACCGGACTTGATTTTAATCTCAGATATGCGATTCTGCCGTTAAGTGGTTTAAATTGAATTATATTTCTTTTCAGGTCGTTTCTTACAAAGTAGCCTACACCGCTTGCTCCCTGCTTCACTTCTCCAGAAAACAAAAACACGTACTCCCCAGCATCCACCTCTCCATTACCACTCCATCTTATCTCCTGTACCGCAGCTATGTTGACTCTGTATTTCGCTAGCTCTCTTGCTGTTTCGTACATTTTTCCTTTTTTCAACATCGTTCTAACGTTCCATGTGCCAACTCTCCAGACCTTAGACTTTTTTCTTTTCCGTTGTTTTGCCTTTATTCCTTGTTCATCTTTTGTTTTTATATTCGCTATTCCATTTTCTCGCCGTTCCGTGTCACTTATCATCCGCCTGGTATATCTTGCTAGTTTTTTGGCAGTTGGCTTTCGGAGTCAGTTCTCTCTTCTACCAGTCTACGTTTGCGCTGGTCCCAGGTTATTAAAATTCCTGGCATGCTTAGTTTTAAATGGCCCACTTTCACTTTTTTTCCCTTCTCCCGTTCGACTTTTGCTCTTGTTCTGATTTCTTTCATAATGTTCTTTTCCATTTTCGTAAGATCACTATCTATATATATATCGCTTCCGGCTAGCTTGGATTTGTTTTTCAGTATCTTCATCTTATCTTCCCATTTGCTCAATTCAATTACACATCTTTTGTTGCCTATCTTGTATGTAGTCTTAATTTCTGTCGACACTCCCATTTTTTCTCTGATAAAATTATTCACGGCCATTCTTAGTTTGTCTGGCTCATTTTCATCTATCACAAATCCAGTCATAATTAAGTTGTTTCTTATTCTCTCTCTCTCAATCCTTTCCATTTGGCACTCTAGTTCCATATTTCTTAACTCCAGTTTTTCTACTTCCCTTCTTACTTCTCTTACATTTTGGTCGTTTTCCGATTTTACTTCCTGTAGGTCTTTACTTGACTGTTCAGTTCCCATCTTAATATCCGTAACTTCCCTTTTTAACTCGCCAACCTCCTGTTTGATTGCTTCAATGTTCGACTGCATATCTGACATGAATTTTGACATCATTTGTGTAAGACGGTCTAGTTTGTCTTCGATTCTTGAATTTTCCATTCGCGTATTAATCTCTTTGGGTGACTTCGTCTTCTCGATGCTCCCCTGTCCTCTCTCGTCTCCATCGCTTGCGTCATTTCGCTTCAGCGTTGGTGATCTGTATAACTTCTTACTCATTCTAAAGATATCGTATTCATTCCTTCTTTTCTTTCTACTTTCGTCTGTTGTTGAGCCGTCGCTGTCATAACTGGCAATCCTGCGTTCTTCTTGGTGCTTTTCAGTATTCATCCTGCAGGTGGCTTCTCGCCGATATAATACAGTGTTTGGTTTCTCGCCGATATGATACAGTTTTTTGGTTTTTCGCCGGTTTGGTACCGTGTTTGGTTTCTCACCGTTCCAGTTTCTCCACGTATGATGTGCTGCCTACTCTACAATTCTTATGTTAGGAAGGCTGTACTTTTCGCGTTCAAGACTTGGTTCGGTTCAACACCTCGGAAACTTTCGTCTTAACCTCACTTGTCAATCAAATTTAATTATAATTAACTTACTTATATAAACAAGTCTTTATCTCCAAGCCAACATCTTTGTACTTCGAAATCACTTTCGCGATAGCTTCTATTCACTTTCCACAGTTTAATTATCCACAATTCACCCACTATTCACTATTTTAAGCGAGCCACACCTATCATTTTCAATCGCTAATAATTCAAATTTAAAAAAATCACATCCAAATATAATTTAACTTTCTGTCCAAATTTGGAACAATTGTGCAGTCAAATTGTGTTCAAAGTGGTCTCTAGCTGGAAAGTTTTGGGTAGTTTTGATTTTTTGATTGTGCTGAATCCAAATCTGAGGGTCGCTAACAATATTTCGACAATATTGTTGGTAAACAATATTATTTTAACAATAACATCTTTATTTTTGTGCGGTTTTTTGCTTATAACTCAAAAACTATCAACTTTTCGTAAATAACCTTTCTATTCAAAATGAAAGTATTACTTAAAATTTCCTACAAATTTTACTTATTAGATTTTTTTCTCTGACAAACCGTTCGGGCTTAAGTGCTAATTGAAAATTGGCATATTTTGTCTATTTCCCCAAAAACCCACTTTTTACACTCCAAACTATAATTACTAACAGTCAGTATGTATTTTTGAACATACAATAATTCCGTTGTCGCTCTTTCTTATTTAACCGTTAGAGGGGACACTGGTAGTCCACAAATCGTCAATTTGAATCCGCAATTCAAAAAGTCGACCAAATCTTGCATTTGCATATGTCCGCCATTTTGAATTTTATGAAAAATGGTTTTTCTTGAATAACTCGACCAATTTAATTTCCTACAACTTTGGCTTTCAAACTTTTTTTCTGAAATGGATAATTTTCAAATTAAACCTTAAAGAAAGAGCGAAGCAAAACTCTTGCATTTTCTCATTTATTTTTAACTTTAGGGTATAAATAAATTTGTTGGCCAGATGCATCAATAACTTGTTGGGAATTAAATTTTTAACAATTTTGGTCGGTACTTTTTTTCCCACAGTTAATATTTAAGGTCCTACGCCAATGGCAAAGAAAAAGAGAACTGTCAAAATTTTGTTTATATATGAGTTGTTTATGATGAGTGTTTTGTTTTTGTGTTGTTAGGGTTTTCGGTACTGTAAGTATCTATAGTGACTGTTAACGTACCGGCTACGCAGTACATGTACTGGAGAAAATATCGGACTGTTTTGTGCGTGGAAAACCTACAAACGAAAATAATGTTGTAACAGTGAAAAAACTTTGTGTTCAGACACTTTTATCGGCGAGCATCGCTCGCGGTGATGAAGAACACGAGCAAATGCTTTGAATTATTGACAGCGTTGTCATGCATGTGGCGTGCATGAAAAACCTGGCGGAAGGATGTAGACGAAGCAATAGTGCATCTCAATCACCATCAACATCAAAGTCGTCACCAGTCGAACCGCAAATATTAACAACATTTGATTTTAAAAAGTTTTACTTTCAGGTTTAATTTGAAAAATATTGATTTCAGAAAAAAAATGCGGCAATAAAAGTTGTAGAAAATTGAATTTCCTACAACTCTTGTGTTTACGATTTTTTGTTAAAATTGAAATTCGCCGAGTTATTCAAGAAAAACCATTTTTCATAAAATACAAAATGACGCCGCTTTTTTCAGGTTTAATTTGAAAAATATCGATTTCAGAAAAAAATACGAGACCAAAGTTGTAGGAAATTGAATTTTCTACAACTTTTGTCGTTACGATGTTTTGTTAAAATTGAAAATGGCCGAGTTAATCAAGAAAAACCATTTTTCCTAAAATTCAAAATGGCGGACATATGCAAATGCAAAATTTGGTCGACTTTTTGAATGAAGACTACCAGTGACCCCCTCTAACGGTTTCAACAAGAAAGAGCGACAACGGAATTATTGTATGTTCAGTGAGATTATTTGGACATAATGAAATGACTGTACTAAATTTACATAATAAGTCATTGATGGAGGGTTTTTTTTACACCGGGTGAAATGGCACCACGGCCAGACATCCGCAGAAATTTTTAACATTTATCATATGTCAAGTCGTACTACAAATCAAATGCTGTTATCATTTTCGATTGTTACCCTGAAGAAGCTCGTGAAAGCATCAAGCGCATAGAACCACTGAGAAGATCGCAAAGAAAACAATCTGCTGCAATATCAATTACAGAATCGATGGTCCCCCACTGTCTCGCAGGAAAGTTTTCTTGCGAACTCCAAAAACAAGATCCGGCTGATATCTATGCTAATGAAAAAATTTGATGATGCAAAAATTGATTCACATCAAGCTGTGAAAGACGTTGATATCTTAATTATCACAACAGCTCTTATGTTAGCTCCATCAATAAATATGTGACAGTGGTGGGGGAAGATATTGACCTTTTGGTGATTTTGATTGGCCTGTGTAGCTTTGATCAGCTAATCACTGATCACTGATCAGCAGTGTGGCGTAAAGCCTACAGCGGCCAACAGGGAAGTGGGTGACCGCTTTTCAAATCCTGGTCGAGTCGAATACGCTGCTGTGATCTAAAGCCCAAGATAGATCTGTGGGCTGTAGGGGAGGCAACAGGAAACCACAATTAAATTTCCTATTACGTCATCTTGGCTTCAGCCAATATTTAAGAAACAAAAGAAGGAAAAGGAAAGGTGTCCCAAACCTTCGACAATCCACATTTTCCGCTGATAAAACTCGATCAGAATATATATTGTTCCTGCACGCGATGAGTGGTTGTGACACCCCTTCTGTTTTATTTAATCAGGAGGAACTGAAATTTCTCAAAGTCTTGCAAAAGAACAATAACTTGCAACCCATTATTGATACTTTCAGAGACACTCATGCACATCAGGCCGAGATTGCCGAAGCAGGAAACGTGTTTCTCATGGTTCTTCATAGAAAAGGACATGAGACTACCATGAACGATTTGAGATCGTGCAAAATCAAAACCAATATTGCCTCATTACATCTCACCAAAGCTGCTGCACGACAACATTCACTGAAAGTTTACTTTCAGGTGCAGCAGTCGTTATCTGGTCAAACCACACTCGACGAGCAGCAGGCGGAAAAAGTGTAAAGAAAGTTAGTGAATTAATTGACACGAGTGATAACCAATGTTATCTCCGATTTATGACTCTTCATATTATGACTTGAAAAATAACTTAACCAACACCAATATATTGTAATATAGCTTAACGTACAAACTGTCCATCTCACTTTATAGTTTAAGTTTGACATTGAGATATAGTAATCTAAAATGGTTTTTAAAATAAATTTTCTCTAAAACTTGTCAAGTTTGCAGCAGCAGCTTTCTTATTAATTCTGAGAGAAATTTCGTTCTCACCAGTTAAATTTCATCTTGTTTTTCTCAGATTTCAATTTAAATTTATTAGGGGCTTTGTTTTTGATGTTTCAGTCTGATTTACAGTAGCCTTTTAAAATATGTCAAATGGTTTTTCGCAGCCAAAAGGGTAAGTAAAATTTGCATCAATAAATCACGACACCGCTGTTGCTCTATAATGACATTTACATCAACATCGACTAAAAACGATGTACCAACTTGGCAATGGATGCATAAATTTTGCATAATATAATAATTTTTATATGGTAGTTTGGTTGACAACACAAAATTCTAAATTTGAAGAGACATCTGCACTCTTTAAAAAGTTTCACAGTCAAAGTCACTCTTGAGACTTGAGAATCGGATGATGAAATTTCCTCAAGAGTAGTAGCTCTTTATAGATAATTTATATTTCAGGGAAGTGTTTCCTACTCAAATTTAGATTTCCCATTTATTAAATTAATTACAAATGATTTAATTTGCCTCGGAAAATATTCAAAAGAGAAGAAACAAAAAGATTTATTTTAGTTCTAGATACACATTTTGATGAGAATCTACTATTTGTGAATAATAATGAATTATTATTTTAATGAATAATAATTATGTAGAAAATTTACTTCGTTGTGTAATATCTTAGGTTCTTGTAAATTTATTGACCTGGGATAGGTCAAACTTAATTAACATAAAATTAAATTAAAACTTAATTTGCCACCTACACAAATAGGAGAACTGAAGATGATAGTAATATTGTGCTATAATTTGTTTCGATCAGTTTTCAGTAAAATTCGTCTCAAGCTTTCGTAACAGAGCACTTTTTTACATTACATTTAAAATGTTTTTTCGTTTTCTAACTTTTATTTCACCTTTATGTGATCAGTGGCGTAGCGCTTCGAAGTTCAGGGTGGAAGGCGCTCGTCCTACCTATATATCACTTTCAGTGTACAACAAAATTTAGTTTGTTTCCTAGTAAAAATACCTCTCGCATACCGAGAGGATACATTAATTTTGTTTGATAAGCGATGTCGGGACCTTCCATTTTATTTTTATTTTAAATAAAAAATTCTTATCGACAAGGATCTATGGTAATTGTATTTTAATAAAATATGGATGAGCCCGAAGAAAATTATTAAAGTTTACATGCCACCTTAGATCATCGATGTTATTTAAGCAGAAGAAGATCGCAATTAACAATTTTCAAATTTTACTTTAAATATTATTAAAAGCTGATCTTTGTACTTCAAACATCGTAAAGTGTTTTGGCCAGTATTTCATTGAAAAAGAGTTTGAAATGCATTTTTATGTTTTGCGTCTAAAACAAAGTTATTTTGAAATCCAATCGCGTATTGAAATGAACATTTTTATGAAACGCAATTTTTTGTTTTAAGAGGTTGGTAACTAAACGTCAGTGAAAATTTAGATAAACTTTTATGCGATGTTTTAACCTATAAATTTCTTGTTATCAACTATCGCAAAAATTCAAAAAACGCACATTTTAAAAATTTAGCGTAAAGTACAAAAAAATACTATAAAAAACTTGTTTCATAAGAAGTTTTTGTAAGAAGAAAAATGACACTTATGAAACTAGTTTCTTACTACATAACTATTTTAAAATCACTTAACTAATTTCGTAGTTTTTGTTTTTTAACAAACTTGGTTGTCTTTTCGTTAATTTTATAGCAAAGTGACTTTTATAGTCACTTTAGTTTTGAAGTCAGTATTAAAATGAAACTGGTGATTTCCATTAATTTTTTTTTTAACTAAAAAAAGTTTATTTATTTCTTAAGAAAAGTTTATTGACTTTATAATAAAAATTTAGTTTAATTGATGATATATAGAAATCTATAAATATAGATACTATTTTATTAATGAATCTATATATATAAAAATGGATGTATGTATGTATGTATGTATGTATGTTCCTTATAGACTCCTAGACCGCTTGACCAATCTTTATGAAATTTGGTGTATAAGCTAATTACGATGCTGCGAAGAAGATAGGCTACTTTAGAACGGCTTTCAACAAACTTTAATAAAATATGTGGCAAATAGTGCCTATTCATCGGATCAACAGATCGACGGATCAACGGATAATTGGATTAATTTCCCTATATAGGACATTACCCTTTCAGTACAAATGTAAAAGTTTCTGTGAACATAGAGACTACTTTGTTAGATTGTTAAACTCATCTTAGATAAAATACATTCAATGCCACCAAAAAAAGCAGCTGTTGGAAATAAATCATCAAAGGCTAAGAAACTCAGGGAAAAAAGAGCTGCTGAAACGGAGGAAGAACGTGAAGCTCGGCTTTCACAAAACCGCAATAGAGCTTCAACGTCTAGAGCTGCTGAAATGGAGGAAGAACGTGAAGTATATAAAAGAGCTTGTGTGTATGTTTGTTCGCTATACACTTCTAGACCCTTCGACCGATTTCAACCAAATTTGGAACACATACTCAGTAGGACTTGAAAAATGTTTTAGTGCAAGAAAATGTTAAAAAAGTTGAAGGAAAAGTGACCGATTAACGAGATTCCCGTAATTTCCCCCCCCCCAAAAAAAGGTGCCCCCCCCCCATTCGAAATGGGGGGGGGGGCGAAATGCACCTAAAAAGGTATTTTGAGCTTCACAAATAAATCAGCAGCGGAAAGCAAGACTGGAAATCATTGGAGTACTCAGACTAAAGCAAAGCATTATATTTATAATGAGACCCCGGGCGAAGCCGGGTATCCAGCTATAATTTATATGGCAGAACGTTCGCCGAGTCACTTGGTATATTAATTCTGAGGCGGTACGATGTTCTAGAATTTTACAAATAATTTATATGGTTCAAGTTCTAAGGCGATACGAAGTTCGCCGGGTCAGCTAGTTAAATAATAATAAAAAAGTAATAAATATAAATAAAGTAACATAAATTTAAAAAAAAACAAGAAAATAAAAATATTAGAATCAAAATATGATTTTATTATTCGGATGCCATGCCTTGAGTGAATATAGTAGAACTCGGTTAATATGCCACTGGAATAGTGCGCAAGTGGATTGGTGTGCACCTCAATTACACCGAAATAGATCGGAAGCAGACAGCGGATCTCCAAACGCCTTAAAGTTACAATTCAGTGTTGCAACTTTTTGTTGCAAAAGTTGTAAAAATTATTATTGCTTTTGATTGGACCATTGACTGGAAACCTTTGAAGCCTGAATATGGGTTTTTGTTTAAAAGTAAATACCTATTTTTTTTATTTATTATATAAATTTACGAATTGTAAAATACATATACCCGAAATTTCAAAAAATATTTGTTATTAATTTCCTAACTGCTGATGACAAAGTACCCGGACTGAGTTTATGTAGTACAGCCTAACTTTTTTTTGTATATATGCCTCCTTGGTAAAAATATGGTAAAAAGTCACTCTCATCGACGATTTTCCAACGACTGAGGTCATATTTAACATTTTTGAGATGCGTGGGTTAATGGTTAGTTAGCAAGAAGAAAAATTAAAATTCCAGCTAGTGATTGTCTTCATAGAGAAAAACATGTGATTGTGTAAAAAGGGTACGCAATTGTGTAATTGTTCTGCACAATTTTGTGGATTAGTAACATACATTTCTCTTTGTATATCAATACTTTTTTGCTCAATTTAAAATTGTAAATTTATTGTAAATATTTGAAAAAAAAAGGTTTTTAAAACTAATAAAATCTAAAAAAAAATAAATTAATTTCGATCATCTTTTAGTTCATATCTCTTTAAAGAAAAGGCATAAAACCTTACAATAGGTGACCGACAAAAAATGCTGCACATGGGTTGATGCTACGGTTTCACCTCTTGATACCGACAAAGTTTAGAATATTTTTTACATAAAAATAAATTATATAATAATTTATATTATTTATAATATAGCTGTGTTTCAAAATCCAACATGGAATTTTTATTTATAAATTATAAAAACTGTTATTGTGATTGTAAAATTTATTTATTGAAAATTTCTTTTTTATTTTGTATTTGCTGGTTTTCCCGCCAACGAGTTTGTAGTGGCAGCAATGGGCGATGAAAACCGGGCTTCTTACCGATGATGACGCGGTTGAGGAGCAAATGCTTTCTGTTATATTTTGATAACTTTTTATATTGATAATAATGAGTTGATGATTTTATGAATGAAATTAATTTATACCTCTGTAAGTGATTACAATTATTATTTTTGTGTCTCCGATTTGGAAACGGGTGGATTGAATTTGGACGGAGACTGATTGTTGGATTAATAATTTAATTTTAATTTTGAAAAGATACAAAATTGATTGGATGGTTAGAAACATTGGTAATTAATTTAAATGATGTTTAAGTATTAAATATTAAATATTGAAAGTCAAGGTGAAGCGACGTGGAATAGTTTGAAATCATTTGCGTATGGTCAAGTTATCAATTTAGTTTATTTTTCCATTTTGCAGTCGAATAAATTTCAAAGTTATCCAAAATTTAAGAAGTGTATTTTTTTTTGGATGAACCCAATTGGAAAATTTGGACCTAGAAAATATCACTTCATCATACAGTGGCAGTCATGGAAATTGTATCAAATGTCAATAACCGCACACAATTTAAACACAATACCCATTCAAAACTAGGATTTCAAACCGGGGGGTCTAGGGGGTATGGAATACCCTCCAGTACACTAGAGATTGTGCGCAAAAAAAATGTGTTATTGAGCTTATGGGTTTCAAAGCAGAAATCTAACTTCAAAAATTATAAAATCTAAGATTTCCGATTTGAAATTCAATAACACATTTTTTTTAACACAATCACTGATGTGCTGGGCGCTGGGGGTATTCCATACCCGATGTTATTGTGGGTGGAGGTTATATCCCCTGCTTGCCGACCACCTAAGAATTTTGGATTAAAAAAAAAACTTTCTATATCTTTGTAGTTGTGAGTTCATAGCCGGTTTTGTTATTTAGAGCTATGGATAATTTTATGGTATATACAGGGTTGCCTATATTCGACGGACCCATGTTTTTTTTAAAAAAATCAAAGAAAAAAATAAAAATTTGGCGGTTGGCAATCTTAATCATTTAATTTGTTCCAAGTAGATTTGTTTACATCAATTTTTGAATATGATATCTCTCAAATGGCCGCCTCTGGCGTTGATGGCGTATTGTGTCCTTTTTGCAGCATTTTCCATCGTTTTCGCCAACATTTCGGCCGGAATAGCGGCTATTTCTTCACCAATTTTGTCCTTGAGCTCTTCTACGGTCCTTGGCTTGTTAACGTAAACCTTTGACTTCAAATATCCCCACAAGAAGAAGTCAGGCGGCGTCAAATCGGGCGAACGCGGTGGCCAGTCTAAATCACCACTTTTCGATTCCAATCGACGAGGCTTGTCCGCAGGCAACAATCTTTGCGTCAATTGAATTTTGTACGGGAACAAATGCAAATCAACGCGAATAATCCGTTGTAAAGTGGACCGAGCCATGCCCAACTGCTGAGAACGGCGTTTTTGGGATGTTCTTGGGGACCTCTCAACACTGGCTCGTACGGCAGCGATATTCTCGGCCGATCGCCTTGGTCGACTTTTATTTGGCCTCTTCGGATTAGAAAGAGCCTCACCAGTCGAAAATTTTTCGTATAAACGCTTAATGGTGTTCTTAGAAGGCGCACTTTTCACATTTTTTAAAAGCACGTTGAGTTTTCACAATTGACTTGTTCTGTTGAATGTAAATTTCAACTATTTCAGAGCGCTCGCGTGGCGTGTATTGTTCCATGGTAAAAATCTGCTTGGACTGACGCTTCAAACGCGGTATGTCATTAAGCGATCTGACATCTCTGTCAAAAGTTATGGCGTTGCCAGATGGGTCCGTCGAATATGGGCAACCCTGTACACTATTATAATTATATAAACACCGAAACGTCGGCCGACAAGTTATCTTAGTTTTATTTCCTTTTTAAAATCTCCAGATCAATTTTCACTTATCAATTCGGATGAGACGAATTTCCCCTTACAATCACATTAATATTAATTTATTAAAAATTAAATTTTACACTGAGAAAAATGATTTGTTATACTCTAACAGAGCTATTAGTAGCTATAGCCTCAACTGAGTTTTTTTTCTGTTATAACAAATTTTCTTATTCTGCATAGAAAAAACTTTGTTGTGGAGGCAGAAAACTTGTTGCAGTAACGAAAAACTCTGTTGAGGCTATAGCTACTAAAAGTTTTGCTGGAGAGACAAATTATTTTTCACAGTGTATAGTTAAAATGCCAAAATAAAGTGCTCTCTAGAAAACTGGACCTTTGTTCTTTTTATCAATGCTATAATCCGACGAGGGCTAGATTCCAGTGTTTTATGTAACTGGACCTAAAATTTCGTGTTAAAGGTAAAAATCTAAATTAGTAATTATTATATAACTGATTATATATCATTAATTTAAATTAATATTCATGGGCGGTCTTTGGGAGGGGGCAAAGGGACCAGCTGCCCCCCTTGCTCTTGTCTTATATTTTTTTAGACACATTCACTGACGTATAAGTTTTTAAAATTTTCTAGAACTTTTGGTTTTAAATAATTAAAAAGGACACATTTAAAAGTTTGTTAAAATTTCTACCGAAAGTTATTACTGAGTTCGCGAAGAAACCACGAAATTTGCCTTTTTTGCAAATGAAGAAAATTAAAAAATTTTAGTATTGACTTTTTTTTATAATAAAGTTTTTTTTTTGATTTTGCCCTTCTCTTAAAAAGATCCTATCGACGGCCATGCTAATACATAATTATTATTTTGTTATCGGTAGGTCAGGGCGTCTGAAAGGCTTCTTGAAAGTGGTGCACAAATAATTGTCATGGTAGTAAAAAATTGACCAATGAGAGCGTAATTATAGTATAGAGAGATAATTAGATAAGTTTTTGTGCGAAGTTAATTCTTATGATCGGAGGTCAGAAGCTGACTCGAGTAAGAGGAGGCCTAAGGCCGAATCTTATAAATAAGAAGCCGACTCGTGAAAATAGAAGGCCGACGGCTGATTCGTGTAAATCAGAAGCTAACGACATGCTCGTAAATGCTTTAAAGTTAGGAGACAATTTCTGAGAATTTACTTTTATTAGTGTTGTTTGTATTTTGTTCTTTGACACGAGATCTTCATGTTACCAACTGGATTTGGTTTTTTGACTATAAAATGAGTAAGGCATTTTGAAACTATTATAGTGTTATTGAATTTATTTTTAATCTGTATTCTTTTAAAAATTTTCATTTTTATACTTCACTTTGGAAATAATACTACACCATTTCTATAGTTATAATTATAATTAATCAAAAATCGAGTATTTCGTATTGTAAAGTTGTTAAATATTGTGATTCGCTTCGGTGTGTGAGAGACTTAAATCATAAATTATCCAAAATGAATTACAACTGACGCTTTCTGATTTACGAACCCATCATTTTTTGAAAATTTGCTTTCTTTAATTAACCAAATCTGATTTTCTGAAGTGATTTTATAGGAATGATACGAACTTATGGATGCCTATACCGATAAAAATCGCAAATCTTTTTGACAATGTTTACATTATTTAGGACAATAATTGTGTGCTAAAGTCAAACAATTCCAGGATAACGAATCGTTAATAGCATTGCACAAATTTATTATTTGGTTAGGTAGATACATATACATAATTTTCATTTTATGTTTCTAGAAAGATCAATAATAAAGTGTTTAGAGATTTCTGTATTTGGTGGTGACACTTTGTTTGCTTTACTCTTTTGAGTGTTTGCTTCCATTGTGAAGGCAGCACCAACAATGGACATAGAGATTTTCTAAAATTACACTTGATTTAATCTGCTTTATATTAGACATTTATAATACTTGGATAAATTTGGTTTATTTAAATATCTTATATTTTAACGGTTTCCTTAAATATTTTAAAAACTTAAAAAATATTGAAACTTTTTTTGGGGACTGGCACGGGTGGCGTAATGTGGGTCGTGAGGGATTTCGAAAATCTTTATAACTTATGTTTCTCATTTTTTTTTTCCAAAAGAAACAATATCAAGTTTTTAGAAGCAAATCCGACGTTGGATGCATAATTTAACGTTGCATCCTAACGGAATAATCCGTTAGGGGGAAAAAATCGCTGAAATTCGTCCTTTTTAATTACGAATCATTTCCTTAAAATATTAAAATGGAGCTTAGTCGGCACAATGCTACAATATTTCTTCTTTGTATAACAAAATCCCTTTTCTTTTTCGGTGTGCGAAAGTGTAAGCCGAACACATAGCGAAACTTATTTGAATTCAAAGCGGTGACATTCCGGGTGATTTGCTAAACTGTTATGGGTGCCTTCGCCTAGATTAGTATCACTTCTTAGCCAATTTCCACTGGTAATTTTATTTATTTCCATATTTTATGCTCAAACGAGTTTCCCGATAATGAATTCATTGGCGGCTATTTTAAACTCAAATGAAATTTTTAACCTTTGCCTAGGTTCAAGTTCATGCCGAATGTGCTAAGTTTGAAATGGAGCTTTTGAGTTTGGGGTTTCAAAAATGTCAGGTTTTATTACATAAGATTGGCGAATATGAGCGTGCTGGGGATCAGTTTAAGATGAGACCACCTGTAAGTCGATAGTTCTCTTTGGAAACGTCGAGAAGTCGAAAATCAGAATTGATTGGTCGAAATATTTTTAGAATGTAATGAAAAATTGATAATAAAGCGTTGGTACAGTTTGGTACCACAGCGAGCAAAATTAGCAGGTGATAGTAGCGAATGTGGATTTTACCCAATCATGGTAAAAAATGTGAACAAAAATTTGGGTGATCAAATAAGTGTGAATCGATAATTACATTTAAATATAATTTTATAGTGGAGTGCAAGAAATTTGATTTTTGCTTGTGTTACATGTGTTAATCCCTCGCCTAGCAGCGCACAGGTGCAAATAGCGTTTAATGTATAGAAAAGAATCATATTTACCTTGATAAATTTTTTGGCCGATATCAATAATTTTAATTACACTTATACACTCACACGCATATTTAAATGATGCTTGTTAAATAAAATAAGTAAGTCGGATTGATTTTTATTTTTGGAACCATTTCGGACACTTAGTTTTCAACAAATTTGTGTAAAAAATGATCTCCTGATAAGAAAATAATTCATAAATTAACATTTTTAACGGTATCACCACTATGTATGTCACTGAGGGTTGGTTGTACGTTATACCGTTACACACGACGTCGATGTTGGGGCGCCGCGACGCGTGAGTAGTAGAGACTTACTTTCGAGCATTTCCGTTTGTGGGAGCCACAGTGAAATAATTGATAACCAATCGATATTGTAATTTTGGTCAACGACTTTTTACATTTTCAACAATACCTCGACCAAATATTATACTTTTCTACCTTAACTACCACCCTAACGAATTTTCCACCAAATTCCCATATAATACAAAATAAAGCTTATCGCACAATCGACTATTAATTATTAATACTCGCCTTCTGCCCTAATTAAAAATCAATTTTAAAATTTAATTGACTTACGCGAAACTTATATTTATAGCTTCCTCCCATTCGATAAACAACTCTTAAAGTTTACGCTTTAATAAACATCATTTCCATTTTCTATTCTTTTATTGAAATATTTTTTAATTGCATTTCCATCGGCAAATAAAAAAAGCAGCCAATTTTCATAATAAATCTTTATTAAAACGTGATACAATTGAATCAGTGGCGTCACATAATTTTTTTCCCACTGCCAAAATAAGAAAAGAATAAAATAAGTATTCCATAATACAATAAGAGATTTTAAAAACTCGAAAGAAGTTTTATCGCTGTTACGTAAATTTTATTTCTCCCAATCCATAAATCTTTTTGCCTTAAAAGTTTGTCTAAACTAAATCGAAAAACTTTTTGAGTGCCCCGTTGAGTTAATATAAGTAAGTGAAGGTATTGCTTCTGCCAAAATCGTATCTGAAAGTATATCTTTTACCTGCCCACCTGCCGGTTCAATATGTACCATTTAATTATATTGAAACTGTATCGTAAAATTGGACGTTTTATCAAGAAAATTGAAATTTGATCAGCTTTTAAACTGCCAATTCCGTTAAATGTTATCAATCAAATAAAGTCAGAAGCCGAAAAATGATATTTTATGTACTTTTATTTATTTGCTCATCATATACCTCTTAAATAAATATTGATCTGGAAACCCTTCGTGTGATTTGTAAATCAGCAAGACCAGAATGAAATTGTACGCGAGCTGTTGTAGGGTTTGGCTAGGTATCCCTACCTAGGTTACTGAAAAATTGTAAAAAAAATTTCACATTTTGTCTTCAATTCGTTGACCTGTTCCATAACTCAACCAGAGAAACATGTGAAAATTTGTAGTATTTATTTCAATTTACTATAGTCGAAAACTTTCTATTTCACTGTTTTTCTTCAGTTTTTTTTAATTCCTGAAAAAATTTGGCAATTTGACAATTTTAAGTTTAAGTACACTTTCGTGTACTTATTCAAAATATGTATATCGGTGCTTGTAATTGTGATCAGAACAATATGATCGTGACATAATAAGTTCAATAAACTACATACTTTTTTGGCTTGATTTCAAAAAATTGTTATGCAGTTAACACAACAGTTTCATCTTCATTATAACTACGAAATGAGTTTTTTACTTCGAAAAATATCATAAAAGTTGTTAAGGACGTAATCATTGTTATGTTCTATAAGAATACCATAAGAATAACCACCAATTTAAAAATTACCATATTGTAAGTTTCGACCTTATTAACAATTTTATTCGTGACATAATAATTAAATCAGAATTACAGTACTGGTTTCATTAGATTAAATGGAAAACACAGGCACATGCTTGTGTTTCTTGGGTGATTCTTCCTAATTTTTCTAATTTTTGGATACTTTTCATTATGTCGGGTTGGTCTAT
The DNA here is from genome assembly GCA_947369205.1 of Cantharis rufa. Lineage (NCBI taxonomy): Eukaryota > Metazoa > Arthropoda > Insecta > Coleoptera > Cantharidae > Cantharis > Cantharis rufa. The sequence continues at coordinate 30,046,914 of OX376306.1, read as the reverse complement.
ATATCCTAATAGAACAGGTAATTATACAATATAAGGCAAGAAATTATACTGACCGCGTTTTTAAGTTAATAGTATACTATTTAACGAAGAGTTTAAACGTCATATTAAATGCGAGGTGGATCGTATATCACGATGCGCAGCTGAGTGATATACTATCCACACGAAATTTTGACCAAATCTACATCCAAAACTTCGATGACTCCCCGATGACACCCCAGATCATCACCACGACGTGGAGATCATTAAAAACCTTCAATTGCATCACAAACTCACGACGATCAGAGAACTCGACTTTGATCATAATCCCGTCCTCCTACAGCTAGAGGAGGACAATCCAAACATCCCATTCCACACCAAACTTAAAACCAACTGGTCCACCTTCAAAAATTACCTCATACAACACCTGGATGCAATCCCAGTGCTAAGAAACCGAGACGAACTCGAAAGTTTTGAGGCAAAGATCGTTAAAGTCCTCACGTTAAGGAGCTAATTAATGCCCAAAAAGATCTTAGGGCTTACAACGAGCTACATGCCGAACTAGGAAGAGAAATCAGGTGCTTCACACAAAATTTATGAGACGCCAAGCTAGAGACACTTTCTTTTTGCAAAACCCCTCAGTTTAAAAATTAATCAAAAATATTTCAGGGAAAGAAAATGAGTTAAAATTCCCCTCTCGAAAGTCTAAATGGTGTAGCCCTCAGTCTCCTGGAAAAGGCAGAGGTACTAGCCGAGAGTCTGGAGAAACAATTCAGTCCTAACGCTGACCCTAGGAGCACATCAGGAGGATAAACGAGGAAGTCAAGCGGATTTTAAACACATTCAGGGATAATATTAAAAACGAAGAGCCAATTATATTGACAAATTACGAGATACCGACCATAATTCGGAGAATGAATAAGAAAACGGCATCCGCTCACTGCAAAGTGCATCACAGCTTAGCAACTAGGAAGCATCCTAGCCACCAAGCTCTTTGTCACGTATGTGCACGACCTGCACACCTTAAATGAAACCGCAAACACTTAAATGGCTCTCTACGCTGACGACACAGCGGTGTTTGCAGTGGCGTAGCGTGGGGAGGGGGGGCACGGTGGCAAATGCCTTGGGCGGAACGTCTGGGAGGGCAAGGAACGGTCGTGCTGATGATGATGGATAGATGGCGCGAAATAGTTAATAATAATAAAATAAAAATAAAAGAAAAGCTGCCATAAGTACTCGCAATGCCAGTTGTGAGAGAAGTTTCTCTAAATTAAAAATAATTTAAAACCATTTAAGATCTACAATGCCAACGTTAAGATTAACAAATTGAAGTATTTTGGCAATCGAAAAAGATGTACAAATCAACATAGACAAATTTTTTCTAGCGTTTGCATTACACAAATCACGCAGAATAAAATTGTAATTCAATATTTTAATTTTAATAAATTGATTTTAATAATATATAAATTAATATCAATTAATAAATTGATTTAAAAAATTTTTTTTCGCGACAATTGGAGGGCGGCAAATTTAAGGTTTGCCCCGGGTACCATAAATCCACGCTACGTCACTGTTCCGGAAAAAAAATGAGCCTAATCGCGAGCAGCCTAATCGGTCCAGACGTTCTCAAGTTATGGCGTTAGCAACAAACAGCATTTCATTTTTAATTATATAGAAGAAGAAGACAGTTCTTATCGCAATATTTAGTTTTCATTTTATTTTGTTCTTACTGTTATATTTATGTTTTAATTGAAACTTATGTTATATTGTAATTTTTATGTTTTATTGTTACATTTTTGTTCTTATTGTTACATTTATATTTTATTTTGTATCCAATGGCAGAAAATATACACCCCGATTGGACGGTTGATACAATCGGGAAAGAGGGAAAACAACTATAATTTTAAAAAAACATCGACGGATACCAAATTTCACTTGCCGCTTACCATCTTGGTAAAAAGCCTCGCTTGTCCCCATCGCCCTCACAATGCCAACTTGATGGCAGAAAAGTGGGAATATACAAAATTTACAAATGTAAAAAATATAAAATTCCCAAAATCCCAAATCACCTTTTAAAGAACATGACAATATGTAGTGGTCAACAGGCCCGTAGCCAGGATTTCACTTTGGGGGGCGTAAAAATCCTTTTGTAAAAAGTAACATTTTCGGATATTCTCCTTCCGGGAATTTTTATTATTACATACAAATTTTTTTTTTGAACATTTCGGGGAGAGGAGGGGGTACGCGCCTCTCCCCTGGCTACGGGCCTGGTGGTCAAGTTAAACATTATTCAATACTGTTAGCTTATAGCTTACAATACAGCTGCGCGCCTAGTAACGGGTAATTTTCGTCTTGAGATAGCAAAATCAGTAGTGCTCCGATAAAATAATAAATTTATAGATGTTTATTATAATTGCTATATATTAAGTTTTACAGTGAATGACAGTATACGTATATTTATTTTTTCAGTTTTGTGCCCTCTCATAGAAACAAATTACGCGCCGTCACTGGTGTTTATTAAATTAAAGTTTGAGTTTGTATTAATGTTTTTGAAATTTTTATTAACTCCTTGGAATAACCGAGTAACATTAATTTCATAATAATCATTCTGATAGCATTTCAGCCAAAATGCTTTGTTGACATTGCTTAAAATGCAATACAATCATTTCTTTGGAAAGCACGTTACCATCCAAATCGACAAATGTTGTTAAAACAGTTTTACTTCTCAATCGACCCAATATTATATGCTTAAGCATATGGAAGACATGCAAAGTTTTTCGGACATATTCAACTCGATTATCTTGCGGAATGCCACTTAACGCTGTATTAATCAAGTTTGCAATAAATGGGAAATATCTAATAACTTTGACTAAAATAGTTTCCCGATCGGTACCGTCTGTTTGACTACTGATAGAAACGGATTTAATTCTTTTTCGGTCCAGAGGACACGAATTTTTTAATTTAGCCCACATTTTAATGCATTCCGCGCAAAATATATGTGCGCAACAATCAAGACTACCTCTTGCTTCGGCCAAGTCGCCTAAACATATACTGCAAGTCGGTAATTCGTCGTTGGAGCTTTGTGTAACAGTCGAGTCAAAATGTTGTTCGGCCATGGTTTTCCAAAATTAAAATCTATGTTGAAGCTGCTTACTAAATAAAATTCACGCCAAGTTGTTGAATGTTAAATTGATATTTTCTCCTTTATAGCCTTTGGATATAATGCTCAACTGATCAACGGATAAACGGATTACTTAACCGATCAACAGATCAACGGATACAAAGTATAGTTAGAAAACCTTATGTTTAACCTATCTTGTCTTAATATTTTCCAATGGAGAAACACAAAAAAACAGGTAGGCTAAACCAAGTAAAATAAATTTACTTGGGGATTGCCTGGGGGTACGCAGCCAACAGTCACATGACCAAAGTCCGCAAAATCCAGATAGCCTTACGACGAGCAATGAAGACCCCAATGTTAAATTAAAAAATGTTAAAATTAACAAATTAAAAAATTTATATATTGTGGAAGTAGAAATTTGAAATGTATTCTTATTTATTATATTTTATATTATAGTAAGTTAAAACACATGGGCGTCCATAGGATATTTTTCGGGGAGAGGCAAAATCAAAAAAAAATTTTATTATGAAAGAAATCCAATACTACTAAAAATTTTTAATTTTCTCCGTAATGACGTTCTACACAAAATTTAAATTAATTAAAATTAAATTTAAAATTTTAAGGCAAGAGCCAGGGGGGGGCAGCTGCCACTATACCCCTAATGGACGCCCATGTTAAAACATCACGCCTATTGAGAAAGTCAGAAGATGCCCATAATTTGAATTTAATAGGAGAAAATAATAAAAAATTAATTCAAATCGTTTCGGCCTTAATTATTTTCAATTGTAATTATCAATTGTAAGGTAAATAGCAAGCTTACAAAAAGCAAAATGACGACCGTGCTTTACACGAAAATCTCTTTAAGTATTAACAAAACTTCTCGAATTTTGATACAATATTCGGACGATTTCCAAACGTTGTAGCAACATAGGCATCCATTTAGGGGTGCAAAGGACCCTGCTCTTGCCTTAAATTTAATTTTAATTATTAATTATGATTTGTCGATCGAAGTTAATTTATATTATTTATTTATTTATAATATTAATTTTAATTAATTTAAATTTCGTGGAGAAAGTTATTACTGAGTTTGCGAAGGAACCACGAAATTCGAAATTTGTCTTTTTTGCAAATAAAGAAAATTAAAAATGTTTAGTGTTTAATTTATTTTATAATAAATTTTTTTTTTTTGATTTTGTCTCTCCCTGATCAAGATCCCATGGATACCCATATGTAGTAATATGAACTTGTTCATGCTAAAATAGCAAACCTTCCTTACCGCAGATGACTGACTGACAGCAGATGTCAAATATTGCGATTCAAATTTGCCGCTATGTACTGTCAAAATCTTATTGTCCCTATTGGACCACGCTTTATAATTAAATTAAAGATTATGTCGATGTAATTTTTGAGAGATGCACAAACCTGCAAAAAAATAACACGAGCCGTTACTGATGAAATAATTAATTTTTTTTTTTGAATAATAGCATTGGCAACTTTTTTTTATTTATTTATTTTTTGATCTTAAGGTTTTGTGAATTGACCACACTTACAAATTAATATCTTCAACGCACACTGGTTAAAAGATAGAATTTCCGCTTTGTCACTCGCAACCAGCATTTACACTAATCCACACTTGACAGCTTTGATGAGCTATAAAATACAAAATTAATTACAAACCAGTTCAAGATTTAATAAAAATAAATCCAAAATATTGACGGGAGCCGCACCCAGATGCGTGATAACAATAATTTTTCAAAACTTTCAAATAAAATATGGCGACGCCTCAGGTGGAATAAAATTCATCACGATCAAAACGAAATTTGATCAAATGTTCATCGAACTTTAATTATTATTGACAAAATAAATACTTTAGTAATAAAAACCAACACAATAAAAAGTATACAAGTGGGTCCTAAACATATAAATAGTCGCACGTTTCAGCGCCACTCGAAATAAATCGAAATACTTGAAAGTACTCCGATCAAGTGCTGTAGTTTTGAAATGAAATATTGAAAATATTTCAAAATAAAAGTTAAAAATGTTATTGGTAAAAAATGCGAAAATTTAAAAGATATTGCAACCTGAAAACTGTAGCACAAATGTTGATACAATATTGAAAATCAATTATTATGCTAATCAAGTTGTTTTCTGTAAATTATTTTAAATACATTTTTTTTACCTACCGCATATCACATTCAAAATATTGCTTCAATATTAGGCCAACATTGGGTGCTTGCCCGGAGTAAAAAAAAATAAAGTGATTAATTTTTATTTTCAAATATAATGCAATAAAAATATTAAAAATATTATTTTAAGAAGAGATTATTACTACAACTTCTTTTTAATGGAGTATAACATTGGAATATGAAAGATAGTTTTTTAATTTTATTTCGGAATTTTAAAAACTATTATTAATATTTTAAATTGCTTACTCGAGCTTATTTAATAAGATAAGAAATTAAATTGTGTCACCATTAACTTGGTATATAATAAGGTATATGTCAGTTTATTTTGAGCACAATATAATAGATCGATGGTACTGGTACAAGTGTGTTCTAGTCATTTTGATCAAGAGTGAATTTAATTATTATACAATGTGTAGGACGTAATACTATGTTGTAGGTAATAGCAAACACTAGCAAACTTTCGTGTTGCCATTTGAAATGTATTTTGCGTTGTAACAAAATTACCACTTAAAGGAAGGGTTTTCGTAAAATATACTGATATTAATAATAAAAATTATTTATATGAAAGTACTTGTCTTACCTTCTTTAAAAAAACCAAAAATATCATCTATTAATTTTTTTTAAACTGATTTTTTATTTAAAATTTTAGATGAACTCGAAAAACTTTTATTGTGCTAAGTTATTAACTTTATTTATTCCCTTTATAAACTGCCCGAATCCGCTCTTTTGGCGGTCGAAATAAAGAAAACAAATTAATATTCCCATAACTCGTTCTAAACGTATTACAAAATCCACAACGCGTTGTGGGTATACATTTTGACCATTGCATTGGCCGAATTCGTTATGAATTACTGTAACAAAATACTACATATTAGCTGAAAAGGACTGCGCTTACAAATCACAACGATCACTCCGAATGTTAATATGTTTTTGCAATTAAAAGAAGTCTCAAATAACTTATAGTTATTGAGTAGGTACTTTTTGTTTAATTAACTTAATGTAAATATATTTTTCATCCAACACTATCGAAAGTATAGCATATACGGTAAATTCTAGATAGAGAAAATGTGCAATAGGCGGTGTGATATTAAGTAACCACGATATCGCTAGTCATAACAACGTACATGTGTGTTTTCGCCGTGTTGCTATTATTTGCTTATGTAAATTTACCTTTCGCTTCGTTGTTACTTTTATTTCATACGTCTAGCTTCGGCAGTCTGGTGACGTATTAGCTGATTAGATTACAATTTTGCTGACTTTATCTTGCTTCATCTTTATATAATGATGTCACATGCTTTAATAAGATACTTAATAAGTTACTGTTTATTTTAAAAGTGGTATTTTTGTTACTTATCACTTTATATTTTTATTTTGGAAAGGACCCGTGTTGGATGAAAAATGCATAACATCGTTCGCGTAAAAAGTAAGCCATATCTTTCTGATATATTGCTAAAACTGATATGGCTTTCTTTCTATCGCTCATATGTTAATAGCTATTTCGTACACGACTATAGAAAGTATAGCATATCAGGTAGTTTTTATCGCTCGAAAATGATACTTTGCAGCGGTGTTCGGAAAATTCTTGCACATAAGCAGCAATGGTGGCATACATAGTGGATTCGAGTTATTGTATGTCTAGAAAGCTACTGAAGTGCACGTGCAATTTTGCATCACAAGCTACTAGATAAGAGTATTATATACTTCCGTTATGTCGCGTTTTAAATTAAAGCATAATTTTTGTTACCAATTTATGTTTTTTTTGGAAAGGACCTGTCTTGAACGTAAAGCTAAATACAGTGACTCGCTCAGAAAGTTCCATTGCGGTTTCGTAAGCTATCAGAACTCGCTAATCCTTCGTTCTGATATATCGCTTACTCAACCGCAATGTTTAACTTTCTGCAGCACGACTGTAAATAGCTATTAAATATTTTATCCGGTTTTAATGAATAAAATAAAACCTTTCTTTTTCTTCGTGAAAAGATTTTTTACTTTCTCGAGAATTTCTGAAAATAGATTCTCTAGAATAATATCATCAGCTAGAAAAAGTTTCAATTTCCAAAAGCAACAAAAGGAAGACCACAGAAAAGAGGAACAAAATGAAAACATTTATTACATCAACGTTTTTAATTGGCACTTTGAAAGCAATACCTAAAATACTGAAGTAGCTGAAGTTTTGTTTGAAACTATTAAATAGAAGTTGAGTTGAGAAACATAAAAAACTTTAATTGAACTTCATTATGTAGTATCTTACTATTCCAATCAAAATAACTTACGAGGAAAACCCGTCAAGTGTAACTCTAGAATTGGGACAAGCTTTGGTAGGTTGAAAGAGCAATCAATAACATTAAAGAAATACCTCTTTTTTAAATAGTGCTATGACCAAGTGGATTGGAAGGTTCAGGTTTGATTTCCCGCAATAATCACTATTTTGTTTCAGGATGTGATGTTTTAAAGATAGCAGAATACAGCATGTTCTGTTTCGTATTCGAGAAGATTTAAAAATATTTGAAAAAAACTACTCCTGCGGAGAATCGAATCTGGGACCTTCCAATCCACTTGCGGAGGCGTTGTCATCTCATCAGTTAAAAGATCTTTGAATTATTGTTGTATAAACTAGCAGAAGTTTAGCAATTAAAAACTTTTTAAATGCTATTTTCTCAGAAACTGTTGCTTACAGCGCTTAAAAAGCTGGTTTTCGCTTAAGGACAGGTTAGGGTTACCGTTCATGTAATGACAATCAAAATTTAGATTTTTTTGTTTACATAATTTGCATCCTCAAAGTGCTTAAACCTGCATTGCTTCTTGCAATGGAATTTCTATTGATCTTTGAGTACTCTGTGTGTTATTGAAACTGAAAAGAAATAGAAATAAGGTGTCGAAAAGGAAATGAAGATATAATGATTCTAGGAATTCAACAATATTCGAAGTCGAACAAATGTTCAGTCACATAGCAAATATGTTGAATAACTGTTAGTTGAACACATTTTTAAAATAAAAATAAAATTCAAAGTTGAACAAATATTAATTTAGGATTCAAATAACTACTGTTATGCCCGATTTCTTCACTTTGAGATATCCATTGGATAACTAATCTGTCCGACAAATTAATCAAGTTACCAATTAAATTAAAAAAAAAAAGGCAATGATACGAACAGCTCTCACTGCCGCGTTGGAACCCTGGTAGAAATATTTCTCTGAGAACCCTGAATTAGACTTTTGCAGGGTTTGTAAGACTTCTGCAGACTTTGTTTTACTTTTTCAGAGAAATATTTCCACCAGGGAAACCCTTCTCTGCCTCCCACCACTTGATCTTCACCTTCAAGAGATGGCGGTTAAGGTTGCTGGGGGTTGTGGAACTACAGGCGAGGCACTGTAGGTCTCATGCAGATCTTAGAGAATTACTTACAGTTTCACTCCAAGTGTACTGTATGCAATATCCCGTTGAACCCAACAGAAACATTCAATTATGACATATTATGTTTATTTTTGAACGGTTCCAAAAATAATGTTAGCTCAGGAGTATGAATCTCTTCTGTCAAATTTGACTTAAACCTGAGTATCGGCTGGGCAAGTAAGTACACATCGGTTTTCTAAACGGAGCATATACTACACTGCAAAAACACACCAGAATAAATGTATGCAATTAATTAATATGATTATAGTTATTAACCTATGAATTCAAATCTCGCAAATTAGTTCAACTGATTTGCATAGATTTTATCTGAATTTTAAACAGTAAATTTTCAATAATTATAACATGTAAAAAATTTAAACTTTTATGTATCAGTGACAAAAACATTCAGATATCTGAGCGACACTTGTGGAGTCACAAGGTCATATTTGGTTTGGTGCTCGAATGCATTTAAACACTAAATGGGGTATCCAACTTAAATGTCATTTGCCTCTTGTGGGCATCAAGGTAACAAGGGTAACGCAAAAGCGGACGACCTGGCAAGAAACAGTTCCAACAGTCTTCCCTGTATAATAAAAAAATATAGATACGGAAACTACTATCTTTTATTAAATAACTTTAAATCTTTTAAGCAATATACAATTTCACAAAACTTCTTATAAATAATTGCAAGTTAATATTAATAACAAATCCAACTAACTGTAGCTAACTTTCTCATTTTAATAAATTCCAAACATTAAACTACATCGTTTATCTAACTGAAATTAATTAAATCCACTTAATTGTAATATTTCTAAGTAGCACAAGTTTTCATAAACAAAACTGAAAAGAATACGCCAAATTTATATATTATATAAAATATAAAATCTACAACAAACCAAAAAATATACAATAACCAATAACAACGATATAATACCTATGTATTACAGTAATCAATTCAATTCATCTTATAATTTCGTATACATTTTTTTTTCTTGTGATTATTACATGATTAGAGAAATATGTATAATTATTTATTACATTAATAAATGCTTCTTCATTTCTTTTCATAAATATAACATTCATATAAAAGCAAAAAAAAAAAGGTAAAACAAGACGAAAAAACATTTTCGTGTTAGCAAGTTGCACTTGAAACATCAATTTTTTTAATTAAAATTGGCTATCATTTCACAACAAACATAACAAGATACAATTTTGTCTCAAAAGTATTATTCAATTTTCTTTCAAGTCAATGCTGGTTTAAAAACTAACAAAATAACGACACAAATTGTACCTCGTTACTATTCTAATAATCTAAGCTAGCAGTATCTCCTTCCTAGTTGGATGCACAGATCAATCAAATTAGAAGCTTTAAAATCCAGCTTATTTAAGATTCAAAACGTTGCAAGCTTTCCCCGTAAATCGAAAGAATTCAGAATTTTAAAAATTTCGTATTGTTTTTATTTATTTATATATAGTTTTAATCTCTCAGGTGCCCTTGCGGAAATAAACCTTATAGACGCCAATAAATAATATTTCGTCTCCCACTAGGTTAATAAATTTAATAGCAATATCACATGAATATCTGATCTGAAAATATATGTAAAGCTGATCATAATTCATTTTTAGAAATTCCCCAAAAATTTAATTTCCTGTGCAATTTTTTTGAATCCCTTAACGGTTTTCGTGATTGTTGCTTCTTGCATTTTCAAATCATTTCAATTAGTTCCATTTTGGAGCTAAACCATACCTAATTTGATTGATCTTAGAAAATAATTGCAAAAAAATTTTGTTAAAGAAAATCACACGATCTAATTTAAATATTACTTATGAAAGCGTATTGCTGCCCGTTTTGTAGATTTGGAGTAATTGCATTTTTAACTACAGTAGTCCCATGATAATTATTCCCTAAATGTGGAAGCAAGCAATTGCATTACTTTATTTTTTAATAAGAGATGTAAATATATACAACATGATGTGTAAAAAAAAGAGAAAAAATTATTGTTACAATAAAATTTGCTTTTACTTAAATTAAACATCACTAAATTCTACATAGTACGTGAAAAATATCACAAATGTATTCACCCTCTTTAAAATGTAGTTCATTTTAACACTTTTTATGTAAGTACAGTCACTTCTAACAAAAAAAAATTATTAGAATTTCAAATTAACAAAACATTAACCACCTACCTTTATTTAACATAAGTCACTGCATGGCAGCAACGCTTGAAATGCTACCACTAATATGAGCTGAGCTGCCAAGTGTGGAAGACATATCTTGAAAACTGAACTGTGGAAAATATGGCTCTTCTTGAATAGCACCTAATGGTCCTGAATTTTCTGGTGGCGTCAGTTCTACGCTCTCACCAGTAAACTCTGAATCAAAATACCTCGTGTCAGTTTCACTTGACACCGAAGGTTTAAATTGAGGAATGATCTGCAATCATAATAAAAATCAGCACAATTTATACAAAAACAATTTTGAACTCGGCACCTTCTTTTGTTCTAAATCTGTCCAATTTATACTAGCAAAAAAGGGATGACCCATGATTTCTCTAGCATCGTCTGGACCGCCTCCCAGCCTTAGAGCAGGATCTTTAATAAGAAGTCCACTTAACAGGTCTCTAGCTTGAGCACCAAGTGTTCTGGGAAATTTAACATCTTCCATTATAATTAAAGTAAATAAAACGTCGTGATCCCTATTGTAAAACGGAAGCCTACCACAAACCTAATAAAAAGCAATATTAATATCCCCACCAATTAGTCAAACAAAAATGTCATACCATTTCGTACATAACGACACCGACACCCCACCAATCAACAGCTCTTCCATAATCATTGTCTTCCAAAACTTCAGGTGCTAAATATTCCGGCGTCCCACAAAAAGTCTTGGTGGTTTGACCATACACAATGTCTTCTTTGCAAAGACCAAAATCAGCAATCTTTATGTGCCCGTCTTTATCTAACAATAAATTTTCTAATTTAAGATCCCTGTATATGATTCCTTCCGAATGAAGATAAGCCAATGCCGAAATTATTTCCGCACCATAAAACCTCGTCCGGTCTTCAGAGAAAACCCTTTCTCGTGACAAATGGAAAAATAACTCTCCACCGTTGACGTATTCCATCACAAAACATAAACGATCGTTCGTTTGGAAAGAATATTTTAAAGACTAAAAATTAAATTTGATCAAAAATTGCTTGCCACTTGTGCATCTACTTACCGTCAAAAACGGATGATTCGTTGACCTTAAGACTCTGTTTTCTGTTAAAGTATGAGCAACTTCGTCTTTTTGTATGATAACTTCTTTCTTCAATATTTTAATAGCAAACAGTCTTCTGGTGGCTTTCTCCCTACACAAAATAACTTTTCCAAAAGTCCCTTTCCCCAAAACTTTTAAAAATTCAAAATTTTCAAGTGTGACCTTTCTTTTACCGCTAGCGGAACTAGAAGTACCCTGCCTCATAAATTTTTCACACAAATCTTCTACCGTGGTCGACGTCATATCGACGTCTTCACATTCGCCTGACACACTTTCGGACACCATCTTGATAGCTGCCACCCAATTTTCTCTTTCTTTTTCTGTGTCCAAGTGAAACATTCGTTCAATAATGCTCGTTATTTGTATCACTCGAATTATAAATGTGTAAGGTTTTGGCCTGTCGGTGGTCATAATTTCGCAACCTTTGACCGCAAAATTGTTAAGAGGTTCATCTAAGGAATTCTTATCAGGCTTGGTTTTAAAACCAAGCAATGTTCCATTATCCAACAACACAAAATACCTAACAAGAAAATTGAAAATCATCCAACATTATAAAACCATATCAGTTTAAAAACGTACCTGGCTCTCCAATTTTTTATGTGCTCTCCACGTTTGTACAGCCATCCTTCTTTGACCACTGTGGCTTTGGCGTACGAATTAACGGGATGATCACGTGAATTGTCAGCTGCAGCGTTTAACTCGTTCATGATTCTTAAATATAAATTAAACAATCTATTACTAAGGTTTCTTCTTTTGGGAAAAAGTTTTAAATATTTTGCTACACTCATTTTGTATAAAGAAAAAATCAGAGTTGACTATGAAATATAGAGAAAATTATTTCAATTTTAAATAAACATAATTATTGAAATTGCCAAGATTATGTGGTCTAAAGTCCGCATTTAGGGCTTTTAAGTTGACAACCTAAAAATTGCTTCATTAAAAAATGAACAGAACCATCGCCGCTAGGGAAGCTTAGGTTCGAACTTTAAACGTAATTCTTAGCTATATGTTGCGGTAAACCGTAGATGTCTTACTACTAATATACTACAAATTATGGCGGTCAAACGTTATAAAGACTGCAGCCAATTTTGCAATTTGCAAATGAACTATAATCCTTTCAGTAACAATCAACAAAAGCAATTTTCAATCCCAATATGGGATTTAACATTAACCAAACGCCACCATACGACAGCAATTGTAACTACTCCATCAAGTATACTTGAGCATACCAAAGTGTCTTTTAACGTATGTTTATAGTGTTTTTTTAAATTAATTTGGACAAAGATAAACAAAAAAAACAAACATTTCTGTATAAACCAGTATAAACAAATTAAAATTCTACTGAGGTATACTTGATAATATAGCAGACATATTGAAGTTACACTAGCGCCATTTTTTTTTTGTTTTTTTTTCATTTTTCATAGGGATTTTACACTACCGATGGTAGTGAAAAAATAAATTACAATTATCCAGGAACGTCCCAAATCATAATACGTTGACCGCCGCGTTTATGAAATAGTACAGAAACTAGGTAAAGCAGTGGCGTATTTAAAAATTGGTTTGGGGGGGAGGCAGACAAAATATTTTTTAGAATCTCATTAATCCATTCATGTGTGTTAGTGGTAAAACGACTGACGAGTTCCAGAAATCACAAAAATTCAAGCTGTACTGTAAGTATATACAAACAAAATAATAATAAATATAATTTATTTATAATTTATATTCACAGGGAGGGCTTCAGGGATACAATCCGAGTTATGCTTGGGACCCCTTTGCCCCCCTCTAAATACGCCACTAAGGTAAAGTTTGTATACGATTTCATCCACACTGCGGTCAACTTGTTAAGCATCGAATCCTCGCCGACTCATTCATAAAACAATTTGGATTGGTTTACAATGAACCAACCGAAGAGCTTCAATTGCATAAGCCGTAATAATTAAGGCTTCATTACCAATATAACTTTTCCAAATCGAGAAAATTGACGATTTTCATTAATTTCATCATAGGAGTTGACTTTAATTAATTTGAAATTGAATGCTTGACTCAACTTGAAAAAGTCAAATAATCTCAAACTTGGTCCAACTTGAGAAATATACAATTCAGACTAACATTTTGATAGCAAGACAACATTGACAGGCCAGCAAGTCTTGTTGAGATGTTCAGTACAGTCCTGAATTTGCCAACTCTTTTGCTCTTTGCTTCATACAAATAAAATTTTTTCAGCTTTTCCGCTTCTTTCTTAGAGGAACAACAACTGATACGTTTTGCCAACTGTTCGCTAGATTTACCTATTTTGACCAACTGCCGAAGACATTGCGGAGGAAGGATCCCCCTCATGGGTTCGTCCCTGAGCTTTAGCAATTCTAACCAATTCATAAACAAGAGTATTGGATCTTAGCTATATCTGCGTTAGCTCTTGCAAGATTTCATCTGATGGATCAATAAAGAATAACATCAGGTATATTAGATTAATGTTATTTTTAAAAGTCAAGCTCTGAAGTGCCAGTTAGGCACACGAAACTGGTCTGCTATAAATATATTCAAGTTCTGAAGAAAAGTGTTTTCAGTCTAACTTTTGATTGAACTCGAGAAAAGGTCAATTCGATCACAATCAAGTTCTTGAAGGTAAGCAATTTAGATGAACTCAGATAGCCATCTTTATAGATGTAAGCAAGTTGGAAAGCGGGGAGGTCGGCGCGTTAACCCTCATCTATCACGAAGGTTGGCAAAAATACACAAATTTCGACTGCATCCACAAATTATGTAGTGTGTTTCAGGTCAAACTCTATATAATTGACGCTACCGTACATTGGATCTCCTCCAGAAGAATGCGCTCTGCAATCGTAAACTTTTGAAATTGAAATAAATGTGAAAATATAACAGACGGTTTGGGTCAATGGATATTTTCATTTTGTCACCATCTGATGCATACATCCATTCTTTCAGTCCACACATCTTGAAGTAATCTCAATTGTAATTTAATTTTATATCCTATACTTTATTTTTTGTGAAACTCAAGTGGATCACTTGGTGACTCACGGGTAATAGGTTGCCGACGCCTGATCTGAACTTTAAAAAATAAGAAATATCAATTTTTTTAAAACTAAGGATATTAAAAACAAAGACTTAACCAATAATCGATCCCGTGCAGAAATGAGTTTCCACACCATTCACGCACTAGGAGGTGAGGGCGGCCGATAGGCAGTAGTAGTTCAATAAAATAACATATTGTTAAAAACTAATTTTTTGGGAATTTATTTAGATAATAAATTGTAGACTTAATCTTTCTTTCTGTCGGCTTGTCTGGCGACAATATTAAGCTATTACGTATAATTTGGAAATTTTAGTTTTAGTTGCTTTTAGGTTTTAAAGCTTTAAAGTAAATTCGATCAGTTGGTCAATGAGTCTCATTTGGAAAACATCTCCAAATATAAACGCCTGACTCGGGCATTTGTAAATAAAAAAAGTTTGTATCTATTCCCTGCCTTTTCTTATTTGGTGCTCTCTTGTTTCATAATCCATTCATTTTTACTACGTCTGAACTTCGACATCATAATTTTATCATTAACTGACATTAGCATTTATATATACCCAAGTTTTTCACCTCAAGATATCTCTAAGATATTTATCTATTAGATAAACAAGCTAAGTAACCAATCAAATCTTTTATTTATCGTGAATTGAATTGCTGTAGTCTGATTGGTTACTTGATTTATTTGTCCAATACTAAGAGATTGGTATCCTAGAGATATCTCAAGATAAAGAAATTGACATTAACAAATCAAATTATATGCATGAACGAAATTTACCTTTCAAGAGATAACCACAATAATTTAAAAACTGACACTGACATTAGTTTTATACACATGCACGAAAAATTAAAAAATTCTAAACATACCCTATACGTAAATCGACAGACACTGATTGACGTTTATTTCAAAATTGTATGCATAGAAGAAAATTGGAAATTCCAGCCCACATTTTAATATTATCATGAAAGAAGTTTAATTAGTTTAAATAAAATAATGAAAAAAATGAACGAAAATTTTATTCATTTTGCATATAATACTTGAAAATTATTGACCATCGCCCAGTACCATGTTGGGCATTATTGTAAACGTTTTATGTTTCATAATATGCTATTGATTTATAATTTTATTATTTATATATTCTTTTGGTCTGTATCAACTTGCAGCAATATATACCTTATCTACGTGGTTAACGTAGCTAGGAAATAGGAAAAAAAACCCAATTTTATTAATTAACGTGTGATTTAAGGTTTAATCGTTGGTTAACCTTAACCGAGCTGTGATAAAACTGCGAAAAAACCTTTAAAAAAGTAACAATTATTTATTTATTATTAGAACTAGCCAAACTGCTAATTTCAATTTAAAATATCCTTACTTATTTAAAATTAAAAACAGTTAATTATCGAAGGTAACTTAAGCTTACTAAAAATACGAAAACTACTTAATTGATTAAATTAAACAACTGGTTCTTTTATTTTGCATTATGTTTACATTCCAACATTTTTATAACAGCTTAGATTTCAAGTTCTGAAATACCTAATCCAGGTAACGAACAATCGGCATGGAAATGCAATTTATTTTGTTCAAACCCTTAACAAAAGAAGAACCAGAAAATGTGAACAGAAAAATAATGAGTAAAGGAATATTTGATGCTGATGGGAAATCGGGATGAAAATTGCTGGAACTCAGCTCAGAACTCATCCAGAACTCAGCAAAAAGTGAAACTCGATTGCACAGGTTCTGTATATCCTAATTTTTTGGGATAAAACAAGCAAAATTTCTTAACAGGTAATCGAGAGTAAAATTGATAACTCAAAAGTTACGAGGCAATTTGTTGGTAAAAGCTTCAAATTTCAATATTGCTTCAGCTTCGTTCAGAGCGTCTGCAGTTTCGCTCTTTTCATTTTTCCTCTAGCATCGTTGGCTGGTGCAATAGATGTGTCTGAAGGAAGAAGGAACTCCGTAGAATATTGAATTGGTGACTTATTCAACAATAAATTGTGAGTAAGATTTATATTTCTTATATTCAGATCAAGTTCAGTAGTCGTTTTGCATTATGTATTCATCAATTTAAAACAAATATAACTTTTTAACGCGTGTAGTTGCTCATTTATTATTTTTATTTATATAAATAATACCTAATATTCAGATGTTTTATTTCGTCGAGAAAGTAAACCTAATTTATCAAAGCGCGACTCAAGCTCTAGCTTCTGCAGCAACATCAAATTAGCTATGAAGATCAAGGATTACACACTGGATGTAAGGTAAGATTTTCTCACATTTTCATTGATTTCAATCAAATGAGATGATAGAAAAATCATCAAAAAACAATTTCCAATAAATAAAGACTTTTTCGGATTTCCTCTTACCATCAATAAAATTTAAAGTACATAGAAGCTACCTAATTTTAAAAATACTTAAAAACATTTTTGTAATTAAATGGAAGGCTTTTTGAATAGTTGGCCTTATTTTGAGTTGTTAAGTTGTTTTCTTAATTTTCAGGCAATAGCAATAGTATTATGTATACCTCGGAAGATCCAGCAAACTATCCACAAGAATAGAAGCCGCCTACTTGTATTGCGGAATATAGCAAAAGTATGAAGTAGGCAATAATTTCGTCGAACACAAACAAAATTTTACGATTCCGATCGTAGTTTGTTTAATAAATTTTGAAAACGGCCAACTTAAAAAGGAACAAAACATTTAAAATTTGATAAATTTGTCTCTATAATTTTGCAATTAATTTTTTAATAACCGGTAAGTAGGACTAAAAACGAATTAATGCAAGTTTGCACAATAAAAATATACAAATCAATCAAATTGAATTTCTCTCTGTGCGGCAGGATATTGTGTAACTTTGTTAATTAATCAGATTAAAACTGATTATTTCAACATTAAAAAATAATGCACGACTAATCCACAGGGCGGACTTTGCCCACACACCAAACCAAAACAAACAAATGTGACGCCCACGTTTTGCTAATTTTTGAAAAAATCGCAACACCCTGTAGGAAAAACGAAAGTTTTTTGTTTATTTGAAACAAGTAGAATGAAATCAAATGTACGTGAGCGCCCCTTGAGGTTAAAAATAAAAATGGGACAGTGTGCATAATATGTCCGAATTTATTAACTACTTTAAGGTCACAAAAACAACTCGTGACGCAACCGATGTTAAAGAGTAACCCGAGCAAAATACAATAACTAAATAATAAATGACACAACATAAATAAACAATAATGCAAATAAAAGTTAATTTTTTAAATACGCAACACTTGAGCGTTAATGTGACACCCAAAATTAGGTTATGCATATAACAATACCCTCCAATTTCCTGTATCAATTTACTTTAATTTTCTCATATATTTCATTTATGAAATTTAAGCAACGCATAATTTAGTAATAAAGCCAACGTTTCTGTTATTTTTAAAAATGACGATATGGAAATAAGTAAACCAACCATACCTTGACTTTAAAAACGCTGCACACTTTTAACTAAACAATTTTTCCGCATTCCACTATTATCACAACACCAAATGTCACTTAATATTTTCATTAAATCAGATCAAAATTCTGCCAAAATACAATTAGACTTATAATAAAACACATCAATTACGAATACAAGGACATGTTTTGGAGTGTTTTGACGTAATAATGTTTCGCTTTGCTGTTCAACAATGAAGCAGTAGATGGCGCAGTATCCGCAACAGGCAGCCATGGCGCATTCGCAGGCGGGAAATTTGATTAATAGAAAAATGTGAATATAATGAAAATTTAAAATTTTATGTATCATGTGTTCATGTTCTTGCCTATCTTGTAATAATATTATTTATTCATTCTTTAGGAATCTGTATTTGTCGAACATTCGTCTGACGAAGAAATATATAACTCACATTTATGATACATATACCTCGCTACAATATTTACATTTATTCCATTTGGATTAGTGTTCCTGCGAAAACTGCTTATTGGTACTTGCTTATTAACTTCTTTACACATTAACGGTCAATAATATTGAAGGAGATTCCTAATTTCTTTTTTAATGTTAACTGGAGATCAAACGGATTCTTCGGTTTTTCCAGATTTTTTGAGTGCGTTTAGTATTGGCTTCGTGCACAACATAGAGTAGCGACACCAGTGCTAGATTTTGGAACTTCACTCGCAACAGCTAATACATTATTGGTCGATTTTGACAGCATGCGTAACTTTTCTTACGTCAAATAAATATTTGACGTAATAAATAATGCGACTCAAGTTCCTAAAATCGTCACCTCGTGCGCTACCATCGGAAATCAAAGTGTTACACCATCAAAAATATTATTGAAATTTTAAATCGGCAGTTTAGCAGCTAATAATCGGTGTAAGCAGTTTTTTGATCACCCTATCTCCTACTACTGTAGGGCTACTACAACCTCTAATGCCCGATTGCACCACCTACTCATTTTAAGCGGTAGATTTCTGAGGCTTAAATTTAGGTGGTCTGTTTTAAGTTAAGGGGCGCTTAATTCAGTGGTGCAATGAAATAGGGTGGGGCTTAGTGATTTAAGGGACGCTTAACGTTTAAGGGTAGGTGGTGCAATCGGGCATTTTGAATTTTTCAACTGACTATATCTCGAAAAATATTGACTTTCGAGAAAAAATTTTCAAACAAAAATGATAGGAAGTTTAATTTTCTACAAAAAAGGCGATTATCATTTTTATCATCCGACGCATAGTTTACGAGATTAGTAATAAAAACGCGTTTTTCAAGATGGCGGCTGACGCGAGTGCTATCCGAGGCCGAAAACCCGCTTTTACACTTAGGGGCCATCCGCTAATGAAAAATCCAATTGAAAAATGCCTTAACAGGAGCGTAGCCCGGGTGGGTGGGCTCGAACCCCCCCCCCCCCGAAATAGTTTTTTTATTGTAATTTTCTAACTATCTAATAAGCGTTTGATCTTGAAAATTTGAAAAATGTTCGTCTGCGACGCTATTACAAGACTCACTTTGCTCGTGGGTCCCCCCCCCCGAACTAAATTCCTGGCTACGCCACTGAGATATGAGTTGTATAAAAAATGAAACACGGCACTCTTCTCGCAATTTATTAAATCTACTAAGGCGATGCGTTTCAACCTTAAACAGTCACTTTTGGACTGATGATGATAGTTTAGAGTCAAACACATCACCCTAGATTTAATAAATTATGAGAAGAGTGCATTGTGCTTGTAGAATGTTGTATATACATAAATATGAAAGGAACTAAATTCGCAACAAAAAATGTCTAATAAGTATTATTGCTGTAAAAGCGATTTTTTTGTCAAAAAATCTTCAAAAGGTGAAACACGATTATTAGTGATCATTATTAAAGAAAATATGTCTACTAGATAAAAAATTTAAAAAATGCTATTTTAATAAATTAAAAAGAAAATTAATTGTGGGCTTATGCAAGCGTTCAATTTAATGCCCATTGTTAGATTTATTACGTCTTGCATAAACTCACTGTAATAATTTGTAAAATAATTAATAAAAAATCTACAGAAGATGATTGCAAACTCATAGTCGGTAGGAAAAACCAGAAAAAACAATTAAAATATTACTTTATTACACAATATCTTGTTTAACAAAAACAGAAACAAAGTTTATCACAAATTATTGCAAAATTCACTTTAGAAAAATAGTGTGGGAGAATTAATTAGATTGTATTTTGCCATGTTGGTGTTAGTTTCACTAAAAGATTTAAATTTAGTTCATTTATTACAAAATTAGACCTGATGTTCGTTCTAAATAGGACAACTACTAAGGCTGTCCTTAATCTTAGTCACATAAAAGCATGAAATAACAAATATATGCATTCTAAAGTTACTATAAGAAAGATCATACAAAATGTAACGCTTTCATTGTTACGCTCTATTTGTATACGAGAGAAAACATTTCCTTTCTAATATCATTACAAGCATCACTTTTCAGTTGTCATACATTCCGTTAATAAGAAAATCCATGCGCCTGTAATGTCTATATCTCCACCATTCTGCACCACGTTTATACATAATCGATATAATAATAGCAACAAAAGGCACCGATAATATAACAATCACAATGGGTACAACATATTTTTGAGTACTTTCTTGACTTTTACTATCTAAAACATTTGAAGGCACTTCATTCTTTACAGATCCATTTAAATTTAAAACAGATTCACTGGGATCGGCTTCACCTGGAATAGTTACCGTTGGCTTTTTAACAGGCGCCACTGTACTGGTAACGTTAACAGTAACGTTGTGGTCATCCTTACCTTTGTTCAATTCAGAACTATTAGCGCTTTTACGTGCAGAAATTGTCGAGTGTGTCATGTTGCTGGTATCGATTTGTAATTCAGTTTCTGGCGTTTCTACAACTGCAGGAATCGTTTGTGAAGGTGAAGTGGAAACGTTTACTGCTTTGTTAGAGCTTTTAACAATTACTTCATGTTCTCTACCTGTTAAATTATAAGTTTTATTTTTATCGTCAACATTGTTCGACTGTAAGGATATATTCGCGTGCCCGCCGCCTTCCACATATATAGTTTGACCTTTCGTCAAATTTTTAACGTTGGATTCGTTTTTTGAAATTGGAACTGCATTGAAAGCTGGCGACACTTGCGTTGGCGATTTATCTGCCGACACGGTAATAAGAAAAAATAAAACTTGAGTTACAAAAACTGACAGCACTAATCTTTTTAACGGGCTCATTTTGATTATCACTGTGATCCGTTTGGCACATTTAGTTATGCTCGCAGTTGTAAAAAAAATTAAAAAACTTAACACAAAAAAGTTACAAAATGCTATATTTACATTATAATTACAAAACTGTCACGCGTCAATTAAAAGGATTTTGACAGCTGAACGTGCAACAGTTGTTACTAGGAGATACCAACTTTAAACTTTCTTATACATAGGATGCTACAACTTTAGAGTACTGCCTGTTTACGGAATGTTTTATATTTCTTGATGTTAAGACCGAGTTTATTTGTATCGCACCAAATAACCATTTGATCAAGATCCGACTGCAATCACTGGAGACCAATTCGTTCTAACAATTTCCATTTTCGACCAACTTTTGGTGTTTAAATTTTTTTATATTTTAAGTTCTGTAAATATTTTCAAATTTTTTGGATTTCACGTTAACTAGTAAAGGTGGCAGCACGTAGCTGAGAAAATCGCGTTTTTTGTCAAAAATAACTTCCAGAAGAAGCGGACGGAGAGAACTTTATTTTCTAAGAATTATTTATTTGATATTTTTATTTGAGATTTGCATCTTGAGAATAAATTGATTTAATTTAGACATAATTTTGGAAAATTTAGTCCTCCTGAGGAACTCGGAAATGATCTCTCCCTCCACACTCGAATTCTTTGAGTAGGTATACAATACATAGTCCATAATATATGAAAATTGCAATAAAACATTTAATATTTTTTAAATTTTATTTTCTCAACAGCACAACAAATATTATTAACATCAACATAATTAGGCCATTATTCAGCTTTTTCGAAAAGTGAACTTCAGTAAGGTATCCCAATAGGTATGCTGATATAATTTTGTGTTTATTCGGTTTAATTCAAATTCGATTAACAAATTGATGAATATTAAAATACCAAAACCAAAACACATTAGAGATCCGTAATAAAATATTTCGTGTAAGGAACCATTTCTTGACAATTTTTCGTATTTTGCTTGTACAGTTATTGCAATTTTATTTAATTTGTACGTAAGTTTTTGCCTAAAAGGAGAAGCTGGTATCAAATTGACAGTTGTAGTTAAATTTTGATCGAACGATGTGAATTCTTCAATTTCTTTGATATTTTCTATTTCTTGCCGGAAATTTGTATTCGAATTGCTTAGCGCAATTCCTTCTTTGATTTTATCCAAATCGACTCCGCATCTAAAAAAAAAGACGAAGGTTAAAAATTTGATGTTGAAGGATCAGATGTGTGCTTACTCAAGCCTGCTTAGGCGTGACGACCGCATAACAGTGGATAATCGCGAAGTAAGATCAGAACGTCTACGCGTTATCCTTCTGGGGTCGGAAGTGATAGATATTCCATTATCAGCCGATTGAGGAATAATTGCTAAACTTGCTCGCCTTCCACCTCCAGCTCTTTCATTGGAAATAATTTTCGACTTCATACTTAAAGAATCTGATGAAGTAGAATCTTGTAGTAATTTCCTATAAGAAAAAGCCGCTAGAAATGTTGAGAAAAACGATTATAAAGCTTACTTTGTACATTGTAATTGCTTTCGTGCTGAATCCCGTTGCTGTTTCAACAAATTGACATGTTTTATCATCAAATTAACTGCACTTGATAATTTCACTTCATGCTGCACTGCTCCATACTTCTCGGCCGAAATGGCTGCATATAAGGAAGCCCGAATGATGACATCGATTTGAGATAAAATCCCAGTTAAAACTTCAGCCGTGTTTGTATCTTGGCATAATGGCCGAATTTGAACAATCTTTTCGATTAATTTATTAATTTCATTGATTAAATTTGTGTCTGTTTGATCACGATATCTTTTTTGGCGTTCACATCTATCGTATACCGTTTCTGCATCTATGGTAAAAGCTAGTGCTAGTGTTGTAAATTTTTGTTCTATTTCCTCTTCGTTTATTCGTTCTCTAAAATAAAAACAATAGGTATTATAATAAATGTTTGTAATTTAAATCACACAAGCAAAACAATTGTTATTTTAATTAATTAAATAGTTATTAATAAAATAGTATACTATTTTATAAGGAGTAAAAGTAGAATTTTTCGTTGCGAGTCTTTAGGGTTGACGGATGAATGAGACAAATTCGATGATTATAGACTTGTCAGAAAAAGTTCCTTTTGCTTCGAATCAAAAATCCTCAAACACTTTTTGAGAAAGGAATTATTATTAAATAATTAAGTAATTTAATTTTAGTCTATGCTAGTCAGTGTGAAAAAGGATTGAAATGGTACGGGGCGCTTTTCAAAAAATGAAACAGCTCCTGTGCAATCGCGATCTATCACTGGAAACGCGTTGCCGTGCGGTGAATTGTTACATAATTCCAGTGGCGGCTCGTGACATTTTCCAGTGGGAGGGCACAAAATAAAAGAAGTAGTTTTCAAAATACAAAATTTATTTTTTTGATAATTATTTTAAGATAGTGCTTGTTTTTGGTTTTGGGATGGGAGGGCACGTGCCCCTGTGCCCTTTATGACAAGCCGCCACTGCATAATTCCAGTTTTGTTATACGGCGTAGAGACGTGGACGCTGAAAATGTCCTCAGTTAACAAGCTCGAGGCGTTTGAAATGTGGTTATACCGTAGGATGCTTCGAATCTCATGGATGGAACGGGCCTCCAACGAAGAGGTGCTTCGCCGCATAAAAAAAAACCGTCAATTGTTCACCATGATTAAAAAGAGAAATAGTAGGGGATACGAATAGGAAAAGATCTTCACCGATCTGTTTACGGGATGAAATATATTTTAAATCAAATTTAGTATGTTAATAAATATATCGCGTATGGGTTGCCTAAAAAAATCCTGACCGAGCTATGTATAATTAAATATTCAAAAATGACATTTTATTTAAAATTACACCGACGTGTTTACGGAATAAATTTAATACCAACCGAAAATATGAAGCCTATAGAATATGCTAACGTAGGGTTGCCTAATTTTTTCCTGGCCCAACTAAAGGGTTGCCAGGTTTAAAGAGGTAGTCGAATATAGATATCTTCACCCATTTGTTTACGAAATGAAACTTATATCAAAATGAGCGCCTTTTCATAGTGAACACGATAATATAGGGTTGCCTGCGAAAAACCTGACCAAAATAGGGGTTGCCGAGCTTTAAAAGGTAAAAGTTTCATTAAAACGTAAATGTACGACAAATAGTAAATATGCAAAATATGCATTTTTAAAACCGGATTTTTTAATTCGTATTTGCCTAATTCGTCCACGTTTCAAAACGAATTTATTATTATTATTATTATTATTAAACAACATTAGATTGTACATAATAATAAAAAAGTACATAATCATTCTTATATTTTTTTTTAGCTTAATGAAACTTTCACCGTTTAAAGCTCGGCAACCCCTATTTTGGTCAGGTTTTTCGCAGGCAACCCTATATCATCGTGTTCGCTATGAAAGAGCGCTTATTTTGATATAAGTTTCATTTCGTAAACAAATGGGTGAAGATATCTATTTTCGTATTTTCGACTACATCTTTAAACCTGGCAGCCCCTTAGTTGGGTCAGGAAAAAATTAGGCAACCCTACGTTAGCATATTCTATAGGCATCATATTTTCGGTTAGTATTAAATTTATTTCGTAAACACGTCGGTGTAATTTTAAATAAAATGTCATTTTTGAATATTTAATTAAACATAGCCTGGTCAGGATTTTTTAGGCAACCCATACGCGATATATTTATTAACATACTAAATTTGATTTAAAATATATTTCATCCCGTAAACAGATCGGTGAAGATCTTTTCCCATTCGTATCCTAGACTAAAAGGCGTCATATTTTCGACACATATTTAGAAGCGAGAGATATGTCCTCCTATAACTCATAATTGAAGGCAAGATTAAGGGGAAGCGAGGCCTTGGAAGGAAACGATTCTCATAGTCATAGATGAGAGAGATCATAGTTGCGAAACTTATCGTATTAGCAGATGGATCCAAAATGGAAGTTAACATAGGTGCATGAAGCAGTGGACGTAGAACAGGGTATGCGTTCAGCATAAATCTGGGCTGCCACGCAACAAAGGAAATGATATATGGAGGGCTTACATATATAAGCGGTTTTTTATCATGACCGATAGCCAGGCAGCACTAAAGGCCTTGACAGGAGAGGAAACGCAATCTAAGGTTGTAAGTCACTGCTTCGACGAGCTGGTGGTATTGAAATAACAGAACAGCTTAACGCTGAGGTAGTGCCGGGACGAAAAAACATACAATATTGCCTAACGATGTCTAATAGGGCCAAAACCAGTGGCGGCTCGTGACTTTTTCGAGAAGGCTAATCACAAAGTATAGATTTCTCAAGATTTCTGGAGATATCCTAAGATTTACAGACTTTCCTAAGACTGTCTTGTACACTTTTCACTTGTACACCAGATTTTCCCAGCGATTCTCCCTTCGGTTTACTTTACTTTTTGGATAAGTATTGTAGAAGAAGTATCTATCTTGAATAGTTTTCAGACTCTAAAATCAGCTTTTTTACTTTTTTCTCTAGTCTAGAATTAAAAAAAAAACTAAGCCTCCCTTGCCTCCTCTGACAAGCCGCCGCTGAACATAACCAACTTGTGGGATAGCATATTTGACCACAAAAGAGACTCTAAAGAAACTATACTAAGTAAACAACAACTTGCGTACTAGAAGGACTAAGGCAATCGCGGATGTTTATTTTGTTAACTTGTGATGTTAACTTTACATGACACTGCTGTCTAAATAGAGAATAGACTCTTAAAGATTATTGGGGTTGTAGAAGATCTCACATGTAGAAAGTGTGGAAAGGAGAAGAAATTCCACACCACACAGCTATGTGTATGTTCAGCCCTAGCCTCCATGAGGTCACGATGCCTCGGTTGTCTGTATCTGAAAACCGAGGAAATTACCCAAGCACCCATTTAATTTTAAAAATTACATTTAAAAAATTACAAAATTGGAAAATTATTTAAAAATAAGTTCAACAAAAATATCGCTATAAATGTTGTTGAAAATATTATTAATGTATGTAATAAATATTGAATACTGGCGGTGACCTCTATAATTTTTTTAATAAAGACAACGTTGATTCAACGACATTTTGACGTTAAATTGACGTTTAAAGTATGTGCATTTTATTTTAAACTTGTAATTAAAAAAATAATCCCACCCCTCGAATAGATTTGTTTTATTTTTAGATGTTAACAAGTTGGTCACATTGAGACACACTTGCAAAATTTACAAGAAAAAAATTATTATTGACTTGCACGAAAATTTTAATAGAAAGAGCTAACACTGTTTCAGTTGCGAGGACGTTTAATTGATACATGCACATTATGCACCTTATCTGTTATACCTTTTTAAATAATTAGTCAAGTTCTACGAAAATCACTTGTTAATACCAACTTTCCAGCATGATCGGTCGAAAGGTCAACATTTACAATAATTTCATTTATATGTTTGCTTTTGCTTACATTATTTGTCAACTTTTGAAAATCTCACTTATATACTACATTTAGGATTTTGACGCGCACGATGAATTAACGAGACGGAATGAATATATTTAAGATATTAAAAATTTAAAAAGTAAATTATTTATTGTAGATGGTAAGGTGGTATAGTACGTACGTGAAGGTGAAAAATCACCTGCGACATTTTTCTAAATGGGTATTATCCTATTTTAATTTATGCTGTTTAAAAAATGTGCTATAATACAATTTCCATTGTTATCAAACCATATTATGAATATAATTCAAATGACATTGAATAAATACTAGTAATAATTGCATAATTATTGCTTAACTGATTTTAGATTGAAGACAATAATTTTTTATATTTATAGATCAAACTTAACTTGTAACTGAAAAGTTTGTAAAATGTAAATATTTAAGCAATAATAATCATTACCTGGCACCATCTCCAAGCAGCTTCAATTTTTCTAAAACACAATCAGACAGACTGGGAAACACCTGATTAATTTGTTGTCCCAAAAATGTTGCGTTCTGAACGTCGGACATGGAACGGTGAATTCGTACAGTGAATCCCTAAAAATGAAGTAAAAATAAGTAAATAATTTTGTTATTCTTGGCCGACGAGATATTGGTAATACGAAACGTTTTAGTTTTATTAAATTAAAAGTTCTTCCATCATATTTCGATGTTATTATATTTTTGGAACGAACAACATGGGATATAAATGTTTATAATGTGCTAGTTCTGGTTTTCATAATTTTCAACTGTGTTTATTAATTTAGTAGTAGGGTTTATCAAATTAGTCTATATAGAGCGCGCAATTAGAATAATAATCAGATCAAAGTTATAAAAATATTAAACACTAAAATTTATATTCCCATGTCCTTTATTAGAAATTTGATTATTTTTGTTATGCAAATTTTTGCGTTTACAATATTTATATTTTGATGTTAAAGCAACATTCAAGTATGAAGGTCAAAAAATAGTAATTAGAAATAGGTAGATTAATTGCTGGATGAGTTGTATTACATTTAGCCTTACAGGCTTACATCGTTTATTTTCTATAATTCTATAAATAATTTTTTTTGTTTAGGTGTTACGTACCTATCACCCATTCATTAATTTTTTTACGTCTATTAGTTTATTTTTACTACAGTTTTTTCAGTGTTGAATTAACAAATCGATCATATTTGATCTCGATTAATTTCTAAATAAAAGTATGTTTATCTTTGCTTTTCTAATCTTAGCAAAATTGAAAACTGCAAAATGTGTATAATATAATAATAATGTGTGTAGATCGGTTTTTATAACGTTCAATGTCTTCCGATAACCCCCCCAAAACTCAGTGGTTTTTAGGCATTTAATATCTCAAAGATGTTGCCAGCATCTTGTGAGAGAGACACGGTCGAGATCGATAGGTGTACTTGGTATATTAGACTAAAAACTGTAAACGAAGTTAAGGAGGACACTTGGTCACCTTAAATACGTAGAAAATCATTATTTAATAAAAAAGCCAAGAGAACACATTAAGAACCACTTGACAGGTCAAGATTAAAATATTGGAGAAGCCAGATAAATGAATATTACATTATAAAAATAATAGTAAGAAAGTTTTAGTAATGTGACATAAGACCTCATTTCACGATTATTTTCCATCTTTAGTCGCATATAACTAAGAAATAAGAAAAGTTATATTCGAATAGGTTGAATAGGTAATGTTGTGGTACAGAAGGTATAGCATAGCTAAAGTTACCACAAGGTACGGTAACAAAATATATTTGTCTGAAACTATTTTCTGTGTTGCTCAAACACAAGCGTTAGGGGCGCCTTTTTGAGAAATTCCAAAGTCAATCGTATCATAATAAAAAGCTAGATCTAGAAAAAGATAGAAAAGAAAAGTTTAATAGTCCAGAATTTCAGAAGAGGCTAAGCCTCTCTTGCCTCCTCTGACGAGCCGCCGCTGGTAATAATTATCTCAATTTCTAATAAAATGGTATACTAATTTTTGTATTTTTTATGTGAAAAGCAAGATAAATACGATGATTTACTTACCTAACCTGCTTAGCATAGGTAATTTATTATCCTGGTTTATCTTAAAACTCGACCTGCTTATTGATAAATAAGCAAAAAATTGTATGCAAAATTTACGATTAAATATTTACCATCAGATTGTAAACCGCATTATAAATTATCTAGGTTAGGGTGTAGGTCAGGCCTCTACAACTATATTTATGATATTAAGTTGCAATATGTATTCCTGTGAGGAAAAGAAAACTATAAAACCTTGCCAATGGCAAAGGGCTCCGCCAAAGCACTGAAAATAAAAGGACACTTTTCACAAAAAGGGGTCTGAATTTTTCTTTAAAAGGGCTTCGAACGTTGGAATCCATTGAACGAGGCGATAAAATTAAGTGAAAATAAACAAAATTGCACTTACAGCCTCACTATGAAAAGTAATTTATTATCGGCAATTTCTTCAATTTATTTTTTATAGCTCTCAATTTAGAGTTAATAGAGGTATATTATTTGTTTGTTTAAATTCCAATATACTATTATTATTTGTATAGATAGAGATAGAAGATATTATATAGATTACAAAATTTATAACTTTCAATTACATTTCAAGTAATCCATTTTAAAGTTAAAGTGTTGATTAGACAATTAAATAGAAAGGCGCAATTCAGTGCTTTATTAGCACAAATACAAACAAAATTACAATAATAAAGCAATTTATTACCCTTTTATAATTTAAAAACGTTACCTGTTCATTATTTTTGTTTTTCCTTTTTTGTTTTGAAACTGTTCTTCATTTGAATACCTACAAGTTTCATTACAAGACGTCGGTTTCAGCATTAATATAAAATAATTGCTTGCTCTTTATTTCCTTTCTTTCACGATCCCAAAATTAAACAAGCTCTTTGTTTTGCCCCCCCCCCCTCCCGAAGAAAAAAATACCCAAATTGCTTTAACTTTTTTCCAAAATGTGGTCTGTATAGGAAAGGCAAATGTAGGAGAAAGCAAAATCTTTTGCTTGAAAATTGCGCATAATTATAATTTCTGGCGTCAATTTTTTATTTAGTACAAGAAAGTATTCAGGTCTCATCGTAGGTGCTGATAGTGACCTTATAATCCTGATCAAAGGATAATCAGAAAAGAAGTGCAAACAGTTTTCGAAAAGTTGGTCCTATAAAATTCAAGAAAGTCCAAGAACCCGCTCCAGTCTGGTACAACTTGGTGAGTTGTGACCGATGAGAACGGTTTGGTACAACTCGGTGCCGGCCATTATGACGCCGCCAATTCGGTGCCGGGCCAACTCGGTACCAGGTAACATTTTAAAATATTTTTGGTATAAATAAATGACGATTTAAATTAAATGTAAATTATTTATTAAATTAAAAACAATTAACAAAATAAATTTAAATTTAACCAATAACCCATGGCTCCCTATATTTTTGTAATTTTGTCGGAGGGTTATTGCCTGCCACCAGTTGTTCATAAAATAAATCACGCCTTCTTTGCACTTTTTCTTTTTTTTCCGTAAAGATCCTTTAAGAGTTAGAGAATACAACCCTAAGCTTGATGCTGATATTTTTTTTAAAAGCGCTATTTCTTTTTTATTATGACCGCAGGATTTTGTCCTATCCCAGTGTTGGGTAGCTTGAGACAGGGAAAAAAACTCTTTAATTTGATTTTTTTTAAAATTCCTATCCGTTATAATGGGAAGAAGAAATTTAGAAAAATTCAATTTTCCTGCGTTCACCCTGTGTCACCCGGTTTAATCTACACATTTATTTGTTAAATTGTGAATTTGTGAAATTGTGAATATAGCAAATTGTTATGTGAATAAAATATGCAACAACAAATAATTACAATAATTATTCAATTATAATAAGTAGTTTTGATTTAATAATAATGTAAGTTATTATTATATTTATTAGAAATAAATATTTTAAATTAGAACAGTATTTTTTAACAACAATAAAAGGAATCATTATATAATTATGTAAATACCCATAAGGCTACGTTTAGGGCATTCTCGGGTATTTTATTAAGTAGATTGAAGCTTTAAAAGATAGGGCCTGCCTTGCAGTTTTTCGGAAAATTAAGAAGATCTTAAAAAGTCTATCCATTTGATGCAGATGTATTAGAAATTCGTACAGGCGAGAATCGGGTATAATAGACAACTGATTATCGGGTTGTCGGGATTTATAGATTGTCGCCTATAAATGTTTAATTGGTGGCCTAAAAATGCCAAAATCTTACATTACCATGAATTTTATAAAATCTTAAAAATATAAATTTGTCATTATTCTTTTAATTGAACTTCATTTATAATTTTACGTCACTTTCTCTATTAGGAAAAGGTAATTTAAGTGTTAAATATGTAAGTACACATTTAAAAATTATTTTAACATGTACATTTTAATTAGTGATATTTACGCCAATGCTTAACGTTAAAAATATAAATCTTAAAAATTAAATTTCAAGATTTCATTGATAAAAAATGTTTTTCAGAACTCTTATATTTTGCTGTTGACAAAAATAATAATTAATATTGTGAGTTAGAAATATTTTTACAATCAATAACAAGTAGCATAATATTATGTATTTTATGTAGGGTCAATAATTATTATATACAAATCAATCAATTTAATAACATGTCGACCTCCGTTATATTATATTTATATTGCATACGTTTCATTATTTTTTATATGATTTTATTATGTTTACATTTTTTTAAATTGAATTTTGAAAATATATGGCTAAGGTTTTTCACTTTTATTGCTATACCTAGTGCTAAATTAACTTTTACATTTACCGTTGCATAATTAAAAATATTAATTTATTGTTACTTAATTAATGAAAGAAGATCAACACGTTAAATTTATATAATATTAAATTATGATTTTAATATTAATAAATAATTTTACGATGGTACGCAGCAATAAACATATACCAATAAATTTAAATATTGTGTATTCGGAACATGGCAATTAAAATTAAATTAAATGTTACTTTGACATAATAAAAGTGATAATCGCATATTTTATATTAGTCTTGAATTTATTATTATGTTTTGGTGGTATAAACAATTATTTAGATTTGATAAATTAACGACACGTTTTATTCAATATAAATTAATAATTCTATCAATGGAAATTTCATTATATCTGTAGCGTTAATATTAAAAAAAATCTTATAGTAGTACCTGATATGCTCAATTTATATTATTCAATTACAATTGAATAAGTGAATATAGACTTTTCTAAAGAAGAATAATCAATGCAGTAATTTGATTTTATAATTTCAAATTTAAATAATTTACTACTACGATACGTACGAATAAACTTGAACAAGGTTTTTCACTTAATATCAATTATTTTACTGGCTAATTGCTCAAATTGGAAAAAAAATTTATCAATTGAAACAAACGAGCTTAATTAATCAAATTTAATAATACAGAAAAAATTAAAGAGTCTTCAAATAAAATCGCAAATTAATTAAGAAGCAGAGCCTAATAGATAAAAACAAGGCTAATTCATAATTCGATATTTCAACATTCATTAATTCGATTACTTATAATCGAAATAAAATTGAAAATAAAATTAATTTATTCAAGTTTTGAACAAATCTGTAACGATCTGAAAAACAGCTACAAAACATGCTCTGTTTTACGTATTATGGAAATCATATTTATATCTGTATGTAGGTATTTATATAAGATATTCAATTTAAATTTTTATTAAATTAATCCGCGAATAAAAATTTAATTAAACTTTGAATAATTAAAAGAAAGTGGTCCAAGATCGGCTTAGTATATCTACTATCGTAATATAATTATTATGATTGTATTTCTTTTTTTCGAGTAGTATTATAGATTGTTCAAACATTGTCCTTGTTAATTTTGAATTCACACAGTTACTTTAAATTGTTATTTTATTTTAACTGTAGTTTTTATGATCATAAGGTCACAAATTGTGTAAGTTGCTTGATTATACAATGTACAGAAGATATATTTGTATTCTAACTTATGAAATTACAATCGAAGAATCCTAAGAAGTTTTTACTGAAATCTCAAATGCACATATGGAACAACAAACACTTTTGGTACAAAAATCTCATAATATTGTTTCTAAAATTACTTTTAGCAACTCATATTTTGTTTGAGGAGGCCCGGATTTCAATTTAAATCCTGAATTCCGAGAAGCGTAACAACAAACATGCATCTATCCCAGTGCCCCTATTTTCTTTCGATGGCCGCGGTCCTGGTTGGAGTAGGCAGTACACTATGATACTTAAGGTTGATGGAAAAAGTTTTTCCACTTTAGGAGTTCCGTAATATTATATCTTAGAGTGTTAGGACTCTTGAACTTCATCTAGTACATTCCACTTGACAGTGGATCTTTAAGTTCTTACCAAGAAACCACTGTATAGCTCCTGAGGCCGTAGACAGGATTTCATTTTGGGGGGGGGGGCACTCGTATAAAGCCTTCTGTAAAAAAATAACATATTCGGGGGTTCCCCTTTCGGGAATTTTTATTATTACTAACCAATGTTGTTTGCAGGGCCGTATTTAAGATCTGCAGACCCCTAGGCTGAATCTGTGGTCCTTGATGCCTCTCTAATCAGACTGTTGAGCTTTTTTTTAGCTCTTTCGCTTTTTCTGCAGACTTTTCCTGCTGATTCTAGTGCCCAAACAAATTTTTAATTATTCAAAATTAAAATTTTCAAACAGATTTTTGTGGCGCGGGCCCCTTTGCGGTGCGGGCCCCTAGGTTGCAGCCTATGTAGCCTGTGCTTAAATACGGCCCTGGTTGTTTGCCTCAAAAGGCATAAAGACTCCAACTCCCCTTAACGACTACCTATGATCAATCTGATTTGTTGTAAATAAATTGTCAGATTTTCCGAGTCCGTGTCGCTTTCAGTAAGTCGGTGAGGTTGGCGTTTCGCCTATGTTAAATATATGGACGATATGGTGTCATTGTATTTGCTTAGGAAGAAAAAGTAAGAACTTTTAGAAACCAAATTTGGAACCATTTAAAAGCTAAAAGTTGGCTCTCGGACCCTAGCTAGTTTTTATTACGATCAGAACATCGCAAATATTAAAAATTTTGCTCTTAAATTTACAATTTTTTTAACCACAAATGTAGCCATTTAATAATTTTTATAAACATTACTTTAATAAATAGAAGTATAAAAAGTAGATCACATCCAGCACACATGTTCCATCTAACTTGAAATAGATATTTTCGATACAAGTTAGGAAAACTAACATATTTCCATTCAAGGCGAAGTTTTACGATCGAGGCCGAAGGCCGAGATCGTAAACCGAAGCCGAGAATGGAAATAGATAGTTTTTCACGCGTATCGAACAATATTTTTTCTAATTATGTTTCAAAAAAATAACATACTTTTTATACCTAAATTAAAATGAATTTACTAAAAAATACTTTATGAAAATAGAAACATACTTAAAATTTACATTTTTTTTGGTACCAACCGTGGGTGCGGTTGGTACCCACGCTGTGGTTAGTTAGTTAGTTAGTAATATCAGGTTTAAGGTGGCAGTTACAAATTGAATAGGTTAGTGAACACACGTTTTTTTAAATTTATAGTTTTACAATTTGTGTTTTTAGAAAAAATGTCTTCTGATATGTCGAAATGTTCGGATGTTGAGGAATCTGCGGCATTGGCGATTCAATTGCGGATTTTTTAAAATTGCCAAATTCCAACACTTATACTGGGCATTGCTTTAGACGCACATCGGCTACGTTGTTGGCGGATGCAGGTGGAGACATCACAGCCCTTAAGCGACATGGGGGATGGAAATCTACGACTGTCGCGGAGGGGTACCTCGAGCACTCTGTGCAAAATAAATTAAAGGTATCTACAAAAATTTTAGGTGGCTCTGATGTTAACGTTGGAGCTTCCACATCTAAGATTGATCCG
This sequence comes from Cantharis rufa, assembly GCA_947369205.1. Taxonomy (NCBI): domain Eukaryota; kingdom Metazoa; phylum Arthropoda; class Insecta; order Coleoptera; family Cantharidae; genus Cantharis; species Cantharis rufa. Next base: position 30,011,833 of record OX376306.1, on the reverse strand, counting down.
GGTGCTGTGAACACATTTAATAATTGTTCAAATGTAACGGTTAATGTTTATTATAAATAAAGCAGATTTGTGTTTCTGACTATTTCTTTCTTTCCCGCATACTTTTGGAAGTGTGCGGAAAAAAACTGGTAGCATTATATGCATTTTTGTAGAAACTAGAGCAAATATAAATTGATAATACAATATTTCTTCTTATGGCGAATTTACTTGAAATATTTGATAGAAATCTGCCGTATTACAAGAAAAAAAATTAAATTTTATTGTGTAATAGTTTGTCTATTTCTTCAGCAACGGCGCTGATTATAAATGCTACCAATGGTTTTAAACTTTGCTAATTGCATAATACTAGCAGGTAAAATAAGAATCATTCATAATATACGTGTGTGGGAAGGGTATGCTGATTGGGCGTTATCATACGACTGTATACGTTATCAAAGGTCAACCGTATACTATTTTTATAATATTAAATATTATGCTATATAAATAGTACAGTGCTTTCTTGAAATTATTTTGACTTCTGTGGACACGTCAGGCTTAAAGGCTGAAACTTTCAAAAATGAAGGGTTAGATGCCATATATTCATAATCCGAAGGTAATCAAAAATTAGAACCCGTAAAAGGGCGCTATTAAAAAAAAAGAGATAAGATCATTAACAGAAAGCTAATAAAATGTGAATTATTTTGATATTATAATTTGAAATAATTTTTGTACGAAATCCATTTCTTTTTATGTTTGAAAACTGTAAATTGTTAAGTCGCTTATGAAGAATAAAAATTTTTTAACCACCGCCAATCACTCACAAACGTTTATTTGTCCCTGATATACCGGACAAAAAATCAGCCGCCAAAAATTTATATTAGAAATAAAAATTGTATAATATTATTAAATTTTTGCGAAGTTCAATTCAAGCTCTTATGCTCTTATGCTCTTATGCTAAGTCAGTCAATTTAATTGTGTATGTGGATGAATATAATATGATGCATTACATCATCACATGATAAAATCTTGCGAGTTTTATGTTGCGCAGGTCAGTGTTCATAGCGAGATAATAAATTACATGATAAAACAATAACACAGGTAATTAAATATTAGTAGATTCTCGGGTGTAAGGGAAGGGGATGAAATAAAACAACACGGTTATCGGCCGACTAGTTTTTAGGGAAAAAACTTTTAAAGAGAAAGAACTTTCAATATTCAGGTAATTAATTACTTCTGTTAAATTTACAGATAATACCCCATGGTCAAGGTGGACTCTGGACATAATGCATTATTGTTTAATTGTAACTAGAGCTCGGATTTTATGCATTTGCATGTTTTTTAATATTGATATGCCAACAAATTCGTTTTGAAATCTAGACGAATTCGGCAAAAGTGAATCCAAAAATTCGGTTTTCAAAATGCATATTTTGCATATTTTCAACGTTTGGTGCATATTTAAACAAATGTTGCATATTTGTGCATATTTGGACTACTTTTGGTGGTTTTTAAAAGATTTTTATAAAGAAAATAAAAATTATTATTATGAGGTGTTGTACCCATTTATATCCAAGTTCTAATATGCCCCAATAACTTCAGTAGACGTCGAACTACAATACATACATAAATATTCGGACACTCTTATGTTAACAATGTTAATTGGACGTTTTCAAGACTTTTTTTTATATAAAAATCGCTTTTACAGCAAAATTTTGTAGACATTTTTTGTTGGAAATTTCATTGCCTTAAATTTTGTTTATATACATTTTTCTATTTTTTTTGCACCGTTTCCGACTGACAGCCACTTAAACAAGACTCTGTAAAATCCAAAAAATATTATCATCTATATCTCGGAAACGGTGCGACCAAATAGAAAAATGTATATAAACAAAACTGTAGAGAATGAAATTTACAAGAAAAAATTTCATATTCATATTTTTATTATGATGCACCGTTTCCGAGATATAGATGACAATATTTTTTGGATTTTACCGAGTCTTGTTTAAGTCGCTGTCAGTCGGAAACGGTGCAACAAAATGGAAAAATGTATATAAACAAAATTTAAGGCAATGAAATTTCCAACAAAAAATGTCTACAAAATTTCGCCGTAAAAGCGATTTTTACATTAAAAAAAACGTCTTGAAATCATCAAATTAACATTGTTAACATAGGAGTGTCCGAATATTTATGTGAGTAACTGTACGTCGTTTCGTAATACAAATATGTATTATCAAATCAAAGACAATCATTTTTGATTGACAATTTGTAAAAACATTTAGTTGTAAATATTTACCATATTATTAAAAATTAAAATGAATTAAAATTTTTTTAAAGTAATAATTTGAAAATAAAATTTAATATTAAAATTATTATTTTTTACGAATCTAAAATAATCTATAAAAATTATAAAAACATTTTTTTAGTTTGCATATCGATGCATATATTACCTTTTTTCATCAATTTTAGTGCATATTTTACAAAACTTCGGTGCATATATATGCGCATATTTTCAAGTATTTTGGTGCATATAATCCGAGCTCTAATTATAACAATCGGTTTATTAAAACAGAGTTTTATTCAACAAAAACTATTAATTATATAAATAAAAATTCGTTAAAAAATATTATTTTTAAGTTAATAATTACTCAATATTAGGAAAACATAATATAGAGTTATAAAAATTATTAAAACTTTAATATTATGAACTGATATAATAATTCATCGTAAAGTATGTATAATATTATAATCACTGCAATAAGCACATGGTATAATATTATTATTACCATGCATTTCTATTTTGAGAAACAAGATAAAACTAGCTAAGTTTCAATTAATTCTTGGTAAGTAGCAAAGAAAAAATAGTTCAGCTTTTATAAACAGGGCACCGCCACTTTCTTTTTAATTATTCTGAAATAAAGTGCGAGGTGATCGCCCACGCTAGTGACGCCCCCCTTAAGCAGATAAACTCGCTCTCTATATCAAGAAACAACTTCAAGACAAAAATAAAGCAAAACAAAACATTTTGAGAAAATAATTCAGCAATTTTTGTTGGTGAGGAGTTAGATGAAGTTAAATAGTACGAATGGAAGAAGTAGAATACTACTAAAGCGAATATAATTAAAATTAATTAAAGATGCTGCATATTATTTATTAACCATTGAAATTACCACGAATATGGTATTTAAGTTTTAAGAAGTCTCGTTACTAAGTTTAATTAATAATTGAATAAACTGCCATTGCAGTAATTATAATAATTATTTTAAGTTGTATTCTCGGGTGCGAAATAAAAATTCCATTAATTGAGTCCAAGTAATAATTTATATTCAACTCAATCATTGTAATAATAATGAAAATCCGAAGTTCTTATGATATAAATATCGAAATAAAATCATTAAAAGTGTAAAATGGAAATATCAGCCCAATTGCTCAATCATAAAAGAAATAGTAAAAAAAAGTTTTTTATTTCTTAAAAAAATCTACAACTTTCATAAGAGTCACTTTTTACTTTGACTTACTTCAAAATTTCCGTAAAAATGTGAAAAGTGCAAAAACAAGATTTTTTTCTTTTTCATTTTTGTAAAAATAATTTAATTTTGATGAAATTTTGTGAAAGCATGCTTCCTTATGTATTAAATAAGCACACATTTTTTAACATAAAAAAATCTAAAAGTTTTTGAGATATTCAGTTTATCAGTCTAAAACGGTTTTTTTTTTCAAAAATAAATTCTGTGCTGTAAAATCATCCTTCAGAGTTCTTCCGGTGCTCATATGTTTATGTTTACATGTACTTTTTGATGCAATAATAGAAAATAGTAGTAGTTTTTATTTAACAACATACTCAAAAATTGAAAAACCTTTAAAATGACTTTTGCAACAATAAATTTTTTAGTAATTGTTCATGATTTGTTTGAATTTTTAAGAAAATTGAAAACTCATTACACCGTTCAATTTTACGGAAAAATAACAAAAGAAACTGTCTTTCATTGTTTCACCTGAAACTGTCGGAGCAGCTACACAACATTTATATAGAGCAGCGGTTCCCAATTAGTTTTGGCCGCGGAACCCTTGGACGACATAAAAAATTTGGCGGAACCCGTTTAATATCCGTAAAAAAAAAAGGTCATCGAATCAATTTTTCGGCAATTGTATGTGCTTCTCCGGCTAGTGCTATACGATAACTCACTCTGTAAGAAGCTTCCGTGGCATTTTCGTTTTAAATTGATTGGTTATAAAATTTTGAACATTCTTGTGCTGTTCAAGTTTTCTTTCTTTCTTGTTTGTCTTGATTAGTTTCAATTAGTAATTACATATAATCCGATATTCAAACCATTTTATTAAACGGATTATATAAGCATATAGGGTAAAGGGTATAAAAAATATTTTTTAAGCGGCAAAATTGATTTTTACGCCATTTTGAAATACTTTTTGGCGGAACCCCTGGGCTTTTTCGCGGAACCCCATTTGGGAACCGCTGCTGATATAGAGTATACAGTAGCAGTCATCGGTGCTTACTTCCGAATTAAAATAACAATTCCCAATAAAATTTCAATAGCCGCACACAATATTAATACAATATACACATAAAACTAAGTTTTCCAAACCGGGGGGTCTGTGGGGTATGGAATACCCTCCAGTACGTTTCAAATCAAAAATCTAATTTCTAAAAATCTAAAATCTAAAATTTCTGATTTGAAATTCTTCTTCTTCTTCTACTTTAAGGCTAGGATTGCTCCTGTTTGCCTCGACTTTGGGGTTCTGTTTTCTATCGAAGAGGAGCCGAAGTCTGTGAACATATTAATTGTTTTATGTCTGAGGTAGTTTGCTGGACTCATCTCAGATGTGCCCGTAACCCTGAATTTTTGTTGATGAGGGCAAATCATCAACCCAGGGGGACCGCCTGCTTTACGTGCCTTCCGATGCACGGTTATTGAAATTTTTGATGTTTCAACCCCCCCGGTTTGAAAATCCTAGCTTTCAAAAAAGAAAATATGTTTTTGAGCTTATGAGTTTTAAACTAAAAATTCAACTTTTTATCTATTTCTATTCTATTATCTATTTTTTATTATTAAGAATATAATATACTTTGAAATCTATTTTTTTATTTTGGGAATAATTCCCAATGCAATTTCCATGACCGGTACTGTATTTTCAACTACAAATATGATTTGGAAACAAAATGACTGCAACCAAGTGGGGCTGGAAAGAAGTATTAGCAAATCATTAGGATAAATTAATAGGAACTTCTAGTTTTAATTATTATTGCATCAAAAAGTACATATAAAACCAAAAAACATGAGCACCGGAAGAACTCCGTAGAATGAATTTTCACCACAGCATTTATCTAAAAAAAAGTTTTAGACTGAAAACCTGAATATCTTAAAAACTTTTCGATTTTTTTATGATAAAAAATTTGTGCTTATTTGAGACATGAGAATACATACTTTCACAAAATTTAATCAAAATTGAATTATTTTTGTGAAAATGAAAAATAAAAAACGAAAAAAATCGTATTTTCGCATTTTTACTGCAATTTTGAGGTCATTTTGAAAAGTGACTTTTACATTTTTTGATATAACATCAAGTTTGCCAAAAACCGCCGTAATGATATAATAATTATATTGTGCACACTTTTTCACCCCCCCCCCCAAATTAAGCTTATACCACCCCCGAGCTTGTATTAATTTATTTTACTATCATTATAAGCCCTTTTACCATTTTAAATGAGAAAAGTCCTGTCTACAATTAATAAATACTCAAAATTTAATTTGCCTGCACTACATATAAGTTCAAGATTCGAGAAACATAATATGAAAGACAAAATACATTTTTGGTTTATAATGCAAACAACAAAACAACAATAAATAATAATTATGCTACAAGTATGATTTATTTAATTATTACTCGATCAACATATATCGTTAGTCGTAACTGGATCAATCTACAGCAAATAATTGGTATATTTTTCTATGGATCTGTGACAATTTATACTTAATTATTGAGTCCATATTACTAGTCACAATATAATTGCGAAGTAAAAAATATTAAAAAATCTGGTTTTTGAGTTAATTAACTCATTAATGAATCTGGTAACTCGATACACCTACAAAGTTTTCTTTAGTGACATTAGTCGCAAGCTTTTATTAACACCAAATAAATAGTACCAGCCTTCTGTAAAATCAGATGGTTTGACAAAAAAAGATTGTGATCCCTAGATTGAGACTTGACTTTCAACCTTACTCAAAATGAGATGGATCTTATCAGCTAATCGCTTGTGAACGAAACCAAGTCCTGCCAAATTTTCTACTAACTTATGTGACAGATCATAGCAGTACAAAGGCGTCCTAAGGCCACAAAGTAAAAAATTAAAGTTTAAGTGTCAATTGCGACTTACAATTGTCAATTTACACTTTGAAGTCGCAATTGACACTTAAAAGTCGCAATTGACACTTGGAAGTCGCAATTGACACTTAGAAGTCGCAATTAACGCCTGCGCAATCTTACTTATAAATTACTATGTATATTATTGTAGTATCTAATAAGTATTATTGCGCAGGCGTTAATTGCGACTTTTAAGTGTCAATTGCGACTTCGAAGTGTAAATTGACAATTGCAAGTCGCAATTGACACTTAAAATTTATTTTTTACTTTGAGGCCTCAGGACGCCTTCGTAGTACAAAGGCGTCCTAAGGCCACAAAGTAAAAAATTAAAGTTTAAGTGTCAATTGCGACTTACAATTGTCAATTTACACTTTGAAGTCGCAATTGACACTTAAAAGTCGCAATTGACACTTGGAAGTCGCAATTGACACTTAGAAGTCGCAATTGACACTTAGAAGTCGCAATTAACGCCTGCGCAATCTTACTTATAAATTACTATGTATATTATTGTAGTATCTAATAAGTATTATTGCGCAGGCGTTAATTGCGACTTTTAAGTGTCAATTGCGACTTCGAAGTGTAAATTGACAATTGCAAGTCGCAATTGACACTTAAAATTTATTTTTTACTTTGAGGCCTCAGGACGCCTTCGTATAGCAGAGATAGACAGCAAGCCTAAGATAGATTTGTAGGGATCCTATTAATTATTTCCTTAGTACGTCATCTTGGCTTCAGCCAAGAGCTCGCCTACTCCACGCACTGCATGTATAAGTGAATGGCATTTGAAGAAGAAGAATATTTTTGGTTTGAAAATTATCTATTTACAGAACTTGTCAATTAAAATCAACCAACAACAAACAACAAAATAATATACAGAGTAAACTAATTGAATGGCAAGTGGCTCCAAGGTTTTGATAAGACTGATACTATTTTTTCAATTGTGAAAGCAAAGGATTGCTATATAATTAATTAGTTATTCATGCTAAGTTATTTAAATTTTATAAAGGTGCCATAACAATCACTGTGAATTTATCTATGTAAAACATTTAATAATAATTAAGTGTTCTTTTAGTTAATTTAAACAAGTTGCCACTGTAGCAGAAGGAAATCGCACTTTTAAAATTTTAGAATACCTGACTAATTTTTTGTATACAGGAAATGTAATATGTATTATAGTAAAAATTTTGATTTAATTTTATTATAAAGCAGGTACGCCTACCGCAGAATAAATAAATATTTGACCAGAGGTTATTTTTAAAAATGTCTAGTTTTTTTTGAATTTATCTTTTTAATTTTTATTTTTAATATTAAAATAGAAGCTTTAGTTTAAAAAGAAATTCAAGTTTTTCATTTAAATTGCTACTTGTGGCGAGAAAGTAAATAAAGCATTTTCGTTCGTTAATACTTTTTTAATTATATAATTTTTGAAGAAACTTCTACGAAGTTAGTTTTTATAATCTACAATGTTTATCGCATACTAAAACCGCATATAATAAAAAATGTAACAGTTTTTCGAAAAAAGCTAACCGGTTAAATGCAAACCGCAAGTACAGATTATTCTTTAAATTTATACACATCTAGTCGTAAAATTATAAAAAATTTTTAAAAATTATATTTTTACTTTAATTATGAAAAATATTATAAATTATGTGGGAGTTCGGGGAATTTTTAACTGATTACTTTATCAGCTTGAAAAGGTCACCGCGATAGTGGCAATTAATCAAAATAACAAACCTCGTTTGAGCCTGCATCTTCGGATTTTGTTGTATTATCACCCAAATTTAAACCTTCGTTATCTTCACTACTATCAGAGTTAACACTTGATGCACTAGAAATCGAAATTCCCGATTCACTAATTTTCCTTGAGTATGATTTTTTTGCATGTTCCAAAGTCAACTGTGACGACAAATTATTATTTAATTCCAAAACCGGTAGAGACGATTTATCGACAATCACGTCCAATTCGGTCATCTTTTTAAAAAAAATATTTAAAACTTTGTTTTATTTGGTTTTACAAATTTGTATATAACATTGAAAAGAGCTCAACCGAACAGTAACTGAGTGAATATTTAATAGCTCCTATAGAAGTTTTACATTTATTACCAACTCTTCCCCACTTTTCTCATTTAGTTTATAGATTTAATTATTATGATCTTTATTTATTTGTTCAGCGTTTGTCTAATCAAGTATTGTAATTTGCTAATTAGACTTTTTATTATAGAACTAAAAGAAATGTTGACTGCCATTTCAAAATTAATCTTTGCGGTACCATAATTCAAATTTTTCTTAGCATTTAATTATGTTTTGTAAATAATTTTAAAAACAATTTTTAGTACGAAAACTATTTTTCAAAGTTTTTGTTACTATAATAAGTTAGATGGTTTTGGCTAAATTTGACACGCTCAATAGAGCATGTTAATTATTATCCAAAAAATGAAACAAAAATGCAATCTTGCAATCATATATACCTAATTAACTCGATTAACATAATAAATTATAAAATCAATTAAATTTTTTACAGAAATGAATAATTTTGTATTTTTTTAAATTAATGTATTTCCGCATTTGTCATACTGACAATTTTTGAATTATCAAACGCTACTGCATTGTATTTTATCGCAATGTGCTTGATAAACTATTCAATATAATTATTAATTTTACCAATAAAAATATGTATGTTTTTATCTGTGTTATTTACCTATTTATTTACTTTTTTTCCAGCTTCGATACACTTTCTTAATTTTGAATTTTATAATACCTAGTTTATTCTCCGTTCTCATGGGCTTCGAAATCCATCCGAGTAAAATAATTAGAAAAAAAATTATGTCAGAAAAAGATTAAAAAATAAAAAGTAAAGGTAAACTACATAATTATTATGCTAATATTATACTACATATTATCATGTCGAAAATTACATTCATAAAATGAAGTAAAAAAATAATAATTTTGATTAACGAGGTGATTAATACACAATTATGAGTGTGATACCCTCCACAGAGCTAGAAGTAGTATGAAAAAAGGGGGGTACGTCCAAGTGCTAACGAGAGTTCCAGTAAGCATTTGTGTAAGAATCTCAGCGGAGCTTGCTTTCTTCTAAAACCAACCAAACAAAAATGTTATGTTAGGTTTTTTTTCTTTTAATTCTTTTTACTTTATTTCTCTTTACTTGTGTGCAGCGAACTTTGATCCCAGCAAAACAACACGAGAAAACCAAGCAGTTCCCGAGATTTCCCTATATTTATATGCAGTCGAGGTCTGTTCCGGAAAATCTAAATAAATAACATTTCTCTGGATTACCTCAGATTTATCTTCACTTGTATATTAAATTCTTTCTTTCGTACTTAGATGGATGCCTCACTTACACTGTGAGATATCAGTTATGATGGTGGATAGATGTCAAAGCTAATGCCGAATCTTCCGTTGACAAACAATAAGAGGCTTTGGTGACATTTGAAAACAGATTTGGTACAAATAAAATCAGATTTAAAATTACAAAAATCATAACTTCAGTGGTGGCTTGTGCCTTCATCATTTGAGGTTGCTATGTTCATAAAATATAGATTTTTCAAAATTTCTTTAAATTTCCTCAAATTTATTCAGATTTTCCTTCACTTGCATACCAGATTTGCTCAGCGATTCTTCCCTTTGGTTGCATTCCAACTTATTTAAATTAAAAAAAACTCGGATGATATTATTTATAAGTATAGGAAAGCGCATGATTTACAAAGAGTCTGACTCTCAACTACGTCGTTAAAGAGCTACAAGTATGTTGGATACACAACTAGGAAGTGTGTTCTTCTTATGTCCTATTCTAGATATATTGCAAAACCACATTAAGTCGATAGCGGATACATGTAAATAGTTATGCGTAGATTTCAGTTAATATTTTAGCCACTACGAAGTAATCTTGAATCATTGGTACACTCTAAAAAAAAAATTGGGGAAAATTACCCAGAAAGAAGGAAGCAACTATATTACCTCCTATTGTCAAGGTAAATTCGCATACCAGGGGTAATTTTATAAGAGTGAATTTACCTTGAAAATAGTGGAACAAAACATAAGTCGACAATTTTTAAAATAAATTCACCCTTATAAACAGGGTAATTTTCACAAGAATGTTGTAAATGATATTTACTAATAACTTAGTAAATTTCCCCTATTAAATGAAGGCAATTTTATTACCACCATTTTTCAGGGTAAATTTACCCTATTTTCAGGGTAATATTACATTGTTTTAGAGTAAAAAATGAAATTACCTTAATTTTAGGGTAAACTTACTATTTTTAACAGGGTAATTTTCAGATCTAAAATTAATTTTAGATCTAAATTTCGAGATAAATTTAGTTCCCGATAGGGAACTCGATCCTCTATACTCTGTTGTTTGCCGATGATCAGGTAATCGTAGCCGAAGATGATCAGGACGCAAATTACATGGTAAGAAAATTAAAAGAAGAATACGAAAAGTGGGGCCTTGAAATAAATTTTACTAAAACAGAACACCTAACAATTGGAGAACCTGGGAGATCTGATACTGGAATCAGAAGTGATCGGGAGTTGCGAATATTTCAAGTACTTGGGGGTAACTCTCTCCAACAGGGGAAGCAGCGAAGCAGACATTAATAACAAAATTATTCAAGGAAAGCGAGCCATACGCCAGCTAAATTCAGTCCTTTGGAATAAACACGTCACGAAGAAAACCAAAAGCATGATCTATTCGGCAATAGTGGAGAGCATATGCACGTATGGAGCAGAAGTATGGGATTTAACAAAAAGAAATACAGGACGTTTAAAAGCTCTGGAAATGGACTACTGGAGACGCTCTTGTGGTATATCTAGGCTAGAACATGTAAGAAACGTAGAAATACGTAAAAGAATGGGTGTTGATAGAACAATAATAGACACCATAGATAAGAAGCGACTGATGTGGTACGGCCACCTGCAAAGAATGGAATACTACCGATGGCCAAAAAGAATTTGGGAATGGGAACCCCCAGCAAAAAGAAGAAGAGGAAGACCAAAACTAACCTGGCAGAAGGATGTCCAAAACGCGATGAACTCCCGAGGACTCGCAGAAGGTGGCTGGGAGAACCGAAAAGCTTGGCGCGAAGGGTGCGAAATACGATTAAATATATTGTAAAAATTCGCTAAATATATATCTATATAAATTAATTTTACTTTTTTAAGTGGTTAAAATTTCTTTTTAAGTGGTTAAAATTCCACTGGTAAAATTACCTCCATTTTTTAGAGTGTAGCAATGCAGAAGAAGACGCAAAAAGTACCACAAAGAGAGCGCAAAGTAGTAAACATGTCTGATTTAATTTATAGACAAAAAAGCAAAAAAAAACAAAAAATCACACAAAAACCTTTAATTTTTGGTAAAAATTTTAAGTTGAGCAGGGAGGACGAAAATGTTATGTTTGTACTGCCTAGTTACGGTACCAATACGGTTACAATTTACGGTGTATGTGATGGCTGCATCATTTATAGGCCGTTCTAGACAGGCACGGATATAGGGAAGTATCCCTCCTCCTGAGCCCTCAAGCACTTTATTTTTACCGATTTCAAAATTTTTAAATTGTCATAAAGTTTTGTTCAAGAAGTTAAAGTTCCATTGGAACGGTGTGTTGGGATAGGAACAGATGGATGTGCCGTTATGCTTTCTGAAGTTCAAAGTGCTACTACGGAGATTCAAAGGGAAGCTAATAATGCTGTCAAGACACCATGCTATAGCCACAAACTGAATAACTCTATTTCACGTAGCTCTAAAGTCCTTTAAATCCTTTAAATCCCATCCGAAACGAAAAACAGTCTTTAAGAGCACTTTAAGATGTACGCTTACATTGCTTTGTGAAACCAGATAAGTAGAGCGGCATGAAGGTATACTCCAATTTTCTGTTGACCTCTCAAAAATTGTGGAGACTGTAATGATATACACGTAATTTATATTTGGCGCTCAATGAACAATTTAAATGATTAAAATATACCGTCAAATACACATACATTACATTGGAAGTGCTGAACGTAACCACTGCCAATTATCTAATGGCACGCTGCAGAGTACGCTACATGAGACACTACCGAAGGTCGACGAAAAAGGTACCGGAAGAATAGCACATATGTGAAAAGTTAGGATTTTCATGGACATTATCAGTTTTTTCTTAAATTTAAATATTAAATTAAATATAAACACTTTTTACACTTTACAGAAGCTTTTATTTAGCCAAAATTGTGGCTTCAATGTGGGTCATGACCCCCATGACCCCCCCCTGGATCCGCCACTGTGTTCAAGTTGCAAACGCCGTCAACTCGGCTTAACCTCAACAATCTGGTTCGTCTAACTTAGCTGATGTGCCCAAAGAAAACCAAATGAAGAATGAAGAAGTTGTGGATGGATCTCCAATCAATGCAGATGCAGAACAAATTAGTGAGCCTAAGTTAGCTGTAGAAGATTTTCAGGAAAAACCTAAAACAGAAAGCAAAAGGGCACAAAAAAAAAGAAAAATGCTGCCCTCAAAACAAAAAATAAAGAAACTGTTTCTAGTGTTTCCGAAGAATTAAAGAAAGAACAAGTTGTGGTCGAATTGTCAAATAATGAAGCCAAACTAAATAATAAGACAAAAAACGTATCTCAAAATGATATTGAAGAAGCGAAAGTTCCAAACGAAAAGCATTTTATTGCCGAAAGCGAACCAAGTATAAGCGCGGATTTCGATAATATTAGGTTGTCAAATATCTCCCTTCCGCCTTTTTGTCTTTTGAATTTCGCGGCTATGTACAAAGCGCTACAGAGCTCGTATCTGGCAATACTATACATCATTTGACAGGTCTTGACATAACCTACAAAACGACGCTATGCATGATTAGTTTGGATATTGCGTTCAACAGTTGTAGACGTGTAAACATGGAGTTCACTAACGCCGAAATTCGCACTATTTTAAAGTTTTCCTTCGTTAAAGGCAAATCCGCTAGAGAAACGTTCCGTGAGATTAATGGTGTTTTGGGGGATGGTACTCTATCACTTCGAACCGCGGAGGAATGGTTTCGACGATTCAAAGCCGGTGAAAACGACACCATGGATAAGCCAGTCGGCGGAAGACCTATGACAACGAATACCGATCAAATCATGGAAATCGTCGTGTTAGACCGGCATGTGGCATCTCGTGACATCGCCCAGGAGATGGGAGTTAGTCACCAAACCATTTTAAACCATCTGCAAAAGGGTGGATACAAAAAAAAGCTTGATGTTTGGGTGCCGCATTATTTGAGGTAAAAAAACCTTCTAGACCGAATCAACGCCTGCGATATGCTGCTGAAACAGAACGAACTCGACCCATTTTTGAAGCGGATGGTGACTGGCGACGAAAAATGGATCACATACGACAATATCAAGCGGAAACGGTCGTGGTCGAAGGCCGGTGAATCGTCCCAAACAGTGGCCAAGCCGGGATTGACGGCCAGGAAGCATGGTATAAAGATTACACCATGCACCATACACCATTGTAATCTTTATACCATGGCCAGGAAGGCTTTGCTGTGTGTTTGGTGGGATTGGAAGGGAATCATCCACTATGAGCTGCTCCCATATGGCCAGACGCTTAATTCTACTATCTACTGCGAACAACTGGACCGCTTGAAGCAGGCGATCGACCAGAAGCGTCCAGAATTGGCCCACAGAAAGGGTGTAGTGTTCCACGAGGACAACGCCAGACCACACCCCTTGTTGATGACTCATCAGAAAATACGGGAGCTTGGATGGGAGGTTTTATCGCATCCACCATATAGCCCGGACATGGCGCCAAGTGATTACCACCTGTTCCTGTCCATGGCGAACGCCCTTGGTGGTGTACAGTTGAACTCTAAAGAAGCTTGTGAAAAGTGGCTGTCCGAGTTTTTCGCAAATAAGGAGGGGGGCTTCTACGAGGGGGGTATTATGAAGTTGCCGTCTAGATGGAAACAGATTATTGAACAAAACGGCGCATATTTGAACTAAATCCGATCACTGTAACACTTTTTATAAAGCATTGAATAAAAAGCAAAAAGGCGGAAGGGAGATATTTGACAACCTAATATTTCAGTTGTTTCTAACCGGTTTTACAGGGATCAGATGTTTCTAACCTTCCAAAAAACCTACTATTGAACAACAATCATCGGTTGAAGAAAAATGTATGGAAAGTAATATGGTAGTTACGAGAATTTCTATTGTCTATGAAGGATAGATACCAAAGTTTTACAACCCTTGGAATTGTTCCACAAAGTTTACGTGCAATTAGTAAATCAATTGGATCTACTATGAAAAAATTGTTCACCCATCTGTCCAAATTTGAAAAATCTAGTAATAATATAGAATTCCTAGATTTGAATTGCTAGATTTTCGTTATCTGTGCAAGCTGACGTAAAATTAAAAACGTGTGAAAATGCATGGCGTCCATCACATGTTGGAACTGCAGAAGAATTAAATCAAGCAGAACAAATAACGAACAGATTGTTCAAAAACTTCCGTTCGTTGCTAAATAAACTTACCCCTGAAAAGTTTCAAGTGTTGGCAAACAAGATCTTGTTTGAAATCGCTGCTTACAGCAAGAGATGAAGAGAGCCTTGAAGGTCTGTGTAAACTCATGACTACCATTGGTCAAATATTGGACAAATGCATGAAAGAAAACGTCAGCGAAATAATGAAAGCCATGCATCGAATCGCCACCAAAAAACCAACCAAAATAAGCAGTAGGATTAGATTTATGCTTTTAGATAGCATTGATCTTAGATTGAATGGCTGGATACCAAAAATTGAAAATTCTGCCGCCAAAAAATTATGCAAATTAATATGGAAGCACAAAAAGATGAATCTGCGAGAATGAGTTTACCTACTCCAATGCCTTCAAAATCAAAGGCAACTTCAAGAGGGTCAACGGACGCATGGACAACGGTTCAGCAACCGCGAAAATGCAACGCAGACTTTGGTAAATCGAAAATAGCCGACACTCTTTTGCCTATTAATGAAGTTAAAAAGACAAAATCATTCCAAAACTGGACAAAGAGTTCTCGACAATCATCAAGCTACACTAACCTTCTAAAAATTAATAATTTTTGGCCATCATATAACACAAGGAATAAGCAACCGGAAAATATTCGTGATTCACACTCCAGTGTACAACATAGGTCGTCTGATAATTTTAATTCTTCAAATAGGCGTAACGGTAGTTTTTCCAGTAGAAATTGGAAAGATATTCATCAGTCGGTGGCTCCTCTCTAAAAAACAATTTCGAATATAACAATTTCATCACTTACTGACGTTACCTTTAATGAAAAGCCAACGTCACCACTTAAGAAGGTAGCAACTTGGACTACAACGACTGGTAAACCTGTTTTGAAACCTGAAATTTTGACTCCGGAAATAGCTTCAAAGCATGAAAATGCGTTTAAAAACACTGTTGAGAAATACTGCGCTGGAAATTGTGGTATTAAAGAGTGCAAAGAGGAATTCCAGGATATTTCTCGATCATTACTTCCTCAAATAGTAGAGGAAACTATTCTTAATAATCTAGAACGATCCAAAAATGCAAGAACCCGAATTGGCAAAATTTTTGCTCTTCTGGTTAAGAATGGAATTGTTACCAGAACAGACCTTTTCGATCGGTTGAAAATTGTGTTTTCGTATTGGGAAGAATTCATGATCGACATTCCCACCTTTTGGAAATTTTTGGGTGAGGTACTAATACCAGTTATACATCAAGAAGTTGTAAGTTTATTTGAATTATCGACATTGTTGGATGAATAAATTTGGTTCCAGATTATTAACTTCGATATGTCAAGAAATAGCCAGTGTATCAGGTGATGGTTCAAAGCTTCCATTTGAGGCTGTATGGAAATATTCGAACACAAAATTAATATATTTTGTACCAAAATTTGAAAAAGAAAGTTTTTTAGAGAATAATAGAAGTTGGTTGTAAAAATGTCTGTAGTAAAATAAAAAGTTTTGTTTATTTGTTTTAATTCGATATTTAATAAAATAATTATTTGTAATTGTCACCGTTTACGTTTAAAATTTATATCTAAAATCTAACCATGGACTGGATCAACTTTTTCTTCTGCTAAAAGATTAATTGTTGCTGTGGCGAGAAAAATGGATTGGAGAAAAGAAAAAGCAAAAAGAGCTTCCCATAACTGCTCTGGATATATTGGCCAGGTGCGATAAAGATGCATTTCCAATTATACAAGAATTTTTATTAGTCCTTGCAACGGTTCCAGTGTCAAATGCATCTGCTGAGAGGTCATTCTTGCCGTTGCGGCGCCTTAAAACATATTTACGCGCAACCATGAATGAAAACCGCCTCCTTGGTCTTGCCCTTATGCACATTCACAGGCATATTTCTATTGATATTGAGAACGTAAACACTAGATTTGCAAAAAAAGGTGGTAAGAAGAGATTAGAGTTTACTATTTAAAAACTTATAATGTACCTACATACTTACTTCAAATTAAATTTTTTTTTATCTATACCGTGATCTATACCCATGTGTTTTTTTTAAATTCTTTTTTTAAGATTGACGAACAGATCATTCATTATTCAAATGCAAGTATTATATGAATAAGAGTTTATCAAATTCTTTACTTGGAACAAATTTTCTGGAAGATAGGTAAAATCCTACAAAAATTGCCGCCCCCTAAACGAAATCCTGGATCCGCGCCTGGTTCTAGATCAGTGGTTCCCAACTTTTTCAATACTGTTACCCCTGTGACCTGTTAGGAAAATTGAAATTACCCCACTACCCCCACCCCCTTAAATATTATTATTAATACAAACCATACAAGCAAATATAAATATCTTTACTTTTACCTCCGCGGGGGTAATTACCCCCAGGTTGGGAACCACTGTTCTAGATCAACAATTCTACTGCTACGGTAGCCTCACTTTATTTTTTGAATAAGTGTTGTGGAAAGATATCTATCTTTTGATAGTTCTTGCAATCAAAAATCTACTTATATTTATATTTTTGAAAATTTTGATAGATTAAGTATAATAGTTCAGAATTTAAGAGGAGGTTAAGCCTCCCTTGCCTCCTCTAACGAGCCGCCGCTACGTAACATGCTGGAATTCATAAAGTTCCATGATTATAAGAGAGTCGCAAAAACATATGTAGATGAGTAAAGGAAGCTCATGGATTTCTAAAATACATCAATAGTATTCCTCAGATTTCCATTTCTTTACCAGAGTTCCCACTGAATTTTCTAGAAAAATTTCCTGGACTTTTCCAGGTTTTCCCTGACCAAAAATTTAAATTTTCCCTGACTTTTTGATAAGTCGGAAGATATTCTGCACTTAAATGACATAAAATACAAATAATGAAATTATTGCTGTTTTTTTTGAAATATCAAAATTTCTTAAAAAATCTTTCAATTCCCAAAAGAGAGATATTTGATAAAAATTAATTAATATATTAAATAAAATGGATGTGGTTAGCTCAAAAGGAAGTGAAGTTGGAATGGATCGGAAAAGGAGAATAATTCGGATTGGTAACAGATAAAAGTTTAAGATTTGCTTATGTGCTTTGTATATAATAGAAATTTAGGCCGTCTTCTACGTTGGTGGAAGTATTCCGCGCTTCAGCATCGTGCAGATTGACGATATTTTGAGTATTAAGCAGCAATAACGGATATGTTGGTAGATATACAAAGCTCTTATTATTCTACATATTAAAGTTTTCCAAGTTTGTCCTTTACATTACCAAGAAAATTAAAAAAAAAATTGTACGTGGCTTTTTTTTCTCACGATTTTTGATTACAACAACTCAATAAAAGTAATGAATTATTTACTCCGCTGTTTTACTTCAGTTTTTTAAGTTATTTCTATTGTTTGTATTATTTAAATTTATTTCCTAAAAATAGCTTTCTAGTGATTGAAGATATACTACACTGCTATGTATTTTTTAAACTTAGGAATATATTACTATGCATTTAATACTGTTTAAATTACTACAATAGGTACTAACTGTCGATAAACCTTGAGATGTAGAGATACCCTTTAATTCTAATTTATTTTTTTTACATAAGTTTAATTTTTTAAATGTATTTCATTGTTAACTTAAACAATTAAGGTTATATGTTTTTATGTACCTACTTATATTATGATCATGTGATTTGTCTTTGATGTAATACCTTCGATCTCGCAAGTCTTTCAGATGTACAATGAATATCAGGTACTAATGTAGTTATTATTATACTACCATAACATATTAAAACCATGTGGTTATTACCACATGAATGATGACCAAACTGTGGCTAAAACATAATATTATCAATGTCCGAGTTGGTTGAACTGTTGAAATATACCTACTAAAAATTTTTTATTTAGTGCAAACAATTTTTTTGGAAAAAAAAAGATTTTTGATTTTTTCTTTCAAGAATTAACCAGTTATTTTATCAGCGGAATGTTTATTATACCAATATGAAAACATGCAAAAGATGAATAAGTATGATAAAATAACAAACATAAAAAAAGTTAGAATAAACATTTCTTTTAATGTTTATTGGCAATCGTATCAAATAGATTAGTTCAATGCCAAAGGTAAAACTATTTTACAACTGTAGGAATACGCTTTTTCTTAAAATCACAATTCGTTATAAATATTTTGCGTTTTCCATATTTCCTTAAAAACCGGCGTGTTCAAAACAGAAGTCCAAAGAATAGCAGGTTAAGGGCACAAGCAAAGAATTGAAAGAAGAATAATTTAGCTTTAAATATAATAACTTTTACCAACCAAAATTCGTATTCGTTTTGCAATTTCCTTGCTTTAAAGGCAGTTGGCGGATTTACCAGCAGGCTAAGTAGGCTGGAGCCTAGGGCGGCAAATTTAGGGCAAAATAATTTGAAGTTATACTTTTAATGCCGCAGTAGAGTGAATTCAAAATACATGTAAGAGAAGTAATATGTAATTTATGTCAAAGTGAGAGGTAATATTTTTTACCTGAATTTAAACAGAATTTACAAAATGTTTATCCAAGCTTGGATATAACAGTTCGAATAGCTGCATGTACACCAGTAACAAATTGTTCGGGTGAGATAAGCTTTCTTTGCATGCTTAAAACAAGTAAAACATTATCTAAGATCTACCTAAAGCATACCTTACCCCACTTTATTAGCAGTGGCGTAGCTAGATGGAAGAGGGCTCCGGGGTAGAGAATACACTAAAGCAATAAACTCCTCATTTGATGAAAATCTTTGTCCTCCAAGCGCAACTTCTAGCTTAGGGAACAAAAAAAGTCGCTTGGGGCTAGATCTGGTGAGTATGGAGGGTGGTCAAGCAGTTCATTCATGGATTTTAGCCATAGTAACTTTGGAAGTGTGAGGCGGCGCATTACCTTGGCGAAACAAAATTTTTTTTCTTCAGATATGGCCGTTTTTCCAATATTTCTGTCTTCAGCTTGTCAAGTAATGTTGCGTGGTATGCTCCAGTAATATTTGTTCCCTTTGAAGATAATCAATGTAGATAACCCCATGATTATCCCAAAAAACAGTCGGCATCACTTTCCCAGCCAAAGGAAAAGTGTTTGCATTTTCCGATTCCCGAACCGATTCCCCCTTCGCAGTCCACTGTTTTGATTAAATTTTTGTTTCTGGAGTATAATGGTGTATCCAAGTTTCATCCACATTAATTAATCGGCGCCAAAACTCTGATTTATTGGGCCTAAACTGCACCAACAGAGCGGTAGAAATGTTCATTCGAACATGTTTTTGGTCCAAAGTGAGTAAACGCGGCATCCAACGCGCAGACAGTTTTCTCATACCTAAATCGATGTATAAAATGTGACAAACACGATCTTTGAAAATATTCAAAGCCTCTGCTATCTCTCTAACTTTAATTCGCCGATTTTCTAGCACCATTTGATGAACTTGAGCGATTTTGTCGTCAGTGGTTGCAGATTTTGGACGTCCCAAACATTCATCGTCTCCCAAGCTGGTACGGCCAAGTTTAAATTCAGCTGCCCAACATTTCACAGTGGTAAACGATGGTTCAGAATCTCCGTACACAGTGTCCAACTCGTCTTTGATTTTCGTAGGCGCACCAAATATTTAATAACAGCTCGATACTCGATTTTATCCGTTTTCACAAAAACACTCGTATCAACTCACTCAAGCGATTGTCAAACAAAAACTACCAGTCCAAAATGGCGGAAATTTTGGTGAGTACTTGTCAAAGGATGCGCAAACATATTCCCTAGCTTTTGTTGCCAAGTGCTGCCATCTTCATGTTGAGGTCGGAAACTTTTCAAACCACCCTCGTTTCTTTCCTGTTTTAAAATCGGTGGTCAAATAGTTAGTATTGACCGAGTCCCGGGGGCTCTCTGAGCTCGGAGACCCCGGGTCACTGTCCCGGTTTGCTACGCCACTGCTTTATTATTAGTACATACATGATTGAACTTTTATTAGCTCAGAAATATACTGAAAAATCTATTTTTTGTGCAATCTTAACTAAATCGTTGAATTATAAAAATAATCTAGGAACTGACACTTGTAGAGGTCGGTAGGAGCGGCAAAATTTAAATAGCCTACTGGCGGCAAATGTGTAAATCCGTCACTGTTTAAAGGGTCATATTATTCATTTTGATATGATTAATTATTATAATTTATAGTCTGTTGGGGCAAATAAAAAATTGCAACAAATAAAATAATTATATTCATTACTGAGAGGACTTTGACTGTATATATCTTAGTAGTAATAATTACCAGTGATAATGATGGTCAGCTGTGTTTAATTATCATTATCGATTTAATTTTTATGCAGATGAATAATTCACTAATTACCATGTGTAACTACTAGTTTTAATTGCACTTTGTATCAGGAGTTATAAAAATTATAACTCCTAATCGAATATAAAGCAGGGTTACTCACTCCTTAACAGGACCGTATTTGTTTTATAAAAATATAGTGCATATTTATGCTTTTTTCCTAACAGTTCACAAAAAATATAAAATGCTATCTACAATTAAAATTATAAAATATTTGGAGTAAAGTGGAATGAAAGAGAAATAAGAGGAATGCAGAAATATTGTTGAGTATTCCATTAAATGAGAGAATTAATGTTCATATTTTTGCTAAAGAGGAATCCTCCGGTCAGGGTCGGATAAACCACGGGTGCAATGGAGCCGCCGCCGCACCCAGCACCAAATATAAATAAATATATATATATGATATTATATTAGTAATTAAATGCACAATTTACCTAATCTGCACCCGGCGCTGAAATAGTTTGAACCGACCCTGCCTCCGGTTTATATTTATATCAGTAAATCGCATCAATTTTCATGTGAAATGCTTAATTTTATTCAAAAAAATAATTAGTACTCTTGTAAGTTCCTTGTTAAAGCCTCATTTCAGGCTATATATAATACATATTATTAATATTTTTTATACTTCATAGGAATCTTTGCATTATTCTATGAATATTTTTTTTGGTGCTTTGCGATAGTAAAGCATTAAACTTCTTACCTTACATTTGAATTTTGAAAAAATGCTTTTCTGAAAGGAAACCCATAGCTAAAATCTGTTGTCACGCGCAAGAAAATAATATAAAAAAGGAATAGCGGGATATTGGAACGCTTAATAATCCAACTGAATTGTGTCGGTCGACGTTTCGGCTTATTTACTAAATGCCATCCTCAGAACTAAAAAAAAAGACAATATGTTAAACAAAAACGGTTACAAGTATGATCTCACACCAACCAAACAATTCGTGATCGAATTAGTTTTAGCGCGATAACATTTTCTTCGGAAGAGGGAAAACACAATCTGTCGAGTAACACATCCAACCACGTCAAGTTTAAAAATATAAAAGTTATACAATATAAAATCCATAAACTAATAACTAATTAAAATCGAGTGTAAACCGTACATCTAATAACAAGATTATCTCAAACAAATGAGCGAGACTTCTCAGGAGCGAGTTTAATTACTGGGTAATTCTGTTGTTGAGAAATAAAGCAACTCAAATGCTTTAAAAAAATAATAAATGGTTTTATTCAAAATACACCTTATATGACAATTTGATATGCAACAGGTTTATCTGGTGTCCGGTGTTGTATCTCAGAAATCAGAATTGTATTATATATTATTTTAAAGGCTGTAGCAGGGTAAGCATGGGAAAATGGCCTTTACACCGATTTGTACATTGCAAATATTTGCAGTTTTTGTCGAAGGGATATTATTACAGCAATATTTGTATTAATAAAATACAATTTCACCAACGTGCTAGTGTGAACTTTTGTAAATATCAATGTGTTTTATTTTTTAATTTTAAAATTAATATGTTATATGGGCGTATATAAGGAATATTTGACAAAAATTTGGTGATTGTTGTAAGCGCAAAATTTAATTTTTTTATATTACACTGAATCATTATTTGTCTTTTATACCTTGACAACGAGATATATTAAATAGACTATAACGCCCTAGGGCCTTTAAAGCACTAATTGAAAAATTAAAAATTAAAAAAAAAATTAAATTTAGCAATCATCAAATTCAAAATTTATAAAATTTTTAAATATTGACAAATTCAAATGCAGTGAAATATAAAACGTTGTATGCATCACGAGCATTATTTGATGTTTATGCTCTCGAGCAACTTAAAAACTCTCGGGCCTGGCGGCCCTCGCCCTTTTAAATTGATTGCCCTCGACATAAACATCGTCATAATGCCCTAGATACATAAATAACTATTAATTTTTGAAAACTTTTTTCCCGTTTTTTCCACATTTTACGTAGAGCTAAAACCACAAAAAAATTACCACTTATATAGATCTTTAGTACCTCTATAACATATTCGAATATCATTCCATTTGCAATAATACTTTCTGAGAAAATAATTCTTTACTAAATTAGGAAAATAATTTTTTCTAAGAAACTGTCAACATTTAGGATATAATATTTTAGAAAATGTAATAGTGGTTCAAGAGGAACCTCTAAAAAAAAATGAGCCGAATCAGTGTAAAGGCCATTTACCCATGCTTACCTGGCTATAGCCTTTAGTGAGCTAAATTTCGATTTCAGTTGATACTTATGTGTAGTACTGTAAGTAGATTCTAATAACATGTGTAAAAATAAAGTTTTGAAGTCCAATAAATTTGTTATTCAAAATTTGTCTATTATTTGATATCACGAACCTTAGTTTTTTATTTGCTGATACCGTCGCTAACATTCAGAGAGTTGTCCTCGAACAGTCTCATGGCAGCTGTAGTCCTGCAAAGTACCTTCTGTATTCGGCTACACGTGTAGCCTAATCAAGTTAATCAAATTCCAGACTTTTTTTTTCAGCATCAAATGCTTCCAAAAGACCACAAGATTCACTTTCTTCTAGAGTGAATCAATTTAAAAATCGCAAATTAATTTGCACATCGCAAATTTTTCACTCGCTAATCTCGACCAGTTCATCGAGTTCTGTCTAACATTTCAAAAAAAAAAATCACCCCGATAAGTTTTCCAGTACTGGCACTAACAAATTCTTAATACTAATTTTCTTTTCGATGAACAGTACCCATGTGTTTTAAGTTTTTGTGTTTATTCTGTTTTTAAAAATACCTGTCGGTTGCATTTTAAATAAATTAAAACTGCGAATACTAGGCTTGTTATGTAAAAAAAATTACAACTAAATAATCTCGTTAATATAGCAATTTCAAATTACCTGTTTAAAGTCAGAAACAAAAAGGTGGGGTCACCTGTAACAATATTATCATTTGCATTGTGTGTACTTATTGAAAAATTTCGTTTGAGGTAAATAATGCAATCTTATAAAAACTACATCAAAATTATATTCACAGCATTAAATATATAAACAATTTTTCGTTTTTAAATTCACTATATAAATAATTTCGGATTAAAATAATGATCGCATCTTGTCAAATATGTACCAATAATATTATCTTGTTCATCAAAGATTAATCATTATTTGTCATTACAATGTTGATATTCCATATATTTAATTACGTATACAAATATAATCAAGGGGAACCAAAAGGCTTTGGCTATGCCCCTTCCTGAGGCCTCAGTTTCAATTCTGTAAACTCTCGGCTAATAATAAATACAAAATTTCTCTTGTATTTACATACAACTAAACAAGGTGGAATTCAGAAGAACGCAGTTCTTAGGCTCCTATACAGTTACCCTTCTGATTTAGCGGATAATAACGAGATGAGATTCTCATTTTGCACATTTTCAGTTTTGATCAGGTAATCCGGTTTTAATGTTTCTGGTTAAGTTATTATAAGTTTGAATTATGTGGATGGACAGATGAGCATGGAGCCAGATCATAAGGTTTCTCGTTATACTGCATATAGAAGCCTAAAAATCAAATAGAAACGCAAAATTAATAAAATGATTTAATTTACTAACAGATTAAAATTGTTTTAAGATTGCTCTAATTACGTCCATTGTTTGGTCATCTTCGAGTACAATATCGAATGTGTCCATAAAAACAGGTAAATTCTTAGGTATCTAAAACAGTACGTGAAATAAAACAAGAATAAAATAAAACGGTCAACAGAAACATACATCTCCATATAAAAATCCGATCTTTAAAACTGCATTAGCATGACGAACACCGTCGGCCATTCCGGAATCTCCAAGGGAATCGCCCATAAGTATAACATTGTCACGATTTTCAATTAATTCATGATACTCCGTTCCTTCTAAGGCCAACTCATTTTTATTTAAAAGATGAATTGTTGCACTTTGGAAACCTTGAATGACACCGTCACAGTCATATTTCAAAAAATTAGATATTACCTGATAAAAGAAGTCTTAAAGTTTTTAAAATAAATTAGAAAGCCAAACAAAATTACCTTAACGTTTGAAAATAAAACATTAAAATTTTTTAAAACGGCCACAACAGTGTCTCCTAATCCTGCCGAAAACACTAAGACTGGAACTTCTGCTTTATATAAGTCTTGCAATAACTGCTCTGTACCATCCCTTCAAATTTCATGTATATTACTTCTGTCTTTAAGTTATGAAGCATGTATTACGTACCTAAGTAAAGGCCCAAGCTTTGCAGCAGTTTCGAGAATTTCTTGTTCAGAAACCACCAATCCTCTAAAACAATCAGAAATACATTAGTAACATTTTGGGGTTTAAAATTACTGAAATTAAACACGTGCGGTCTTAGCATGTAAAGTTCTCGTCTTTGAACTAGGAATTTTTTATTAAATTAATTTAAACACCACCAATGCTGCATTATATTTCATATCATATCAGAAATATTATCTCATAATAGCAAACTGATAACGCAGTTATGCATTTTATTTACTTGGCACATCTAAATATAGTTACACGCTTTACAGAAAATCTAAGCAGCCATTTTTTGAATTGCCAACAAATCACCTCAAGCATTCCACAAAATGCAAACTTAAAACGATTAGGAAACTAAAATAATTAGTACGTGCCTTAATGCATCTTGAGTCAGACTCCACCATTCTTCCATTAGTTTTCTTTTTTCAGCATCTGGTATACTAACATCAACTTCAAATGGATAATATTTTTTAAATAAAAAGCTTTCGGTTTTCAAGAAGTCCTTTGTTACAGAAGGACAATGACTGAAAATACCTACAATTGAATAAACAGATTTCTTAGTAACAGTTTTACTATGGAAATGTGCATCATACCAAAGCTGCTAATGTGAGTTTTACCATCTTCATGTTGTTTAGTTATGGTTCTGTCAAAGTCGGACACAACTTGTAATCGTTTCGTTCCACCTTCAATGATACTTTTCAAAATGCTATTTACTTTATCTTTATCCTTAATGTGTACATTTGGATTGTTTAATTCCTTAATTGTAGATATAAAATTGACACCAGTTGACATTTTCTTTATTTTATAAAAACCTACAAAAATTTGTCAAAATACAGAATTCTTTTGAACACTGTCCACTCTTTTTTAATTACATAAATGTACAACACCACATGAAGATTTTAGTAACACAATGACGAAATGGTTTAGATGAATAAACGTGGAATTTAGTGTACACAGCAGGTTATGAAACACTACCACTCAAGTCCAAGTCCTTCAAAAGTGGCTGAGTGTCAATCGAAAATTGCGCTATAACCAAAAAGAAATTTTCTGTTTAAAACCGCAGTACCGTACTTTGTATAATAGATGGCTCCCTAACCTTCTTTTCAGATTTAAATAAAATTCAAATTTTGAAAATATAAAAAACCTTAAATTATTTTGCAAAATAATAATTAATTATTAATTAAGTAAATAATAAAAAATATAAAAACTTCTACAGAAAAGTTTTTGAAGTTGTTAAGCTTATGTTAAACATAGGCGTCCATAAAATATTTTTCGGGAGGAGTGGGGGGGGGACAAACTTATTTTTTTAAAATACACAATTAAATAAATATAATAAAATTTTAAAATTTTGATTAACCCCAAAGGAATAAAGCCAAAATAGGTACGTAGAACACACGACTTCACTTTAAATTTCTTAATTTTGGAAATTAAAAAGGTGAAAATGTGTTCATTTTTTATAGTTTTCAAGTTTTCACAAAAAAAAGTTTTTATTTTAATTTTGGGGGTTTTCAAAATGTAGAAAAATATTATTTTAAAAGTTGAGAATTAAAATAGACACATAAAACAATAAAACGAAGGTAAAACCATTGTGTGGGTAGTACCTACTTTGTTACCTTGCATAATTATATTGAACAAATATTCGACTTTAATTATTCTTAACCTGATAAAATTATTTATACAGCGACGCGACGGTTCGTATTTTGCTATAATTTTGAAGCGCCCACTAAAACTGCTTCCAGGACTGGTAGGTAGTATATTAAGAATGCGTGAATAATTTTTTTTAAAGCTAAAGTAAGATATACAAACAAATAAAATTTTTGTCTGAAACAAAAAAGAATTGACTTTTTTATTGCACTTTTAAAATCTTTGGTTAATTCAGTGAACCTTCTTTTTTATTGTTTTTGACAGAAAATGTTGGTTTCACCAAAAGTATTTTAAAGATAAAAGTTCTCGCAATCTTGCTAGTATAAATTTCAAAAGGCGGTTTTAGGCAAAATTTCATGGTGAGAGCAAATATGACAAAATGTGTGTTTTGCTGCCCCCCCTGGCTCTTGCCTTAAATCTTAAAATTTAATTTTAATTAATTTAAATTTCGTGGAAAAAAGTTATTACTGAGTTCGCGAAGGAACCACGGAATTTGAAATTTGTCTTTTCTGCGAAAGAAGAACATTAAAAGTATTTAGTGTTGACTTTTTTTATAATAAAATTTTTTTATTTTGCCCCTCCCTGAAAAAGATCTTATGGACGCTCATGGTGTTGACCGTTTTTTTTTTGTTTTTTATTTCTTTTATGGTAAGAAATAAGATCGTTTATGTTTGTCTGAGAAAGAGGAGAGAGCAAATAAATACAATCTGATAAGAATTTACGTATATTTTTCAAATTTTGTTGGTTTTTGATGGATCACGAGGAAGGTAATTACCCCGTTACGCTCCTTTGAGACGAGAAGAATTACTTATTTCAATTTTTGTTTTACGTTACGGGTTGTTCATAAAGAACCTCCAAATGTGACATAACGCCATAAGCGCAACTAATATTTTGGGGATGTTACAAAAAATCAGAATCTCTCTTTTAGCTCCTTACAGTTTGTTTTTTAACGTTTTCACCACCGGTGTAGCCGGGAATTTTAACCCCCTTTTATTTTACCCCCGGGGGTAAAAATTCCCTAGTGAAATTTTACCTCCCCGGTAAAAATTCCTTAGTGAAATTTTACCCCCTTAAGAAATTTTATAGGTAAATAAGAATTTTTATATCTGTTTATGTATCAAATTCCATAATATTTTACCGCGAAGTGCTAAAATATCTTCCTCAGATATTGGAAGAATTAAATAGGATAATTTGAAAGTTTAACACAAGATTTATTTAAAACTTACATTTTTTATACACTTTTTTTTACCGAAACTACTACTTCAAAATTCATTCATCTTCGGCACTTTTTCTTGAGATCCGTTGTCGTAGTAATGTTTTAAATTACTGATAGGATACTCATTTTTCAAAGATTTTCCCACTTTCGACCGTAAAATGCAGTTGCCATTGCTCAGAATTTTCTCTATGGCATACGGTCCTGTATAGGGTGCTTTTGTCCAACCACCTTTGCAATCATTTCGTCTGCAATTTCGTACCAGTAGTGATTCTCCAACTTTAAATTTCACTGCATTTGCACGACGCTCATCATAAGAAGTTTTTTGCTTTTCTCGACTTTCCTTTATATTTTCAGCGGTCTTCTGAAATACACACTTTTTAATTGCTTCCCTGACCAGGGCATGGTGGCGTGTGAAAACTACATCATACATCTTTCCAAACAATACCACCCAACCGCCCTGGGACCCCCATTCCTCCACTGCAATTTTTTAAAATGTGAGAAGTTCCCCCGCCCCACCCTGTATTACTATTACTTTTACCATTGTTTATATACCACGTAATTTTGGTAAATATTAATTTTTTAAATTTTGATTTCAACAAACTTTTTTTATACAGTGGCTACTTGCTGTTTGAAATTAGAGGACACGTGCCCGTGCGCTCTTTAGAGTAAGCCGCGTTTGATAAATCATACCAGTGGCGTATTCAGGGCCGCCCCCCCGAAATTTTCTTTGTATTGTAATTTTCTAACTTTCTATTAAGCGTTTGACCTGGAAAAGTTGAAAAATTTTCGTCTGCGGCGCTATTACAAGACTCGCTTCGCTCGTGCCCCCCCCCCCCGAACTAAGTTTCTCGCTACACCACTGAATCATACAACACAAAAGCATCAACGCTAAGACCCAGTTTTTCAATCGTAAGTTAACCTAAATTCAATGAAAATAAATTTCAAGTAGATTTTGTGGATATTAGTGTGTATTTGTAAAATGCAAGATTTAACAGAACTAAACGACCTTGTTTTAACGATTTGTTTAGTTCTGTTAAATCTTGCTAAATTCAATGGTTAACTTAGATTTCTGACCAATCAGGTAGTCATAAACGTAGGTTTACCCTTGAATTTGGGTTAACTAACCGTTGAAAAACTGGGTCTAAGGACCCTTTGATAAAATAAGTTCTCAAAAAAGGAGCAATACCGGTGTGATGTGAAAGGGGGGGTCGGAGGAAACGTAAAGCGATGTTTGAAACGGAGAATTTTTTATATGGAATGCATAAACTACAGGTTTCGTAAGTGGAACAAATCCCCGTTTCCCCTGACTTCAAAAGAATTTTTTTACAGTCAGAGGTTTTTAAAATTTTTAATTTTTACTTAAATTTTGATTTCAATAAACTTTTTTATTTTAAATTTTATTTAAATTTTAAACTACTTGCTGTTTCAGATTGAAGGACACGTGCCCTTGCGCTTTTTAGAGTATGCCGTTTGCAAAAAGAGGGAAGGGAGCAATACCGACGTGATGATTTCACAGACAATGGGGGGTCGGAGGAATTTTGAATTCAAAATTTAAAATACTTTTTATCTTAATATTTATTTCAAACTTGAAATTATTCGACATAACAAATGTTTCACTCTTTGCAAGAAATAGTTTCAATTCTATTTAAATAGACAAACAATGACTATAGTCATCATGTACCTGGTCAACTACCTGCCTCTAATCTAGTGGACCTTCGAACCAACTCTTGCGCCCTTCATTATACTACCACATTCTACTTTATAAGTGTACCACTAAATTGTGAGGACAGCACTATACAGACTTATTGCAGCCATGCGCAAAGGTACGGTTGTCCAACTAGATATATATAAACAATGCTTTTACTATTTAAATAATAAATTATCCTATTTTAATTATTTTTATTCTTCCAAAATCTGAGGAAGACATTTTAGCATCTCAGAATAAAATATAATCGAATTTGATACATAAACACTAATAAAAATTCTGATTTACCTATAAAATTTCTTAAGGGGGTAAAAATTCACTGAGGTTATTTTGAACTTTTTTACCCCCCGGTAAAAATTCTCTAGGGAAATTTTACCTCCAGTAAAAAATGATTCGGGGGTAAAATTTCCCTAGGGAATTTTTACCGGGGGGTAAAATTTCCCTAGGGAATTTTTACCAGGGAGTAAAATTTCACTAGGGAATTTTTACCGGGGGGTAAAATTTCACTAGGGAATTTTTACCGGGGGGTAAAATTTCACTGGGGTAAATATTCCCGGTTACACCGGCACTGACTTTAGTCAATTTATTTTGGGGACTAATTATGATTTTGGAACTCTAGTTGAGTCTATGATGTCCGCATCAAAATCAAATTTTAAAAACGATTTTAGAGAAATAAAAAGAATATTTGAATTTGCGATCATCAGGTGTATCTGGGGGAGCGGGGGGACACATTAACTGTGTCATTTGTCATTAACTGTTACAACAGAAAGTAGACCAAAATGAAAAAAATACAATAATAATAATAAAGATTTAATAATTTTATAATTTAATAATTTCAAAAAACTTTAAAAATACTTTAATAATTAAAGATCGGATTTCGATCGGAAACAAAAAACTCAGTGGGTGACATTTAAAGCGTTCTACACACCGGTATTGCAGGCACACAACTATTTTGAGATAGTGCCACTTTCACGTGCCCAAAGCCCGGAAAATATTGATTTTTTAGTAAAAATTGATCACTGCTTTTTCAAAGAGCTTGAAGTAATCTAAAAACTAAATTCAAACATTTCGTGTTTAAAATCAACGGTTTTTGAGTTATGATTAAAAGTAAGTAATAAAATGTTGAAAAATTGGAGCTTTTTTTTATTTTGTTTTTATTTAAAAACCTTGTATCTTTTAAACAAAACATTTTATAAAAATTCTGCTGACCCATTTCGGATAGAAAATTTTACGGACTACAACTTCTGTCCAGTAAAAATTTTTGAAAAACCAACCTCTTTCACAGATAATCAGAAAATGGTTGGTTTGGTTTATTGCAGGATTATGAAAAAAAATAAAATAAAGAAAATCTCGAATTGTTCAACATTTTTTTACTTACTTTAATTTATAACTCGAAAGCCGTTGATTTTAGACAATAAAAGATTTGAATCTAGTTTGTAGATTATTTCACGCTCTTTAAAAAAGCACTAATCAATTTATACCGAAAAATCAATATTTTCTGGGCCATTGCCACGTGAAAGTGAAAATTAAAAAAAATGCTTTAAAGAGGCCTAACTCTCGAGGCTCTGAATTTAGAAATACATTTTTATTCATAGAAACGTGTAAGTGTGTTTTAGAGGACACCCTGTATAATTAGGATTAAGAAATAACTTTTTGGTTGGTAAAACCGTAAGGTTTTACCTTACATGTACCTTACGGTAAAATTAGATACTTATTATCACGGATTTAATAATAGTTATTATTATTAAATCCGTGCTTATTATAGATATATTTAGTTACTCGACTCTCTTTGTTTAAAATATTTGTATTGTGTTTAAATCTTGGTAATTCAGAAAATTTTTAAAATGTCAAAAATTCAAACATGTAGTGATTGTGGTGGAACCGATATCGAATGTGATCCAAGTCGAGGAGATACAGTTTGTACAAATTGCGGTACAGTGCTAGAAGATTACGGCATTACAGCTGAAGTGCAATTTGAAGAAAATTCTCGAGGAGGTTGTAATGTGGTGGGTCAGTTTGTATCAGCCGAATCGCGTGGTGCCGCGAATGGTTTCGGTGGTTTTGGTTCAAGGTTGGATTCAAGGCAAATTACGCTGAAGAAGGCTAAAAGTGGAATCGAATTGTTATGTAATCAATTAAAATTAACAAGTAATCACGTAAATAGTTCTTTAAGCTATTATAAAATGGCTTTAGACAAAAACTTGACACGTGGTAGGCGGAACGTACTTGTTCAAGCAGCATGTGTATACCTAAATTGCCGAGTTTTAGGGTTACCGCATTTGTTAATCGATATCAGCGATGTTTTACAAATTTGCTGTTACGAACTGGGAAAAACATTTTTGTATATATCCCAAGGTTTATGTCTTGATGGTGGGCTCCCGTTGGTCGATCCTTGCTTGTATATAATGCGTTACGCAACTAAATTGGAATTTGGAAATAAAATAAACGAAGTTGTACATACGGCGACCCGACTGGTCGAAAGAATGAAAAAAGATTCCATACATTGCGGCAGACGACCATCTGGCCTGTGCGGAGCAGCGCTTCTAATGGCCGCCAGATTTCACGATTTCAATCGGACTACAGACGACATCGTTAAAATTGTGAGAGTTCACGAATCGACTCTACGAAAACGGTTAAAGGAATTTGGCGAAACTCCTACCAGTTCGTTAACTATCGAAGAATTTTCGAATGTAAATTTGGAAGAAGGAGACGAACAAGATCCCCCATCCTTCAAAGCCGCTCGTAGAAAGGAGGAATTTGAAAGATTACAAGAACTTTTCCACTCAGGAGAAGAAGCACTGATCACGCTGCAAGAGGTAATTGAAGCACAGCTAGATTTAAGTACTACTCAAAAGCGAAAGAGAACTACTAAAAAGAAAGTTGTCGACGATGAAGTTAGAAATCAATCTGACTTTATCGATGCTTCAACTTGTGAAACTATTCAAGGATTATTGGAAAACGACGATCTTGAAGGCTCTGGTTGTTTAAATAAAAATGTTGATTTTGAACTCGGCCCAAATATTCAGAGTATGGGTTTGGCATGTTCGTTAAACGATGAAGATAGCACACCACTGAACACAGTCATCACAGATTACGATACGAACTTTGACGACCTCGACGACGAGGAATTAGATGCATATATTATGGATGAAGACGAAGCTGAAGAAAAGAAATCACTCTGGTTGGAGTTAAACGCCGACTATTTGAAAGAACAAAAGTTAAGGGAAGAAAAGTTAAAAGAAAAAATGCAATCTGAGAAACCGGAAAAGAAAAAACGAAAGTATACTGCTAGGAAAAGTCAATCGTGTGGTCCTGCGGTTTCCGCAGCGGAAGGTATCAAGCAATTGTTACAAAGAAAAACGTTTTCTTCAAAGCGAGTTAATCATGAAATTTTGGGAAAATTGCAAATTTCAACAGTACCAATCAGTGATGATAGTATCTTTGATGTTATTAAAGCCAAAGTACCGAGCTTACCATCTCAAAGTCAATCGGTAACATTTGTAGCGGACGTTAATAAAAATAAAATTATAGAAGAAAATGACCATAAAGGAATGAACAAAATAGAATTGTTAGAGGCGGATAATAAGATCGAAGAAAAATACGAAAACTTTGAAGATGATTATGAGGACGATGAATAGTGTAATGATGATTACAACGAAGAGGAAGAATTTGGTATAGAAGAATATTGAAACTTTAACTGAGAAATGGAATTTTTATAAAAAAATAAATAAATTATTACTTACTGTTTTTTTTTAATTTTGATTTTTAAAAAATTTGTTACAATTATCGCATTTTCAAGTAAATTAAAAAGTTACTGTAGAAATATTAATAAGACTTGTCCACTTAAGATTTGATAAACTTCGAATTCTAATTATTTAGATTATACTGCACGAATAAAATAATAATATGGCATAAAAAGTTTGAGGAAGGTTTGGTAAAAAATGTAAAAGGTTAGTTTAATAAGATATAAGTAAATAAATAAGTAAAAGCTAAGAGAAACCACGCAGAAATGCGCAACAATCCTCCGTGGGAGTGGAAAGGTATTAAACATGTGTATACATGCCAATGCATAGGGTCTTAGGTTAAGATAGGAAACTTGCACTTTCTATCAAACGTGTAAGCCGTAATCCGAAAAGCTTTAAAATGCATTTGCCACTTCACAATCTTAAAAGTACTTTTTCTATATATAAAATAGCTCAAGTTAAACTTGTGTTTAGTAAACCTTAAGAGCAGAAAAAAAATTGATCGAATATATTAGGTTAGCTCGATGGATAAATTATAGTAGATTGGATAAAATTCAAAGTAAGATGTCGACTAAAAATTCAAAAGATTCAGTCATATTTTGTGCTCCGTTGGTCTCGAAAACTACGTTTGAGTGTCAGGCAGGACGTCCCCAAATGACTGCCGAAGAAATGAAGTGTAAAAGATGGGCCGCCGGGCGCATACATTTACAGTCTAAAGAGTTTACAACGCAAATAGGAAACAAATGTATCAATTTAAGGCTCGTTTCCATTTTACGATATAAATACGACCGTTTTAACGAGTTTAGTTAGGAATTGCACAAAACAATAATAAAATTCATATAAAATAACCACAAAAAGTTACAACGTTAACTATAAATACGTATTTAAATTTTTTATTTTATTGTCATGTTGTGAATGATAATTTTAAAATAAAATTTTTTGTTATATTTTTTTGCTTTCGAGAGCAGAGGCGGACCGACCATAAAGGTTACTAAGCGACGCCTGCTTGGCCGGTACACATTACGGCCGGATGACCAGTACAACAGTAACGAGACCGGTCGTTATTTCGGAGAGTCCGGTGAAAAAAAATTCCTTTTTGGTCCCGTTCGAGAACTACTATTATTATTAATAATTTAGAATTAATTCAGACAATAAGAATAACCATAATAATCTCAGGTTTAATAATAGTGAAGACTCTCAGACCCACTCATCTTTGAAAACTTTGTAGCAATGATATTAAAGTAATTTTTACGAAATTCTAGCAGTCTTGTAGGCAGAAGCACAATAAATTGCCTTGACCATTTACATAAGTTAATCCTTTAATTACTCGAAGGAAATTTGTTCATTAGCCTCCGGTTTATCAATAAACTAAACTTCAAGTAATATTATGTAAAAATAAAACGGTTTAAACGCTTTTTCGTCGCATCCAAAATTAGGAAAGCACTAAAATTTTTATCAGTTTACAAGTTTACCCCCCTCTCCTACTCGGTCACTTTTAAAACAACGGGACAGCAATATAATTGGTATTTAACAATATAACTGCTTTGCAGATTTTTTGTAAATTTACTGACTAACATTTAGCTCCAATTGTAGTACATACCTACATACAAATTACTATATACCGCAGTTTAGCATTTACCAGGCCCATAGCCAGGGGGGCACCTGGGAACACGTCCCCCCTTCTAAATGTTAAAAAACAACATTATTTGTTTGCAATAATAAAAATGTCCGGAAGGGTAACCCCCAAAATTGGTAGTTTTAACAAAAGGTTTTTTACGAGTCCCCCCCCCCCCAAATTAAAATCCTTACTTTGATGGGCCTGGCATTTACACTGTTTTTAATTCATAAATTTGTGATTCAAATTAACTTCAGCGTGATTGAAAATCAGCATGCTGAACCAGTGTCCTTTTAAACTTTATGTAAACGTATCTACCTTCTGTTTAATAAACATTATTATTATTAATAATCGATATTTGTCGATAATTATCGGAGTATCAATATATATCGAAGCATCTTCGAAGTATCGGTAGTTTTTATCGAAGTATCCTTAATTATCAATATAATACGCGTTTTCTTATAAAACTGACAGTTCCTCGGAAACTGAAAACTGGATGACTGAAAAGTGTGTCTTATAATTTAGAGTTTCTGAAGTCATAAGTAGGGTAATAATCATAACTTAATATTAACTGTAATCTAACTGTAATTTAACTGTAATCTGGGGTTGGTTGGTTGTCCTGGGTTGGAGTGAGTCTTCTTTGGAGGATTACCAAGTGTGATTAGCTGATCCCTCAGCTTGCTCATCTCTAGGTCCATTTGTTGGAATTCGGATTGATCGCTTTGGTCTGTTGAGGGTTGCTTCCTCTTCAACTTTGGCTTGAATACGGTCGATGATCCTTTTGGCTGCTACCCTATCTTCTTCGGTGATAAATACCTTACCACGTGTGAGATCTCGATTTTTTGAACTTGCGCATCTTGACTTTGATGTTACTCGCTCGACGGTCGGAGTATGTGTGATGGATTGCATCTGACCGCTATCACTAAGAGTATATCTGAGCACACGTACCGGTAACAGAATACCCGTGTAGATATCGTGGTTTAATCCCTTTAAAATAATGCCAGGAATCTTTTAAGTAAAATTCTTAGATTGGAAACAAATTTTGTGCAAAGCCAAAGAGCTTTTTGATTAAGTAAACATGCATTTTTTGAAGTGCTTATGAGCAGTGATTTTCAAAATATTAAGGACAAAAATTTTTGTGACTATTCCTAACCCGTCAAGTTTAATAATTAATCATAAGAGTTTTTTGCTACTTCGCCTTTGCCTTGATCTGTATACACCTTTGGCTCTGTTCCATCAAAGTTTCGTTTTACTCGAGAACCAATATGTAAAGGAAATAAGTTGTTCAGATCTTTCTGTTTTAGAATTTCCTGCTTTACAATTTTGTTTTGTAAGTAGTTTTTTTATGTTTTGCTTATTTACAGATATATTTAGAACACATGAATTATTTTGCCATTAACCCCACTGCTTTGGAATTTGCAAAAGGGGTATCCATGAAAAAAAAACAAACATTTCATTAATTTTAAGTTCTAAACTTTTTCTGAAGTGGTTTATAAAATATTGCTATGACTTACCCTGATAAATTGAGGTCAACACACAATTCTAATTTTTAATTTAAATTATTTTAAGTTCCAAATAAGCTTTATCTTAAATATTGCAATGAAAGTGGAATTGGCACGCGTTCGTTATAATGCTCTTAAATATTTTATTTTTATTTTTAAAATTTAACTTAGTTCTGGTTTTCACAGTTTTCTTTTGCTTTTTAGAATAAATTAATATTAATTACAATTTCGTCTCCCATCAAAACTAATTATTATTGCTGAAAAAATGATATCGCAAAATTCAGATTAAAAAAAATTAAAAGATTAAAAAAATTTTCAAAAGTTATTTTCTAATTTTCTTTTGATTCAACTTTTTCAGATGATGTACTGGTACTACACTCAATTATTTTATTATATTCTTTAAGTAAAATTATCAAATGAAATTTTTGCGCACTTCAACTTTTAATTTGATAATAATTAATCAATAATGAGAAAAAGGTATTGAAAAAATCTGTGTACAAAATAAAGTTTGAAACATGCGGACGCGCAATAATTTATCATTGTGGTTGTGAAGCAGCTTCGACAACTTCACAATTACAAGCCTGTCAATTCAAAGTTTTACTCGCAAACTTAATTTGCGGACTTTAAATTGTTCCAGAAAACCTTTCAGATAGTAGACAATCGATTTCGAACTGATTAAGAAAATATTTTGCAAACTTTAATAAATTAATCGACTCGATCAATCAAAAATTGGAGTGATGAACAATTATTGCAAATTATGAGATTCCCGAAGAAAACTTTACAAATACAATTTATTAGCAAATTAATCCTTCTTGCAACGAGGGTTAAAATTGAAATTATTGTTGAATAATTTCTCTAGAGCAGATTAAATTTTGATGTATTTACATAGGTGCGAGTGTGATTATTTTACTGTCATTCAACGTTGGGTCCTTTCCGTTTTTAATTTTTATACAGGACAATTATTGTTTTAAATAACAAATCTATTTTTAGCTCTAATTGGTTTTTAAAAAATTCTCGCCACAGCGAGAATTGTTGATATATTATATAATATTTCAAATAATTAATTAATTAATGTTTTTAACACGGTTCTCGCCACGAGAAGTTTCAAGAAATTGCCTAGTCGCTAGGTACAAAATTGTATTAAGTTTTAATTTTTTGGGGGGGGGGTCATTGGTAGTCTAAATCCAGATTTTCGGGAATTTGCTGTGTCGCGGTAGCTGACATCTTCAATTTCAGGGGAATTTGTTTTTATTAATTAATTCGCTCAATTTCAGCTTCTGACAAAAATCATCAAAAATTTAGTCAGATTTGAAGGCAAAGCAAACTTGAAGGCAATAAAATTAGGTACAAGTTTGAACTTGATCATTTTTCGTCTATGATCGATCTTAAAAAATTAGGAAAAATTAAATTCAGGTTTGTTAATGATTAATTAAAAATAAACAAGAAAATAAAATATTTATTTTAATACAATTTTGTACCATTTTTCGGATTCAAGTCGAAAAATATCAATCGTAGACAGAAAACCGTCAGAATCAAAGTTGTAGAAAATTAAATTTCCCACACGTTTCATTACCACTATTGTTAGTCAAAAGTTGAAAATGAGCAAGTTATGTAATAAAAACGAATTTCCTCTAAAAGGTTGATGCGACAGAAGAAAATTCCCGAAAATCTGAATTTATAGACAGCCAATGACTAATGTCATTGTCAATGTCAATAGTCATTCAAAAGAAGTAATTATTTTTTATGTAAAAATAATAATAAGGTTTTTCTTTGTTATTACCAATTATATCCCCCAATTATATTGGATATAATTGACATAATTCGATTAAATTTGTTATTTTGAAATAGGAAATAGAAGTCAAGATCATTATTCACGTCAGCATTGATCGGTGTTCGATGTCTATTTGATGTTCCGTAGGCCAAAATGAACAATTTACCTAATTTACCTATACACTGAACTGTTTTAAACTGATTAAACTCTAAAAATCTCTTCAATAAATAAACGTTCAACGTGGATTTTATTGTCTATCTACTTTCCTTTTCTAACCAACCACCTTCACACACACTTTTTATATGACTTTCCCATTGTGGACCTTAATTGTTATCAATTGAATGACAAAATTGGATTTGTAACAATTGAGTGTATAATTTAGCATTGTCGTTTGTTATCGCTACATAGGAAAACACCTAGAGGATTATTATTAATTGGAAAATTTGTCGAAGAAGTCATAAGTTAGTTAAACAAAGGGTTGTAACACAGTGGCGTTGGGAGAAACGATGGTTTAAAGTCTATAAGGCTAGGATAAAGCGCGAGGACTTCTGAGTTGAAGGCGAAAGGTTCTGCGTCTAATTACCTCTCCAGAGATTCATTAATCACAAACTCCCGTAATTACATTCGCTAAGTTTATACATATTACAGCGAGTTTTGCCTCGAGCACCGGCGCCAAACAGACTAATAGTTATCTGATAACAAACAAAAATTTAGCGGGGTTATCATTTTCTCTAATGAACAAGGTTAAGAAGATTGTTGCTAGCTCTTGTGTTTTATTTCAAATTGCACTTTGCTTTTGTATGGCTTACTTTATTCCAATTTTACGGAACGAGAAAGTAATTTCAGCGTTTATTATTACATCGACATAAGTTTTAGTTCTAACATTTGAACTTCTAAGTGGATGTTCCGAAATTTTGAAACAACCTTAAAATATATTAGTACTTGATAATGGAAAATATTATGTAAATAATTCTAAAGCACGCAATAATTTAGTGCGTCTCGGTTTGCTTTCAAAATTTCTTACCACTTTTGCCAAGTCCTCGAGATAGCTTCAGCCGAAAATATAATATTTATATTCACTTGATGTGGGTCAATTAAATTTTACAGCACTAACAAAATTATTTAAATGTTCTTGAAGCATTTTTCTAAATCATTTACTTTTATGGATTCATAATTGGACCATGGACTCTCCGATGGAAGAAATTTCTCTCGTGTGTTTACAACAATAATAAATCTAATTATATTTTGTCTCCAGTTGAATTAATAAATGATATTTTGCTGATTTGGGAGAAATGATGTTTTTTGCAGATTAATTTGATAGAGTGGACAAAATACTATCTTTTCAATAAATTCAATAATTATGTTAGATATTATAAATTTGAGAATTAAATTATTCCTTTCCATTGCAACTCCCATTCCAATATGTCCGATATGCCAGAATAATCTCCTTAAACCAGATATGGTCTTTTTGTATTTGAAAAAATCGGATTATGTGGTGGAATCAATTCGATTGTTTTACTGGCAAAATATTACATTTTTATGCTTTTTTTGCCATTGAAAAATCAATGATATTTGAATTAAGTACACACAGTCGAGTTTTTTTGTCATATTATTTGATTTTCTATTCTCAACATTTCTTTCTCTTCTTCAATTTGAAGTATTTGATAAATAATAAACTTAGGTCACATTTTTAAAATTTTGATTTTTGAATAAACTGTACTGGGGGGTATTCGACACCTTCTAGACCCCCTGGAGTTTGATGCTGATGTTATATCAGCAGAGGCTGAGGTCTTATAGCGAAAGGTTGACCATCCTTGTAATCTTTCACAATCATCTGTAATCACTTGGTAGTTACCAGTAATCTTTGTACTCTATTGTAATACTAGTAATCCGTGTCACCATCTGCATTAAACTGTATTCTTTCGAAAGGTAATCTTTTTAGGTATACTTGTCGCTGCCCTCCCTCCAAATCCAATTTCACGGTATAACTTATGTCAAACGTTTGAGTTTCGTTTGAGCCTCAATGAGCTTCCATTTCCGTCTTTTGAGATTGTGAAAACTTTAGGGAGAAAGGCTGTAGTTATGTTGGCCTCTGCAGAAAAACTGAAAAAGACATCACTGAAAGTAGGCCTGGTGATGGGCTGCAAGGCGAAAGAAAAGCGATTTCGAGCCTTTTGCCAAAGATGTTGGTCAGACAAACACAAGTCTGACAGATGTAGTAGTTATAAGAACTTTGAAAATACCTGTATTCGCTGCGGGGAGAAGGACATAAGGCAGCAGCATGCATCAACAAAGCATCAACAAATCGAAGATCTAGGTTAGGTTGAACCTAGGTTAGGTTCAGGTTAGGTTGAACCTAAGTTATTATGAACCTAGGTTAAGAGATGACGGTTTTCAACCAACTTTATTCAGCAGTCCGATCCTGGCCGGCTCCCATTCCACCCGCTCGATCAAGGTATTCTTTGCAGCGTTCTCGACGATCTCCACATTTTTACTGCTTCTTGCATTCTTGCATTCGTATTTGCAGATAGTGAGGCTATCTTAGGGGCTCTAGCCGTGCCTGCTCTTGTGAACGTCTCTGCAGATGTTCCTACAATGTCTCGACCTTTGGTCGGAAAGACGTTCTTGGCTTTTGATGTCACTAATGTTTCCGCATCTTGTGTTGCCGAAGAAATCTGTGCAGCATCCCAGGCTGGTTCCAATCTTGCTCATTTAAATAGGGTATTCTCGGCAGTGCCATTTTGTGTTGTCTCTTGCAATCTTCAAAAGACACCACCCGGATGTTCCGGGTGGTAGTGTCAGATTTTTACTGACTAAAACCTCACTCCCCGAAGATTCCGGGAATCGCCAGTGCATTACGTCCGAACATACATACTTCAGCTTAATAGTGTGCTTCTGCCCTTTCGGGACTTTGCTTTTCTTTCTGTAAGACTAGTTCTTCTTTTGCCTTCGTTGCCAGGATATCTACCAGCATTTCTTCTATTATTTGCCATTTTTTCGGGCTATCCAGCATCTAGTCCACTATGTTGTCTGGCTGGAGTTGTATCCCCAATTTAGTTTGGGCGCTCTCCCTCTGTGGAGACCATTTTACGCAGTGGAAAACTGTATGTTCTGCATCGTCCACCATGCCGCAGTAATATCAGTGCGGTGTATCTGCTCTTCCGAATCTGTGCAAATAACTGCGGAAGCAGCCATGTCCACTCAAGGTTTGGGCGGTCTCAAAGCAGACCTCTCCATGTATTCTCTCTACCCACGGGGCTATGTTCGGTATAAGCCGATTCGTCCACCTGCCCTTGTCGGTCTCGTTCCACTGTCTTTGCCATTTTTGTCTTATAGTTGTCTTCCAATTTTCCAGAACGATTGGCGACTCCGCTTTGTATTTGGTCTCTCTTATCTCTCTTATCGGCATCAGGGAAGCCAATACCAAGGCCGCATCTGAGGATATGGTTCTGTATGCTCTGCATATCCTCAGGGCACACTTACGTTGAACTGTCTCTAAAATGTCTCTGTATGAATTTTTTTTCCATTGCTTTGACTCATATAGGAGCGGCATACAGCTTTATCAAGTCTATAACTGCGTTGAGTAGCATTCTCTTTCCTTCGCCTTGTCCTCTCATGTTAGACATGAGCTTTTGGAGTGCTTCTGTTAGTTTGATTGCTTTCAGTGCAACTTTTTTTTAGATTGTCTTTATAAGTTAGGCTGTTGTCTATATCTATTCCTAGCACTCTCACCTTCTCACCCGCCAATATCAGTTGTCTATTTATGGTGAAGCTGATTTGTCTCACTCTACGTCTTCCTGAGATCAACACTGCTTCCGTTTTTTCTGGCACCAATGCTAGTCCCCTGGCATTCCTTCAGGTACTAATGCCCGCTACCGTCTCGTTCACCAGCTCCTCCAATTCGCTCTCTGTGCCAGCCTCTGCCACTATGGAGAGGTCGTCAGCGAATCCCGTGACGTATTGGTAAGCGAAGAACTCCGTCGTACATCGTTATCCACAGCAACGGGGCAAGCACCGAACCCTGCGCAACTCCGCAAGAATATCTGGATGACTTCCTGCCGTAGATCCGCGTCTCTCTCTATGTATCTGTTGTTCAGGAATTACGCCATTATATTTAACAGGTACGTGGGTATTTTCCTGTTTACAAATTCCTGTAGAATAACGTCCAATCTTACGAAGTTGAACGCGTTTCTCACATCGAGGGTTACCGAAACTACGAGCTTCCTCGTTCTCCACGTGCCCCCCCTCACTGCTGTGATTTGTTTAACTATGCCGTCCAATGCGTCCTTTTGCCCTCCCCTTGCGGAAACCAAATTGGGTGTCTGCGAATCCCCCTGATCTGTCTATCTCCCTAAGCAGTCTACTACGCAGGAGTCTTTCGAATAACTTTTCTATATGTCGAGCAGGCAAATGGGCCTGTAGGAACTTGGTGAGTTCAGCGGTTTGTTGCCTTTTCTAAGCAGGATCAGTCCCGCTTTTTTCCAGCTCTCGGGGTAAATACCCTCCGTCAAGTGCCTGTTGAATATTTCCAAGAGGGCTTTCGGTAAAATTTCTGCCATTTCTTTTACCACCTCCGCCGGCACCCCGTCCGGTTTCGGAGCTTTATTCAGAGACATCTTCTTCAAGGATCTCTTCGTTTATGGGTTCTCAGGTATGGAAGGTTTTCCCAAGCGTTTGGTGACTATGGTGTAGGCTCTTCCCCATACGTCTCTCTTCACCTCCTCGACAAGTTTCTTCCAACATTCTTTCTGATTATCTGAGATTGCTTTGGACAACTCTTTCCTACTGCGTGTCCAGTCTGCTAAGCATTGTAATGTAGTTTCTTCTCGCCGCTACACATCGTT
The DNA here is from genome assembly GCA_947369205.1 of Cantharis rufa. Lineage (NCBI taxonomy): Eukaryota > Metazoa > Arthropoda > Insecta > Coleoptera > Cantharidae > Cantharis > Cantharis rufa. Next base: position 29,968,384 of record OX376306.1, on the reverse strand, counting down.
TCTTTGCTGCTGCCACTTCTTTCATCCACCAATAGACTTCTCTTCTCGCCCCAGTACCTCTTCTAGACATGACTAAGTTGCAGATTTCTTCCAGGGTCTTCTCCAGCCCCCGGGCGTGTATATCCCAAGTTGTCTGTGGGTTTTGTAGCACTTCTTTAAGCTTCTTGTTGTCTAGTTTTCTCCATGCCCAACCCTTGCGGGAAGGTCTGTTGATCTTTGATGATTTACTCACCTCAAAGGTTATATACTGGTGGTTGCTGGCCGATTCCTCGTCCATCACTTCTTATCCCGATATCTTGTCCATCAGCTCCTGTGATAGCGCCGTATCACGAATTCAACCTACCTGAACCGAAGCTAACCTAATCTAAACCTAATATCTTTTGTTCGCAAAAAGGAGAAAATCTTCCAAAGGCTTCCAGCTTAGGCTAGGTGATGGTGTGATATTTTTATTTACTATAATTTTCTTCACAGATGATCGGGCTTTCTATATATGAAAAGCTTCTAAAGCTTTCTCCACGAAAAATCACTGTTATTTAAACTGCATGCCTTTTGAACTGCTTTTTCCGTATATAGTTGGAAATCAAGGTATATTTGTCATCACTAGGAAGCTCGTCATCACTTTGATCTGCATCGTCGAGTCAGGTAATATTCCCACTTGGGTCTATATATGCGTTCGTTTTTTCTTTCTAATGTCTGCAATAGTCTAAACGTTTCACTTCTAGAACGTCGCGTCGGGTTGTATTGTTTCGATTAGTACGTAAAATTGTAATTAAAAAAAATAATAAAACATTTACACTGAAAAAATAATTAAAATAAAAATGTAATAAAATTACTTTTTTAAAATATGTTCCCTAAATTGATTGGTAACAAGCATAGCAATCCACTTTCAATCAATTCCTACTTCTTGTATTTTGCATAAGTTTCGAAAAAATTTTATCAAAACAAAATAGTTTTTGGGTCTTAGATAATTAGATTAAAACCACTATAGTTTACTGGCTAGTTTAAGTGCGACTCAAATCCAGGATTTAGTTTCTTATCTCGGTTAATGAACAGAACAACTGTTATCGTCGTTATTTCTCTGCAAGCAACTGCTGTGAATGAAAATTTGAGCTGCATTTGAATTATTCACGGTTACCTCAACGACTGAACGTTGATCCCTAAAATTAGATTTTATCCCGAAGTAAATTTTAACTGCAACAACCATTTTTTTTATTGCTCCGATCACGTCTTATTGTTTCAGTTTGAACGAAACGGTATAGTTCTTTCCTCACTTCATAAACTGAGTGACAATTGAATTCGAAAAATATTTAAATTTAATTTAAATATTAAAGTATACTGCACTATATTAAGACAAGCTGCGAGTTAATAACCCCACTCCATAATTTTCCGTAATTACGACGTTTCTAAAGTTTTACTTTAAGCATGATTGTAGTAAACATTGGATTTATTTTTCTTTCACATTATAAACTTAATGAAATCATTACTTTAGCTAATGAGCAGCATGTTTCATACAGCACCGTAACTTTGCTGTTTTGGAGCCCCCGCACGAAACAGATTCTACTTTAAATATTATAATAATACTAGCTGACCCGGCGAACTTCGTATCGCCTCAGAACTTGAACCATATAAATTATTTGTAAAATTCTAGAACATCGTACCGCCTCAGAATTAATATACCAAGTGACTCGGCGAACGTTCTGCCATATAAATTATATGTAGACGATGACGATATTTTTCGTCAGTCCATCGAAAACATGCATACATGCAAGAACATGCCACGTTTAATTGTCCGTGTAAAAAACACGGTGTTGTCAAATCTATGCCGCAAACAGACATCGTTTGGCTTTGCGACTTATTTATTGTCATTGCGAATTCCAACCTAATCGGAAATTAAACGCGTTTGATTGGCACGTCTGTGCGAATCAGTGGAATTCGTGGTAGCAAAACATTTTCGGCTCGAGATTTGCCATTCAAAAATGGTGGTTTCTATAAAGTTTATCATTAATCTTTTAATTACCAATCGGGTGCCATTGCACAGCCGTGCGGGGTTCAAATTCCGAAGTAAAATAACCGGAGATCCAACTTTTAGTCGTAGAAAGTGTGGTGGCACGCCTGACAATTTCAGTGAGTTCAGAAACTCTGTTGGATAATTTACAGCTTCGTTGGCATCGCAAACTGAATCGATCGATTTGTATGATACCAAGTCGCCTGGAAACGACGCCTGTATCTTGTAGTTTAAATCGTCGACGTCCACATTTTTTCTCCACATGATTCTTGTGTTGTGTGCCTCCATCGGGAAATATGCGACCAATGAAAGCATTTTGCGAATCAATGATTGTGCAGATGTTAGTGGGTAATTTTATGCATGCAGTATTTTCATAAACAGCAACTTTACCATCGCCGATATGTAATAATTGCTTTGAGAATGTGCCAGCGGATGGTTCTTGTAGCATTTGCACTCGCATGTTAGTTTTTAAGTGGATTTTTTCTACATGACGCCACAGTGGCGATGATTTAAAGCAAGCGTTGATCTCACCAGTGTACGTTGAACGTGGAATGACGGGAAGTGTTTGTCTAAAATTACCGGAAAGGAGTTAAAGAGTGCCGCCGAATAATTTGTCGTTATTTTTTATATCTTTTAGTGTTCCGTTCAGTGCCTCAAGAGAATGTTTGTGTGCCATCGTACATTCATCATTGTACATTCACCATGGTACACTATCATTCAGATGATAATTTTGGATTGTTTGAGCATTGTGGCCATGGACGATTGTTTTTTATGCAGCACACTGCGTCTGGATTATTTTTAATATTCAGTGGCAGCTTAAATGCTGAATGAGCAGTTCTGCCTCCATGCAATAAGGTTGCTGCAATGCCAGATTTTATTTTTTGATTCCACGTGAAATACCTTGGTACTTCGGAATAGAGTAATTCAAAAAGCTCGGTGAGTTTTTAGTTTACTAAAAATTTCGCCTTGAATGGAAAAATCTTAGTTTTCCTAACTTTTAACGAAAATATCTATTTCGTGCTTGATGGAATTCAGATCTCACCTGGAAATCTTCATATTGTGCAACTAACGAAGCGCTTTTTAGCGCATCATCAATATAATGTTCTGAAAATCTTTCATTTTCTCTGAAATTTAATTTTTAAATTAAACTCAATTCAAAATCAAATATGATAAAAAGAAATAAGTCTCTCTATTATGTAAATCTCTACATACAATATTACCAATAACTTGTAACCTTTACGCCATTTATCGAAAAAAAATTTTCTGGATAGGGACACCTTAAACATCTGTGGGTATGCAGGGTCGTAGCCAGATGTTGGTCATGGAGGGGAAGGGTTATGTGGAGGCACAATAAAAATAATAATAGATTTTCTTAAAGAGAATAATTATTAAATTTAATTGTAATCCATGTTGCTTCTTTAATCCGAATATTCGATAATTTTGGCCAAAATTGGCCACCTTAATATTAATAACAATTCTTTAAAATCACTTGTGCCATACCGCCATATTCGGCCCTGGCGGTATGAAATAGTTGACCCGGTAAACTTTGTTCTTTTCTCTAAAATTTAATTTTTAAATTATATTCAATTCAAAATCAAATGTTATAAAATGTAAACAATATAATAAACGCCGTATGAAATAGCAATATGCTTGTAGCCTTTGCGCCATCTATCTCTCCAAATTTTAGACCCAACTCTGTGCGACTACCTGATAGCAATGGTTTGGTTCACCCTGTACGTGTACCTTTTTCATCGGATTATATGATTAAAAGTCGACCAATCAGAGCGACGTTACCGTAAATCGTTTGTGGATTCCGCATTTTCGCGAATTTTAAAATTTTTTTAGCACAAAAACCTATTCGCAGACCTACTGAATGTATATACAAAATTTCATTAAAATCGGTTCAGCCGTTTCGGAGGAGTATGGTAACTAACACTGTGACACGTGAATTTTATATATATAGATAGAAAAAGGGATCGTTAATACTCAATGTATTACAGGTTTTACATAAACTCGAATTAGTTAGTAGAAACTTTTATAAAATTTAATTTTAGTTTTTTAACAAAGTTAATTTTTTTTATTTGGTCATACCGAAGCAATGTTGCCAACATTACAAATTGAATACAAAACTGAAAAGGATTTTTGATTAAAACTTTTTCCGACGGATCATTCAATTAAACTACTCGTAATTTAAACTTTAGAATTTCGAGATGTCGAATACTGTTAGTATAAAATGGATGGTAGTAGCAAAAATTGGTAAAAAATATTTGGATAGAAGATGACGTTACAATATCTTTGATATCATCAACACCTTTTATATGTTTTTGTTCACCTTACCCACGCCTCCTTTCTATTGTTATCGTTCTCGGCATTCTACTCTGACTAATGAATTTTTAAATAATGGGACACAGCTTCCAAAGGCTTTGTAATATGTCCTATTGATGAAGCAGTTCAGAATTCCATGAGATTTAATTATAACGTGCCTTTCAGGGATTTTTATATTAAATTTTATGAATAAAATATATAAACTTTTAATAACAAAATAAATTGTTAGTTGCTTATCGCGCATTTTTGACGATAAAAAATTTACGATAGAGTCCAATTTATATTTAGAGTCGAGAGAAGAAATCGAGAGTTAAAACTTATTTGAATCGATCAATTAAGGTTTTCATTTAAGCCAACCGGTAGATAAGTTCGATCGTTTAGAAAAACCAATAAACCGAAGCGAAATTAGGATTAACAAACCTGAAACTAACTTTTGCTAATTATCGTTGTGTTGGATCTACTTTAAAGCTAGAGATTATTAGAAGCACCAAGTTTCTATGTTTCTAGTGCAAATGGGAACAATGGGGGAGTTTCACTTCTTAATTCTTTCAATTTTAAATATGTAAAATTTAGGGGTGGTTTACCTTGAATTGAAAATTAGAACGTTTTGCTCATGAAAGTAATAAAAGCTTTCGTTTACTAACGAGTTAACGGGATCGGTGGATTGGTGCGGACTGAGATTTCAATTTCAGCAGCTTTCAGCTCATTCTTATTCGTATTCGTTCAACTTCAGAAGCAGCAGTCACAAAGCACTGTTTACTCTGTCGATTTATATCCTGCTACTCTGGCTGTCTTTTACCCCTTTATTTAAATGCTCCGTGTCTTCAGGATGGGAACGCCAATAATAATGCACTCCACACTTTATAAACAACCCTTTAACTGTGAGCTTTTCTAAGTGTGCACAATTGAAATTTCTAGTTTACATTCCTAATATAAATTTACATATCTTATAGTTTAAAACTTTCTCCGGCAATCTTAATTTAATTAAAAAATTAATATTCTACCATAATTACTAATTCTCATTATCGCATATTCAACAATCAGAAGCGCTTATTTAACTTGACATTAATTATAAATTAAACTTTAGAAAATATAAGTGGTTTTTGATGACCTTCAAGAACAATTTGGAATTTGGCTAATGAAATTTTAGCTAAGTTAGGTACCCTAGCAACCAGATGTTTCACTGAAACTTCAGTATAAAGCAATTGTCCAATTACGCTAAATGTCCAAAATTACGATTGCCGCAATACGTTCTCTCCTATTTATCTATAAACACCTAAAACATCCGCTGAAATCCAAATTACATTGCGAAATGTTGGCCAAAATATTATTTCCAAAATGGTATTTTCAATAATATCCAAAAATTGTAATCTTTGTATGTGTTTGGTTTGGGGGTTTCCGAACTGCGGCGCGGTCAAGTTGACCCTACTTAAAATGGTTCGAACTGCGGCGTGGTTACTTTAGGTGTGGATTAGTGAAAGTCCGAACTGCGGCGAGGTCACTTACAGGCATAAGAAGGGATTAATAATCCCGATTAGAAAAAGTTGAAGGGATTAATATTAAATATTTAAAGACAGTTTTTTTTTATTAATACCTACAAGTTAAATATAAATAATAATTAACTTTACGCAAGTTTATTACATCCACGATAGTGGTGCGAAACTTCTTTGATGAAAGAAAAACGATCTAATTCTCCGTTTTGATACTTTTCTACACTATTTGCAATATATTTTCTTTTTTCTTTGTACTTTCGATTTGCTGCGTAAGGTGCCATATTATTTAAACTATTCATTGCGATATATGTATCACTTTGCATGTCTTTTAGTACATTTAAAAAACTGAAAATGTTGGGGTGTGCAGTATTAAATTCTTTGTTAAATGAGTGAAATGATTCACAAGCATTTGTCGTACGCTCTGTGGTTGCTGAGCACACCGCCCACATTTTCGGTGGGAAAACTGCCTGGCTTCCAACGTAATTTTTAAGTAAGTATTCAATATAATTTGAAATGCGTTCATCATTTGGCTGTATGGCAATAAAATCCACCATCAAGCAATTTTCTACTTCCTCCGGTGGCAAAAATGGCAATCCAAATGTCCAACCCAACCATTTACCTAAAATAATTAAAATTAACCTAATCAAACATTGAAATCAATTTAGTTCTACTTACAAATGTCTGATTCTTTATTTTTGTAATCAGATGTTAGTCCAAGGTTTTGCATTTTTCTGAACCACGCTTGGGCTAAATGAAATCGACATCCATAAACTGTAGAAGTTGGCCAAATCTTTTTTACTGCATTGTGTATGCTCATTTCAAAGTCTACCACTACTTCTTTAGGAGTAAACTGAAGGCCAAGTTTTTGCACACAATTTATAATTTCGCTCATTAGAGTTCCATATGTTTCAGTATGTTTATCTTTTAGCAAAGAAAAAACTAAAGGCACATAATGCCCATTACAAATTCCATGAATGGTAAAGAATTGCTTAAAATATTTTGCACAATAGCTGAATGTGCCGTCCATATAAATTCTTTCAGCAGTTGAAAGCAATCTCAAATTCGATTCACAAGAAAACACTATTAACCGTTTAGTGGAGTCGTTAATTAACAAAAATGGTTCGTTTCGTTCGTTGGTTAAAATTTCTATAGAATTTAATGCATCTATTACATCAGCTTCATTTTTTTGGCAAATTGGGTCGGTGTGAACTTCTAGCATAATGTATATTTTTTCGAATTCTTACCATATCTGATTTTGTTAAATTAGTTGCGTTATCTTCTGTTTTTATTAATTTGTTGGGGGGCGCATTTAAATCTTCTACCGCTTTTCTCTTCACACTGTTGTTAACCGTTTGTCTTAATAATGTTGCACTTGCTTCATGATTATGTTGTGCTTGATTTTTAATTATTACTGTTGAATTGTCATCTGTCACAAGTTTTGCGGTGCACTTTTTATGTGTGCACGACCATTTGATCCCCTCAACTGTTTCATCTCTTTTGTAAAATTTAAAATTTTCGAACAAAATTAAAGGCTTACCGCGTTGGCTTAAAATAAATTCCATTTTTGTTTTTTGATACTTTCGTACTGTTAATAATAATTATTATAAGTATATTAAGTTTGATTATTATACGTATAGATTACAATTACTTATCATTACCAATTACTAATGTTTAAACTTTAAAATTGAAAAAGACAGAACTAAATTAAATTTATACAGGTATGTACTCTAGGGGGGGGGGGTACTCTGCATGACAAAAAAATTGAATTCAAGCAAAAGTTGTTAAATTACCTTGGTAAAACATGCTGAATTTATTATATTAATCCAAGTTTTTGCAAATACTAGATTTTTTTTCTGGTGGCAATTAGCGATATGTGAAATGCAAATTTGAAATTTTGGGAAATTTAGAATTCAGAACAAAAATTGCATTCCGAAAATCGCAAGTGCATGTAACCAGCTTAAAAGGTTACATTAGACGGGGCCCCCACATTAGGTTACCCCCTCCAGTTATTAAAACATTTGGTTTTTTAAGATTGTGGTGTCACCCTGTATTATTGTTGAGCCTTTTTTAAAATCCTATTAGGGATTAACCTCGCCGCAGTTCGACCTACAGTTTTTTCTGACCTCGCCGCAGTTCGGACAGCAAGAAAAGGTTGACCCTTTTTTTTATCCGATTAGGGATTAACCGCGCCGCAGTTCGGGTCTGCCCTTTGGTTTTACTGGTTTCACAAAATTCCACGATGAAGCAAAAGTTTCAATTGTATTAATTAAAAAATGGTTTTTTCGGGAAATTCGGGAAAATTGATTATTTTGGTTTTTAATGGTTATGAGTACTTGGTATTTTTGACTTTGGATTTTAAAAAAATGTTATTGTAAATTTTTATCGTAATTTCGTAATAAATAGTTGGTGACAAGTGCGCGGTAGCGATGACGTCCTATGAGCTAGAAGCACGTGTCTACCGTTCTTGTTTAATTATGCTAAATATGTACATTCCTCTTCTAAATGCACTAACTTATGTACTACGTAATCTACCTCAATAAAACGTAGTGTTAGTGGTAAAGTCAAAAAATAAAAAATAATATGTATAAGTATAATAAAAAAAAAGTATTTGTAAAATAAGAAATGAATTATACTCAAACAGGTAAGGTAAAAATATCAATCTATATAGGAAAATGGTAGAGAATAACGATTAGACGCTTAGAGTATTTCAGAGTCTCAAGTGTTATTATGTTGATTGTTACTTTAATTCTGTTTACTAGTGTAAAAGGTTAAAGTCTTCAGCTAAGTACTGACTTTACCTGATTGTTTATCTGTTTGCTTATTTATTTTTTCAATAATTATTTCAATCAATTCAATCAGGTTCAAAAATTATCCACATGGTTAATAATAAAATTGCTGAACAAAATACTTATTCGCATATTTTTTTTTGTTTAATATATTCATTTAAATACTAGCAGGTCAGGCGGCCTGCCGGTCGCCATGACCTCCTAATATTTGAATGACCTCGAAACTCCTTTTTGTTTGAAATGTTTTTTAACCAATCAGAACGTCGAAATGAAGTTTCTCTGATTTTGTAAGAAAAAATTGACGTAGGGAGCTGGGAATAATGGCGTTAACCTTAGAACTCTTGTTCTTAGAACGTTGTGTGCCGCAATTAATAAAATTTTATTTTGATAAATTAGCTTTGATTTTGATAAATAAAATTTTTTGGGACCAAAACTATTTTATCAGTCGAAGTTAGCCCCACTAATTTTTCTTTTTGTAAAAATCAAAATTGCATTGGATTATACTCGAGATGTGTGAAAATTAATTAAATAATTAATTTTATTAATTATAATTAATTAATAATTAGAAATGCTCATTTTTTAAACTTTTTTACTTCAGGTAAAATATTTAAAATATTATTAAATCCGTTAATTCTTTAATTATTTAAGGGATTATAGACTTTTTTTGTTATACAAGGTGTCCCAAATCTCTATGTCATTCCCTAGGAGGACCGATGACCGACCAGAATATCAAAATATGACCTATAATTAAAAAATTTTTATTATTTGATGTAATAAAAATGTTATCAATTTCGTGAAAATCGACACTTTAAATCACTTTTTCAAGTGCTACATGTACAGTAGTACAGTACAGCAGGACAGTACAGTAGTACAGTTACAGTACAATAGTTATTTAATAATTGTAATCTTATAATATGGAGTTAAAAAATTACCATGACATAAGAGGGAGTTTACAGTAGCGGTCATGAAAATTGCATTGGGAATTATTCCCGAAATAAAAAAAACTGATTTCCAAGTATATTATATTCTTAATAATAAACAATAGAAAATAGAACAGATATAGATAAAAAGTTAAATTTTTGGTTTGAAACTCATAAGCTTAAAAATACATTTCCATTTTTGAACACAATCACAAATCTAGGTTTTTCAAACCGGGGGGTCTGGGGGTATGGAATACCCCCCAGCACATCGCAGTGTTTGGGTTCTAAAATAGCAAATGTGTTATTGAATTTCAAATCAGAAATCTCAGATTTTAGAATTTTAGAAGTTAGATTTGTGGTTTGAAACCCATAAGCTCAATAACACTTTTTTCTGCGCACAATCTCTAGTGTACTGGAGGGTATTCCATACCTCCCAAACCCCCGGTTTGAAAATCTAGCTTTGTGTTCGTATTGTCTGCGGTTATTGAAATTTCATTGGAAATTGTTATTATTTTTAATTAAAAAAAATCCGAGGCTAACTTCTATCGATAAAATAGTTTCTGGCCCAAAAAAATTTTATTTATCAAAATGAAATTTTATGATTTACGGCAAACAACGGCACACGTCCATTAAAATCCAATACAATTTTGTAATTAAACTTCTATCGATAAAATAGTTTTACCTTCAAAAAATTTTATTTATTAAAATAATTTTTTATTTTTTAAAAATTTTAAATAATTTTATTTATCAAATTAAAATTTTTTGATTTACGGCCCACAAGCCACAACGGCACACGTCGAGTGGAATCTAGTACTTAGATAAGTCTTTGGGTTATTGGATTCGGGATCAATAAATTAAGCAACTTGTTGTTACGGTAGACGTTTCGACCAACTTTATTGTGGCCCCTCTTCAGGACCAATTAAACTGTTGTCTGGACTTGTTTTTTGACGGATGGTTTTACTTAATTTATTTTTATTACTCGGTTTCTTTTGGATTTGTATTTTCACAAATTTGCAGTTGCTACTGCTAATATCCATGTTCATTTTTTGGGGAATATGTTACAATAATTTTAACATGCAGAAGAGGCCCACAATAAAGTTGGGAGAAACGTCGACTGTAACAACAAGTTGATTTATTTAAACCTATATAATTATTCGAAATGTGGACGTCAACGACGGAGTAAAAAAATAGTAAAGAATCCAGTACAATTTAGATTTAAAAAAATTAAAAATGGCGGGTTTAATTTCTACCTCAAAATAAGCAATGGCTATAAAATAAAAAAAAATAAAAAAAATATGGCACAACGTGGCACAGATCTGGCACAGCCCGGCACAATATTATTTAGTTTTTAAATTTTCAAAAATGACGGGGCTAACTTCACGCACATCAATTCCAGGAACTCTTCAATTTTGATTTGTTTTGTTTGTATTAACTGGCGTCAATGACAACATAATATTTCTCCTATTTAGTTGAGATCACACCTGACTTTGTTTAAAATCTTATTGCGATAAATCCATAAAGTTTTTAAAATCGAGCTCTCAAGAACCGTTGAGATATATTTCAAAAGTTAGCTAACACTAGCGTATAACAACATAATAATTGCAGTTTTCAGCTTTGCCAGTGCTATCTAAGATCTGAGAACATACAATAAAAACTAAATTTCCGAAATTTTTTGATAAATTTGAAAATTTTTTAGAGCTATAATGCTAACAGTGGCGGGCATCGAACGATCTCTATCAAGTGTTCGATACTAGGCTCATAAAATACAAGTTATTAAAGAGAATGACCGAAAATCTGAAAGAAAACTTAGGGGGAAGAGAGGAGGCGGTTATACTGGGCTTGTTCTTTTTCTGATCTAATAAGTTTTTAAACATTATGAAGAAATGTCTAAACACAAGCTACAAAAAAGAGTAGTATTACGTGAGTAATTTGGGGTTTACACTTCATTTTATTTTTATGCTAATTGTTCACAGATAGAAATATGTGTTACATATCCACACAATTGTGCAGAAAAAGTACGCAATTTTTTGTTTCGTAGCTGCCTTGTTTTTCCGATTATCCGTGAAAGTGTCCTTGCCGCGTAAATTGTTTCTGTTGTTTCGGCAATCCAAGTTAAAATATTGTAATATCACGATGGTGATATGGCAATAATCTCCAAACGATTCCATAGGAGATTCAAAACATTATTTATGATCTAAATACCACAGGATTTATGCCGAAAAGTAATGGGAAATTTTATCAAAAGAGCGGAAGTCTGCAAAACCGGCCACGACGCTCATTTAACCAATATCATTTATGTATGTCTAATATCAATATCTTAACATTATATTAAAATTAAAATATCTGTATAATTTGCTGTTGCAGCTCTTGACCACACGAGTAGGATAGCCAATAATCAGCGAAACAATAAATTGTTGTAAGCTATAGTTTTTTAATTTTCATTACTTTCGTCTCCATCTCCGTGTTCATATCTTCCTTTGTTTTAAATTTTACGGGATGCATTTAAACTTACACATAAAGAATTAAGTTATATCTTGAAATAAATTGAAAATAATATTATGTAATCGTAAAATTTCCGCAAAAGCAAAAAATTTTAATTTGGGTAAACTTAATAGAAAAATGTATAAAATGAAATGTTTGCCGTTATTGTTAATTCAGTTTATGTATCCCGAAGAGTTTGAAATAAAAATGCGTCATAATTATATTCATAAGATACATAAAAAGTATTTTATACGACAGCTTTTATTTGAAATTCCTTTAGAAGGAAAATTACATTTCCAATTCATGAAACGGCGGCAAAAGGCAAAAGCGTTTAACTTATGAAAAGTGTACTTCTTAAGCAAAAATTGTTCTATCATCATAATTCATGACTTATATGTAAAAAGTGCAGGATGTTTTGGTAAGGCATCGTAAGTTGTTGTTTTAGGATCTCATCCCCATCAAAAAAGGGAAGATCACTTAAACGATACGCCACATATTTTCTTTTAGGTTTTTTATTTAAATATTATTTCTGATCCCCCACATTGCGGTCAACCCAAAAGTTGTTGCGAAATGACACAGGAAACTGAAAATACAACTCCTTTTTCCGGTTGGAATCGACTCACCCCTCGTTTCATTTGAATAATAATTTTATTCAAAAGTTGCTGCCGTATTACTTTCTTTAGGTTACGATTTCATTTTAAATATTTTAATACGAACGCATTCTCGCATAATGCGAAATAAAAGTATAATCTTATAGGTGTGATGTAAAAACGTGATAAATATTAAATTTTCTGAGTGTGATTTATGTTTTAAGAAGAAATATATAACGTTTTTGTTGCGCCTTTTAATATCTTTTGGTTTTAGCTTTTTCTATTAACCATTTGTGCCTCGTAATTTTACCATCTGATGTTTAGAAATGAATCAACTAAAAGTAGAGACGTGATGAAAATTTATATTGCTATCTAATAAAATTTGGAAAATTCTTTAACTTAACTTATTATATAAATTGGCGATTTAATTTCAGACATGCTTCACTTTTTACCTACACCCAAGATATGCTCGTTAATTAAAATAGGTACATCAATTTCCTTAGCTTCATGCTTTTTGTCACAGATCTTATAATAATGCGGAAAATTAAAAACATCAAGAATAAGAATTTCATCAATTTTAAATCGAATACTTTCAAATTTGAATTTTTAAAATACAAAATTTCATAACGGTAAATAATGGTTCAAATGGAGGGTTAATTAAAATATTATTAAATTAATATAGGTAAGTATAAATTTCGTAATTACCAAACAAAAATTTAAATTTGCTTTTCATAAACTTTGAACTTGTTTGAAAATGAAGTGGGTACTGAAAAATATATTAAGGTATCGTCAAGGATCAAAAGCTTTTCTAGAAACTCCACGTTAAGGCTATGCAAAATCGAAACAAATGATAAATACCCTAACTATTCAAACCTAGTAAAGATTTTCTTGAATAAATTCAAAAAGTTTTTGTAAAAAGTAACATTTTCGGGGATTCCCCTTCCGGGAATTTTTATTATTACAAACAAACGTTTTTTTAACATTTAGGGAGGGGGGCACTTGCTCCCAGGTGTTATTTAAATTTTCGCAAGTGCATTCGTTCAGCTTAGTTACTGCTGTATAACGTACTTTGTGTAAAACAATATTTTATGGTAAGATTATTTTTTAATTATAAATGCTTTGTACCTATTTGTTCAATAAACAAGTTCTTCTAAAGTTAAAAAAAAAATTTAATTTAGTAATCCAAAATTTTGCTCTGGGACGGTAGTATATCATCGACCTTCCCGGATAAGCTGCCATTGACTTTATTCATCTAGGAAATAGACGGCAGGTGTTTTATAAAAGGTAAAAGTGAAGATCCAAAGTGGTTCAGTTTTATTAACATGGGAAGTAGAAAATCTTTTAATTTAAAGCGTATGCTATTCTAGGGCATATATTTTTTGTTTGAATTTGCAACATCCTGGGCCAAATAAGGGGATTTTGCAACATCTAGGACCGATTTAGGGGCTCGTGTTGTCACTGTCTCTATAAAGTAACTGTAGTTCAGTAATCATGGTCTAAATCTTATAATTATGCAATAATAAATTAATTCCCAGGGATCGGATTTTTAAGCACTAAAAAACTTGAAAATAACCGAGCAAATATGCCCTGAAAACCTCAATATAAACACTAAAATATGCGCTGGAAACTGCAATATGATCAAAATGGTAGACGACAATTGGTTTACATAATAAATGAACTAATTCCACCGATTGAATTTTAATTGGTGTTTAACAGTGGCTACAATGAGACTGCAGCTTTAAGACGCTTTCAGATATACACTGGTAAAACACCTGCGTTGAATTCAAATGTTATTAAATGTGTAAATAAACTAGACCGTGTATGAAAACTTTGATTTGATAACATTAAATTTAATGCTGGTGCTGAAACTGGCGGTTTTGCTGGTGTGTGAGAACAGCATTAGAATACAATAATATTATATACACAAAAGATATTGTTTTATATTTCATTGTTTAAAATGACGATCAATATTGGAAACAATAATGTTTTTTAATATTTGGATGCCAATCGACACATGTCGGTTAAAATTTGCCTGTATACCGAAAATAATGCGGTCCACGTGCGGTCCACGTACTTCCCATGGAGTAATGGTTGAGAGGCCTGACAATACTTGAGCAATAAACACAAAATATTTAAAATTTTTGTTTTACATAATAAATATCAATTTTGTTTCTATAGTAGTTGGTAACAGTTTGAAGGTGTCAGACGCATGCGCAAACTAATTTAATTCTACGATTTTGAATCATAATTTATTAATCATATCTTGTAATCTTGAGAAATTTATACTTTACGATTAGCCTCCTTGAATAAAACAGCTATGAGCCGCTACTGATTCTAAGGTGTTTATACTCAGAAACTAAAAAGGATAAAGGCTTAACAGTTTTGTATGCCAAATGAAGGCGCATAGAGAGTGATCAGGCACACAATTCCCAATCCAAGAGGACAAGAGGATACAGAAACTCCGTAACATGAAGGCTTCACAGAAAACAATTGCAATTTTCAAATCAAAGTTTGATGTGCTGCGTTGCGTCATTACGGAAGGGTGAGAAGACGAGATTTATGTCAAACACGGTAATCCAGATATACTGAACTAATCTCAAGTTTTCTCACAACACAGACTATGCAATCTGGCAAATGCCAACTTGACAACACTTTCGGAGACTGCTGAATTGGAAACAATAGAAATAAACGTAGAAGTGGCCTTATAGTAGATTAGATCAGGAACGAATCTAAGTTAAAAATGGAGCGATTTTGCAGATGCAAGGAAACAGTGAGGACGACCAGACTAACCTACGCCACAGAACTGAGAAGACACAACAAGCAGAAGCAAGTTAAGAAGCCTGCAAGAATTCCAGCTGATTAATCGATATCATAAGCAAATCGACTGTGACTAATGAAAATGCTTTGAAAAATGAAAACAGCGGCGGCTCGCCAGAGGAGGCAAGAGAGGCTTAGCCTCTCTTGACAAAGAAAACTAAATTAAAAAGTGAATTTTCAATTAATCAAAAGATAGATACTTTTTCCACCTAGAACATAGTACATGCAGATGATGTAGCCATCACATGGACCGCAAGGTTTTATAGTATTACTGATTTCTGTACTGAATTTTCTTATCAGTGTATAGTCATCTATTGAAACCTCCAGATTTCAGGATTTCGTTTGAAATCCAGGCTTCCTCAGAATTCTCCGGACCCCCCTCCTTTCCGTCAGGCCTGATTTAATGTGGTACTATTATATAAGGACACACTTCTTTATTGTGTATTCAACGTAGTTTTTTTATGACGTAGTTAGGCATCAACCTCATTTGTGAATCGTGCGATTTTGTATACCTATAAATAGCATCATCCGAAATTATTTCTTTTTAATATAAAAAAGTTGGAATGAAACCGAGGGAGAATCGCTGAGAAAATCTAGTGTACAAGTGGAGGGAAATCTTAGGAAATCTATACTCTACGATTAGCCTCTTCAAATGAAAGGGCCATGAGCCGCCACTGGTCACTAACCAATAAAATAATATATTAGCCCAATTATTTGTTAAGATTTAGATTAAGAAACAAGAGGAAAATTTAAAATTCAGCTTCAATATAACTTATCAAAAGTTAAGTTGATTAAAGATCGAAGAACACAATCAAAGAATATTAGTTGTATAAATTAAAAATAGATTTTCTCAAATCTGTGTAACAGATTTTATGAAAAATGATTGGTAGAAAATGGAAAAGTGAAAATAAAAAATAAAAATGCTTTATTTTTGTTATTATCCAATGCTGGATTGATGTTGCCGTTGCACGTCAAAACGTTTTGTAATTTAACGGTGCAGTAGTGTTTACACATGACTTTGGTGTTTTGTTAAATTCAAATATTAATAAGCCATTGTTTTGGTTATGTGAGTCAACAGGGTGAATTAAATTGTCAAATTAATTTATAACGTGGTAGTTAATATTGCACAAGAACGAGACGACGATAACAGTTTTCCAAGGAGGAAAGTCTATTCAAACAGACATATATTTATCATCTATCTTGCCCGTTTAGAGTAACACGAAAGTGTAATTAACAGAAGCCTCCACGAGGATTTGATTGTCGAACTTAGGTTAATTTCTCCAGAGAGCAGAAATAATACAGAGGAATTAAAGTCGGCGTTGTTTATTTTGTCACTATACATATTTATTATTATCAATTAATTTATAATATTGCCAAGGATTATGATGTGAGGAAGGTACATAGGTGCTCTTCCACCCAATCTCGAAACGGCATATTCGGCGCTCTTGAACTTGTCAGTTTGTTAATATGCGCTGGATAGGAAAAGTTAGAACATAAATTAAGCTGAAATAGCGGAGAGATTAATTGCAAGAAGCTGATGTGAGTAAATCGTCTAAAGTATGCAATAAAGTCTCTTGCTTCTGATACTGACTAGGAAGGGTTGGTTCAAGCTTCCTTATCAAATTCTAAAAGGAAATTCTAAAAATAAATTAACTCAAATCGTCTAGTAACTATTGAAATTACAGATAGCGAATTGAAAAATAAGGAAGATTGGATTTAATCAAGTAATATTTGTACGTAATCGCTTTCCCGAGGTATTTTCGCATATAATCAGGACTAAAATTTAATTAAAGTTCGGCAGTACACTTGGAGAGGTAAGAAGAGAGGTATACTGCAGCGCTAATTCCTCTTATACCCAATTTTAAACCGATTAAGGAAATTTTAACCTAAAGTAGCTAGCAGAAAATCGTCTAGAGAAAAGTACTCGCTTCTATCACATTAAATTTTATTATGGATTTAATATTCTTTTACCGCCTTTAAGATAATAATTATTTTTCATTCTCTAAATATTCCATTTTACACGTCTTTACACCACACCTATACCATGTTTATTCTTCTAATGTAATCAGGGGCGTAGTAACCCCAATATCTTGATGCAGATCTATTCTTACAAAATTATCTACAATAATAACTTTTTTGATTTTTGAAATATTTATAGAAATGTTGTATAAATTGTAGAATTATATAAGTAATCATGTGATTATTATGTGAAATATTAGAGCTCTATTAAACGCTAAATAAATGAAAACAAAAAAGCGCATTTTTTTATGAATGAATTTTACTTACTGACATATTATATCTTTCATAAAAGCCATTTCAGGTCCAATATAGGACTGAAAATTGATATTTTGGTACATAGCGTGGGTCAAGAAATAAAAGAAATTCATTAAAAGGTATTCATTTTTATTCAACATAAATAATTATATAATTATTATAAATAAAAAAAAATAAAGAGAAAACATAAAAATATAATCTTTTAATTGTTAAGTCTATAAGCTGTTTTAAATTGGGACTGGTTCTTAATATAGATAAGCCGTAATTCAGGGTGGCGTATGAATCGTAGAGAGGTGGATTAAAAAATGGATTATTGAGTCCACATCGAAGGTAGAACACTTTGCCGAGTAGGACCGGTCTAGAGGGATATTTTTAGTGAGTACTGCGTTTGTCGAAACGGCCCGGAGTGTCCGGAGCGGAGGACAAGCAAGACGTATATCAAACTTAAAAGTACTCATATAATTAAACAGAGTAATTGTGAGCAAGGCAACGTAAACGGTTGGAGCATTTACTTCAATTAAATTATATTTGTACATCATATTTCTAACCGCTTCTGCGAGATAAATGTGGATGAATTTTAATTGAAAGAGGGAGGGGGTTAACTATAACATTTAATTTTATTTTTTATAGGTTTTTTCAGAATTATTTTTCAGTTTTTTGCTCCTCCTTGACCACTCCGGGGTAGGGAATTAACTTTTAACCATCGGTGGAATAGGGTGCGTCCTTGTTCTTTGATGTGATAAATTCTGAAATATGGATCAGCACGCAGGCCTACGACACTGCAGTGTTCGCAGTACTAGTACCGAGACTCTTTTAGAATCTTGTTCCCTCTCTTGTCACGCTTGCAGCAGACAGCATACTGCTTCGTGGAAGCTTGTTTTTTCTTGGTTAGTGGAATGACTTTGGAAAAGTGCCTTTCTGTTAGCTTCAGTGATGCCAGCGTTTTTGGTGGCCGACCTTGTTTTTGTAAAGTTTAATCGGAACGATCATGGGCGTACCCAGCTTTTGGCCTAGGGGGGGGGGGCAAATCAGGAATTTTCTGTTGATAAATAATTCAACATAAATAGAAATGTGCATTTATTACATTTATTACAGGTACTACAGGTATTAGGTAGGATCCAGGGAGGGGCAGCTGCCCCTCCCTGCCCTCCCCTGGGTACGCCCATGGGAACGATAATTCACCATAAGCTTCACTATGAGTGTTTTCAGATACTGTAAATTATTAATTTTAGTACAAAAGAATTCCATAGTTCTATATATCCAAAAAGTGGAAAAATATTTGTTTCTATATAAATATATTGTGATATATATTTTTTTAAAATCGTTTGGATGGAAAAAATTTATGGACGCTCCTTTACTAAAGTATTTTGAATTATCACCCGCCCCCCAATAACAAATTTTAAGTATTAATTTTGAGGTATGCGCTCATCAGGGGTAATGATTATTTCACTATTATTACTGTCAGATTAGAGTGCGAATGTAAAGCGAATTAATTTTCTAATTTATAATTCATAATTTTTAAAATGATCTAAAATCCCTCCCGAATATATAAATACGGTCCTGTTTTCTCCTAATTCCATTTAATTGCTTTTACTTCGTTCGGGGTTTGCAGGTACTTTTGAGGGGGTATCACCCTATTTTACCGCTTATGAAATTGCCGACTCTCATTTCGCAGTCATTTTTTTCCCATTTCGTTGCCCGATACTCTTATTTTGCCGCTACTTTTTTTTACGATTTTACCGCGGCTGGTTTAATTTCAATTTGATTTATTTAAAATAATAAATTTGCAATTTAGATTAATTTAAATGTCCACATCGAGGGAGATCCACCCCCTTCTTGGTAGCACACTTTGCCAAGTAGGACCGGTCTAGAGGAATATTTTTAGCGAGTATCGTGTTTGTCAAAACGGCACCGAGTGTCCGGAGTAGGGATTGGTGCAGAGGGTCGGTTTTGACAAATGCAACCACGGTAAATATCGGATCCACCCTAAAATCTAGACAACTAACAAAACAAGCAGGCGGCGAAATGGAAAGCGGCAAAATGGGGTGTATTCTTTGATGGTAATTTAGTTGGTGCAGTTTACCACCCAGCTTAGTGGCAACATTTTTGCTCGAAGTGCAGTTTACCATTTTGTTTTTACTTGTTTAATGGATGGGTGCAGTTTACCGTCACGCTGTACATTGAACAAATACAGAACTTCGAGGAATTATAATAGAAAAATAATCTTACCATAAAATATTGTTTTACACAAAGTGCGTTATACAGCAGGAAATAAGCTGAATAAGGTATTGTAATACTTATTTACAGTAAGTAAACACATTGTCACATCAAAGCAATAAGTAAGCGTTTGATGCACTCAAGAAAATTTAAATCTTAATGTAATTTTAATCACTAATACCCGTACTAATAGTCACAGATCAAAAATAAATAGACTCAAAATAATCCTAGTATTTAACAATAAAATTACTGGAATTTAAACCGTATCGTAGCAACAGCTGTTATTTCGAAAATTGATCTGGATACGCGGATCAATCCATGACTATTATATGCCCGTAGTAATACATAGTCACGGATCAATCCAAGTCTCAAAATAATCCTAGAATTTACCAATAAGATTACTGGAATTTAGACCGTATCGTAGCAACAGCTGTTATTTCGGAATCTACGACAATTCATCGCGCGACAATTCATCGCGGACAATTTATCGCGAGACAATTTATCGTGTGCGACAATTCATCGCGTGCGACAATTCTTCGCGTGCAACAATTCATCGCGGGCGGCAATTCATCGCGTGCGACAAATCATCGCGTGCGACAATTCATCGCGTGCGACAATTTTTAAGGCATTCGGGTCATTGCAATATATTGTCGTGTTCTAAAATAGAGTAGTAAACACAAAGATAGATTTGTAAATTATAGTCGCAGGTTCGATTCTCGACCAAGTACGAAAAAATATAAAGATTTATTAATTAAAAAATTGAATATAATAGGCAAGCTCGTAGTCAGGGGGGGGGTACCTTTCCCCGAAGTGTTAAAAACAACAATCTTTGTTTGTAATAATAGAAATTCCAACCTCGGAAAAGCCTTTTTATAAAAGGCTTTTTACGAGTGCCCCCCCTCCCAATGAAATCCTGACTACAGGCCTGATAAAAAGCTTTTACTTTCTTTATTTGAGATTTATATCTAATATTTGTGAATAAAAGTTTTTATTTATGTACTTAAGTGATATTTTCATTTGCATTGGATGAGTTTTTGGATGATATTTGGAAGTGATAATTAAGAAGTGATATTGCGTTTGGATTGATTTGACGATAAGAAGATTATTTAGTTTCAATAAAATTAAATTGCATTAATATGGACAGAATTTTAAAAGTTAAATTTATTTTAAAAGCAAAGAAACGTCGATTCGATAGTGAGCCGTGTGGTCCGCTTGTTGCCCACATTTGATTTTCTACGATTGAAATTTATAAACTAATATAAAATTAATTTGGATAATTTAAAAAACATAAAAGTTCCATTCTTAAAAAAATTGATGACCCGGAATAATTTGAAGATTTTCCTTATTAATAAATTATTTTAAAATTGAGACCTTTGGGTCACAGAAAATAAATAATAGTTACGAATTATCAAAGAGTTTTAGGACCAATCAATTAAACAAATATTTACTAGTATTTTTATCAAAGTTTTATATTTATATTTATTTAAAAAAATTGTGACTATAGTGAAACTGGTCCATCGCGAAGAAAAAGTACGTATTTAATTTATTGTCTTTCAATATTTCTATAGATTTTATTTAATATTTCGAGACGGAACATAATTTATTTGTCCAAAATGGAAATTCAATTTTTATTACAGCTTATTTGTTTTTTTTATTAGTACAAACACAATAAAAATAAAATAGAATTTTAGGTCAATTGAGGCTTTTTGATTTGAACTATTGTATCGAGTTGGCACTCAAAAGATGCATTTATCGATAAGAATTGCGAATAAATGAAAGCAAGAAACTAGAAACGTAGCTCGAATAAATGGTTCTTCCGATCAGATATATTTTCTTCCAGCCATGTAAGTCGCTAACTTTGAAAACAAAAGTGAGTTATACACGTCACATGATGCGATTATATCGCGACAACTACTGAAAATTTACGATTATACCCAAATTTATGCATTCATATTTTGACCTAACAAATATTATATATATTTTTTTATTTTGAATAATACCTGACACAATATCACCACTAGAATCAAGATATGCAAAGTTAGCAAAAGTTTTTAACTTTTTGACGATGTTGTTTGTGTTTTTAAATTATCTTACAAAATTTACGATTATTGTTTTGAATAAATTAGATATATCAAAGTTTTATTAATAAACTTAAGTACAAGACAAAAGTGTGAGCTTTCAAAATTTAATTAATTTGAGTAACAATAGTTTAAAAGCTGAGTGGATAAGCCTAACTTTTGAACAACAGTTTTAAAATAAAACTAAAAATTAAATATAATGAAAATATCAAGTTTTTTATTAAGTTTTACGTAAAAATATTATATTACCGTTCTAAAAAAATAAGAAATAATGAGATAATTTGACGTAGAGGATGGAACATAATAAGCATAGTAAAATTAATATAATAAATATGAAGTAAAAAAATTAGCAATGACGACAGCAACAAACTAACGAAATAAATTTGGGATTTTGTTGTTTATTTAATGTTTTTTATTAGTACACGAAAGCTTTTTATTGAATTTTATTCAATCGAATTGAAGGTTTTTTTTTTCGATAAATGGAAGAAAACTATGTTCCGTGAAAAACTGTGAACGAGACGGGTTCAAACAGTGGTCATGCAGTAAGGTTTTTTGAGAATTTTTGGAAAATAATCCAAGTTCTTACAATTTCGTATATCAAGATTTATAGTTAGTTTATTTGCGTCATAGGATTTCCACCCTTTTACTTCTTAAATTAGGTAGGTTGTGTTGAATATTTAAATTCAACACATAATAATAATGGTGTTTGGAATTATTATTTTTAACAAAACATTTTTTTATAAAAATCTAATCTGCTTATCAGAAAAGCTTTTTGCTCTGAAGGTCACTATATAATTTTGTTTGCTCGACTGTAAAACACGAATCTCAAATATAAAGTTACTCTTACGACGTAATATTTTTGAAGGAGAAATGTTTTTCTAAAAATACTTTCGTGTATTTTTACTACTGCATAATATTAGGGAGCAACATAGTATGAACTTGAAAAATTTCGTCAATTAAAAATAAATAGATAAGAACTGGATCGTTCAAGATGTACCTAATATATTCGATTTGTTTGTCTAATTGTGTGCTTGTTAAATTAGTATTTATCAAATATTATTAAAATTAAAGATAATCAAGTGATTCTTTAATTATTTAGTTCAAATAATAAATTTTAAATCCAAAAATGTTAATAAGGTAATTAGAATTAAATTAAAAAAAATCTCCTTCGAGCCGGATTTGAACCAGCGACCTATGGATGTCTGAAAGTACTTTTCCTCTACAGTCCACCGCTCTACCAACTGAGCTATCGAAGGTACTTGAATTTTATTTCTTACTATTTGATGGACCCAATACACGTGGACTACATTTTTATTATGCTACTGCTACATTATAGCAGAAATTAACTGCATTTCAACACAGAACGGAATGATTTAAAATGTATATGTTGCACAGGATGGTCAAACGTGAATTACCTACATAATGGGAATATACCATACCTGCATAATATGCATAATTATAAGTTTTTCAAAATGTCGTTTGTTTTAGAAGAATTCTCAATTTTATATAATTTTTGCGAATTTTTGCTTTATATTAAAAATAAAAAAAATGTTAGTTTTATTTATTTTAATAAAAATACCATATTTGTACTAAAATTAGAAAGTTAAAAGTTATTCAGTTTTATACTAAATAGATATCAATAATAAAAGATAAATGATTAAGAGGAATTGATTAAACACAATAAACATTTTGCGGTTTGCAGTGTTGTTTTGAATGTTTGCTGGAAAATGTTCGAAACAGTGGCGTAACTACCATCAGTGTTCGATGCATTCAATCGAACAAGAGCTCTGACATTGCACGACCAGAAAAATAAAATATTTTAATGATTTAATACAAATTGAATTTTTTGTGATTTGTAGCACTAAATATCGAAAAAATCAATGAAATCAGAAAATACGCAGCCCTTTTTCAAAATAGCTGTCTCATCTGGTAGCAATACAGCAATAAATAAATAAACTGTTACCCTTAGCAATTGAGCAGAATTCCAAAAAGAAATCCTTCAAAAGGGTCGAGCATATTTTGATTTTTATTAACACTTTTCAAAATGTCATTTTCAAAATTAAAAATAATAAAAAACTTTATAAAAAATACTATGAGCAAACAAAGATTCAGGTCTATTATGTATCACAAACGTTATTATGAAGGTTACAGTTATGACATAACATAAAGGTTTTCGTAAAACTGGTATTACGTATCGTTTTCGCAAACCGTTATTTTAACATGATCGTTATAATAAAGGTTTTCTCAACCTTTAAGGTTGACTTAAGCCAACTGTGCAAAATGTTTAAGATATTATATAAATTAAAAAAAGATGAAATTGAAAATTAATATATATTACTATTTCTTTCCGACACATGTGAGCTACAATAAATGTTTCTGACTTTAGAAGTAATCAAAGGTCAAAACTTACTATCATTTCAAGCTTAAAAAAATGGCGTTGACGTTCAATAGTTAATTTAAGGGTTGCTACACATAATACCAATTTTGTAGTAAACGCTAATAAAGCAGATATTTTAAAACTTTATTTTAACATAAAGGTTGACCGTTATTTTTAAAGGTTGTGATACATAATAGACCTGATTATCTGCTTTATCAATTATTTTAATTGAAAATGAAATTGCCAGAACCATAGAAACTTTCCTGGCATTAAAGCCAGGAAAAATAATTTTGAGTAAAGCAGCTTAATTGCTGTATTGCTTCCGTTATTTTTGTTTTCTGTTGCTCTTTTATACATATTATTATTAATTTATTTATATTTCTAATGTTTGTTTGTGAATAACATTTTTGTATTGCTGGGTACTGTTTTTACCCAATAGTTGCGTCGTGCGCGGGTAAAGGGGTATAAGTTTAAAACAGGTATTTTGAAAAAACGCAGTTTTAAGATTTCTACTCCCATTTGCTCTATTGCTTATATCAAATTTCACTAACGGATTTTGGCCTTAGACTATAATATCGTTTTATATACATGTACAGTAGAATCCGCTTAATGTGATCACGGATAATGTTATCAGTCGGTTATTGTGATCATTTTGACTGGGAACCGGTCGCTTTAATTAGTTTACATACAAAAATCACCGAACAATGTGATCAAAAAGCCGCTTATTATTGTCCCTTTCAAGGAATTGCCAACACAATAATCTCTTTTTCTAGTATTTTTTTCTGATTTGTCATTGAAATTTTATATATTTTTACAAAACAAGTCGCTCATTTTGATTTCTATACAAAAACTAATGAAGTTTCCCGTTTCATGGGGTGTTTTTATTTTTATTTTGCTATAAGAGGACTTTGCTTTATGCATTTTAATTTATAACTTTAGTTAATTTTCGCTTTTCTTGCGATGCGAAATTATCGAAAATTACTGTAAATTAAGATTCTCTAATTTTCCGTTTCTAAAATACGTTTTTTTCTAAAATTTGCTTATTGTTATCAGTCGGTTAATGTTATCAAAATGTTCTTGGCCCAAAGTGATCACATTAAGCGGATTCTACTGTATTAATAATACTGTATTACATGTTTATTTAAAAAGTAATGTGTTCCTTATGTCATATAGGGAACCTTATTATCTCAATTTGCCCAAAAATTGACTTATACCGCTTTGCCCGCGCACGCCGCAGTTAATCTCTCGAGTTTGAACAGGGTTGAAACTTCTAAAAATTGTTTAAAATTTTTTAGGTTAACCAGAGTTGTCAATGTTGTATGGTGCCAACCTCAAATAAGCAGGGAAATTGTTGCAACTCACCGAAGAGTAACCTAACACGAACACCATACAGTAAAAATATAACATAATATGTAGATACCTCCGAGGTGTTGAGTCGGGTGCTGTTTTACATACGAAAAGAAATAGAACTGTGGAATGAAAATAGAAATAGAGAATAGAATAGAATATAAAAAGAAATAGTACCAAAAAATTTTTTTTCAAAGTAAGCGCGAGAAACTAAAGCATACTTAAACGAACACAAAAGAAGGAAGAGCGCTATCAAACTCTTAACCATCTGTCAAAGAATACATCAAAAGAGCAAGAGAAGGAGAAGAAGCCAAAGAACTTTTACGGGTTTTCCAGAGAAGAAGAAAAGCATTGAAAGTACCAACAAAAGATAATGATATATTTGTTACAAGTAAATCCGGGAGAACATATTGATATGGAAGAGCTGAAAAACATGTTATTGAGCCTAACGGAAGCTGTAGGCAAGGGCTTTAAAGAAACCAACCTAGAGATTAAAAAAAACATCAGAGAGGTCAAAGATATAAGAGACAAACTAGATGGACTGGAGTTAAATTGGTGTGAGAAAAGACAAGAACTAAAAAAGAGAATGGAAGTACTTGTGAAAACAACAAAAGAGCAGGAGAATAGAATAGAAAAAAACAAAAACTATTCGCATAAAACAATTCGCTATTAGGAATTTTACCAGCACCGGAACGGTCACATGTAAAAAAGTCAAGGAATTCATAGATACGAGAATGCATATACAGGTGCAAGTGGTGGATGCTTTCAAGATCCAGAAAATGGAAGAGAATCGATTGGTGATAGCGAAATTGAGAGATTTTAAACAAAAAATTAAAATAATGGACAACAAGGTCCAAGACTAAAAGGATCCAAAACTTACATAGAAAGTGACATGACCAATCAGGAAAGAGAGATTCAGAATAAAATATGGAACGTTGCTAAAGAAACAATGAAAAACGGAGTAAAGGTAAAGGTTGGGTATCAGAGGATGTACAATCAAGACAAAATGTACGTGCGGGGCAAGAAAAGAGGATATCTGAAGCAAAAATCGGAAGCAGACGAAAAGCGGAATAATGAAATAGGAACAAGAAACCTAAAAAAATACTAACAGAGAAGGTCGGAGTGAACAGGACGTATCAACCGGAAACTCCAATTATGTTCAGAGAGACAAAGAAGACAACAAGACAACTCAAAAGGAAAACGGATACGGACAATAGAAGAATAACAAACAAAAGAAAACAAAATACGATGAAGATGGGAGAGAATGCGAATAAACAGAAGAGATACAAAATTGATGTGACTGCCATGAGCGTTCATTAGGGGAGGGGGGGGGCAAAAGGGCTCCTTTGCCTTAAATATTTAAATTTAATTTTAATTAATTTAAATTTTGTGAAGAAAGTTATTACTGAGCTTGCAAAGGAATTACGGAAATTGAAATTTGTGTTTTCTGCAAATAAAGAAAATTATATTTTGCCCCTCCCTGAAAAGGATTTATGGACGCTCATGGTGACTGCTGTGTAAAATTTAAGGTTTATAAGACTTAACTTCTTTTGTTGAAGAAGAAAAGCTGAGAATCAATGAGAGACGGATTTAAAAGAAAATATTGGGACCAGTAAAAACTAGCAATCAGGAAAGTAGACAAACAATAAACCACGAAATCTTGAGTCTGATGGGTAATGAAAATATACAGTAGTAGCCATGGAAATTGCATTGATGAATATTTCCGAATTAAAATAACAATGCCCAATGAAATTTCAATAGCCGTACACAATATAAACACGATACGCTCACAAAGCTAGGTTTTTCAAATCGGGGGGCCGGGGGGGGGGTGTATGAAATACCCTCCAGTACACCAGAGATTGTGCGAAAAAAAGTGTATTGAACTTATAAGTTTCAAGCCGGATATCTAATTTCTAAAAATTTAAGGTTTCTGATTTGAAATTCAATAACACATTTTCTTTTTTCTTTAACACAATCACTAATACCCCCCATACCCCCAGACTCCCGGTTTAAAAAATCTAGCTTTGTGATTGTGTTCAAAAAAGAAAATGTATTTTTGATCTTAATGAGTTTCAAACTAAAAATTTTACTTTTTATCTATTTCTATTTCTTTTTTTTTAATTCGGGAATAATTCCCAATGCAATTTTCATAACCGCTACTGTAATAAGGGTTATAAAATCAATATGGTTGAGATGGTTTGGATATATAATGAGGAGCGATCAGGATTGACAGGTCACCAGATGGAGACCAATAGTAACTCGGAAACAATGAAGACCGAATCTAAGATGGCATGATAAGGTGCTTGAGGACATTGAGAATATGGGAATCAGAGATTGGAAGACAAAAATGGCAAACCGGAAGAAATGGCAAAAGATGGTGATAGACGCAAAGACGGATAGCAGAATTTAGTTTTTGATTAATTGAATTTGGTTTTGAATTCGATTTTGACTTTGTTGTATTTGGAGTTTTCGTTTTGGAATTTGATAATTTAGTTGAAAGATGTATTTTGACTAATCCACCTCAAAAAATGGATTTGTAAGTTTTGCAAGATGGATTTTGCGCGTATTCCATACCCCCAGACCCCCCCTCCACCCCAATTATTTTAATTCGGAAATAATTACCGATGCAATTTCCATGACTGCTATTGTATGTCATTTTATGATAAAATTTCAGCCGTAATTTAATGGTTCTTGTTTGTTATCCCATTTTTACAAAAACTTCGTACAATTTATTAATATGGGCGTCAGTCAATGTTACATTAGATGTTAGAAATGTATGGTTCGCTATTTGCAAACAAATGAAATTTTTGCTAGTTCGAAGCTACTAGGTGTTTCTTTAAACATCAAGTAGTGTTTTTGTACCACAAATTGCAATGTATAGTCAGTCATTCAAATTTTTGTTACAAATGTATCGTGGTTTGCCTGAACCCTCAGAATTAAAATGCTCTACGTTTTCAACGCAGCACTGCATATAAAGATTAGCCGCCCTTAATATCAAGGTATAGTTTTAAGGCTGAGTTCTATTATTAAAATTTTACGTTAAAAAAGTAGAGGGCTCGGGTACATTGCTGTCTACTTATAATAATTTTTTTCTGCACATAACAAGAACAATGTCAAAAAGTTAAACGTGCCAATTTAAAAATGAATTCTTAAAGGAAAATTAAAATTGTCAACTTGACTGTTTAAAAATTTTGCTTCACAAGAGGCTAAACACGGTCGAATAAATCAAGATTCCAAATTAATTTGACAACTTTGAAGTTGGTTGATAAGCAAATTTACTTTTATATAGACGCCTTCGCCTGTTTAAAATAAAATTACGCGTTGTTTCATAATTTTAAGAGATATTTCGGGCGGTTTATTTTTTTATAATTGTCAGAACAACGTGTGCACTTTATAATTGACCGTTTCAGTTTAGATTACCGAACTAACTTTTGTCGCCATATTTCGTTATATGATGCAGAATGAATTATTATGTTTCATAAATTTTAACGTTAATTTACCAAATCGTTTTTTCCAACCAAATATATTTTACTTGATATTTTGTTCGTTATACCACGACATTATCGTTTAATTGAGTTTTACTCTGCAGTTTGGGATACAGCCAGCGTAATAATTTTTTCACTCCTGATAACAAAAATAGCTCGTAATTTTTAATAGATTTTTTTTGAAAACTTAATTAGGAAACTAATAAAAAATATTTTAATATTCCTAATTTAAAGTGGAAAATCCTTTTATAATAATAATAAATAATAATTAACTGTCGAAGTTTTCACATTTTAAGTTTATGAATTGCATCGAACTGGCAAATAATAATCTCCGATAAGAAATTTCGAATTTACGACCGTCTTCTCATTTAAAATGCAACATTAAAGTAATCTTTACCTCTTATCGTTTTACTACTACCGTAAACCCAAAAAGTTTTCCAAATATGTTTCCAGTTAAAACTTAATCAAAATCCGAGGTAGGTAGGTACTCATTATTCTTATTTTTTATTTAAGAGGTCGGAGTTTTATGTTCTTCTGAATGTCCAGTCAAGTAGACAATTTTATTTAGCCACTCGCTCGCCGAAAATACTTTCGAGAAAATGAAAATTTGTTGCGAGAAAATAAAGTCGATTTAATTCTTAGATGTGTAAAATGTACTATATTAAGCCTCTTCAAGATTTAGGTGATAGGTACTTTCGATCACAACACACCCCGAGATCTGCCAAAGGAACTCATTTAACCCACTGAATAGCTCAAGAAGAAGTCAATCTCACTTCTGATTTAGATAAGAAACTGACGAGAATAAGAAGATATACTATAACCTTCATACTGTTATATTCGTGTATTCGTCTTATGCTGAAAAGGTTCACACAACAGCACCAAATGCTTGCAAGGAAATTGATCAATTTTATTTCATAAAAGGACGCGGTATTAGTTTCATACGGCGACGTATGTTCTGTTAAAAAGTTAAAAAAGAAATTCGATTGGGGAACTTAATATTACTTTTCTACAGATTAAATATAAATAAAAATAGTAGGTATATCAATTTAGATTACAGTAATAACATTACAACCGAAAATCGATCTCGACCAAATTTTCTATTAAAAAATTCTTCAGTCGTTACTTCTACATACATAATTTGCTGCTGACACATATTTCAATTTAATTTATTTCCAATCTTCGTTATAGTAATACGGCTCACGCTAACCTGCTGACTCAATTCAATTTTAGCGAATTATATACCCTCGACCTATTTTTGAAAGAATTAATGGCTAAAAAAAATTACTTGAACAAAAAAGTAATATGGAGTTAAGATCAAATCACCCCACTCCTTCCAACCAATATCTGATGGCACAAAGCCATTACTAAGAAAAGCAAGATGGAACTCTGATGACCGCACTTCCCGAGTAGAAATTGTAGTTAGGTGGTGATTAGGCCCGAACTAGGCATGCCGAATTTCAAACTCGGGCCAAGTGAGGCAGCCGCATTAGGCCCGTATTACGAACGTAACGCAGTTGCGAGTCCCTACCTAATTAGGCTTCCTAACTAGGCGGTGGTTTGGAAAACCAAACTTGCAGGTGACAACCTTAACCTAATGTGGCTCGAGTTCGCCTTCCTAACTAGGCAGTGGTTTGGAAAACCAAACTTGCAGGTGACAACCTTAACCTAATGTGGCCCGAATTTGCTTTCCTAATTAGGCGGTGGTTTGGAAAACCAAACTTGCAGGTGACCACCTAAATCTAAATCTAAAAAAAATTTTTTTTTTTTAGGACAAACAGAAATACGATATTATATTGCACGAGCTAGATTTAATATTTATTTTAAAAACCTGGCAGAAATACAAATACAATAATTATCTTAAAAAATATAGCAATAATACAACAATAGCTCCAATTTCTTAGAATTAATTCGTAAAAAGTAGGGAAATGGGTGGATGGTGGATATCGATTATCGCACTGTAAATACAAAACCGTTTTAACGCCTTTTTTCTAACATACATAATTTTTACAATAATTTCACATGTTAATAACTTTACCATATTAAAGGTAATATAAATTAAAATTAATTTTAATTTTAAGCAGCGTTGACATGGGTAGTGAGTGAATCACGTACCTGTTCCACGATGCATGAATTTACAAATTTTAATTTTCACGATTCCTGAAATATAAATCGTAATTTTTCACCACTAACTGTTAAAACTGTTATATGCGCACCCGTGTAAACCTTCGCCACGAATATAAAAATTATCAAATGGTGAAAATTAAAATTTGTAAATTCGTGGAACACGCACGCAAATTGTCAACGCTGCTTTAGCATTATTTCTTTCATGTCACTCTTGTTTTGTACATTTTTGCTTTTTCTATCATTTAGCCCACTATTCCAATCACCACAATGATTGAGTATCGATGAAATACTATCGTTGACAGCTTTGTCACCCAACGGATCATCTTCAGATTTTGAAAATCTTTTAATTAATATCCCTGAAATATAAAGATATTTATTAAATTTATTACAAAATAATTCATGCTGCTTAGTTATGAAGTTATGATTTATTTTTATACCTTTTATTATTTTACTTACTTACTCTTTCAAAAATTGAATAAATGCGACGGCTTTTTCTCAAAATTTTCGTTTTGGAATTTATTTTCAGAAAAAAATACGAAAAAATCACTTTCTAAAAATGTTACTAACCGATATTTTACTTCAATTAAACCAACCGACATTTTGTTGATTTTTGCCAACAAATAAATTATTAGGTATCAAATATAATTTATTGTTGATATAATTTTAATTATAATAACCTAGAGAACCGCTCACTATGATATAAAGACGTTAGCAACTAACTAAGTCACATGGATATAGGACAACTGAACGACTCGACTGTTGTAAAATAGTTCATGTAATACGAGAAGATATAAAAATTTCTCAGAACACAGACACTACACTAGCACTTTTTATTTATAATTTATTTTTCTATTGACGAATGAAATAATTATTTTAAATGTAAAAATGAATTTGAATCTAGATTAAAATTTTAAAATCTATTAGAAATAAAAAAACATGAATTAAGATATAAAGTATTCTATTTGCATCAATTGGCAACCATAGATTATAGCTATCATTCTTCACTTCGGCAAGCTCTTAGTTACTGTCACAAGATAGTAGTCAGGAATTCCAAAGGTATGCCAAAGTTAGGCAGTGCCAAACACTTTCCTAATGAAGTCCGAGTTTAGAATACCGAACTTCGGTAAACCTTTGGCTACCGTGATTAGGCCCAAATTAGGAATTCCAAAGGTGTGCCGAAGTTAGGCAGTGCCAAACACTTTCCTAATGAAATCCGAGTTTAGAATACCGAACTTCGGTAAACCTTTGGCTACCGTGATTAGGCCCAAATTAGGAATTCCAAAGGTGTGCCGAAGTTAGGCAGTGCCAAACACTTTCCTAATGAAATCCGAGTTTAGAATACCGAACTTTGGTAAACCTTTGGCTACCGTGATTAGGCCCAAATTAGGAATTCCAAAGGTGTGCCGAAGTTAGGCAGTGCCAAACACTTTCCTAATGAAATCCGAGTTTAGAATACCGAACTTCGGTAAACCTTTGGCTACCGTGATTAGGCCCAAATTAGGAATTCCAAAGGTGTGCCGAAGTTAGGCAGTGCCAAACACTTTCCTAATGAAATCCGAGTTTAGAATACCGAACTTCGGTAAACCTTTGGCTACCGTGATTAGGCCCAAATTAGGAATTCCAAAGGTGTGCCGAAGTTAGGCAGTGCCAAACACTTTCCTAATGAAGTCCGAGTTTAGAATACCGAACTTCGGTAAACCTTTGGCCACCGTGATTAGGCCCAAATTAGGAATTCCAAAGGTATGCCGAAGTTAGGCAGTGCCAAACACTTTCCTAATTACATTTTGTCATTTTTCGTTTTGCCTCATGTGGCCCTGACGTGGTTAGAGTTAGGTTTGCCTAAGTTAGGCATGCCTAACTCGGCCCGAATTGATCTTTCGGAAAGCCTAACTACAATTTCTAGTCGGGTTCTTTTTAGGGTTTTTTACTGTTATCTCTCCGGTTAAATTTGAAAACAGGTATTTATTATATATATAATATATTATATTTATATACCAAGTGAAATAACGAAAAAATAATTACAATACTTAATTAAACAATTAAAGGCAAACAAACAGTTTAATTACGAATATTTACAATTTAAATTAAACAACATAGTTTGTGTGTTGTAGCATTGTATATTTGAACTTTATAATTTATCAATTTCTAAAGGTACAAAATGGTTCATGGCTTTTCTTCAGAAGCCAATTTACATTTCAAAATTATCACACAATCAAAATTAGACCAATGGAATGAAAAAACAACGAAATATTCAACCAATAGTAATCGAATTGCAGGGCCAACTTTTTAAAGTTTATTTTAAAGCACATAATATAAACGACAATGCTCTTTATTAACTTCAATATTTAAATAATACATTTATTATAATGAATTAATAATAATAAATAAATATAATCAACCATACATGGATTTTTAACTTTTAATTAATTACTTATATTAACCTCCTATTTTATTCGTAAAATAGTCTAAATAAATATCCTCTTGTGTATTTCAAATTACTACATAATTTGAATGCACTTGGGATATTGTATATGAATATTTATAATATTTCATTTTCAACAAAAATTTTAAAATATAATTTATTTCTAATATCATTTCAGAAAGATTTGCAACAATTAACCATTAAATATAAATTTATTTTTGTTTTGCGACCCCTTTTTTAACGAATTATTAAACTGTAAGTGCCACTTTCACCCAATTAACGCTACGTAAACTAACACAACAACATAATAATTAATAAAAGTTAATAGTACATTGAAACTCCCGATAGTTAAGTGCTTAATTATTTTTAAAAAATTATATTGTCGTATATGTGTACGTTTTTTCATGTCGTAGCTTTAACCCCTTAATGCATTTGCCCGTGACATCCACGGGCTCGTCTTACTGGCAATTTTGTACATGTCCGCGATTTATTTTACCCCTTCATGCACAAGTAAAATTCGAATGTCTGGGCAAAAAGTTCTAATTTTTCTAAAATGGAATTTTCTTGTTCATACAAAATTAAGTTGAAAAAAAGTAACTAATATTATTTTTTTAAATTTTGTGTAACACTGACTATTCACTTTAAAAAATTCTGATCATTCTTTTACCAATAATTCAAAATTAATGTTTACATTTTGTTGAGCCGCCAAGAGTGTATAAAAAACTTAAAAAATAAAAAAATTAAAAATTGTAATAGATTTAGTCAACTAGTAATAAGGTAACAGTTTTCATTAAGAGTAATAGATAGATATATTAAAATTGTAATAGTTAATTGGACGAGAATGGCACTTAACAATAATGTATCAAACACCTAACACATATTAGCACCACAATAATATAGAACCCGAAACTGAAACTGATCGTAGCGAAAGCTTTACTATTGCTTTTACTACTGCACTTTTGTTTTCGAAATTTGATGTCCAGATTTAATGTCCGGTTTTGCTTTCTTTTTTCCCAAAAAGTAGGATTGGTAAAAAAAGTTTCCAAATAACACCAAATAGCTCAAATATATCATAAAACACATATTCATGATTTTATACGAAACTCCACATGGGATGTTTTGGGTTAATAAATTATAGACGTAAATGTTGATTCCACATCCTATGATCATTTGAATAATTTGAACAGTCGTGAGAAACATGGAAATTTGACGAGGCGGAGTGAAACCCATGGCCCTTAACGCGTAGTATGAATACATCATAGAGTGAACGAACAAATTCATGACCATAAACCATCGTGAACTAGGTACAATTTCTTTATATCCGTACCATACTATCAGCAGGGTCATTATGTGATGATACCAATGCAAAATTATAAGAGGTTGCTTTCGTAATACTATGAACACTGTATCTCCTAATTCAACCAGTTTGCTAAGCGTAACACACCATGCCCAAAAACTAGAAACTCGATCTAGTTGTATAAATGATGGTGAACATACGGAATAATAAAAGCCATGATTCGCAATGATGTGTATAAATTCTGGCGTGGTTCGCAGTAAAGCTATTAAACTAAACGCCGCCAATCCTAAATTCCATAGTATCAAAAGAAGTCTTAATCTAAAACGTGGTTTGTCTTTCATATAATATTGCGTACCAAAAATAATGCAAAGATATAAAATACTATAATAAAAAGCTTGCAACCAATTTTGTACCATCCAATCTATCTTTTCTTGATACACAAACTCCTTTTCAAAATTGAACATATACGAATAATTTCTTACACCGACATTTGTAAATGTTGTCATGATGATCACTTTTCTCGGGAACCTATCTTTGACTGATGTACGAGCGTTTCGGGAAAAAGTTATTACTATTTTTTCCAAAAGAATTACGTCAGAATTTATTAAATATTGCAGGATATTTAAACAGGAAATATTAGAGGACAAGAATATTATGAATAAATAACAATATTTAATAAGTAGAAACTGGATTTGTATGCGCTTATATGTTTTGTTGGATGTGGCATAGAAATCTGGTTTTTGGCATATCTATACGTTTCTCATTGAATGAAAACCTTATAATTCATACATATCCGGTAATTATTCATATAACGGCATGTAAATATAGTCAATATTTGCCATCATTATTCTTGCTTTTAATATTTAGTATAACAAAGTATTTTTCAAATATAAATCTTTATCTCTATATATATAAAAGAAAGACGTAGTTTTTTATAAGGGCTAATCTCCAAAACCACTGGATCAAATTTAACCAAAATTTTTGTGTGTGTTCTGTGGGCAGTGAGAAGTGTTTTTGTAACATCAAAAGTAACATAAATTTCCCGGAAAACTGAAAAATTTGGAAAATATTTGATAGAAATTTTTTACTTTCAATAGATGGCGTTCGTGGTAAGAATTGCTTAATCAAGTTAACTACTGCACTTAAGTGGAAAATATACCAAAAAAAAATGAAGATCATACTTGACAGGATCATTTCTGTAGTAAATTATCACATACTTAGTATTCAAATATTGAAAAGTGGCAACCACGATGAGTAATTGGAACTGCAACGTGAAATCGATCGAAAATCTAAGTGGATAATTCGATTAAGTTGTGATAAATACTATAAAAAAAAGTGAACAGAGTGGTATGCAAATACAAGAGAAGATAATAGAGAAGTGAACAGAGAATTCACAAGAACGAAAATATGTCTTCAGCAGAATTTAAAAAGATTGTAGAAGAGGCGTTAAAGAGAGTTTTATCATTGGATAAGTACGAGAATTGGAAAGTTAAATTAGAATACGCTCAAGCTACCGAGAATTCTTTAAAAGAGGTTTTACAAGATTTTTGCGGAAATCCTATGCGTAAAACTGAATTGGATAATGTAAAAAGAAAAGTCGCAGCGAAACGAATTCGAAAAAGAAAAAAAGATGAGAAAATGAGTGCTGACTATCTAAACAAAAAAAAAAAGAATAAAAAAATTATCAATGTCGTTGTGTGACTTTGAAAAATCTTTAGTTAAAGAGGAAGAAAAGGTGGAAGAGGAAGTAGAAACCTAATTGGTTGAATGTTTTCAATAAATAAAAAATATTTGTATTATAAAATATACCGTAAATATAAAGTGAGTAATTATTGTGATTTTAACCAAAATTCTTGTGTGGGTTCTGTGGGCCGTGCGAAGTGTTTTTATAACATCAAAAGTAAAAAAAATTGGGAGAGGGAAGAAATGCGTATAAGACAAAGTAGTCATTTAAATTTACTCCTTTTCTGATTTTTTTTAAAGCTTCTTTAAAATTGATTATGAAATTTACCCTTAACCTTTTAATTTTTAATAAATACTATTTAAACAGAAATAGAACGACTTAATGTATTGAATGTGAACGAAAAATGTCATTAAGAGAATTAAATAAAGTTAT
This sequence comes from Cantharis rufa, assembly GCA_947369205.1. Classification (NCBI taxonomy): domain Eukaryota; kingdom Metazoa; phylum Arthropoda; class Insecta; order Coleoptera; family Cantharidae; genus Cantharis; species Cantharis rufa. Next base: position 29,931,230 of record OX376306.1, on the reverse strand, counting down.
GGTTGAGACGCTAAACAGAGCTATCCTTCGCCAAATATGAAGATCCTGAAGTGAAGGAGGAATACTCTCGAGTCATTATAAAATCTTTAAAAAAGTCATTGCAAGATTTGGGTGGAAACCCCAGGCGTAGTGATCAATTAACTAACTGCAAAAAGAAAAGTCGCAGCAATTCGTATACGGAAAAGAAAAAGAGAAGATTTAGATGCTGCCAAGAAATAGAAGGAAGAAGAGGAATTGCAAATATTGCTTATTGCTTTTGAACAATTTTTACTGGATGAAGAGGAATTGAAAATATCGGTTATTGAAAAAGGGGATGTACGTGTTTGTTTGTAAGGGCTGATCTCCAGAACCACTGGATCAAATTTAACCAAAATTTTTGTATGTGTTCCTATATAAAAAAGAATACATAGAATAGAAGGAACTATGTGTTGAACGTGAATTTAGCTGCCCAAATTTGATTGTTCTTTGTGGAAAAGAAAGGAAATAGAAAGTTAGAACCTGATTGATTAAATGTTTTCGTAAATTACCGAGGTTTAATATTTATTTACCTCTGATTGGTTGAATATAAGTGAATGAACCAATGAGATATTCGCTAATATCTTCTATTTTTTGTTTGTTTGGCTAAACGGATAAAATTTCAAATTAAAATTATTTTTTTTATTTTGATTTGACAAATCAGCCTTACTAAAAACTACTATTAAACCGCAAGATTTTTCCATTTTGTTTGCAAGTTCATTTGTTTTAATATAACACGCGACGAAAATTCCACCGTGGAGTAGAGAAGTTTGATAGATATAAAATATAAATAAGAAGATGCCAAGACTACGTTCAAATATTGGTCTTCGTACACGAAATGCAAATCAAGTGCAAAATACACGTTCGCGACTTATTTGTCGTGTGTGACTTATTTAAGTTTGTAGATTACATCTTCAAAATCATTGTTTTTCATATGGCCAGTTATACGTTGGATATAACACGTGTTGGTAAGCCATCATCATTAGTCATTACATATATTACAAAAATGATGTTTACCAAAGAGCATTACAATAAACATATGATAACATTTTTTAAAGATTTTAAACTTTTTACTCATTTCTAATTGTATTTTTATTAATAAATAAAATACGCACAATTAATACCTTTTCATAATTGTGATTAATTGACTTGCACATTAATTGAATTACAGTAATGGTAAATTTTAATTACCAATCAAATTCAAACCCGAGCGAAGCCGGGCCGTCAGCTAGTTTAAAATAAATAAAATTGTTTTAAAAAAAAATTAAAAAAAAAGAAGGTATGTCCACCATCCCCTTACATTATTAAACTCACAATTTCTTCCAGTAAAGTTTACACACGAGGAAGAAGCTAACAACACTATTGCCCTTTTGGACATCATTATCCAAAGAATGGAAAATGGTAGTCTAGAGTTTGATGTTTACAGGAAGCCGTGCTTTAGTGGAAGATTTATCACCGAAGATTCCTTCCACTGCTACCAACACAAAATGGCGGCTTTTCACGCTATGGCTCACCGTTTGGTATCTTTTCCACTTAGTGAGGATAACTACCAGAAGGAGAAAGCCTACATAATAAGCCTGGGTAATCTGAAAGGCTACGCTTCCAGCACTGTTGCCAAAATCATCGGGAAGCACAGTAGACTACAAGAGAGAAGGTTATTAACAACTTTGGCCAATGCCGAACAAGAAAAACTCGGCATGCGTTTTTGTCTACCGTTTTTTCCTCACCCAACTGACCATCTTAAGAAATGCTACAGGAGTAACGGATACATGGCTGTGTTCAGAAGCGATAACACCTTACAATCGCTGTTGGGCAGCACCAAGGATAAGGTTCCGAGCCTTCAAAAGTCTGGCATATACCGAATCAAGTGTCAAGATGGTTGTGACTTTGAATATTATGGTAGGACCTGCAGAAACCTAAAAACTAGATTTAGTAAACATATATAAGAGCGTTCAAATACGGAAACTCCGAAAAGTCGAATGTTGCAGAGCACTTCATTAACCATGTACACTATACTATACCATAGACAACTTGACACTGGTTCGGGAAATTAATAATAGGTTCCATCTAGACATACATGAAGCCATGGTGATCGATCAGAAAGAATATACACAAAAACCTCATGAACTCGGACACGGGAACCGTCTCGATGGTGCTGCTGGACCTCCTGGATGATGAACTTCCCCCGCGCGGTAGTGGACGGTGAGCTGCATTTGGTTGCTCTAGGTTTAGTTCGTTTTCGGTTCCTGTACTTCTGCTCCAGACCTGGTATATTTTAATCTCGTGACGTTTTGAATGTTTTTTAGAAAAGAAAAACCTCCTTTTTTTACATTTTTTGATTTACTAATATTTATCTTATTGACTCCAGTAGCATGCGGTTACCAAGAAATTTGTTAGACGGTAAATTTTACTTAACGTGTTAACTTGGCGTCATTTGTATCATTTGGTATTTTATGTCATCATTCATCAATCACCAAATACGCTTGAAAATGCAAGCATTGCTTGCGAAACATAGTATATGTTGCGTTAAATAACGAAATTTTCTGGAATTTAATTTGGTGTTGTGTGATTGACTACCTGTCCCTAATAAATAAAATATTATAATTGAGATAAGCCTTACCAAATTAAATATTTTAATCTAAATCTTATTCGCGGTTTTATCTGCGATACTCATCTCATCAGATTCATACTGGCAATTGAAAATATAAAATTAACCATTATGAAACTGCCCACTTGAACCTAATTGCCTTTTTTTTGTTTGATACTACGATTTCCTACTTGATATTGATACTATTTTGATACTGTAGAATTTTAGAAATTATATTTCATAGAATACTACGAAATTGTATTTGGAAGAGGTTTTGTAAGAGGTTTTGTAAGCGCGTTAATCATAGATTAACCGGATTAAGATAGACCGGATTTGATTTTTAATTTTCAGGGTTTCTTAAATTTTAATTTAAAATTTTTAAAATAACGAAATCGGTAACTATATGAGATATCGAAAAATGCTTGGCGCATCCTCGATCTCCTTTTTTGAGAATACCTCAATGGCTAAGACCGGAATTCGCTATTTTTTTCTTGTCGAGTTATAGCCAAATGTTCGATTATTGAACTTGATTTATAATTTATGATTTATTGGATATAACTTGGATTTCACGTGCTTTCTTCATCAGCCTGTACCCATCCACTCTTGGACGTAGACCTCTCCCAATTTTTTTCATTTCTTCCTATCATGAGCCGCCCGTAACCACTCGCTACCCGCTGTCTTCTTCACGTCAATACTTCATCTTATCTGGGACTTCGAAAAACACTTCTCTTTGTCGTTCTTGGCCGCCATTGTATAATCTTGGTGGACAATCTGTTTTTGACTTGGCGCGTTACATGACCAACCCAGCGCCACTTCAGTATTGACATACTCTCCACTACATTCGTCACTCCTGTTCTCCGCCTGATCTCTTCATTCCTAATTTTATCCCCCAAGAAAACTCCCAACATATCTCGCTCCATTGCCCTTTGTGCTATCCTGAGACGATTTGCTGTTTGTTTTGTTATTTCCATTGTCTCTATTTCATAAGTATAGTTACTGGTAATATGTATGTGTTATATATACCTTGCGTTTTAAGTTTATGGGTATACTGAGTTCTTTTAAAATGTATCCTAGCTAACCGAACGCTATCCATGTAAGTCCGATTCGTCTTATTATTTCTGCGGTTTGATTGCTCTTGTCTGTTTTAATAAGATAACTCAAGTATGTACATATATGGGTCATTCCACCAAATAAAATCATTTTTACGGGGCGACCCTCGCGGATTATGTTCAAAATTTGTGGAGATGTTCTCTATAATATGGAAAAAATAATGATAAGTTAACGATAAGTTCATAATTTTCCGTTATAATCATAAGCATAACGGAGAGTTTTATAAGCAAAAAACTACCTTGCGCAAACTCACTATTGAATTATTAGCACTAACTTAATACTATATTAACTATATTAACAAAAAAAAAAGTTTTATAGAAAACTATGAAAAATAAAACTTATTAGATGTGCATGTACAGTAGATTCCGCTTAATGTTATCACAGATAATGTTATCAGTCGGTTATTGTGATCATTTTGACTGAGAACCGGTCGCTTTAATAAGTGTACATTCAAAAACCACCGGATAATGTGATCAAAAAGGGGCTTATTATTATCACTTTGAAGGAATTCCTTTTCTAAGTATCTTTTTCTGATTTGTCATTGAAATTTTATATCGTTACAAAATACGGCACTCGTTTTAATTTCTATACAAGAACTAATGAAGTTTCCCCCCTTCATGGCGTGTTACTATTTTTATTTTGCTAAATGTGCACTTTGTTTTACACATTTTAATTTAAGTTTTGTTTATTCTTGCTTTTCTTACGACATCGACGAAAAAGCGAAACGATCTCTAAAACGATCTCTAAAACGATCTCTTTACGATCGGTAAAACAAAAGGTGGAAATTATTAAAAATCACTGTAAATTAAGATTCTCTAATTTTTCGTTTCTAAAATTCGTTTTTTCTAAAATACGCTTATTGTTATCAGTCGTTTATTTTGAAAAAAATAAACTCTTACGTAAAAAAATGTCATGACTCCCTTTTCCTCGAATAAGAAAAATTAAGATATCAGCCAACCCTAACCCCTCTTACCCCTAAGAGCTATTATTCTGGTCGCGTCTTTTTGGGTCTGCGCCTATATTGCCGAATAGCATATAGTATGCTATTCATAGCCTTTAATATCAATATCAACTATTGTGAGAAGATTTCTCTATACGATTCTTTGAGACTTTATAAGACTGTTTCTATCTAAGTGCAATAGCAAAAATTTAATTACAATACTTAATTAAACAATTAAATGCAAACAAACAATTTAATTATGAATATTTAGAATTTAAATTAATTATACAAAATAGTTTATGTGTTGTAGCATTGTATATTTGAACTTTATAATTTATCAATTTCTAAAGGTACAAAATAGTTCATGGCTTTTCTTCAAAAGCCAATTTGAATTTTTACATAGCAAATTTATTATTTTAAAAATAAACTTTTTAGAATAATATTAAATTTACAAAAAAAATTTTAAAATATAATTAATTTCTAATAATATAATTTAAAAAAAATTGCAACAATTATCCATTAAATATAAATTTATAATTGTTTAGCGACCTTTTTACTAATGAATTATTAAACTATCAAGTGCCATCTTTCATCCAATTAACACTACGTATAATAATAAAAGAAAGTAGTTAAAGTATATTAAAACTCCCGATAGTTAAGTTCTTAATTATCATTCTGAACCAAAAAATAAGTTATAATATTATGACCCATTGAGGATATATTCAAATTCAAAAATACACTTTCCTCAATTAAAATTTATTATTTATAATGGACTAGTTTCGACTAATCAGTCTTTATCAACATGTTCCTATAAAAATTATAATTAAATTAAATTAAAATTAAAACTACCCTGACATCTTACCGTCAAATAAAATATTACACTCTATACAGAATAATTCAAATAAAATAAAAACAATAAAACCGAGATACTGATTTTTAAAAAATTTCAAAGATAGGTGTGAAATTTAAATATTCTTGATCGTTTAAACTGACGTAATTTGGTTCTTTTTGTAATTTCCGAATTTCGAGAAATTCTAGCAAATCTAATTTTTTACCTTTTCTTTCGTTATGTAGTATGCTTATGTTACTTTCATTTATATGATGGCCTGTTTCTAATAAATGTTGGGAAACTGCTGAAAATTTATTTTTATTTTGGTGTTCTTTTAATCTAACTTTTAAATTCCTTCCCGTTTGACCAATATATTTAGCATTACAACCTCCGCAATTAATTGCATATACGTGTAACAAATTTTATTGAATTTGTTTTTAAAGGTACGCCTATGTATTCTTTTTGATTTTCACAACGAGGCGCTCCTGTTATCTGGGCGGATAAGACTGCGTTGCGCGCGGTGGTATGTAAAATTGGCAGTCGAGTTAGGGACTCGAGCTTAAAAAGACGGGAGTGAGTGTTTTCTGTGCTCAAGAAAAATTTTTGGGTGAGTTTTGGTCCAGTGGACTGATTTTTAGGAGACATCTTTTTCTTAATTATTTTCGCTTTTTAAATACTCGCAGCAGTTAAAAAGAATTATTTGCAATAATTCAATTCGCATATTATATTTTATTTTCCATCGACTGGCCGTATTATCAAGCGCTTCAACGATAGCATTTTTATCTTGCTGGCAAACATTTCCAACGTGATTCTTTAAATTAATTTAATAAAGTAAATTATTTTTACTTTTTATTTTAATTATACTTTGGGCGTAGACTATTTGTTATCTGTATGTTACTCCATTACGGATAATATAGAGACAAGTATCTACAATTTATTTTTTTCCATCTACGTGCTGGACTTCTTTTGTTGGTGAATTTTTCCTGCAGTGGTTGACTAATACCTTTAAAACCACCCCCTCGCTACCGGCACAAATCAGCTAGTCGTAACATCTTGGGCTTCTACACAATATTTTAAAGCTGGTTCTTCTTCCAGCGTGTAGAGAAAAATTCTGTTTGCCCGAAAGGGTAGGTAGAAATTTTTTTTTTTTTTTTTTTTTTTTGCTGGCGCCTAAATACATCAAATGTAGAGTTCGTGAGGTAACTGGTCCATTAACATACCGTTTAGTTAATGAGCGTGGTAAAGATGTGGGTTGTTTCCATGTGAAGGACTTAAAGCAACATCCTCGGGATAGGTTAGATGAGACGGACGTGCAGGATGAGTAAAAGAGGTAGTTAGTAGAGTTTTATTCTTTGAACTCCATTTTTTTTGGGAGTCATTAGGTCTACCATCTGACTTAATCAATTTGGAACAGAATACCGTAGTTCTAAATTTGCGCCATCATGAGATTTGATCTCATTGTTACTGAGTTGTTGCCAATACTGCTGTAGAATAGATTTGTCGATCATTATTCGATCGAGATTATAAATTTAATTTTCGTTTAATTTGAAAGTTTCTACGTTCCAAGGACAATGATTGCCTTGGTCTGAGACTGATTTTACTGCTGGGTGTGTTTTTTTGATACACTTGCGAGCGGTGCAAAATGGGTCCGATGTGGTCCATTTTTATCTAACACTATGAGCAGGGTTGCCATAGGTTGTTTTTTTGGGCTAATGTTTATTAGAGTTTTTTTGTATCTTTTAATACAGATCCTATGCGGTGCTGTATTTCTTTGGATTCAATCTTTTACGTTTAGACGTAATTTGATTGACTATTATTTTTTTGTGACTATGGAAGTGCTACGCACTCAGTCATTTTGAGGCTTACGCTTAGGTGGATTTATGATTACGTGTCGTAATCGGATAAGTACTCACTTTATGTTTAGTTTTTTTGAGTTTTTCTAAGTCTAAAATTTTTAGCTTGACTAGTTTTTGGTTTTGATCTACAGTAGTGGCGGTAACGATTCTAACGAAGTAACCGTTGTTTGAAGGTAGCTGCACTTGTCGTTTAAACGAGATTGCCGTCTTGACCCCGGTCAGACATTTTAGGGGAGGGCCGTGTAACAAATTTTATTGAATTTGTTTTTAAAGGTACGCCTATGTATTCTTTTTGATTTTCACAACGAGGCGCTCCTGTTATCTGGGCGGATAAGACTGGTTGCGCGCGGTGGTATGGAAAATTGGCAGTCGAGTTAGGGACTCGAGCTTAAAAAGACGGGAGTGAGTGTTTTCTGTGCTCAAGAAAAATTTTTGGGTGAGTTTTGGTCCAGTGGACTGATTTTTAGGAGACATCTTTTCTTATTTATTTTCGTTTTGTTAAATACTCGCAGCAGTTAAAAAGAATTATTTGCAATAATTCAATTCGCATATTATATTTTATTTTCCATCGACTGGCCGTATTATCAAGCGCTTCAACGATAGCATTTTTATCTTGCTGGCAAACATTTCCAACGTGATTCTTTAAATTAATTTAATAAAGTAAATTATTTTTACTTTTTATTTTAATTATACTTTGGGCGTAGACTATTTGTTATCTGTATGTTACTCCATTACGGATAATATAGAGACAAGTATCTACAATTTATTTTTTTTTCCATCTACGTGCTGGACTTCTTTTGTTAGTGAATTTTTCCTGCAGTGGTTGATTAATACCTTTAAAACCACCCCCTCGCTACCGGCACAAATCAGCTAGTCGTAACATCTTGGGCTTCTACACAATATTTTAAAGCTGGTTCTTCTTCCAGCGTGTAGAGAAAAATTCTGTTTGCCCGAAAGGGTAGGAAGAAGTTTTTTATTACATACTCCGTTTTTATCCATTAAGTTAATTTTGTCTTTATTATTGAAAATGTTTTCTCTAATTGTATTAATACTTTTTGTTGTTGTTGTGATGCTGTATTTGTTTAGGATTCTTCTAATTTTATCTGTTATTGGTCCTAAATATGAAAGTTTATTATATATTACGTTTAATTTATTAGTTTCATTAATGGTATTGGTTTCTTGTTTTTTGTATTTTCTGATCAGTTGGTCAATTATATTGGTGTTATATCCGTTATTCTCTGCGATTAGTTTAATTATTTTGATTTCTTTATTTCGATCTTCTTTGTTCATTGGAGTAGTTTCTATTCTATTTATATATGATTTAAATGCTGCTAATTTGTGCTTGATAGTATGATTTGATGAATTTTGTATTACTGATCCTGTGTTGGTAGGTTTTCTATATATGTCAAATTCGAATTTAAAATTTTTCTTTTTAATTGTAAGATCAAGGAAGTTCAGAATGCCGTTTTTATCTTCAATTTCAATAGTAAATTGTATATGTGGTGTCCTATTGTTTAAATATTTTAAAAATTCTTCTATTTCGTTTTTGGAACCTTTCCACAAACAAAAAATATCATCTACATATCTTTTCCAAATTATAATGTTATTCGTAAATTTGTTTGTTTCTTTGAGCATATCCGTTTCATATTTGTTCATGTATATATCTGCCATTAATGCAGCTATAGGGTTTCCCATGGCTAGTCCAGTACTTTCATAAAATGTGTTGTTAAAGAGGAAGAAATTTTGTTCTAGTGAAATGGTAAGTAGTTTAATTAGATTATTTTCTCTTTCTCCCATTATTGGTGTGATTTGGGCCATTTTATTTTTTTTACAATATCTATCGTTTCGTTTATTGGTATATTGGCGTAGAGATTTTTAATGTCAAATGATACCATAATTTCTTCTTCATTTAAGTTAATGTTTTCTAAAATTTCAATGATTTCTTTTCTGTTTTTTATTCTATGTTCGGGTTTAAATTCGATAATTTCAGGTAGTGTTGTGTTGAGCCATTTGCAGATGTTATAAACTGGTGAGTCAATAGAAGAAACAACAGGTCTTATAGGTTGATTTTCTTTATGCAGTTTTATTAGTCCATACATTCTTGGAATTTGTGGGTTCATGGGTATCAAACTAAATTTGTCTGTTTTCCAAGTTTGTTTTGTTTCGTTAAGAATTCTTTTAACTTTTGTTACAAATCCACTCATTTTGTTATTTTTAAGTTTTTTGTAATCTTGCTGTGTCATGAAATCTTCTACTTTAGTAATGTAGTCTTCTCTGGTTAATACTACTATAGTGTTTCCCTTATCTGCTTTTGTAACAATTAAGTTATTATCTTTGATTTTTTGTTTAATACCTTTTATTATCTTGGGTTCTTCAGTGTTATATCTTATCTTTTTTCTTTTTATCTTTATTAGTTCTTGGTTGATAGCGGTGCCACATTCCATTCGAGCTGTTTTTATTTCATTTCCTTTTAGTTTATTAATTGCCAAGTCTGTTTCTACTGCTAGTATTTCTAATTGTTTGATGCTAGGTTGGGTGATTGAGTATGAAATTCCTTTATTAAACATTTTCATTTCTTTATCATTAAACGTACATTTGCTTAAATTTTTAAATCTACTATAAAAAGTTTTATCAATTTCGTTTATAGTTGTTCTTTTTATTTGTCTTAAGGTATTTAACTTTTTTGTCAATTTAGATCGTTTCTCATTTTCAATTCTTATGCTCTCTGTTGTAACATTTCTTTTCCATTCGTCGATTAGTTGTGTATTCCAAGTAGTTAACATTATTTCTTCATTATTTATATTTTTCTTTGTCGTTTGTGCTAATTTACTGTATAATTTATTTTTGGAGGTAATTAAATATCTTCTTTTAATTCTTGTTTTTTCTGTTTCAGTCATGTCTTTAGGTAGTTTAAATTGTGCAAATTTTGGTATTAAGTTCTCTCTTATGCATGTACTCACAAATTGAATATCCAGATTGAGAGTTATTATTTTAAGTTGTTGTTTTTTATAGGAAAAGGGTATCGCAGTGTTAACGGTATTCATAATATTATGACCCATTGAGGATATATTCAAATTCAAAAATACACTTTCCTCAATTAAAATTTATTATTTATAATGGACTAGTTTCGACTAATCAGTCTTTATCAACATGTTCCTATAAAAATTATAATTAAATTAAATTAAAATTAAAACTACCCTGACATCTTACCGTCAAATAAAATATTACACTCTATACAGAATAATTCAAATAAAATAAAAACAATAAAACCGAGATAGTGATTTTTGAAGAAGGTGAGTTATTTTCGTTAATTTGATGTTCGGATTTAATGTCCAGTTTTGCTTTCTTTTTTCCCGAAATGTAAGATTGGTAGAAAAAGTTTCCAAATAACACCAAATAGCCCAAATATACCATAAAACTCATGTGCATGATTTTATAAGAAACTCTGGAATGTTTTGAGTTAATAAATTATAGACGTAAATGTTGATTCCACATCCTATGACCATTTGAGTAATTTCAACAGTCGTCAGAAACATGGAAATTTGCCGAGGCGGAGTGAAACCGATGGCCCTTAACGCGTAATAGGAATACATCATAGAATGAACGAATAAGTTCATGACCATAAACAAATCATCGTGCATTAGGTACATTTTTTTTATATCCGTACCATACTATCAACAGCGTCATTATGTGAAGAAAATGTGTAACAACACACGAAGGTTATATGTATGTTTTTGATAGAATGAGTGCCGATAGCTTGAAAAAATTTTTTCGGTGTCGAAGACGGGATATTCAATGTAAAGCTATAATTCATGTAGGATTAGAACAAGATGTAGGTAATAAAACTCTTGGCGAGCATTCCCATGAATCTTCAGCTGCAAATATAGAAGTAAGTATTATCGGTTGAGGCTACAAGGTCCTTCCTAATTTTTTTCTTTCAGGTTTTTAGTATGATATCAAGTGTTAAAAAACGGGCAGCTGAAACACAAGAAGTTCCTAGCGTCGTTATTAATAATAGCATTAATAATTTATCTACAGCAGGAGGTCAAGGTGTTTCCCCTAATGATAAGGCAGTGAAAATAACGATTAAGAGATTACGGAAAAGACTTTCACAATTACGCCCACTCTGTTTGGTCAAGTATTTGTAATAATGGGTTTACGAAATATGGGTGTGCATCCCTGTGTATATATACTGCTTCCCAACAAACAACAAAACACTTCTGTGAGAATGCTACAAATGCTAATCAATTTGGAGCCACAACTGACACCTACAAGAATATCTGTGGATTTCGAGTTAGCAATTCATAACGCGTTTCACGAATGCTTCTCAAATAAAATATTATATGATTTTGATTTTGACATGCTAGAAATGTTTGCCTCCCCCCAGAATCCGCGGAGCTGACAGATGTATTAGTGTGAGATTCTACTGCCTGTTGGTCCGCGGGAGGTATTTCATTTCCCTTTTACCAACCATATCTGGGGGTTTCTCTAGGGGTTTCAAGCTCCCCCGAGAAACAAGCTTTTCCGAGAAAGGGTAATTCCCATTATTAATAAGGAACAGAGCTTTAGTTATTGCCCATTACCGATACCTTCAGTGAACTATTATTGGAAATAATAAACGAGTGGAGCAACCAAGTGAGGTTTTTCTTCTTTTAAAAAAATGTTTTTGGCATAATTCTAAAAAGTAAATTTTTGAAAAACAGATTAAGGCCAATGACAATATGGTCGAAACGTATCTTAACTTTGGCCCGCAATTCCACTACGTTTGGAGACAATTGTGTGCACTTAAGTGCCCTCACACCTGAAATTTGTTTTAAGATCAGACTGATAGTTTACAAGGCAAGGCAAGGCTTTAAGAATAATTTACAATGACTGCATCATAGCCTGTATATCAATATCAACTATTGTGAGAAGATTTCTCTATACAATTCTCTGAGAGTTGTAGAACTGCTTTTATCAAGTGCAATAGCGAAAATTTAATTACTATTCTTAATTTAACAATTAAAGGTAACTTAACAATTTAATTACGAATATTTACAATTTAAATTAAACAAAGTTTGTGTGGTATAACATTGTATATTTGTATTTTATAATTTATCAATTTCTCATGGTTGAAAATATAGTTCATGGCTTTTCTTCAAAAGCCAATTTTAATTTAACATAACGAATTTATTATTTTAAAAATAAACTTTTTAGAATATAAAAAATTTTTCTTTAAATTTAAAAATTCTAATTTATTTCTATTGTAACTTCAAAAAAAATTTGCAATAATGAACAATTACATAATATAAATTTATATTTGTTATGCGACTTTTTTACTAACGAATTATTAAACTAGCTAAAATTAAAATTTTGCCACTTTCATTCAATTAACGCTAGGTACGTAAATTAACACAACAATATAATAATTAAGAAAAGTTCAAGTACTTACATTAAAACTCACGATAGTTAAGTTATTAATTAACATTCTGAACCAATAAATAAGTTTCAATTTAACTTTTTTTAAATATGTTGTCGTGTATGTACGTCGTGTCGTGCCGTAGCGTTAATTGGACGAGAATGGTACTTAACATTAATGTAACAAACACATAACACAGACAATAGAAACACAATAAGAGAGAACCTAAAAGTGAAGTTGATCTTAGCCAAATATTTACTATTGCACTTTTGTTTTTAAAGATGGCGAGTTATTTTCGTTAACTTGATGTCCGAATTTAATGTCCAGTTTTGCTCTCTTTTTTTTCGAAATGTAGGATTGGTAGAAAAAGTTTCCAAATAATACCAAATAGCTCAAATATATCATAAAACTCATATGCATGATTTTATAAGAAACTCCACATGGGATGTTTTGGGTTAATAAATTATAGACGTAAATGTTGATGCCACATCCTATGACCATTTGAATAATTTGAATAGTCGTGAGAAACATAGAAATTTGCCGAGGCGGAGTGTAACCCATGGCCCTTAACGCGTAGTAAAAATACATCATCGAGTGCACGAATAAATTCATGACCATAAACCATCGTGCACTAGGTACAATTTCTTTATATCCGTACCATACTATCAGCAGGGTCATTATGTGATGATACCAATGCAAAATTATAAGAGGTTGCTTTCGTAATACTATGAACACTGTATCTCCCAATTCAATTAGTTTGCTAAGCATAACACACCATGCCCAAAAACTAGAAACTCGATCTAGTTGTATAAATGATGGCGAACATACGGAATAATAAAAACCATGATTCGTAATGATGTGTATAAATTCTGGTGCGGTTCGCAGTAAAGCCATCAAACTAAACACCGTTAATCCTAAATTCCATAGTATTAAAAGTGGTCTCAACCGAAAACGTTGTTTGTCTTGCATATAATATTTCGTACCAAAAATAATACAAATATATAAAATAATATAATAAAATGCTTGCGACCAATTTTGTACCATCCAATCTAACTTTTCTTCATACACAAACTCCTTTTCAAAATTGAACATATATGAATAATGTCTCACACTGATATTTGCAAATGTTGTCATGATGATCACTGTTCTAGAGAACCTACTATATTTGACTGTTGCAGGAGCGTTTGACTTTTGAGAAAGATTCTTAATTATTTTTTTTTAAAGAATTACGTCAAGGATTATTAAATATTACACGATAATTAAGAATACCATATTATGAATAAATAACAATAGTTAGTAAGGAGAGAGACCGGATTTGTATGGAATTACATATTTTGTTGGATGCTGTATAGAAAATTGGTTTGGTATGTTTCTTAATGAAAGAAAACCAAAATACCGCATACATGTGCGGAAATTATCCATACAACCGCATGTAAGTATAGTCAATAGTTGGCATCATTATTTTTGATTTTAATATATTTAGTATTATAACAAAATATTTTTTAAATTCAAATTTTGAATTTTTAAATTTAAAATAAACAGATCACCTATAGTTGAGATAAGCCTTATCAAATTAAATGTCTTAATCAAAATATTATTCGCGGTTTTATCCGCGATACCCATCTCATCAGTTTCATACTGGCAATTGAAAATATAAAATTAAAGATCATGAAACTGCCCACGTGCGCCTAATTGCCGAATATCGATACTACGAAAATATATTTGAAGTTTTCCTAAGCGCCTTAACCGTAGATAATGATTAGTAGAGACCGGATTTGTTTTTTAATTTCAGGAATTCTTAAATTTTAATTCAAATTTTTTTAAATTATGAAATCTTGATTTTTTTTATGTCGGTAGCACCGGCTACCAACATGTCATGTTGGTCAAACATAAAAAATACCCACTCATTCTAACTTGTACACATGAAAAATTGTACTAATTGTAAAATTGAAAAAGTGTACACAGTAGAAAAGTGTGCTTACTTTCAGCTATTAAAACGTCTTTAGCGATAAGCGGCATAATTTTACGATGGAAAATTTAAATAAAATGTAAGTTTTGAATTATAATAGTATCTAATAAATAAATTGAAATAAAAAATATTGTTTTTCGACTGGTTTTTAATTATTTTAATGTTTTTCAGCGTATAAAAATCCGGTCTCTAATAATAAATTAACAAAAACTTACAATAATACATTAGGGTATTTATCTTGTTTGCAATCTCAAACAACGTTTTTTAATAATTTTTTTATAATAATTTAATGAATCATGTCAAGTTGGTAATTTCTCATAGATAATAATTATTGTACCTACAGGTTTAAAACTTTTGAACATTACAGATGATGTTGTAATGCCTTAAATTGTGAAAAAGGAAAAGAAATTAAGATTGCAGTGCCTATATGGTAAGAATCGCAACTAAAACTTCCGATATAATTTCACTTGCTCATTGTGCTTCATATGGAAGAATTGTGAAAATTCATTTTTTCATACTCGTTTATAGGACTTTTAATTTTGACTATGAGATGAAATAAGTTGTGTATAATAATTTTATCTCCGCATACATACATAATACGTAAATTAACACATAATGTGCATACGTGAAAAGTAGATAATAATACTCCTAGTTTTTATAATCTCACGTTTCCCCCTTTGAGATTCCCCCACTCAAAGTAAGCATTAGATTCGTCTAGCAATGTTTATGCACTTTTATCAACATAATATTACTTCACCTCTTGCCGTTGCCTATATTCTCAAATCTGTCTTTCTGCTTATACTGCCTAAGTATTGAATTGAAGGGCTTATTGTTATAAAATGATAAGCCACAAATGCATAAATTACAGTACAATGAATTTAAACTTGAGAAAATGTGCAACATCTCGGTGTTTGCTAGATAATTACATTGTATTGTCGCGTCATCATCATTGCAATATTTTTGTAATACTTCGGTAGTGGCTTGTCATTATAATTCACAATCAATTGGGCTTAAAATCTCAAAAAGTATGAAATGTGGCTTATCATTTTATAACAATAAGCCCTTCAATTCTTTGTTACTTACAAAACTTGCCTACGAACATTTATATATTTTTAATATAATGTTCTTAACTGTTATTTTGTACCACGAATTTTTTTTTATTATTGTCCATTAATTTATTAATTTCCGTATTATGTCTGCATGCGAAGATAAAATAGTATATTAAATTCCTCGTTAAATAACATACTATTATATTATGTCTAATATTAGACATAATATTATAATATTATTATATTATAAAGTTTACTTTACCTATTATACGAGTATTTTAATTATTAACCTAATGAAAATGTTTTGAGCTTTAATAATCATAATATTATCAAATCAACTGAATAAATTACAGAAATGTAACTTTTCTAAAATCAAAATTTGCATAGGCTACTTTGTTTGTGTTTTTTGTTATACTTACACATTGTTTAAATGTTCTGTTTCATCTTGTGCGAAAAAGTTCTGCAGTTTATTCAATAATTTCATATGCAAATTATTAAAGATAACACAGGCCAACAATGAAAAAACTTTTTCAATAATTTTAACTAATTCCTGTGCAATTTGGTGTACTGATTCCGAAAAAAGAAAAAAAAAGTTGTATCACCCTCCAATTTTTCACATTTCAATATTAGCACTTCCTTACATGATGAAACGAATTTTGAAAAAAAATATATTTTTGGTTACTTATTATGCTGTAGTTAATGGGAAAAATTCCAATTTATCAATTCATTGTAATATTTAAAAAAAGTGGGTATCGCCCAATATAGCACTCACCATTTCACCACATTGTTTGGTCAACAATACTTAAAAAATTTAAACTAATGTGTTAAACTATGTTTAAGTTTAAGTTTAAGAGAAAATTTTAAATAAATGAAAAGAACTATTAATTTTTAATTTTTTAGATCAATTTTACCCTATTTTTTGAAATAGGGTATTGTGAGAGAATGGTGGGTGATAGAATAAAATTGCTTTCAAATTCGGTTTCAGCATCCAAAAATACATAAGATTCAGGTAATTTTTTTTAAAAAGTTTTTACAAACCTTCATTTTGTTGGCCTGTGTAATTAATTATAAATATTTTCAAATTTTAATTTGAAATAAACTTTGGCTTTTCCGGCTCCAGGAAAATCATAAAAATTTATTTTCCGATTTTTTTCGTCTATGCTAAACAATGGAAAGCTTAACAACAGGAACTTTATATCTTCTAATTTAAAATAATAACTGAAAAGCAAACTTCAAAATGAAGTTGTCGAATTAACACTAGTACCTGCTTTGACAACCAGGTTTTAGTTCAGTTGATGAGCGCTTGGTAGCGTATCTTTTATATTCTATTACCTAGAGCATATACTCAATTAAGAAAATTCCCTCTGCGTCCCAGAAAACTGTGGTCATCATTTTTCCAGCAGAAAATAGCGTGTTTGCCTTCATGATCGAGAGCCCTTACGAACCCATTGCATAGACTCTTGTTTCGTAAGAGGGTCCCAGTAGTTGTAGCGATAAAATTTAAAATCAGCGCTACCTTGAAAAACATAGTCCATGTAGAAAATGAAACGTCCTATATATAAAATTAAAATATAGAACGCGATAAAATAGAAGGTCAGATTCTGATACAGGCATTAGAGTGAAAGGTGGTCAAAACAAGTTAGAAAGGAATTTTTGGTTTTTTTGAACAATTTTTGTGAACCTTTTGCGAGATCTTTTTGGAAGAGAATCGTGTTCATCACGGATTTGTAGAAGCTCATAAAGTGTTTTTTTTTTTGATTAATCGTTTTCTTCATTGAGACATACGAGGTCGACCTCTGAAGTTTTAGAAATCATCGCTCGCAAAATAAAGATAAGTGAATTTTAATTTTATTTTTTTAATTCGCTTTGATTTTCTTCACAAATTAATTTAATAAGTTTTAAATCGGCAATTTAAAATTGATACAGGTGGTTGTGAATAGCAATCACATTTGGCGTATTAATAATATATCAATTAAAGTACCTTTGTTCGCAATAATTTTGAAAAGCGCTTTGTTACAATTTATTTCTTCGGGTGCAAAATATGTTTGCTCTTTAACTAACCGCCAATAGATAAAATCTTTGATCATTGCCTCCTCATCTGGAGTTAACAAGAAGGCAAATTTTTTTATTCTAGATAATTTGGAAAAGCAAAAATAATTTCTTTGCTTGATTGGGCTTATCTACTTGTCTTTTTACGAAAATAATTTCTATATTATTTTTTAAATAAATATTATAAATTATAAATTGAATTATAAGTAATTTAAACAAATTACTATTACTATTAAATTACTATAAATAAATTAAATTATACCTTTGTGCCAACTGGCAATATCGACCTTGCACTAAGAGTCCTTGATCTTATAAACTATAAAAATCATTTTTAAATTACAGAAGTCATAAACAATACAAAAATTAAATTTGTATTTGCTGGTGTTCCCGCTAACTAGTTAAAGTGGCAATAATAAACAGTGAAAACCAGGGTTTTGGCCAAAATGGCCGCCGGAAGCGGTTAAAGAGAAATAGTTTCTCATATAGTTATGCTATTATTTTTGAGATTTTGGTTTCAAGAATTTTGTGTTTGGAAAATAAATTTTCTTAATTTCAGTATGTGTAAAGTGAATGTGTTTCGTTCATGAACAGTTTTGGTGACTTTTAGTCTTCCTCAAACTTTTTAGGCCATAATATTATTATTTTATTCATGCAGTGCAATCTAAATAATTAGAATTCAAAAATTATCAAATCTTAAGTAGACAAGTCTTATTAATATTTCTACATTAACTTTTGAATTTACTTGAAAATGCGATAATTGTACCGAATTTTTTAAAAAACAAAATGTAAAAAACATATCAATATATTTATTTATATTATAAAAATTATTTAAAAAATAAGAAAGTATTTAAAAAATTCTGGATCTACAGTTCCGGTATAAAAAGACTCTTATTTGTCTTCTTGGTTCTTTCCTTTGGCTGACGAGTCATATATTTTCTAAAAATTGTGAACTTCATCTGGTTGACTTGAAATTGAAAGACTGATGGTGTCTTCAACAATGTTTTCAGTTCCGATTTGGGAGTCTCAATTTGAATACTGCACTTAGTGCCTAATACAATATTGTTCCCATTACACCAACCAAACTGGCCACTTTAGATTTAATAACCTGAACCTCGGCTCCTTCAAATTCAGTTTTTCCTAGCAACACATGAAAGTTGAGAAATCCAGGATCTTCGTATTTACTTCATATTTACTATTTATTTTATATACGAAATTAGAGTATCATAAGGTATCATGAGTATCATAAGCGGAATACATCAAAACAGTGTCAACGCACAAAGCGATATAATATTATGTTAATTTTAACTTGTTCTTTCTGCTCTTAAATAAATTACATGATGTAGATTAACAATAAGCCCTATAAGCTGTTATAAAATTATTAGTAAAGTTTCGAGTGGGCGGAGCGTGTGGAATATATTATTGTTCATGCGCAGTGGAATGAAACATATACATTTTTTTAAATACTAATTTGTGAAGAAACTGTAGCGGTGCTAGCTCTAATATTTGGTTTCTAGCCGGTGATAGCCATATAGGTTAGGGAGCTAGTTTTTGGGGCCAAATTATTAATGGGGGGGGGGGGGGGGGTAGCGTTACTTTAGCCCCCCCCCCCCACCAGTTTTAATGTGGATTTCTGAAAAAACAGTAAGGGTGCTATATAGCTTAATATATGGGTACTAGCTGGTGCTAGCTATATAGATTACGGAGCCAGCTTTTGGAGCCAAAATATTAACTGGGGGGGGACTAGCGTTATATTAGCCCCCCAGTTTCAGTGCGGATTTCTGAAAAAACTGTAAGGGTGCTAGCTTTAATATTTGGATACTAGCCGGTGCTAGCTCCATAGATTCGAGAGCTAGCTTTTTGGCCAAAAATTGTAACGGGGGGGGGGGCAAAGCAACAAACTCAAATTTAGTTTGTAGATTACTTCACGCTCTTTAAAAAAGCACTGATTAATTTTTACTAAAAATTCAATATTTTCCTGGCTATGGCCATGTGAAAGTGGCCGTATCTCAAAATATTTGTGTTTATATTTTATAAATGTATTTAAGTATTTAATTTTTTATTTATTGATATTTCATATATAACATTGTTTCGGAAATTCAAAAATTAAACAAACATATTTTTTTAGTAATAATCTAATAATATTTATTTACAACTTATCGACGATCAAAAAGTCGAAACATTCCTCTCCCTGCACGCAATACCGGTGTGCAGGATGCTTTAAAAGTCACCCGATAAGGTTTTTGTTTCCGATAGAAATCCGATCTTTAAATTATTATAGTCCTTTATAAAGTTTTTTAAAATTATTAAACTCTAAAATTATTAAATCTTTATTATTAATGAGTTTTTTAAATTTCAGTTCAGATACTAATGTTAGGTCAACTATAAGGAACGTTCGCAATTGTTTCCAACTTTTAGACCTTCTATTGTCACAATTAATCACAATATATGCCCCCCCCCTCAGATACATCTGATGATCCCAAATCAAAATGTTCGTTTTATTTATCTAAAATCGTATTTAAAATTTGATTTTGATGCGGACATCATAGGCGCAACTAAGGTAGGACATAGCCTCCAAAGGCTAGGCAAACCTATGATCCAATATCACAATTAGTCCCCAAAATAAATCGATTAAAGTCAGTGCTGGCGGTGAAAACGTTAAAAAACTAAAAAAGAGATTTCTAATTTTTCGTATTACTGTTAGAGTTTAAAAACATTTGTTTACAAACATTCAAAAAACTACGAACAGGTGGCGTTATTCTATCGGAAATCCTTCAGGAACTTTACGATTTCTCAATAAATTGCTGTGGTATTACTATATGGGTCTGTTGAATCAATTAAGTTTAACGGAAGTTTAGTTGCCAGTATCATAGACCGCAGGCCCGTAGCCAGGTTTTCATTTGGGGGGGGGGGGCACTCGTTAAAAGTTGTTTGTAAAAAGTAACATTTTCAGGGGTTTCCCCTATAGGAACTTTTATTAACAAGCAAATGTTGTTTTTCTTGGAAAATTTGGAGGGCGGTCAGGTGCCCTCCTCCAAATGATTGACAATTAAATAAGATGATATTTTATGGAATCCTATTTAGTGCGTTTCTTACGTGCAGCCAATCAAAGAAAGAATTCTGAGTGATGTCAGTGTCAAAATTCATTTTGTATAATTTGTATGGCTGATTCATATAATTTGTAGGTTATATCAAATGTCATTCAAAAGTTCCGTTCCGTCGATTTATAAATGTAACAATATTTTACAGTACGTTTGTTATATTCCAGTGCGTCTACGTTTGCAGTCTTGCAGTCCGTCAAACTATAAATCCAGCTTTAAACAAAAAATTATATTAAGAAGTGGCGACACCGGAGTTATTCTCGTGAGGTTTATTGAATTTGAGATACTCTGCGACACGCAGTGTAGCGTGTTTAAATTTGAATTAAAAAAAATTCGCTTAATCTACATGTTCTTAGCTAGAGAAATAGTATGTAGGGTATTTTAAAAATATTAATTTTGGTGTGATTGACATGCATTTGAATGAAAACTTTCAATTTTCGACAAAAAAATCTGTAATCATTTGTTAAAAAATAATGTATAAATCAATTTTTCTTCAAAATATTATTATAAAGATATCGTTAAAAATTTGAATTAAAAGAACAAAAATTGTTGGAGTTATGCTGCGTGCCGTTTTGAAAAATCGTGTTTCGAGAAAATCGACACGCTTGGGGTAGAGCTCAAAATTTCAATAAAAAACATTCCTTTCGGGTAATAATATTTTTGTCTCACGTTCTAGACGGTTCAAAGTATCTTTTAAACCAATAAAAAAATTTGATTTTCTGAAAAATTTACTACCTATGGTTGTAAATTAATTTTTAATTTAGTATAATATCTTATTTTTATTTTACTTTAATTTTACCAAATTTTTAATATGCAAATATATGCATGCATTTACAATATGTTTTTCTAAGTTTGGATAAAACTTCACGGAAAATACCTGGGATTCTTATAAAAAAATAGTTTTTTAATTAATTAATGCGTTTTCCCTAAAAACATAAAAACTTGCTGTGTAAAAAAATATAAAAAAGAAAAAAAAATTTGTCCGATACGGGAACCGAAACTAGACTTAGAAATTACTAGAATCAAAACCACGGCAGTATTTATTTACAAATTAACAGTACAAATTATTTTGAAGCATACGAAACAGTATAACATTTTAAAATTTATCGAAGAGTGAGACGTAGTTTTTTTTGCATCCATCAATATTTTAAAAATAAGCAAAATGAAGGTGAAAATTACACTGCTAAAAACAGTAGTTTCTAAGAAAATTTTTCAAACTTCAAATAATTTTAACAATTTATTTTTCGCTCAATAGGTCAATGTTAACTTTCGATTCTGAACCTGTTAGCACGAAACTTTCGTTAATGAGCGTTGGAAAAAATTAAACGTATTTAGTAAGCTGAAAACTTGGTTTTCTTCCAATCGTGTCAGGTTCCGAGTATAATTATGTATTGCTATGTTTCAAGTTGGAAAAATCGTTTACCTAGTTTTTTGTGTCACATCACACGTGGGTTCTTTGTAAAAATACTATAAAAAAGTTTAAGGAGAATAATAAATTGCTGTAACAAAGTATTGTACAAAACATTTTATTGGATACAAGAATTCTAAAAGAGTTTGATACATCGCTGAAAGATATATTACGATATATAAATTTTTGACTGATCTTTAAGCAAATTTATTGCAAATACATCAATCAATGTGATATATTGTTTGGATGTTTTCTATTCATTTATGAATATAACGATATTCGACAATTGAAAAGTTTTTAGTGGAAAGTTTATTCGGTATAGTAAATGTAATTCATAAGAGCTTACATTCTCTGTGACACCGGAACAGTTACGAGTACAGAGACGTTGGAAACAATTTCTGATAGCTCCATCAAGAACCGATTGAAGCTGAAACAATATCCTTGCAATAAGTCTAGAATTTATTTCAGATAGAACCGTTTCTTTGATAGAATCCCATCCCGCGTGGATATTTGTGTACTAAAGAGATTCTTATTACGGGTCGCCCTTTTCGATCCATCCAGATAAAAACCTCATCTCAGTTAAAATGTTTGTAGCTTTCCAAATCAAATCTTCTTTGCGTTTTTCTTGTATTGGTTTCTTACACGGACAGTGTACTATTTGCAAAAGATTACTTCAAACCGAACACTTAACACCGAAATTACCCTTCTTTCCTTGCACTAACCGTTATCTTTAATACTCGAAAAAGTCCTCTTAAGTTCTTTAAGACTTTCGTTATTTGATTGAATTTAATTTAATTTCGTGCGACTAGAAATTAATTTGTACGAGGAATTAAAATCTTGTTGCGGTCGATGATCGAGCATCAGCGTGATTGTTGTTTCGTTATCCCATTGTGCCCTTGAATACAATTAAGTATGTATTTGTGTGTATTTACATTTATGCGCCGCAGGGGAAGTATGGGAATAAGCGACATTTTGGATTTACATAGAGAATTTAAACAGTGTATATGTAAGATACACTGCTAACTAACCGCGGCTGGGCCGGGTGAAAGATTAGCATACATAGTGCCAAGAGAGACTCCCTAGTCCTAATAAACTCAGAAACTAGCAATAAAACCTATTTGCATATGAATAGCGGATTAAAACTCTGTCTACTTGGGTGGTTTGACTGATAGATACCTAAGCCAAAATAGACTGATTACTACTCAACTTCTCGGTTTGTTAATAAATGAACTAATCATCTACGTTTATTACATGCCATGTCGTTGCCATTCGAGAACCTGGCAATAAATTTCACTACGACACTCTACTCTGTCTTCGACAGAAACCCAAACTTCAATTAAACAAAATTCTGCACTTCCATTGCAAAACTTTGGAAGTAAACAGTGCATGCACCATAATTATAATCCTTAACAGCCAGGAGCTGCTTTATATGGCTTCACTACTAAATTAATTTTTTAGCACAACAAAAGGCACTTCAGTCCTTTTAATGCGCTATGATTAAATTAAATAATTTTTCTTTAGGTATAATGTCAATTACCCTTTTGCAATAATTAAAAAGGTCTTTGATAAAAAATGTGAAAATTAATTTTTCCACATTCAAACGGAAAACATAAAAGTGTTCGAAAATTTTAAATCTTGCGCTTGCTAAAAGAAAGTTTTATACGAGGCGCTCTCCATAGTTACTCCAAGCCGAACATGCGTACGCCCTGTACCCTGTACTTCACAATCTCCAGGCATTCTATGCTAATTTTGCCGGTAGCTGGCGGCATCTTGGTTCATAAAACATTTTTAAAATTAAACAAAATTCCATGCTTGTATACAGCTACGTGTAACTTTAAAAACTTTTAAATTACTACGTATACTTACGCGTTATCTTATACACAGGAAACAAGAAAATAATGTGCTCAGTAACGCCTTAATTGTCCTATTTTGCATATTGTTACGTGTTATATAAATATAAAAGTTCCACGACTCTTTAACAAAGTTACTTTTAGTTGTAAATTCTGGAACTTTTATTTACTGCTAATTGCATGTTGTTTATTAATTGTAGCACTTGTAAAGTTAATTAAAATTAGTACTGGAAAATTATGGCTTATGTAGGTGATATAGGGATCCAGGTATGGCGTATCGGAACGAAAAAAAATGTTTTTTAATATTTGATATATTAAATAGAAAAAACTTTTACTCATAAAACAATAACTTTTTATTTCCATTTTACATAACTTTCATTTTACGTTATTCTTATTGGCATTTTCTTTTTTTTTTATCCAACCGCAATTTTTGCATATGCGCAATTAACTAATTTTCCAGTTTGCAAGGTTGATTAAATTTAGATTTGTTTTTGCTATTTTTCCTTCAATTATTATTTCATTTTTGAAAGCCATATTTCGCTCTTTTCCTAAATTTATAAGAGTTTTGTCGGTCTCTTCTGCATAGTTCTCTACTAACGTTTTCTTATTTTCACTAAGATATTTTGGTTGAAATGTAACACCCGGGCTTAAATTTTTAATTTCGCAGCCGCTCATTTGAAGCATATCTACTAAATTCGTCCGTCAAGCGTTTTCTTTTATTTTTAATTTTTCGCCCACATTCTATTTCACCATGCTCACCATATGAGCAAATAGCAAATTCCGCTGCTCGTTTTCTTCTTGCATTTCTTCTTGCAGCGTCATCAAGGTTCCTTCTCTTGAATTTAGAAGTTCTTGTAATCTTTCAAATTCCTCCTTTTTACGAGCCGCTTTGAAGGATGGGGGATCTTGTTCGTCTTCTTCTTCCAAATTTACATTCGAAAATTCTTTGAAAGTTAACGAACTAGTAGGAGTTTTGCCAAATTTTTTTAACCGTTTTCGTAGAGTCGATTCGTCGATGGCGTCTGTAGTTCGATTGAAATTGTGAAATCTGGTGGCCATTAGGTGGCTACGCACAGTCCAGGTGGTTGTCTGTCGCAATGTATAGAATCTTTCTTCATTCTCTCGACCAGTCGGGTCGCCGGCGCCGTATAAACAACTTTGTTTATTTTAGTTCCAAATTCCAATTTAGTTGCGTAACGCATTATGTACAAACACGGATCACCAGCGGGAGCCCACCATCAAGACAGCCGCTCATTTGAAGCATATCTACTAACTTCGTCCGTCAAGCGTTTTCTTTTATTTTTAATTTTTCGCCCACATTCTATTTCACCGTGCTCACCATATGAGCAAATAGCAAATTCCGCTGCTCGTTTCCGCATTCTACCGAAAACGTTGTTTGTGCTGAATTTATATCTTCATTTTCGGAAGAATTTTTTTAAATTCTACCACCAATTGCTTCTTTATATAGCTGGGATTTTTCCGATAGCCTCTCTTCGCTGTTTGAAAATTAACTATTTCAAGTTCGTTGTTAGGACATTGCCGATACAAACTAAAAACAAAATTATATTAAGTATCAAGAGCTGTTGTTTACAATATATTATTTTGACCGATCAAAGAGTTTCTTGTAATATTTATATACATATTTCATAAACTTAATTTATTAAGCTTTACCAATTAAAAAAAAAGCATCCTGCGTTTTTCAATTGGGCAATATCTAAAAATGAAACTACTTGATTACCTCAGTAAAAATAAGTTTGTATAATGTATGAAATAAAAAAATATAAACTTGAGAACTTACTTCTTTTGCAGCGAAGAACCACACCAGAAAACCAACATTGCAACTTGGCGAGATAGCTAGTTTGGCTTCCCTGGAGTAAATAACATACTAAACTAGTTTCCACAAATTGAACAAGAAATTATACAATATACACTCTGTATACGGAGATGTGACTTTTGAAACTCTGAAATTTTACAAAAATGGTTTTCCAGAAAATATAATTCATTGTTAATATGGAAATGTTAAATTAAACTGATACTGGTATCCAGGTGTCTTCTTATCAAACTAAATAGTCGTTCTACAAGAATTTTTCAATTCATTCTTGTAATTATCCAATTTAATTTTAAATATGGTTTTAATTTTTTACCTAAATTCAATTACTCGATACAACTGTTCTTATCTTCCAATCAAAAAATTCAGAGACTCAAAAATCACACTTGTGGCACCTCCGCGATATTTACACCAATGGTTTCATATTCTCCGCCAGTTGTCCACGTAGACGTACGTGAACTTAGCTTAGAAATTGTTTAAAGTTATTCCACGTTGTTCTAGGTTTGTTCCATAGTGTTCTAGAACAGCGATTCCCAATTGGTTTTGGCCCCAGAGGCGCAGAACACTTGGGCGATGTAAAAAATTTGGCGGAACCCCGACCCGATTTCTTTATTACTAGCTGTAAAAAAAAGGTCATCAAGTTGTGCATTTAAAGGTTGCTTGTGTACGCCCCCCCCGCCCCGTAGCCGGTAATGGATATATTTGTAATAAAATTATTACAATATTTATTAGTCAGAACTCCTGAGAAATTCTTTTAATACCGGTTTGATTTCTGATAGCTGGATTCTCATATCGGGGGACTGCATCTAGTCGATGTTGATACTTTGTTTTTGTTTCTGAATATAATGAGAATCTAGTCGCATACATGTACTATGTGCTCATACAAATGGTAGCCAAATACGGTTTGCACGTTATTTTTGCACTATTTGCACGAATATAACTTCCTCGTGCAGTTCATTCCAAAATACGCCAAGTTTTATTATAAGCATCAGGGTACTCAAAAAATAAAAAAAGGTTAAAAACTAATTTTTAAGCAGCAAAATTTATTTTTACGCCATTTCAAAATTCTTTTTGGGGGAACCTTTGGATATTTTCCTATTTGGGAACCGCTGTTCTAGAAAATCATTTTCATAAGTATTTAAAGCCGGCTCCGCATAAATAGAATTTTTGTGGCTTTATCCAGATTTTTCTACGTTTGTTCTGTTCTAAAATATGCTATCAAAAGTTGAAAAAAATACGCGACATATCGCAAAATAACCGATTTTCCAGTTAGGGACATTTTTGAAATTTAATAGAACATCAACTGATGGTGCTACTAAATTTGAATACTGCATTATTTTTGGAGTTTAAAAAATATTTGTTATTCAAAAAACTACGAATAAGTTCCAAAGTCACTTTAGGATTTTCCAATAAATTACTTTGGTATTAGGGTCTATTGAATCAATTAAGTACAACAGGAGTTTAGCTGCTAGTATCATAGACCGCAGGCCCGTAGCCAGGATTCCATTTCGGGGAGAGGGCACTTGTAAAAAGCTGTTTGTAAAAAGTAACATTTTCGGAGGTTCCCCTATAGGAATTTTTATTAACAAACAAATGTCGATTTTTTGAAAATTTGGGGAAGTGGGAAATGTAATTTTATGGAATGCTATATCGAATGCGAAAGGTGCAATTTATTAATTAACTAAAATATTATATTAAATAAAAAATAACTATGAAATGAATCTAGGGTTCATGAAAAGTTACCTTAAAACAAATCAAACATGTGAAATAATTCTACAACAATAAGTGAATTTCATTTGTACGTCAAATTGAAATTACAAGTTAACATTGCAGTAAAGAAATTCTAATTTTGTTTTTAAAAAATGTATCTATCAACTGCTTACCGATTAAATAATAATAACTGCTTTTTACATAATTTTATTTTGTTCGCTAAAAGCTACCAATATGGTAATAATGAAGTACTAAAAAAAAGTGTTTTGTACAAAATTTATGAAAATAAATTTCTTGGATGTTCTTGTAAATTGATAAAGAACAGTTTGTAAATGTAAATTGAAGTCAATAAATAAAAAAATAATAATAATAAAACAATAATTTTTTATTTTCATTTTACACGACTAAATTTTATTTTATGTTATTATTATTGGTATTTTTTTTTAAATTTTAAAATTCAAATCAAACGAAACTTAGGGTTTCATTTCTTTTGTTTTCGCTATTTCTCCGTCAATTAATATTTCATTTTTGGAAGCTATATTTCGCTCTTTTCTTCCATTTGTCTCTTCGGTGCAGTTTTCTACCAACGTTTTCTTATTTTTATTAAAATATTTTTTTTCGATTCGAACAAATTTTTAACAATAACAATTCTTTCGTGCTTTGTACGTTCCCCTTGTAATTTTTCGGACCTCCAATCTAACAATTTTACTTGCTGCCGTTTCAACTTTTCTTTTTCTTTCATTTAATGTGTATTAGGCTTCAGCGTTGGATTGTATTGGCCTTTCATTTGGAATTTGGAACGTTCGACTTGCACTATTTTACCTTTGAAATTACTACCATGGAGTATATCCAATGCCATTTTTTACAGACTCTACACGTAAGGTAAAAGGTAGGGATATGACGCACCATTCGGAGATTCTCGATTTCTCGGTCACTAATTTTCTCATGACGATTGGTTTTTTAGATATCTAGGACCTTTACCTATCATTAGCCCTAAGTGCAGTTAATTCTGATAGTGCTAAGTATTATTAATTTAATTAATTGAAAAGGTCGATATTTTTGCCATATCCCTAACGGGGGTAGGGATATGGCATATTGGTGGTGAGGGATATAACTTATGGCAATTTACATGTAATTTAATGTAAGCAGATAAAAATCAAATTTGTTTAAAAATTTTTAATTAGAACTGAAAAATTACACAACTGTTATTGTGCGGCATATCACTAACATTACGTCATTTCGTATAGAAAATTATAAAATGTAAACAAAGACCAGCATGTGTAAATCTACTGCATATTATTTATTTTAAAAGTCACACAACACCGTAGAACACATAAAACTATTTGCAAATTCAGCAGGAAGAGTTATATGAAACTTTTAAAATCATGCGTTGAAATTTCACATGTGCTTACCTGAAAAACTGGGTATAAAATAGGTAATAACTCAGGCGCAGTTAACAACACACTGCAGTAGATGTTCTTCGTATGGTGGTAAACAATGAACTAATGCATTAATAATCTCTTGCAGCCGTGGTAGGCCCCATAGCCGAGATCTCGAAAATGCGTCATATCCCTAACCGCGGCATATCACTACCTTTTACCTTATATAAAAGCACAACGCATCACCTTTAAAGTTATTTATTTCGGGATCGGTATAAAGTTTAATTTTCATTTTTTCAGATCTTCTCGCATTATTAAACCACACTTTTGCATAAATTCCACAAATTCTTCTTTCGTTAAATCTAGTGGCAAATTGCTAACGTAAACGTTTAAATTATGTTTGTCATCGACATCGAAAGAAGAAGATTTCGCCTGGACCCCCTTAGGTTGAGGAATACTTTGAGGTTTTTCAGGTTCCTCGATTGACTTTACTTCTGTCGGTTTATTGGTAGTACTTGCAGGTTGAGTGAAACCATAATTTAATTGAAAAATGGCTATAAAGTCGTCATTTATTTTAGGAAACCAAGCGCTTTTCTCTTTATCCCAAAAGCATTTCACTCCATCTGAATCTGTGTAGGTGTGTGTATTCGTCTTAGAAGCCGTACAACATACTGCTTCGTGCAACACATTTTTTCTTTTCATTACACCAACTAAAATTCGAAATTTCAGCTTGTGTATCCGGTTGTGTTACTGAACTTTCATTTTCTGCATCTACTTCCATTACTATAATTAAATGCAGAACCGATTATCAAATTTATTATGGACACCGTAAATATGGGTTGGGTACAACTCGCGGCGTACGATTCGCCGAAAGCTTCTAGCGCCATATATCAATAATTTCATTACTTGATTTGTTGACCTTTTGTATTTACATGAGGACACAGGTCAATTAATATGGTTCAAATTTTATCTCTAATAAAAATAAAATTATTTTTTACGGTGGATCCGTGTATTGCCATGGTTGTCTTTGTCAAATTCGACTCTGCGCTACCCTGCGCTCCGGTCCCCTCCGTGAGAACTTTCTTCTCTCCCAGTGAAGAACCACAGAACACAGTGAAGAAAGAAAGGAAAATTATGGCTTATGTAGGTGATATAGGAATCCAGGTATGGCGTAAAGGAACGAAAAAAATGCTTTTTAATATTTGACAAATTAAATAGAAAAAACTTTTACTCATAAAACAATAATTTTTTATTTCCATTTTACATAACTTTCATTTTATGTTATATTTTATTGGTATTTTCTTTGTTTTTATCCAAGCGCAATTTTTGCATATGCGCAATTAACGCATTTTTAAGTTCGCAAGGTTGATTAAATTCATAATTCAAATCAAACAAAACTAAGGGTTTCATTTATTTTATTTTCGCTATTTTTCCATTTTTAAAAGCCATATTTCGCTCTTTTTCTAAATTTTTAAGAGTTTCGTCGGTCTCTTCTGCATAGTTTTCTACTAACGTTTTCTTATCTACTACGTTTTACTAAGATATTTTGGTTGAAATGTAACACGCGGGTTTAAATGTCGCAGCCACTCATTTGAAGCATATCTACTAAATTCGTCCATCAAGCATTTTCTTTTATTTTGGTTTTTCGCCAACATTCTATTTCATCATCCCTACTATTTTGTAATAGCAAATTCTATTCATCGCCTTCGTATGCAGCTGTTAATGTTGTTTGGCTTGAATCCATATCTTCATTTTCGAAAGACATTCTTTTGAATTCTACCACCAATTGCTTATTTATATGGCTGGGATTTTTCGGATAACCTCTCTTCGCTGTTTGAAAATTAATTATTTCAAGTTTTTTGTTAGACATTGCCGATACAAACTAAAAACAAAAATATCTTAAGTATCAAGAGCTGCAAGTCAAGTTTTACGGTTAAAGAAAGATCAAGATAGATTTTCTAGTTGTTTTTAATATATTATTTTGACCGATCGAATATTTTCATGTAATATTTATATACATAATAATTCATAAACTTAATTCTTTAATCTTTACCAATCTAAAAAAATATTCCTTCGTTTTTCTATTAAGCAATATCTAAAAAGGACACTACTGCCGCATTACTCTTGATTAGCTCAGTAAAAATAAGTTGGTTTAATGTTGAATGTATTACAGCAAAAGAGGAAAATTGTATATAAACGTGAGAACTTACTTGTTTCGCAGTGAAGAACCACACCAGAGAACCAACCGATGAGATAGGTAGTTTCCACAAATTGAAGAAGAAATTATACAATACACTCTGTATACAGAGATGTTACTTTTCAACCTTCAATATTTTATATAAATGGTTTTCCAGAAAGTATAATTCTTCTTAAAAATTCATAATTTCAACAAATTGTTGAAATGGAAATATTAAATAAATTAAACTGATGCAGGTATCCAGGTGTTTTCTTATCAAACTAAATTTTAGTCGTTTCTACAATAGTTTAATCGGTAATCTGGCTGAAATTCTCACAATTATACAATTTTATAACCCAAAATTCAGATACTCAAAAATTACACTTTGTGACACCTCCGCCATATTGGCACCAAAAGTCTCATATTTTCCGCTAGTTGTCGACGTAGACGTAGGTGAACTTAGCTTAGAAATTTTTAAAAGTTTTTCTACGTTGTTCTAAGTTTGTTCCATTTTGTTCTAGAAAATTATTATTATAAGCATTTAAGGTCGGTTCCGCATTATCTGGAAATACAATTTTTGTTGTTTTTTTAGATTTTTCTAGGTTTATTTTCCTCTGTTCCAAAATATACTATCAAAAACTGAAAAACTAACGCAAAAAATCGCAAAAATCCCAATCTCCAGTTAGGAACTTTTTTGGAATTTAATAAAACATCAAGTGATGGCCCTTCTAAACTTGAATACTGTATTTCCATTGCTTATGGTAAATGGTATTAATATTGATTTGGTTAAATTTTGATTTTGGTTTCTTTTTAAGTAATTTTTGTGTATGACACAGCTCATTTTTTATTTATTTTATTTTATTAGTTTATTAAGCAGTATAAATACAACAATTACATTTTTATTGCTTAAAAGGATGAAGGGTCAGCAAAGCTGTTTTTCACCTAAACCCCTGGTGATAGTTTATTTATCATCTTCTTCTTGAATAAGTCTCGATTCTTGGACGTCAGGTATATGTCTGCAAATTTGTTGAAAGTAGTACATGCTAAATATTGGAATGATCCCTTGAATTTGGAACTGCGGTGCTGAGGAATAGACAGATGTTCATTCGTGCGTAAATTGAGGCCATGGCAATCTGACCTTCTGATTAGAAAGTCATTAAGGTAACTCGGGTGTCCAAACTTAAATATATTAAACAGCAGTACTGCAAAAAATAATTCAAAACGCGTTTCCAACTTCATTATTCTTTGTGCAGTGTAATAGGGAGTAACATGTTCCCTATAGCCAATGTCATAGGCAAAGCGAAGGCAAGCATTTTGCAATACTTGAAGTTTATTCTTCAATTGGTCGGTCAGACATCCATAATACACGGTGATACAGTAATCAACGTGGCATAGAACCAGACTTTCAATTAATCGCCATTTAACCTGGGGTGGCAAGATGTTCTTGTATCTGTAGAGAGTCTTGAGTTTAAAATAACACGTACTGCTAATCTTATTGACGTGATCAGCAAAAGACAGATGGTTATCCCATATTATTCCAAGATTTTTTACTTTGCTGCAACATTTGACTAAACAACCATTAACAGAAACATCGATACGTTGTGTTTTTTCAGCTATAGAGCAGTGATGAGGACTGCCCATACACATTGTTAGGGTTTTCGCAGGATTGAGAAGTAGCCCGTTGCAGAGAGACCAGCGTTGTATCTCGGACAAAACATTGTTCATGTCATTGATAATACTATTTATGTTAAGTGGTGAGCCTGATATGTAAATCTGGTTATCATCAGCGTACATGTGAGAGATGCAAGAAGCAGGTAGGATTTTTGGAAGATCCGCTGTAAAAATTATATATAATAGAGGTCCAAGAAGGCTACCTTGAGGAACACCGCACTTGATTTTAAGTTCGTTGGATAGTTTCCCGTTAAGCTTAGTTATTTGTGTACGGTTTGAAAGATAATCCGATAGTAGTTTTAATGCCGAGTTGCTGCATCCGTAGTATTTCAGCTTGGCCATAAGCAGGTCGTGGTTAATGACATCAAAGGCTTTGCTGTAGTCCAAAAATGTAGTAAGGGTTATTTTTGAAGCATCCATATTAGCAAGAACGTCTCCGGACACTTTGGATAGAGCAGTTGAGGTGCTAAATCTTGAACGGAAACCAGATTGGTTATTAGGAATCACATGATTCAATTCAATATGAGCTAGAAGTTGTTTTCGAATGAAGTATTCCAGTACTTTCGATAATGCAGGAAGAATACTTATTGGCCGCAGCTCACCAAAACTGCTGGCAGTGGTGGATTTAGGGATTGGCAGAATAATAGATTTTTTCCATAAGTCAGGTACTGTCGAATTTACCAAGCAAGAGTTGATAAGGTCAGTGATACTTGACAAGCAATATGGTAGAGCAAGCTTCAACATTTTGGAATTGATTCCATCGACGCCTGTAGCATTTGACTTAAGCCTACAAATGGCATTTGCTACATCTTCCCAGTTTACAGGATTGAAAGCTAAAGTTCCAGTCCTTAGGAGATGGTTGCCGCTCGAAAAGAGATGGTTGCCGCTCGAAAAGAGATGGTTGCCGCTCATCACATCGGTATTGCCCCCTACCCCCTTTTCGCGTACGTATTTTATGAAAGGCCCATAGCGTTGATGCTTACAATTATACAAAAAATGTTTATTAAAATCAAAATTATAAAAATTAATATTTACGTAAATTACATGTTTTTTAAAATGCGTGCATAACCAAGAAATAATTTGTTAATAATAATTAGATTTATATTTAGTTTTTAGATCAATAAATTTATTTATTTTTTATATTTTTTGTGAAATTTCACTCCATTTATTGTGATTGCTGAGATATAAGCAAATTCATAAAATTTAAGAGGACGTAATAAAGTGATCAATTTGTATACAAATGTATATTTTAATTCATCAAAATTCTGGTAGAGGCGTTAATACATACTCGCTTATGCAGTCAACCATAATTTAAAATATTTGCAAAAATATTTAAATGTTAGCAAATGTTTTATAATAACGGCTCTTTTTTTTTGAAAAGGTACGGGTTTTTCTGTCGAGAAACGAAAGTACTAAAAGAAGTGGGTCATCGATGTCTTCAATTGTGGACACGAAGTATTGTATAAATGGAAACTTTAGTTTTCAGTATGCTAAGCAATTGTAAGTTAATTTCTTAGAAAGCTAAATGTTTTATTATCTTAAATTTTTTTAACTACATACATATATAAACACTATAGATACATCGACTATTTCGCATTGTCAATGTCACCGATATAAGCAATTAAATGCTTTGAATTGATCGTTGTCCTTCTCATCAATGGTACTTGCAGTAGAATCAGTAATCCGTTTCGCAAACATTTTTTTAAATATTTTACAAATTACATTTTTCTGTTTGGGTTTCGGCATAAAAACGGCAATCTACGAACGGTTTAACAGTTTTCCCCATTTGAATTTTTAAAATACAAGTGCTGTTTAATTTCGTCCGCTCCTCTCATTCCTAAACTTCTCTTCACATTTCGCTCTAGCAACCTAATCAGTGGGTTTCTTGTCACTGTTTTTATATTGCCATAAAACTTAGCTAAACCAGCATATCAACCGCTTGCAAATTGCGGTAACATTCCGGTCACCATTCTGGAAAGAAGAACTCCAACAGCCCACCAATCCACTTCTTTACCATATTCAACTTTTTCGAATACTTCGGGTGCCATGAAATGAAAAGTTCCACAATCAGAATAGGTCCTTCCTTCCATAAAGTTATTTTTAGATATGTCAAAATCGGTTAATTTAATATAACCTTTGGAATCTATTAAAATGTTAGCTGGTTTTATATCTCGGTGCGCAATCCCTTGAGAGTGCAAATATTCTATTGCTAAAACAACTTGCTTGATGTAAAACGAAGCCAAGGTATCTGATAAGCTGACTACTGTTCTTAGATACTTCTCCAAATCATATCTACCGGCATATTCTAATATTAAATAGATTTTGGTTTGAAACGAATAATGAAGTTTAATAATGAAGAGGTACTCCATAGATTGCAAAATGTCTCTTTCCAACATTTCATTTTCGCCTATCTGCGTTAGTATGTAGATACTGAAGCATCAGTATATTTAACAAATAATACAGCGTCCGTAATTGGCAATGCTGCAAACTATTCTTAGAGTTGCTGTGACCACAATAACTAATAAATAATATATTTTTTATAACACATAAAAATAATAGGGTAAGAGGAGTAGAGTTGGACCACCTTTTAAAAACGGTCAATAATTGCTTTATTGATTAAAATAAAAGCATATCCTTAATATATAGTACATACATAAATCATTGCTTGTCCTTTTGGTAAACTTTAATAAACTAAAAATAACGTTTAGTTATTAAAAAAATGAACTGTTAATGAAAATGACCACGTGTGGTAGAAGAGGTGGGCGTACAGTTTTTTCGATTTTTTGTTGTTACGTTAGCACCATTTGTCAACTTTCGGAAACACAATATACACTTTATCCAGTAATCTTTTCTTTGATTAGGCGGTAATCTTCGTTATAGGCTCATTTACGCCCTTATCACCAGCTATTACTGCATTAATAGTGTTATCTAAATTTTCAAAAGTCCAAGTGCCTCTTGGAATTGTATTTTTTTTTTGTAACAAAAACCCTAAGGCCATCTCTCTGTACAGCACTGGTCCATCTCTCCACAAATGAGAGGATAGATGGACTAGAAAATACCCACGTAACCGTATGTGATACCTTATCCATTTTAGGTTATATCACACCTAAATCCGTAAGTTAAACTTACCTAAACATACAAAAAATCCACAAAGAAAAAAAATAAAAATAATTTTGGTGACCACTCGAAACAATTATTTATGATATTTCAAAAATTTACCCTATAATTACGTATTACTTGTATATATCACCTGAAACTGATGCCTATACATGAATACAGCCGAACAAAGCTCTAATTACCACGATAGTTTGTAAGATATTTCGAGTGGTCCGTCTCTCCTCATGGTCCAACTATACTCCCTTTACCCTATATTACTGACAGTGAATATGTACTATGTACGTACGTAGTTTAGTGCGTCCGTTGAAAGATAAGCGTTCAAAGGATAAGTAAAATCATGTTTACTTGTGCAAAACTATAAACAATGGTTATTTCTTATTAAAGCAATCTTTTACTAAATATTTTACCAAACCTTCCTCAAACTTATTATGCCACAATATTATTATTTTATTCTTGCAGTACAATTTAAATAATTAGAATTCAAAGTTTATCAAATGTTAAGTGGACAAGTATTATTAATATTTCTACATTAACTTTTAAATTTACTTGAAGATGCGATAATCGTAACAAATTTTTTAAAAAGCAGAATAAAAAAACATTGCAATGTATTTATTTATATTATAAAAATTCCATTTCTCACTTACAATCTCAGTATTCTTCTATACCAAATTCTTCCTCTTCGTTGTAATCATCATTATTTTCTTCATGGTGGACATAATAATCTTCAACATTTTCGTATTCTTCTCCGATCTTATTATTTGCCTCTAACAATTCTCTTTTGTCCATTCTTTTATAGTCGTTTTCTTCTATAATTTTATTTTTATTAACTTCCGCAACAAATGTTACCGATTGACTTTAAGATGGTAAGTTCGGTACTTTGGCTTTAATATCATTAGAGATATTATCATCACTCACTGGTACTGCTGAAATTTGTAATTTTCTCAAAATTTCATGATCACCTTTGAAGATAACATTTTTCTTTGTAACATTTGCTTGACATCTTCCGCTGCGGAAACCGCAGGACCACACGAGTGATTGTTTCTAGCAGTATACTATCGTTTTTTCTTTTCAGACTTTTCACATTCTATTTTTTGTTTTAACTTTTCTTCCCTAAGTTTTTGTTCTTTCAAATAGTTGCCGATTAACTCCAACCAGAGTGATTTCTTTTCTTCAGCTTCGTCTTCATCCATAATATTATAGGCATCTAATTCTTCGTCGTGGATGTCGTCAAAATTCG
The DNA here is from genome assembly GCA_947369205.1 of Cantharis rufa. Lineage (NCBI taxonomy): Eukaryota > Metazoa > Arthropoda > Insecta > Coleoptera > Cantharidae > Cantharis > Cantharis rufa. Next base: position 29,893,954 of record OX376306.1, on the reverse strand, counting down.
TATCGTAATCTGTCATAATTGTGTTCAGTGGTGTGCTATCTTCATCGTTTAACAAAGATACCAAACCCAAACTCTGGATATTTGGGCCGAGTTTAAAATCAACATTTTTATTTAAACAGCCAGAGCTTGTATCAAGATCGTCATTTTCCAGTATTCCCTGAATAATTTCACAAGTTGAAGCATTGATAAAGTCAGATTGATCTCTAACTTCATCATCTACAACTTTGTTTTTAGTACTTCTCTTTCGCTTTTGAGTACTTAAATCCAACTGAGCTTCAATTTAATTTCTTCTTGCAGCGTCATCAAGGTTCCTTCTCTTGAATTTAGAAGTTCTTGTAATCTTTCAAATTCCTCCTTTTTACGAGCCGCTTTGAAGGATGGGGGATCTTGTTCGACTCCTTCTTCCAAATTTACATTCGAAAATTCTTTGAAAGTTAACGAACTAGTAGGAGTTTTCCCAAATTTTTTTAACCGTTTTCGTAGAGTCAATTCGTCGATGTCGTCTGTAGTTAGATTGAAATTGCGAAATCTGGTGGCCATTAGGTGGCTACGCACAGTCCAGATGGTCGTCTGCCGCAATGTGTAGAATCTTTCTTCATTCTCTCGACCAGTCGGGTCGCCGGCGCCGTATAAACAACTTTGTTGATTTTATTTCCAAATTCCAATTTAGTTGCGTAATGCATTATGTACAAACACGGATCGACCAGCGGGAGCCCACCATCAAGACATAAATCTTGGGATATATACAAAAATGTTTTTCCCAGTTCGTAACAACAAATTTGTAAAACATCGCTGATATTAATTAACAAATGTGGTAACCCAAAAACTCGACAATTTATGTATACGGGGCATTCCACGCCAAATCGACCACTTTTGAACTCGACCTCTTTCGATTTGGATATAATCGCATATTGAATAATATTTGAGTTGTTTTGTTATATGAAGAAAAACATTCCACATAATGTAGTTTAAGATTTCAATGTTATTCGTTACTCTATTAAGCCTTTTTTTGTATTTATATTTGTAAGTCTTATGTATGTCTTATGTCTTACGTACATTGTGAACAAGCACTAAACGTGAGAACTTACTTCTCTCGCAGTGAAGAATCACAGAACACACAGTGAAGAAAGAAAGAAAAATTATGGCTTATGTAAGGAACGAAACAAAATGTTTTTTAATATTTGATATTATATTAAATAGAAAAAACTCATAATCATAAAACAATAAAATTTTATTTCCATTTTACATAACTTTCATTTTATGTTATTTTTATTGGTATTTTCTTTTTTTTTATCCAACCGCAAATTTTGCATATGCGCAATCAATTCATTTTCCAGTGCGCAAGGTTGATTAAATATATAATTCAAGTCAAATGAAACTAAGGGTTTAATTTCATTTGTTTTCGCTGTTTTTCTTAAATTTTTAAGAGTTTCGTCGGGGCCTTCTGCATAGTTTTCTACTAACGTTTTCTTATTTTCACTAAGAAATTTTGATTGAAATGTATCATCCGGTTTTAAATTTTTATTTCGCAGTCGCTCATTTGAAGCATATCTACTGAATTCGTCCGTCAATCGTTTTTTTTTGTATCTTAGTTTTCGCCAACATTCTATTTTACCACCCGCACTATTTCGTAATAGTAAATTTTGTTCCTCGCTTCCGCATTCTACCGAAAATGTTGTTTGTCTTGAATCCATATCTTCATTTTCAGAAGAATTTTTTTTAAATTCTACTATCAATTGCTTCTTTATATGGATGGGATTTTTCCGATAACCTCTCTTCGCTGTTTGAAAATTAATTATTTCAAGTTTGTTGCTAGACATTTCCGATACAAACTAAAATCAAAATTATATTAAGTATCAAGAGCTGTTGCTTACAATATATTATTTTGACCGATCGAATACTTTCTTGTAACATTTATATACATAATAATGCATAAATTTAATTCATTAATCTTTACCAATCTAAAAAAATAGCATCCTTCGTATTTCAATTGGGCAATATCTAAAAAGGACACTATTTGATTACCTCAATAAAAATAAGTTTGTTTAATGTATGAAATAAAATATAAACGTGAGAACTTACTTCTTTCGCAGCGAAGAACCACACCAGAGAACCAACATTGCAACTCGACGAGATAGGTAATTTGGCTTTCCTGGAGTAAATAACATACTAAACTAGTTTCCACAAATTAATCAAGAAATTATACAATACACTCTGTATACGGAGATGATACTTGTCAAACTCCAAAGTTTTACAAAAATAGTTTTCGAGAAAATATAATTCATTGTTGATAAGGAAATGTTAAATTAATCTGATACATTTATCCAGATGTCTTCTTATCAAACAAAATAGTCGTTTCTACAATAATTTTCCAATGAATTACTTTGAACATTCTTGTAATTATCCAATTTAATTTAAATTATGGTTTTAATTTTTTACCTAAATTCAATTACTCGATACAACTGTGTTTCTAATCAAAAAATTCAGAGACTCAAAAATTGCACTTGTGGCACCTCTGAGATATTGACACCAATGGTCTCATATTCTCCGCTAGTAATTTTATTTCTCTGTGAAATATCGCAAAAAATCGATTTTCCAGTTAGGGACATTTTGGTAATATTAAGAACATCAACTGATGCTGCTACTAAATTTGAATACTGCAATACTGTTGGAGCTTAAAAAATATTTGTTATTCAAAAAGCTACGAATAGGTGGCGCTATATCGGAAGTTCTAAAGTCACCTAAAATTTTACAATAAATTGCTATGGTATTAGAGTCTGTTTAATCAATTAAGTTTATTATTAATTAACTAAAACGGGAGTTTAGCTGCCATCAGTATCATAGACCGCAGCAGGCCCGTAGCCAGGATTTCATTTCAGAAGGGAAGGCACTCGTAAAAAGCCAAATGTCGTTTTTTAAAAAATTGGGGGGGGGGCACGTGCCCTTAGGTGCCACCCTCCTTAGCTACGGGCCTGATAGACCAAAGATTTGTAGGTATGATCTATGATTAACAATTAAATAAGATGTAATTTTATGGAATGCTATATCGAATGCTAAAGGTGCAATTTATTAATTAACTAAAATATTATTATTATAAATAATTAGAATTATTAGCTCTTGAAATATATATAAATAAAATTATCAATATTGAGCTAAGGTTAAACAATAAAACACTAATTTTCGAGCTTTCGAGAACATCATATTCTATGTCAAACATTTATTAATGTTTGACTTTACTTTACCCCCCCTTCAGTTAAGAAAAACCTTTGCGGGTCTTTTAAAAACGTACTATAGTGGCGTAGATGTCTTGGGATGTGAACAACACCTATTGTAAATGGATTCTAAACTCCTACCGATTAATTTATTAAAAATCTATATATGCTTGACTTTACACCCTTTGCAGGTCTTAAACGAGAAACAAGGTCTTACAAAAGAGGAGATAATTCAAATGCGGGAGTAATAGAGAAGGTAGGGAAAATGCAAAAATGAAAGGGGGAAATAAGTTAAATTTTAAATACGTAGAGTTAGGACATTTGAGGAGTAAACTTTGATTGGCCATTTAATAATTAGAAATTTAATTTAATAATGTTGGTATGCATGTTCAAGTGAATAATAAATATAAATACCAAGCTCCAATCTCCAATGCTTGAGGTCGTCAAAATTAAAGCCTATTAAGTGAAGAAGAACCGTCTCCCAATAATAAGTGTTTAGAAAAGATGCCACCAGTTAGGCGTTCAAATATCAGTCAATATCAAATATCATTTGCAAAAACTCATCGCGCCACCTATTCGAATATAGGTCAAAGTGGTCAATAGGGCAGAACAAAGTCGGCCGGGTCAGCTAGTAATTGTATAATTCTATTGTATATAAAAATAAAACATACATATATACAGTACAGCAGTCATGAAAATTGCATCGCTGAATATTTCCGAATTAAAAATAATAACAATTCCCAATGAAATTTCAATACCCGTACAGAATTTATATTGTCGTGTTTCACAATCCATTTTTTAATTTTGAATTTTAGAGTAGGGAATTTTGATTGTTTCTATTTTTTGAGTATCCGATTTTTGATTTTGCGAATACTATTTTAAGTTTTATTTTATAAATAATTTATTATAATAGTGAATATTTTGAATAATTGTTCGCGGCAACAAATTATAAGGTGGCACGAAAATTTTGATTAAAAATGCTTTTTACCGGGTCCGTCAAGGTGGACGGACATTTTTTGGTGAAAAAGAAACAATCTGATTGGTCGATTTTTTTGCCATCCGAAAAATATATTAAACCACCGCCGGTACTCCCCTTGGGACGAGTTGCACATCAATCAAGTTTCCAACCAATCGGGTCTAGATGCCCGTCCGTGGACGGGCTTTTTGCTAGTTATGTAAATAAAGTTTGATATTAAAACGTGAGTAATATTTTCATTAAGTGTTTTTGGGAGTTTTGTCTGCAAATTGGACGATATTGGAGAGATTTTGAATAGATTATTGAGATTTTTGATCTATGGATTTCAATTGATTGAGAACGAGAAAATTAGTTTGGATGTTAAAATTTAAAATTGCATTAATTTCGCAAATATAAAAGTTAATAAATAAAGTAGTTGCGATAGCGAAGCGTATGGTCGGCGTATCGCAACAATTAAAGTTTCCATAATACTCGAAAATTTTACAAAAAATATTAAATTTAAATTATTTGGAGATTTTTATTTTGTACGATTTATTTGTGTGATTGTGCGCAAAAAAATGTTATTGAGTTTATAAGAAATCTAATTTCTAAAACTCTAAGATTTGTGATTTGAAGTGCAATAACACATTTTCTTTTTTTAACACAAACCCTAATGTGCTGTGGGGTATTCCATGCCTCCAGACCCCCCGGTTTGAAAATCCTAGCTTTGTGTTTAAAAGAGAAAATGTATTTTTAAGCTTATGACTTTTAAACCAAAAATCTAACTTTTTAGGAATTTCTATTTTTGACCATTTTGACTATTTTTTCTGGAATTTGACCGCTCGCCATTGGACACAAGCTTATGCTGGAGGACCCAGCCAAAATCAAAGCTTCGATGATAAAATAAGAACATTGATGAATCTAGGACATAACCAAATGAATTCACGAACAGTCTTATCATCCTGCGATTGGGATTTGGAATACGCCATTGAGGAATTAACTCCAAATGAAGTTGGCGGTGATAATAAAACAACGACGAAGGTGAAGAGGATTGGATTGTTTAATTCTTTAATTCTATAATATAATATGTAATATGTATTTTGTTCATTTTTTTTTAAATAAATGGAGAAAATTCAGAGAACCAAATTTTGTGATTTTCAAAAATATTAAAATCCGCACTCTTGTAATTTAATAATAATAAAAATATAGAAGTGCATCGGTGGATGCACTTCCACATGTCATATTCACCTCATCAAATTTACTTATTGTTTGCGAACAGATCGTAAATGTAAATTAAACTCAAGAGAGTAACAGAGAGTTACTCATCGATCTTTAATATTAATTCGGGAGTTCCACAGGGGAGCGTTCTTGCCTCGGTTTTGTACATTCTGCACACTGCGGACCTACCTAATAAGAAAAATACCGTCACTGCCACATTTGCCGATGACACCGCTGAGCTGGCCGTACACCAAAACCCAAAAATTGCTTCACAGCAAATGTTGCAAAGTCATCTAAATGAAATCCAAACGTGGTTAAAAAAATGGCGCATTAGAGCCAATGAAGCAAAATCAGTTCAAGTTACGTTTACAATGACTAGGGAAACGTGCCCACCAGTCTTCCTAAATAGCAAACAACTACCAGCAAGTGATGACGCCAAATATCTTGGAATTCATTTGGACAGCGGCTTACATGGAGGAAACATATCTTTGCAAAGAGGAAACAACTAGTCTGCAAACTGACCAAGATGTATTGGCTGATGGGACGAAACTCTCGACTCTCAACAGAGAACAAGTTACTGATCTACAAGACAATCCTCAAACCAATATGGACCTAGGGAATCCAACTCTGGGGTTCGGCTTCCATCTCAAACATCGAAATCGTTCAAAGATTTCAATTCAAGGTCCTAAGAATGATCGTCGCGTCGATGCTCCGTGGTATGTGACAAACAAAATAATACCGCGCGACCTACAAGTGAAATCGGTGCAGGATGAAATAGCAAAGTATAGTGGAATTTACTTCGATAGACTTAGTGCTCACCCAAATAGCCTGGCAGTAGACCTAGCCAACGACAGAGAAGTGCGCAGACTAAAGCGATTCAGACATTCTGACCTGGTATTAAGATTTGAAACCTAATGCACTAGAAGCAAATAGTTGACACCCAATAATAGGAACCATCGAGTTGAAGTTCAAGGAAGCGAATCATTGGATTCACTTCCACACGTCCATTATTCCTGTCATACATTTTACTTATTGTTTGTACTAAAAGTGGTGTTTAATTTCGTCTGCTCCTCTTATTCCTAACCTTCTCTTCACGTTTCGCTCTAGTAAGCTAATCAGTAGGTTTCTCGTCACTGTTTTTATATCGCCATAAAACTTAGCTGGATCAGCATATCTACCGCTTGCAAGTTGCGGTAACATTCCGGTCACCATTCTGCAAAGAAGAACCCCTACAGCCCACCAATCCATACTTTACCATATCTTTACCATATCCAACTTTTTCGAATACTTCGGGCGCCATGAAATGAAAAGTTCGACAATCGGAATAGGTCCTTCCTTCCATAAAGTTATTTTTAGATATGCCAAAATCGGTTAATTTAATATAACCTTTGGAATCTATTAAAATGTTAGCTGGTTTTATATCTCGGTGCGCAATCCCTTGAGAGTGCAAATATTGAATTGCTAAAACAACTTGCTTGATGTAAAACAAAGCCAAGGCGAGCCAAAGTATCTGATAAGCTGACTACTGTTCTTAGATACTTCTCCAAATCATATCTACCGGCATATTCTAATATTAAATAGATTTTGGTTTCGGTTTGAAACGAATAATGATAAGTATAATAATGAAGGAGTGCTCCAGAGACTGTAAAATGTCTCTTTCCAACATTTCGTTTTCGCCTATCTGCTTTTCGCCTATATCGGTTTCGGATCGGCAGATAAGTTTCCTCTTATTCGTCACCTTCATTGCATACGTTTCCACATCACCTTTCCCATTTAATATCTCTACTATCAATACTTTACCAAAACCTTCTCTGCCCAGCAATCTTCGCAACTTAAAAGACTTGGGTGTCTGATTTTCAAAATTATTAGTAGTACCTACTCATGATGTTGGTCGTTTTTTAAAATTTATTTGTTTCTTGGTGACTTTTCGCTTATATAGTATTTGAATCATGGAATAAAGTAGATGCTTAATGGATTATCGAATCAAAAACACATACAACAAACATATTGGAAACGAATCCAGTGCAACTTGTATTTATTGAGAAAGATTACAAAAATAATATGTATTATCCAGTCAAATGTCGTCGGTTACTATGTTACTATGTAGATACTGAAGCAACAGTACATTTAACAAATAATACAGCATTCATAATTGGCAACGCTGCAAACTTCTCTTAGAGTTGCTGTATCCACAATTACTAATAAATAATATATGTATTTATAATAAAATTTTCTAATATTTAATTTAATTCAAATTAATTTTAAAATCAAATATCTGCAAATTACTTAAATTTAAGGTTTATACAATCTTCTATTAAAATGGGAACGTTAAATATTACGCTGACCATACGTCGCTATCAAATGTAAGTACGTCGCCTTCAATTTATTAACTTTTAATAATTAATTTTTTATAAATTAATCTATTCCATAATTAAACGTCATTTCTTCCAAAAATTGATTCTTCAGAATCGTTCCTAAAACTCACGCAAAATTTATTCAAAAATTCGTCCAAATTGGGACAAAATAATAATAAAATATCAAACTTTAATTATCGCAAAATTACGAAATTATCTCAATCAGAGACGCAAATTCAAACAAAATCAGCGGAGACTTCCGCAAAACGCGTCCGTCCAACTTGACGGACCCGGAAAAAAGCCCAAATCTATCTTATTTTACAAAAATTATTACCAACTCAAATATTGTTGACGCGTACACAAACAATTCAAATAATTCACTGTTAGAATAAATTAAATATACAATCAAAATTCAATTCCCAAATATTAAAAAAATTAAAATATTCACAAAATCAGAAATCGAAAACTCAAAAAAATAAAAACAATCAAATATTACAACTCCACAATTCAAAATTAATAAAAATGGAGTTTGAAACACGACAATATTTATAGCACATAATATTATATTAAAAAACTAGTTTTATAAGTGTCGTTCTTAAACGCACGCTATCCGTTTAGAAAACGAGCCGCGTAGCGGGGAGTGCAATGCAATTTATTAATTAACTTAAATATTGTGTAAAGTATAAAAAAAGTCTTTTCTTCAAAGAACTAAGATTTATTAGATCGCAAAACTAGTTTCGAGGCTCTCTACTTAGCCTCATCCTCAGTTGCAAGTTAGCTTCACAAGGTTTATAAAACCAGTATTATGTGATTTATATTGTGTATGTTATATGACTACTGTTTGTATTCTGCTTAATGTATTTGCCCTTAATAATTTTTAAAAAATCTGACAACTTGCAACTGAGGATGAGGCTAAGTAGAGAACCTCGAAACTAGTTTTCCGTACACGACTATCGAAAGTATAGCATATCAGGTAGTTTTTATCGCTAGAAAATGATACTTTGCAGCGGTGTTGGTAATATCTTGCATATAAGCAGTTATGGTGGCGTACATAGTGGGTTCGAGTTTGTAGTATTGTATGTAGTGAGAAAGCTACTGAGGTGCACGTGCAATTTTGCATCACAAGCTAATAGATAAGAGTATATTATTTACTTCCGTTATGTCGCGTCTCATTTTTATTAACCTGTATATAAACGTTTGTTACGCCGATGGTTTCCTGAACCCGAGTGACCGCGCAATCGTCTGCGCACAGCGTGAACGTTCAGGGGTAAGCAACGTTTGACTTGGACTTTACTTTTCTGACGTGCAAGGAAGTAGGTCAATGGCCATGAAGACTGGCTAATTTTGAATGTAAAATTTAGTTTGGGTGAAATTATTGTGGAAAGTTTATGTTTCCTGGTGGAATTATGTAGAAAAGTTTACGTTTTCCTGGTGAAAGTTCTGTTTTCGCGAAAGTATGAAATTTGAAGAAAATTTAGATCATTATTGTTGGCGACGCGCGCCAGGCGATTCTCGACTCTAGTAAAAGCGGGAAATGGCTACGGCGTTGCAATTCGCGCATGCAATGTGGCGATCCGACCCCCATGTTGCCGGTATTCTCCCACAAATTTGTTAACGAAATACGACAGTGCGATTTGTTGTCGAAATATTCAAATTATTGACGTTATAATAAAGTGCAAAAATATTGAACTTAAATGGTTTTATAGTACTGCGCGTTTCGAACTTATGAAATATGATGAAGTTTAAAAGTTTGTTGTCGTAATGCTAAATTGTTGTCATTTGCTGATATTGCGGTTAGTTTTGAACTTTCAAGTTGATGAATTTTCCATTCTGATGGTAATAATTCTTACTGCTGAGTTCTTCGGACTTGTTGTTGCTGTCGACGAAGATAATTCTTGGACGCCGGGTATTTTCTAGTAATTGGAACTTCGAATTGCACGATGCCGACCTGCTTACTGCAATCATCTCCAAGACATCTGCGTCGCTTGCTGGAAATTATTATGTAACAAGGTATCGTTATTTTGTATGACTTATTTAGTACCTTCGTGGTGCGGTATGCACGTCCGGTGGACCTTTCAGGTCAGTACCGAAATTATTGTCGTATTGTTGTTTCCGATAAATTAATATTGCTGAGATTTTTCTATAAATTCATGTCTGTCATCATTCGTCGAAGTCGGTGTCATATTGTTGTTTTACGATATATTAAATTTTGCTTTGATTTTTCTATGAATTCATGTCGGTCATCATCGTTCGTTGAAGTTTAAACCGAATTGGTGTAACCCTGTTAAGGGAATTCATTGTCCTCCTTCAGTGGACAATTACGCCACCGTATTTTTGTAAAGCTTGGTCAATAGGGGATTTTGCTGCGCCATTGACCCAGCTGTTAACACTTTTGTAAGTGGTCTAGAGGACCTTTTATTATTCCGGTCAGGCTGGAGCCGTACCTGTAGACGTTGATCTGTCATGTTTTACAAATATTAAGGTCAGTGATGTAGTGATGTAGTCATCACTAAATTTTATTTGTATTAACTGGCATTGTTGCCAACCATTACCGTTTGTGTTGACTTTATGTTAAGGAAAGTTAAGAAAATTGTTGTCTTATTATGAGTTTGTTAATTTTACGTAAACCAAGGGAGAAATTAAATAATATATTAAATATTTGTGTTTTAATTGTGTTGACTTCCGAGAGTAGACCACGCCCAATTTTTAGATCCGCTGAGCCAGTCGTCGGCAACCAAAAGTTATAGGTAGGTACCAAGTAACTCGTTACTTTTTAAAACATAATTTTTGTTACCAATTTATGTTTTTTTTTGGAAAGGACCTGTCTTGAACGTAAAGCTAAATACAGTGACTCGCTCAGAAAGTTTCATTGCGGTTTCGTAAGCTATAAGAACTCGCTACTTGCTCGTTCTGATATATCGCTTACTCAACCGCAATGTTCCACTTTCTGCAGCACGGCTGTAAATAGCTATTGCGATCTAATAAATCTTAGTTCTTTGGAGAAAAGACTTTTTTTATACCTTACACAATAACCTACTCCAAACCCTTGGGAAAGATGAATGTTAAACTAAAGTATTAATTTAATTAAAAAAATAATTAAGAAATGCATCTAGGGTTTATGAAAAGTTACCTTAAAACACATCAAACATATGAGATAATTCTACAACAATAAGTTAATTTTATTTGCACATCAAATTGAAATTACTTGTTAACATTGTAGTAAACACATTCTAATTTTGTTTTTCAAAAATGTATGTATCTATCAACTGTAAAAATTTGTTAACTAATTGTAATTAATAATAAATTATTATTGTTCACTAGTAATTGCTTTAACTGGTTAGCTTACCGATTAAATAATAATAACTGCTTTTTAGATAATTTTATTTTGTTCACTAAAAGCTACAAATGTGGTAATAATAGAGTACTTAAAAAAAAGTTTTTTGTAGAAAATTTATGAAAATATGTTTCTTAGATGTTCTTAGCCATTCAATATTTTTTTAACCTTCTTCTTTTGTGTATAGTTTTTTTTCAGTTTATTTGTTATATTAATTTTAAAATCTATTTATTTTTACTTATGAGTAGCAAAGGTATGATGGTGTAAATCGTAATAAAAATTGTGTATTATCGTTTTATTATGATCATATTCAAAATTACATCGTAATTTCTCTCCTCGTATGGCGTCTCTCCCACTTTTACCCTATTATATTACGCATCTAGTTTAGGAAAGTGTCATTTTGCTGCATGAGGAAGCATATTTCCTACGCCTCAGCCTAGAAGCTTACGCCTCAGCCTACGAGTTCAGCAAAATCACTTTCCTAAACGTATTGCGTACAGTATTTTGTGGGTACCTCTCTTTGTCAAACCTCTTTTTGTCATATTTCAATTAATCTTTTTAATTGCTTTATTTACAAAACTAACTTTAAAAAAATTATAGTAATAAAAATACTAACTTAAAAAACTTCAAGTAAATCAATTACTTTCGTCGTCATCATTTTCAATTTGATTTTTTTTTAAACTTCCAAAAACCTCAGATGGAATGCTTTGTTGTTCAATTGATACTTCGGGTTCTTCATCAGCTTCATTGTCGTCCTCATCATCGATATTAATCTCATCTGGATTGATGACTTTTTCTTTACAATTTTTAGCTCCACCTTGTGTTTCACCACGTAGAAACCTGATATTTCTACCTTGATAGGAAGATGTTGGACCTAATAACTCTGCTGCCTTGGCTTCTAACATTCTCATATCATCCTTGGCACCTGGAGCTAAATCAGCAATTGTTCCAGGCATTGTACTTGCAGATTTGAACATTTGTACCGAAATATTAACTTGTGTGTTGTAAACTGCTTGAACGCTGCGTTTAATACGTAACATTTCACGCATCGTTTCTTCATTTCCATGTTTCACCTCAAACTCTTTCCAAATTTGCCAATATTCCAAAGTAACCCGAGGATCGCAGATTTGACTGCAATATGAGTAAATACCACGAGCTCGGTCAATTTCTCCCAATTTAGTTTCCATTTCAGCAAATCGAAGACACATAATTTGCGTTTCATCCTCACGTAAAGCTTCAATTGCATTTTCACAAATTTGCCAAGTTTTAGGAAGTCCATAAATCTCGGCGGCCTTTTTGATGTAAATATTAAATATTTCAAACATTTCTTCTTACGGAACTGCTTTAGATGCTCTTTCATAAACAGCCATTGCATGTCGAGCCATTCCATGTTCTTCTTCCAATTTGGCATACAATATAAGTACAAGGGTTTTGCAAATTTTTGAGGACAATTTTCCAAACACTGCTCAAACAAATCTCGAGACCTTTCCAGCTGTGATCCGCTATAACGTTCATTAAAATGCAATTAATTAGAAGTATCTCTTTAGTTTTAATTTTTATTTAAACACTTCAAGTTTAATTTTTTGTTTTAGTTTTAAAGATTGTTTTTGTTTATTTATGATTTTTTTTTCGATTGCAGTTGGACTTTCCGTACTTTATTAATTGATAAATAATTTGGGGGAGGGAGGGGGGGTTCTAACCCCTTAAATGCGGTTTTGATTTTGGATATTTTCCTCCGTATTGAACGAGTCTTTGAAGAGAGTTTTTTTGTTGACATTTTCGAAGTTTGAATTTTGAAAGAAAGGTTGTTTAATTGAAAATTGATTTTGATTGAATTGGATAAATTAAAAATGAAATTTTAATTATATTATGGTAAATTCGTTCAATTTATAAAAGTTAAGGTTTTCGAATGCACTTGATAATAACGTGTGGTCCGTTATCGCCAATTTTTAAATTAATTTGGATATAAACTGGAAGATTGTTTGATTTAATTTGGTTTTGGTATCAAGGAGAGTTTCATGCTAATAAAAAAATGGGTGGCCCGAAGAAAAATTAAGTGTTCTTTAATAATTAAATATTTTATATAATATTTTGAGGCATTCGGATCATCTCAATGTATACAGGGTGTCCCAGAACTCAACGTCATCCCTTGGAGGGCTGATAAGCCAGTTCATGACAGACCAGAAAATCAAATATGACCTTGGTAAAATACTCTTTTAATTCTTTTTTATTATTATAATTTATTATATTATTATACTGACACCCTGTATACTTATATAAAATCATAATTATTAAAGTTTAAAGTAATTTACTAATATTAAATATATTATTTTCTTGAATTAAAAACTATTAGATTTGCTTGTTTTTTAATTTCAACTTATGTACTGTAAAATAGGAAATTAATGCTTAATTTAAATATTATTTTCTAGTTTATAGAAATATTTTATTAATATTAATAAATTTCGTCTTTACTAAAATCAAGCCAATTATATTTTCGACTTTAAAATAGTGTCTCTCCTGGTTGTTTCTCCAAATGATCTTTTCAGCCTCTTTTCTAATTTTGGAACGAAGATGGTGAAAACCTAGAAATTTTGCAACAGCTTGAAAATGCGCTTAACGCATGTGACAAAAACAACAGGATGACGTTTTGGAAAAACCAACAAACTGCGTGACATTTTTACGACGCTTGTTTAAACAATATTGTCGAATTAATTAATTATTATAAAATTTTATTGATAGGAGTGTTTTATTAGTATATTTATGTAGTTTTTTCTATTACAATTTTTATTTGGGTTTTATAATACGCCAATTTAGTTTTATGCTTCTGAGATACTTATTTATTAGGTACTTACGTTCTGCTTAGCTTTATTGGTGTATTAATAAAAACATCATTGAATGTTACTCGTTTTATTTCTATTGTTTCTATTATGGTCTTAAATAGTTTCCAAGGTTTATGGGGGCTCCCTTACGCGAACAGATTTCGATATTGCTCTGGGTAAATATAACATATAAAAAAGAAATTTTCTATCGGAGGGGAAAACAAAGGGAAACTTTTCAATAAAATAGTTACCTATTTTTTTTAAAGTAAAGTTTAATCTGGAATTTTGTTGATGTGCATTTTATAATGCAACTTGATGTTTATCTACTTAAAAAGTTCCGTATAGCAAAACCCAGCAAATTATGTAATTAATCTTTTTTGTGCAAAAAGCGTAAGTACACTATTTACCTTAAAGTTATATAGCGAGATAGATGTTGATTAGCATAAAGTTTTACATGATTTAGGAAAGCAGTTGTGCAGTTAGAAACGATATTATTGGTCGGTTGTATTGGGCATTATGAACATAATCGGATCTAATAAAAGAAGTTTATAGCCTTTGTGTACTTTTTGTGTATCTTTTGCGGACATCTTGGTAAGATCGACCACATATATAAAATGGAAAATCTCCTGCATGTGACATTGTGAAGCGCTCAATCCCTCTCGAGCTTTCTTATCGATACAATTTACCATCAAAAACTTAATGTAGCTGTTATTGTTATACGAAAAGTAATTGCTTCGTTAGAAAAATTTTGCTAAATTTTATCCTATTACCGCCGTACTTTGCTTAATTTAAAATATAATTTAGGTTTGAGAATGTGAACATCTTGTCCCGTTCGGAGCGATCAAAATTAAATAGCTACAAGAAGTAATGTAGCAGAAATAAAGTGGAAATTGTAATACTAAGAACCATACAAGTTGCGTTACTAGTGGAGAAAACCGCAGGAGATACATTTACATAATGCGATGCCTACAAGGAACAATCTATTCTAATGAGAATACAAGTAAATCATTTTCATCAAAATTACCGAGATTTATTAAATTTGCTGTGGACTGTAGGTATTTGAACAAAATTACAACTTTATTCTTTTAAAAAGTTTCATTTTTGTTTCCATTTTAGTAAATACTGTTTGTTTATTTTTGTTGGAATTCAGGAAACGGCCACTCTAACAATGTTTGGTGTTTGGTCAATTCGTTTAGGCATTTGACATAGAGGACGCGCCGCAGGCTGTCGCATTCGCCCTAGTCTAATCAACTCTGTCGTTTTCTGAATGCAGATTTACTTACGGCATGGCCTTTTATACCTCTTATTCGCATTGCATTGCTTATCAATTCTCAAGAAACGGAATAATAATGATATTGAATATTTTTCCTCGAGCGCCACCGCCTTTCCGATAAACGTAATTCTTTTCATTTACATAACAATTTTGACAAATATTTATGAAAATTGCAACAGTCGATTTAGTATACAAAAGCAGTAGTAGCAGTTGAAAGCTCAGCAGTATGAGGTGCACGTCCCATATACTGTTGGTTTTTCAAGCTTCGTCTGTTGTCTTTTATTGCTGTTCATCGTCTGCCTTTTCATTTAAGTCTGTGTACTTTTTACGGTACAACACACACTGCTCCAAGATGCTCTGCCATGATTTCGTAATTTCCTAGTGGTTTTATTTATTATTGTAACTATTTTATTGCACTGCAAAAGTCTTCTCTTTTAATGATGCCGTTAGCAGAAATTTATTCTAATTATTTTGAGACAAAGCGTTATTCCAGTTCTTATAAGAATAAAAAGAAGATTGATTGTACTATTCCTTTAAATTATGTAAAATTTAATCTAACGATTTGTTCAGTGTAAAATTATCTTTTTTCCTTTCGAATTTAATACATTGGGGTTCTCTATTTAATTGCCATTAAACAATTTTCAACTAAAAGTAACTTTTAATTACTGCAAATATATTCTACTAAAAAATAAATCTACCGAAATCTTAATTAGTTTAATTACAATCCGAGTACGTCACATATTTTGTTAGAAAGCGCCAAAATCGGGGGCAGCTAAAAATTATTTAATTACATTGCCGCTGTATATTAATGTACCCATTCTTCAAGTAACTTGCAAACCTTACCCATCTCATAATTAGACACAACGAGTTGTACCCACTTTCGTTGGAGTTTTTCTACTTTATTTTCAGAAAATTAACTTCTTATATTATTATAGTTTGTCGTATGTTTTATAGATGAGCTTTTTCAGTTGTTATTATTATTCGACAAGAATAATGAAACATGTGTTTCAAATTTATTATACATATGTATTTTCAATGCAGCTATTTCCTGGTACTTTTTTTGGTTTTTTTTTTGGAAGAAAATTAAAATCAAAGGTGGAGAAAAAAATTGTAAAAATATATTGGACAATACGAAAGGAACGAATAATGTTTGCAATATTCCATGGATATATTTTAAAATTGAAACTAAAATTTGGAAGATGTTAAAATGAAGTAAAAATTTGGTGTAATTAAATCTCTTGATGGAAATTGGACTAAAGGTGATTGATCGGAAATAAGTTTGCTTTGGTGATTCACCAAAATTTTTGCACTATTGTTGAAGTGAACTTGGAATTAGGATTTACGCGAAGAACCAACTTTGTGAATTTTTTAAGATGACAAGTAGTGCCGGAGAGACTAAAATTTTCTTTAATAACTCTGCAACGGTAACAATTCCCTTTTCCGTTCTCAAATTTGATTTGTAATAAAAAAAATTAGAAATCTCATAGGCAAAGTCCGCTTAGATCACAAGCATTTGCATTTAGCATTTACTTACTCGATTATGGGTCCTTCTGAAAATAAAAGGGGTAAATGGAGGTCGTGCAGGGTGTGTGGCTCTAGGGTCTTCTATGGAGTGGGAAATCATTGATGTTGTACTGCTCTGAGATGGAAATTGGAGGGTTTTTGATGTCGTGACTACTGTCATAGTTAGAATTCCTCCATCAAATTTTTGGTGAATTCGTTTAAGAGCTGCATGTTGGCTTCTGCGTGAATAAAGCTGTTGAGTGCATGGAAAATGCGCATTTTAATCTGCGCCTGTTAATCTTAATCTTCTTTGATCTTGTGGAGTGCATCATATTTTCTTCATCTGATGTTGAGCTTTGGCGGCGTGGATTAAGCGGCTGTGACCTCTAAAGAAATATAACCTGGAAATATAACAAGGAAACAACTGTTGTGAAAGTTGAACAATAAGAAAACTGATTTGAAGTCCGCTGGGTGTACTTTATCAACCCAATTCCAAGTCCAGTTATGTCAATAACCATTGCGGCACATCTTTTGTTGTTTAGTAGAACTGTTGCTATTTGCTCTTCACCGTACGTGAGACTAAAGGTTCAAAAAGCTGTATAATATGTAGTCTCACCTCCAATAACACTTTCAATAATCCTCACCTCAGGAACGTCATCTCGACTCCAATGGGTCCAGAGAAGGAAGATTTGCGGTCGCATTTGCCAATATTGTCGACCTGTAGTAGTTTAATGATCGAGTTTGTTTACCGACAGACACGGTCGAGCGTCCATAAATTACGTAAGGACGATTTTTGTAATTTTTAACTCCCTCTTCTCCCACGGAAGGGTTCGTAAGATAACAGTCTATAGATATCTAGATTTTAGGGTGGATCCAAGATTTGCCGGGGTTGTATTTGTCAAAACTGACCCTCCGCACCCTCTACTCCGGTCCATTCCGCTCCGGACCGTTTTGACGAACTCTATACTCGTTAATAATATCTCTCTAGACCGGTCCTACTCGGCAAAGTGTGCTACCAGGAAGGGGGTGGACCTCCCTTGATGTGGACTCAACTCTGTGATTCTTTTCAAAAGGGGCGTGCAATTGCATCTAATTTCTCACGTTCAAACGTCCTCGCGGTCAAACATCCTTGCGTTAAAACGTCCCTGCGGTCAAATTTCTCTGCGTTCAAATGTCTCTGAGTTCAAACGGCCTTGTTCAACAGGCCTCGGTCTCTTTCAGACTCTGACTTAAGTCTTTCAAGTTTTTAACTTCCGACTTAAATGTCTCATTCTCAATTTTTCTTGATTTCTTAATTGAAGATTTCCATATTTTCTTGAATCTCTATCTCCTTTTCTCATCTGGCGTACCGCATTACTGTTTGCTATAATAGTGGAGGTGACTGCTAGAAATTGTATCTTGAAACTTCTCGCCTCTTTGGTGAAAGTTAAACGTGGACTAAAATCAATCACAGAACAAGCGGAAAAACCTGTAGTCAAACCTCTTATCATGATAGATAATAGTTCACTTCGCACCATAAATTGAAAGAGTAAAGTGTGCTACCTTTATGCCGTCGAGAGCAGACATATCTGTATTATATTTTAAATTCCAAATTAAGGAACGTCTGATGGTTAACCAAATTAAAGATTCAAGATATAATGTCTTGCTCTTAGCGTAATTCTGTTGTTGTATTTATTACGTTAGTTGCGTACACATTGCATGTAGGACAGCAGTAAGTTGTTGTTGTACCCTTTATATTAGAGAAATCGAGCATTATTTAAATTTTTGCTCTCTTTTGAGCTTTCCGCAAGGAAACGAATGCTGTACATATTTTTAATTTATCTTTAATTCAGAATTATATTTTCAAAGAAAGCCATTTTATTGTACGGTGCAATTTTCAAAGCTGAAGTACATTTTCTTTCGGAATAATAATTGTTTTAAAACTTTAAATTTACATGCAAATAGACTTTATTTCTGCTGAAAAGCTTTTCAAGTTCAAAAATGTTCATTTATTTTTTTTGTGCGAAAAACACAAAGCCAACTAACTGTGATCGCTAAGTGCAATATAATAATTTTAATTTGGTTGTTTTTTTACGTTGTAAACTGCAGTTTTAGTAATGAGATTTGAAACAAAAGCACTTCTGCAATCCAGCATTAATTCAACGAGAAAGTTTTTCCGTTGTCGTAAATACAAGCGCAAGAATACCTTCCTAGTTTTGTTAAAGTTTAATCACGAGAGGTAAATTCCGGACAATTAAGCGTTGGAATCATTTACTGTTGTTAGGCACAGCCAGTTTACAATGGGATATGAAATAAAAATAAAAAGTCAAAAAAGCTTAAAAGAGGTAATAATCCAACAACATAACAATGAGATATAATCAAGGTAAAAGCTAAAACACAATGAAAGCATTTTAGCGATAAAAGTTGGCAAATTTCCTATTCTTTCCGTATCTGATTTTGTGAGGACAAAGATGGGTGCATAGATAAAAGTGGATTCGTCTTGAAACGCAGTCGAATTTGTCTCGAACTGAAGAAGCTGCATAGCGGAGCTTGCAAATCTCATCAGTGAATGGTGAGGACTCTCGAGTGTAAAACAAACATGACGATATAATAAGCTAAATTAAACATAGAGGCAGCGTCATATTGGAATTAAATTATAAGTAACTATACAGTTATACAAACGCCAACGCCTGTCATGCAAATTTAGACATTATTTCACGGTACAATTACTTTCTGTAGATACAAAAGTAAACTTGTAAAAGCTGGGCCGTAATCAAGCTCTAGAACTTCGCGCAACAATTGCAGATAACGTCGGAGAATAATTCCCATAATCCAGTTAGAAATTCGATAATGACCGGTTTTTTCGAACTCTTTAATCCTTCTTTTGTGAACGATCGTAAAAACCTCACAAAAAAGCTCAGGCTTACGTAAAATTTCAAGGTAGGCAATAATTTAAATTTAGCAAAGTTCGTAAATTGAAATTACATCTGCATACCGTTTAGTGTAACAAGCCAACCTAAAAGGCCAGGCGATCTGATAGGAAAACCAATCCGTTCCGGAACATGCAAAATGCATTTCGCTGTAGGATCTGATTGGCATAAAAGCACAAATATTTGATTAGTAAACACTACCACGAGTGCTGCTGATAGCAATTTATATTTCGATTCAAATTCTGTGGTCGGTCACATTAGCGTGGAGCACGCACGATCGAACGTTTGTGCTCATCACCCACCATATAACAAGAAGCGCTTGATGGGCATCAAGAGAGTCCACCGATGACCGGACTTTCCCCGCACTAACGCTCACCAGAATACTAAGCAACTCTTGTCCCTTAGATTACCATCATTTTATTACAGTCATAACATTTTTAACTCGATCGTTAAACGTGTCTTTCTAAAATTTTAATAAACGAGAGAGTCGGAATTTTATTCGATCTGCTTTTTTTACTTCAAAGCCAATCCTAATTAAAACGCGAAAAAGAATTTCTAAACCAATTTAAATACCTACCAATTAACCCGCTACCATATAATGAAATATGTAGAGTGCTTTACAACCACTATAACAAATTCGAAGCTTTTTATAACATTATATACTGTAAATATGGAAAGAAGCTGCTGCAATTTTCAAATACTCGATTCCAAAATTCTATTCGTAAACTTCCAAGATGAACTTCGCCTAAGAACCTAAGATATATTTCAAGTGTATACCACAAAATTTTATTACTTTTCTTATTATATTTTTACAAAAGTTCAGACTAATTGGTACGAAAGGCAATTTTAATTTTGGTTTATTTAGATAGAACAACAATTTGTCGATTCTTTCAATGAAGGAAATTAGAGATCGATGAAACGTTCAATTCAATTTAATAAGAAAATTCTGCTTCAAACAGAAAATGTATTGCACGACCTTAAGCAAATTGTAAAAGGCGTGAATCCTCTGAAACAAGAAAATGCAGAGACAATTCTCTGTAAGATCAAACAAAGTTTAAATTACTTTAAACCGGTGTCAATAGAAAACTTATGTACTTTAATGCGATTCAAACCGTTAAGCTTTCATCAACAAAAAAAGAGATTCAAATTGCGCTAGGCAATTTCAGATGGTCATAATCATAATTATTCATCAATTTGATGTGGTTGCTAAATATTTTTGGAATTTTCGAATATTACCAACTTTTAATTCTCCAATGCAGCAGTTAAAATTACGAAACTGCAGATAAGTAAGTTAATTCATTTACATTTATTTAAATAATTTAATAAAATTTAACAAACTGTTGTAGAGCAATTAACCTATCTTAACATAATAAAAACATAACTAAACTTAAAATATTAAGTTAGTTGTAGTACTTAATCACTTAAAAATAGATGTGTTAAAGTTTGGTAGGTTTTGCATTTTTGTGGTTTGTACATATTAAATTAAATTATTAATTAATAAATTTAAATTGACTAACAGTCAAGTAAAGAAATACAATACATATAAAATCATTAAAAAAAAAACAAAAAAATACACCAATAACTAATTTTCAAATATATCTTGATACTTTCTGTGCGTTAACACTACTCAAGTCATTTAAAAATGGCTGAGTGTCAATGTGTCAATCGAAAATTGCGTTAAAACCAAAAAGAAATTTTCTATTTAAAACCGCAGTACTATACTTTGTATAATAGATGACTTCCTGACCTTCTTTTCAGATTTAAATAAAATTCAAATTTTGAAAATATAAAAAACCTTAAATTATTTTCCAAAATAATAATTAATTATAAATTAAGTAAATAATAATAAAAAATATAAAAAATTTCTACAGAAAGGTTTTTGAGGTTGTTAAGCCTATGATAAACATAGACGTCCATAAAATACTTTTTGGGAGCAGTGGGGGGCAAACTTATTTTTTAAAAATTTACAATTAAATAAATATAATAAATTTTAAAAATTTTTATTAACCCCAAAGGAATAAAGCCAAAATAAGTACGTAAAACACACGACTTTACTTTAAACTTTATAATTTTGGAAATTAAAAAGGTGAAAAATTGTTCATTTTTTATAGTTTTCAAGTTTTCACAAAAAGGTTTTTATTTTAATTTTGGGGGTTTTCAAAATGTAGAAAAATATTATTTTAAAATTTGAAAATTCAAATAGATAAATAAAACAATAATACGAAGGTAAAACCATTGTGTGGGTACCTACTTTGTTACCTTACATAATTATATTGAACAAATATTCGAATTTAATTATATTCTTAACCCGATAAAGTTATTTATACAGCGACGCGACGGCTCGTATTTTGCTATAATTTTAAAGCGACCACTAAAACTGCTTTCAGGATTGGTAGGTAGTATATTATTTGTATAATACCAATAAGGATGCGTAAATAATTTTTTTTAAGCTAAGAGATTATGTAATGTTTAAATTGTAAAACAAAAATAAAATTTTTGTCTAAAACAAAAAAAAAATTGAGTTTTTTATTGCGGTTATTTTTTATAATCAAAATCTTTAGTTAATTCAGTAAATCTTTTTTCAGTGTTTTTGACAAAAAATGTTGGTTTGACCAAAAGTATTTTATTTCATTGAAAAAAAGTGTTTATTTTAAATAAAAGTATCTAAACAAAACGTTTTTTTTTCTTAAAAAAGCTGATTTCCTGTGCATGTAATTAGTGGGGTAATGAGAGATATTCTATTTCTCCCCCCCCTCCGTCTACCAGTTCGCATTGCAACCACATTTTGTCTGCTTAAGAGTTACCATGCAATGGCGGATCTGGGCAAAATTTCATGGTGAGAGCAAATAGAACAAAACGTGTGTTAACCATGGGCGTCCATTGGGGGGGGGGGGCAAAAAGGGGCAGCTGCTCCCCCCTGGCTCTTGACTTAAACCTTTAAATTTAATTTTAAATAATTTAAATTTCGTGGAGAAAGTTATTCTACAAAAGAAGACCATTAAAAATTTTTAATGTTGAATTTTTTTTGACCGTCTTTTTTTTGGTTTTTTACTTTTTTTAGGGTAAGAAATAAGATCTTTTATGCTTGTCTGAGAAAGAAGAGAGAGCAAATAAATACAATCTGCTATGAATTTACGTATTTTTCAAATTTTAATACAATTTAGTAGATTTTGATGGTTTTTAATGGATCACGAGGAAGGTAGTTACCCCGTTACCCTTCTCTAAGAAGAGAAGAACCATTTACTTAAATTTTTGTTTTACGTTACGGGTTGTCCATAAAGAACCTCGAAATGTGACATACGCCATAAGCGCAAACTCATATTTTCAGAAATATTACAAAAAATTAGAATCTTTTTTTTTGCTCCTTATTCAGTTTGTTTTTTAACGTTTTCACCACCCATACAGACTTGAGTCCATTTATTTTGGGGACTAATTGCGATTTTAAGAGGGGCTAGGTCCCACCCTACTTGCGTCTTTGATGTCCGCATCAAAATCAAATTTTAAATATGATTTTAGAGAAATAAAAAAATCCTTCGATTTGTGATCATCAGATGTATCTGGGGGGGGGGGGTCACAATCTATATTGTGATTAACTGTGACAAAAGTAGGAACATAAAACTAATCGGGTGACTTTTAAAGTATTCTGCACATAACACCGGTATTGCAAGCAGGGAAAGCTAAATCGAATGTTGTCGGTTGTCGATAAGTTGAAAATATATTATTGCTAAGAAAATATATGTTTGTTTAATTTTTGAATTTCCAAAATAATGCAATAATATATGAAATATTAATAAATAAAAATAATTAAATACTTATCACAAAATTGTGTATTTATGAACAAAAAAAGACATCACATTAATAAAATATAAACACAATTATTTTGAGATAGTGCCACTTTCACGTGGCCAGAGCCCGGAAAATATTGATATTTTAGTAAAAATGAATCAGTGCTTTTTTAAAGAGCGTGAAGTAATCTACAAACTAAATTCAAACATTTCTTGTCTAAAATCAACGGCTTTCGAGTTATGATTAAAAGTAAGCAAAAAAATGTTGAAATAAAATTGGAGCTTGTTTTTATTTAAAAAGCGTGTATCTTTTAAACGAAACATTTTACAAAAATTCTGCAGGCCCATTTAGGATAGGAAATTTAACGGACTACAACTTCTGTCTAGTAAAAATTTTTGAAAAACCAACCCCTTTCACAGATAATCAGAAAATGTTTTTTTTTACCGATTTAAAAAAAACCAAAATAAATAAAATCTCGAAGGTTTCAATATTTTTGCACTTACTTTAATTTATAACTCGAAAACCGTTGATTTTAGACAATAACAATTTAAATCTAGTTAGTTGGCTATTTCACTCTCTTTAAAAATTAACTAATCCATTTTTACCGAAAAATCAATATTTTCTGGGCTATTGCAACGTGAAAGTGAAAATTAAAAAAATGCTTTAAAGAGGCTTAACTCTTGAGGCTCTTGAATTTAGAAATACATTTTTATTCTTAGAAAAGTGTCCAAGTATGTTTTCGGGGACACACTGTATAATTAGAATTAAGAAATTATTTTTTGGTTTGTAAAACCGTAAGGTAAGTAATTACTATATAATATATATTTAGTTACTTGCCTCTCTTTGTTTAAAATATTTGTATTGTGTTTAAATCTCGATAATTCAGAAAGTTTTTAAAATGTCAAAAATTCAAACATGTAATGATTGTGGTGGAACCGATATAGAATGTGATCCAAGTCGAGGAGATACAGTTTGTACAAATTGCGGTACAGTGCTAGAAGATTACGCCATTACAGCTGAAGTGCAATTTGTAGAAAATTCTCGAGGAGGTTGCAATGTGGTTGGTCAGTTTGTGTCAGCCGAATCGAGTGGTGCCGCGAATGGTTTTGGTGGTTTCGGTTCAAGTTTGGATTCAAGGCAAATTACGCTGAAGAAGGCTAAAAGTGGAATCGAATTGTTATGTAATCAATTAAAATTAACGAGTAATCACGTAAATAGTTCTTTAAGCTATTATAAAATGGCTTTAGACAAAAACTTGACTCGTGGTAGACGGAATGCACTTGTTCAAGCAGCATGTGTATACATAAATTGTCGAGTTTTGGAGTTACCGCATTTGTTAATAGATATCAGCGATGTTTTACAAATATGCTGTTACGAACTGGGAAAAACATTTTTATATATATCCCAAGGGCTATGTCTTGATGGTGGGCTCCCATTGGTCGATCCTTGCTTGTATATAATGCGTTACGCAACTAAATTGCAATTTGGAAATAAAATAAACGAAGTTGTACATACGGCGACCCGACTGGTCGAAAGAATGAAAAAAGATTCCATACATTGCGGCAGACGACCATCTGGCCTGTGCGGAGCAGCGCTTCTAATGGCCGCCAGATTTCACGATTTCAATCGAACTACAGACGACATCATTAAAATTGTGAGAGTTCACGAATCGACTTTACGAAAACGCTTAAAGGAATTTGGCGAAACTCCTACTAGTTCGTTAACTTTAGAAGAATTTTCGAATGTAAATTTGGAAGAAGGAGACGAACAAGATCCCCCATCCTTCATAGCCGCTCGTAGAAAGGAGGAATTTCAAAGATTACAAGAACTTCTCAACTCAGGAGAAGAAACATTAATAATGCTGCAAGAAGAAATTGAAGCACAGTTAGATCTAAGTACTCAAAAGCGAAAGAGAAGTACTAAAAAGAAAGTTGTAGACGATGAAGTTAGAAACCAATCTGACTTTATCGATGCTTCAACTTGTGAAACTATTCAGGGGTTATTGGAAAACGACGATCTTGATGGCTCTGGATGTTTAAATGAAAATGTCGATTTTGAACTCGGTCCAAATATTCAAAGTATGGGTTTGGCATGTTCGTTAAACGATGAAGATAGCACACCACTGAACACAATCGTCACAGATTACGATACGAATTTTGACGACATCGACGACGAGGAATTAGATGCATATATTATGGACGAAGACGAAGCTGAAGAAAAGAAAGCTCTCTGGTTGGAGTTAAACGCCGACTATTTGAAAGAACAAAAACTTAGGGAAGAAAAGTTAAAACAAAAAATGGAATCTAAGAAACCGGAAAAGAAAAAACGAAAGTATACTGCTAGGAAAAATCAATCGTGTGGTCCTGCGGTTTCCGCGGCGGAAGGTATCAAGCAAATGTTACAAAGAAAAACGTTTTCTTCAAAGCGAGTTAATCACGAAATTTTGGGAAAATTGCAAATTCCAACAGAACCAATCAGAGATAGCTTGCAGACCAAATCGGGAAATGATAATATCTCTAATGCTAATAATGCCACAACATCGAACTTATCATCTCAAAGTCAATCGGTAACATTTGTAGGGGAAGTTAATAAAAATAAAATTATAGAAGAAAATGACCATAAAATAATGGACAAACTAGAATTGTTAGAAGCAAATAACAAGATTGAAGATGAATACGAAAACGGTGAAGATTATTATGACGACGATGAAGAGTATAATAATGATTACAACGAAGAGGATGAATTTGGAATAGAAGAATATTGAAATTATAAGTGAGAAATGGAATTTTTGCAAACAAATAAATATATTGCTGTTTTTTTTTTGCTTTTTGAAAAATTTTTTGCAATTATCGCATTTGCCAGTAAATTAAAAAGTTACTGTATAAATGTATGATTGTTTCTCTGTTCTTTATTATTAATTTGTTATTATTATTAATATTACCATAACTACGCTAAGCTAGACACGAGAATGTATATAAGAGAAATTACCAACATTAAATTATTATAAAAAAATGATAAAAACGTTGTTTGAGATTGCAAACGAGATAAATAACTAAATGTATTATTATAAATTTTTGTTAATTTAGAGGCCGGATCTGTATACGCTAAAAAACATCAAAATAAGTTTTTTTGCACTTAAAACTAGTCGATATATGCGGTAAAATACATATACGATAATAAAACGATATGCGAATAATGCCATTACACAATATTTATTTTATTTAATATTTTTTAATATTCTTTCTTTTTAATTATTCTTTAAATATTTTATTTAAAATTTCGATCGTAAAATTATGTTGCTTATCGCAAAAGACTCAAGTTTTAATAACTTGAAAATAAGCCCACTTTTATATTATATAGTACCATAACTGTAGTACAGGGTATACTTTTGTTCACTGACTGAAAACGATAAATATGATATGTGTAAAAGTTAGAATGAGTAGGTTTTTTTCATTTTGTACCAATATGATATGTTGGTAGCCGATGCATCCGATATAAAAAAAAAGATTTTTTGAAAAGTTTAAATTAAAATTTAAAAAACTTGAAATTTAAAAATCACCAATTTACTAATCATTATCTATGGTACGAATCTGATGAGATTAGTATCACGAATAGAACTGCGAATAAGATTGAAACATCTAATTCGGTAAGGCTTTTCTCAACTATAATTTATGTTTATTTTAAATTAAAAAATTCCAAATTTAAATTTAAAAAATATTTTGTTCATATACTAAATATTAAAATCAAAAATACTGATGTCAAATATTGACTATACCTACATACTTGCGGTTATATAAATAAATAATTTCCGTATATGCATGCAACTTTCTATGCAAAAAAGCATGTAATTGCATACAAATCCGATCTCTCCTTACTAACTAATGATATTTATTCATATTGTAATATTTTTAATTATCGTGTAAAATTTAATAATCCTTGACGTAATTTTTCTGGAAAAAAATAGTGAAAACTCTTTCCCGAAACGCTCGTGCAGCAGTCAAAGATATCTTCCCGAGAAAAGTGATCATCATGACAACATTTACAAATATTAGTGTAAGGCATTATTCGTATATGTTCAATTTTGAAAAGGAGTTTGTGTATCAGGAAAAGATAGATTGGATGGTACAAAATTGGTCACAAGCTTTTTATTATATTATTTTATATATTTGCGTTATTTTTGGAACGAAATATTATATGCAAGACAAACCACGTTTTAGGTTGAGACCTCTTTTGATACTATGGAATTTAGGATTAACGGCGTTTAGTTTGATGGCTTTACTGCGAACCACACCAGAATTTATACACATCATTGCGAATCATGGTTTTTATTATTCCGTATGTTCACCATCATTTATACAACTAGATCGAGTTTCTAGTTTTTGGACATGGTGTGTTATACTTAGCAAACTAATTGAATTAGGAGATACAGTGTTCATAGTATTACGAAAGCAACCTCTTATAATTTTGCATTGGTATCATCACGTAATGACCCTGCTGATAGTATGGTACGGATATAAAGAAATTGTACCTAGTTCACGATGGTTTATGGTAATGAATTTATTCATTCACTCTATGATGTATTTCTACTACGCCTTAAGGGCCATGGGTTACACACCGCCTCGGCAAATTTCTATGTTTCTCACGACTGTTCAAATTATTCAAATGGTCATAGGATGTGGAATCAACGTTTACGTTTATAATTTATTAACCCAAAACATCCCATGTGGAGTTTCCTATAAAGTCATGAATATGTGTTTTGTGGTATATTTGAGCTATTTGATGTTATTTGGAAACTTTTTCTACCGATCCTACATTTTGGGAAAAAAGCAAGCAAAACTGGACATTAAATCCGGACATGAAATTAATGGAAATAGCTTACCTTCTTCAAAAACAAAAGTGCAATAGTAAAACTGAGACCGAGATCATCTTCACTTTTGGGTTCTATATTATTGTGTTTCTATTATCTGTGTTATGTGTTTGTTACGTTATCTTTAAATAGAATTCTCGTCCAATTAAGGTTACGACACGACACGCATGCACATACACGAAAACATATTTGAAAAAGTTAATTTACATTGAAACTTATGTATGGGTTCAGAATAACAATTAAGAACTTAACTATCGTGAATTTCAGTATACTTTATAACGTTTCTTAATTGCTATGTTGCTGTGTTAATTATTTACGTAACGTTAATTGGATGAAAGTGGTACTTTATACTTTAATAATTCGTTAGTAAAAAGGTCACAAAACAAATATACATAGAACTGCAAACTTATTTTGAAAATAAAATATACATATTTTAAAAAGTTTATTTCTAAAATAAAAAATGTATTATGTTAAAATTCAAATTGGCTTTTGAAGAAAAGCCACGAATTACTTTTTACCTTGAGAAATTGATAAATTATAAAGTGCAAATATACCATGTTACAACACACAAATTATTTTATTTAATTTAAATTGTAAATATTCGTAATTAAATTGTTTGGTTACTTTTAATTGTTTAATTATGCATTGTTATTAAATTTTCGCTAATGCACTTAGGTAGAAACAGTCCTGTGAACTCTCAAAGAATCATAATTATTGGAAAATCTTTTCGTAATAGTTGAAATTGATATCAAAGCTATGTGAAACAATTGTAAATTACTCTAAAAACTTTGCCTTGAAAATGACCAGTTCTATCTTAAAACGAACCCCAGGGGAGGTATGAGGTCATTTTTTCCCAGACAAAACGCCAGATTTGGCTTTTTTGGTTTGGTTGAATCACGGCTTAGTTGAGGGCTGCAATGCTGCGCGTTCCAAACTTTTTCGCTTTTGATTGCTTGCTTTAGGAAAAATTAAACGTTAAAATATAAAAAAAACAACATTTTTTTATTTTTATTTTCAGGAAGGAGCTTCTGAGCTCCTTAAGCTTTAAACCTAGGCTTTCTTAACTTTTGTAGTTTTCACACGCCGACCAGTGAAAATTCACCGTTCTGATTTTTTTCAACCGAGCAAGCCATTTTTAGATTACTTGATTGGTGATTCAGCCGAAATTAGATATTCTTATGATCCATCCCGTTTGAACAAGGTTATTAGAATGGTTTTCTTGTAAAACTTACCAGCAGGCAACTCGTTAACTACGCGATTCAAAAAATTCTTCCAAATTGTTATTTAGTTATATTTTCAATAGTTTACCAAAAATATTATGTTTTTGGTAATATTTCCACTTTTCTGATCAAGGTTCTAGTAATTCCTGAAGCAATAGCGGTGGTTATTGCTATCATGAGAAAATTTAAAAATTAATTTGTTTAAACTAATTAATTTTTTATTTTTTTAAATTAATTAATTAATTTAAAAAAGTTGTTATTACAGTTAGAAATTTATATATTTAAATATAGTATATTACCAATTGGATACTCGACGTCGTACGGGGTCTCACTAAAAATAGAATACTTTGCCTTTGTCTGAAGTACTTCGGTACTTAGGCCCTCGAACCTCCAACCCTTAGACCCTCGAACTTCGTGTATTTTTTTAAACTATAAAGAGGCTCGCTCCGGTGGAGGTTGAGCAACATTGAGCATATTCCAGGTGTTTTGTTTTTCCACTTAAGAGCTCCGCAGTATTGGCATACTCAGAATTCATTAAACGTATGGTTAACTATACATAGCTCTATAAGAATATACTATGTACAAGTACATTGATACTTGAAACTAGTCATGCTGATTTTATAATAAAACCTGAGTTTTTATTACCCGAATCAAGAACAAGTACATATAATTCTTATATATATTTAAAAATACTTCGATCAAACGTTATTCCTACATTATATTATACATAGATCTGTTTCATAATTGGATGGCGTTATGCAATCAGAATCCAACCCTCAAAACTAAAAGATTTGAGTTAGCCCTGGTTTTCGGTTTTTAAGGTAGTAGCTCTTTCTGTTAAATAGAAATTTTTTTGACTTTTAAATAATTTTATCTTTTTTTATGAGTATTAAAAAATAAACCATATTTTAAATTGCTATTTTTGAAACTCAACAAGGATTAGGAACCAAGAGACTTTGGATCCTTATTGCAAAATATTTTGTTTTCACTTAATGCTTTTTTAGTTTTGCAATAAGGAAACAAGAAACTTGTTTTTTCTAATTCCTAATAACTAATTGACTAATTTCTTCAGATGCATTATCTCTTTGCACGAATTTGACGACTGACCCAAATTTAGAAGACTATTTAGACGGTTTTGATGAATCTCTAGATTTTGTTTTTGAAGAATTTCTTTAAATTTTATTTAGTCTTATTATATTTTTAGTCAAATAATAAAATTTACTTATTTAAATAATAGGTTTCTTTTATTTAAATCGGTTTGGTTCCATATCAAAATTTTAAATTGCCTTTGGTATATACTTGATAAAAATCCAACGTACAGTTTTTTAAATCTTAGTGTGAATTTGCGTTTCAAAAATTTAGGAACTATAGATCTGTGTTGAAAGTTTTGTTGAAAATAATATAAATATCAATAATAAAGAAAGATCTATAAGAATTTTTAGAGGCCATTTTCTCAGTTTGAAGCTGGCGTGGGTTGGATTCTTATTGCATAATACCATTCATATAATATAGAGATAGAGATATATTATAATTTACAATTATTTGTATAGGTATAAATAATATTATTATTGCACATCACATTTATTAATCCTCTATGCTTAAAAAATTCTTGTTTATCGTTTATCGCGAGCACTAAATAAAGTTATATTTTTTTATTTAAATTTAATAATCGCCGAAAAATGCAGTTTTATTTTTATATTTTAGCATTATTTAAGTACGTACTTATTGTTAATAGTTATCCCCGATATCATGGAGAAGCCGCAAAAATTTTGGGCCTGCTACTCTTTCGTCTGTCGATTCACTGGTATTTTTTAATTTTCCTATTGTTGTGTTGTTGTGTTGTCAAAATCTTTTTTTACTGATGAACTTTTGGCCCACATGTTGGAGCTTTTAATATACACCTATCGGAATATGAGTAGATTTAAACGACACGGTGGACTCTCGTCATAAGTTTAATTTTTATCCAATTTGAACCTCTCTTAAAATAATTGGAAGGACTCATCCTGAGGCGGTGAGGACCAGATTTTTTAATGTACTTTCTGCAATCCTATAATTAATTGTGGGTCGCTTAAATTATTTAAATGCAAACTTAAGCGCTTTCTGCTGGAGCACTGTGTTAATAGTGTTGACGAGTGTTTAAGAGACAGAGTTCATATCTGAAACTGAGCTTCTGCTGCTTCTGGCTTGCTTTTTCTATATGGTATTTGATATATTATCTTATATGTATTTATCTATTCTTTATTTTTTCCTAGTTTTTTATGCCTTGATAAGTTTTTATTATTATTATTTATCTGTTTCAGACAGTATCTAGAGAAATCAAAATCAGCAATCTTCAGCAAAAAAGCAGGCAAGTAACACGATGGCTATCAAATTCCAGCAAAATATTTGAGCAAAATAACTAAAAATTACTTTAGAAAACCAATAGCATCAGATTGCTTTTTCAAAAATTATTCAAATTTCTTCTTCAAAATTTTTTACGTTACGATAAAAAAACCAGACAAAACAATCAACTGGGTATCACAAAAATATAATGATAACTTACAAAAATTTAATTTTTGCAATATATGCACAAATACATTGGCATTTAATTCATTAAAATAAAAACTGTGCTGAAGATTTCTGCACAATAATAATAGTATATTAAACGCAAGGTATTTCCACACAATAGAAATACATATACGAGTATATTAGAGTGGATAAACAAATTCATTACCATAAAATCATTTTCCAGTAGACGCTATGTCTCCAGAGAAGTATCATACACTCAATAATGTCATAATGTGATGATACCAATGCAAAAATAAAAGAAGTAGTTTTCTTAATGCTATGAACACTATATCCCCTCATTCAACCACTTTACTAAGTGCAGTCACCCATACTCAATATGCAGAAACGCGATCCAGTGTTACAAATGACGTCGAATATGAGGAATAATAAAAACCATAATTCCAAATTATGTGTAGTTATAAGTTCTGGTAGGGTTCGAAAAAACGCAATGATACTGAACGTAGCGAATCCTAAATTAAAATTTAGGAATTCGTACCAAAAATAGCAAATATATATAAAATAATATAGTTATTATAATATAGTATTATGTACATCCAATTGAAGTGTGAATCTTGATATATGAACTTCTTTTCAAAATCAAACATGTACAAATATTCTCTAACAGTAACATCTGAGAATTTCCCATGGTCACTTTTCATTATTGTATTTTAACAGTTGGGACCAAAACCGATTTTAAAAGAAACCTTAGAACAATGTGGAACAACAACCCAACAAAAATTAAATTTTTGTAAAAGAGCGGGGCTGGGCATAAATGTCGCTTTCCCATTCAATTTTGAATATATGATTTTCATGAAATGAAAATGAATTATTATGAAATGATTTTTGGAAAAATATAGAACAACTTTGAATAACGTGGAACAGCTTTTAAAAATTGTTTTTATGAAAAGTTGTGGGCCAAGTTCACACACGTGGTATTGTATTTCTTCACATTACTGTTAAAATACTTAAAATTAAAATTTTAAACCAAAAATCAAAAAAAACTAAAAATATTAGCTTGTAAACTATTGAAAATTATTCACCAAATTCAAAAACGTAATCCAAAAATTTTTTGATTTGAAATTGAAAATGCCAGAATGAAGTTTAGCAAATTTAATTATCTAGTGTTACTTATTTAAAAATATTCTAATTTATTACTTACAAGCAAGGGATCCCCGGTGTCTCTTGCCCATTTGAATAATTTTTGAATATGTTTGTGGTAAAGCAGCGGTTCCCAATTAGTTTTGCCCACGGAACCCTTGGGCGATGCAAAAAAGCAGATTTCATTATTATTAAAAAAAAGGTCATCAAGTAAATATTTTTGCATTTAAAGGTTGCTATCCATTTAATGAAACGGATTACGAAGATTAGGACAAATTAGATAAGATTAGGTACTCAAGATATTAAAAGAAATTTAAACGGCAAAATATTTTTTTTTACGCCATTTTAAAATATTTTTTGGCGGAACCCTTGGATATTTTCACGGAACCCCATCAAAAATAAGAAACCCCTAATTTTTTAAGCTGTTATGTTATAGCCGGCTTAAGGGGTGTAATCGCTCTTTAACAATTAGGTAAAAAATAAAATTTTTCGATTTATATAAATTTAGAAGATTTTAGAGTTGAATGAAACCAACCGTAAAATACTTCATTTTATAACGAATAATATAAAAACATATAATTTTTTCGGGGGTGGACTTTTTAAAAAAACTTTAAAACCTGCATTTAGAAAGATTGACTGGATTAGTATTTTCAATAAAGTATTATCATTTTTCGCGTTCAAGACTATTATCATTGGATTAAAATGTTGTCCCAATAAACATTAGTTATCAAATACCTTTTTGACAATTTTTACGAGAGCTATACCATTACTTTGAAAATGCAAAATTACATATCGCACTAGTGTGGTTTGTATGTATCCTAAATCGAAGCGTAGTTATTACGAGTTAAATGTAATTTTAATGAAAAATTGTAAAACACCTTACTTACAGTTTTTCTTTCCCTACAACATATACATAGTTTTTTCGAAAAAATTGCATTGTATGAAGAATGATTTATGGGAGTTTTGAAATTTTAAGGAGGAGGGTTACCCCAAAAATTATTAAGGGATTCCGGCAAGAAAATCATAATGTGATTGTTTAAAAAAAGTATTTCGGCGTTGGTTTCATTCAAATCGAAGGACTTTTTCTATATGCACGTATGCCAAGCTGGAATGACCACTTCAGGAGAAAAACAAAACATGTCAGGGATTTAGTGCTCTTTTGGTGCTAATTTGTTGCTACATTTCCGATTTTTGTGCTCCACTCGTTTTGCCGGAATCGGTGGCGCTGCCAGCTTGAGATCAAGCTAGCAAACCCACCATAACATTTTGAAAAAAAACATGGCAGGGATTTAGTGCTCTTTAGGTTATAATTTGTTGCTGCATTTCCAATTTTATTGCTCCACCCATTTTTCCGGAATCATGACCGGAACCATGACCACTTTGGGGAAAAAATAAAAAAAAACATGTCAGGTATTTAGTGCTTAGAATGAGATCCAGCTAGCAAAACCACCATTGGTAATTAGTGAATAACAATTGAAATAACAATTGAAAAAATATTACAGAAATACCATAGTTTGTTGCTATTTTGTTGCTCTTGAATTGTGAAAATCCCGTGGCCTAATCATCAACCCTTACTGTAACCCCCCCCCATACCCAGTAGCGTGCCGATTCTTTTAGGGCAAAGAGGCAAAAGTTTTTAGAATGTTGATGATGTAACTTTTGAACTGCAGGTAGGTGGGGATGTTTTATGGGGATCAAAGCCCTACTTGCACCTCCTCGAGGTGGTCTCTGGTAACTTTTGGAAGACTCTCTGAGATCGGGTAACCAATCCCGGTGGAAGAGGAAAGTCTGCAAGGCCAACGCAAGAGGCCGACATGCCCTGCAAAGACCACACAAGAGGCAGCGAAAATGTTGAAATTGTGTCGCGGACACCGCCGAGAGTCCCCGCAGTAGGGCCGAGTTCGCAATTCGCGCACCTGGTGGATACTGCCAAGATACCCTGCCCGAATGCAAGGGATGGGAACCAGCTGGGAGTCCCGCACAGTTCATCTACACACCAGAAGTGGAAACAGCCGTTGCAAAATAACCCAACGGAGACAGCTGGAACTTTCCAGAAAAACGGAGAAAGGAGAGGATTGAGCGGGCAGCCGAAGCCAAGGACGTCTGTCCGACCAAGTTCGAGACATTGCAGGAACAACTGCAGAGGCGTCTATAAGACCAGCAGGTATGGCAACGGCCCCCAAAGCACCGAAGATTCTGTGTCACGGCCACTGCAGGTTTCAGTTTCAGTCAGTGAAAGTCTGACACTACCATCGTAGATGGTGATGATGTCTCGTACGAGATTTTCTCCTACCTACTTAAGCTAAAAAAAAAGGTGGGCATGTATTAATAAAAGAGTAAAAAATTTTATTTTGTACAGTACAGTTTGTATCTATTTAGTAATAACTTTCGCAACCCCATTTTCAATAAAATATTAAAACATTTTTATGTCACGTTACTTATAATTTTTCTCCCTGCAACATATACTTTTCTCGAAAATTTTGATGACGTTAAGGATGCTTTATGCAGGTTTTAAAATTTTGAGGATGGCCCACACCCGGAAGTACTTATTAAGTGATATTCGAAAAAATTATATATATTATTGGTTACAAAATGAAGCATTTTACCGTTAGTTTCATTCAAATCCAAAATCTTCTATATAAAAAGTCAAAAATTTCAAGTTTTACTTAAG
The DNA here is from genome assembly GCA_947369205.1 of Cantharis rufa. Lineage (NCBI taxonomy): Eukaryota > Metazoa > Arthropoda > Insecta > Coleoptera > Cantharidae > Cantharis > Cantharis rufa. The sequence goes on along the minus strand of OX376306.1, from coordinate 29,858,188 downwards.
TATTTAAAAAAAACAGCGTAAGCGATTCAATTAAGTGATTTGGCGGAAGTACTTTACGGAAAGTAAAATTGGCTTTCCACATCCGTAATCGCCAGTAATCAAATTTCCACTTCTTGTGCCAAATTTAAATTTGATTAAATCATATCGTTGTAAGTAAGTAAATCTGTTAATTGCACTTTTATGTAAAAAAATTGTTTTATAAATTTTAAAAGTTTTTAACTTAAATTAAACGCAATTTGATGCTTACATGAAACTTCTTTCAATTTAGTTCTTAATAACAAATTTTAATTATTAAGTTTACTAATTAATGGTTTGGATCTACGCTTATGTCATGAAAATCTGGAAAACTCAAGAATGATCAGAGCTAGGCAAATTATTAATTTTCCAATTAAGTAAATTTCAATTTCTTTGCTAATGCAACACTTTTCTTTTTAATTTTAAATAACCGATGTGAAAATAAATAGGAAAATTATACAAAATATGTGTAAATTGATAAAACAAAATTTGCTCTAAATTAATCGGTAATTAAATTGATTTCTCTGAAAATCCATGACCTTAATCGGCTGTTCTGAATATTGCAGTTTACGATGCACTTTATAATTTATCTCTTGGCATTATAAATCTGATTTTTTAAGCCCTATTATTTCTAAAACAAATACACTTATTAATTTTTAATTTTTGTTACATAATATAGTGTTCAGTGCTGGCTTATCTACTAAATCAACAGGTAATTATTAATATTAAATAATATGCATATATTATTAACTGGTGAAGGTATGTTACCGTTTTTTATGTTCATTATTTAAAAATTATCGAAGCCAATTGGTTTCTGTCAAGTTTGTGCTGAATTTCTAAAAGAAATAAAATAAAAATTTCGGGTTTCGTTGTAAATATGCTTCCATAAATGTATTATTGTACTATGCAATGTATTATTAAATCTGATGGTTAGATATTTTCACGAAAATAATTGAATGGTAATAATCGCGATATAGCTAATTAGGCATTAAATTGTATAAATTGATATATGATTATGAATCTGATGCAAATACCTAAATTGGAAATTGTGTTCGGTGTACTTCTTAACTGTAACATTGATGATAAGTGCTTTCTGCTACAGTAAGCTTGTAAATCGATTGTTGTAGAATTAATTATTATTTAATTGAATTATCTTGTAATATTGAACGCTTACACTATACTCGTATATAGACATTTATATCGTCCTGCTGTCCAAAAATTTGTGCGTTATTATAAACGATATATTATATATTATAGTAGATGTAATAAAAAGTTATATTTGCTTTGCGGTCAATATAAAATATTAATAAAATACAGACATTTTATTGTTATTGTTTACATTATCATTAATAAAATTTAAATTGTTGTAGTTTGCGATTATGTAATGGTAATGCAATAATAATTATTAGTTCGATAAAGGATATAATGACCATAATTTGTGCTATAATAATTTCTATAGCTGCACACAGTAATTTTAAATCGTGCGCACTATTATTTTCATATTATTTGCATTATTAATTAATAAATTGTACGCTACTGGTGTTTATTAAAATCTTTATTACACAAGATATGTTATCTACATACCTATATCTGTATGTAAATTTTGAATGCAAAAATATTAAATTTAAAATTTTTCGAATGAACGTTTTCTTTATATTTGCCAGCATGGTTTAAATTTATTTTATTAAAAAGCGATAGCTTTTAATTATGTAAAAGAGAATCTAAATTATTGACAATTTTCCTATGATAAATTGTAATAATTTTTTTTATTGAAATGCGAATATAAAGCTTAGTCAATAACGTTTTTCCAATTTTTCACGCTATGTATAATTCATGGGGTGCCAATATTGAATAGACGGATGACGAGCGAATGACTTCGAATGTATGAAATCAATGACGGTTCTTTTAACCACGCTAAACTAAGTGTAAATACCTAATATATAAGAACAGGAGCATACCGGATTTATATCCGTATCTTTTGCTTTATCATGCAAGATATTGTCACGAGCCAATTGGGAATCCTATTATTTTGTTTTATGATAATAGCTTGGCTCTAAAATCCGATTTTCAGAGTTCAAGGATCTCACTCATAAAATTAAATGAGAATATATTATGCAATAATATGGCAAATTGCGAAATATTTATTAATCCTAAATTACACTGATCAGTTTATTTCAAGGAAAATTTTAAAAATTAAAATGTTCGTTTAATAAATAAAAATACTATTGAGTAATGTAAGATATACCAATTTCGATAATGTATACCTGCCATTCCAATATATTATTATCATGTTCTTTTTAAATAAATAATCAAGTTAATTTTATTGAATACGGTTCTGTTTAGTTTTAAAGTTTTAAAATGATTATTTCGCCACTCGAGTAAACAAATTAAGTTTGTAAATAAGGTAAATAAACTATTAGCATTGTGAAATTATCCTAAATTAAGGAAAAAATTACTCATCTGATTATTATTTATTATACGTTGATATAAATTTATTTTCCCAAAAATAAGAGATGTTTTTGAAATAGAATCTTCGAGTGAGAAGATGATAATTAATGATATCCAAGCTATAAGTGATAATTTGATTAGGATCTAAAAGTTGAATAAAAGTGTTCCAAAATAGAGTAATGAACACAATAATATAGATTTGCAAATTGTAGTCGCAGGTTCGATCCTCGACCGAGTATGAAAATTTATAAAGATTTATTAATTGAAAATTTAATTTAAAAAGGGATTTTTTCAGGTCCGTACAAGTGGACGGAAGCGTTTACGAAGGGTCTCCGTTCAATTTTATAATTAGCGTTTCAGGTTTGAGATTTTTTTAGAGTTTAACGAAATAAATAGTTTTGAATACGTGAGTAAATGATTTTTATTATTAATTTTGGAAGTTTTCTTCATAATTATACGATTGATGGACGAATTTTGGAAATTTCGAAAAAGAGTTTATCAAAAAGTAATTAATTGGATTGCTAATATTTGTTTGGATTTTTTTTTAAACTTCGGAAATTATTTGGATTTTTAAAAAGTAAGATTTAAATGTTGAGTGCAACGTGTGCATATTATTATATCGCACATTTTGTTATAAATTGTAAAGTTGGACGTTGTGACACAAAACCTTGATTTAAAAATAATTGGATTTAAAAAAAGATTAAAATTGAGAGTCTCGTGTTCGCAAAAATGGTTGGTCTGAAGAAATAATAACGATTTTTTTGGAAATTAAATATACTACTTATTTATATTTTGAGGCATTCAGGTCATCTCAATATATAAATTAGTCGTGCTCAACCAAATTTTTTTAATTTAAAAATTAATAATTTATTAAAAATTAAAAAGTTTTGTAAAATTTGGAAAAATAGGTTTTTTCCACCATATAATATATTTAACAATTGTGTTTCTCGACCCCGAGTATATAATTTTTCTCTGAAAGATGGACTGTCTTTAATTTATCTTAGTCCATCTTTTAGAGAATAATCATAAAATATATTATTACTTTTCATCTACCCAAATGAGGTAATTCGCGAAAATTTTCAGGAGCAGAGGGGTTACGGGACTTCTGGACCAAAGTCCAAACTTTGATTAATCGAAGTTTAATTGAATACTTCAACAAAAATTTTTTATTATAATCGAAAAACCTCGCGGCGGAATTTTGATATAATGAATTCAATCAAACTTCGATTAATCAAAGTTTGGACTTTTGAAAAATTTGTTCTAGAAGTCCCATAACCCCTCTACTTTCAGAAATATTTCACTATAATCCCTGTTAGGAAAAAGAAAAAAAAATCAAAACTTGAGCATACATATATTGGCAGACTCTGACGAATCGTAAAGAGAAGTAGTTTTTAAGTTTGCCGATACCGGTAAAATAAATATTTTGTAAGTGTCCCAACTAACCCCAAAAAAAGAGTGAATCGGGACACCAATTAAAAAAAAAAAGAAATACTATCTGATAAAAATATTTTTTCACCTAAAAGGTCTTTTTAGTTGTTTCTTTGGCAGGTTTCTTCATATCCTAGGTAGCATCGACATGCAACGACTTTTAATGTTAATTTGAGGATGTTAAATATTTTTTCTGCATCCCTATGGCTTATTTGACCACTTTTGTGCTGTTTTAAGGCCGTTTTAAGTACATCTGGGCCATAACTTTGGTAGACCTTGCTATCGGGTCGCTTATTATATTTTCTGAGCTTTATCCCGATTCACCTCTAAAACTGCTAACATTTTAGTATAAATATTACCTTTCCCCAAGAAAGTTTTCAAGCGCACCAAAAAAAGTATCTTTTCGCACTCATATACCACCACTACAACAGTACTGCAAGTTGAATGTTGTGATATGGTTTACTAACGTCTTTCGAGCCGATTGCGTCTATTATACATCCTAAAAATGTCCTAAAAAAGGTTGTTCGTACTCCTTAGTTAGTTGAAGTTAGTGAACCCCTCCCCTTCCACCCAACGAATATTTAAAAAAAATTAAAGTAAAACTGTTGATCATCGATTTAGATTCAATAAGTATACTTTCTATTATTTAAACCTCAACCATCATGAAATATGGGAGGGGGGGTTTTTACGTCCGTTCCAAATTTGTGTATAAATTGAAAATTCATACTGTTACTATAATATAATTAATTAATAAAATTTCTGGTAATTTATATTTATAACTTACATTTCCATTGAATTTTGAAACAAAAATTTTTTAAAGCTCTTCGGAAGTTTGCACATTCTGTAAACCTGGAGCTTTGACTACATGCATTTTTACTTTTTACAGTTCCCGTTGCTGTTCTTATTACTGTGGCAGATTAATTGTGTATGCGGCTTTACTCTCACCACAGGTGATCATATCACGAAATGCTTAATTTTAACTTTAAAGATTAAAGAAATGCTCTTTGAAATTTCTAAGGCTTGCATTACAAATAAAAACAATAAAACTACACAAACATTTTAAATTTTAAGCTTTTAAAGCAAAAAATTAACTAAAACAAAATAACACACTGCGAAAAAAGATTGTCGCTCTAACAGAGCAATTTGTAGCTATAGACTCAACCTCAACTAAGTTTTGTTTTGCTCCTATAACAAATTTTTTGTTGCTGCAACAAATTTTCTGCTGCCATATCAAAGTTGTTTTCTATTCAGTAAAAAAGATTAGTTGATTTAAAAAATTTTTTTTTTGTACTGAATAGAGAAAACTTTACTCCGATAGCAGAAAATTTGTTGCAGCAACGAAAAACTCTGTTGAGACTATAGCTACTAAAAGTTATGTTAAGGCAACAAATCTTTTTTTACAGTAAAATTTATTTAAAATTCTATATTTATTCTTTTTTATATTAACAAAAATAAAAAAAATATTTTTGTACCTGAAACTTGCATTAGATTAATAATTAAATAATTATATTAAATCTGCATAATTGTAATAAATAATTTTTTGCATAAATTTTTGCCTAATGGTGAAATCTAAAACAATGTATTTAAATACTATAAATTTATATCATATTGGTAAAAGTTCTTTTAAAACCTACAATCGCGGTCATGGAAATTTCATTGGGCATTATTCCCGAATTAAGAAAATAGATTTTTAAGTAAATTATATTCCTAATAATAAAGAATAGAAAATAGAATAGAAATAGATAAAAAATTAAATTTTTGGTTTAAAACTCATAAGCTCAAAAATGTATTTTTGTTTTTGAACAGAAGCGCAAAGCTAAATTTTTCAAACCGCGGATCTGGGGGTTATGGAATACTCTCCAGCACATCAGTAATTGTTTTCAAAAAATAGTAAATGTAGCCATTAACAAATACACAAAGATTGCTCTTGGGTATCCATGAATATTAGTACATCTCTAGGTCTGTTATTCCCGAATATTTACGAAATAAATTATTAAATTACTGTTGGATCAAATTGATGTAAATTCGGTTGATTATTTCAAAGTTTCGTCAATTAAAAATTTAACTGATTTAAAATATTAATGTAAAAATATCTTAGAAAAATTATTTTATATTATTTTTATTATATTATATATTTTTTTCTTATTATTTATATTTATTAGTAATTCGACTTAATAGATTCTACGATTGTATGTTAATTTTCTTTATAAATTCTTAAAAATATAACAAAATTGAATACCAATTAAAGCTGTACCAATTACATAATTAATTATTGTTACTTTTGTGGTTTTTGAAGTCTATTTATTTTTCTGGTTTACGTACGAACGTCAACTTTCAAGTTTCATCACACGAAGTTGTGCCACTAAAGTGTAAAACAGTGCAAGGACCTTTAGCTATGTTCGTACATAACATAATTTTTCTTCCGGTGTATAATCTAATAAACATAATTATAAATTATAGAGGATTTTTTTGCGTTTATAACCTTGTTTACCAATAATAATTAGATATATACTAAAGGACGATAAATTTTTGGTTCTCAGAATTAATATTATTCGAATAAACATGCATTGTAAACAAAAACTTTAAGAACAATATCAACTGTTGCCGATCTTAACAAAATAATGGGCAAGTATTTAAATGTTAATGCAAATCTGAATGGTAATTTAAACGGGGAAGTGTACATCGAGCAACAATTGGTTTTAAGATCAAGAAGAAGTAAATTATGTACTATGTATATAAACTAAATCCAGCTGGAATAAATATTTTATTAAGAATTAAAATAATAATATTACAAGGGCTGTTAAATACATTAATAAAATTTTTATTTAAACTAAACTAAATCCATCGACATTAAATATCAGTACCAATCAATTAAATACATAAAATTATAGATAATTACACAGCATTAAAATACTGTTAGTACATTTTTCAAAATTTCCTTTTCCTTTTCCTAAAATAGATTAAAATAGAAATTGGCGGTATTTTGAGACTAGAGATAGAATGCCAATATACAGATTAAAACATGGTATAATTTGGTAAAATTTATCAATCAAATACATATTTGCATACTTAAATACAATAAATCAAATGGAGATATTATAATCTTCTTTTAATGCACTTTTGTCTTCGAAGAAGTAAGTATTTCTGAATTCATGCCCAATTTGGCTCGTGCAGTTGATTTCTTCGAAATATAGGATCTGTAGAACAAGTTGGCAAATAAAACGAAAAAGCTTGCATACATTGCAAAAGAAATTTTTATGTTTCTGTAAGTAATGCCACAAGGAACGCCGTTGTTTAATAGACGTAAGGCAAAAATGTTGACACCACATCCCATTACCATTTGAGAAATTTGTAAAGTTGTGATGAGCATAGCTATTCGGCGAGGTGGATTGTATCGCATTGCTCGTAAAGCATAATAGGAGTACATCAAAGAATGAACTGAATAATTCATGACCATAAACCATCGAGCACTAGATGCTACTTCAGGATACGAGTACCATGAATATAAAAGTGCTGTGATGTGGTGATACCAATGCAAAAATATAAGAGGTTTTTTTTGCAATACCAGAAAAAGTGTATCGCCTAATTCAACCACTTTGCTAAGTGTAAATAACCATGTCCAATAACCAGAAACACGATCTAGTTCCACAAACGATGGAATGCAGACGGAATCATAAAATCCGTAATTCGAAAGTGTGTGCATAAGTTCTGGTATCGTTCTAATTGCTCCCATTATACTGAAAATTGCTAATCCGAGATTCCATGGGATTAAAACACTCCGCAGATTGATCTGTGGTTTATTTTGCATAAAATGTTTTCCACTGAAAATAACTAACACGTATAAAGTAACACAGTAAAATCCAAATGTCCAATTTTGCAACATCCAATCTCGAGTTTCTTGAAAAACGAACTCCTTTTCAAAATCGAAAAGGTACGAATAATTTTTTAAACTGATATTCGCGTAGTTCTTCATTGCCACCTTTCACATGTACTGTGTGTACTTTAATAACATATAAATTAGCGGGTTTGAAGTTTATAACTACCTTCTTTAACAAAACAACTCAAATCACTTGCGCTACAATTATTATTTTTTAATTTAATTTCTCAATTAAAAACTGTTTTCCGAATCAGATAGTTTTATTTTAGAATAATCGAATTTATTGATTATGTTTGTATCGAAATATTACAAATATTATTATATAATCGATGAGGACATTTCTAATCAAGTAATTTATTATAAAAATAATAAAAATATTTAATTCGCAAAAATTGTTAATTACGCAAAAGCTCAGATGCTTCCAGTAATATACAAATAAAGGGTGTCCCAAAATTAACGCAAGATTTAAATTTGCCGCCATTTATGCAGTAGTGTTGACAACTTTAAAAAAAAGCGTCACACGACAGAACAATGTGTCTTTATTATTCAACAATATTTCAAAAATAAGAAAGCTTGGCGGCCGCAGTTCGAAAATTTCATATAAAAATATGGTCGTAATAGTGTTTTATGTTTGCGTGTTTTCACGCACTCTCAGTGCGTGAGAGTGTCGGTTACAATCCAGGAACCTCAATTCCAAAACAAAAAAGTTATTCCATAAATAACCCTATCCCATGTACTTTATGATTCAATAAAAAAATTACAATCAAAAGACTAAACAATGTGTTTTCTATTTAATTCAAATATTGCGTTAATTTTGGGATACCCTTTATTATTACTACATAATCAATTACGTAAATTCTTTATTTACATTGCAAAAGAGATTGGAAAAACTATGGACTTGCACCTTCGTTCATTGTAATGCATTTTGTAAAAAAAAGCTGGAAAAATATAGTATACCGTTATTGAATCCATTTCAAATCAGGTAGACATCACGTTCCAAAATTCGTTTTCACTAAAAAACGGGGTAAAGTCCCGAAGGTTTTTTCTCCCCAAAAAAGTCCTGACGTCCGGTAGATGCATTTTAAGGTCACAATATAAATAATGATACTCTCAAAAATTTGCTGTTTTTGAATTAACTTATTTTGTCATACGTAGACATCGCACCTGATGTTTTGAAATATACAAAATTCAAAAATATTTTAAAGAGAGCAAAATGTTTGCAATTTTACTGAAAAAACTGTAAATCGTTTATCTCCACTTTTTTATTTCTATAAATTTTATGTAACTTCAGGGGATACTTCCCCAGATGTTCTTCAAATTTGAATATCTATTAGTTTCGAAGATATTAATTTTTGAAATGTTATAATTTATAATCAAAGATATAATAGGTAATCATGCAAGGTTTTGGTTTGCTAAAAACGGATCTGTCATGAAAATTGTCCTAGAACTGCAGGATTTCGAGATATCGTAATTTAAATGTGAGAAAAAGACCATTTTTAGCCATATTTGAGTTCATATGCAACATAAGCACCAAATTTGACCCGGATATCTGAATTTTGACTTTGGATTCATATTCGTCCATTCAAAAGATTTTTCTTTAATTTAACGACTTTTGTACACAACTCTTTTGGGATGTGAACTACTCCATTTATTAATTTTATTTATTATATTATAATATTTATTGTAGTTATAAATAACAATTTTTTTTACGGAATAAATAATTATTATAAGACAATATAAAAAATATAAGATAATATAAGCAGAGGTCCATTACTTTCTTCTCGACCAAAAGGCATCACGATCAAGTCCACTTTGAACTTGAATTTTAAAATATGTACATATTTTGTATGGTAAATTAGTTTTTCACATTTGAAAAAGAAACAGTTGAATAATATTTTGAAAAATGAAAATAACCGATAAATAATATACTAATAAAATTATCAAATATGAGCTAAGGTAAAATAATAAAATACTTTATATTCAAACTTTAATTTATTAATTTTTATTTAATTTTTATTATTATATTATATAATAATTATTATTTAATTTAAATTTAATTTTCCCTATTTCAAGAAATGAAGTAATATAGTAATAATTATTAATACTCTATAGTCTATAATTTTAGCTTTTTACGCTTGTTTTTTCTAAAATTTTTGTGATATAAGACGTACTTATCACTAATTAAACTGTTGTGAATACTTCTAAAATGCATTAACATGATTAAGATTGGGTTGTTCACATTATATTTGTATATTTTTACATAAGTTTATTATTTCCATTGTTCACTTGAGAAATTGGTTTTAAATTATTGTTTTGTAGGTGTTGTTCCTATTATACAGCAATTTTACCTAATTGTATAATAATAATTGACGAAATAATCAAAAAAATATTTAATTATATGTTTTAGGTTGTAGACATACCTATTTCATTTGATTTATGAAAGATACATTTCATTAAAACTATATATTTCTACTTAAAACGCGTACATTCATTATTATCAGTATTTTTGTTTTTTTGATTTAGATAAACATCAGCTATTGTAAGTTTTCACCGCATACTTTATTTTTCTCTCGATTGGACGAGCTATCTACAATAAAGTAATAAAAAAAAATTATAAAAGTTAATTTCTTTGTTTCGTTTCTTTGTGATACTAGCCCGAATTTTTGGAGTGGATGATGGAGACGAGGGGGGGGGGATAAAAATTGAAAGAAAAAATACAACATTGATATTTTAGACCGGGAGGCACGACAAGAAGAGGAAAAAATTTAGGAGTCAATTACTCGCATAAGCTGTCAATAAATAATACTCTTCAAAATAGATATTGAATACTTTGAAGGTAGCTGCAAAAGAATCCAGCATAATATTTGGGATTTCAGATAGAAAACTAACATAGAATTTTTCTTGATTTTTCTTTTCAATACATTTGGAAAATACCACGAGGTGTTCTTAAATTTCGGCATTTCAGTTTAAGTGAAATTGGTACCAACCTAATTTAATACAGGGTGATGTAACACGCCCGTTTACAACTAGTTATATAAATAGCTGTTTTTGTAAGAATATCTGCGTTCAAAGTGTAAATAAGTTTTAATATTATTTTGTTTATAAATATCTGTAAATTATATTGTAAAACTTCAAGGTGCAAAAAACTATGTTATTATCTGTTAAGAAGATTAAGTTAGAAATTTAAAAGATTATTACGAGATTACTACAATAATCATATATGTATATTGTCATGTTATATACAAAGCGACCTTTATTTTGATTAGTTGAAAAATTGGTATGCGCAGGCAGTTTTTGATTGTCGGAAATTTTTGGATGGAAAATTTAATAAAATAGAAACCAAATTTAATTTAAAATGGAATTCAATAATTATGTTTAATTTCGATTTGAAAATCTCCACAAATGAAAAAGAAAAGATATTTACACCAAAAACAAGAAGAAAATACGAATTACAAAAAAAAATTTAGATTTAAAAATTGTAATCTAAGAGGAACAGAGTAAAAATAATTGGAATTTTGTGAAAAAATAGTAGATTATTAATTTATAACGGAAGAAATTAAAATCAGAATTTAGAAATATTAAAAGGTGAAAAAATATTTACAAGAATTAAGTTGGGCAAAAGAAGAATAGGTACTTGAAATTTGAACATAAACAAACTGACAAAATTTTGACATTGGTGGAAGAAAGGAATTTGAAGAAAGTCATAAATGTACAAGAGATGCAAACAAAATTAGAAATACCGGTAAATTTGGTAGCGCTAATTGAGAGGGAAGGTAGTCTACAGTCATTAATAAAAAAAAATAAAAAATAGAAGAATTACAATATACCAATAAAAAATAGAAATAAAAAAATTGAGCAGAGAAGTAATATTAAAACTTAATATTTGGATAAGATAAAATTGGAAGTTGATTATGTAAAAACTGAGAAGTTTTAAAAAAAGTTTAAAAATAAAATGTTGGGTCAAAAAATAAGTTAGAAATATCTAAACTATGATAAAATAAAAACTTTAGAATTAAAACAAAAATAAAAGTTGGACAGCTTAAAATGAAAAACTTTAGATCTTAGAAATCACATGGTTATTATCAAAATATGGAAATAAAAAAATTAAAAGAGTGGAAAATTGTAAAAATATGAAAAATGAATTCATAAAATTAAAAAAAAATGATAACTTTATGGAAACTTACACGATGGAAATAAATAAGCGATGGGTGCCTATAGAAAAACTGATTTCCATGCTTGGAAAAACGTTAATTTGAATAATTTATTTTTATTTGTGTGAATAAACCTTTATTGAATTTAGTGAAATTATTATATTATTAATAATACGAAAACTTCAATATAACAAGCTAATTAAATTAATAAAATTTAATTAATATTTTGAGCTTTCAGGGAAGGTTATCGCTTTCGTGAGAAATTTACTTTTAAATAAATAAGATAAAGAATTCTCACCCAAAGCTGATAACATAGAAAAAAGGTTTCCTTTTTTCTCTTTAAATAAATAATAAATACATTTTCACAAATTAATTAAATATTATATTTTATTAATTTGATTTATGATGAGATTATATATAATTTTGAATTATTTGCAAAAATGATACTGATTGTTAATTTGATGCTGTTCATGTGGTTGACTTGTGAATAGCATAATTAAATTTTTTATTGTGTAGATATTCTGAAATCCTTATGTTTTTGTGTAGTAATTTAATAATATGGAACCGGAAAGTAAATCCCAAAATTTTTTTTTTAATTTCAAAATTAGCAAATTGAGGAATTTTGAAAAGAAACGCCGTATTATGTAAAGCCACCTTTATTTTGAATGGTTATAAAATTTCGACCTCTGAGTTTTGGGAAAAACCAGTCGGTAAATTTTTGTAGAAGATTTTTAAAAATTAGTTAATTTGAAAATAAAATTGAAAATAGATTTTAATATTACCAGTTTGAAGCCATTTTTTGCCAAACAAAAATCGATTTTACAGTAAAACTTTTCAGACAATTTTTGTTGCCTTTTTATATTTTTTAAATTTTATTACTTTCAATTTTCTTTGTATTATATATTTTTGGTATTTTGCGTGCAAGAAATAAATATGAGAAAAATATTAGTTGATGGTTGATGATGACAAAATGGCATTTTGAAGGACCTTTAAATTGAGGTGTCACAAAAGGTATGGTGCCATTTAAATTTTTGAAGTTGGGGTAGCTGTGGGTGAGTACTAGCCCAACGTAGAGTACTCAATCTAATCTCTTCCCTATCTAGAAAACCTATTAAAAAAAAGTTTATCCGAAAGTTTAAGGTGAATACAAGTAGATTGCAAAGATCTTATGTTAATAAGCACAGGTACAGATATGAAAATATAAATTCAGTGAAATTTTTGAATATTCAAAATTTTGAAGTAATTTAAGAAAACGTGCAGAAAGCTTAGATATTAGAGCTGTTTCTTTCCCTCCATATGAAACTGCTTGCATTGTTATATCTTTGAATAAAAATTATATTTTCTCTTTATTTGTGAGGAAATGAAGTAAAAACGAGTTTTACATTTTGAAAATAAATTAGAATTTATGAAACGTTTTGGAACAAGTTGCATTTGATGTTTATATTTTTGGCGTAGGTAGCTACCCTAAACTAATATGCAGAAAAATGTAAAAGTAGCGCAGGTTTGTCTGACAATTAAATCATTCTCAGCAAAAATTGCTTTGATGTCAGTAATTTCCATATTAACTTGATTTTTCATGCGACGCAAATTAAATTTTCATTAAATTGTCAATATTCTGGGAGCGTTTAATAAAATTAGTGTTTTGTAGAAAATGCTTTATTGAATTAGTGCGACCTGTTGGTTTCATTTAGTTTCAGCGGTAATTATATTATTTGTCCGACCTATAAGCCGTTTGGTAGTTGGGAGCTTTGGAATAATAACCTTTTCGTTATCATCCCGTATTCGACATGCGACTTAGCCGGCCATCGTCACGTCTAAGCGAAATGTTCCGCAATCATTTTACATCTGCAATAAGAGCTAACTGGCACTTCCATCGAAATTAGATATCATAAAAAGTAAGCTAACAGATGCTCTAAATTCTAAAGATTAATGCATAAAATCGAAAACGAGATTAATGTCAAAATTCGCCGGATAACCCAATTTATTAATAAAGTAGAGAGTCAAGTGTGTGCAAAATGAAAAAAATAAATTGGAAGAAAATTTCTCGTAAGATATAAATCTGTAAATCGAGTCGAACGAAGATGACTTCCACCTGAAAATTGTGATCATTTGTCTTGGTTGCAGAGATCACTCGAAGCGAATTAACTAGACACAAGCGGATGTTATCAACAAAAGAAAAAGATAAATTATCCCGGGATACGGCGATGAAAATAAAGTTAAGAAAGAAGAGCGGCTCGTAATGAAGTGAAAACACGTACGTACTTTGCAAAATAACAATATTTTTCATATATTTACTGCACACATTTCACATTTCCATCTACCTACATTCAAAATTAGTTTAGGAAAACGCACGAGTCGTTAAAAGGAAAACGAAAAAAGCTTTAAGAAGCGCCAATGGCTGTACTTGAAGACTAACTCCCTTTTAATTTAGAAACGCCGAGCGATGTAATTTAAAGTATCGATCTTGACGCAATCGACAATTTATCTCACAGGCAGCTTTTATAATCGATTTTGCAGGTCTCATTTATTATTGTAGGGCATGGGGACAAGTATAGGGCTTTTACTTTACACTCGTTCTAATTATTTATCAAGTCAAGAATCGAAGTAATCACCACCTAACTGTGACATTATTGCATTCCTGATTTAACTTACAAAACGAACAAAATAGTAAAACTTTATTCGAGTATCCAATCATAATGGATTTAGCGTAACACTGAAGGGTGCAACAATAATTATTATATATTTCCTAAGTATTCTTACGAGCTTGCAATTTATAATTAGACAATTCCTATCATCTTATCTGATAAACGGAAGCTTTCCTTATAACTAAATTTTAATTAACTATACATAAATTAATCATAGTTCAAGAACAACCTGCTCCAATTGCATAGCCATTATTTTTGCTTTTCAATATTTAAACTCATTATATTAATATTCAAACTACTTATATTAACAAAATAATATTTCAGACAACAGCTAAGTAATAATAATAATGTTAACTTTTACTCATGCACATATTTCGTAAAATTTATGCCATCTTGGAAGTTTGGAAAAAAAATATTTAGAACAAAGTAATAAACAAATCATTCGTAAGTTATAAGAAATTTTTTTCTACTGAAACCGAATGTTGTGTCATATGCACTTGTTTAAATCGTTTTCCCTTTAAATTTTTTCGAAAAGTAAGTAGATATATCTAAATGTAAAATCTAAAAAAAAGTATTTTAAAATTATTTATTTTAATTAATTATTACTTCACAATTCACAATTATTACTTTATTCTAATTCACAATTATTAATTTATTGAAATTCATTTCAAAAATATTGAAAATAAAAAAAATATTTTCGATTTTTTCAAATTTTTAGACTAGAATACCGCCTTAAAGCCTTAATAAACTTGATTCTTCTCTTGATATCATTTATTGGATCCCTAAACTTGACGGTATTTGGTACATCTTACATCTCCTATGAAATTCTGTGGTGATAATCTATTATTAAAATTTTCAAGTAATAAAGTGAATTTTGAAAATTGCGAAGTCTATAAAAAAAATGAAAACTTTTCCCGAAATACACAGTAGCAGTCAAGGAAATTTTATAGGTAATTATTTCCAAATTAAAATTACAATTATTATCAATAAAATTTCAATAACCGTGCACAAATTATAAAAACAATACGCACACAAAACTGGGTTTTCAAACCAGGGGGTCTGGGGGGTATGAAATACCCTCCAGACACCAGAGATTGTGCGCAAAAAAATTTGTTATTGAGCTTATTGGTTTCAAGCCATAAATCTAACTTCTGAAATTATAAAATCTAAGATTTCTGCTTTAAAATTCAATAGCACAGTTTTTTTTTTAGAACACAATCACTGATATGCTGGGGGGTATGGAATACTCTCTAGGCCCCCCGTTTGAGAAACATAGCTTAATAAAAACAAAATGTATTTTTGAACTTTATTTTTGGGTTTCAAACAAAAAATTTAACTTTTTATCTATTTCTGTTCTATATTCATTTCCTTAGTATAATATTTAAAAATCTATTTTTGTAATTTAGGAATAATTCCCATTGCAATTTTCATGACACCGTTATTGTATATTCAAAAGGTAATATCCGGTTATCGTAAATGCAGTACCTTTAGTTCAGAAGGATGGTTTAGCTACCATATGGTCAGTATCGTTAATTTGGCAATGTTACTCTCAGAATGTAACATTTTACCCCCGCTTCCTGACATAAAATGTTTGGCAAAATTAAAATAAAGTGAGTAGGTATGGGGGCACTTGGGCCAGATAGAATTGTGTAGCGGGTAGCTTATAACGGTATATACCGTATTATCTACCGTTATGTACCGTTATATACCGTTATATGCAACCCGCTACACAATTCTATCTGGCCCAAGTGCCCACATTCCTATTGAAGTGCACTCATTTTTGTGCAACTTTGTTTTTTTAGTTTTTCTTTTAACACCGGCGCACAGTGTGGAAAAATAGGGTTTTTGTGGACAAACGGTTGATGTGCCTTCAATTTTAGAGCAAAAAATCTGAAAAAAATCTGAAAGATGTCTTAATATATCCTTAATAGAATAGAAGAAAAACATAATTAAAAACTAACGCAAGAATTTAAAAAAAAATTTTTTATTAATAGATCCTGTTTTAAGAGACTAAAATGCAGTCAGCAGATGGCGCGAAATTCTTCAAAATATTGTATCCCAATATTATTCCTCTTCCTCTGGATCCAAATTCTGGTGTTCCAACAATTCTACGGCTTCGGGTGATAGTGACGAATCTTTTTTGGGTCGCAATATTTTTAATTTTGTTATTTCTGGATCGGAAGACATAAGTAGATGGTGCTAATCTAATAATCCATAGAACATGTCTCAGTAAAAACTCTCGTGTGGTCGCATCTACAAGTGTCTGCAGCTGAAATTTGGAGGGCAAGTATTAGAGATATCCACGATACCACAAAAAAAATTTCGGTGATAAGCATGCTTCGTTATACAACTAAAAGTTTAAGAGAAGTCATCATTTAAAAAAATGAGTTTTTTTTACAAATTAAGTCCTACAAACCTTTAAAAATGTAATTCTTTGTTTTGTTTTCGCACTTGTGTGTTAGTAAAGAGATACAGAAATAACATTTCAACTTGAAACCTTAAAAAAGCCAATGTATTTCCGTTTTCAGCAAAGTTAAAGTACCTATATATATCACGATTTTTGACAAAAATAAAATAAGGTTGACTTTGCCATATTTTTTCGACACTTTCCAGGCGCATTTTTTATCATTTTTTTAATGTTCATGAATCTTTGGGATGTTCCTAGCAAGTAACTATTATTTAACAGACCAAATGAATTACTTTAAAAATCACCTTTTGTCCGCCTCCACCACACTGTGCGGCGTTCACTATTCTGCTTTGACCCACGGCTCTCGTCCCAGTCCTCCACCTTAGTTACAGTACTGCATATATGGAGTGCAAGGCTTTAAGGCTGTATTACAGTACAAATTATTATTTTTAACTTTCTTATATTATTTTATATTGATTTATATTGTTTATTGTTAATTGAAGTGAAATAAGCTACGATTTAGATATTGCTAAAATATTAAAATCTTAGAAATGTGAAAATTCTAAAGCAAAGGTTGAATATTTATGTGGTCCACATTTATTAGTATTAATGTATCCAGTAATGTCTGATATTAATTAGAGTATCAAAAAGCAGCGATGTAGTCCAATGGAAGTACCACTGTAATGAGTGACTTCTTTTTGTACTTTGTTTTGAAGAAATTCTTTTTGAGCAACGAATGTCGCCGCTTGATAGCAGGTACGCAGTGGTATGGCATAGGTGAAAACTCTTTTTAAAGAAGTTCATGTCCAGGAGTGGACGAAAAAAAAAGCAACTGGATGATAACCATCTACCAATATTAGAATTACATGAAACATCTGATAGTGAAAAAGACTTACAAATTAATGCGTTATCTTGCGCAACGGAAAACTTTTTAAAATCTTTTCATTGGAATCCGGATTACTCAGACACCAGAGCCTTTTTTAAGCCAAAGTTTATTATAATAATAATATAAGTATATGTTATGAGCATAAAAATTAGCAATATTTTTACAGACCACATTCAAAATACAATCATCATTTTTGAGGTATGGTTATAATTTAACCAAAGCCAATTTATACCAGCGGTTTCTAAAATAGCAAACCCACCATGAAAACTCCAAATGTCAAAACAATGGAATTGAGCAATACCAGAATTTGAAAGAGGTGGGTGACTAGTTTCAAAACAAATTAACTAGGATAGTGTAGCAACTTTTATTATTATTAAATTCATTATTAAATATAATTTTTCATCACTTCTCATGATTCATGGTCATTAACCATGATTGTTAAAATTAATAATGCAACTTTGACTCGAAAGATAATAATCAATGCAGTAGATTTATGTCAGATAACAAACGTAGCTCTATACGTAGACGATGCTGTTTCATATGCATATTTATTTTACGCATAAGCATTTACATTTAAATAATGTAATAACATTTTAATGTTAATGTTTTAATGTAATAACATAACATTTAAACATTATACAAAGGTCGATCAATAAGTACCCGTGTTTGAAGACAGGTGGCGTTGCTAAGAGAAGGTGACATTACCGTCGTGTACTGTCATCTGTCAAATGATTGTTACGCTTAGAAATATTTTGCATTTAAAATAAATTTAAATTAAATTATAAATTGTTACAGGTACGTTGTATGTTTATACAGTTGTCTGCTTAGTAGCCGTACAGGTGCAAATCAGTCAGATTACTTAGAAAACCTTGAAAATTGTGCACTTGCATCGTCAGAATATTCGACAGGATGTGATAAGTACGCAGGGGCGGATGGGCCATAAGACGAACTGGGAAATTTCCCGGTTGACCGGTTGTTTAGAGGCCCGCAGGGCCGGTGGCTGAAAGTACGTCTAACAATGGGAGGGTCTGTACTATGGGTCAGTAATTTCTAAACATAAAAGAATGTTTCTTGGATAGTAAATGTAATCTGATTCAAAAATCTGTAATAAATCGATGCTCTATTTAATTTAAAAGAAAAATGCGGAACATCCTGTAAATGTATATTTTAGCCATATCCGAAAATTAAAAAAGGTTGACAAATATTATTTCCCGGGCCACTAAGATGTGGCCCATCCGCCCCTGTAAGTACGAGACATCCGAAAAGAAAGAAAGAATCCTCATTACCTTAAGAACCACTTAACAGTACGGTCGGGTCGCGAAATGATTCTGTAATCAATTAGAATTTGAAATTGTTTAAAGATTTGTTAATTAGTATAGTATAGGTTCTTTATTACAAGGATTACCGATTAGTATAGGTTTGTTCGGTAATCCTTGGTGTAAGACTTACTTTTGCAAAAATGATAATTGTATCATATTATAAAAAAAAATTATAATAAAAAACAAGAAATGTAAACTAAATGAAAATCTAACTCTCGCACAATTTGGCGACGGTTTTGATAAAAATGAATTAAAACTACTCATAACCTACACAACAGACTTTCAATTAAAGAACAAAATATCAAGTGTTGAGTAACTTTAAACTTGAAAAAAAGTCAAATAATTGATACTTTGAAAGCGAAATAAAAATTTTGTTTTTATTATTTATAACTAAATGTTTCAGTTTTAATACTAAAATAGTTTAATAGTTAACGGTGCGGGGGCCATTCTTCTAAGGCTATGGACAATCGTCTTAATAAATTAGTTACTCCGAGAGTATATTACATCAAATATCTTCTGTTTGAAAATTTAAATGCCTTAATCCGCAGAATATAAAATCAACCTTTGGTATTTGCCATACGCCGGGGTTCGAACTCAGATCGAGGAACATTTTTTAGCACATCATCTTTCTGGAGATTTAGTTGAAAAATCGTCTAGTGACCTTTTCAAAAGAAATATTTTCATTCATCCATCAAAGTTAATAGAAATCTCCCCAAAACTTAATAGAAAAATGAAATAAAAATTCAATTCTCATAGATAATAAACGTTGGTTTTTCGTTATGTCAACGGTGTACTTTTTATTTTGAATGCGGATATAATGAAATTCAATTATTTTGAAATATTAGGAATAACGAAACCGACAACGCAACGAGTTTTCTGCTTTGTCATAATTTTTAGGTGTTGGAAGTGGCAGTTTTTGTGACAGTATAAAAGTTGCTGTATATTGTTAACACGTTGCTAATGGTCATCGTATGGCGACTAAAAATTTTAGGCTTTTCATGAAATTGTCACGTTATGTAAGGTTATGCCGTCAGCCGTTATGTCAGGATGACAATGGGACTAATGCGAGTGGGGCGTAGCTTTTGCACAATAGCGAATAATTGCAGGGAATATAGGCGCCGGCCTGCGAGCTGACAAATGAGACGCCTCTCGTTGGAAAATTAGCGCTTTATAAAATACCGTCAAATGAGGCATATCACAGTTCGCTGCCAAATTACAACTAAAAGCCACACAGAGCTATAATTTTCGCGTAATTCATTCAAAACCAATATTCAAATTAACGCGGTTGCACCAAAATGTTCGGTTCGGCATTAATGTGCAGGAGAAGTCAATTTATATGCCCATGATGCTCTTATACATCCAACATAAAAAGATTAATCGCTTTTAAAATGTACCGCTTTGTGTTAGAGAAAATAAAACTTGAGCGTGATAAAGCGTAGATTGGATTTCTTAAATAAATGGTAGAAATAACTACGGTGGAATGGGAGCGACGCTTTGCCGGAGTTAAAATTACGTACGAAGTAAGCGGCTACTCTTTGGTCCATTAGTTTCTTTGACGGCGATGAGAACCACTTGATTGGATGTAGCTCTTTTGAATTATGGAAAAATCTAAATGAAATGATGGCATAAAAAACGCGTTGGTTTACCAAACGCAAATAAGGGCGCCTGCTTCTTCAGACAAATGATCGCTTCAGAGCGGAAATCTATTCCGTATCAGAATTCGCTTCGATAACTCCGTCGTTTTTCAAAATTATATTTGTTTAATCTGAATTGTAGATATCTTTTCAAACAGAAGCTGAATATTTCAATAGGGCACTAATATAAAGAAATAAGTTTTCACCGTCCGTCCGCTTTAAATTTTATTCCAATCTTTTACTCCACCGCCCACTTTAATCTGCTGTTTATTATCACAATAACTTGGAAGTAATCTAGAAACGATCGAAAATGGGAATTTCGTGTTAACAGGTGCCAATAAATCATTTCTCTTTGTCATCGCCCCGCGGGTCGCAACGTACGTCACTTTTGATGGATGAACTCGAATAACTATAAAATGTTTACCGCCCCTCTGACAACCTTATCGGTTACTCTAAACGTGGACTTACATAAAGGTTTCAAAATACATATTTATTTTATTATTTATTACGTTTACACTTACCGTTTTCCATAATAATAATAATAATAATAGTAATATAATATCGGGCGCTTGGGCAATTGGCGCAGTCGATCTCGTCGATTTTTCTCAGGTAGCTTAGCACGTTTGGAAATTTTTATTTCCCATTTTCAAAAGTAAATTGCAAAAGTACACTAAAAGTATATGTACTAAAGATCAAAACTTTTACCAGACACAAATTTTCTCTAAGCAGTACCTACGGATACAATGCATTTAATGCAATTGAATGTGGTTTCCATTGCTTTAAAAGTTCACTAAAGTAGACTGCAGTCTTTTAAAGTAGATTTATGTGTCTTTCACAACTTAACTCTAAATCGAAAGTCTTGCTTGCAAAATATTTCTAAAACTAAATCTCGGAAAGAGAACAGAAATTTTATTATTTAGGTTTATTTAATTTGCAAAGTATGGATTATTAAAATTGGTTACAGTTCCTTGCGCCTCAATACCAAAATAGATTCATCTCGACTTAAATTTTTATTAGAGCAAAAGCATGTTCAACATTTGCATAATGTTGGAGTGGTTATTTATGTTAAATTTATAACCTCATAAATTTTGCTTACATATATAATATCGCACATGCTAATTTGACGTCTTAAATTTTAGCCTCTTGTAGCGCTCCCAAGCGGGATAATGCAATAATCGCACCACGGAGAGCGCCCTCAATAAAATTTTTAACTCGATTTGAAATTTTAGAAAATAATTTCGTCTTAATTGAAAGATTATCTTAGAATGCACGGTAAGTTTTAAAAATTTTATATTACATGATAATAATCCAACTCTGATCACAGATTCAAAACCAAATCAGCAGAGAGCTTTACACGCAGATTGTCCATGTCTGCGAGCAAGCAGAACGTCCCAAGAGATATAAAATTGAATTTGTTAACCTAAATGCAAACTATGTGACGTTGAATGTAACATGACGAAGCCTGTAACATACGATTCAACATTTTCGCATGCTAAAACTTTTAAATTTTCCAACTATTTTTTGGAACTCGGGCGTTCACTTTCAAATTTATTGGGAATTTTGGCTATAAATTACTAATAGTAATAAACTCTTCCACTTCTTGTAGTTTTAGAAAATCATAAAGGTTTTAATTAACTGTAATATTGGATGCATTAATCAGAAGGGTGTTACTGATGAGTAATCAGCATATATACTACATCGTTTCAGGGTTTGCGCCCTCACCAGCAATGAATTGTGGTGCTTGGGAAACATTAATTTTATACAATTGCTGAGTTCGCAGTACAAATGATCGGGAGCTTGAATTAGTATAAACGACAGCACGCACCACCACGCGCCATTTTAACATTGACAATCTGGTAATTGGGACGAATTACAGTTCCAAATCACTCTCGAAACAAGTTCCGTACAAGTTCCATAACGTAATTTTCGTTTTATCCGTCTCCGCAATAAAACTGAAACTATTTCACTGCTCGGTCTAAAAAATGTTTACTTTTGAACTTCACGTAACTACAATACTCCCCCAATTATAATTATTATTTTTTAAATTAATTTCTCCAAAAATGTCTTCATTCTCGAAAGACCCGGACCACACGTTACGGTCCTGTTCACAGATTATATTGTTCTAACCTACTTTTCTGTAAAAGTTAATAAAGTTTGCGTTTTATATTGACATTCTAGAGCCAGACTTTTTGAAATTGTATGCTTGTCTACTGAATTGAAAATAAATAAAATGTTTTATGTGATGGATGATGGAAGAGTATCTAATGTCCACTTTATTAAAGTCTTTTTGTAACATTCGGAAATTTAATTTAATTGCTCGAATAATTCGTTTAGGAAAATTTCGTATCTAGAATACCTTATACACAAATTTACCCTCTACGCTAGGGCGAGTTTCTGATTAACGAGGGGAATATTGGACAATTTGGCAATGTCAAAGGCCATTTCAAGCAGGTTCGCCAATAAATTCCAATCTTCAGCAAAAAATAGAACGCCTCAGCGTTTTCCAACTCTATTATCTTTAATTTTTTTATTAGACCGATAACGATTTTAAATTAGCGAATTATCTGCGCATTTTATAATCGATTTCATAATTTATCATATTTGACGTTCATTACGGGCAACAATAATTTAAATTTGTATACCTATTATTGTTGACCTTTCGTTAATCAATAAGAAATTATTAATTATTATTGTGACCTATTATTATTGTGCATAGTGACCTAAGCACTGATTAGGATTATACTATGTAGTATATTTCCGGATGTAGACCTATTTATAATTTCTAGTTTTTTCTTTAGGTTTCCTATAAATGTCGAATGTTTGTGGTACCCCTCAAAGTTTACCGTGAATTCTAAACCACTGGATATACATATTTCACTCCGTAAATTCTACTTCTTCCAATAATATTCAGCCAAACTTCAGCGGTCCCACCGGCAGGCATAAAAGCTGGTTTCTACCGTTTTTTACCGTTTCAAGCCTTTTTCAAGCTACGCCACTGGATTGCTAGTGGTTGTGGAAATGTGTTTATTTTTTTGAAAGACACCATTATTCAATGGTGTCTTTTGATCGTTTGCAATACTTATTCGTTTTGATTGTTATCAAATTTAAATTTAGGTGTTGTAAAATAGATATTTATCCATATTAGTCGTAGTCGTTTTTACAGAAGCGTAGAGACGCATTGCAGGCTTTCTTGGCAAATTTGCTCGATTATTTGCATTACCTTCCGAGAAGATGGCTAAAGTATAGCTTTTTCTTTTCCCAGAATCGAACCGAGTATCTCGGCTTGGCAGCTGACCGTTATTGTTTGTCACCATATGGTTTTCAGGATTTGCTTTAGTTTTAGTACCAGAGTCAGACTTCGAAGATTTGCCTTATTATTATTACACCACCTTTTCAATCCCAGGTGTGAATTTGTGTTTAATAGGAGTATTTAGGATTGTTACACCTCAACTTTCAATCAGATGATTGGGTTATCAAGGTGATTCAGTAAAGATTTATTAAATTTATAGTCATACTTAGTCGATTGATGAGTTCTGGAAGTGGCAGGTATGTTGATTTTTAATGAATATTTTGTATTCTCTGGTTTGCTGACTTTTATTTCTAGATAATAGAATAATGCAGTAATGTTACAGATTTCGAAAGGTCTTAACGAAAGAAAAAAACTTCCAGATTCATGAAATTGGTGGTAAGGCATGCAGGGTATGTCTCATAGAGATGCACAGTGACTCATAATGAAATCCGGACGCTCCTATGTTAACAGCGCAAATTTCTGGTTTCGAAGCTGTTTTTTGGCATATAAAAATCGATTTTACAACAAAACTTATTAGACGTTTTCTAATTTTGTTTATATACAGTTTTTCATTTTGTGGCGTCGTTTCTGACTGACAGCGGCTTAAACAAGACTCTGTAAAATACGAAAAATATTGTCATCTAACTCATAAGGTCAAAATTACATTTTCTATTTTGAACACAATCACAAAGCTATGTTTGCCAAACCGGGGGGTCTGAGGGGTATGGAATACCCCCCAGCACATCAGTAATTGTATTCAAAAAATGAAAATGTATTATTGAATTTCAATCAGAAATTAGATTTCTGGTTTGAAACGCATAAGCTCAATAACACTTTTTTTGAGCACAATCTTTGGTGTACTGGAGGGTATTCCATACCCCCCCAGACCCCCCGGTTTGAAAACCCCAGCTTTGTGTGCGTAGTGTGTTTATATTCTGTCCGATTATTGAAATCTCTTTGGGTATTGTAATTTTAATTCGGAAACAGTCACCGATGCAATTTCCATGACTGCTACTGTATATCTACCAAACGGTGCGACAAAATAAAAAAATGAATAGGCATTTTTTCTTGTAAATTTTATTCTCTACATTTTTGTTCCTATACATTTTTCTATTTAATCATACCGTTTCCGAGATATGACAATAAATTTCGTATTTTACCGAGTTTTGTTTAAGCCACTGTCAGTCGGAAATGGCCCAACAAAATAAAAAAGTGTATATAAACAAAATTGTGGGCAATGAAATTTTCAATAAAAAATGTTTAAAAAGAGCGTCCGGATTTCGAGCGGGATAATAATTATTTCAGATATTCAAATTTTGTATGTAATTATTAATCTTTGTTGGCACATAAGTTTTGTTTTATTAGGTTATCCTCTGCCGTAATACTCATATGCACTTTTTGACACGACTGAATCTACCCTTCAGGTGAAGGTGAGTACTTCATATTTGTATGGTTTTTGTACCTAGTCCTCAATTACATAATAGGTTTACTTGATTATTGGTGAATTAATTAAATTTGACGCCACGCTCTCAAAACTGCGTTTTAGGTAATAAGACTAACCACAGCAGTGGTTATCTCGGTCTTGACAAAATTTCTTAGCTCGGCGTTCCGGTGTGCATCAACACGTTGTGGATTTAAGAATTGCTTTATTTTGCTTTAAGAATTGAATTTACAGGATATTAAAAATAAAAAAATTATTTCTTATTCTTTTTATCAAATTATTTCTTACATTTATTACTTTTATCAATTGCAAATCAGTTTTATTTTGTTGCATTTCTTTCGATAACCAAATTAATTAAAATATCAGTTTAACTTTTGTAAATTTTATATTTCAGAACTGAGATAATCAACGATAATGGGGCCATGTCTTTTAGATTTAATCGAAGGATTAAAGAACCCTTATCGCAATCCATATCTAATCCTCAGCTGCATCGTTAGTTACAGAAATTAAACGAATGGTCGGTGAGCCCCGGAAATATGATTTAAACTTGGATGTGATGAATCGAAGAGATTTTCAATTTTTAGTGTTTGTAACTGTGTGTTGTTGTTTTGATTCGAATTTTTGTGGTGTGTTAACTACATAATGCATTTTATAACAAAACCAAAGTGGCGTTAATATTTAATTTTACTGTGAAGTACTTGGAAATGAAAAATTAACAAGATTTTGCATGAATTTGCAATTTAGCAAGCTTTTCGCGCATTTTAACGATTTTGTGAGATACACAGCCGGTAATGTAATAGCACTTTGTCTGTGATTACATTATTTATGAGCTGCCAATAGCACTATTCACACATGAGAGGGCTGATGCGACCGTTCACACCTGCCGCGAGATTGTGTCTTTGCTTCCTAAATTTTCATTGAATTTTAAGATTTCAAGTTCAAAAACGCATTCGCACTGCAATTTCAGCAATCTTCCCAAATTGTATTACATACCCCAACATCCTGAATTATTCAAACACATTTCGTTCGGATGTCATTCAAATTGAAACCAAACTTTTTTGTTTCAAAAAGGTAAACTATACCAATACTTTTTTTCGGGACATAAATTAAAAAATTAACTTGGGTAAAAAGCTTTTAAATTAAGTTTGACTTTTATATGAAAACTGAAAGTGAAACAACTTACTTAATTTAGTTGGAAGTATAAGGTTTTATTTTTAGAAAAATTTGGAATAAAATTTAACAAAAGTAAATAATAGCAGACATTTAATCTTGTTGAAAGCTCCAGTTTATTTTCGTTTCCTTTTACATTGGCTTATCAGAGTTGGAAGTGCAGGATTCGACATCTACGTGTGCAATGCGGCGCAAGCTTGAAGATTCTGCACTCGGCACTGCGGTATATTTACCGAATTCCGTTATCGCAGGAAGGCTCAGCAGGATATTGTTCAATAACTTCCATTACAATCACTCTGTACCTCAAATAAAAATCAATTTCCGAGTCATTCAAACACTAAAATTTTGATAGTGTTGCATTTAACAACTTCTACTTGAACGGAAATTATTAAACTTTGGCGTTAACATCAATCAAAACCAGAAATTTTAAATTAAAGTCTATATTTAACAAAAGCTCAAGTTATCACTAAATATACACGCCATTACTATTAAAATATTATGGAAACTTTTCCCAACTTGAAATTGTATTGAACTGATTGAAGATTGCAAATTTTCCATCCTGGAAAATCTTTATAATATACTAATGCAGGTTTCCAAACCAATTTTTTTAAATCATTCTATTTATTTTCTTAAATAAAACAAATTGTGGTGATTTTTTAATGAGTTTCCCACTACTTCTTTCCTTGAAAACTTTTATTTCATAAATATGAAAACATATTTCTAAATTTAATTTTGTTCGTGATGATATAATGTAAAAACTCATTAAAAACTCTAATTGAAAGCTCATGTTCCAATATTGAACCCCCCCCGGATTGAAGTGAAGATAAAATAGAAAAAAATACAAAGCAGGTAGGTATTCTGAAAAAGAAACAGCATTTTGCACCGAAATTATATCATTTGGAATGTTTGGTTTCAGCAAAAATCTGTTACAGCATATTACTATTTAGCACCCTCTTTTTTTGAATATCAAAATATTTCTCTTTTCCTTATTTGATTTCTTTACTGATGATGGAAGTAGAATTTTCCAGCTTTCAAAATTCCAAATCTACCCAACCGCCAAAAAAATACAGATTCTTACAGTTTTGCACGACTGACTTTAAAATTCAGAATTTCATCGTTTATAAAATAATATTTTACAAAACGGTACATCCGCATCCACGATAGGCTATCTTTAATTCAAATAGAAGATAAGGCCGATTGAAACTTCGTCCACAAGCACTGAAAACCATCGCTTTCGCTTAACGAAATCTTCTCATATGGAACTAGATATGCTGACGATGAATTGAGGACCATAAACAAATGCTTCCATTCTTTCAACGTCACTCAAGGCCGCGACATAATCTTGCACAAACCACAAAGATGCCATACGAAAAATGCTAAAATAATAAAAACTTTGTAAAATCTCCAGTAGCAAAGAAATCAAAAAATTTACTTGTACATCAGCAATATTAGTCAAAGTAAACAAACACTGACCAAAATTTCAATTTTACTTTAGCTGAAATGAAATTACGCACTTAACATTATATACAGGGTGTTCCAAAAATCAATGTCATCCCTTGGGGAACTCATAGACCAGAATATCAAAATATGACCTAAGTCTTCTTTATGTTTCTTCTTGGTCGTTTGCTTCTTGTCAAAAGCGTCGTGACCCTATGACCTAAGTAAAAAAATCGTTAATTTTCCAGATATTAACACTTTGATAAATTTTGTGAAACTGGGCACCTTAAATCAGTTTTTCGAGTGCCACATGTACGGAAAATTATAGCTTAAGATTATAATTTAATTTAAAAAAATAATATTGAATAGCCCTGCTAAAGATTACAGATTAAAATAAAACTATAACGCCCGCCCGTACTAATAGTCACGGATTAATCCGAGATTCAAGATAATCCTAGAATTTACCAATGAGATTACTGGAATTTAGACCGTATCATAGCAACATCTGCTATTTCGAAAATTAATATTGAATTTCGGATTAATCCGTGACTATTAGTACGGGCATTAGTGCCATAATTTTAGAAAAAAAATATTTTCTTTTATTCACAAACTTTAACTCTTCATACTGTAAAAAAAATGTACTACGCTAACCTGGAAAGTTATTTTAAACAATTGCTCATCTAGTAAGTAACTCATCTCTATGTTTTACTTAAAAAACTGATATTACTATTATACTGCAAAAGGAATATAGTGAAATTATTTCAATAACTGAGAATTCAATTGAAAACACTTGTTTAAGTTATTAAAGTGACAGAGGTATTTATTTAAAACTAAATGAAACACAAATAAAAAAATAAGTAATAAATATTTTAGATAATATATATTATAATATTATAATAAATTATAATAATAAAAATATTAAATAAAAAAACAATTAAAATCATATTAAACTAAGGTCATACTTGATTTTCTGGTCAGTCATGAGCTGGCCTATCAGCCCACCAAGGGATGACGTTGAGTTCTGGGACACCCTGTATTTGTCGTTATGTTATAACATTATGTACTAAGTGCTTGTTCACAATGTACGTAAAACATAAGACCTTAAAAATATAAATACAAAAAAGGCTTAATAGAGTACCGAATAACATTAAAATCTTAAAGTATACATTATGTGGAATGTTTTTCTTCATATAACAGAACAACTCAAATATTATTCAATATGCGTTTAAGGCCTTATTTGAATTTATAATTAAATTAAAAAATAAAATTACGTTTTATGTATTTCTTATGTCTTATGTACATTGTGAACAAGCACTAATAAATGTAAAACCAAAAAATTCTAAGGTCAACATTGGAATTAATCTTTAATCATTTATATATTACAAAAATGATATTATAATGATTACAAAATATGTAATATACAGTAGCGGTTATGGAAATTACATTGGGAATTATTCCCGAATTTTAAAAATTAATTTCTAAAAATATTACCTATATTTTTAATAATATAGAATAGAAAATAGAATAGAAATAGATAAAAGGTTTAATTTTTGGTTTGAAACTCATAAAAGCGCAAAAATACATTTTTTTAACACAATCACAAAGCTATGTTTGCCAAACCGGGGGGTTAGGGGGTATGGAATACCCCCCAGCACATCCGTGATTATGTTCAAAATAAGAAAATGTGTTGTTGCATTTCAAATCAGAAATCTTAGATTTTCAGAAATTAGATTTCCGGTTTGAAACTTATAAGTTCAATAACACCTTTTTGCGTATAATCTCTGATGCACTGGAGGGTATTCCATACCCCCCAGACCCCCCGGTTTGAAAAACTTAGTTCTGTGTGCGTGTTGTGTTTATATTGTGTATAGTTATTGAAATTTCATTAGGAATTGTTATTTTAAATCGGAAATATTCATCGATGCAATTTCCATGACTGCTACTCTGCCCTGCTAAGCGAAAGTGCCGTATGTGCAGAAATTTCCAAAACGAGTTGTTGGTATATATGTTAACTATAAGCATTTTACCACATCTTTAATAAACAAAAAATACGAAAATCTCACAATTATTTGAAATAAACGTGTTTCACAACGCCATTGACCGTAAACTCTTGGCTAAAGTTAAATTTAAAAAATCGAATATCACAAAATGACTGTTTTGTACATAAATTTTTTTAACACATTTTATTAAGTACATCATAAACAACAAATTAAAATTAAATTTGCTCAAAATGTCCTTCTTTGGACTTCACACGTTCCTTTAAACGGCATGGCCAATCATCTATTGCGGCACGCACGGTTTCAATAGGTATCGATGCTGCTGCCTTCATTAAATCGCGTTTTAGAAGCTTGATATTTTTGTGAAGTTTACTATAAGCCGTATCTTCAAGCACAGGCCACAATTTGTAATCTATGGGATTTAAATCCGGGCTCCCTAAGAGGCAATCTTCGATTCGAATAAAATTCGGTAAATTTTCTTCAAGCCACCGTTGGGTGGTTTTAGTTTTGTCCACTGGTGCCAGTTGAAAAATCCAAAGCTTACCATCAAACAAGGTGTCATTAAGTTGTTTTACAACATCATCCAGCATTTTTAAGCCCTTTTTTACAAAAATGTAACTAATTACATTGTAATTACCACATTGTAAGATGCTCCCCACCAGAAAACAAAATTTTGATCTTATGCATCTACCTTCCTTTAAAGCTACCGTAAGTTGTTGTCCTGTAATCCGACGGCAAGTCCCACGTTTAAAGTCTTCTTTTATAACACGAGAGCACGAGACATAGTTCTTTTTGAAATTTTCATTTCTTTAGCTTTTAGTTTTTGTTTTCGCTATTAATTTTTGCGAATTCGTTCGCATAGTGCCTTTTCTACCTCATGAGTTCTTGTGGTGCGTAGACGTTCACTTCTTCGTCTATTGCTTACAGAAGATAAAATAAATAAAATAAAAAGATAACATTTTTATTATTGGCTCCTTTATTTTAGAAATACTGGCAGCATAAAGAATATTTTTTATTCTATAAAATTACTTACCTGTACAGTAATAAATTGTGTTTAAAAAAATCTATCGTAGCAGATAACCATTCATTGTATACCATGAACTGAAAGAGTAAAGTAATTGCCGTCAAAAACTTATAAAATATATTATTCACAGTTGGCAATAATAATAGTATATTATGTATCAAGGGCACCAAATAGCTTATTATCGATTTACACCCGAATTTGTTGTTATATAAACCTTTTTTTATCCACTTCTAAAAATTTCATCAAATTAAGCTGTCATTCAAAAATAAAACAAAAAAATAAAGGGATATCAACTTGAATACTTACCGAAGGATAATATTAATGTAAACAGAGGATCAATAAATTATCTCTAATAAATAATTGCTTCTTTATATTCAGTTAAATTGGTTTATAAAGTAAACTTAACTTTTGTGTCCTTTGAACAACTAATAACTGTAATAATTTCATATTTATCAAATTAATTAAAATTACAAGTTTACATCTACATATATTTTACTTTTTACTAACTTTTACTAAAATTTCTAAAACGAACTGATATAACTGAAATCATAAATTTTGATTATTGTTAATCTGCATAGTGCAATGTTAAGCAGATTTACAGAATTCGAGAAACAGAGTTTGCGTTGTTATCTGTATAAGGCATCTCAAGTTTGCTGCACTTCAATGCAGTAAAATCTGTAAACTTAAATTTTCTTACAGAAATTTGATTGGGAAATAGAGAAGTTCTCGAATTGTTTTCATAATCGTATTTGAAACCAACGATATTAAATTCTGTAATTCATTGTTACCTCTATAAATTTAATTAAAATTTACATTAATTCCCATTTTAAATATACCATTTTAATGCCGTTTAATAAATACTCATTAGAATATTATATAATTTATGTATAAAGCATAATTATGTTGCAGTCAATTATAGCAGCAGTGCATCGAAATTAAACGTTGTGCAAAAAAATATGGTTATCAATCTTTTACATTCATGATGCTTCGTGGAAATCTTGATTTCCGATTCAAGAAACACTTTTTGCAAAACTGTGGCCTGTTTTTATATTCTTTATAAATAGTAAATTAATCGCAAAAGTGTTATTTGGAAATTATTGCAATAACTTTTTGCAATGAAATTACGAATTTAGATAAATTATAGAGAACGAAATCAATATTCCTTTCCAAATATAGGTTTCGATGAATGTCAATTAGGTGTTGAAATAGGTGGACATCTCTAAACCAAGTACGCGATATTTTTGCTTAATAACGAATTAATTTTTTATTTCTTCCATTTTCATTCTATAATTGGCAGTAATAAAAATCATTGCAGTATTTTATCTATTTATCTCTAATTATACACACAGGAGCAGAGGTGAAGTAACAATGAGAGATTGTACAGCCTTGTTAATGGAGCTGCCAATAGCAAACTACTCTCGAATTAGTTCCCGTCTGGATAAGATCCTGTGGGTCCAAATAAGCACATTGCGGTGTCGTTCCATTCATAAATAAAATCGCGGTTGTATATAACTTTTACCATCCGCGAAAGTTGAAGTTTAACTTCCCTGCTTGCATGCATCTTTTGACATAATATATAACAGGAATTGTTCCCCATTTTGTGTAAATTACGAGCCCGCTTGCGACGCTTAATTAAAGCGAGTACACCTAATACTATTTATTTTTTTTAATAAATTTTATAATTTTTATTCTCACAACTACGAAATAAGTAAAAACTATTTAAATTAGCTTTTGATTTATACGGCGCACAATTTGTCGTTGCGAACTGAATTTTTTACCTCCAATCAATTTAAAAAAAAAATTGGAGGTATGGTAATCGAAAAAAAATTTCAACTTTTTTTTTTTGCATTTTCGAGATCACCGTGTTCAGAAACGTAAAGATCTGCAAAAAGTAAAAAAAAAATTTCTGTGTCGGTCTGTCTGTCTGTCTGTCTGTCTGTCGGTCGGTCGGTCGTCAAATTTTGTCGATCGATTTGCTTCCGAACCATTCAACCAATTACGACCAAATTTGGTATGGTGGTAGGGTTCACGGTGGAAAGGTGAAAATAAGGTTTTCGTCGCGATCTATCAATCAGGAGTGCCACCACAAGAAAATAGTACGGGATTTTTTAAAAATATTTTGTCTTGCGATATGTTATTTTAAAGGCCTTAAAAGGCTTTATCCAGAATAGGTAAAATTAATCTTCTATCTGTCGTCTGTCAAAAATCACAAGTTGTCAAAGTTGAAACTTTAAGAGTGAATAACTCAAGAAATGCTGAAGGGATCTTACCCAAATTTGGTACGTAGGTACATTGATCCTAATGGATATGAGAGCATATGTAATCCTTCGATAGAAATCAGTAATGCAACATGAAAAAAATAAAATTAACTTTTTTGTCAAAAACATGAAAAAAGTTTTTGTCGATCGATTTTCTCCGGCATTTCTGCGTCGATTGCAATCAAACTTATTGGACGTATGCCTCGTGGGCTGGAATGGTGAAAATAAGGTTTTGCCAGAGAAATCTTCACCAGGGCCACCACAATAAAATAAATAAAAAAAAATGAAAATGTCGTCGTATCTCCGGAAATGTTTAACCGATTCAGCTAAAATTTGGTGTGTCGATGGAGCTTTGAAAGTATAAGTATTGGTGAGAAAACAAACCGAGCCAATTGTAACAGGGCGGGGCAGGTCAGAAAAATTATAGAAAATATTAACTGAAATCTTAATTTATATATTTTTTGTGAGAATTTGTCAGATGGCTGGCAAAAATAAAACAATATATTCAAAATTTTAATAAACGTCATAATTTTGTGACATATGTGTCAAAATTAGGTTAATGTTGATTTGTATACCGAGTGCAGCATAAGAATTGAGTTTAGGGCTTGTAACAATTAATTTTAGAATACAAAAATAGGTGGTTCGGTGGGAAATATTTTATAATATCGTCGTACGGACTGACGGAACGTTACTTTATAAGTAAAAGGTTCTGCCACTAGGTAGCGACCAAGTTTAGGCTGTTTGTTAAATTTTTTCGCAAATGTTTTCAGAATCAGTAAATCGACAGTCAGTAATTTACAAAAATTTATTTTCGAAAAATCCGCTAGATGACCGAAAAAATTTGTTGTACCAATCTTGGAGAAATTTTATTTGTGACTTCTTACGGTATTATGTGACGTATATAAAAATTTTGGAAAAAATTCAGTGGCGTACAAAAATAAAATTTTTTTTTCATTTTAGATTTTGTTAAAAAAACTTTTATAGATAGATTTAGGGTAGGGGGTGATACATATAGATATCTTTGCCAGGGCTACCGATATCTTTGTTAAGGCTACCACAATAGATAACAAAAATGAACATTATGTCATCGTATCTCCGGACAAAATTTGGTGTGCTGGTGATTGGAGGTATTGCGGCAGAGAGTGACGATATTTTTTTGTTTGTTGTTATAAATTCTACAATTTGAATTAAATAAATTACAATATGAGTTAGCACCTGCGCTTGTCATTTACTGGGATTTGTTCAAAAATACTTAACTCATAATTGATTAGAGAAGGAAAATTAATTGTGTCCCTAGTGCATATAGCAATTTAAAACATTCCGTCTGGCGCACTAATTGATATGTAGCAATTAATTATATAACGTCATTGGTGCAGTCAAAGCATTCAACAAATGCACATGGTTAATTTCGATTTTTATTACAATAAATTATTTTCAGTGGTGTAGAAAAATGTTGCAAAATTGAAAATGTTCAAAACTAGGAACTTGGTAACACAATATACTACATATGTTTATATTACGTTGTTTGGTTCGGTTCGACAAAGGAGCTTAACTGGAAAGTTAAACTGCAATAATTTTGATTGTATGTAAGTTGAAATGTATTCGAAAAATGTAATTATTTTCACTAAAAGTAATTACAGTTGCTTTAAGTGGAGCTGAGTTTTGAACAAAATAAAACAAAAAAAAGGAAAGCACACCTACATTCAGAGCAGGAATAATTTACCGTCCGTCTTATCAAAATATCATTAAGTAACTTCAACAAACAAGTTTAGTTGATTTGACATCACCAACAGAATTAGTTCTGGATACCAATATATTTCGAGTTCATTTTCTGCATTACGGCCGACATAATTATTTATCTCTCAATCTAACTAAGAAATTTTTTTAATTCACAGTATTAGTTATTGTTTTTATAAAATTGCTTCTTTCAGTGCATTTAGAACAAAAAAGTTCTCCTTTTGATTAAAATGCAACATTATCTGTGTTTACAGTATATATATTTTTTTTTTCTAAAAATTGATGAAACTTTTCAAGTCCTAAAGAACTTTCCTGTTTTGATTTACTACAAATATACACCTAACTTCTCGGTTAATCAGATTAGAAAACTTTCCTTTACTTCAAAAAGTCACTGTATATATAAAGTTTGCCTCAAATAGAGAAAGTTCAACATATCAGGTAACAGGTAAAGAGACTTCCGAAGTCCAGTACTGGCCGGTCAACAGCGAGAGAGTGGGCTTAGACCGACCATCAATGTGCCAGGCCCAACCAGGTTGGGACGTTTCTAGAAGTTACTGGTAATAAAAAAAGAAAAAAAAGTAGAAAACTAAGCCGTAAGTTAGTTAAACATACAAAGAAAAACTTTCCGATAGATACACCAATAAGTGAAATTACACCCTGGCGGTGTTCTTCAACAAGAAAAAACATAAGAAATGGCGAGAATAATTTGAAAAAATTTTAAAAGCTGAAACAAATACGGACTGCACCGCTTGTAAGTAGTTTTGAAATGAAAAACAACAAATCTTAATAAGTAAAGGTCTAAGAAGAGAGAATTCTCTATCTTTCAGTCAACTTCAGATCAATTAAAACTTATTATAATAATTATGAATTTTCCTGCTATTTCCTGGTGGAATCCATGTTTTCCAAAAAGAAAACTTAAATGGGAGTGTGGAAAATAGATTTTCAACGACAAAATGCATCTTAGTTTATGATTGACTTTCAGCATTAATCTTGTTTCTTCGTGGAAATCTGCTGACTTGTGGTTGCTGAAGAAAATTTAATTTGTACTAACATAAAATGTTTACAATAAAAATATAGATTACATTAAACCGAACTTTTAATTTTTATTTTCAAATATTTTAATATTTGAAATGTAAATATAATAAATTATAAATTATAATAATTATTAAAATAAGACACTAAATGGTAATATCTTAACATATAAATATAATAATATAAGTTATATTTTAAATTAAGTACCTCATTATTATTATATTAATGTTAACTTTATCCTGTTTAGAAACTTTGCTTATTTATCTACCGCTCTTGTATTTAAAATTTCTTTGATCAAACCCATCTCTTTGATTTCCCATTTCAAACCTGTTAAATAGAAGTAAAATCACTGTGCCAACAGTTCATGATGTGGCTCGCGTGGCAGCCTCGCAAGAAACTTGGTACACACTTTGCGAGGCAGCATTGCGTGAGTGTACAACAATAAAACCCAACACTGGTTAAAGAAATGATACTACAATTACATGAAATATTATTATATTCCAGAAAATTAAAATTTGAACATAGTTCTCTACAAATTTTACGCTATTGCACTTTTGATTTTGAAGTATGACTGGATTTAATGTCAGTTTTCGCTATTTTCCTGCCAGAAAAGTAAGATTGGTAGAAAAACTTTCCAAATAAAATCAGATAGCTGAAATATATAATCCCGGTTAGTTTCAGGCTTTCCATTGTGACGTAACATGGAACGTCATTTTTTATTAGACTAAAGGTGTAAATGTTAATTCCAACTCCTATTATCATTTGAAGAATTTGCACGATTGTGATAAACATAGGGAACTTACGAGGTGGGGTGTAACCCATAGCCCGTACCGCATAATAGAAATACATGAGAGAATGAACAAACATATTCATAACCAAAAACCATCTTCCAGTAGATAAAACTTGTCCAAACAGATACCACACAGCCAATAATGTAACTATGTGATGATACCAATGCAAAAATATAAGAGGTTTCTTTCGTAGTATTATAAACACTGTATCTCCTAATTCAACCACTTTACTAAGTACACAGGCCCATGTCCAGAAACTAGAAACGCGATCCAATGTCAAATATGATTCCGAACACACGGAATAATGCAAACCATGGTTCGAAATTATGTGTAAAAATTCTGGTGCGGTTCGAAGCAATGCCATTATACTAAACACAGTCAATCCCAAATTCCACAATACCAACGCAGTTTGTAATTTAAAGCGTGGCTTGTCTTGCATATAACATTTTGTTCCGAAAATAACGAAAATGTATATGATTATATAATAAAACACATTTGTCCAATTTTGCACCATCCAATCTATCGTTTCTTCATGCCGATGCTTCTTTTCAAAATCGAACATGTATGAATAATTTTTTACAGTGATATTTGTAACTTTTTCCATGGTTACTTTACACAAGTAGATTAATTAATGATGTCGTCCGGTGAATTACCATTATTTTTATCTGTACATTTTATGTAGTTCATTAGTAATTTTTTTAGAATTTCATAAAACAACTATAAAAATGATAAAAATAATTAAAACACAATATTTAGAGTATTAATAACCAGCAACGGATATTAAACAGAAAAATTATTCTTTATTCTTGAAAAGAACTCGAATTTAATTTATTGTATTAATATGCCGGCAAATAATTTTTTTTTACATTAAGTACTGATGCACGAAAAATAGTAAAATAGAAGATTTATATTGTTTTATTTATTCATTGTAGCAAGCGGATAATGGAGAATGAATAAAAGTCACAAAAAAAAACAAAAAAAAATAAAAGTATCATAACTATCCTGAAATTCAAAGTTATAGGTGATACCAGTCAGATAGTCATCCAGGTTACGCTCCACCGTACGACAGTGCTATGGACTTAATTCTGGCCGCAACGTCGCCGTCGCGATACTTTTTTCGTCCTCCGAGTGGTTGTTGGCCGCTAATATACTGTTCTATTTTGAACTCGTTCATACCCTGTTTTTTCTTCAAAACATCGATAAACTTCCAAATTGAAAAGTGGTTGCAGCTCAAGAGAGAACTGAAAGCTCGATGCCATCCTTCCACAGAATTGTTTTTTTGGGCAGATCGTTGAGGACACCTTTATAACAATTCCAAAGTGCAATTGGAAACTTTGGAGGACTTCTAGTTAACCCGCGCTGGCGGTCGATCCAAGTAGTTTCAAAATAATTAACCAGAGGTTCAAGTATCTCATCGTTATTAATGAAGAACTCGGTTTAAACGAGTTCCTCAAAAGATTGAATCGCTTCGTCGACGGGGACAAAACTGAAAGCAGCCAATTTTCGTATATTAACTGAGAACTGAATGTTCTTACGGTTCTCTCACTGGACTAGAATCATATGGTTTTTTGCCCAAAGTGGAAAAAAAACATCCTCTGTTATTAATGTCTTCGAATGCCTGTCTGAACACATTAATCGAGTGACTTCAAAATCTGTCATGACGTTATCAGGAGTTAGCCCAGGCATGAGGTTTTTGAGAACATCGAGGATTTTACCGTATGTCTTGATTTTCGACGTTTTTGTTTTGAACTTTTTTTGATTTCCACGTTTTTGTTTTCGTCGTTTTGACAATGAATCATGCCAATCATTTCTTCATTCAACAAATTGGCATGGAAATTAACGAGGTAATTATGGCCAGCCTTTTAGAAACTTTCGGAAATCTTCAGTGCAGAAGAGAATGAGTTTACGCTTAAACCCGTGAGACCCGAGCCTAGGGGACAAAAATCTAGGGGCGCCTAAACTTTAGAGATGAGAAAATTTTAAAAGTTGTAAAACTTCAGTAAAGTATTTGAAATATAATTGTTAATATGTAGAAAGATAGTATCATATAGTACTAATAAGGGCTGGCACAAACATGTGAAATTTTCATTTGCTTAAACTTATACTACGTGAGTGAAATGAAATGGTAGCGCACCATATTCAGCCAATTTTGAAAAAATCGAATTTAAAAATTTCAGCTCTTGTTTAACAACTTGAACAACATAAGGTTCGTAGCGTAGCCGTGTAGGAAGGAATCGGATAGGGCCTAGGGTGCAGGCGACCCTAAATCCGCCACTGGAAATCTTGCTGAGTTCGACAAAAGTTTTAAGTTATATTTTTCATTTTTAGTTTTAATTGCAGTTTTATCTTAATGCATATTAATTCAGAAATAAATTATTAGTTTCCTGTTTTATATTTTTATATTGAATACAGGAATATTCATAAAATATAAAATTGCAGTACTGTGAAAAGGAACCGCAACATTTTTAATTTTCATTTAAACTTATTGCATCACAAAAAGAATCTGAAATTGTTTAATGCCAATTAAGTATGACCTTTTTACCACAGAATAAAATTTTCAAAATTTGTTTGGTTGTTGTTGGTTTTTTATGAGTTTATGAGTGCCGCCATCAACTACTAAAAAAAGGGTTACAGGCATTCCCCAATCCGGATTTAGCAGTCGTGGGGTCTAAATGCTGAAACCTTCCTCTTAAAGAAGGAGGCAGATTGTTCTGCAGTGGACAGAAAAGTCTGAAGAAGATGCCAAAATCAGTGAATGAATGAAATGTATTTTTTTAAATTTCGAAAGCAATGAAATAAAAAAATGTATGAAGAGGTTTATTTATCAAAAAGGGATGTATAACATGATGTCAAAGAATTTATATTTTTCACAATAACGAAAAACCCATATTTATTAACATACCGGGTGACCAACCTTACACCCGATCATAGGGAAATGACGTGGGAAATTGATTATAATATCCCGGGAATAAGTTGTTTGGATTTATTTCGAAAATATAAGGATTTACTTTCTTGGCAGCCATACCAAGTACGATCTATTTTTTCTTACCTACTGGGAAGTAAATATACCTTATAGCAGCCGGTTGGAATGACTACAATTAGAATAATTCCAAAGAAAGTCGCTACTGCATTAAGATTATTAATTTGAACCGGTAAACTATACAGGATATTGTTTTCAGAGATCCTCAGCATTTCTCAAGTATATGAGAGTATATTCTCAAGTGCCATGAAGGCTGGAAGTCTGATAGTGTTACAGAAGGAGATGTTGAAACATCAATAAAATATAAGAAAATAATTGCGACAAAAATAATGGGATCTTCGGTTACTTCCCAAGTTTCAACTTGGGAACAGCGTCTGGAGTTAATTTTGAAAATGTTTCAACCTATATAATATAATATCACAAATTGTAAATAGTATTTGCAAAATTCACTTCTTTTACAAAATTACCGCACTATACTGCTTTATTACCGCACTAGTGCGGTAAAAACTATTATTACGATATTACTAAAAAAAATTATAAAATATGGTACATTACAAAATCAAAGTAGATATTCATAATTATTTAAATCGATAATAATAAAAAATTTGACAAGTTACGGTCCAGTAGTTATGATGGTTTGTCTGGTGAACGATGTTCCTGTAGGTTTTGACATCTTCAGGAAAATTTTGTGTACGTATCTTCCAGTTAAAGTTGTACCAACTCTCTCTTCTCCTCTTCTTGTATTGCTTTTCGGTTTGCTCCCTTGTGGTGTAAATATATAAATTCACTCGAAAAATAAATAAATTCTAAAAGTACAATCGTAGGATATATCATTTTATTACAAAAGAGCAAAATTGCAACACTACCCCACAAGGGAAAACATTGCATGTGCAAAATAACGATTCTGATTATTCAAAAACAGATAATGCGTATTTCTGTTTGTTCACTTCACATATTTAGAGTTGAGATTTTCTGATTTGGTACAAAGAAAGAGGAGAAAAAGTTGTTTAAGAAAAAATGCACATACGGTGGTTTCCTCAGTAGGGCAGAACAGAACATAGTTCTGTATAAATTTTACGCTATTGCACTTTTGATTTTGAAGAATGACCGGAGCTAATGTCAGGTTTTGCTATTTTCTTGCCCGAAAAGTAGGATTGGTAGAAAAAGTTTCCAAATAAAATCAAATAGCTGAAATATATGAGGCCGTTCAATTTCAAGCTTTCCATTGTAACGTAACATGGAACGTCGTTGCTTAATAGAATAAAAGTGTAAATGTTAATTCCAACTCCCATTATCATTTGAAGAATTTGCACGGTTGTGATATACATAGGAAATTTACGAGGTACAGTGTATCCCATAGCCCTTACCGCATAATAGAAGTACATAATAGAATGAACAAACAAATTCATAACCATAAACCATCTTCCAGTGGATAAAAGTTCTCTATAGAAATACCAAACAGCCAATAATGTAACAATATGATGATACCAATGCAAAAATATAAGAGGTTGCTTTCGTAGTACTATAAACACTGTGTCTCCTAATTCAACCAATTTACTAAGTGCACTAATCCATGCCCAATAACTTGAAACGCGATCCAATGTCACAAATGTCCGCGAACACACTGAATAATAAAAACCATGGTTCGAAAGTGTGTGCCAAAATTCTGGTGCGGTTCGAAGCATTGCCATGATGCTAAACGCAGTCAATCCCAAATTCCACAATACCAACGCAGTTCGTAATCTATAGCGTGGCTTATCTTGCATATAACGTTTTGTACCGAAAATAACGAAAATGTAAAAGATGATATAGTAAATCACATAAAACCAATTGTGTACCATCCAATCCACTTTTTCTTCATACCGAAAGTCCTTTTCAAAATCGAACATGTATGAATAATTTCTTACAGTGAGATTTGATAAACTCTCCATGATTACTTTACACGAGTATATTACTTTAATAAATGAAGATGTTCGGGTAATTACTGCTACTTTTATGTGTAGTTTTTACATACATAATTAGTAAACTTTTTTGATATAATAATAAATTATGAAAATAAAAGAATTAAATGCGCAATATTAAGCATGACTTACAATTGATAATGAACCTGTAAATAATTTTCATTTCTTCATTCTTGAAAAGAGAAAGGTTTTAATTTTATTTTAGTAATATGTAGTAGGCAAATAAACTTATTTATTTATAAAAATATATATAAGGTATTTTCAGTCAATGTGGCCCGAAAGGTTCGTAATTTTTTTTTCGTAACAGGTTTTCGAATTTTCAACTAATAAGGCTACATAGCTTTGTCATTTGTGTCATTGGTAAACAAAATTAGTAATTGGCAATATGGCCAATGTTTTTTTTTTGCTATACGTCCAAAGACAATTTCCACAAAGTTTTCATAAAGGCAATATGGCCATATTCTTGATGAAGAGTCCTGCAAGGACGATAAAAGTGGTTTCTGTTAATAAGCCACTTTGATAATCATCAAGTTGGAAGTCCTGTCGATGAAGCCAGAGAAAAAGAACCGCAAAAATGAGGGTAACAGGAAATTGGTGACCAGGGAACCAGGAATAATAATAATTCAATATAGTCAGTTAATCTTGGAAGAGCGAAAAAAAAAACGGTCGCGTCATTTAAATGCTTCCAAATTACCATAATTGCTTTTGAATTTTATTTTTAGATAAAATGAAGTTATGTGGGTTCACGAATAGTCAGAAATCAACCTTTTTCTTGCAGTTTTTGCTTGCAGTGTGCAATCCACGGAAGGATTTGTGAGCGGACCACCAAATAAGATTAACAAAATTTGTTAAATTGTTACATAACTATTACAGTGGTTCACACGTTTTTCTACTATTTTTTATATTTGGTTTCAATTTTATTATTCATGTTTTTATTTCATCATAGTTCAAAAGCACACGTAGGAAACTACGTCACACTAGAATAGTGTGATGTTAGTTGACCTTCCATAATTAAATATTGGGAGAATAGTTGAGATTGTGGTCAAATAAAACAAATATAATTGTCCGACGTTTCGGGATATTTATTGTCCCATTTTTAAGGCTACAAAAAAAACAAAAAAAATTGAAATTAACAATAAGGATAAAGAAAAATGACAATACAAATTGAAGAATTGCAAAACAAAAATTTTTTTCACTATTTTCTTTTACATTTAGTTTAGCTTATTTACGTTTTTCATTTGTTTATATTTTTTCTTTTGCAATTCTTTAATGTCTTAATAAGAATATTAAGCATTTATTTGTATTATTAGTTTTAAGTCTTATGTACGTCTTTATGTCTTACGTATATTGTGAACAAGCACTAAGTATCAGTTTTTTTACAATAATTTTATTTTTAAACCGTGTTTTATAGTGGGAACTTGATATAATATAATATCGTGTTTTTTACCGTTTGGACGTCGAATATACTTAATATCATTCGAGAAAAACAAATTATACTTACTTTTGTCACTTTTGGACCAATCTTTTTTTTTAGTGTATACTAAGTAATTTTTAGCAAACTTTAGACCGATTCTTCTTTTATATAATAAGTGGCTTCCTAGAAGGATGTCTGTCAAATAGTTCAGCTGAATGTAGTCGACGTTTCGCTTCTTTGTATCTCTTCTTCGCGATTTTCGTAAAATTTTTGAACAATTTGTGTAGCCGTTAGACGAGGAGCTTTTATTGTTTCACAAACGATCATTTTATCTTCTCTTTTAGCTGTTTTTGGATCTGTCTCTGCTGATCCATAATTATGACTTTTATGACACCAGAGACTTATTGTTTGATTTTGAATGTCAAATTCGCGTTCTGCTGCTCTGAATGATTTTCTATTTTTTAACCATTTATCTTTATCTCACTTAAATTAACTTAAGTTACACTTCAATGAACGCTTATTTACTTTTTATACCTTTTTGTTTTATATCAATTAAAAGTTTTATACGTCAAAATGCGTATTATTAATCTACATACTTTTTGAAAATATATGATAGTCCACTAATGATTTCTATTTTTATAAATTATTGTTAAAAAATTGTTTGCCAACTTACTTTTGATCACTACTGACTAGTCTGACGAGGTAAAAATTTGCTCTTTAGAAAAAGAGCAAAATAATAGCCGACTTCTAAAAAACTCTTTTAAAATCAAGTAGATAGAAGCTAAAAGAAACCATCAATTATAAAAATCTCCTGTGGGACTATAAAGACATAATGTTGTGAACAAAATGCTCTTTTAATCACATTA
Source organism: Cantharis rufa (assembly GCA_947369205.1). Taxonomy (NCBI): domain Eukaryota; kingdom Metazoa; phylum Arthropoda; class Insecta; order Coleoptera; family Cantharidae; genus Cantharis; species Cantharis rufa. The sequence goes on along the minus strand of OX376306.1, from coordinate 29,813,981 downwards.
ATCAGATGTACAGATATAGTTTTCTTGATTTTTTGTCGAGCAGGTTAAAGTTTGTATAGTTTAGAGATATTCGCGTCTAAAGTTTGGGTTGCGGATTACTTATTAATAAAATATATAAATAATTACCAGCGGTGGCTCGTCAGAGGAGGCCTGGGAAGCTTAGCCTCCTCTTAAAATCTGGACTTTTAATTAAACTATTGACATTTTAAAAAATGTAAAGAAGTACAATTTTGATTGTAAAAATTATCAAAACGCATTATCAGTACACAATACTCATTCAAAAAGTTTAGTGAGGCTACCGCAGAAGTAAAATTGTTGACATAGAACGACCTATAGGTGATGTTGCCATCACATGAACCGCAAAGTGTAACTGTATTACTGATCAGTACCGTAACTAGGCAATGATACGCTCGATGCAAACATAGTATTTTACGTCCCCCCAGCTTACATTTGTGGCAAAAATTAAATAAGGCTACTCTCAATTTCATGTGACTTTGTTTTTTTTGCTTTTTGTCTACAAAATCTCTTTGAGCTCGCTTTAGCGACTCATTCTGCCTTGTTCTCGAGGAAACCAAATCAGTCGCACCACCCTAGTTACGGCACTGCTACTGATGATTTTAATATTACTCCGAAGAAATTATATGGTATACCTATGAACAGCACAATTAGAGTTAATTTTTTTTAAATTTAGATAAATTGAGATGGAACTAAGGCGAAGAATGGCTGAGGAAATCTAATATAATACAAGTGGAAGAAAAATCGGAGAAAATTCAAGAAAATTTTAGAAAATCATAGGAAATCGACGAAAATGTTGGGAAATTTTAAAAGTCTTTAAAAATTCAAAGAAATCTCGAAAAATCTATATTTTATTAATAGTCTCCTCAAATGATAAAGACACGAGCCGCCATTGTAATAACTCACTCTTACTCAGTTATCTGATGACCATTATAATAACTCCTCAGAAGCAGAACAATCGTCATCATAGCTTTTATAATCTGTTTTCAAAAATTAATTCTTAAGTAGCCTCAACATTTTCAAATTCCACAATAAATTTAAATTTTATTCGGTATCTACTAAGAAAAAAGTCATTTTTATTGTCACTATACACCTGGAGGAGTTTGTGAAAACCGCGTCGGAAACTGCAGATTCGCGATAAACGCAGTTGTTATGGCCCAAACGGGAACAATACCTATTATAAAGCTGAAGATCTGTAAGTTTTCAACCTTAAAGGTCCTATATATTTTTTTCGTACCCCTAACCTTTTTGGAGATACGACGCGGACTAAGTGAAAAATGCATTTATTATATCCTTTTTTAATATTTTTTTGTTACTCTACTGATAATAAATTATTATGTTTAGAAATTTTAATTTTCATAAATATATTTTTTGAATTTTGAATTGAATCATGAATTTTCATATTAAATATCATACAATACCTTTTAAGTGGTGCCCGATTTTTGTTTTTCACCACGATTATTATGTGGTGAAAAACCACATCTGAAAACCACAAATATCTCTACAAGATCTTGATTATCTTGTAGAGATATTATAATTATTATTAAAAAACATTAAGAGTTGAGGATGCATCCTATAAACTCTGTAAATTACAAAATTCCTAATATGAAGTCTGTTAAATCATATTATAATTATTTATTTAATTTAATTCATCAAATTACATTTAATACTGACTTACTAGAATGCGCAAGCAAAAAAATACTTACATTTGGAAAAAAGTTGGACCAATATTAATAATTGACCTTGACTACAAAATTAATTTTAGTTTCATTACAGACAGTAATTAACAAAAATATGAATATATAGACAATAATCTTAAAAGAACAATTAATTAATTATACCTTGTTCACATCACAAGCCATTCTTAGTAATCCATTATGAGAAACTAAGGTAAAACCTAAAGATGGCTTATTTAAATTAAAATTCACAAATTAAAAAAACCTCCATGTCTCCGACATTGTTATAATTTATTTTTTTTACATACTCTGTGTAACAAATGAACTAATTACATAAAATTTCTGGGCTTGACATTACAAAGGATTGAAAGTTTGGTAAAATAGTTAAACTGAAAATCAAAAATTCATTTTACTTAAATAAATCGTATCTCCGGCTCTATTTATCTTATAAGCATCATTAAAAAATTATTTTGAAGCTACTTAATCCGACTTTCCTTGCATATTTTGCACACCCGGCAAGGTGCTGTGCTAAGTCGAAAATTATCACATTAATTTAAGTTATGCGCACCAAAGTCTTACAATAATTATGCTTCATCTAATAAAATTTTGAATTATTAAAAATTATTGAGGATTAAAACCGACAAAATTCACGTCTTTATTATATGTATTATAATATTTTGAATGTTTTGTATTAAACTACAAGTGAACCTGTACATACAACATTAACATATGTATGTACATATGTACATACAATATACTAGTCAGGCTCTACGAGAGGGAAAGGTGTCCGGGCGGTGATTCTCCCCACCCCCATATTATAAACTGTCGTGTTCCAAAATCTTTTTTTTTTTATTTTGAATTTTAAAATTTATTTTGTTGAATTTGAAATTTTATTTTAATTATTTTTAAATTTAAGCCAACTATTTTATGTTGGTACGAAAATGTGTTTATAAGTTTGCCTTTTGCCGTTTGCGTTGACGGGAGTGGTCGTGTTTTATGGGAGGTCCCGTAAAATTATATTGTGCGTCTCAATTTTAAGAGCATAATTAAATTATTTTCTGAATAAAAGTTTATTGGTAGCGCAAGCAATTTTTTGCAATTCCGGGGGTAAAGTACTCTCACTTAACACCCCAATTTGCGGGTGTAAAGTGGCACTTTTTACCCTAGGGCAATACAAAAATTTTTGTTTTATGCAAATAAAGAAGTCACCCGATGACTAATAAAAAAGTCACTAAAAGTAAAAATGCAAGTAAAGCAGCTGTTAAATTTTTTAATTGTCATTATTTTTAACATTTCCGTTTAAGGGTATTTTTGGGTAATTTTTGCCTTTGGCTAACGCCTCGTGCTTTAGCCTCACGCCAAAAAAAGAGTCACTTTATTCCCTTGGCGCATAATGTACTGTTATTATAAAATTTGGAAGTTATGTCAATTTTTGACACAATTTGTTCTTAATTTGGACGGCGGCGTTGTATAAAATTTATAAATAATATTTGGATTATTAAAAAGAAATAAAAAAGTCTCATATTCAGAAAAATTGATGGCCTGAAGAAAATAACGTTTTCTCATTGCAGCGCTAAACCGGGTTGAAACTAAAATTTAAGCGCGAATTTTGTATCGCAAGTTATTGTTTCTTGAGCCTTGCTACCGTTTTCAACGTACACCGAGTGCTAGTGTTCATCGTGTGCTGTATATTGTGCAGCCATTTCTGTTCAGTCATCTGCCGAGCGGTCGTTTCCGTCAGCTTCAAGTGAAGATCATTATTTTTCAAGCAGCTGGAATCGTCACGTCGTTCTTCGGATTCCTGGAGAATCAAAGCAGGGGTAGTAAACTACCATTGTCGTTACTATTTTGTAAAATGATCAGGCGCTTGGTGAGTAATTTTTTGCTTTACTACTTCTTGTTGTCGACTATTGGAATTATTCGCGGCGTGCTTTTGCGTGGTTTTGCTGCCGAATTCAGAATTTGTGCATAGGAAGTTGTTGTTGCATTGGTTAATAATAATTTTCATATTAGATTCAATACATATCTATTCATTAGCAGTTGTTTTATTTGGTGCAGAAGCAAACTCATTCTTATTTTCAGATTCACGCTCTTGCTTTTCCTTTTACTATAGAGCTAGTGTTACATCAAGGGCATCACCACTGGAAATTTTATTACTGGGGAACACCTATCTCAGGTGTGGTGAGAAATTTTCGCTTCCACATTTTTTTGGAAAGATAAGTTAAAAAAAGTTAGTTTAAACTCTCAACCTGAAAAAAAAAGTATTCCCAAACTCCAAAATTTAGATATTAGTTTAAAAACATTGAAAAAAATCAGCTTCGTCATCTTACTCTCCCATGGCGGGTAAGATAGCTTTGGCGATCGAGTAAAATAGCAAAGAAAAACAGTATTTACAAACCAACTTTGTTTGTTTTAAGAAATAGAAAAACACAAGAGCAAAACTAAATACCTTTAAGTAGGACAGCTTAGAGAGAGTCAACCCATTTTAGAGAATGTGGGATGTGGGTATCACAGTGTTTGCTTGAGGTGCACATGATGAGGTCTCAATGGTGTTGCTGAAGTAGTCATTGAAGTAGACATTAGTTAAATTTCAGAAAACGAAACCGTATGAAAATCTGCAACATATATGAGATTGTGGCTTTAGAAAATAATGATTGAAGGTGTGCACTAAGTTAAGGTATAAAATTATATTCTATCGTAAAGTACGTACCAGAACAAGCAAAGAAATGGTTTAGAAAGTGTCAAATAAAATATAAACTTTTACCTTTTTCAATTTCTTTCCCATGATAACCACGACAGTTTCACAATTCCGACACAATATGAACACAACATAACTGTAATTCCTGCAGGCACTACAGATCTTCACCCTGCCGGGTTGTCGAGTAATTAGCGAATCGTCATCTTATCCGATTGGCCATCTTACCCAATTTTCCCCTACTGATAAACAAATTGATGACGAAAGATTTATTTGATTTTTTTTTCTTCGTTTTTATAAGCTTTCGTAATAACATTAAAATGTTTGAAGAGTCCATAATTGGCAACCACCAAAATAACAAGTGGCGCACGTTTTTGCGTTATTTTTTTTTTAGTTTTGGAAAAAAAATTTGGAACAATATAGGAGAAACCTAGAAAAATCTAGAACAACAGAAAAGAATGTACTTTTTTGTACATTCTTTGTACTTTTTTTCTTAAAAATGTAATTTTTAAAAAAATTAAGTAATTTTTTGGAACAATAAGAAACAAACCCCGAACAACCCAGAATAAAAAATTAAATTTTTTTAAAAACCATCGAAAAAATATTTTGGAGCAATGTAAAACAAACTATCAAAAATTATTTTTACAAAAAGTGCAGGGCCAAGTTCACACACGTAATAGGGTTTCGCCCAGTTATAAGAATCTGTTGTTACAAAATAATTAAAAACACGATTTCTAGGAACTCGGTTTAGAAAGACACATAGCGTACTAACAGTACATTTTGTCTACTGACGAAAAATGCATTAATTTCAAGTTTCAACAGTGTCATGATTTTTTGCAATAATTTTAAAATAGAAAATAGTTGATTTTGCAACACTTTCCGACACAGTTTAGGCGGATATTTTCATTTTGGTTTAAGATATAAAATTCATTTTTCTCTGTTAAGGAAAGTTTTACTCATTTTAGAAATGGTCCTTTGGCAAGACAAAAAAATAGTAGCAGAATCAATCACTACCAGAAATTAAATACCAATCAAGGTCTTTTAAGTTCAATTGATCTCCGTTAATATTTAAAAAAATATGAAATATTCATAAAAAGTCGAGAAATATTCAATTTCGATGCCTTATTTAATTATTCTCCTTGTATTTGAAAAATGCAGTATATTGTCGAGACAGCATTATTTAAATTTCGCAAAGAGTTTCATCTTGGTTTTATAGCAATTTATTGAGTTTGTACACGATGACATTCTAGGGTAGGAAAGCACAAACCGCACTGTAAATATCAATAAATTATACAACAGTACGTTTGTGGTTTTACAAGACGCATAACTTGCGGCATCCGGCGGCTTCCCAACTAAAACTTTTAGTTACACATTATTTGAATAAATACTTAAAATAACAATGCATGTATACAAATAAAGATTTAACGCCGAACAAACCAAACAAAAGAAATTATTATCAGTAAATTAATTAATTTCACTCTAATCGCTATCTCATATGCATATAATACATAATTGGAATGAATATAATGATTTTGTGATATCAAGCGAAAGTTACGACCAAGGAAGTCAAACCATAAATCTAAAAATTTATTGTAATATTAAAATTTTACCCTCGGATGCTGTTCGATTCAGAAACTTTGGTAAACAATATAGTTGGGAAAATTTTAACCAACAATTTTCAATAAATCAAAAGTTGCGGGTTAACTACAAAATGCGAGTTAAACCTATAAGCATATAGTTAGGCAAATAGAATTTTTGTTTAAGAAATTTTTTTTTCTCGTCGATTAATTATTTCATATTATACTAATTTATAATTTTTTTCTAAATCGTTTTACTTTTACAATCTTAAATATTTCATTAACTATTATTTAAAACAAACCAATACACAGAGGAAAAAGCGCAAAACAAGCTTTTACCATGCTGTATTAAATATATTGCTATGGTAGATGTTTATAAATTGGGGTGATCACACCAATTATAAGCCATGCATAACGAAAAGTTGTAGGGTTCAATTAAGATAATTATAGAAAATAAATGAAAATGGAAAAAGCATGTAAACTTTTCACAACTTTACTAACTGCAAAAAATTAAAATGAAGTTCGAAATTGTTGTTTTTCATTTTAAACTTGACAATACTCTGCTTTGTAATTAAAAATAAATGTTTAATTAGTAAGGAAGCTTAGAACAAATAACATCTTTCCATACTTTGATTTTTGTAATGAGTCTTATAAATTTTTAAAAGCTTACGTGTGTTGAGCGAATGTTCACCTTTGTCACTACAAATAAAGACTTGGATTATTTATTAATGCTATCTAACTTGTTGAAGAGCATGCGACCTACATCTAGAAAACGAAATAAAAAAGTTTCGTCTTAAAATTACGTTGAAAAATAAAGACGATTTGGAGAATTCAAAAAATATGCAACAAGTCGAAATATTATAATTTTATCATTTTTAGGTTTCTGTTAAACTAATTAACAAAATATTGAATGTACCTGTCCGTTGAATTAGGAAAACGTGCACGTCAATGATATAATTGAATTTTCCAACACAGTAATCGCCAGAGATCGAAACAGATTCGATTTAAATCGTGTGGTCATCGACGTTTGCATTGATGAGATCCTTAGGGAAATGCTGCTGTTATAGTTACTTTATTGGTAATGTTCAATTAGGTCTCATCCCTTACGTTTGCTTGTTTTAGATAATTTAACCAAATACTCGACATTTAATGACTAAATAATGTCATAATTTTCAATTGTTTAATATTATATTAGATAATATTTGCATTATTATTATTTTGATCGCTGATATGGAACGAAAAAATATAAAGAGCTTAAAAAAAACTCGCTTTGGGGATACGTATGTCCCTACGTAAGTTCTTTTAAAAAATCCAATGAATATTAATTTTCTTTAACCTTGAGTATTAATCTAACATTTAAACATTAAGAATATGACAATTAATGTACATATTATGTATTAACAACTGTATTTCCCTCATTCCAAAATTCATTTAAAAATTTGCATTTTTTTGTCTTTCCACGCATTCGAACTTTAGATTATGCCTTCAATATATGAGGCGTGTAGAATCAAAACCGGACATGTCACATAAGAGCGAATTTGAGAAAAACGTAAAAAACTACCAAATAAATTCCAAACGCTAAAAAATTTTTTTTTCTGCAACAACGCCTTATGAATAATTAGTAAATAAATACTGATCAAGAAATTATATAAAATTTTTATTATTTTGGTTGTTATTCAAGTATCTATGGTACACTTGTCCGTATTTGCAACCAAAACCTGGATTTGTCCGGTTTTGAAACATAAATGCGCTATAGTTATTTAGGATTTGAGTGTAAAATAATAATTATGTTAAACTTAACGTGTACGATACTTATGTAGTGGGGAATCTTGGACTTAACTTAACGTCAGAAATTTAAAAGATTTATTTAAAAAAAGACAATTTTAGAACCTGGGTCAATCTATATCAAAAAATTCAAAAGATAATAAATGAATTAAAATTAGAAATACTAAATGAAAGGAATTTCTTCTAAAAGGTCACGTTCTTCATCTTCATTTCCAACTTCTAGCAAACTGTTTTCGCCAAGAATGCTTTTGTAAAACCCAAGCGTTGGTAAAGTTGCCCATTCCTTTCCAAAATGAAGACTAGCAGCATTTCAATGTCTTTCTTCTTGGCGTCTTTTACAGGAATCCTAACTTGTATTTCGGCTGGTGCTATCTTAGATATTTTTTTCCTTTTTTGGTGCAGCCAAAGAATTTAAAGTTGAATTACGATAGTTTATTTCACTCAAAATCAAAATATTTTTTGATGTACCTACGTTTGAATATTAAGTCTCTTTATTTTAGAAATTTTAAAATGTAGACTACTTGGTGCTTTTATAACAGTGTTAGCTTCGTCTTTCCAATTTTGTACTGTGCAGTCTTTTCCGATTAATAATAAAGTGGCATGCTCTTCAAACACCTTGTAATATTCGTTTTCAAATTTTTTTTTAATAACCCCAAAAACTCTGGGGGTAAATAAGAGTGCCCAGTTGTAGAAAATATAATTTAAAGTTCTTTGACGTTTTTAGGTGCTGTTTTCAGCCATTTACCGCACATAGTTAACAAAGTGTAATTTTTATTTTAACTTGGACATTCATCTGATATTAGACGAACAATATCCGTATCAAACATTTGAAGTTCGTGCATTTTTAAACAATGGTATACCGCAGATGCAAATTACTGCATCTTAGTACTAGATCAGGTGATATTAGAATGCAATGCAATTATTGGTTCACGTTATCGCGGATGGACATGTCCGCTATTGAAACAAAAGCGCTGCGGACAAGTCCGATTTTGAAACCAATGCTCATTTTCTACTCCCATTTAAATAGTAAATAAGAGCTTTTATAACCAAAATGTAATTTTAAATGGTAGAGCAGCTTGCCAGGAACAAAACGTATATCTTAGATTATTTTCTTTCAAAATGTGACATGTCCGGTTTTGATTCTACACGCCTCATATTATGTGTTGCATAAATATATTATATAATTTTAAATCATTGCTAAACATTTAAAAAGTCGCATTTCTTCTGGAAGATGGCGGCTAGCAGTTCCACGCCGAGTCGGCTGCGACGAGTAGTCTTAAACCCCCTTTTCTGAGAGTTAAGTCTTAATTTCAAAAGATAATCAGATTTCAGCAGTTCACTCTTTGCTATATGTCCAAAATTTTGATGAAAAAACTTTTAGAAAAATTTAACTTAACCGATTTTGAGCAGTTAAAAGGAACTTTTAATTTGAGGTGTCTCAAGAGGTGTGTAATGCCTTAAAAAATTTAATTATTTGGGGTAGGTAAAGAGGTGAGTCTTAGCACAACAAAGAGTACATTTTACGAGAAATTGTTACTTCGCATTTTTTTATAATCTATTTTCATAGCGAATTATTTTTACATATATTTGGTGAAGTAATATTCATATATCAAGAAACCACAATAATCACAAAAAAAATTTTTAACTTAATAGACAAAATTGAGCATTGACGGGTTAATTTTTGTTTGAGCGGAAACAGTGGCGTGCTGTGAATAATGTCTTAATCAACTCACAGTTTTGCTTTATTGTTAGAACTATATCCATTTGATAAATGAAAATTGTATTGCGTAAAACAGTGCCTTAAAAAAATTTAATATTTTGGGGTAGGTAAAGAGATGGGTACTAGCGCAACAAAGAGTACTTTGTCTCTCTTATCTAGAAAAGGAAGAGAAAAATTAATTAAAAAGTTATTAAATCTAAATATTACACTGCTATTATGAAATCATTTTTTATTATAGACACAAAATGCAAGTGTTGACCCGAGGTTTAGGGGCTTGGAATACAAAACGCGCCGAATCAATGCCAACGGCAAAGAGTTCTAAAAGAATTAAACAAATTAATAACTAGAGATGCCACGAATATTCAGTGAATATTTGGTATTCTGTATTCTACAAGTTTTTATTCGTTTTGGCGCCCAATACTATGCTCCCTCATTTTGCTACCTGTCTTATATCTTCTCTCTCCACTCGTTGACTTACATCTCAAGTTAAGTTTTTTTCTTGTACGGTTCTAAGTAGATCGCCATTCTGCAATTCTTCTTATTGCTGCACCGTCACTCCTCCTCATCACGTGACCTAGCCAACCCATCCTGCTTGATTTTATCTTTTTCTAGTCTCTTACTAGAATCAGTGGAAGAAACCCAATATGTTTTGCATGACTTTCCTCTCAAAAATTCTAATCTCTTCTTTTTCTCTTTTGCTCAATCACATCATTTCGGATGCATGGATGACCACGGGTCGTATCTAGTAAATCTTTATTTCTGTTTTTCTTAAGAGACTTTCCACTTTCAGCAGTTGTCTGTTAGCGAAGTAAGTAAAGATTTCCTCGCTGAATCCTTCCTTTTAATTCCTGTTGTTTATTTGGATTCCCAAGTAGTTAAAATCACACACTTCTTCGTACATCTCATTGTCGACTTTTAGCTTGGTTTTTCTTTCTATTTCTCTTTTCTGGCCCTTCATGTATTTTGTCTTTTGCTGGTTTATTTTTAATCCCATTTTTGGGGCTTCTTTTGTTATTTTCTTGACCTGACAATACTTCTTCTTCTTTAACTTAATTTTGGACTTCATTCTGTTATTACCATAATTATACTAAATTTGCACTTGGCACTCATGGTACTGTGAGCACTTAAATAATATTCTGGTAGAATGCTAATCTGACTAGATGCATACCTAGCCCATAGATCAGAATTGGATTCTAGATTACAGCAGTGTAATAATAAGCGTCGATATAAGCTTTACACCACACTACTGGTCAAATAATTAAATAATGTAGCAATTTATTGTTAATAATTGTTTAAACGCCCCATTTGCCCTTTACTCCGTGCCGCTAATGAAAGGATCGTTTCGAAGCGTCACTTCTATTGCAGTGGGCACTCGCTAGAATTAGTTAGTCTTGTGTTAAAGTTGTTAGAACGCAGTTGTAAATTTGCAAGTTCAGTTGGGGAGTAATACTACGCGGCCGTTATTGTTAAAATAAGCCTAGTTGATAATTTAGAATCAAAAAAGGATTATCGAGCGAATCATTAACGTGACCCAATACCAGTTTCTTCGGGTGCCTAGTTGGGAGATTTTTTTAACCTGTTGATGCTATTGAGTCAATATTTCATCAAACACGATCGAGAATTTTTCCATCCGATTCAATAATTGCGAGTGTAAGAATCGCAAGTTATTGTCTCTTGAGTCCTGCTACCGTCTTCGACGTACACCAAGTACTGATGGCGTTTTTGATTGTGCCAGCATCTTTTGTCCGGTTTATTAGGTGCCGAGTAGTCCGTTCCAGATAGCGCCCAACGAGATTCCTCATTGTTCAAGCAGCTGGAATCGTTACGTCGCGTCGTTCTTCGGATTCCTGAAGAATCGAAGCAAAGGTAGTAAACTAATATTGTCGTTACTTAATATCTGTAAACTGATCAAGCGCTTGGTAAATCAAATTTTGCTTTGCTACCTTTTCCACCTATTCCAGATGTGGTGAGAAAAAATCGGTTCTAGATTATTTTGGAAAAAATAATTTTCATTATAATAATTTAAATAGAAAACAATCAAATTATAATAATAGTTTTTAAAATTATTACAATTTAAAAAGATAGCAGACGCACAAAATTGTATTGCAAGTCTAGCAAACCAACCTTTACACCTAATTTATTTATATTTTTTTCTGGATTTTCTAGTCCTGACGAGGCCTACATCACAGTTGATTAAAACGTTGACTAATACATAATAGTTTTGTTAGAAAAGTTTGCATTTGAGAAGTTTTCTTCACCTCGAGATATCTGTCGGATATGAATCTATTCCAAATATCGAATATTTGATTTGTTACTTTGAATTGCTGTTGTGTAATGGATTACCTGATTACTTTGTCGGACAGATTCGTATCCGATAGATATCTCGAGGTAAAGCAAAATGGGTATTCGCTGCTGAAATAAATAATATACATACAATCTATGTTTTTCTGAATTCGAATTTCCATCTGTAGAAGAATTTAAAATTTTTTTTGTAATTATTATTTTATTTATATTTTCTTAACTATAAATCAATTTTATCAGCAAGTTTTTAACTTGCTGATAAAATAACTTTTAGCGCAAGTTATCGCTGTCGAAAACCTTAAAATTTTAATTATAATTTACTTGTTATATTGAAGTTTTAATGTATTTATTTCATAAGTTAAAAATGATTTTAAATATTTTTTAATTATATTTAAGCATTGCAGTCTATTAATATTGTACTGAAGTATAAAATAGACAAATAACCGTATAAGATATGAGTAATACGAAGCCTAAGCTTATACATTTACAGTTACTTCCAAAATAAAGATAACATAATTACTTCAACTATTGTATATTTGAGAAACCCACAGTTGATACAGAAGAAAATCTTTTAACTATTTATAATTTACAACACTAGAATTAACTAGGGTAAGTCAGCATTTCGACAGTATGTTCGTTTGTATATTCAGAAATTCCCGAATAGCTACAATAACTGTTTTTATTTACCAATATTTTTTTAAGGAAACCCAAAATTAAATTATTTATTAGCCTAATAAGAAGCAGGTTTTGCCAGATAATAAAAGTAAAAAAAAAAGTTGATTAACTTATTTTTGCATTATTGTTCAAATTTAACGATAAAATTGCAATTTAATTAAACCGAAAGTCTATTAAGAAAGCTTGTCGCACTAAACTAAACATTGTTATTAGATAAGCTGGAGCTTCTGCAGCACAAGATAACGAAGCAAATTTAATAATATTTTAAATAACAGTAAGGTTGTTTATATCGCAATCAATTTCTTGACGAAAAACTTTCGTCAAGTCCGTTTTGTTTTCGTAGTAGAATAAGTGGTAATTTTTGATTTTTACTTGTTAACTAGTTAATTAAACCTAATTCCAAGAATGTCAGTAACAATAAGGGTGGTCATTGCTTTCGTAACGATTGCAAGGGTGGCCGGTCATGTGTCCTGTAATCAGAGACATCCCGCTAATTACAAGGGGAGTGAGCGACACCTTGCGATCACAAGCGCACAGCTCAATCATTTCGTCTTTTAGTTGACCACTAAACACCAAATTTAAAAAAAAGATAAATAATAAAACTTTTATTTCCCTCTTTAGACAAATTTGTTTATTAATTATTAAAGAGACTGTAACTGAAATTCCGGAAGGATTTTGAAAGAATTAATTTGAAAATTTAGTGTTGATTTAGCTAGCACACAAAATATTACCAAATATTGCAAGTCAAAACGTCCTTTTTCAAAATTGACGCATATAAAAATTAACATAGATCAGCAATGCAGAAGGAAGGTCTTTTCTTTGTGAGAGTTAATGAATTAGAAAAAATGTTTTCAGTAACAAAATGAACTTGGAAAACCTCTAACACATTAAAGCAAACATCTGAGTTGGTTTTGTTATGCAACAATTTACATTTTTGCTACTTTATGTTGTACTTTTATTCAGTTACAAAATAATCGAGTTGCATACTAATCAAGGTGCACACTAATTGAGTTCAACACCACTCAAAGTGCACAACAATTGCATCTCGCTCAAAATTCAACCCAATCGAGTTCGATATTTCACTAGGTCGCCTCTTAGTTATAATAATACTTGATTTGCCCGATTTCTGAATAAAAAGTAAATAAAGCATAAAAACGATTGTTAATGGGGTTGCATATTTGGCTGTTTGGTTTTCGTTACATCCATATTTTTTATGATAGAAAAATATGTTGTCTTATCGGCCATACGTTTCAGAACGTTTATTATTTTAAATATTTACGAAAAAAATTAAATGAACGTTTCACTAATGAAAATTATGGTTAGAAATAACCGTAGCAAATAATTATTATAATGGTAAGCAACGTTTCGTAGGATAAACTTTTCAATTATGCAATATGCAAATACCAGCAAAATAATAAATTTTTGAGTGTAAGCAAATTTTATTTTCCTCTTTAAATTAGTTGATATAAACCGCTTAGTAATTTAAGACAAAACTTCAATTTGTATGTATAGTAGGGGATGACATCAATGTGTGTCGGAAAAACTAATCCCAGATTAGTAATTTGATTAATCGCATTTGAGTACATTTATTTTGTAACTCTTCCGGAAAAATAACATTTTTGGTGAAAATTAATGTTTCGCGTTATTAAACTTTTTGCTTTATTTAATTAAGGCGTCGCTTTAATTTTGTTTATAATATAAACAGACGTTTGTCTCGCATGCTTTAGTAATTTTGGTACGTTTTGATTGTCGTTATTCATAATTAAATTACACGAAACCGAATATTTATTCTATTGAGTGGTGGTTAGACGAGTAGTTTCTTCTATTTGCATTACGTTTCTGTTATGTTGACAGTAAACAAAAAGTGAATTGCTTTCAAATTTAATACCACTAAATTTTGTTGCTGTCTTAAGACCACTTTAAATTGTTATAGCTGCCTAAATTGCCGTGCAAATTACCCTTTAATTGGCAATATTTATAAGAGACGACTTAATAACCATTACGTTAATACTGCTTTATGTTGCAATATAATCTCTGCGGTAACTGTTAAATTAATTTTGCCTACTATCAAACTTGACTATGATAATCATTCACTCTTCGATTTTTATTATAAGCACACAACTCGGGCCAGCTTATAAAATTTCCTCTTGGTGAAAAGCTTCAATAATTTAGATTCACAGTAACATCATGACGTCATGATTTCGCTTATAATTTTAGTAGCGGATTAACGTTTCATATAAAAAACGTTAAATGCTGATCATTGTAAATTTTACGTATAATAATTTTATATTTTATGTTGTGGTAAAATTTTTTCAAAAATATAATGCTTAATGGAACGATTGGCTGTTTCTTGCAAAATTACACTTTAATTGCTCTTATTTATAAAAGTCGACTTAATAACCATTACGTTAATTCTGCTTTATGTTGCAATGTAATCTCTGCGGTAATCGTTAAATTAATACTGGCACCAATTTAGCTTCCAGAAAACGTTCAAGTTGTTACTGCAATGTGTGTTGAGGAAGGTTTGATAATTCTAGTTCAATTCCTGCTCGTGAAGTTTAAAATTATAAAAATAAATAGATAAATTACTGCGCCTATTTGATATTATGTGTATGATGTTCCTCTTTTAATAATGCTGCTACTTAGGTTTTCCTTAAAAGTAGTGCTTAAAGGTAGGGAACTCCGATACCTAACATTTAGGCACGAGCGCTTGAGAATCGCCGTTTGGAAGTCACCGGGGAAGGGAAATTAATTTATATTTTAAACTCCAAGGAATTTCAACAGTTTGGTTTTCAATTTATTGGAGCATTACATTACTCATATCCATAACATTACTAATAACATAAAAAACATATTTTTATATTATTGTAAAATATGATTACTATCAGTTAATCGATCCCAGGAATTGAACTTTTTCCTGTAGACTATTGAAAAGAGGACAATTTTCTGAGTATTTAAAAAAAATCAGGGTGGATTATCTAACAGTTTTCGAGAAAACGGCATTTAAAAATCGAAACTTGAGTTACATGCATTTTACATTAGGAATCAAACTAAGACTTCTACAGGGGTATTCTATAACCGGCATGTGTGCTCAGATATACTCTTAATGATAACGATCAGTTGTGATTCAAGTTCAAGTCAAACATCCAAGCGAGTAACATTAAGATTACAACTGATCAAAAAACAGTTTTAACTTTTCAGATAAATCAACTAGAACAAACGCAAAACTGGAATTTTAATTTCAAATCGATAGAAATGGCAGCCAATCAGAAATATTCAGCTCAACTCATTGAACTCATCGAACAGGCGGAGCAACACAGGAGGCAACATCATGACCGTTGCATCCAAGCTGCCATAAAACAAAGGGAATACGAACGAAAAAGGCAGGAGAATAAGAAAGTGAACAGGCAAATGTAAGGTAGATTAACGGAACACCCTCCAATCCCAGGTTGCGGCACAAAAATCAACCGAGCACCCAAGTTAAGATGAAGAAAGAAAGAAACTCGAATATCTCCCAATCCTCAATGGAAGAAGCCCGATATAAAAACAAGTTTAGTCACCTAGATGACGGAACAAGAATAGGACAATAGCACAAGGCCGCAAACCATGAAGAAATGGACAGGAGCAAATCCAGCTTATGTTCATCAACATCTTCAAAATCCTCGACCCAAGGATCGATCCAAAACACAACCGCATACAAGAGAAGCACCTTGTCCCCAGCGCATGCGCTTAGAAGAGAAAAAATTCATCCAATTCTTCTGAAGGATGCGCAAAGAGGCCAAAACTCTGCGTTATGAAGGACGAGGCCAAGTTAGCGTTTACCAAAGCAAAGGACGAAGCCGGTGGGCCAGCGATCACCCCGACATCACAAGAATATGCTAAGATTCCCGGAAGAAAACCTGAATCAAAAGGAAAGAGGATTTTATTTCTACCAACTTCATGATGACAAACCCCTCAAAGTGGTAGTGAGGGGAATACCAAGCAACATCCCGATAGAGGCAGCCAAAGACGACCTTTAAAGACAGGGCTTCGAATTCGATTCTACTGCACGAATGTACAGAAGCCGCGACCGCAGGCCACTCCTCCTCATTATGGTGATGATGAGAAAGTGCGGAGAAAAAAAAAGGATTTACGACATCACGAATATGACAGCATTTCCGCTACTAAACATTTGGACACGCCCAGAGATGTTACAGCTTACGCGTACCCACAGATTAGCAGGTAGCCTCCCGCTCTCCCCATTTCATGTCATAATTAATCTCATCTTTTCCGACATACTCCTACCGCTTTCGTCATTTTGCTATCAACACCCGATCATGATTCAATAAATTTTTACTCCTTTCATTACGGGTTCGCGAACAAGACAACCAACAGACATAATCGAATGAACAGCCTCTTTAAGTCCTAATTACCAGTCTCAGTTACTTTAGTTATTTTATTTCTATTTACACGCCATCCGGATCAGTAATTCTATAAATTTACCCAACGTCAGTCTCTTCCTAGACTGATACTAAGGCAGCTACGTTGACACATGCTTCGTTCGGCCAAATCTGCTTTGGAAGATGTGATTATTACTCTGTCGAGTGCACATGGTGCGTGTAGAACCCCTTGCTAGTAACCGCACACTTATCGCCCTTAGTTATCGCCCCACCCCGAAAATCAAATTTTAAGTATTAATTTTGAGGTCAGGGTTCAGGGGTAATTGAGAATTGTTGCACTTACTAACCTGTTTAAACATTCCATATTAAACTATGTTAAACCGTCGTGCAAAAACATTATTATTATAAATAAATATAATAAAGGGGGGGGGGTGCAATTATGTCTAATTTCTAGGGGTTCAAACCTCATTCTGAAGTTGAATGACTTGAAGCCGCATTCAACCGGCCACGTTCAAATGTTGTAGACCATGATATACACCGTGAAGGTTTAGTCTTCATTTAAAAATCACTCATCAGGCCGATTCATATATACGCAGCCCCGGCACGGGCTTTCGCCTCCAGCATGAAAATGGACCGGATTCAGGTCGTCCAAAACATTTGTCTGCGCAAATCATCAGGCGCCTTTTTTATACAGCCAAACCACTGCAATAAGTTTGTTACAAGTTGTTACAATAACGTTGTACAATAACGTAATAAGTTGTTACAATAAGTTGTAACAATTTATTGTTATTAATTGTTGAGTATCATTTTTACCCTCTGCTTCGCGCCGCTTATGGGAGTTCGAAGCGCCGTAGGAAGTGCCGTGATTTACGCTGGTATTAAACAGTCTTGGTTCTGAGGTCGAACGAGCTGAACGTGAATTAGTTCGTGGGAACGCACGGGTTTTGTTCGGAAATAACGGAGTCGTTAGAATCCAGAGAAGTTAGATATTACGATTTACTTTACGTGAACCGAGACCGATTCTACAGGTGCCTAATTGGAGGATTTATGTTATACCTGTTGCAAATGCCATTAGTCAGTATACCATCAAAACGATCGAGATTTTTACCATTGAATTCATTGTTTGCGAGTGTGGAAATCGCAAGATATTATTTCTTGAATCCAGCCATCACAGTCCACGTATATCAGGTGCTCGTAAATGTCAAGTGCAGAGTTGTGCAACCGTTTTGTCCAGTCTTCAGCCGATCGATCCATTTCGACAGCTTCAAGCGAGATCATCATCCACAAGCAGCTGTTATCATCACGTCGTTCAGCAGATTCCTAGAGATCAAAGCAGGGGGTGGTAAACATCCTTTGTCGTTGCATTGTGTGAATTCATCAAACGCTTGGTGAGTAATTTTTTGATTTGCTACTACTTGTTATCGATTGGGGGAACAATTAGCGGCGTGATAGATATTTTGTGTTTTACTGCCGATTTCAAGATTTATATTGGAAGTTGTTGTAAAATTTATTGCTTAATATTTGTAACAGTAAATTCAATATAATATGTCATTTCATTAACTGTTGTTTTATTGGAACAGAAGCAAACTCGTTCTCTTTCAGATTCACGCTCTTGCTACGCCATTACCATAGAGCTAGTTATTTTTCATCTCGGGTTTCACCACTGAAATTTATTTCTAAGGAACACCTATCCCAGGTGTGGTGAGAAATTGTCGCTTTTGCATTTTTTTGTGGGAAGATAAATTTCATTACAAAGTTAACAGCAAAGCTCTACGATAGAAGTCAAGACATCGAAAACACCCTGCCAAGGGGTAAATATCCATTAAAATTTCTGTACACAAGACTCGGAATTCCAAAGATTTCCAAGACTTCCAACGATTTCCAAGGAATTTCAAAGATTTCCAAGACTTACAATGATTTCCAAAGAATTCCAACGATTTCCTAGGAATTCCAAGGAATTTCAATGATTTCCAAGAATTCCAGGGATTTTCAAAGAACTCAAGAGATTTCCAAAAAATTCCAACGATTTCCAAAGAATTTCATTGATTTCCAATGTTTACCAAGGAATTCCAAGGAATTTCAATGAGTTCAAATCAAAGTGTAATCTAAAGAATTCCAGAGATTTCCAAAAAATTCCAGGGATATCCAAAGAATTACAATGATTTCCAAGAATTTCAGTGATTTCCAAGGGAATTCCAAACGAGTGTACACAAAATTTTCGGGATATTTACCCCTTGCCCCCTGCTTGCTGACCTGGGGTAATACAACATTGAAGACTTTTCGCTACATGCTTATGCTTATGCCCACTGAGCATTCTAGCTCCACCGGTTCCATAAGTATCGTTCATCTTTCAGATTAATTATCACCCCTTTTAAAATTACAGACAACAATAGAAGAAGCCCGTTTCCCGATTATACCGAGCAATCAGCTCTCAGCAATCAGGACATAGGTATTTCTTCTTCTTTTGGAAACTTACTCACCTCTTTTACTTTCAGATTTTATCGAATGGGCAAGGTCGCTTAAGCCTATCTGGATTAACCACAGTTTGGATAATAAGTTATATTTCCGCTTAATATGTGTAATGTTTCTGTTCAGATAAATATACTTGAGTTATGTGTATATTGTTTGCTGGAGTGAACTACTTGGTGACTACTCGGCCGAAGCAAACTCCGTGCCTCTCTCTATCTCTCTAGCCGTTCTTGCTCGCTCATATATTTTATATTATTTTATTTTACTTTTATTTCACTTTTATTCAGTTATCTCACTTTTCTTCTCTACTCATTAAATTCAAAATCAAAATTCATATTCAATTCATTCAATTCAACAACTCCCAATCTCACGTACGCTAACGATCAGGAATCATTTCTTTCTTGAATAATGCATTTTTAATCATCAGTAAGTCAGTTTTCTTTAGTTAAATAGCTCCCTAAACCTCCAACTTTCCACATCCTTTTCTTCCTTACAATTCCCCTCCTTCCAATCCTAACTTTAGAGCAGTCAAGCTTCAACGCCAAATCGGGTTCAGTAATCCCTAAAATACCCACGCCAGTTTTCTCATTTTTGGGGTCCCAAGATCATTTTTGCCCAATAAGAAGTTTTCATTAAATTGAGTTAATTTCGACCGTAGTCGATCCTTTTCCCAGTATCTTCTGATCCTGTCAGGATTATTGGATGAATGTTTATTTTGTGTAGCTTCACTCTTTATGTGAAGTACCCATTTCTAATCCATTTTGTAGTCTTCACCAGATTGTCTTCAATGGTCTGCTAAATTTAAAATGTGCACTGTCCTTTATATTTATATTTTGATTTTATCCTGATTACTGAATTGAAAAATATGTCAACTCTCTTTATATCTATTTGTTTAATTTAATTAAATTTAACAATCAAAGGTTCTTAAATTACCCCAATGTTGATCTTTATATTTCTTCGACTTGGATCTTTCTCGCTTCTTCATGGTAATTAAATTAATGATTGGTTTAATTTCCTATCGTAGTATTTTTTTGAAATTAAAATTCCTTCCTTGGAATTTAAATAAATACTTAAAGAATTTTTATTTTTTTTTTTTTTATTTAAAAATGTACAATACTTCGTTTAATATTTTTTCTTTTAATTAGTAAGACTATGAAAGAAAAAATATTAAACGAAGTATTGTACATTTTTAAATAAAATATAAATTAACTTCGATAGACAAATCATAATTATTGAAGAATTTTGACTGTCACATGAATTTTGATATTTCAGATGGTGGTAAATATTTGTTCTTCTGTACGTAGATGATGGTACATTTGTTTTCGAAGTATGTTGTAGCCACCGATTGAAATTTCGATGTATAAAAAGTTTATTTTTAAAATTTAAAATAGAATATAAAGAAATGGTAAAACTTAAAATTTGTATAAGAACCTTAAAATTTATGTTAAAAGCTGGAAGTCTTTTATTTCCTTCCAGAACCCTCTGCACAAATTCGCAGGGCTCTGGGAGTTTCATTTTCACCGCAATATCTGGCATTTACGTGAGTTTCACCGCAATACGAAATGATTTTAAGTTATCATACATTTTATTTATATTTAATTCCGTCAAAGTATTTGCAGTTTTTTCCATGGTTAAACATTGTAATAAAAATGATACAATAATTCAATGTTTTTGATCGAACTTATTTTGTTATCGTCCTTGAAATAAAGACCACGCGCAGAGGTAGTTAAGTTATATGGTAACTTCCAAATACTTGACCTGCAGTGCAGGAATTGAGCTGTTAATTAAGAAGAAATTAATTACAAAAATATGTTCTTATATAAACTGTATAATTTGTAAAAACTAAAATTTAATTAATAATTTAAAAATTCTGTGTATGCATAAAATAATAGTATAAAATCCTTTATTGAACATTGGGTTAAACAATATCTATTTAGCTGTATACACAGCTAATAATAAATTAAACAAATTGATTCGCTAGTAATTAGATTGAATATTTACCTACACAAATTACATAGTTTACATGACGGTTTCATATCTACTTGTAATAAATAATGTCCATTTTATAGCGTTAACGTCAATTGACTTGAATTTCGGTCATCAAATAAAATACGACCACTGAAATATAACTATTTATGTTGACGGCAAAAAATTGCAAATTTCGAAAATGGTCGAAATGCGACGAAGAGTTTGTAGTTTAACAAATGCACAATATTTACTTATAAAAAATAATTTTCTATGTGTTTCAGGAAAATTTAGTTAATTTCATGAACCACTTTTATGTTAACAATTATATTTTATGTACATTCATGTTAAATTTAAACGAATTAGTAATAATGCAATTGTTTTTGAGATTTGTTAACATTTTAGTTGCACGAATTTATAAATGAGAGTTATTAATAGAAAGCACAATTGCAAGTTAATTAGCAGTTTATGTAATAGGTTAACTACCTACTACCGTCACGCACTGAAAAATGTATTCTGGATTATTCATAAGGGCTTATTTTTACATATTGCTTTAGTAATTTTTCACATTAAATGCGCTATAATTCAATTAAATTAAAAAAGCTTTCACAAAATTGTTCAGATAAACTTAAACGCGGCTTTCTTTATTTTTAAACATACATTTATTATTTATGTTCTAACATTCTTTTTCTTTATTATAATGTGACTATGTAGGTACTATAATGTAAAACCGCATACTGACACTTTTATCCTTAGAATTTTTAGTTTAAAAAATCTGCAATCTTATAATAAATTTGCGAATATCAAATAAACCGATATTAAAAATGTCTGGAAACCATAAATTTTAAAACAAACTTATCAGGTTTCAATGCTTTCTTCTAATAAAATTTGATCGATACAATAAAAGAATTCTTTTAAATATACAGTGCTGTTTGCTCAAATTGTTTATTTAAATGATTCTTATTAACTAACTAATCCACTAATAATACATATCGACAGCTCCTCGACTAAAGTATTCTATCCATTGGGTATTAAAATGCGATTTGAAAAACGATCACCCTGATAGTCCTTGCAAGTGGTATAAATCTATTTAGTCTATCTCATCTCTCCAGCTTTAGCTCCTTCCAATAACAACATTTCTGTATTATTTAGAAAGTCTCTTTATTGTTGGAGGGGGGAAAAATATATTCATCCTGTGGATTACTATAAAAACTATTTTTAACAATTACTGTTTTATCAATTGTTTTCATCTGCTCTTTGTTATAATAAAGTCACGAAAACTTCACTAACACGTAAAGTAAATTAAAATATTACATGGTTGATAAAAGGAAGATTTGGCTACTTTGATTTATCATCAGTAAAACTATACTGAAAGTACGTCGGTTGCAGCTGAAAGAAAAAAATCAATGTTCTAACGTAGCCCATTCTGATGATTACTAAAAAAAATAATTAAGCTCAGTTCCAATGATGGCGGAAGAAATCACGTGGGTGTAGATCTAAAACTAAAGATAGTAATTTACATACTATTTTCAGTATTTTCAGTTTTTCATTCGTTCTTGAATGAAACATTGAAAAGTTACAAGTGAGTTTTTTGGACCTTTTAACCCCATAGATCGCAGCTGAAGAAATTTGCTTTTTCATACATTACTTTTTTGTATCTGTATAATAAATCTGTTTGAGAAGTTGCTGTGCTACACTCCGATTTAATTGGCCTATAGGTATTGATAGAGTAACTTTCCAATGAGGAATTGGCTGAGTATAATTCCAACATTTGCTAATTTTAGTGTTAGCTGGCAGATATGTATATTGTCGGAGAGTGGCTATGAGAATAATTGTGAAGTAGACGTTAAACAGCAACATCAAGCGACCAAAGATCAAACCACACAGCTTGTCACAACTTGAAACAGTTTAAAACAAAATAACAAGATGTAGCATTTATGAACAACAGCAACTTGGTTAAGCAGTAAATCTATCCTAAGAAATACCAAACGTTCACGTTGCGCTAATATTTATTGCGAGGACAGCTTATAAACTATACTCGATGACACAAAATGAGCTTTATATTCTCTTAAAATTGTAAGAAATTTCTATCAATTGCTGAGATTATCTTCATAAAATCTGCTCAGTCAGTCTAAGTCGCAAAATATTTAATATTGCGATCGATTTTGGTCGATCGGTGAAAGCGGATTAAAAATTAACTTTTTAGTCAGTAAACAACTTAAAATTTACTGCAACAAAATCGACGTAGTACCTATAGGTATATAATTAAATCTCAACTAGAAAATCATCTCAAGCACTTTGCATGCGGGTCAGGATTAGAAATTATAATTTCTATTGTTGTATTTGCTTATCTTCATTAGGGAGGAACAAGGGAATAGGACAAGCGGAATAGCGAGTATAACAGTTTTATTTATTTAATAATTTTGTAAATATTTTTGAATTTTCTGGTTTTCCCGCCAACTAGTCGAGATGGTAACAAGTAGGTTGTAACAATTTATAGTTAATAATTGTTCAAGCGCCCCCTTTGCTCTTTGCTCCGTGCCGCTAATTGAAGAATCGTTTCGATGCGCCACTTTTATTGCAGTGGGCACTCGCTAGAATTAAACCAGTCTTTGGTTCAGTGGCGGTGATATAAACAAGCAACTGTAAGCAATGCTTAGGGGCCCGGCACCATAAGGAACCCTACTGTCCATAGGTAAGAAAAAGATTTTACAAGAAAATGGGGAGTCAAACCTACTTTTTAAAAAACATTTTGATCAATTAGCTTCTGATTGCCATTTTCAAAACCCAGATGATTCGTTTAAAATTAATGCATTTTATATTTTACGTTAGACATTGTAATACAACGCCTTGAGAATCGTTTTGAGAATTTTCGAAAATTAAAAGAAAATTTTGGATTCTTAGAACCTAGAATTATCTTAAAGATGAAAGAAATCGAAGCAGTTCAATGCTGTGATTTGCTTCAGAAAACATTTTGTGAAGTTTTCCATAATAATCTCGGCATTCAGTTCAAAATTAATACTTTGTTTCTTTAGGGGGCCGTTTTGTATGTATGTATTATGCTTACGCGTCCTAGCTACTCTTGCACCGCCACTGCTTGGGTTGGAGTTGTTCGAACGCAGTTGTAAATTTGCAAGTCCATGTGAGGAGTACAACTACGCGGCCGTTATTGTTAAAGTAAGCCGAGTTGAGAATATAGAATCCAGAGAGGATTATTGAGTGAATCATCAACGTGACCCGAGACCAGTTTCTTCAGGTGCCTAATTGGGGATTTTTTAACCTGTGGACGCCATTGAGTCAATATTCCATCAAACACGATCGAGAATTCTTCCATCCGATTCAATAATTGCTAGTGTAATAATCGCAAGTTATTGTCTCTTGAGTCCTGCTACCGTCTTCGACGTACACCAAGTGCTTGTGTTCATCAGGTGCCGAGTAGTCCGTTCTCGACAACGTCCAACGAGATTCTTCATTCTTCAAGCAGCTGGAATCGTCACGTCGTTCTTCGGATTCCTGGAGAATCGAAGCAAGGGTCGAGACAGTTTAAACGTCAAGCAGCGTCGTTATTAAATAAGATTCCGGGGAGATTGCTGTTAACAGAGAGCCAAGATCAGGAGAATAAGGAGAATGTGGAATAAACTGACAGTTAAATAATAATACTCATTTTCTATTTTGTGGAAATACCAAATATAATTAATTAATAAAATTTCCGGTGATTTACAATTGAAATTTAAAATTCAAATTAATTTTTGAAACTAAAATTTTTAAAGCACATTTTTCGAAAGTTCAAAAAAAAAAAAATCTGTTTCTGTTTTCGTTACTCTTATAGATCAATTTAATGTGTATGAAGCTTTACCCCTAACTTTCTACAAATTACAAACTTCAAGAATTAAAAAAATTAAAAAACAACTATGACATTAAAAAAACTTACAGTTATTTTTCAAACAAATTTGTTTCCAAAGCACTCTTACCTAGGAAAGGTCGTTGTATAAGTTTTTAAAAAATGAAAAAAAAAACTATTTTCTTACCAAATCTCGATTTATTTTTTAACGTAGTTCTCTTAACTTGATACTTCATCCAATGTCTTCAATTTTCCAATGTCTTTCAAATAATATATTGTAAGATTTCTCCAAGCCTTCCAAATCAGCATTTGCTTCGTAGTACAGTCAGTATGTACTTTTAAACATACAATAATTCCGTTGTCGCTCTTTCTTGTTTCAACCGTTAGGAGGCGGGGGGTCACTGGTAGTCTTGATTCGAAATGTCGACCAAATCCTGCATTTTTTGCCATAGATGTTAATATGGAAGGCTAAATACGCGGCTCCCAATTCTTGTAATGTAATAGAAGTAAAGCCACAAGGACGGCCAAACGGCCATTTGTAAGATAGGCAAAACCAATGCAAATCGATAATAAATTTATAGCACTAGGATATTCAAGCAGGAATTTATATTAAAATCATTGTAATTCATCTAATTTTCACATTTAAATAAAAATAACACGTGATTGCAACACGTGAAAACACCGTCGTGTTTACAATTTTTGCCAAACCTATATATGGTAGACTCCGAAATGCAGGCTTTACTTTTGCGCTCGAGTTAGTTATCTAGCCTCCTATATAAACATCTATGGCATTTGCCTATGTCCGCCTTTTTGAATTTTATGAAAAATGGTTTTTCTTTAATAACTCGGCCATTTTTAATTTTAATAAAAAATCGTTAAAACCTTTGGTTTCCGAACTTCCCTTCTGAAATCGATATTTTTAAAATTAAAGTTAACAAATGCGTAGAAGTAAAATTCTTGCATTGTCTCATTTATTTTTAACTTTAGGGCATAAAGAAACTTGTAGAAAATTAAATTTTGAACAATTTTAGTCCTTACCTTTTTTTTTCCTATGGTCAATATTTAAAGTCCTACGCCAACCGCAAAATATGTGGATGTCGTCAGGCAGGAATGACATTTTTTATTTTATGCCATAACTGCAGTAGAGAGAGTTGCGAGAATGTTACTACGCAAATTCGAGACCTACTTGAGGAAGACAATACTGATAATGTTAATTATGGGGGGGGGGGGAGGCAGCTGCTCTCCTGGGTTTTGCTTTATATTTTTTAGACTTTAAATATTTCACCGACGTAAGTTTTTAAAATTTTCT
Source organism: Cantharis rufa (assembly GCA_947369205.1). Classification (NCBI taxonomy): domain Eukaryota; kingdom Metazoa; phylum Arthropoda; class Insecta; order Coleoptera; family Cantharidae; genus Cantharis; species Cantharis rufa. Next base: position 29,787,574 of record OX376306.1, on the reverse strand, counting down.
AAGACTTCTAGTTTTAAAAATTATAAAGTACAAATTTAAGAATTTGTTAAAATTTCTACCAAGTTATTACTGGATTCGCGAAGGAACCACGGAATTTAAAATGTGTCTTTTCTGCAAATAATTTATAATTTTTTTAATAATTTATATATTATAATAAATAATTTTATTTTATTTATATTATTTTTTTTTATTTTGCCCGTCCCCGAAAAAGATCAGTGGACGCCCATGATGTTAATGATGATGGTGATATCGAGAATCCTGCACAATCAACATTTAATTCTGATACTCATGAAACCAATAATTTTGAAGTTTCCGAAGCTGAAACACATCGATTTTGATTTGGCAGGGCCATCGTCGAAAAAAAAAGAGAACCAAACAGTTCCCATTCTTTAATTTATTAATTAATTTTTTAATTTTCTATAAGTTTGTTATTTTCATTTATGCCCTCAAGTAAAAAATAAATAAGATAATACAAGAGTTTTATTTCGCATCTATTTTCAGGTTTAATTTGAAAAAATTGGTTTCAGAAAGAAACTGCAAGAACCAAAATTTGTCTTTAAGATTTTTAAAAAAAAACTATTTTTCATATAATATTATGTAAGTCAAAATGGCGCTTTTTTCAGGATTAATTTGAAAAATATTGTCGTGTTTTAAAATCATATTTTTGAATTTTGAAATTTAAAATTTTGTTTAATTTGGAATTTTGTTGGTTTAAAAATTTTAATTTTGACTTTAATTTCATGTAAATATTTTGAATTTTGATTGTTCGGGCCAACAAATTTAAAGTTGGCATTTTTTGGTATTGGTGATTAATTTTGCTCTTCGCCAGGTCCGTCAAGATGGACGGGCGCGTTCTGCGGAAGTCTCCTTTAATTTTGTTTTATTTTGCATCTCTGATTGGAGATAATTTGATTTTATGTGAATAAATAGTTTTGATTTGCGTGAGTACTTATTTTTTGATATTTTGGATATTTTTGTTCCGATTTAGACGAGTTTTAGCGGATTTTTGGAAGTAAATTTATTAATGAGGCAATAATTGGATCGAATAAATTTGGATTAATGCGATAATTTGGTAAACTTTTAAATATAATTAAAATTAAATTTTCTATTGAAAGTTTAAAATAAAATCTAGTGCAACGTGTAGTGGTATATCTCAGATATAATTATCAACAACTTTAATAGTGTACGGCGATCTACAAAATTTATTTTAAATATTTAAAAATTTGATTTTTATTGTAAAAAATACATCGCAATATGGAAACCAAACTTATAGGAAATTCTTCACGATTTTTCGTTAAAATTAAAAGTGGTCGAGTTATTCAAGACAAATCATTTTTCATAAAATTTAAAATTGCGGACATATAAGCAAATGCAGGATTTGGTCGAAAATAAAAACTACCAGTAACCCCCCCCCCAAACGGTTAAAAAAAGAAACAGAAACAACGGAAGTACATAATATGTTCAGCGGGATTATTTGGACATAATGACCATACTATTGCGGATGACTTTAGCCGAATCTCTTTTTGTCGAGAGGATTTTTTTTGTTTGAAAACAGGAAATAGTCGCAAGAGGCTAAATCTGGAGAATATGCTGGATGGGAAAGCAATTTGTACTCAAATTCGTGAAATTTCGATATAATCATTATAATTATATGTGTGTGAAATCCATGCATTGTCTTGATGGAACTGAATTTTTCTCTTTTTATAATGCGGCTATTTTTCCTTCAAAACATTAACAAAATGATTCAATACTTCTGCATAATATGGTTAATAACAAATAAATAATACCAACTGGACGAAGATTCATAGGCCGACCGAGGAAGAGATGGGTGCCGAAACAGGCAACATAGCCTAATCCATGAAGCGAAGAAGAAGAATATGGTTCATTGATTATGCTTTCATTTTTAAGATAATCCACGTACGTCTCATAAAACTACGACCATGATCTTGTTGACCGATGAGATCTTCTTGGCCTTCTTCGGTGTCGATTCGAGTCAATAAATCCTCTGTTTTAACTGTTCCTTGGCAATGATTCCATATTTTGTTCACAAATATGAATTATTAACGCAGAAACACTCTTTCGACATTGTAACCCGATTGCGTTTGTTGTCAATTGTAAGCAAATGTAGCACCTGTCGCGCAGATAGCTTTCTCAAGTCCAAATGTTTTCAAAAATATTGTGTACCCACCCGATTAAGATGGCCACAGCATCAGCAATCTCAAGCACTTTCTTTTCTTATTATTATACCCAATAAATAAATCTAAAAATTGTAAGTCCATAACTCTCAACATCATCATCATCTGTACGTTTAAGACCAGTGGTCCGTTACATCACATTTATTAACCAAAAACGGGGTAGGCGTATTACATGATCTTCTATCTATGAGACTAGATACATAAAACATAAATCTACAAAGAAGATACTCTCCCAAATCTGCTCTTATCCAAAGTTGAAATAGATTAGTAAGTGACTACATTACTTCATCCAATCACCCGATTTATCACAAACAAAAACAAGCAACAGGCATTAAAACAAAAGCTTTACAAATCTTTGAGGAAAAAACCCAGTCGAAAAGCTCTGTGCATTTGAATGGAGGCTGTAGCGGACACTTCAATCCCATACTGACAGCGAAACAGCAATTTCAATCAAATCCCTCTTTTCAAAAATATAATGTCCCACAAGATTTTAAGAAACAGTGGGTCACTTCATACGAAACAAATGTTGCTTTCCTATCCTCCTGTTTAGTAATAAGAATCGAATATAATCACTAAAATATTAAAGAAAAACTAAATAAAAATACAAGCAATTGACAATCCATACACTAATGAGACTATCATACGTTAAATTAATTAGATAAAATATATTTATCTTGCAAAATTCAGATACTCTGGTGAAGTTTTTTGGGTTCCATCGCACATGAGAATCCGTAAATAGTGAAAGTAGACTAATTAATAAGCTAAGATGACGTACCAGGAAATTTAATTAATGGAGTGGTTTCCCGTTGCCTTCCTCATAGCCCAAAGATATCTTTGGCTTCAGATGACAACAGTGTATTCGAAGTGACCAGGATTTAAACTGCGGTTATCCACTTGTAGACCATACTGATGGTAACATATCAGTGATCAGATGTACAAAAACAAAATGCGTTCAACTATACCCTTCTTCCATAACGACAACAGGTCTTTCCAAAAAATCTCTCTTGAAGCTGATAACGATAGAAAACGTTACCAAGGTCCGTTCTCTGACGACTAAAATGTGGCCAAAATGTGATTATGTAATAGGTACACGCTTAACAAAATTCAACAATTTTGTTTAACCCTCGTATTTCAAAATATTGAAATGCAACAAAAACAAAAGCAGCAATGATGATTGTTGCTCGGCAACTTGTAAAGAAAGGTTTGTTGTATTGAGCGCCAGATTATGTTAATAAAACACTAAAAAGAATCATCTCGTATCTAGACGACTGGAAACATGCAAATACCTTTTTAGTGTCAATTATGCAACTAAAATTTATTTTGAATTGTTATTGTTACGGTACAAAATGAAACCAATTACACATTTACTAAGGTCAATCATCTGTGACTTCCGATATCTTGAAATAATCAGATTGCAAATGATTAAATGCTTTAGTTATTTAAATACATGAAAATAAGCTTTTGTGAAATTTCGCGTGTGCTATGCCAATCCAACGGTCGATGACATTTTAAAACTCGAATGCAGGGTGCACAATCCAACCTTAGCAGACCTAGTTCTATGGACAACAAAACATGGATATCGCCTAGCTGATAAGATTTTTACGAAATTTTACAAAAAAAAACCCATAACAATAATTCATCACAATATCAGTTTAAAAATGTAACTTTTTATTATCGGATATTTGACTTTCCTTGAAAGTCGAAAGTCGAAAACTACAGAAGTGGTGCCAACCTTGGTTTCGTGTACCGATTAGTGCAATCTATACACAATTAGCAACCTAATTATTTCGATTGTTTTAAACAATAAATAACCCTTTTATGTTTTTTTCCACTTTTTTTGCAATAATTAGTCTTCTTATTTATTAACTTTTTTTCTGAAAATTTTATATAATTTACCGAATTATCGCTAATGAAACAAAGTTAATGCTTCATTACCATTTCTGTTTTCTAAAGAAGTTGCATTATTAAAATACTTCTGACCTTTTACATGCAATTACTAGCAACTGGCAATTAGTTTTATTTTAAGCAATAAAGCTCTTACTTATTACAATGCAAGCACTATTATCAGTTGAATGAATCAATTTATATTTGCGTACTTATTGATGGTCCTTCTAAATGGAAACTCTGCGTGCCCTTTGCACACGAAGTAATTGCATTGCATGTGCAAACTGTAGAGCCCTCGATTAGATACACTACCCAACCGTGCAACTTGTTAACTAACTACCTCTGCATTGATCTAATCAGGTTGCAAAATTAAGTAATTGTGCTGGCTCACATGTAATTTCCGTCGAATTTTTTTCTTTCAAAAAAGTAATAATCAGAAAGCTTTCATATTATTTCGTTGCTCAAAATTGTTAGCAGCCATTTCGGTGATAAAAAAATGTAAAATATTTATAGGGTCAGGGTGAATGTATAAGCTATGGCGGATGATAATAATAGATTATAACACTATCTGCAAAGTGTTGGACGAGCGACAATACTGAATTTGACATTGACACCCTCTAATTAATCACCCTCGATTGTATCGGCCATTATTCGTCTACGAATTGCAATAGTGTCGGTTCTCTCTTATTAGTTTGAACTACATATAATGAAATACTTGACTAAAGCGTATGCAAGATACGTTCGTCCTAATAAGTCGAGTCGAGCGGAAGAAATACAAGAGAAAAGCATTAGAGCAATGTTTGTGTAGAGTACACAGACCCCTGACACGTTGCTACAGCCAAAGATGTTTAATTAACACAAGGTGGAACGCGATATATTGACACTAGGCTGGATGTAAGCTCTTAAATAAACTTAGTAAAACAGCTACATCGAGTGTTTATTTTCTTTTTTGCGCAAGCTAAGGTAAGCATTTTTTCTCGTGCAAGTTGTTAATTATATAATATGAAGTTTCCTAAATGAGATTTTGATAATAAGAAAATAGAAACCGAATATGCAACGAGCACTATCGGCAAGGAACAACAGCTTCGTGGACTTTCTTTAAGGACGTGTGGTTCTGACAGATAACAATACCGCTCCCTTGGCGAGGCTATTACCGCCCCTTGACAATGAGTTCGTCGTTAAGCGCCCTCTTCCGTTCCAAACAGGTGTCGTTGTCACAAAAACGACGGACCAAATAGTAATGAAGCTCCACGTTGAAAATGATGAGGGTTTATACTAGTGACGTATGAAATAAATCTGTATCAGATTGATGAGATTGAATCGAGTGTTTTGGCCTCGACTGACGCATTGTTTATGGAGGCCGTCACTTGAACGTCGCGGTGGCCCATGAAGTGGTCGTCGATATGCGCCCTGTTCTGCGGTTTATGCTTGGCAGATTTATGTGGCGTTATAATGTGATTTATGAAAACGTGAACCAATACTGCGACCGTTGTTTTAAATTGGTTGCAATTGCCTCTGTGGTCTGTTACATTTCGATCTTCTCGCGACTGACATAATTTTAACGCCGTAATAAATTCATCACGGTTTATGAGTTCATATTTGGAGGGGACGCTTCATTGTAAAGAGCAAAACGCGGAGAGATGCCGTAACTTTGTCTGATTTACGGCTAATTGACTCTCTCCATTTCTGCTTTTACTGCTTTATCCTTTACCCAAATCACTTTGGACAACAGCAACGTTCCCTGTCTACTGCAGAATTATTGAACAATCGCAATGCTTTAAGCAAATTTACAATTATTAAAATATCATCTCAAATGCAACACCGCCGACCGACTAAACTTCCGGTAAAATTTTCCTAATCTTGAAAATTAATTTCGTATCCCCAAGTGTTTATACGAGTGAAGTGCATGTAGAAAACGATAAATTGTAGTCGAGTCTTTGGGGATTTCATTTCATACGACTTCATTGCAAAAATGGAATTTGAAAAGAGTGCAATTTTCGCACACATATTGAAAAAGGCTAACCCAACATTTTATTTTAAATTAAAATTTGCTCTTACACCTAAACCTCACACAATCATAAAATCCAGTAAATTAGAAACGTTTCACGTCGAGTAAAATATTTTAAAAAAAAATTGCGATTTCCTGCAATTCAATTGAACTCTCAAATAGGTAACCAACCTATTTTCTGTCAACAGCAGACACAAATTAGAGCAACCTAGAAAATCTAGTCATCAATAACGGCGACTAGAACCCCTAATTAATCAGGTCTCTGTTTGAATCACCATGAATAATGGCGGTTCTGCTACTACCAGTCAAGAGCACCCAATGATTGACACTCCGAAGATTAGTCGCGTAATACAATACTTTATCACTTTTTGGCTGACCCACCCTCAGAACCCTTACTTATTAATATTAATACATTTTGTTCGAAAATATAAAATGTAAATTTTCAGAATTATTTACTTCGGGCAAAAAAATTTTATTTTCTATATTTGTTTTATAAGCAAACGCGAAGTTTAAACAAATTAATTTGGAAGGCAGTTTCGAGAAGGTTATCCGCCAGCTTCTTTAGGTAGACACTAAAATTTATTTTGATATTTTTCACTAGGCTCGTATTTCACTTTCCGCCGTTTTTATGTGAAAATCGTTATATGAATAACTTCGTTTGGTTTATACCATGGCGTTTTACAATCGCATCTAGAGCACTTCTGACTTATATCCTCGCGAGATTTCGATATTTGAATTATTAGCTGATTCCCATGCATAGCTCAACCCTGGGAAAATCACGGCCCGTTACATATTGTCATGCGGCCCGCAAGCTATGTATAACTGTATGTTTCCAAAAAGAAGTCTGTTAAAAAGTATCGGAATTTAAAAGTATATACTTACATCTTGTGAACGTATGCTGCTATCTTTTGTATTGCAGGTCATTTTTGCAGTGGCGGCTGGCACGGGCAGGGTGATGGGGCGCCGCAATTCCAAGGCAAAATATTAAAGCATTATTTAATTTTATCAACTCGGACCTTTTATTCTAACTTAGAATCGGCAAAAGTAATAATTTTCGAACTATGATAATTGCAAGTAAGTTTTTTTAACTATTTTTTTATTAGTAACTTTTGCTGTGAATAACAACTCGTCTAAGTTGTAACACATAACAAACATTTTTTTAACAAAACAATTTTTTTCTGTTATATTACTTATTTAAATTTACATAAATCAATTTTTCAGTGCCGAATAATTTAGTATATTATACTGACATGTTGTAAATCTCTTGTGTAAATATTAGTTGCTACTTTACTCTTTCAGTTTATGATAACTGATAAATTGTCTATATTTTTAGTAAAACATTAATTTATTGGAATATTTTTCGCATGACTTGTATTTATATCAGCACATTTACTTATTTCAAATTAATTTTTTTAAATAAAAAAATATATATAATGAGATGACCCGTATCTATGCCTCGTTTTTGTAAGCAAGAGACCCCTAATTAATAATTAAAAATATTAAAATCCAAAATTTTATAATTGCATCCAAACTTCTCATTCAATCCAAATCATTCTACGGTCAAATAAAATTCAAATTAATAAAAAATTAATAGAAAATGCTCTCCACTAGAGATTCAAAATTTAAAATTAATGGAGACCCTCCGTAAAAAGTGATCACTCCGGTCAATGCAAACGGCAAAAATCAAAGTTATCACAAAATTTTTGGGCCAACATAAAATTTTTGGGGCAAATAATTATTCAAAATATTTTCAAATTACAAAATCTTGACAACAAAACACGATGATATATTGCTAGGTTTTTCAAACCGGGGGTCTGGGGGGTAAGGAATACACCAGAAATTGTTTCCGAAAAAAAAAACAGTGTTATAAGCTTATGGGTTTTAAACCAGATATCTAACTTCTAAAAATTTAAGATTTCAGAATTGAAATTCAATAACACGTTTTCTTTTTTCGAACACAATCAATGCTTCCATCCCCCCCCCCAACAGATCCCCCGGTTTGGAAGACCCAGCTTTGTGATTGTGTTTAAAAATGAAAATGTAATTTTGAGCTGATGAGTTTCAAACCAAAAATTTTACTATTAATTTATCTATTTCTGTTCTATGTATTTTCTATTTTTATTATTAAGAATATAAAATATTGCGATGAATTTCTTTAACAAATCTTAATTTTTAAATATTCAAAATAAATTTGTACATCGCCGTCCAAAATTGAAAATGGTGATAAAATAATGCGAGATAACATCACACGTTGCAATAACAAGATTTGATTTTAATATGCAATTTAAAATTTTAATTTTTATGAAATTACTACGTTTTTTAAGTTATCGCATTAATCCAAATTTATTCTTCCAATTAAAATGTTTCCAAAACGCCTCATTAACAAATTTACCACCAAAATTCGTCCAAATCGAAACAAAAATATCCAAAATATCAAAAAAATTAATTACTCATATAAATCAAAACCATTTACTTACATAAAATTAAATAATCCCGTATCAGAGACGCAAACTATAACAAAATAGCGGAGACTTCCGCAAAACGCGTTTGTCTACCTTGACGGACCTGGCAAAAGCATCCTTAATCAAAACTTTCGTACCAAGTTAAAATTTGTTGGCACGAACAATCAAAATTCAAAATATTTACAATTATAACAAATTATTTACAAAATCAAAATAAAACTCCAAATTAAACAAAAATTTAAATTTCAAAATTCAAAAAGTGGGTTTTGAAACACGACAATATATAGTAGTCGTCACGGAACTTTAAGTCTCGTCATAATTGGAACCATTGTTATGAATTATGACGAGACTTGAAAGGTTCTTGACGACTACTTTAGTCGGTTCCACGAGAGCTCAAGCATTACTCATTGATTACTGCTGTGTGAATTAACGCATACTATTCGGTTGTCTTTGCCAGAGTTAAAAAAAATGAGAGCAAATATAAAAAATATGTCTTCTGACCTCGCCAATGTAAATTGTAGAAACGTACGTCAATTATGTGTTGTAGTGTCACCTGTCAGCCGTCAAATTGATTGTTATTGTTAAGGTCAAGATTTATCATTTGAACGAGAAATTTTCTGAGTAGATGGCGTAACTGTACATATTTAAAATTCTAATTTATTTATTGTAAGGTTTTGATACAAAAAATATATTAAGATCAAGATTATAATATTAAAAATGATATCATATCCTTATTCTTTGAAACATTCTATATATAAACTATTCGAAACATTGTCCTTATTCTTTTTTTCCTTTTCTTTATTAAAAAAAACTTTAATTAATTAAATTTGACAGATGAACTTAATAAAAAACGATTTGTGAAGTTAGTTTGTACTTCAATAAAAGAACTCTCAGACAAACGTTTTATTTTATATCGTTCGGATAACTTTTATATATGACTCACACTCGAGCTCTCGGGGTCGGGGTCTAGGACAAATGGACTATTATTATAATTGCGTCATTTTAGGTCTCCCCTATATGGCAGCGTCTTTTTGGGTCTGCGTCTTTTTCGGTCTACGCCTTTTTTGGTCTACGTCTTTTTGGGTCTACGTCTTTTTGGGTTTTCGTCCTTATGGCCCGCGACCATTTGGGTCTACGTTCTTTTGGGTCTGCGTCCATTTAGGTTTGCGTTCTTTTGGGTCTGCGTCACACACTCCCGTCCTTTCGGTCGCGTCCTTTCGATCGCGTCCTTTTGGTCGCGTCCATTTGTTCGTCTATGGGTCCCACTATGCTTAGAAATCTATTTTTTTAATTCGGGAATGATTCCCCATGCAATTACCATGACCACTACTGTATACTCCGTATCTGGAGGGGAGACTTGAGAGGCGTTTTTTGAAGGGATCGCACCTTGTGAGTACCTTTTGGCTTATTTTGGGTGATCCGCTATGGTATACGTATCGTGCATAGAACATCGGACTTAGGAGTTGCAGATAGCGAGGAGCACCGGCAGGTCAAGTACCCAACATTTGCGTAAAGGGACCACCGTGCTCGGTGCTCTTTGAGGAAAAAGGATGGTAGGGGTTTTGAGAGGATATGTAGTATAGCTTGTCGTGTCCGTGATGCCCCAAACAGTGTTTCAGTTATTAGTTCTCCCGTTTATGGCTGACAACCAATGCGGGGTAAACTTGGAGAAGGTTGGAAGGGAGCGGGTGGTAATCGCTCGTCTATTACTCTATAACTTTATTTTACGCGATAACATGCACAGGACCAGCAGAGTCTGCCTATCAGGCGTCCGGCTCGCAGGTCAACGCTACGCGCACAACCGATTCGCTATAGAAGAAACCAGGGAGGTATTGCAGATGTTCCTCTCTTTCACTTTTTCTATCTGAAGTGTTTTTCTCTAAAAATAAAAACAACAATTTATTAGTAGGAGTGTGCAAATCCGGTCGTATGAGTTTAAATATGACTGTAGGACATCAAGATGGTCCCTATGCAAGGATTTTACTCCTCCCAATTGCAAACACGAAAAAACACTGTATAGTCAGAGTATTCATAGTATTCAGGGTGTTTATATACACATAATTTTGAATATTTGCAATATTTAGGATATTCATTATCATTCAGGATCATAATTATTATATTACTCATGGAAGTGATAGGGTATAGTACCCTAACCGGGCCCACAGGTTTTTATGGATAGTTATAACAAAAATTCTTGCAGAATTTGAAAGAGGACATTATAATGAAGCGATTAAACTATGGAAGAACTGGAAATATACAGTAGCAGTCATGGAAATTACATCGATGAATATTTCCGAATTAAAATAACAATTCCCAATGAAATTTCAATAACCGTATAGAATATAAACACAATACGCACACAAAGCTAAGTTTTTCAAACCGGGGGGTCTGGAGGGTATGGAATACCCTCCAGTAATATTATACTAATTTTAAGAGATGGGCGGAGCCAACTATATGAAGGTAGCCAATTAAATAGTTGGTTCCAGTTTTTCGTGAATTTTGGCCGTATTTTTGAATGATTCCTAAAATTTAATTCAAAGTACTCATAGTGTTTATATTATTGATTGATATTATTGTTTTATACTTGGAAGAAGGTAACAGTGATCATATAATATATTAGTTGCACAAAAAATTTATAATAAATTATAAAAAAACAGTTACTTAAAAATTGGAAAATAAACACACTCAAATTAAACTAAGGTGTAAAATGCTCCTGTTTAAAAATTGGTGAGTTCTTAACAACAAATTTCAATCATCATTTCAAATTTCAAAATATCATTTGGAAAATTAAATCTGTTCCAATTTAGACAATAACTGGGATTACTTTTTTAGGGAAAAAGTGCTGTTTATAGTTTATCTCAGCAGTTATTCAGTTATGCGAATTTGCAGAATATTGCTGATTAGAGTATTATCTCGAGAATTTCTTTTTATCAAAGATTGAATTTTTCAAAGGGTAGTAAACTGCTAGCCCGAATTGCTTGTCTTCCATATCAGATTATTTAGTACCAAACCGCAGTACACACATCAGACAAGAATTTTGCGCACTGCTATGCGCACTTCTAATTGGCACTTCTGATTCGGAAATAAATTCAAAATTTTAATTAGTTCATTAATAATTATAATAGAAAAATAAATATATTGACAAAATTTGCAAATAATTTCACGTCAAGCAGAATTGGTACTGTCAACTGCGTTGACCAGAGTTATTCCGATCTTTGAAAAAAACCAGATTTAATTTAAAATCCATAATTAATTTAAACCGAATTGCATATAAATTAAAGAAAGATTTTAAAAATTGTGTGTTTGAATAAGATAATTACATTAAAATATGGATTAAAGGAATGGGAAGACTTGAGACGAGGAGAAGCGATGGTTATTGAAAATAAAACACTTTTTTTAGAAGCAGTTTTTCAATTAGATGTCAAGTTATCGTTATAAAAAATTTATATAGCAGACAGTTACGTTTGAATATCGATTTAATATTTTATAATTAAGCTTACAAAAGGATGTCTTCCAAATGATATAATAAAATCTGAGTAAGCTAAATTGTTGAGGACGGATACGTATTTCAAATTCAAAGATTAAAATTTGTGACTTTTGAAAATTAAGCTTATTATTTATTGTTGGAAATTCTTGTTGATTAATACGAACAAACCTCACATTTATAAATCAGTCAAGCCAAATATATCAAAATGATAGCTGGCAACTTGCAAGTAATAACACAGGAAGTGTGAACTGAAAAAAAGGCGTGTAAAAGACTGAAAAGAACCGTATATGAAACTGGAATATTAAGAATGCGAGGTGCCGCTGAAAATATAAGATCCTATAAATAGAATAGGCGCTGAGATATATGTGATTGAGGCTTTCTGCAAAAGAGGGTCATGAAATTGGTTATGACGCAAAGCTAGAAGTGTTTTCAGTTAGCGATCCATGCCTATTGATGACGGCTCGAGCCGATAATACGTGAGCTCTTTCGAATTCCTTCGCCTGACAGACCAATATGCGTCCGGTCGTATCTTACTTCGATCCACTTTAATGCTTTTTTATATTTTAAGAAATCTATAACACTACCATTTGCTCGCCGGACTTTGTATTAGAATATTAAATTCTATTCATATTAAAAAATTTCCAAGCTTCAAAATATGCAAGAGACGGGCTTATATTAAAATCATCAATATGACGACATTCAAAGCGACTCAAAATTAAATACCCGATGCAGAAAGTAATGAATTAATAATTTGTTTTAATGCGCAAGTAAAATTATAACATTTTCCAAGGATTGCATCGCATGGAAGGAAATTTGCGCCTCGCAATAACACTTCACACTTCAAAAGAAAACCTGCCTATGCCTTCTTTATCCGCTATGCAAATCATTCATTATCGCCAAAAACAATGAGGAGAGTGTTTCTTTTTCTTTAGAAGATTATGAAAGGTAAAACGAAATCATCCATCTGTCGGCTAACAACAAATCAATATTGGTTACTAAAGCTTCTCTACAACCACCGCAAATTACATTTTATTTGCACAAACCCTGCTTGAAAAGTAAAGGGGGCAATAACTTACCCTAGTGTACTCTCCTTAATTCAATTTTTTGAGCAATTTAAATACACGTGTCATTTCTTTTAAGAAGCGAAATTTAGATATCTCGCATTAAAAACCTTTTTAAAACTAATAGAAAACCAATAAATGTATTGAACTTTTACTTTATAATTTTTATTTTTATATTTTTTGATTCGTTATTGGAATGTAACATTTGAATTCAAAATCAGCCGAAAATTTTAAAAACATGTTTTTACGTAAAAAGGCCTTACCAAAATTAATTTGCAAACTTTAAAAAAAATTGACTTCGGTGCTTCAACTATTAGCTATCACAAAATAGAAATAATTATTAACCGGCACCATTCATTTTATTCCACTTTTGTTGTTATTTAAAATTTTAATATCGCGAACAGAATAACAGTATTAAATTTAATCAAAATAAAAATAAATATAATCTAAACAAAAATTCAATAAACTGACTTTTTGGACCTAAATAAACAATAAAACTGTGATATTTTGGCATACAAAATTGATTTCACACAAGGAATCGTTAATCTACAATAAATCGTTAAATTTTCACTTCTTTTATTCTTTTTTAAATTTATCAACTCTCTCGAACCCAACCCTAAGGCAATCCAAAAAATTTATTCCGCTTACCAAATGCAGAGTACTTGTTTCTAAAAACGTGTACCCCAAGCCAATCTATGGCTATGCTCCAATAAATAAACCAAAGAATACTACTCAACAATATTCCACATTGTTTATTTATTATCAAAAATAGACAGGCATGTTACATGACATTTGACCTACATATAAGAGTAGATTATTTAAATCATAAATAAAACAAACTGGAAGATATACTCCCAATCTGCCCTGATCAAAAGTTAAAATAGATCAGTCAGTGACGAAGGGAATATAATTATGTAGTACCCTAAACCGGGCCCACTATTTTAAAAATTTTCGAATGACATTATGGTAGTTTAGGGTGTAAAATATTCAAGGATGTTAATCACCGAGCGTCTCCGTAGATCCACTCGGAGCACACGCACCGCCAACAGATTAAAATGTTAATGTATTTTCTAAGAAAAAAATAAAATTTTAAATCAATTAATTTCTAAATAAATCGATATTTGGAGTTCATCTACAGTTTAATCGCTTCATTATAATGTCCGCTTTCAAATTCTGCAAGAAGTTTGGTGACATCTATAAAAACTTCTGGGCCCTGTTAAGGTACTATACTCAGTGACGACATTACACAAACCAACCACCTGATCCATCACAAACGAAGGCAAGTATTTAAGTAAAGACTAAGTTAAAGACTCGAATTTTCAAGCGTTAACACAAAAATAATGCCAGAAATCTCTCAAGGAGAAACCCAGCTCAAAAGCTCGGTGTATCCTTAATGAAGGGTGTAGCGGACACTCCAACGCTACTCCATGCTGACACAAGACAACAATTACAGGAGTAAATCCCTTTATCCAAAAATATAATGTCCACGATAATATTAAAATAAAACTTACCATTGGACTTTTTCAATACAAGATTCAATGGTTCACTTCACACGAATCGAATGTCGCTTTTCTGTCCTTTGGTTTAACGACAGAGCTCGAATAATGTTTGTAATAATGTGAAAAAAAAACATCAAAGCAAAACAAAACATAGTTAAACAAAGTTCATTACCCAATAATTGTGTCATAAATCTGTAATATAGCAAATTGCATTTATAATAATCAAACACCATCGATTTAAATCACATTACAATTGATCTTCCCAAATTAAACGTCTACATCTAGACTAGGCAGTCCCGAACTTAAACGAAAGATGAAGCCGATTGAACCTACTTCAGATACCACAAACCAGGGTTAATTTTCAGTAAAATTTCTATACACAAGACTCGGAATTCCAACGATTTCCAAGAATTCTAAAGATTTCCAAAGAATTCCAAGACTTCCAATGAGTTCCAACGATTTTCAAAGAATTACAAGGAATTCCAAAGACTTCCAAAAAATTCCAACGGTTTCCAAAGATTTCCAGTGATTTCCAAGGAATTCCAACGATTTCCAAGGATTTCTAAAGAATTCCAATGAATTTCAAGACTTCCAACGATTTCCAAATAATTCCATGGAATTCCAAAGACTTCCAACGATTTCCAAAGAATTCCAAAGATTTCCAATACTTCCAATGATTCCCAACGATTTCCAAAGAATTCCAAGAAATTCCAAAGACTTCCAACGATTTCCTAGGAATTTCTAAGAATTTCAGGGATTTCCAAGGAATTCCAGTGATTTCCAAAGAATTCAAAGAAATTCCAAGGAATTCCAATGATTTCCAAGTGAATTCCAAACGAATGTACACAAAATTTTCGGGATATTGACCCCTTGCCACAAACCATTTCATGCCATCCAGTTCATTTTAACTAAGCTAAAGGCTTAGACAAATCCCCTCATATAAAACCAAATATGCTGACAATGACTTCTCAACGAAGTCTAGTCCAAACGAAGACTTCGAAGAAGTGGGCACTATCAAAAATGCTTCCAACGCTTCCAAGGCTTAAAGCATGTCAAAAGTATTTGAATATGCGATGTTTCACAGATTACAGTGTCATCTGGAAAAACAAAACATCATATCTGCCGGGCCGCATGGGTTTCCATGTTTGCACTCTACTATGACGGCGATTGATGCTTTTGTGGGAGCAGTTGTGAGTGCATTTGACTACGGGGACCGTTTCTGTGATTTAAGTAGAGCATTTGATTGCGTGGACCATTCCCTGTTAATGGGTAAGCTGGATAGATACGAAGCGAGGGGTGTGATGGCTGACTGGTTTCACTCGTATGTGTCTGAGAGAGAGAGAAGTTTGTTGGCATTGAGTATACTGGCTCGGATGGCATTCGACGTGCTTATAAGTTCTTGTTTTTGCCTGCGATCATGACAGTACCATAGGGTTCCATCTTGGGCCCGGTGCTCTTCTTAATTTTTGTTAACGATCTTTTCGTATTTATTGTCCCTTTATAAATCCCTGCAATTGCTGAAGAATTGTACTGATCAACTTCTGATTCAGCTGAGTCGGTGGTTTGGCCATAATAAACTACACTTAAATCACGCTAAGACTCACTATATGCTATTTCATAATCCACAAAATCGTGATGACCTTGACCTTGAACTTCGATTGAATTCCGGAGATATTGGGAGAAAATCCAATGCTAAATTCTTAGGCCTGAATATGAATAGGCCGATAAATTGAACTGGAAAAGTCACTGCGTTTCTCTTATTGGTAGCTTGAACTCTCTTATGTTATCAGATACGTACATTGAGAAGTGTTATTAACATCAATTGTAACTAACTTCTGTTAGTTTACTATGAGCAGATTTTCTCGAGAATATCTACGGTATTTATTTTTGGGGTTCTTCCGAGATGGCTAAAGATATTTTTATTTTATCGAATTTTTTTTTTTAATTTAAAATTATGAAAAAATAAAAAGGGTCTGGGTTACCAAGCCCATATTAATTTTTGTACATTTCATTTTAATTTATTTAAACGAAAGCGTAAGTTTTCTAATTATTAATTTTTCTAACAGTAAATAAAATTCAACTTTTACAATATTTTCATCTACATCGTAATAGCTATAAACGATGTGGTGGATTCTGCATTCAGTTGCTCACCGGGAAAATCCCGATTTCTCTATGAGCCTATCAGCCCGCCTCTGCGTCTCTATAATAAAATAAAATTTGCAACATTTGATTTTTTAGGAATTCTAAATTATTGCTTGACTTGATTTTCTTACAATAGATTAATACATTTTGTGTAAGGTAAATGAAAAGTAGCCACCCTTAAGGCCGCTAATAGTTTATATCTTCTACATTTTTATTAGCCAAAATAATCTTTTATTTTATTATTTCTAAATTTAAATAAAAATTGAAAGTTTAATTAAAAATATTAAACCGCGCGTACCTGTATCACAACAGTTGAGGTTGAGAGCCAAAGCGTAACGACCCGAAGTACATTTTCTGCGATTCAATTGCCTACGTTTTTTTGGGCAATTATAAAGAAATAAAGGAATATTTAATTTCTTTACTATCAACATAATTGAAACTGTCTCTAAAATTGAACAGAATTTTCTTTGAAAATATTGAATTGCTGTACTTGGAGAATGCAAATATCTAGTTAACTATTTAGGAAAATAAATAAAAACCATAAATTAGATTGCTTTGAGACGTAAAATTGCTTGAATAAAAATCAAATAAGACGATACCTAACTAGAAGATGTTGTAGACAAATCTCTTTGTAATGGAAGTAAAAGAGGTGCTTGTCAGTACCGGATGAGAAGATAATAACGATATGATACGCCCCATCTGGTGCTCCAATCAGTTCTACTGTCGAATCCTTCCTTTGACACATCTGCACCAAGTTCTCTTTGTTCATAGACTTTATTACACGTTAAAGTATCTGACATGAATGTTTTAAATTTTATTTAAAAAACCTTAAGCAAGCAAATCGAAACAGTAAGCTTATAGTTCTAAATGTATTGCCTAACCAGATTTTTGTGCATATCCTATACTTATCCCTCAATGCGATTTCCTATACTTAAATGTATTCATGTATTACGGAAACGTGCATGTACGAGTATACCTACGAGATGTTAGTTATTCGGTTGATATAAATATATTTATTTATTTTTATTCAAGAGAGAAACTTTTAAAGTAGCTATATGCTTATTTCAAACTAAATTAATAAATGTTGCGGTAGAGAAGATAAAAAATACACAATATATATATTTTTGCAAACGTCGGTGCGAATGGAGCTTATGTAGGTCCCAGCTCTGAGCCTTGGGAAACGCCGTGTCAGGTAAAGGTCCCAATTGGGGATCGACCTCTGTGCAATCAAAGCCCGCAATTTATTTGCCGTTCGACGTAAGCTAGGCAGCTAGGCAGGCTACCGACCTTATGTTTCGGATTAGCTAAATCCCAAAGATTTTCAGATGCAAAACCTCCGATAACAAACCAAAATAATTAGGTATTAAAAAGGATCAAAATTCGAACAGTGCGTTTGTTACGCACGACTTTTACATTTTCCATGCCGAAAACCTACTACTACTAATACCTACTATTCCGACGTCGATTTCGTTAAAGATTATTATTATGTTTTTCGAAACGACAAAACACAATGTTTGTTATTTTATTTTTTCCTCCGGCTTTTACTTTTGTTTAAATTTGCTGAATTAAGCTTCAGTTTTATGCTGTAAAAAGGTACCCCAAGCTCACTTTATAAGTAGTTTTAAAGCTACACCTGAATTATTAGTTCATCTACATATAATACCCAAATTAATCTGCATTTTATACATTACACCAGCAACAATTAAACTAAGAATTATCATAAATTTAAATAAATTAATTAAAACTTAATGATTCCCTTAACTTGGTCTTATTTTACGATTTTTTTAATTATTATTGCGTATATTACTTCATTACGTAATCGTTTAACTTATAATGTGGCAATTTTCTTTCGTACTGCCTTTTATTTCTATTATCGTTGAGGCTAACAAGTGCTACAATTCTTTAACCTACTTAGTAAGTACGCGGGGTGTTTCACAAAAATTCCCTCACTTTCTGATATTACAAAAAAAACATGAAATAAAAATGACTTGACAAACTAGGAATAGTATATTACATTACTAGTGGAGAAACTGAAAGATTCGCTCACGCATTTGAAAGGGTTTCTCCACAAGTAACGTATATAGCGTTTTGTTTAATCCTGCACGTATAAATCTATAATAATATGTATGAAAATACAATTTATTATAATTCATGTCCTCAATAATTAAATTTGAGATTTTTAAATAAATTGCAATAATACTCGAAAACGGCGCTAGATATCTAAAAATTGAGCAAAAAATTTACCCCCCTTTGCTCGTACTCAACTCTCCCCCCCTCCTTAGAAATTTGTCGTAGGAAGCCTTATGAAAAATTCTAGATCAATAGCACGCATTTTGCGCGCAGAAAATAAACGAATGACTGCATTTTTCACTCACTAGTGCGTGAAAATTCTTTCGCTCACTCGTTACCATAGTAATAATTTGAATGAGTAAAACAAAAAGTTTCTAGTTGCGTATCCAGGTAAAAAACGACCTGTTTCAATTACATGATTGAACAAAAATTCATCTTTACTGCTGTCGATTGATGATAAACGTGACTTCCAGGCTTGAACATCATGCATGATCTTCTATGGCATCATTAACAATATTGACAAAATTGACATTCAAAATCACATTGACAGTCAAGTGACTGTCTTAATTTGTACTTAATACTTAATTTGTCGGTCAGACATTTTTTACTCACATGACTTAAACGATAAAAAAATCGTATCTTTTCTTCTAATACCTAACTCAATATTTGTATAAATTAATGAATCAAATAATTTACAATGGACGAGTTAAATATTTACAAGCTGCCACATCCAATGAATGTTCAAATTGAGCAGCTAGTAATTAATAAATAATTAACTAAGGTATCCAGCACCCCAAAGTTCGTCCCACACAGTAAACTTGAGTAAATAAACTGCAAGCAACAAAATCGCAAATTTTACAATACCGTTGATGCTGTATGTTGACAAAATCAAAAATATGTTATTGTCGAGTACTATAATATTACATAAAAAGTCGTTTCTGTCCGTATTTCGTTAAATGACACGATTATTTACTTTAAGTTACCAACCTTCAAAAATCGAAAATTTTGGGTCGGTGCGGCCTTCATGCCTCACAACCTGGGCAATTAAGTTGCTTACTACTTAACCTGTAGGAGTTATTGATATGATTCACGCGCCGAATAAAAGCCGTTTCCTGAAAATTTGTGCACTGGGATTTTTGGGCACTTAAGGCTAAGTAAGAGGGAGTATTTTTTAAATATTGCAAAAGGAGGCGGGTTAATTATTGAAGATGTTCAATAAAGGAGAATTGTTAAGGTCAGATTGACTAATATGTTATCTTGATTTCCATAGTTTCTAATAATTCTAATTTTTAATTTGTTATTAATTTTTAAAAAATTAGCCCTCCTCCCCTCTCTCCTTCTCTTATTTTTATAAAATATAAATTATAATGATAGTATATTATAAGTAAATAAATCTAAAAAAAAACTTAAGTAAATACGTCTACCTCCCCCCCCCACCCCACGTAAGGGTCCGTAAAATTTGCTAACTGGATATCTATAAAAAATTATTGTTGATTCAAAGTTATAAATTTTATTCTATTCTATTTTATTTTATTTATGAAAGTCAGGAAATTTAAAACTTGTCAGGAAACCTATGGAAAATCAGGGAATTCAAAAGTTTTAGCGCCAATGTCGGGAAAAAACAAAAATTTTGTCAAGGAAATATGTATTTTCATGTAATTTTGACAAAGCGAGTTTTGAAAAAACGGTCCTCAATTTATGGGCTCTGCGACTATTGACCTTCGACAACTGACCATTAAAACGAAATATCTAGGAAGTTTCCCAGACTCGACCAAAGGCAACCCTAGAATCCTAGAAATAGATTTAGATTACCAAGTGCACAGCATTTTTTTTCAAAAACGGTCTCCTCAATTTTGTATACGAGGTGGATTTTTTAGATCATGGCTGGTCTTTTTACAATTACAGTTTTTTGTGTGTTTTTGCCTTGTTGACTATTTTTCGCCACACGGCTTTATCCTGATACTTCGCTTTCTACCCAATAACTCCCATTTTACCGAAATCCTCCATTTTCGGTCTTCCTCTGCTTCTACTCTCTCCGGGCCTCCACTCGGTAATCTCTCTTGTCATTTCTGTTTTTTTATTTCTCTTAAGTGACCTGATCTAACAATGTCTTTACCTTCTATCTCTTCTAGGAAGGAAAATTTATCATTGGTCTACTTTCTCCATCCTTTATTCTTTTCTGGCCCAGCACTTTTCTCAAAATGTTGCGTTCAAAAACTCTTAAGATTTCCTCTTCCCACATTATCTTATTATTAGGCTCTTGTAAATTTTCAATTTTGTTCCTTTGCATAGTACTCTCTATACCCATTAAGTCTCTCGTGGTTTGATTTTTCTGAGTACTACACTATTAGTTTTCTCTTAGATCTTGTTATAATGGCCACGTCATCTGCATATTAGCCAGTATTTGTTCTTCTTGGTTTTGTTTTCATTGTGCCTTGGCAATTTATTCTTCTAAACACATGTCCCAAAATAATATTGAATAAGGTCACAGGCAACGCGTTGTCTTGCCGTAATCAGCCTTTGTTCTTGTTAGTGTCATCTTTACTGACCGTGTCATCTTAGACTTTTATTTCTGTCATAATTCGCAACAGTTCTCTTCTTTCGATCGAGTCGAGGGCTTGTTTGAAGCCAATAAACAAGATGTTCAGATCTATGTTATGCTACTATTTGATTCATAATGTGCAGCACGTCTACTGTAGTTTTCCCTCTCTGAATGCATATCGGTAATCTCCTATCTGTTTTCCTCTTACCTGTGCAAGCCTGTTTTGAATTATAGTGGATAGTATTTTATATTGTCCTGTTTAAAATTGTTAAATTAAATTTGAAAAATAAATTTTGTAAATATTTAAATTAAATGGTTTTCCCGCCAAAAAAGTTGTGGTGGCAGCAGCGAGAGAGATTTATGAGGCTTTTTGCCAAGATGGCCACGAGAGGTGGAAAGTAAAAACTTTGTCTTCTGAGTATATTAGAGATTTGGTTCTTTTTGAAGTTTTATTTTGTTTTATTTTGATTTATTATAAATCCAAAGTTTTATTTGGAAATAAATTTAATTGTATTTGGAATTAGTTCATTATTGCGATTTATGAAGAACAGTTTATTATTAGACATTATTGAAATTGAATGGGTGTGATACAATATTGATGATTGGTGATAAAATTGAAGATAAGTTAATTTGGATAATTTGAGTTATACTTAATTGATTGAAGAAAGAAATTTTATAATATAAAAATTATATTAAAAGCGTCGCAAACCACAAATAGATAGGAAGGCACCTGGGTCGATTTATCAATTGCATGGACTTTTCCACTTTGTTAAAAATTTTATTGACAATTTCCACATTTTACGAAAATTTAGATAATATGGATTATTTTTGGGTTTTTATAATGAACCAATTGGGATTCGTAAAAAAACATAACAATGTATGACCGGTAACAGTGTTATTTCTATGTAATTTGTGCCACCTTCTTTATCTCCTTTTTTGTGCAATGAAATTATTTGTCTTATCCGCCATTCATCTGGCATCTGTTTCTTATGAGTTTATAAAATCGTACTTCCATTTCTCCTCCCACATTTTTTATTCGTTCCCCTATGATTCCATCTCTACCTGCTGCTTTTCAATATTTTAGTTTGCATACCCACTGCACTCTGCACTACCCTCTAATTTCCTCTCTGTGTCTCTGAATACTGTCAATTTTGTTTTGTGCCTTTCTTTCTGTTTCTTAATTTTCATATAAAATTCCTTAGCTTTGTTTGCTTTATTATTTCTCTCCAGATCGTCCATCTCTTCTTCTATCTATTGGTTTTTCTTCCTTCTATACTTTGTGAAAGCCTTCATTCTTCATTTTGCGTAGTCATCTCTCTATCCTCTCGGCTGCCGATCATCAGCCATTTTCTCTTGCTTTTCTCTCCAATTCAATTTTCTCTTTACATTCTAGATCGAACCACGTCTGGGTTATTTTATTTTCCTTGTTTTCAATCGTTTTTTTTTTAACTTCTTTAGATTACATCCTTTAAAAACGTCCATTCAAGGTTTACATCTCGTTCCTCATTTCTTTTCACCACTTCCTCACGTAGGTTTTTAATGTAAGGTTGTCTTGAATTTTTTTCATCAAACTTTTGTACTGCCCATTTTCTATTCTTTGGCACTTTTAGGCTTCTATACAACGTATAGGAAGAAGCCTTATGATCTAGCTCCGTGTCCGTCTGTCCGTCTGTCCGTCTGTCCGCATAATTCAAAACCAATCAGAACGCACGTTCTTAAAACAATTTTACTTCATATAGAATATTTTTAGATTGGTATTAATTATTCAGATTATTTACATATATATTTTTTAATCCGATATTCTTATTTTTTTACCTGCTGCTCAATATATTTGTGTTTTTGTGTTGAAAAAAAACATTCAATTTTCTTCCGTTAGCGTTTTCCTTATATAGTAAAAAAATCTACCTAATTAAAAGATTAAGGCATTAAAAATTGGAATAAAATAAAGCCCAAATAATTTAACCTACCGAAAAAGTAGATGTATAGAAGCCTAAGAACTGTCGCAAAAGCGAGTTCCACCTTGTTCTTTTTTCTATCGCAAGATTTTGTTTCGTAGCGGTCATTACTAAAAAGTGGTCTGAGTCTACATTTGTACCTCTATATGTTCTGACATCTCTCATGATGTCCCCCCGTTCTATCTGATTTCCATCTTCGGTATTTCCTTCTGGCTTCTTCCATATCATCTTGTGTATTGGATTATGGTTAAATTGTGACATTCCGCCAGGCTTGCTAATCTTTGTCCATTGTCATTAGTCTCCTCCTTCAATTATTATTATTCAATTATTTCTTCAATTTTGTTGTAAAATCTCTTTTTTTCGCTTTCTTTTTTTTCCTCCGTTAGAGCATTTGGTTACGTTAAACCAAAATCACAGCTGGCACTGCTGTGATTATCCAAAAGAAATAGTCACTTGATGCTTATGAAACTATTGACGTAATTCAAGGTCCTCACATGATTTTACAAAAACAATGGCCGCCAAACAAAAATGCTAAAATATCAAATTCCTACTACATTCTTAGCAGTACGCAAATAAAAAATTTTACAAGAGCATCAGTCTAGATACTGAAGCAGATACCACAAAAAACCAACAAAACTTTAAATTCTCGTATAGATGCTTGAAAATTGTGCGACCTAGTTACAAGTGTCAGTTCTATGTACAGTGTGCTACACATAAAATGTACCCTTAACAAAATTTAAGGGTAATTTAAAATTTAAGTAGGTACTAACCGACTGTTAGTACTGGAGGGTTAAACAGAAGATATTATATGTTGAATATCTTCACGTGCGTAATAATCTCCTGTAATTAATTTGTATATAGTAATTCTCCGTGTTCTTATGCTGACAGTTGACTATATCGGACAAATTCTCTTTTCACGATAGACTCAAATGCGCAGGTAATTCAGAAATGTTTGTGTCACTGGCTGTAAAGCGCCTGGTAAATTCTGTTTTTATAAAAAATTGTAATCAAAATAATTCGTAGAGAACAATGAGTTCTTAATCTTGGGTCCTTACAGTTATTCATTACTTGGACTTATTACTTGTGCTGATTTGATGATTAAGTCTCGAGATTAAAATTTTTAATTAGTAATTACACCAATATTATATTGATAGCAAAATAAAAATCTAAAAACTCATATAAAAATACATTATAATCAAATCATAAAATTTTTGAAATAATCTTAACAGTAATATTCGTAAATTAGTAATTAAATAAAAAGTAACATGTAATTTCATGGGTTTTGTTAACAATATTATTGTTGTTGAAAACAACAATTATATTATTGGTGGACCGTTTATATGACATATTAATTATAGCTCTTCGCAGCTCCTCTGCAGGCTGCAACCTGCACCCAAAAATATTAATTGTGTAGTATATAATCATTTTATTGCCTCGAAAACAGCTGGTATGTTTGTGAAGGACTCCGAACTTTGATCTACTCCGAGTCAAGTAGCTTAAAAATTGCTTGGCTTTCATTTCCATAACCTGAATGAAAATTCTAATATTCGCAAAAATATGAAACCACTCAACCGCTGACCGTAAACATATCGCAAGCCGGTGTCCACATTACATCTGTAGTTTGAGCATTCTAATGGAATTATTCTACGGACACTGTAAATATTACATTTTGCAGTGGAAATTCCTGAAAATAATTTTATGTAAATACATTATGGTCATAGTGAAATAATTTTAAATATCTTCCACCTTAAGATGCTATAAACCTGCCAACTTTTTTAAGTGTACCAAGCCACTAAACACTAAAATTTTTAGCTACACTCTCAATCCTTTAAAAGCTTATAAATTTTTAAAGCATTTTGCGAGTTATGTTGTTTCGGTATTTTACTTATATTCACAAGATGGTTTCAATAAAAATTTTTTCTGCCAACTTTTAGATGTTTATCTTTAAAGGTTCTCCTTATAGAGTGCATTTTCAAATTTTTGTGTGAAATGAACTGCAAAACGCTGGCCATTGTCCAGTTCATTTATTTCACATCTATTCTCATTCATCATTTGCGCGTGTGTTCCACCATTCCAGCTTGCACGTGTGCCAGACGACGCGTCGCGTCGGCCGTGAAATTGCTAAAGCTATCAATTTTATGCATCTTACACAGGCCAATGGTGTTATTACAATATGAATGGACCAAACGAAGGTGTATATTGCTTTAAAATTTGCATAATAAACGTCGCCCAAGCGCAAAATTTGGAGCCATGCCTTCTTACTAGTCAATAAACGGGAAGTACCTTTTTGATTGAACACGTCGTTCAAGTGCTTAAAGCAGTTCACGTACTTTGTTGCATCGTAACATTATTTATTCGATATTGACCGAAATTGCACACTTTGAAGAGAAGGTTTCGGAATTTTAACTGTTCGACTGCATTACATCAACGTGATAAAATTTTATACATTCTATTGCGAAACCATTTCGCTTTATTATCACTGTTCGCAAATAAAGACAGACCTGTATCGTCGATGCAATAAAATATACAGGTTACCAATTAAAGTAATAAGTTGGAGTATTTGTAGCTAAATAAAGGTCAAAATGTCGTCTGTCAAAAAAAAGAGTTGTACAGCGTCCGAGCCGGAATTCATTTTCCGGGTATGGCATCTGCCTTTGACGGTGACGAGGGAGCGAGCGATCATCTCTCGGTAACCGAATTTTATTAAACGGACGTCTAGACGCGTCCGACGTCATCCATTATTGCAATTCTCTGCTGCATTGGCGTGCTACATTAAAATAAAATGTTCCCACAATTCAAGTCGTGTTACAACTATTTATACGAGTAATATCGTTTGCGCAAAGCTATATAAGTGAAAAAGGGTAGACCTGCAAAAAGCTTAAGCTTCTAGCTTAATGTGTATAAAAATAATAATCTCATCTTGCACGTGACAGAATTTTAATGTCGTTGTCTACCAAAACTAATCCTAAGCGATATCTATGTCTCGCTTAAAGAGAACAAAAAATTATCTGCATTCTCAAAAACAATTGCACTATTTAAATTACTTAAGAGTTTTGGGATTACCCATCATCTTTTGAACAATTCTCTTACCCGCAGCTTCCCATCCAACTGCATGTTTAAGAAATAATCAGGTTTACGATTTATCATGCTTTTTCAATTCCACCTTAGAAAAGTAAAATAGTATATTTTCGGAAATTCCGGTTGGTATTTACGCTGATCTTTTTTATACCAATTTAACACCATTTAAATTGAGTAGAAGAGAATTAAGGAATACTTTTACTTAACTCTTCGGATATCTTACATTGCAGTTGTTGCGGATACTAAGATTATTACGAATGTAAGAGCTATAAAATTGAAAATTGAAATCAGCTTCTTCAACTTTTCGAGTGCCCTGCTCTCGGTCTGATATACAGCGAACCGCAATAAGTGCATTGCATATTTCTTAAGTAGCTAAGCCATATTTTAACAAAAAAGTTTATATAAAATATCATGTAATACGTACATTCGTAAGTCTGGAAAAGTATTTTTTTATATTGCAATGAAATCTGGTTGGGGAGGGGTCGGAAAAATAAAATAAAAATCCTTATTAACCCCAGTAGATTTCCGCATATTCAAGTAGTGAGAGAAACTCTTTCAATCCAAATATTAACCAAATCGAAATCCAAATTAAACTTTCAGATAAATTCTAAAACATTAAAATCGTTGAGACTCGACCATACGTCGCTAACAAATGTATTTTTAATTTGCCTTCAACTTAATATTCAAATATAATAAATTTACCAATTACAATTATAATTTTTTTAATAAAATTTATTAATACAAATAATCACTTTCTATTCAAAATTAATCAATCCAAGTTATTGAAATTATGAGACAAAATCAAATCCAAAATAATTGAAAATTTTTTCGCTCATAAGGTATCTTTCCATCATCCTCTGATTAATTGTGCCAAATTCTTCGTTTAGGCATCTATAAATAAGGCCAATTTCATAATGAGTTTTAAAGGGAGATTTAAATTTAAAGCCGACTTTAAGACAAAATAAACCAATCAAAATGATCACTTTGGCCTTAAAACCGGCTTTATATTTAAAGCTTCCTTTAAAACTCATTATAAAATTGGCTCTTAGGGCTAATTTCATAATGATTTTTAATGAAAGATTTAAATTTAAAGCCGACCTTAAGACAAAATAAACCAATCAAAATGATCACTTTGGCTTTAAAACCGGCTTTAAATTTAAAGCTTCCTTTAAAATTCATTATGAAATTGGCTCTTAATCTCAACATGAGTTGCTTAGCTACGTTATAACGCTTCATGTTGTACTTGACCAAAAATTCAAAAGTTTAAAAATGTATCCCACAGTAAAAAAGTAGATCCCGTCCAGACTGCTTTAGGAAAAACATCATCTGGGACAAGCCATTCGGCTTGAGCGCCAAATTCCATAAAATCTAGGGGTGATCGGAAAAATCTAGAACACAAGGTGCGCTCCCTGGGCTTTATTGTTACAATAAAATTTCTTGCAAAATTTAAAAGATGACATTAAAATGAAGTCGTCGTTAAAATGGAGTCGTCGGATTCTTCTGAAAACCCAATAGTCAAAGAGCTGGGTAACTACCAGCTCTATGACTTTCTTAGGTATAAGAGACTCAAGGCTAACATGCACCTTTGCCACTCGTACTGTTAATTCGAGTTCAGTTCAGACAGAAGGGGGGCTCCATATAATTACTTATTATCAAGGCACCCACCAAATAAACAGGAGCATAGGTGCAAAGAAGAGCACCAAAGCACCTGCAATTTTTGTATGCTTTCTTTTTAAGTAATGCTGGATATAAGTTTCTTCAAAAATTACCAATTTCAAGGTTTGGACCAAATTGGTGAGCCAAAAATAGCCTAATATCCAATACAAAATTTATTTCGCTCCGATACACCGAGGTTAGGATTATTGCAGAAAACACGACCGGATGCGGCTTAACAAACATCGACTAGCTACCTTTAATCTAAGATCAATTGATCCCAAAATCTCTCCCGATCCTTTTTCCCCTCTTCCACAGCTGCAAACGCGACCGATCCAGCACGCAAAAGCGAAACTCGGAGTTCGCGGTTAAACTGCAAATTTACAATCTACTATAACGGCGTCCACGTCAGAGCTAAGGCTCCTAACCTGAACGCTCAAAAAGAAGTCGCGGACTTAGAGCGACTACGAAAACCGTTTGCCCGACAAAATTATCTAGGGGTAGCCGAAAATATTGTTAAACGGTTCCACAAAGATAAGCTATTATAAGCACCAAAGGCTACGATCCCTTATTAAAAAATATCTGCCACGAACTCTCCCCCCCCCCCCTATCCAAATTCAAAACAAAGTTCCCGATGATGATGATGACGATGATGATGACGATGATGATGATAATGCTTTAGTGGACGGAGCTACTCGCAGTCTACTTCTGCAGGTGCTAACAACTTTTCGTTTTTTTGACCCACAAAATAATCGGAATTTTTAACTGAAAATTTAGTGGTTCAATACTCCCTCTTCAACTTAGTGTCGACTTTAAGAACTGTTATTTCCAGCTTCTTGTGATATGGACTGCCAGCTTTCATTCCATCTCTTCGGTGGATTCAATGAAAATATTAGAAATAGCCTGCGATGAACGAGAATTTGATGAGTAAATAAATAATGATTGCCTTTGTCAAAGCCGGGTGCGACTTACTGGCAATTTTTTGTACTCGTATGTGTTAATTAATGCAGAGTTTAACTTAAGAACCTTAGCCCATTCTTCTAGATCCCTAATTTTTGAGTTCGGTTGCGCTCCAGAGATGTTTTAAATTAAGAAATTATTTCTTTATTTGCTACGAATGGAACAGGTAGAACTGGTGGAACTGGAAAGTCCACCAAACACAAACTTTATCAACTTTATTCTTGATAGTCCCTAATTTTAATTTTCAATTTGACGAATTTACCATTCAATTATTTATGATTTTCAATTTAAATTCCATATTTTTAAATTAAAAATTATACAAATTTGCAACTATTCCAAATTTGACACAAATAACATTCCAAATATTTATTATTCAACAATTACTAAAAATCAACTTCATTTGTAAAAATACAAAATCTGAACTCAAATCGATAAATAATCAAGAAACGACATTTTCTTAAAGAAATGGTTCGGTTCAAATGGTTGCACTCCTACGGTAGAGATGCAGAAAAATTGCTTAACAATAATAATAATAAAATAAGAATAAACTGACAAAATATTTTTAAATATTGTTGACTGCGACTAAGAGAGCATTAAAATTATAAAATATAAAAAGTAATTAGATAACTAAGAATACCATTAGTGTTTTGAAAATTAATATAATAAAAATTGAAAATTTAGAAAATGGTATTAAAAGGCTAATTGAAGAATCGTAAAAATAGTAGAGTATAATAATATTTAATTAAGCAAACTTGTGACATTAATATAATTAGATAAAGATAATTAGATTCAATTACGTTAAAATGACGTCATCATTTAATTCTGTAACGAATTATACTCCAGAACCCGCATTGTTCATCTACTCAATGTAAGTTAGTGTCTTATTAAACTTTGCAAAATAATAAAATTTTAAGATATTTGTTTTATCTATTAATTCAGTTAAAAATTTTTTAAACTTCCAGAATCATCCCTATCCAACTAAATAAAAATTTTAATTTTTATAGATATAATGTAAAACTATTAACAATAATTCATTTTATTCATAATATGCATAAAATTAAGCTCATCTTTGATTTCGATAAATATTTTTGTAATCAATTCAAAAATTTCATGAATAACATTTGAATTTAATAAATGGCAATTAAACAAAGAATTATAAAAATTAAGATTTAGAAATTTTAAATTAACACAAGCTCCAAATAAACAAATTAAATTTTTAAAACATAAATCAGTGAAAACTTTTAATTTATTTGTATTCGCGGTTTAATTTGTAAAGAGTTTTTTTTAATTTTTTTATTAGAATAAAATTTTTATTTTATCGGTTTATTTTCATTATTTTTGCTTTTGTCTCAATCCTCTTGTGTCATGTTCCGTTCCTACTGAATGCAGAAGAGCATTTCAAATTCATTTACAAAATATGTTTTTACAGAAACTGAGTTTTTCATTTATAAAGTTTTACATATAATATAGACATTAAATGCCTATAAAATATTGAGCTATGTATTGTCATTTATTTATATATAGCTAATATATAGAAAATAGTATATTGTTGTAAGTAAATTTTAATAAACTGCCTAATAGGAATCGAACAACTTACTTTTGGACTTCTAGTCCAGAGCATAGTTCACTGAGCTACAAGATCAGTTAAAAATTTAAAAATTTTTCAACAATTTTCTCGAGTTGGATATCTGGCTCTATTATTTTGAGATAGTAATATTCTACCTGTGTCCGTCTCACTTTACGTAATTTTAAGTAACCAACTTAAAAAATTGAAAAATTCACAATCAGTCACATTGTACAAAAACATCTTGTATTTAATTTAAAATTATAATTTTTTTACTGAATAAATTTTTTCACGTTTTAGACTTCTATACGAAGTTAAGAAGCCTTATTATGTTCTGATCTCGTGTCTGTCCGGCGATTCGTCCGTTCTCACGTTTCAAATTTCAAAACAGTTTTGTTTCAATTGTTTCAAAACAATTTGAAACATGAGGACGGACGGGCACGTATTTATGGTGGTTTTATAACAATTTCACTCCAATAATAATAGTAAACTTAATTTAGAATTTTCTGTATCTACAGACATAATTATATTCTAATCAGATATTAATCAGAATAATCAGAAAGATAGCAGTATAGAAGCTTAAGAACTGCTGTCAGCCGAGTTCCACCGTGAACTTTTTCCAAAATGAAAAATAAGTAATATTTTTATTTTTTGGAAATTTCAAAATCCCACCGCTGCCACCAACGTAACAGAATCAGCTACTAAATTTAAAGACTGTGAATATACCTGGGTAGATTATCCTGAAAATTGAAAAGTTTGTTGTTTTGAATTGAATCTCTCCTTCTTTAATTTATATAAAAATAATATTGTTCTAGTAATTGCTTTTATGGAAAAAATCATTTAATTTCTTCAAGATATATTGTAAGCAAAGAATTAGATTAAAACTTGAAGGTTCTTATTGTTCAATTTTACATTAATTCACATTGATTTTGACTAGCTCACATTAGGGTAACCTAATTCAATAGCACATTTCATATTCAAACCGAGTAATTTTTTGTGCAAATGATAATTCCTCTTCCTTTTTGAAATTAAGCTTCAGTGAACTGTTGTTCAGTATTTTATTAAAGTTACTATACAGAAAAAAAATTTTAATCCAAATCCATCGCCCAAAACTTTTGAAGTAAATATTACTACAGTTGAAGTAAATTTTACCACAAATTTTGAATTTTGAGGTAAAAATTACTTCAAAACACCAACAATTTTTCTCTGTGTACCTAATAACCTGATAATAACTATCTAGGAACCTGTCGTTTCTAAGAAATCTTGCTGAAAATCATCTCAAGTCTTCACCTTACCCGCTGTTTGGTACTATTATAAGTGACCTAAATTGCGACAATTACAAAATTCTGTAAAAAAAATTCAAGTAAATATACAATATACACAATATACACAATATACAAGGTGTTACACTCTTAAGGTTTAAATAAGTATGTAAGAATTGGAAAGCTTTTTTTTAATAAGAATTTCAAAAAATAAAATTGATCAATCATCCTAAATTATTGCAATTTTGTTTCTGTGCATACTTTCGAATAGCTTACAATCACATAAAGTGGCATATTCCAATCACAAAATACAGAATGTTTAGATATGTGCCAATAATGTAAAATTTTAATGTTGGGTTTAATTAAATTTTTAATATAGTCGAGTTTTTTCTTTCAAAAAGGCCGAACATATTTTAAAATACACATATTTATTTTATCGTTAAATTTCCGTAGTTGATAATTTCAGAATATTTAAAATTTAAATAGGTATCGTTGACTGAAAATTTAAACAAACTAACCAATGAAAATGAACAGTTAAATAGTTAACTGTATAAAAATGTTGCTTGCATGATCGATTAGTGTGAACTAATAAAAGTTTTAAGATTTAAAATCTGAACGTCCACTTTCGACTTTTGTGAAAAAAAAAGTATTCGAAATAGGTGGGTATCGAAAATGGAATATCGAAATGAAATGATTATTAAAAATGTTCTGCACGACTTTGGTAAACTTGCGCCCTGGGGAAGTAACTCATTTATCCTTCTCTAATTATCGTAACAATTTAATTTCGATCGTGTGAACTACCGAAACGATCAGTTTGATTGATTTGTGTGGAATTAGCACAATAGTGAAATTTATGATTGAATTAGGTAGCCAAAATGAGTTAGCTTATAATTTTTGTTGAGAAGTTATAAATAAAATTAGCAATTGGTTTATTGTTTAATCAAACAGAACGTTAATCAAACAAGATGACAAATAGGTTAGTTGGTTAGATACATAAACGAGGTTAATTAGAAAGTTAGTAAATTGGGGTTGATCATGAGGGCTGCTTCAATCCTAATATTTGCAAAAACCTTTAAACTTCTCGAGGAAGGGACTTAAATAAAAAAACAAATCAACATAGACGACTCGGACATTTACTACTTGCTAAATATTTGAACAAGGGAGTATTTTTTAGAT
This sequence comes from Cantharis rufa, assembly GCA_947369205.1. Lineage (NCBI taxonomy): Eukaryota > Metazoa > Arthropoda > Insecta > Coleoptera > Cantharidae > Cantharis > Cantharis rufa. Next base: position 29,754,576 of record OX376306.1, on the reverse strand, counting down.
AAAAAGGAAGCAATTAGAAGGCTTAACAAAACGACCAAAAAAGTTTTAAGAATTCGCAAGTCCCGCATTGCAAGAGACTACCCGAGCAGTAACTAACATTTCAATTCTTTCAAGTCGAGCGAAACAAAGCGAGTATAAACAATAAGAAGTCGTCCGTGTGGGCTATTCCTCAATTAAATACCTCAGACTTTGTGTTCCTCTTAGTTGTAACTTGGTGCCTTTTCTTAACTTTCACAAGAAAATCATTGTTCGTCGAATTCGTTAAATGGCAAAGACTAAGAACTAAGAAGCTGAAAGATAAAAGACTTGTCTTAAACTTAGAGACCGCGTACAAAACTATTTTCATTACCAGTCGGACAAAGGAATAGCACAAAAAACTGCTTCCCTAAATTATTACGTACATTTGTGACAAGCGACGTGCACACTGTGGACATAATCAAACACGGGAAATTTATTGTTCCCCGACTGTAGACATTTCGAATTATGCCGGTCCAATGTAAAACCTTGTTAATCTATTGATGGACACGGGTCTCTTGAATAGTCAAATTCATAGAAATTGCATTAACAATCAAATTATTATTTGCCGTTCGTGATTGCGAAGCAGTGTTTGTACAAACCGATGACTGATGACTGCATTTACGAACGAATACACACGATAAACCAGCAAAATTTTCCTTTCCGTCATTCCTACGTTTCAAACCTTATTCAAGATAAAAAAAAATAAAAATAATTTCCGCTGCAGTTTATACGATTATGCAAATTCAATTTTTAAATAAAATTTAATGTCCACGGTTTAAACAATTCAAAAATTTCAACAGCGCTTTTGTGTTACAGAATATTTGCTAATAGAACATTAAAATTGAAAATAAATTTCAAGCTCATTTACATACTCGCATCTCCCAGGTGACTATTTGAAAGTACTATGTATAAGTAAAAATAACTTTTTAACAAAAGGTTTTATGCAGCAACAAAAAAATGCATAAAAAGAACAATAAATTATTTATCGCAATCGATCCAGTTGATCAGCCACTTTAATATGGAAACAGGCTCGAACCAGTGATAATTTAGTGATCTTTAGTCAGTTAATTTACTTTAAACAAATTTCTTTTTATGTATTTTAACGCTAATTAACATGTTACGGCGAATGAATTTTTAGAAAAAGATCAGAAAACAAAAATTGGCAGAGAATTCGCTCGAATAAGAAATTTACCTGTCGTGAAGGTTTTTGGAATAATTATTTTTCAGTGTTTTATCAAGCGGTACCACAACCAAAATTTTTATCTAACACTTAAGCTGCCGGATTTAGCATCCAAACAACCATAGAGCAGCTAATTCATCCAGTTTCATGCTAACCATTAACTAAAAATATTTGGGTTGAAGATAAGTTGCCATGCTTAAAGGCGGCAATGGCAAATATAAACCTTACTAATTGTGCATGTACACTGCAATCGAAAGAGAAGAAACCAAGGATAAGATGGAAGGATAATGTCATCGATGATCTAAAGATGATGGGAGTGCGGGACTGGCAAATGAGAGGGCTGAACAGGAAGTTATGGAAAAAGGTTGTTGAAGATACGAAAACCAATGGAAAAATTTGAAAGAAGAAAATGAAAATGTAGAAAACAGATTAAGTATGAAAAAGAAACCGAGAAGATTCAAAAATAGAAAAATGAGGACTAATCCACCTCTGAATAATGGATTTAAAAACATCGAAATATGTGGAGATATTCCACATGAAATGGAAAGCCAAAAGAAGAAGAAGAGTGTTATTCAGCAGTCAGTCAGTAGTGTTATTTAATGTTGTGCTTGAAACAAACCTTAAAAGATGGCAAAATTAGTAGTAAGAACATAGTAATACTATTTTGCAACCGACAGCAATGTTTTGTCTCTGCTGATGATGTGAAAATCCTAATGCAAACAGATACGAACTGCAAGAAAATGCAAAAAAAATTAAATTTTACAAAAATGGGTCTAGAGATCGACGAAGGAAAAACCAAGTATATATGTGTGCTGTCAGAAGCAAGAAGAAAATAGAATGGTCACATTTGAGAAAGTTGAAGCACATACTTACCTCGGAACATTGCATTGATGACGAGAGAGAAGTAGAAAGTATGAGGAAACAAAAGCCAGAATTGTTGCGGGGAAAAAAATTGCATTTGCTCTAATATTAATATTGGCTGCTAGAATGATTACAAAGTCGATCAAGCTTAGAATGCCAGGACGATAATACGACCACAATACGAAACACAATGCTAAGTGAGTGGGAGCGAAAGATATTGAGAAGAATATTTGGAGGAAGTATGTAGAAGGAAGTTGGTAAAAGTTAACCAACCAAAATTTAGGTACATGAGTTAGGAATAGAATTATTGGAGTGGTTAAATTGCAACGCATAGGGTGGTTGGGTCACTTAATGCAAATGCACGATAGACCAAAATCCAAATGAAAAGAAAAAGTACAGGAGGACTTGAATTCTTTAAAGCATTAAAAAATGGACGGATGGAGCCCGAGACCGAAAGAAATGGTCCAGTGTAGTTCAGCAGACCTAAGGTCTGCAATGGTTGTAGTGCTATCATATTAATATATTACTGCGATGATATATTTTAGGGTAAAAAGATCTAGCCAGACATGGAGAGGTTGTCAGAAAAAATAAAATAAAATAAAATGTAAATAAAAATATATGAGCAAATAAACTTGTACCTACAATTTACTATCAGAGCAAATTGGCTCCCGAGGAGGAGACTTGAAACAGGTTTAATTGAACCTGGAAATCATTGGATTAAAAGAAAAAATATTTGGGGTTAGTTAGGTAGAATACAATTAACAGAGGATTAATTAGGGAAAATTATTACTAGAAGGGGTGGTAAGATATAACAGAAATGGGAAGAGAAGATGAAGAGGTAGCAGTTGTTGAAGATATGGAGGAAGAAGTAGAAGTGGAAGAAGAACATCGGGAAGAAGAAATAGCAACAAAAGAGGATGAAGAGAAGATTTCAAATAAACAAGAAGAACAGGAAGATGAAGTGGAGAAAATGTTCCATAGCATGATGAAGAAATTGGATGAAACCAAGAAGAAAATAAAAGAAAAAGTAGATGAAACCAACATTTCGACTTAAAAAAATATGAAATAGACTTAATCAAAACAATTATTTTACATAAAGAAAATAAATACTTAAGAAGAACATTATGGGAAAACTACGAAATCCAAAAAGCTAATCAAATAAATAAGCTATTCTCAACATTCAGGAGCAATCCAACATTTTACCATTGTTTAATATTTTTATTTAATTTGCATTTTATAAGAAGGTATACTCTTCACTCAAAAAATTTAAAAATAACATCAAATTTTAAATATTGTTTTTAAATATTTCATTTTTAACCCCCGACGCAAAACAGGAGGATGTTATAAGTTTTCGTGTCGGGGGTTTTATAAATTTGTTTAATTAATATTTTATTTTAAGAAATTTAATTCCTCAAAGTATGTATCTTGAACTATTTTCTAAAAACTAATTAATAAAATATTTTCTGTAGTCGCATCTGAAGATAAGTGCATCGTCACTTGAAACTAGTCATGCTGATTTAAATAATAAAAACTTAACTTTTATAACATGAAAGAAGATAAAGTACTAATAATTCTTATAATAATGCTTCGCTCGAACTTTATTTCTACATAATAATAAAATGGATGAAAACAATAAGAAAATGGATGAAGCCAAGAATAAAATAGAAGAAAAAGTGGATGACACCAATAAAAATGTAGATAACAGGGCATAGGTAGCAAAACAAGAGATGGGTTTGTTGGTAAAAGGAATCAAAGAAGAGTTTCAGAAAAAGGTTGAGGAGATAGAAATTAAAGTGGTCAAATTGGACGAAATAGTAAACTTAGGGGGTCGAGGAAAACAAAAATACGTAATATGGTAAAGAAAAAGAAAGAATTCAAACAGATAATTGAAGATAAAGTGGTAAACGTAGGAATAGAGTTAGCTCAAGTTAGGAGAGAAGTTGAAGAAGAAAGGCATAATATAGGGGGACGTTCAATAAGTTAGTTAAAAATATGGCTGAGGAAAAAGAGTTGAATGAGCGATGGGGTAGGCATAAGTATGAGAAAATTGAGGAGAGAATTGGCAAACAGAGTAAAGATAATAAGGAAAAACTCAAACAGTTAATAGAAATGTTAAAGAAAGATGATAGAGGCGATACTAATAGATACAGGAGTGGGGATTTTAAAAGGAAAAATCTGGGAAAATTTTATAGGGGGTTGTCGTATAAATTTAAATATATTTATGAAAAATATAGAGCAGAATTTGATAAGTGTCAAGAATGAGATGATGAAAAAGAATTTAGTTAGAATGACAATGAAAGGGGAAGCAGAGGTCTGGTTTTCGATGGTAAAGCATAAATTTACTAGGGCAATTTAATTAGGGGAATTTAAAGAAATGTTTTTTAAAAAAATATTGGGGAGAAATAAAACAAAACAATTCAGTGGATTCCTGGAAATAATGAATTAATTAAGGAATGAATTTATTAAGGAAATATTGTTCCAAATTCGCGAATGCTGTCCAAAATGAGTCCATAATTAGTCCATAATTATGGTATAATTAATTTTTTAAAAATGTAATTTTTTCGAGGTGGGGGTGCTAGCTTGACGTCAACTCAGCACCCCCACCAAAGATTTATCTTTTATTGCCAAACCGTTGTAGTCCAAAATTCGCGAATGCTGTCCAAAATTAGTCCATAATTAGTCCATAATTATAGTATAAATATTTCTCATTTTTGAGAAAGTGGGGGTGCTAGCTTGACGTGGGTAAAAGTCAGGTGTATGCGGTAAAAAAATGAATTTTTCTCCAACCGTATTAAAAGCAGTACATTTTTAGTAGCATTACCTCAACTAAAAGTTGACGTTTTCGTTATTAATATAAAAGTGCGAAAATTGCTAAGCAACACTTTTTTTTACGTGCACTACAAAAACTTTTTTGTGCATGACTTAAAAGTGATTTTATTTTTTACTATTTTTGTGCGCGATCGATCTAAATTTTTGCATATGCTTTCCTACCGATAATTCACGGGGGTGTGTCTGTGACGAGGGGGGAAAATTTTTTGCTCAGTTTTTTGATATCTAGCGCCGTTCTCGAGTTATTGCTAATTCAAACAATATAAAAAAAGCACTCTTCGAAATTATACAATTTTTAAATGTCAAAGTGACTTTTCTGATATTACATCAAATAATGTTTTAAAATTAAGTATTTATATTTTAAATTTTATTTAATTTTTGGTTGGAGAAAAAGTAATATGTCTCATTTGGATTAAAAGTGTCTTTGTTTGACGTGCAATTATTGCATTCGCTCGGCTCCGCTAGCGCTCCGCCTTGCAAATGCAAAAATTGCTTGTCAAACAAAGTTTCACTTTTAATCCGAATAAGACAATGTACTATTTTTAGATTCTGTTGAAAAATGCCTACTTTTTGAATGTCATTGGAGTTTTAAAAAGTGATTCTTTTTATTGCTAGTTATAAAATGATAAAAATTTGAAAAATTGGTAGAAAGCCACTTTTACTTCGTGTTTCCTATAAGATTTATTCTAATTATTTGAGCTGTTAACATAAACTCCAGATATAACTCCAAAAAATTAAGTTTTAAGAGAGAAAAGCGATTTTGTAACAGAATTTGAAAAAATCTTGTATGCAACACGAAGTAAAAGTGTCACTTTTACATCTAAGGTTGCATAAATAGCTATTCTAATAATCTAAATTTTAAATAAAACATTTGTCTACGTATTCCGATGATCGAGGAACACAAGACAAATATTTTAAGGGGGTTATGCGATGATGTATTTTAGGATAAAAATATCTAGGCAGGCTGATGATGAGGTTGTAGGAATAAATTTAATAAAATGTAAAAAAAATATTTGGGCAAATAAACTTTCACAATAACACTTTTTAAACTCACTTTAAACTTTTATAATACATACTCGTCTATGTAGGGTAAACGGTTGTACTTAAAATAATAAAAACTCGTTACATTTTTTTAACAAAAACCATTTCGGTAACATAAAAACTGGAAATTTATGCAACAATCATTTGTATAATAAACAGTGTCTTAATGGATAGAGTTAACCTTGTGAAAACAGGCAATACAGAATTCGCATTCAATTTTACTATTTTTGGCTGCTATAAATCACTATTTATGAATGATTCATAAAATTTTTATATTTGTATTTTATGCCATCGGCCACTATAATTTATTATTTATTTAGTATTGAACTAGCAGTAAGTTCCTATGTAGTAAGTCAATGCAGTGCAACTCGATTGGTTGGGAGCTTGATTAAGGGGGTATTCTAGTCTAAGAGGCACACATTTCAGGCGTTTTTTCGAGCTTTGTAAAAATTAAACAAAGAATAACTATCCATTTTTTTATCATTTGTTTATTGATACTTGAAGAATTTATTAAAATTTTAACAAAAATAAAATTCAAAATTCAAGAAGTTATAAGCTGGCAAAGTGGGAGGTCCAAAAATGACAGTGTCCTTGCGTGCAAGGTTTCAATCCTTAATTCTGGTCATCTAAAACGAGAAATCCAACAGATTCTTAATTAGTAAAGTTGTCGCTATGGTATGACCCTTGGACAAGTAAAAAAAAAATTTTTAGACAAAATGGAAGCCGATTTAAAAAAAAATGTTTGTGAAAAAATGCAGATTTTTTATAAACGTCCACGAGGTGGACCAGTGCGAAGACAATCCCATCGATCGAAACCAGAGGTCATTAACTATTTTTATGTTTTTTTATTTATTTCAACCACCTAATAATTTTCAAATTTTATCTTATATATTCAAAATTCATTTTTTTATTTTTGTGTAGTCAACGATTGTAGTCTTAAGTACATGTGCCATACACTCACATACCATAACAATTTTAATCATAACGAGAATTATTGCTTGGAACTCTTTAGAGTTTCTTTGAAAATTGGTATTTCTTGGAAATCTCTGGAATTCGTTGGAAATCTTTGGAATTTTTAGAAAATTCCTGAAGCTCTGAATTACTGAAACTCACTGAAATTGTGAATTATCTAAGAAGTAAGCATTGTGATCGTAGAAACATAAAGCAAAATTATCCTGTTGCTATTGACTGCAGAAAATTGAAGAAAACAATTAGTATATACAACAAAGTGGCGGCTGGAATGGGTAGGGTAGTGGGACGCCACCACCCTCTCTAAACAAGATATTCAATTTTGAATATCCTAATAAGTATACAATAAATTCATTAATATTATTATAATTATCAGCTTTAAATAATATTTGTTTCACGCAATATATTTTATATTATTATATTTCGGAAACCACGTGAATGTTTTAATAAATAATGTTTTCAACTGGAAACTTTGTCCTTTAGTCGTGACAAATGCAAGTACATGGGGGTATGGAATACCTCATAGTACTTCAATAATTGTATGAACTGGATTATGGATTAAACTTGAAAGTTTTCAATACACACCCAATAAGTACATAATATAAACGTTAATTCAACGTCAAAGTATTGCCGAATTGTTGCTGTTAATCAATAATAAAAAAGAAGAAATAAAATCGAGAAGCTACAAAGAAAGCTAAGAGCTTCAAAATTATATTTCTTACATTGTTTGCAATTTTAGTATAAAAGACCTCAGACGCTTAGTCTGGACCTGGCGCTGAAATACTTAGCTACAGCACTACTTATCTTATTCTGGAGTATAACTTCAGTGCACTATTATTAACTGTTTATGGATTTTTGTTAACATATAACATAACAAAATTTTTAAATCTATTTACATAATAAATTAATCGGATTCATATGATCCGATCGGTGTGCCAAATATGTACTAATTAATGGCTTTCCATCGGTGTAGGTGCGTTTATTTTAAAATATGATAGGGTGATTCGGTTTTTTACATTAAACTGTAGTTCATAACATTCAATACAGCTGGATTCACAATTTTCCTCTAAGCTAAATGTATGTATCCAATGTGAGATTATTATTTTAAAGGGAGTTCCCCAATAATTACTGTGCAACACTTAGCAATTGTTCCTATGATAATTCGTATCCTATTAAGTTCCTGTTTGGTTATCGGTTCAAGGTTTCTGTATACCGCAATAATTAGTTAATAAATGTAACATTTCATAATAAAAGTGATAATTTCTGAAGTTTATAAATTGTTTTAATTACTTTAATGTAACATTTAGTTAGGAGTTTAGCAAAATTTAAGTAGCTGTGTTGTATTATTTTACACAAACATCTGTGAAATTTAAGTGTAAAGCGTAACTTGAAGCTATCAGATTAAGTTCTCAAATAAGAAACAAATTATTCTTACAATATTAATTAGTTTCGAAAAAAGTCAGGAAGCAGGCCTCTGTTTATCTCGCGGAAGTCCTCTTACGCTAGAAGATTAAACTGTTTCAATTGGCACCCACATCCAACACTGATGTAAATCTTTTTTTTTGTTTTTTTCGATAAAAACAACTTATAAATTATAATATAAAAGTCTTGTATCCAATTCAAATAAATGAAGTTTAAATAAGTTTCAAGTTCATCAGAGACGAACTCTATCTTGTATAATCTTCAATTTTCTTTCGTGCCCTACTTCAAGTTCAATTCTATTCAATTCTCTTGCCAAACAAGTTTGTAAAATGAAATTTTCGTGCAGGTTGACAAGTCATCTAATCGTAGCAGCGAAGGCACAACCAGCCTTTGCCTCTACATACTAACAATTTCTTTTTTCCTTTCTATTAGAAAACCTTCCTTTATTTCTTTCAATTTTCTCTTCATTCTGTGTCGTCGTCCCGAGGGAAAGGATCGGGGAGACAGAAACGGTTGCTGCTGCGACCCCATCCATACCTTTATAAATATAATTCTGTACTGGATCCCGTATCGATACGTTTTTAAAAAGGAAAAAGTGTCTCGAGCTGTCCTGCAATAACTTTTATCACGAACCCAGTTATTACACTATTAACGAGCCCCCAAAACTCTCTTATGCAGAGGATGGCCGTGTAGTGACATCGTTGTAGAGAAGCACTGCGGCGACTGCGGTTGTATAATAATAGGATCATACCCGATTATGTCTCCCATCATAGGCTTAGCGCACAGATAAATTTCAGGGTGTACAGGGATGAGAGTGTTATGCATCCGCCGGCGATAATATATACAGTGAACTTCGCACCAGTAATAAACTTCCCTTTATATTCGGCAAATTGCAACTAAAATTTTACTAATTCTCCAATCGTTTTATAAATTCCGAATAATAAAACGAATCATATATAATTATTTCAATTGCCCACGACCTTTGATGTTTTCCAACTGAAAATCGAATTTGTTGCCATTAATCAAATAATCATAATATGTAGATATGTATAATATGATGATAATTTTTCGCGGCGTAGGTAATTTTTAAATTTTATTAGTGAGTGAATAATAAATTAAACAAAATTTAAATCCCTTTAAAGTTATGTTTTATTTGCACCCTATCGATAATTTTCTCATTTTCTCAAGTCCGAAGATGTAAAACCAGTCATTTTTCTTTCACATGCCATCAAACTTTGGCAAAGTAAGATTGCAAAAGATTGTTTCTTCAGTTTTAAACATGGAGTTGCTCTTTTCCGATACTCGATACTCTTGTTTTATTTTCGTCCGACTTTTATCACAAGATTTTATAGCATTTTACCGAGCGTGAGAGCCTAATGTATTCACAGAAGAAAGAAAAAATTAAAAACTCATTTTCTGAATAATTTTCTGAGTAGATTTTCTTGTAACATTATTTTAAATAAAAGTTTACATTTCCAAGTTGACACATCTAATCGAAGTTTTATTTTGTTGATAGTATTGAGATGGTCGGTTTCTAATTACTTAAATATAAACGACAAAAAAAAGTAATTTATAAAATTGCCGATTACATAGAAGAACTTTTGCTGGATTTATATTTTGATTAAAGGTTTGCGGCACTTTTATGGAGCAACTAAAACCCTTGAATCCATCAGGTAATTACTGTATGCTTTTACCTCACTCAATATTATGGTGCTTACATGGATACTTTTACTCGTAAAATGTGCGTATATGCATGCACATGTTGTTTAAAATACTAGGTAGGTATACATTTCCTGCTTCCCATACCAAAAAGGATTTCAATCACATAATTGCTAGTTCAAACAGTATTTTTAAACCAGATATGCATTTAACATTAAAACAAAAATAAAAAAGTATATTTTTGTATATAAACATAACATAATGGAAAAATATTTTCCTTGCTATTAATACCGCACCGCAACCGGTAGAAACGTCCATTTAGATATAGCTTACATTTAAAACACTAATTTATCGATGTAGTTTGTTTACAAGAACATTATTCTTTAAAATGAAATAATGATAAACTAAAAATGTGTTCTTGAAAACCATGAATTTCCCGGCACAGAAATCACGTTAAGTCAGGTGACATTTTAACGTTTAATTAACGTTTAAATCAGGTGCTTATTGAATAAATAATTCATATTATATTAACAAGTAATCCAAACGTTTAATGTTAACAGGCTCGAATAATATCTGAGTTTTTCTGAATACAGGTCTGAGTTATTGTTTAGCAAGAAGGTCCCTTAAAAAATAATAAAATTCCCGTAATACGGTGTATTACGGTGTATACGCTGAAGGAAAGTTTGGTGCACGAGCTCAAATTTTCCGAATCTGATCAGTGACAACAAAAAGTTTGTCGTCGTGCATTACCACTCTGTTTTTGGTATTGTCTTTTGGGCGAAGTAAAGAATTGCTCTTAATCCTGCCCTGGACTTTGCTTTTATAACCAAAAATAAACTATAAAAAAATAACAAGAGTAAAAATTTAAAAACTCAAAAACCTAACGCATACGATTAGTACGGTCTCTATCACTTTTTTTGGGAGTTCTCTTATCAGCTTGTTTGATATTCCGCAAAGTTCTGATGCCTTTTTCTTTTTTAAATCCCGGATTGTCGTAGCAATCTCGCAATAACTTGCCGGTGTTATAGATGCCTATTTCTGTGTTAGTGTTTTCCCTGAAAGTGATTAATCTCCTCCAGTTTTCCTAAATTTTCGATTTTTAAATGCTGTTTTCTTGAAAAAAATGTCCTCTTTCCAATACTCTGTAGGAAAAAGTATAATTCGTGGAATTTAGTACGAAGAAAGTACAAAATATATTTACAAATTTAAACCAAAACAAAATTTTTAGAAAAATTCTAAATTTTCAAATTAAATTAGAAATTTTTGTTGAATATGAGGTCTATATTTGTAACAATATCAATTGCTGTCCAACGTTTCGAGTTTTAACTGATTCATTTTCAAGGTTAAATGACGAATGATGTCATTGTTAATATGCAGAACATGTCAACGAAAATTTATAATTAATTTAATAAAGGTAAACTGTAATTTAATATTTAATTTTTCAAATTAAATTTTAAAAAATAATAAAAACCCAATGACGATTTTGGAACACGACAATATATATCTTTATACAGGGGAGAGGAAATTTATTTACAGGAGAGAAGGATGTTATTATTTATAGAGAGGAGAGAAATGTTTATTTACGCAGAGAGAGAGTGGGAATATTTTCAGGAATGTATACAAATTTTATATACTTAATATGTATGTGGCTGCCGTAGTTTATGGTTTACTAATTACTTAAATTATTACTTATTTATCCTGAAAAATATATGTAAATGAAATTATAGATGAAACCCCTGAATCCAACAATGCAAAAGTAAAATAGTGAAATTTTTTGATTCGAAACCAATTTAAGGAGAAGAGTAATTCAATTTTAAAGACTCTTGGGAGTGAGAGAGAGCAACTTAGTGGTTAAATACGACGTCATGACTATTTCATCAGAATTTGGTGTTTTAATGTCACACGAAATTTCGCTAACTTTACTAAAAGTGTTAATTCGTGTACGTTACTGATTAAAAAAATTTCATTTTGTTTTATATTTCGGCTCTTTTTGTTTTATAGCGCGTAATTTTGTCTTTTTACTCCTGGTAAATTTTTATTTCCAAAATCTTCCTTTATTAATTCACTCGTTAATAAACATTTTTTATTTATTTGGAAATTTATACTATTCTGCATTTATAAAAAAAAATGAAGTATTAGTAGGTATATTCACAAAATACATAAAGATTATGAGCTGCTGCGATTATGTAACTTTGACGTTGTGTATTCATATTATGTTGATGATTGCATTAAAATTAAATTGAAAATATAAACCCGCGCCAAGTTGGGTCTGCTTGCCGCTATATGAATTCCCAATTGCACGTGTCCTGTATTTGAGTAATAGTAATTGTTGATAGGTATACTAATTCATTAGTAGTAAGCTAGCAAGCTACGAATAAAATAAATTTTTCTTTATTTGACTGTGCAGTTTTTGAGAAATTTTTGTTTTTCGAGAAAATCCATTATTTTATTTTGTTAATTGTTTTAAATAAAAAATATAGAACTTTACGACTATAACTCAATTTTTTAAGGTAAAAATCATAGCAACATATTAATTCAATTTAAGTTGATCCGTTGATAAGATTGAAGACAATAATTTGTCGCACTTATTAGGAAGAAAATACACAATATGTTACTGACGTGCTAATTAATAATCCGCTGTTCAGGTGATCATCTTCTAGAGAATTTAATTAATTATGATATTAAGAATTAATTAAGAAGATCCAGGGCTTAGCTTGGGAATTAATTTGATTGGTGCACAATTTGATTTATGTATTACATTTTATTTGTGGTCTAGAGCTAGCTGAGTTTATCTTAGCTCATACCTTCTGCATCTTGGCTGAAATATGCATAAATTCGAAGTTCCAATGAGAAAAAGAATGCATCTAATGTGCATCTATCTGCACTAAAAGTAGAATTTGATTGGTTTGGGGCCTGGGTGCGCATGCGTACACCAGAATTAACTTATGCATGATTGCGTATTTTATTTTAATCCTTTTGGTCGTTTGAACCAGATTTTCGGCGTTACTGTTAAGTATTTTTTTTTATTTAATAATCAATTTGTTGTACAACGGACTATATATTCTTGCATACTTATGTTTATTAATTATTATTTCAAATTAAAAATTAAAGTTATAGAAATATAAAAAATTATTTATTCAAAAAACAAAAATAACATTATAGTTTACAAAACAGTACACGCTACATACCAAAACATACTTAAAATTTTGTCCTTTAATTAATTTATTATCAATTATTTATTAAATTTAATATAATATAATATAACTTTAATACGAATTATTCTGTCATCCATTCTTCGACTAATTGCTGCAGTTCCTTGTCATAATAACGTAAATTTTTTGTTACTTTGGCTAATATATAATTTAGCACCTCCTCGTCTGATACAAAATCACTGCTTAAATTTTTTCTCATAAATTTATGATAATTAATGATCACCTGAAAAAGGTCTATATAAAATTCCAATCTGCTTCCATTTTCAAATTTCTCAATTTCTGCATTTATATAGTCCTCGACAAATTCCTCAATATATATTTGTTTTTCGTCATTGGATTGATCCTGCATTTGGCTGAATCCGTGATTTGATCTTTCTTCGACAACTGCGTTCAATTCTCTTCGGAAAAGTTTTGAAGTTTTGAGTAGGTAATTTGTTACCTTCCTCGAAACTTCCTTATATGTCAAATCATTATTTCTTACATCGACAAACCTAATTAACAAATTGCTATCGTATACCATTGCTTCAATAGAGTTTTGGCATTTAATGATAGCTTTTAACGTGACTGCAAAATATTCTAACTTCTCAACTACCTCGTAAGTATGCAATGCATGATTCACGAAGGATTTTAAATATTCGTAAAAATGTATCGTCTCGATTTTAATCGCATTTACGATGGCACCATCTAACTTATTCCTGATGGCAATTTCTTCAATTTTTAAGCGATCCAATGGGCAAGTTGGATTATTTTTAGCCCAAATTGTAATGCATAAGCTGCAGAATTTGTGTATACAACAATTGGTCAAACCAATTTGTTTACCTGTTAATGACTCTAAGCAAATGCTGCAGGATTCCATGTTATTACATTCGTCGTTATTCATTGATCCATTCATATTGATTATTATTATTTGCCAAAGCTTCTACTGATGACTTAAAAAATTAATATATACCCATTATAATGTTGCTGTGTTCCTTTATAGACATGGATTAACTACTTATCGGATTAAAACTTGCTTCAGTAGAATTTCAAAATTAAAAAAAATAAAATTTAAACATATCGCGGATCTTAAATGACGGAATCTTTTGATTAGTTTTCAATAGCAACTTTTAGACACTTAATTTCTTTTTTTGAATGCGGTTTTGCCACATCTGACGTCGGAAATATACTAGTAGGAATTCCATTTCTGTCCAGTCTCGACCTGTGATAGTAGCGTTGCTTCTGTTGTGGAAAAATAATGAAACTAGTGTTTTTTATTGTAAAATTACAAAAAGTATGCAACAGAAAACATCTTTTTGAAAGTGCGTGGTTTTTTGAACTTTTAAGGCGATGATTCTGAAAATTGGGTTTATATTCTTGCTGAAACAATTGAAGAACAATTCAAATTCGTCACAATGCAATGAACAGTTTAGTTATTTCAGAATATTCAATAATAATGTAAGTGTTTTAATTTCTTATTGGTGCAAATACTACAATTTTTGTGTTACAGGTGGATCATGTGGAAGAACGCTTTTGTGAAATAATACGCACTTCTAGTGTGTGAATAAGTTCGTATAAGTTCCTGCTTGTGTTGATCGGGAACATTCCAGAGTATTCCACAACTGCATAAAGTAAGTCTTCAAATTTTTACCTCCTGCGTACAAAAGAAAATTTATGAAAAAGTCATACGAAGTAACGAAGTGTTGTACTTATTTGCAAGACTGTCAAATAATGTCTAGGTATTTTTTCTTTTTCCGTGATTTGTCCGGATCAACAAACAATTAAAATTGGGAATATTTTTTATTTTTATTTATTTATTTATTTAATAAAATTTAATAAAATTGGGAATATTAGAAAATTGTTTTTTTTTTTTTATTAAAATCCTTTCATTTAGATCAATTATTATTTAAATTTAAAGTCCAAAACTGAATAAGACAAATCCGGAAAAATCATTCGATCCCTAAGCTTCCTGTAAAGATTGTATTCAAGAGCAGGGGGCAATATAGCGTTTTAAAATATTGGAATTTTAACAGAATACAATTTATTATTACAAAAATATTATTCAAAAAATGGAAGCCTAGGCTTCGAGGCTATGCTCGGTGACATAGCCGTTAGGTTATACGTGAATACGTCGTCCATGGATACCCGATTTTGCCCAGGTCTACCGATCGGATAACATCGATTTGAAAACATGAACATTTTGCAGAATATTGGCAATTATTATTTATTATTATAATTATTAATTTTAATACAATATATTATTAGTAAAAATTTTCTAAATGAACCGAAATGAACCCCTTAGCGTATCCCTGGTCTTCCTCATTGAGGCAACGAATACAACTCTATTGTTGTCGTCGTCGTTAAACATCAAAGACAATTTTATTTATGATAGGTCTGTGGTAACTGAAATAGGTGACAAACGGCATACAGGATACGTTGATATTGCGGGTAAATGTAAGATCAAGGCAAGTATTGCCGAGAGTACTTGGAGAGTTCTGTGCGCAGTTCATATTGAACTCTCGTTTCATGAATTCTGAAAAGTTCTTGTTCTGCGTCACATCCACGTTGAAGTCACCGCATAGCATCATTGGTGTCTCGGTGTCGGAGCACGTGGTTCTGATATGCTTCTTTATTGGGTCCGAGAACTGGTTAAGCATCATCGACATAAAGTACTGATGAGACGACTGCGACGCACCCGGATGAATATACAGGGTGGCGCATTTATCTTAACCGAAAGTAACCAGCGATAACTTCTCTCCAAAGCGGAATTTTTGAGAGTTCTTGGGTTTATTTGACAGATAGTAATCTATATTTTTGTCTAGTGTTAAAAATGGATTTGGAAATGGAAAAGAAAGTGATTAAATATTGGTATCAGTTCGAATCTCCAATTTTGATCAGACGTGCGGTGGTTCGTTTGTTTGTTTGTTTATTAATTGGTGCTTTTATATATACAAATATATTTACACAAGTCACAATAAAACTAAATACAATTTATATTAGATTGTTATCTTGACCACATTTTATATATTCCTCTGTGGAATAAAAACATCCTTTTGATAGAATTTCTATCATTGTTTTCCTAAACCTAACTGGAGGCAGATTTCACACTTCTTCGGGAAGTATATTAAAAAATTTTGTTGCATGAAACCCTGTGGCTTCTCTGGAGCGGAGAAGTCGATGGAATTCTGGTACAATGTTATGGTGCCCTCGCGTATTGTACTGATGTGGAAATGTCTTGTATGAGGACTCATTCTGTTTTAGATAGGTTAGTGCGTGAAGTATGTAGAGACACGGCAAAGTCAGTATCTTTAATTCGAAAAATTTATTTTTACATTCATCCTTGTACTTTAAGCCAGATATGATTCTTATAACCTTTCTTTGTAATGTAAAAAGTTTTTGACTGTGTGCTGAATGACCCCAGACCAATATTCCGTAAGACAGAATGCTTTGTATTAAGCCAAAGTAGGCGATTCTTAGAACCTCTGTTGTGACAATGTTTTTGAGCTGCCTTATTGCATATATATTTTTGGATACTTTTGTGCACAGATATGTGATATTATGTTCCCATGTTAGTTTAGCATCTAAGACCATACCTAGGAATTTAACCGGTTCATTTATCAGGGGAATGCTTTTGAGTGAAAAGACTAATCGCTTTTGTTTTTCTTTATTGAGGCACAGTCTGTTTGCTGTAAACCATTTCTGTAATTCGTCATCTCTAATAGATGCTAATTCATTAAGAGCGTCTAGATTACTGTCTCTTTCAAACCTTGTGGTATCATCTACAAATATGACAAAATTGGTATTCGAACAGTTTGGTAAGTCATTATTGTATAATATGAAAAGGATTGGGGCCAAGACTGACCCTTGAAGTACACCAACACTGGTACCATTAGTATCAGACCGCTTGTCGTTAACAGTAACATATTGTGTTCTGTTCTCTAAATAAGATTTTAATAGCGCCACAACTTCTTTGTTGAAGCCGTAAATTTCCAATTTTTGCAATAGCAGATCATGAGAAACACAGTCGAATGCCTTGGTGAGGTCATAAAAATGTGCATCTAGATATTCACGTTTTTCGAAGGCTTTTGACACCTCTCTGCATAAGCCACTAACCGCTAAGGTAGTGGACAGGCCGTTTCTGGAACCGAACTGACTTGGATGATATAGACTCATCTCCTCACAGTGGGTTACTATTTGACCCTTCAAGACTCTTTCGAATACTTTGCTCAGTATCAACCAAACAATCAACTGATTGTTTGGTTTTATTTAGGTTAATCAATTTCCAGACTGCTGCTGATTTATTTGCTGATTTTGAAATGTAATTATCATTTTCAGTTTTTTTGACTTGTTGCATTTTGCTACAGTAAAATTTTTTTAATTTACGTAGGGTTTCTCCAGAAATATGTTGGTTCCTGTGTAAATCTGTTAGGAAGTGCAATCTGTCTCGAAGGTTGTTACGAAGGCCTTACCTGTAAACTTATGGCTGCCGACGACTTGCTCAGCGGATCAAAATTATGGGCGTGGTCTACTCTTGGAAGTTTAACACAATCAAAACAACACAAATATTTTATATGTAATTTAATTTCTCCCTTTGACATTCGTGAAATGAGCAAGCTCATTTAATAATACAACAATGCACATAACATCGATAAACATATAATCAACACAGCAGTATATTGTTGGCAACAATTGCCATATTTATTATAACTAAAACTTATGATGACATCATGATTAGAACTGAATTACCAATCGTCAAAATACAACAGATCAACATCTACTGTTAAGACGGCAAACATGAATTTATCGAAAAATCAAACAACATGAAAATTACGTCGATACTGACTTGAAAGGTCAACAGAAATTGTGCACACAGCACCAAGAAATGTACTAAATAAAACAATACAAAAATAACAATACCTTGTTACAATTTAATTTCCATTGTTAGACGCAGGTGTCCATGGAGATGATTGTTAAAGCAGCGTCGGCATCATGCAGTACGTAAGCTCCAACCAAAGATTGAGAATAACCCGGCGTCCAAAAGATGTATTACGACAACACCAACACAACTTAGATATACCCAGCGGCATAATTTATTTACCATTAGATTGGAAACTTCATCATAACTCGAAAGTCCGAAACAAATCGCAATATCAGAATAAAATTTAATTTTAAATATTTTTGCACTAGATTATAACGTTATTATAACTTGACTAAGTTCGAAACAATCTCAAGCTCGCAATCTATTTCAATTTTAAAGATTTCTGCCCTAGATTACTCATTGTAATTCGAAAAGTTCGAAAAAAAATCGCACGATCGGAATTCGTTCAAAATTAAAGATGAATACCAGCAACATGGTTGTCGTATTGCACCCATTCCATGCGCGAGCGGCAACGTCGAACCACATTTCCCGCTTTTACTAAGGTCGAGAGTCGCCTGGCGCGCGTCGCCAACAATAATTATCCTAATTTCTTCAAAATTCGTTCCCCAAAAACTGCACAAACGATACTCGCGGGAATAGAAATAACGGAAACTTTCACCATAATTTAATCAACTAACTAAATATTTCAACTTAAATTAGCCGGTCTTAAAAATGACTTCCGACCCTCTCGATCGCCCGCCAGAAAGTGTTTAACACCTTCCCCACCGCTCTCAACTTCCACGCTGTGCGCGGACGATTGCGCCGTGACTCATGTTCAGAAACCGTCGGCGTAACAAGGTTCTTGAGTTCGTTATTAAACCACGGATTGATATGAATATTGTTAGTTTTTTGTTCTTTCTTTAAAACATTCGGATAGTCCCACTGCGAGTATATAGTTAAATTGGTTAAATTTATTGTTCCCACTCAGATTGTTGTTCTCTACAAATGACCAGTCGGTTGCCTCTAACTGCTCCCGTAACAGCGTCAGCCCTCGTTCAGTTATGGGGGTATACGTAATTATTCTGTCAGGAATTTGTTTAGGTTGGGATTTACTATTGACGGCTATGGATAAGCTTAGGTGGTCAGATAACCCATAATTTTCTACCTGTACATTTATACCTTCAATATTGAAAAATATATTGTCAAGACAAGAATCACCTTTGGTGTTGAGAAAGTTTCCTCTGGACAACCCAAACGAGTGAAACAGATCACATAAATCCCGAGCTTCATATTCCTCGGTGTTGAAATGTACATTAAAATCGCCTAAAATGACGATGCCTTGTCCCCCATATCTCATCAAAATGCCCTCCATTTTGTTTAGGAAGATGTTCTAGTCACTCGAAGGTGATCTGTATACCCCTATAAAGATTGTGCCCTCATAGACAATTCCACATACCTCACAGTTCATTTCCTCGCAAAACTCAATCATGTTCAAACGTTTGACGCTGTAATTCGTTCCAGTGAAAGCACAGACTCCTCCATGTTTTTTCAATGTTCTACAAAAATGTGTTGATATTTTATAATTTTCCAAGTATGCTGCCTCCAGTTTGGCCTCGGACAACCAGTTTTCTGCTAAAAATATAAAATTAAAATTTTTATCGACTAATAATGAATCAAATTGTAATAGTTTAACAGCGCTTAAACCTTGGATATTGGTAAAAAGACCTATTATTTTCGCATATTCTCGATCTGGTGTTCTTGAAAATTTTCTGTGCTTCTGTTGTCGTCGCTGTTGATACTTCTTTCCCGTTTCCAGAAGTATCTGGAAGAACGAACATTTCTTGGCCACAAGTTTATGTCGAACATTTGTTCTTTTAGTGCAAAATCTGCTCCCACTCGAAATCTTTTTGTAGCCATCTCTCTTGTGTTGCCGTCATTCATTGGGTCGGATGGTAACTCGTCCACTACAAATTCTCTGTTGTTCATGTTTGGTCTTTCCTTGAGATATTTTATTATGTTTTCCTTCGATACATTCCTTGACACACGAGTCAGGTAAATCCATACTTTTTTAGGTGCTCCCGTGAATTCGTTCGTATTGGTTTCTGCGTCACCTAAAGTGATTTCACGATTACGCGAGCGTCGATGTTTCACTTGTGTAAACCCGTCGCTATCGGTTTGCATTCCTGGTCGCGGAGATGGTTTTGATTGTTCCATAAGATTCTGATCTGATTCTGTATCATTATTATGTTGTCGTGTACCTACTTTAACAGCTTTGACTGTAATTAACTTGATTCGGTGAGTTAGTTAAAACCTCGTTCCCTCTAGTAGGAGCAAATCTCACCTTCCTAGCGTTATTGTTGTTGGTTTTCTGTTGCTTTGGTAGTTCAGACCCATTTGCCTGTTCGAGTAAGGTATTTTCAGAACTTTTAGTGTTTTTGCTGCTGGGTACGTTATTTATTTGTGGGATCTGTGACTGAGGTAGAATCAACATGACATCTTCATCCTTGTTGTTCCCGCCATCACTACTTTCGTGTAAGGTGAACCAGTTCGACGAAATTCCATGCCTAAACATGTTAAGTTTTTCTTTTATTTCTTGTATTAATTTATGTAACAAGCTATTTTGAGCTTGTAACAATTGATTTTCACTTTTTAGATACGTATTTTCTAGTTTGAGGAAATCCTCCATCTTGATCGGTTTATCGATGACTGTGTTGACTACTTCGTTATCACACTGTTTTTTTGCGGCATTACCGGATTCTTCGCTATTAGAAATATTTAGTGCATTTGAGGTTATGCTGCATCCACACACCCATCTCCTTAAACTGCTTTCATCTGTGAGTCTTCGATATTCCACTATATCCATTTTTACACAAGCTAAATGATATGTCTTGTCGCATTCAGCACATATCACTTTATCATCATATCTTCGATCGATAACCTTGCTGCACATACTGCACGTCAATCCTCGACCGCCCGCCATGTTGCTATGAACATAAATCCGATGTACCATCAATTATGCAGATAAGAACGGTTATTTCGCGTTTCGAGAAAGAGCGAACAATGTTACCAAAGACATCTTAACCAAAAAACACGGTGCGAGTGGCAGAAAACATCGCAGCAGTAGCTCAGGCGATGAACCAGAATCCAACGGCTTCGACAAGAAAACTTTCTGCTGAATTGTTGATCAGTAGACGATTTGAATTTATTTCCGTATAAAATTCAATTAATAAGCAAACTGAACCCTTCCGACTATCCGGTTCGCTTGGCATTTTGCAAAAAGATGCTTAAAATGTTTGAAACAGATGAAACACTTATCAATCACATCTTCATGTCTGACGAGGCCCATTTCAACTTGAATGGAAATGTGAATAAACAAAATTGTCGTATTTGGTCTGCCTCGAACCCGAATACCATCCAGGAAGTCAATTTGCTTCCGGAACGTGTCACAGTTTGGTGTGCGGTGTCGTCCAAGTCCATTGTCGGACTTTTCTGTTTTGAGTGTCGGGACCGTGCCGTGACCGTCAATAGTCAGCGGCATTTGGCGATGGATGCTCAGAGATTATTTTTTGCCTAAATTGCGTACTAAGCAAATCGTATTGAAGGATACTTGGTTTCAACAAGATGGGGCACCATCACATATTGCTACGATGGTCATGGACTTCTTGAAGTCCAAATTTAATGCATAAATCATCAGCCGATAGGCCCCATGAGATGGCCACGACGGTCACCAAACTTAACGCCACCGGACTTCTTTTTGTGAGGGTATTGTAAGGCCAAGATGTACGAAGCCCGCCCATAAAATATTGCAAATCTGAAGGCAGAAATAACCAGAGTAATTCAATCTATTCCGCAGTCGATCATAATTAACATTTTTAATAACATGATTATTCGGTACAAAGCTTGCATCCAAGCCAATGGCCAGCATCTCAGCAGCACTATTTTCAAGAAGTGAATTGATCACAAAAATTTAGTAAATTTATAAACTTTTGATCCAAATATAAGTAAAAAATTCTTTTTCGTTCAAAACTGACGGCCTTTTACTTTCGGTTACGATAAATGCCCCACCCTGTATATAGAACCAAGTAAAAACTTGAACTGGTTTTTGAACTCAACGCTTACCATGCAAATGTCTCCCAGATCTTCCCAGTCGTTACGCACTTTGTTGTCGACTCTCGTTATGACTTTACAATTAGTTCAACTTCGGATATTTTTGTAGATGCAGACTCCGGCGGCTTTGCGCTTCGTAGGCGGTACGGTGATTGATTTGTCTGCCATTGACAAGCATTTGTTATTATTGTGAACCTCGCATTGAAAACCTTCAATGTTCACCGGTGGCAGAGACTCGTCCATCCACGTTTCGCTACAGATTAGGTAATCGCATTCACTGATCAACGAGTCAGAAGTTATGTCGCGAGAATGTGCCACCAAACTCTGGGTGTTGAGACTGCACGCGATTATCTCAACCATACCATCATTATCGGCATAGGAAGTTGCTGCTGCTTCTATAAACCGTTTAACCCGTTGAGTAACAGTTTGCAAACGCGCGATGATTGGACATTCTTGCGTACTCGTTTCGTATCTATTTGGTAGTGGGTGTGATGGACCATAGCCGTGATGGAACTTGAAATCGTCTGTAGGGTTGGTTATGTAGAGTCCTTGCAAAGATGTCACTCGACTCATCGCCACATATACCAATTGGATCTGTTGCGAAAGACAACTTCCCCAAGTAGCACACTAGAAAAATTTCTGTAAATTTTACCTAATAATGTAATTTTTAGGTAATTTTTCCATAATTTTCAGACCTATAAGTAAGTTTTGGTATTTTTTTAGGTAAATATAACTTGAGAAGTTTATTTGTTTATTAAGTCAATATAAAAGTAAAACGGACATAATTTTACAAATATTTTTCGACTTCGAAGTTTATTTTACTTTAAAGTAATTCTTGGTTAATTTTCTAGTGAAAATTTACTTAATAATTTACCTAACATATACCTTCAGGTAAAATTTACGTTTAGGTAAATATGTAGGTAAATTTTACCAATATTTAACCTAAACTCGACATAATCGTAATTTAATATACCTTTAGATATAAAATAGGTAAAATGTACTGTTGGTCCCCAATTGTGTATTTTTAACTTGCAGGTAAATTAGTGCTGTAGAATCTTATTATAGGTATAATTTACATCTGTTTTACCAATAATTTTACTTGTAAATAATTTAACCAATTCGTAAGTTAAAATTGCCAATAAATAAACCTTATAAGTCAATTTTACATTTTTGGTCGTAAAGCGATGAAAATTTTACTATTTAGTTAATAATTTAAAATCCGCCATTGATAAAAATTCTTTTATCTCATACAAAATATTCAAAAATTGTAAAAATATTGTTTTTCTAAACGTAAATTGTAAAATTAAGTAAAATAAAATATATATTCAAGTTATTATAAAGAATGTATATCTTCAGCGTAACCGAAATAAGAACATTATTTAAAAATCAATTAATAATTTGATTCAAAAACTTCAGATTTATCGAGGGGCATTCAAATTTTTTGAAGTAAAACTGTTACCTTTATCAGTAAACTTAGTTGCGTTTTGAATTTTCCGCATCCAGTTTGTAATATTACGATTTAAAAATGTAATGTATGTACATAAATATTAATCATTTTTTGGTTTGTAGTGGTTAAAAACATAAACTTACTTAGTTGACCATTTTTTAAGTAGAACGGTATAGAAAGATTATACTTATGAAACAAAGGGAAACGAGATAGAGATACAAAAATTTAACCTGGGAAGTAATTTTACAACTTTTAAGTTCTACATATGAACTACGAAATGCAGGTAAAATGTTGGTCACTTTTGGTAAGGATTACCTTAACTTTACGTAAAGTTTACTTACTGAATGTTATATTAACTAATAGGTTATTTACTTATTGGCCAAATTTACTTAAGATCACGTAAATTCTACCCAAATTTTACGTAAATTTTTTCTCCAATTGGTAAATTTTACGTAAAATTCACGTAAACTTTAAGTACAACAAGTCGCCGACGTTAGGTCAACGACTAATAATTACGTAAAATTTACGTAAAATCTACCTTGTTGTGCTAGTTGGGTCATCAAACGTTCCACCTTGTGATTTGTGTATGGTTAACGCACAAGCGGACACCAGAGGAAACTGCTTGTACGCAAGTAATAAGCGTAAGGCGGAAGAGAAATTGACCGCTAAAGAAGCAAAAAAATTTAAACAAGAATCTGCAAAAGTGAAATTATGCTTAAAATGCTTAGAAGAAGATATTTGTAATGATAAGGCAGCAAAACATTTAAGGAAGAATCTGCAGAAATGGAAATTTTTAAAAACGATCTTAATAATGAGGGGACGTTTTATTGAAATTTTCTTTTTTTCTTGTTTTCTTTGCATAATACTATTTTGTAATTGTGTCTGTAATTGATTAAATGATTGAAAAGAATTACCAATTTAAAATTATAACTGAAGATAATCCGATAAGTTTGTGTGCCAATTCGAAAATATTTCTACATAAAGCCCATTTGAGACGATGTCTAATTTTTTGTATTTTTCACACGAAAATTTTCTAAAAAATTTGCGCAAACTTTATCCATCGTTATTGTATAATTTTGTATAAAATTTGTATAAAATTTAGCAGTAAATGGTAAGTTGCACTTTTTTTGTTACATATATTTTTTTAATTTTTGAACGTGTTACCGATTTTATAGACGTATTCACGTCAAAAAACAAAAATAACATTATAGTTTACAAAACAGTACACGCTACATACCAACACATACTTAAAATTTTGTCCTTTAATTAATTTATTATCAATTATTTATTAAATTTAATATATATAACTTGAATACGAATTATTCTGTCATCCATTCTTCGACTAATTGCTGCAGTTTCTTGTCATAATAACGTAAATTTTTCGTTACTTTGGCTAATATATAATTTAGCACCTCCTCGTCTGATACAAAATCACTGCTTAAATTTTTTCTCATAAATTTATGATAATTAATGATCACCTGAAAAAGGTCTATATAAAATTCCAATCTACTTCCATTTTCAAATTTCTCAATTTCTGCATTTATATAGTCCTCGACAAATTCCTCAATATATATTTGTTTTTCATCATTGGGTTCATCCTGCATTTGGCTGAATCCGTGATTTGATCTTTCTTCGACAACTGCGTTCAATTCTCTTCGGAAAAGTATTGAAGTTTTGAGTAGGTAATTTGTTACCTTCCTCGAAACTTCCTTATATGTCAAATCATTATTTCTTACACCGACAAACCTAATTAGCAAATTGCTATCGTATACCATAGCTTCAATAGAGTTTTGGCATTTAATGATGGCTTTTAACGTGACTGCAAAATATTCTAACTTCTCATCTACCTCGTAAGTATGCAATGCATGATTCACGAAGGATTTTAAATATTCGTAAACTCGATTTTAATCGCATTTACGATGGCACCATCTAACTTATTCCTGATGGCAATTTCTTCAATTTTTAAGCGATCCAATGGGCAAGTTGGATTATTTTTAGCCCAAATTGTAATGCATAAGCTGCAGAATTTGTGTATACAACAATTGGTGGAACCAATTTGTTTACCTGTTAATGACTCTAAGCAAATGCTGCAGGATTCCATGTTATCACATTCGTCGTTATTCACTGATCCGTTCATATTGATTATTATTATTTGCCAAAGCTTCTACTGATGATTTAAAAAATTAATATATACCCATTATAATGTTGCTGTGTTCCTTTATAGACAAGGATTAACTACTTATCGGATCTTCGGATCACAACTCATTAGGGTAAAATTTTAAAATTAAAAATTATCTAAAGCAAGTTGTTTGGTCCCCATCCATTTTCCAGAACAGGAACCTCTTATCTTTGATTTAAAAATTTGTATAATGCTAATCAACTTCTGCATCAAATTCAAATTCTCTTTACAATCCAATTCCAAATTTTGATATCCAAAATTATAAACTTTTAATTTTATAAAGTAATTTTCAAGGCAACGTTAAATGTGGCGATATGCCTACCATAAGTCTGTCTATCGCAAAAGTTTTACGTCGCCTCTTTAATTTATAGTTCAAAATTATCACGAATATTAGCAAATTAGAAATCTTACTCACTCAAATTAAACATTTTATAAACTCACAATTTTGTTAAAAAATTACAAAGTTTACGGAGACCCTCCATAAAAGCGTCCGTCCACCATTGACGGACCCGGTGAACGCGCACTTACAACAAATTTCCATATCAACACCAAAAATTTTTTGACACTAATTTAACCACATTCAAAATATTTACAAAATTTACAAAATTATGAACAACTGCAAAATAAAATTAATTTTCCCAAAAACAATTAAAAACAACTTGAAATTTATAATTACATGTTAAATTAAATTTATTTGGTCATTCAAAAATTTAAAATATAATTGTGAATATAAGAAATATAAATAGTTGAGATAGAGGTCGTTATAATCTACAAAGTAGATACATTTCAAAATACAAATTCGTAGTAGGACATCGGTAGTCAGGACCGTATTAGGAATCAATAACGAATAAAAAAATAGCAAGAAAAAAATTATTAAATTCAAAAAGCCTTAACGAACGACATGTTTCGGACTTATTCGCGGTTTTACCCAACGAAATTGACCTCATCAGGTTCGTACTGACAATGAAAATATAAAATTAAACTTACCATTTTTTCAAACGATCATGAAACCTTCCACGTGCTCTAAACTAGCCGAATGCCATACTAAGAAAATGTATTTTGAAGGTTAGTAAGCGTCCACAAAATTGTGAATAGTCACAATTAAAATATAAATTTCAGAGAAAAACAATTTTGGAACACGACCATATATGTATCTACTACGAGTTCCATTTCCGTCAAGTCTTGACCTGTCATAGAAGCGTTGCTTCTGTTGTGGAAAAATAAGGAAACTAGTGTGTTTTATTGCAAAATTACAAAAAGCATGCAATAGAAGAAATTTTTTTATAAGTTGCCTGGTTCATTATTATTTACAACTTCGTTTACAAGATATTTAATCAAAACAAAGATTAACCAAGTTTTTCATTTCAGTTCAGACGACATTGGTGCGTGAACGCAAAATTCGTATTCCGCGAACAGGAGTGTGATGTGTCGAGGTCGAATTATCGTGAAGAAGCTAGATGGAAACTTTCTTAATAAATGAGAATAAT
This sequence comes from Cantharis rufa, assembly GCA_947369205.1. Taxonomy (NCBI): domain Eukaryota; kingdom Metazoa; phylum Arthropoda; class Insecta; order Coleoptera; family Cantharidae; genus Cantharis; species Cantharis rufa. Next base: position 29,727,331 of record OX376306.1, on the reverse strand, counting down.
TTTTTTTAATACTTACATGAAAAAAAATGTGAAAGTGTTCGGCTTTGTGAGCGACTTAAGTTGACTCTGGCCACTAGGAATAAATCAAAAGTGCAACAGTGATAAAGGTAATTTGACAAAAACCGTTCTCATCTGCATTGATAACGCACAACAAATTTTCTTTATTATTGTAGGTAGGACCCTCTTTGTGGGTTTAGCAGCAACTCAGGTTAGTAAAATTTTCGCTCCAATGATGTAGCCAGTGAATAGTTTGAAATTGTGAAAAAATACATTTTTCTTTACATGCACGAACTACAGCTGGGTAAAAAAAGGTGTTTTTCTCCAACCGTATTAAAAGCAGTACATTTTTAGTAGCATTACCTCAACTAAAAGTTGACGTTTTCGTTATTAATATAAAAATGCGAAAATTGCTAAGCAACACTTTTTTTACATGCACTAAAAAAACTTTTTTGTGCATGACTTAAAAGTGATTTTATTTTTTACTATTTTTGTTCGCGATCGATCTAAATTTTTGCATATGCCTTCCTACCGATAATTCATGGGGATGTGTCTGTGACGAGGGGGGAGAATTTTTTGCTCAGCTTTTTTGATATCTAGCGCCGTTCTCGAGTTATTGCTAATTCAAACAATGTAGAAAAAGCACTTTTCGAAATTATACAATTTTTAAATGTCAAAGTGACTTTTCTGATATTACATCAAATAATGTTTTAAAATTAAGTATTTATATTTTTAATTTTATTTAACTTTTGGTTGGAGAAAAAGTAATATGTCTCATTTGGATTAAAAGTGTCTTTGTTTGACGTGCAATTATTGCATTCGATCGGCTCCGCTGGCGCTCCGCCTTGCAAATGCAAAAATTGCTTGTCAAACAAAGTTTCACTTTTAATCCGAATAAGACAATGTACTTAATTTATTCATTCAAATCCGTTACATTAATAATTACATTATATAATAAGCAAAATTATTTTCCTGAGATTCAGCGTGAGCTTTTCAACAGATAGTTTATTTTAGAATGATTAACATTGTGGTTATTGAGTATATGTAGTGATTAAAGGAAAAAGGATTAGTAAAAAACCTTTATCAAAATTTAACTTAAAAGAAAAAGGAAAAATCAACAAATTATTTACAACTATTTACAACTATTTACATTATTAGGTACTTTATAGTTCGCGGTTGTTTGCCAAATCTCTGATTAGGTCGAATTCTGAATCCATGCATCGAAGATGAAATCTTTCAGTTAGTTTCTTGATAAACTCTATAATTGTCTGATATCCGGTAGTCAAATGAAGATGTTGAGTAGAATATAACCAAGGCAGATCATTGATTAATTTGAGGTTTTTGTTTTGTATTATTTGTAGTTTCTTGATATGGGAGTTAGCTGCTCTTGACCATACAGGACATCCATAGGCCATAATTGGGAGAATAATAGTTTTGTATATCAAGTTTTTGTTGTGATGTGATAATTTTGAATTTTTAGCCAAAAGTGGGTAAAGGCTTCTTCCACATTTGAGTGCCTTGTTTCTTGCCTTTTCAATGTGAGGTCCAAATGTTAAGTTTTTGTCTAATGTGACTCCTAGATACGTTGCAGTGTTTGAGAATGGAACTTCTAGATTGTTTATTTTAAAATTTGTTTTAGGTTGTCGTTTCGGTGATTTATTAAATGGGAAGATTATAGCTTGAGTTTTTTCATCATTTAATTTGATTTTCCATTTATGAAGATATTTTTTGCAACATTTATAGCCGCTTTGAAGTTTTTTGATAATCGCTGTTGTTATTTTACCGTCGGTGATAAGACCCGTGTCATCTGCATAAAACATTGTATCGCAATTTCTAGGTTTTTTAAAATCATATATAAATAAAGAGTAAAGCAGTGGTGACAATACAGAACCTTGAGGTAGACCAGCCATAATATCTTTGGTATCCGAATGGGTTCCATTTACTGAAACCAGGAATTTACGTTCAGTTATGAATGATTTTATGACTTTGATAAGATATTTTGGAATATTGACCAGATTCATTTTGTACAGTAATCCATGATGCCAAACGGAATCAAAAGCTTTTTCTATATCCAACAGTATTAATCCAGTAGATCTTCGGGATCTTTTGTTGGTTTTTATTTTGTTCACGACGCGTTGTATTTGGTGAACCGTTGAGTGTTGTGGTCGGAAGCCAAACTGCTGATCTGGAATAATCTTGTTTTCATAGATAAATGATGCCAGTTTTTCATATATTAGACGTTCTAGTATTTTACCAAGACAGCTAAGAAGACTGATAGGTCTATAGTTTTTGGCTAACTTATGATCTTTTCCTGGTTTAGGTATAGGAAGAATTTTAGCCTTTTTGAATATTGTTGGGAAGTAACCTATTCTGATGCAAGCATTAAAAATGTTGCAGATAACTTTTAGCGTTGATCTGGGAAGAGCTTTCAACAATATATTCTCTATGCCATCCAGACCAGGGGCTTTTGCTATTTTTAGCTTCTTTATGATGATCTTGAGTTCTGCGATTGTTATGAGTGTTTCGTAGTCTTCACTGTTTTGATTTTCTTGGTTTAGTTTATTAATGAATATCGCCACCTTTCTTTCAATTGAATGTTTAAAATTAGCGGTTAAAGAGTGTGATGTTTCGAATGCGTTAGCTATAGCATTTGCTTTTTCTAAATCAGTGAATAGGGTTCTTCCATTTTCTGTTAACTTTCCTATACTACCTCCATATTTGCCTCGTATACTTTTTGTAATTTTCCAAAACTTCTTGTTACCATCTTCAAGCTTACTAAGCTTTTTTGACCAATTATTGTTGCGATCGTTAATTACATTTTCTTTTATAAAGCTGTTATTTAAATTGATCATGCTTTTAAGCATAGTTTTTTGTTCTGGATTCGTGCATCTCTGCCATTTTCTTTTAAATGCGTTTCTGATACTGATGAAAGCTTTAGTTGAGTTAGAAATCTCTAGGAACCCATTTTTTATTTTGTATATGGGATTGATTTAGATTTTGCTTCGAGTATAGCTTTTGAAAGTAAGTCAATGGCTGTTTCAATTTTTTCGGGTGTATAATATGTAGATGAATTAAGAACAGGAGAGGATCCCATTACCTGATTTAGGTATGACTTAAACTTCTTCCAATCTGCGTGTTTATAGTCTGGAATTTCCTGACGAGTTTTCAGAATTGTATCGGCGTCAATAAAACATGAGATTGGAGCGTGATCAGATGTTAATTGGTCAGTGTGAGTATGTAGAGGTGAAGTATATAATGATGAATTCGATATTAAAATATCTATCGTGGATGGGTTCGCACCCGAGTGTGGAAAGTGTGTTGGGGAATTTGGGTGGTATATAAACCAATTGGATCTCAGTTGTAAATTGAATAGTATTGTACCCGCCGTATTGTTTTGTATGCAGTTCCATGCTCTGTTTCTAGCATTAAAGTCGCCAAATATAAAAAATTCCTTATTGGTAGGTGTTAGCTTTTTAATATCTGACTCAAAAGTGTTCAAATACTTTGGGCTATAAGCTGAGGTTAGTATAACGTCTCGTCCGTTTATATTGACCGAGATAGAAATGTTTTCAATACTTTTTGTGTTGTATACGGGTAAAAGTGAATGTTGGATAGTTTTTCGGATGCCAATCGCCACCCCTCCGCCACGAGAACCGTCTCGGTCATTTCTATAAATGGAGTATTCGGTTATGTAAAATTTGTGTTGTTGTTTTAGAAACGTTTCGTTGAGCATAAAAATATCAACGTTTTCTTGGTCTAGGAATAGCTGAAGTTGCCGAACAGTAGAAATATTTGTAATGCTTTGAGCATTCCAATGCATTATATTGAGTTTCTTATTATATTGCATATTTGAGGAGAGACATTACAACTTGAAGTTGTCCAAGTTTTGAAGTACATTTATTTAATTGTTCTACTGCATTAGCAAATATATTAAAAAGTTCGTCAATAGATAGCAGCTTTTCGTTAGTATTACCTACTGGTTTCTTGAGATGGCTTGAGTATAATTGATTTATATGGTCTTGATTAGGAGGTGTAGAAGATAGATTATTATTAATCGGATTTAATACAGGGAAATCTTTGTAGTTTACATTAAATGTAGGGGTGTTGTTGCTTCGCTGCTGTATTTGTTTTCTTACAGTATTTCGGTGGTTAACATTGTTTCTGATTTCCAAATATGCACTACGACTTGGACAATTTGGGTCGTTTGCTTTGTGGTTAGTATTGGGAAGGTTTTTAGAAATACAATTAAAGCAGCTGAATTTAATTGTTGCGTCTTGTGTTCGGTCTTTAAATTGACAGTTTGCAGCGTCGTGTGTGCTACTTGCACACAATAAGCAGACTTTATTTCTATGGCAATTTTCATCTCCATGCCCAAACATGGAGCAGTTTCTACATTGTGTAGGACCTTTGTATTTAGGTGAGTATGGTTTCCAGTTAATGACCATATGATTTAGCGATTTTACATTTTTTAAATGGTTTATAGTGATTCCATCTTTCTTAAATTGTAATAAATACAATACATTGTTTTCATTTTTGTATTTAGTATTCATTTCTGAAATTAGAAAGGGATTTATATTGTATTTTACCTGTAATTCCTTTTTTATATCTTCAATATCGGTTTGCGGTAGACCTGATAAAACTACTTTAAAGGTTCTCTCTTCTTTTGGTTGATGGGTGTAATATTGTATGAGGTTTTTGTTCATTAATTCAATACACTTGGTATATTCGATTTGGTCGTTTAAGATAATTTTTTTGCCAATAGACATTTGCTTGATTTGATAATTAGAAATTTTTATATCATCTAATGCTGATTTTAAATAATTTGATGTGGTTGAATCTGTGACTACTATTGGTGGAGGCTTAATTATCTTCATTTTGCTACTACTGCCTTTAGCTGTAGAGTTTATGCTGTTTTTGTTAGGATTGGTTCCTTCGGTTGACATAGAATCTTCTTCGTCATCACTTATCTGTGCCAATATGGTAAATTTGTTGAAATTGGGATCATTAGGACCCTGCGAATTTCCAGGCATAAATTGGTTAGTAGACATTTTAACAAAATTTAAGTTATCACTTGAAGCAGATTTGAAGGTTAATGCAGCCGGTGTGGCTACATTATGATGTTTGACCTTAGATTTTTTGATAATTGTTTTTAGATTTGGTCGTATGATGATCGCTACTTTTTATATCACTAAAACTCACTAAAATTAATTTAAAATAACTCGTTACTCTATTTAATTATCAACTTCCTCAGAGCGAGAAATACTACGTTCACCGTGGGTGGGCACGCACACTGACAATGTACTATTTTACATTCTGAAGTACAAAATTGCAAATAACTAATAGTTTTTCACCGTAGGTTTTCATTGCTTGAAAGTTAGTTAATTCATTACGCTTTCAATAAATCACATTGTGAAGCCATCAACAAGGATATATTTAAATAAATCATAAAGGATATTTTTACAAAATAAAAATTAATAAAACGTTTTTTTATCCGCTGCTGCCTGCATAAGAACATATTTTACTTCCATTTAATGTACCCGATTCTTTGTAGATATAATATAATATGTCTCCACTTAATATATTTATTCTCAATACTTTCTTTACGAGACTAGAATTTTGTGATGAATATAAACCCATAGCAGATATCTATGACAAATGTATTTCTTATTTAATAAATACTTTTTATTTAATCTCTTTCTGTTATATTTTTTATTCACATTTGAATATTTCAATAAATTGAGAAGATCTTTTGATTTTTTTTTATGTAAATAACAGCGCCCTCTTATGGTCAACTATTAATAATTATACACTATTCAGTTAATTTATGATATTTAGTTTTCATAATTGTTGATTCTTCTCATGTTTGTTGAATTATTCTTTGGGGGGAAGGAAGTAGTATACAAATTTTATTCATTTGTAAGTATTTTCATAAGTTTTCTACCGCACTTTGTTTGTCGGTAAAAACGTTTTTTCAAAGTCGTTTTCTGAGTTGATATTGTTTTATAAAAAATTCTTTATAACAATTATTCGAGATGAAATACTTCTTCCACCAAGTCTCCCTCGTGGAGGAAATAGGCTCGAATTTTAAACAGTTCGTGCTACAAATTTGATTTCTTAACCACAATTCCATGAAACTTTAGAATATGAAAAACAATAAATTAAAAGTTGGTAGGCATGCGAGTATGGAAACGTTTAGTTTGTAAATAAAAATTTTATTAAATGATATAAATACAGAGTTTGTGTATCATCTGCAAAGAAACTCGCAAAACTTTTTTGATGGTCATAAATATTCAATATAAGCACCATTTCATACGCACATTGTTGAAGCAATATTCGATTTTTTATTAGAGAATATTAAGTAATGCTTTTGTAGTATCAGTAATTTTGCTTCTGCATTGTAGTAGAGAACTCTCGTTAGGGAATGGTGTTTGAATTTCTATGTAGATATAATCTAATTAATAAGATATCTGCAGTTCATACTTCCGGATGTAATTTTAACATTTTCAAAAATTTGGTTTTGTTTGATTATTTGGAAGTGAATATGTGCTTTAAAAAAATCTATTGTCTTTAATGGGTAATTGAAATATATCCTAATAATTTTATCTATGATGCTGAGTGTACATTGACTGCAGTGCGGCCTCGAACAGAGCAAGCACTAGGTAGATAGATCCGGACCAGTGATAAACCGGGGCAATCACAATCTCATCAGCAATGAAAGCTATTGCAGCCACCCACCCCATTACCTCCGTCCATTCGTGGCTATCTCCTCGTTCAATACCGTTCCTGAATAGAAAGTTAAACGTAGTTTATTTAGGAAAAAAATGTAACTAACAAGTATCTTGTATTAAAAATAAACCAAAAAAGGGGTTGTAGACGAACCAATTTTATAAATTGCAATATTTTTAATTTATCTAAGTAAGTCGTTACAACATGATGAATAGATAAAAAAAAGAGAAATAGGTATAATAAATCAATACAAACTCTTTTTTTTGCAAATAGGATTAATTATTATTTCGGACCGTCAAAGTTCTCATCGGCACGGTGGTGTGGTATCGGCACAAACGCTTCCAAGCTTTGGAAATCAAAAGGATTGAGTTTGGCGAATTAAAGTGGCAAATTATTAATTGTGTTACATCTGCTTTAACGCTGAAGTTAATAAATTGTAATATTAAAATGTTATCGAGATGATAATTAAATGGTTTGTTTATAGTAACAATTACATACACGTTGTTACAAATTACAACACGAGATTGCCTTAAATACACTCTTTAATAACAGTGAGCAGATGGTTATTTCAAAATGAGACTTCTAAATTATTCGAGACAATAGTAGACGTAACTATTGTTCATTACAATAATACAAGAGTATAGTGATAACACTAGACGTTATTGTTATACACATGCTATATGCGTTCTGGAGCAGAGCCTGCGGTGAATCTAGTCACATATGTCAAAACGCGACATAACAAGCCCCGGGTTTTAGGGTGCACGGATCGAAATTGATTGACTCGAAAAATGGTGACTGGGTTACATATGTATGCAACAAGACAAATTAAATTCGACGTTTTATGTCGACGCACAGCCGAGTAATTAATTTTAAAAATGTACAAAGGAAAAATATTTATTTGAAAAGAAAAGCTTCAATATTCGCAGGTCGAAAGCAGATCAGACGAAAGTAAAAATCCTAGAAAAAAGATCATTGATCAAGACGGCTTAGGTAGGAGTGCGATCTGCTCGACTTAGCGTGGCGGTCAAAAGGGGTAGCGGTGCCAAAGAAAACAGGAAGGAAGGCGGGAAGTAAAGGTAATTGGGAATCCGAGGGACGGTGGGATCCAGTTAGTAGAACTGCCCTTATCAAAGATCAGACTAATCTGAGTTCTTCTATTTCTAGTTTCTTTCCCATTACGGGGCGCGAAAGTCCGTGATGAAGTCCTATAATAGCTTTAGTCGAATTTATCACCGTATCTCCGGCACGTTTCCTGCAAAAGTCTAGATAACTTTTACTTTCAGAAAAGTCGCTGCGCACACTCATATAATGATGTTAATTGCTGTAACTCGGATACCAAATAATGACTTTATCAAGAAGTTAAATTAGCGTAATGATTCGTTTCTATAAAAAAAGTCAACTATTGTTCCAAGTCACTCATTAAAGGGTTTTATTATTTTATTTAACTTTTGCTGCTGTAAAACTCTTCCATCTAATGAACCTTTTGTTTCTTTACAAAACGATTCATTTTATATCCTTTTTATATCAAAAACTTCTAATTCGTAAAATGCTTAAATTGCAGCAAAACAAGGTCCTTCTTATTTTGCAAGTCTTGGTTATCGATTTCAAAATTTATGCACGATTTGGTTATTTAATAAAATCAATATTCCATTAGTACATCATTCATCAATAATTATGATACATGTATGGGGAATAAGCGTCCCCCGAGAGAAATATATTTATGAATTTAATAAAGCTACACACGTGGCTCTTGAGGGGGAGTTCATATTTTCGTTTGCATTAAATGAAGTAGTTGCGCCTTATAAAATAAATTATTTCGTCTACTAATACATTAGATGCAACTGGCAATTTTATAATTTGATTTTTTATTATTTATTACTTCTCAAAATAATTATCGGCTTTTCATTTTTTTATTGAGATATCCTTTGAACCGAGTTAACTTTTTCAATAAAACAAATGTGAGCCCTAAAACAATTTATTCGGTTGAGCGTTTTTAAAGATTTCACAATTTTAACTTTCCTAAGTTTCAAAAATCAGATTACTTTGTGGAACACCAATAATAATTTAAGCGATTAAGTGATTACCAATCAACTGAAAATTTTTTTAACTTTACGATTAGCAATAAAACACAATAGAACTTTTAAGTTAATGGCCAACCCCTAGATAGGGTTATGGATTAATATTTAAATTAGCCAACATTACAATACCGACACCCCTCGTTTTTGACAAAAGGTTTCACTACTTATCAATTTATTAAAAATAATTTTTTTATATTAGCTTGTATACAATTTCTGGTTAGAAAATTTAAGCTACACAAAATTCAGCGTAAAATTAACAACTAAGGCCCTCCTCACACCGATCGACTATTTTGCAACGAAAATGTCAAACCGGTTGAAATTATGAAATTATCGACTAATTAGTCGTGCTTGTGTGCGGGGTGAAGACGTAAATCGATTGCAAACCAGTTGCACAACAGTCGCTGGCGCAACTGGTTGGAGATTTTGGTTGCAAACTCTTAAACTTTGCGATATACATACACTATGAGTGTACACAATTTTTCTGTGTGCACAAAAATTGTCTATTGTTCTATTTGTACCCCCGCAGAATGGTGTAAATGGTATAATTGTGTAATTCCGGTCGCTTTGAATACATTGTGGTGATCTCAAGTCTAAGATGGATCTGTATGCTACGGGGAAGGCAACGCGAAACCAACCTATTAACTAAATAAAGCATTAAAGCATTTGTTTAATTTCCACTTTCACGTGGCCATAGCCCATTGGAGCTTTTTTATTTTGGTTTTTTTCTAAACCCTGCATCTTTTAAACGAAACATTTCACAAAAATTCTGACGCCCCATTCCGGATAGGAATTTAACGGATTGCAACTTCTATTTAGTAAAAATTTTTGAAAAACCAATCCCTTTTACAGAAAATCAGAAAATAAGAAATAAAGCAGCTACAAGACAAAAAATGAAATTCACAAAATCACAGAAACCTGCATCCTCTATCACCATTTAAGTTATATAAAGTGTATCCGGGGACACCCTGTATTTATAAAACTTTTAAAAGGAATTTTAAAAGCCAATCATAAAAACAGAATTAAGGTAATCAATAATAAACTGAGGCAAAAAACTTAAGGTACTAAAAACTACAAAGCAAAAATTACCTGAAAAAATAACGCAAATACTAATAAATAGCAGATAAATTAATGACTGGTTAAAGCGGTAGATTTCTCATCATAAACTGCATCGCACAAAATTTGCAAATTAAATCATTTAAATAATTTGCAAACCAAATCAGTGACAAATTCAAAATAAAATAATAAAAACTTATCTGGCTTATTTCTTTATTATTTTCTTTTGGTATAATTTTTATTTTATAATATTTCGATTATTGTTTAAAAGCACGATAAACACGATTCTTCTCAAAAAAATATATTTTGAGTTCATAAATTTCACTTTCTGAACTAAAAAAAAGGAAAAACAAACTCAGTGGCCCGGTTTAAGCAGCCGTGGGATCTTAATGCCCAAACCTTTCTGAGGCTGATAGTCTAGAAGTAAACTGAAAGGCTGATGAAGAAGAAGATACGTTACCATTGGTGACGCTCGTAAGACTACCAAATGTCAACAACATGGCGGCTTCATTACGTATACTACTTGATGTTGTTTTGAATTTGATTCCGAGTTATTTTATAGTGAGAATAATTACAGTAGTTGAATGCTCTTTCTGAAATAAATGAGAAAACCAAGAGAAATATTAGTACTACAATATCATACATCATACAAGGATACATCATCTGATCCTAAAATCAAAAAATTCAAAGACTTTTTCTATACAGCCAATTTCAAAAATCTTAATTCTTACTGAAGATATTTTTCAGGAATTTTTGCAAATGTTACATTGTTTTTCGAATTATAAATTAAAATTAATCAAATTTGGACTTAGTAAATCAAAATGGAGCAGGTAATACATAGCCTTTCTACTCACACGATAAGTTCAGCTGCAATATAAATATTTTTCCTAACTCTGAATTTTATTTACTTAGGGTCATCGGGGAACCGATATGAGCCTGAGCAGGGTAGTTGAAAACTATAAATTTAAACTTTTCTTAAATTTGAAGTTGAAAAATATTATCAAAAATGTTGTAAAAGTTGTGAAAATGTTTGTTTTATTTATTTCTTAGATTTTCTTTGAGCGTACAAGAAATTGTCTATGAGTTGCATTACATATTACTCCACGAACAGAGGTTTTTTGTGGTATCGATAAGCTAGCATCATCGATTGGCTAACATCCCCAAAAACGTAATATCTGATAAAGAAAAGATCCATTACAGAGAGGCAAAAGAAAACACAAAAAAACTGCAAGAAAATAAATTGCAGTGCTACTTGGTAACAGATAATACCTTTATAATTATTTTTGACTCTTCGGAATGGTGGTGGTAAATTTTAACGAAAGAAATACATGGGAGCGTAATTTAATTAGTTTTAGTTATGCTAAAACGATCTGTCAACTCGAAACCGCATATGTAAAAGTATCCCCTAATAGCAAATATGCACAGACGTCACATTAAAGAAAAATGAATATCCCTAATTTATTTCCAGATCGCCCTTGATGATGAAAAACAGTAGGCAATACGAGTGTGTCGATGTAAGGTAAAAAAAATTACAAAAGAATTGAACAAAATAATATTGGAGCAAGTTCTGACACAATATATAACATAATGTGTCGAATTTGCAGTGTAATGATACTCTGTATAGAATTCACCACTCACTGCGCTTTTGTTAGGGTAGTATTTATCACCGCATTTGTGCTACCCCATTTGATGACAAGGTCTGAATATTATACAAATTTGAAACTCTACCCATCTGGTTACTTTGTAAATCAAAGATAAAATTCAACAACCTTCAAAATCATGCACATCAAATTATTTTTGCTCGAATTCAATTTTTTAACAAAATAAATTTTATTTACTTTTTAAATTAATTATCTTGCAAAAGTACCTGCTTCAAACTAAGTTTGCTTTTTAAATACTTAATATAATTTCAGCAATTGTCTTTAACTTTCCTAAAATTAGCGTCTTTTGATTAATTACTCGATAAGCCTAAGAGAACTACCCAAGCATAAATCTTTCATCCAAACAAAAAGCTTTTAAATAATTTGTTATTCCTTGCTAATTTAGTTCAAAAATTTTATGTCAAAGACTCGGTCATGGCAATCAAGCCACATTCGACCATAATGTTATAATATACTTTATTGTTTTAGAAAATCAACGTCGCTTTTGATGATTTTAAGCTTAAATTAAGCTAACCCTTTGTAAATGTTATGTTTTACGGAGAATTAACCTTGAAAATATGATAATATAATTAAAATGATAATTTAATTGAACTAAAAGCTTCTCTTAAATTTCCTTTAATTTTATATTATAATTTAGTTTCCCTAAATCGAATTATTAAGATTTTTATCGTTTCGTATAACTCGCAAAACAATTATTATTTACCTTCGAAATATTACTTTAAATTTTTATTTTACATTTTTAATTAATTATGTTCTTCCTGCTGATAGTAAATAAATTAATACGTGGCAAAATACATTTTGATTCAATATTAATTCTTCGATAATAATCTAGCTTCCCTATTATACTCGCATACTCACGTGGGACTTTAGACATCCCCTAATATAAAAATTAACCGTAATCGTCGATGTTTGTTTACATATAAACTGATTAAGATATTTAGACAAATAATAAAACTATCGCGTAGTATCTATAAATAAAGAAGTTTCATAAATGTCTCCCCTTCACAGTTCGCTAATCTGGGGATTAATTCACTTTGGTTTAATGTGAACTTAGAAATGTTACAGAATATGGCATCTGCAAAACAACCATTGTTCTAAATGTGAAAGTGTCTCCACGGATGTATCGCAATTATTTGTCGTGGATAGCTGCAACACAACATATAATATCTAAGATGGAGAGAACTCGGAGAAGTCGATTTGATTAACCCCTTGGCTGGTTCAAGATTCAAGTTTAGGATAAAATCAGTCATTTATTTAAATACATATTTCATTGATATCAACCCTTTTGCTGAAAAGAAAAAATTTCATATACAAGTAAATTTAACTATAGCCAAAAGCTACATCAGGTTCACACAATATGGAGCACCATTGTACCAAATTTGAAGTCTCTAAATCAATTAACACTTGCACAGCATAAATGAAATATAATCAAATTGAAATTTAATTAATTTAATTAAAACACAATAAAAGCTTCGCTGAGCTTGTTTATTTTGTAACATACAATTTAAAAATTATATTCACAAATAATTATTAATTATGTTTATATTATATTATATTATGTATTAACTCATGTATTTATATTAAAATTAAATATAGGTAAAAAGAGATAAAATAAAAAACCTCTTTTCGATATATGTAGCTTATAAGTCAATGTTGAGATGATTCGTAAATGTTCATTGAATTGGAATATCGCATTTTATAGGACCAACCAATAATCATTTAGAATTTAGGAGAATCGGAACCACATAATATACCAAAAAGTCAGGTATATTCTATCTTGGCAATTAGTTATAAATATATGGATAATAATTCAATAACTCTACAATTTTATTGTAGATAAATCACCAGCATTTCGTTTTGTTATCGAGGCAGCAATTTTCTGTTCATAGCAATCTGCAGAATTTTTTATTTCATAAAAAAAGTGATATAATAATAGAATTTCGTTACTTTTTGGATAGCTTACTGTATTTTGTATTTCATAATATAATATGTATGTACTGTACACTGTACAGACTTTTATATTAGATAATATAGATCTCACTATCCTCATACACACGTTAAGAGTAGCGTAGCTGAATAATCGTGCGTTATTAATTTTAATACGGTTCTTTTTGATGTGTTGAAATTTGTATTGTTTCTAATTTTAATATTACGTATTTATTACAATCAGTTCCAACAAATATTTGTTTAAGCAAATCAAACAAATAAAACTCTTAGCATAATTTAAATACATTTTTATAAAAATTTTATAAAATCATGTACCTACATAGGTATTTAAACAGTAACCAGTGATTTATTTGTTTGATTTATTACATTTTTAAATTTACAAATGCTTATCGCAACATTTAAAGTCTATTTGACTTTTGCATTATTATATCAACATAATTATCATTATTTAATATAAAGCAAGCAATAATGCTTCGTTTAACATAATGAAACTGTTGTTCTTTATTAATTGACGACATGTTTCGTGTAATTTTTGCTCATTATCAAGTCCTGTTAGAAAAATCCATATTATCATAATAGGGATTAATAATAACTCATAAGGGAACGTTCATTAATTACGTATATATTAATTACCTAAATATAAAATGCCAGGGCGCTGCTGCTCCTGCTACTACAACGTGCCCTATTTTTGGTTTGAAAAACCCCAAGGCGCATGATTATTGACAAGAAAAACAAAGAGGAGAAATGGAAAAACAAAAATAAAGAAAAAGTAACAACAATTAGTGAAGAGATCCACCGGTCAAGCTATATGTAAAAATTAAAAATCCGGGAAGCTGCTTGTCCTACAGTGTGTCATATTTTCTTGTTAAAAAAAGTCAAAGACGAAGAAAATGTTTAAAAATGGATAAACGGATAATCGAATAAACGGATATTCGGATAGCGGAATCGATCGATCCGAATAATCGGATAACCGGATCAACCAACAATTTCTTGTTTAGTGTTTCTGTTCTCTAAATTTTGTGTCCAGTGGTCATTTAGATAAATTTTGAAGGAAAATGAATATATATTGCGATGTTCACCGCGCTCAAAGAAGAAAGTTCTTGGTGAGAGGGGTTTCCATGATCCAACAATTGTTTATAGGATACTGGGAATCGAGTAACAAATCACCATCGTTAACCTAACCTTAATCTTTGTAAAATATAAGTTACCATGTTCCTAATTTTAAGTTTTACGTCCAACAAAGTTTTCTGGGTTTTCTGAAAGAATAAAAAAAAAATCAAGCAGGAAAAAGTTTTATTTTTATTTAAAAATTATTTTAAAATAAAAATGAGAGTGCCAAAGGAAAAATTTCCAAGGAGATGAAAAAATAAAATAATAACGGTCAAAAAAGAAAAGAAAAGAAGGAGTCTAAAAATTATACCGGAGCGACCGGTCGATGAAAAATTGGTTGTAAAAATAAAAAGCAATTGGTGCAGCAAATAAGGAAAGTGCGATTCAGCCCTAATTTCGCCATTATTGCAAAAATTACCGTGGAGTGTTTCCGCCGTTGTACAACCATCCGAATAGTGCCGTGATATTGTGAGAGTGAACCCTCACTCCCTTGTGGCCAAGTTAAATCGACAAAGGGTGCAAACCAAAAAGCCCAAAAAGAAATAAGGTCGTACAAAATTTTATAATTTATCTTTCACGAACTCAGACTCGCCTTTTTTATATTTTTATTATTAGTAGTGTTTTTTTCTTGTTGTAATTGTTATGTGTGTTAATTTTGTTCTTAGTATTTAAGTACACGCACATACACTACATACGCAACACGTTAATTTGTTAATTTGTTAAAAAGTTTATTCGTTTTAGTTTGTTATTTTGTTGAATAAAATTTTGTTATTCACCATGGACATTCTTTTAATTGAGTAAATTTAAATACAAAAGTTTTTATTATATTTTAAATAAATTTGGCGCCCAGCGAGGAGGAAGAAGGTGCTACGAGCCTCAAAAGATTATATCTACCTATTGCAGTAGAATTGGGAACCGGGGTCGTAGCATATAAATTGGCATCCCAACGTGTAGGGGCTTGAAAAGTGCAACAAGATCACTCAACCCACGAATCCTGAGATTAAGACTAACATAGCGCTTAGAAAATAAAATTAAAAATTTCAGATCAGAGTAGGTGACAGTCAAAGTCAAAAATTTAATTTAATTTAGTCAAGGAAGTTATTTAAAAACGTTTCTAAATGAATACCAGAGGTAAGAAGCAAACAGATGAAATGGCAATTGGGGAGGGAAGCGAAGAAAGTTTCGAAAAAACTACCGACCCAAAGGAAGTAGCGGAAATAGAAGAAGCGGCAGAAAAAACTACCGAACAGCAAGCTCAAGCACCACAAGAGAATTCAATGATGGAGCTCTTAAAAAAATTGAATGAACAAATATGTAAGGGCCAAAATGAAATAAAAGAATTGAATGAAAAAATGTGTAAAAACCAAGAAAAAATGAATGAAAAAATGTGTCAAGGTTTCAACAGTGTAAAAGAAGAAATGAATGAAAAAATGTGTCAAATGAATGGTAAAATTGATTGCGTGCGAAGTGAGATGAACGAGGGAATGAAAGGAATGAAAGAGGAAATTATGAGTGTTGTAGACGAGCGATTGGAAGTGGTCGAGGCTAAAATTGAAGTAAGATTTGACAAAGCCGAAGTCCGAACAAATGTGTTGAGCGAGAAAACTGATGAATGCGGCGTGAAAGTAGAAAAAGTAACTGGGGAAGTGGCACAAGTTAAAAACAACGTTAAAAATGTCCAAAATGAGTTAAAGGCTAAAGAAGAAAAAGACAGGCAGCTCGAAGTCACCATCGAAGCCATGAAAGAAGAAGCAAAAGAATTAAAGAACCAATTAGAAGAAGGGCCTTCACATGACTTAGGTGAGGTCTTAAAGATGCATTTGTCAAGGGAACTTGATAGTGAAAAGTTACCAAAATTTCACGGGGACAATCGCAGTAACCTAAAAATATTTATCAAAAATTTAGAACAAAATATTAGAAAGATCAAAGAAGTTCAAAGAATGAAGAACATAATCCGCAGAACCATGAAGGGAGAAGCAGAAGTTTGGTTCTCCATGATAGAAGAAAACGTGACAAGCTTCAAATCATTTAAAGAAGCGTTTTTAAAAAAATATTGGGGGGAAACCGAGCAAGGTAGAGTACGCGGAAATCTAAATTGGGGCCGGTACAAGGGTTATGAAAGATCGAGGGAAAACTACGCCATTCGATTGATCAATCAGGCACAACAAGTTGAACCGCAATACGAGGAACGGGAACTGATTAAAGCAGTTGCTCGACACTTCGAACGAGAAGTAAAGAGCCGTGTTGGGATAGAAAAGGTGGTCTCATTGGAGGAGTTTCAACGGTCGATTTTAAACTCGAAAACGTAAACAGTGACCAATTTCCATTCCAACAGCGCCTAGAAAACACCGGGGGAAACGCCGCGTCGCAAGATAGCCGACAAGGGGATCGTTTCGGCAATAACGGTTACTCGAGAGGTAATTTTGGAAACGGGGGATTCCGAGGTAGAGGAAACGGTCGAGGTCGCGGAAACGGTGGCGATCATCGCCAAGATATGGACGTGCAAAATTCACGGACCATAAACAACACGGAGGTAGCAAGGGAAGGTAATCTTCAGCAAGCGACGTCCACGCCAAATCCGATCCAAGGGGCGGATTTTGCACGCTGACGGGCTTGATAAAGAAAAGGAGAGGTGTGCTAAGTTGATGTTGCCATATGAGGGTCCTTATAAGATAGGGCGAGTTTTAAACGAAAATGCGTATAAATTGCATTATATTGAAAACGACGGCATCAGAGGAAAATTTCACATAAATTTAATTTATCCTTACGCGAAAGTTCCGAACGAAGATGTAGAGGAGTTTTCTTTAAATTGTGCAAGTCGAATAAAGTCAAGGTATGATATAGGCGGGGTCAAGTAGTTAATGAAAATGTTAAACTAGAAGTGAAAATTTTACAGACAAAAAATGTACCAGACAAAGTTAATTACAGCGAATAGCTGATGATTTAAGGGAAAAATGGGAATTTATACCGGCATAGACCAAAGTAGGGAATTAAAAATGCTCAGATAAAGCTGAGAAAAAGATGAATCAATCCGGCAAGGACCGAAGAATTGAATTCAAACGCTCAGTGAAGGTTGAGAAAGAGGGGATTAAAATGTTCAGATAAAGCTGAGAAAAAGATGAATCAATCCGGCAAAGACCGAAGAAATGAAATTCAAACGCTCAGTGAAGGCTGAAAAAGTTAAAGTGACGGTTCAGACAAAGATCTGAAGATTATGTTAAAATGAGGTAACTAGGGTTATGAAGTGCGCTGCACAAGGCAGTAAATTTAAATAAGGTACATAGCTGTTAACTAAAATTAAAACTTCTAAGACAATCAGGAGAAATAAATGATGTTAAGGGGAACAAGATTGAATTGCACAAAAGAGATCGCAGTAACTCGGACTTGAGGATTATTTTAAATAGGAAATTAAGAGAGGGAAGGATGATGCGCGAGCCTTCATGTGACAACATTGACGACACATAAGTTTTTAAAATTTTAGATGAAATAGATAATATTGTAATTAGTTAGAATAGTAGGAAGGGTAAACGTTTAGTTAGGAACATGAAGGGAAAGAGACCAATATTCGGTTAATAACTTATAAGTTATATGCTAAAGTGGGAGCAACAATTGTACGCTGCGAAGAGGAGTACTACGAGTAATTTCGACGCCAAAAATATTTTATCTTTTACTTTAGAATTATTTTTGCTATCTCAATTAAGGGGATGTTTATGCGATGTTCACCGCGCTCAAAGAAGAAAGTTCTTGGTGAGAGGGGTTTCCATGATCCAACAATTGTTTATAGGATACTGGGAATCGAGTAACAAATCACCATCGTTAACCTAACCTTAATCTTTGTAAAATATAAGTTACCATGTTCCTAATTTTAAGTTTTACGTCCAACAAAGTTTTCTGGGTTTTCTGAAAGAATAAAAAAAAAATCAAGCAGGAAAAAGTTTTATTTTTATTTAAAAATTATTTTAAAATAAAAATGAGAGTGCCAAAGGAAAAATTTCCAAGGAGATGAAAAAATAAAATAATAACGGTCAAAAAAGAAAAGAAAAGAAGGAGTCTAAAAATTATACCGGAGCGACCGGTCGATGAAAAATTGGTTGTAAAAATAAAAAGCAATTGGTGCAGCAAATAAGGAAAGTGCGATTCAGCCCTAATTTCGCCATTATTGCAAAAATTACCGTGGAGTGTTTCCGCCGTTGTACAACCATCCGAATAGTGCCGTGATATTGTGAGAGTGAACCCTCACTCCCTTGTGGCCAAGTTAAATCGACAAAGGGTGCAAACCAAAAAGCCCAAAAAGAAATAAGGTCGTACAAAATTTTATAATTTATCTTTCACGAACTCAGACTCGCCTTTTTTATATTTTTATTATTAGTAGTGTTTTTTTCTTGTTGTAATTGTTATGTGTGTTAATTTTGTTCTTAGTATTTAAGTACACGCACATACACTACATACGCAACACGTTAATTTGTTAATTTGTTAAAAAGTTTATTCGTTTTAGTTTGTTATTTTGTTGAATAAAATTTTGTTATTCACCATGGACATTCTTTTAATTGAGTAAATTTAAATACAAAAGTTTTTATTATATTTTAAATAAATTTGGCGCCCAGCGAGGAGGAAGAAGGTGCTACGAGCCTCAAAAGATTATATCTACCTATTGCAGTAGAATTGGGAACCGGGGTCGTAGCAATATATTTCCGTACCGTTACTTTGGGATTTTGAATATCTAGTGGCTTGGTTCGGAGACCGACATTTGGTTTGTTGTGGAAGTCAGTTGGCCGATAACGCATATGCGGATTTGTTTTACTGTACCATCATTAAAGCTAGTTTTTTTCTGAAGACACCCAAAAAACAATATTTCGCGAAGTAGTACTTTACCGAAAATATCAACAATTCGAATTTTGAAACATCCACTCAACACTTTTTTTATACATGAAACAGAGAGGGTACCGTTCGTTGTTATTGTTTGAATTTATCTTGATCAATAGTTGTATTCTTTTCACCTATTTTAAGTGAGATTGTACTGAGATACTCAGGTACTCAGTTAAATGGGTGTTCTTTTTACCGTTTCAACAAATGTGCTGTGCCGTGCCGAATTGAATTTTAACTGAGTAAATCACCTCCCACCCTAACTTAACTGATCATGCTTTTTCGAAGTGTTTCAACTGAGTACGAACTGAGCTAAATTGGGAAATAGCCCGGATTGGTCGGTTTAAAAAGATTAACGCCTCATTTGTTTTTGTGGAGGTTGTGGTTATAGTAAGCCATAGATGTTTATATAGAAGGCTAGATAACTAACTCCAGCGCAAAAGTGAAGCCTGCATTTTGGGGTCTACCATATGTAGGTTTGGCAAAAATTGTAAAGACGACAGTGTTTGTTGTTGCAATCGCGTGTTATTTTTATTTAAAAATGAAAATTAAATGAATTACAATGATTTTAATATTAAATTCCTGCTTGAATATCCTAGTGTTATGTATTTATTATCGTTTTGCAATAGTTTTGCCTAACTTGCAAATGGCCGTTTGATTGTTCTTGAGGCTTCACTTCTATTACATTACAGGTATTGGGAGTCAGGTATCTAGCCTTCTATATAAACATCTATGTAGTAAGCATGTCACGTTTATGTTATGTTGAGGTTATGTTGATAGTAAACATTGGTAAATGTAATTTGGTTAGTAAATAATTTTTGTATCGTGGGTTGGTAGTGTATACTTTGTTGTTCTTTTCACCTTATGTTTTTCTCACTTTGACTCAGTTAATACCAGTTCGGCTCAACTCACTTTGTCTCAGTTGTGTAACTGAGATGGAAATAAAATAGGTGAAAAGAATACAGCTAATATTAACAGCTATTATCACAATTGAAGTATTCCAGTGCCGCACCGACATCCGGAAAATTTGGGGTGAGCCAAAATTATAATTTCTTTGTCAAACTATCGTGTCGCGCTTTATAGTGTCGTGCGTAATTAAATATTCGTCAGCCAGGTTGTCATCGTCCGTCAACATTTGAAAAGAGTAACAATTTAATTATCTGTTTAGATGCAGAACTGCGTCTGACCACGTTTTTTGTTCTTACTACGATTTTTTTTATATTGCAATGCTCTAATTTTTTATTTTCGTGTTTTTTTTTAATCATTAAACTTAAATACGTTACCTCGACAACGCAATTCATTTACTACTTTATTTTGCTTTCGTACTTTCAGACAGAACATCAATTTAGCGACAATAAGTACGTTGCGCCTTGGCTTTTGTTTAGTGAGTAATAGTCTGCTACTCCTTTGACCCCCCTTTTGCTTTGCTCAAATAAAAGCTAGCCGTAGCGTCGCTCAGGAAGTCGTTGCGGTAGGAACTTGGTTAATAGAGGCATTCAACCGTTTCTTAACTGAGTCTGCGCAGTTGGCTTTGTTGCGATAGAGCCGGGCTCAGGTTACAAGTTCATGGCGGCCATGTTTTTGAGCATATGTCAAACTTGTTTTTATTCAGTGATAGTTGACAAATCACTCTGCCAAGTGATCCTTGACAACGTCAAGGAACACATGCAAATGATAAAATTTTAGACTTTAGACTTTTTCTTGTTGGGTTTCATGAAGTCCTAGGGCTATCCCAATAAGCCGAAGACCACCGATGCCCTCAAAACCAACATCACCCATGCATCGTCCAATTTCAGCCTGATTTGTGCGCATCACACAAATTTGTATCAATAATTGAACTCTGCCAGATCCCGCTACAGTGACTTTTATATAGACAGTGACGACACTTTCGACAATTTCGACAAGTGACGAAAAATTCAAGCAAAAAATATATTCTCTAGAATGGCATATGCTTTAAATTAGAAGATTTTCCATTTCCCATGTTAATAAAATGCACCAATAACGTAAAAAAATTAATTTTTATTCTGCCTTCAGCTATATAAAAGCAAAAACATTGTAGCCAATCAAAAGTCGGACATCGTTTGTCGCCACTGTCTCTATAAAGTCACTGTTGATCCCGCCACCAAGCAGAGCCGCGCGCGGCGGCCATTTGAACGATGTTATCATTGCTATCCAAAAATATCTAATTCAACTATGGTTTCTATTTAAAAAACACAACTTTATAATATTATAACTCGGAAACTAACTTAGATATTTAAAATCTAAATTGTCCATTTTATTTCCCTTAAAAAAGTGTCTTTGTAAACTTCAAAAGCAGCCGAGATATCGACATTTATCGAAAAGTCTAATAATCGAACTATAATTGGCTATAACTTGAAAACAAAGAAAGATAGCAAATGTCAGTTTTGGCCATTAAGATTTTCTCAAAAAAAAAGAAATCGAGGATGCGCCATCCGTTTTTTGATGTCTCCTATAGTTACCGATGTCCCCATAAGGGGCATCAAAATTGAACTACCCTGTACTGATTGTCGCCCAAAACCATGGGCGTACCCAGCTTTTGGCCTAGGGGGGGGGGCAAATCAGGAATTTTCTTTTGATAAATAATTCAACATAATTAAAAATGTGCATTTATTACAGGTACTACAGGATCCAGGGAGGAGCAGCTGCCCCTCCCTGCACCCCCCTGGGTACGCCCATGCCCAAAACTATTGTAAAACTGTGGTAGTTGTAATTTTTAAACATCCCGTGTTAACCTTTTAACATTAAGGTGGTTTTTCATGCAACTACTCAATTGACTGAATCCAATTTAAAATCAAATTATTGTGAAATAAAAATAAAATGATACTTTTTCATAGATGCATCAAAAATGGAAACATTAATTACAGTAACACAAAGCTAGCTTTTTCAAACCGGAGGGTCTGGGGGGTTTGGAATACTCTCCAGTACACCAAATATTGTGCGCAAAATAAGTGTTATTAAGCTTATGCGTTTCAAACTAGAAATCTAACTTCTAAAAATTTAAAATCTAAGATTTCTGCTTTGAAATTTAATAACACATTTACATGATCGCTACTGTATATGTAGACGTACAAATTATAATTTACGTCAAAAATTTTTATTTCTGCATTTAAAAACTTTTAAGTTCATGGATTGATTAAAATTATTGTTGTAGCTTTTATAATCTTATTTGAAGGGCCTAATGGAAAAATCATTAAGCCACATTTTTAAATTCTTCACAAATGGATAGATATGAGCTTAAAGAATGTAATTCTTAAGTAAACATTTTTTTTATGAAAAATAATATCGGAAAGCGGAAAACCACTTTTGTGATTCCCAGTAATTAGATGTAATATTAAACAAAGAATCATTATTTATATGTAAAATGTAAAATTAAGATTCACTTATCGAGTAAAATACTAAATTTCTTTATTACTACTCAGTTGTAAATTTCAAAAAATGTTTCAAATCATGTTTTCTACTAGCTTCATCACCCCCTTTCAATGTTTTTCCAAATATAAATATTATAAACTTTTTTCGTGCGAAATTTAATTTTCTCACAGTTTTCGAATTTCCTATTGTTTCTGCAACGTTTGTAATTTAAGGCTACTGCGTAATTTTTTACAGTTTCAATTGGTTTTTCACAATTGAAATAACAAAAAAATTTTATTATTGTATTGTCATCAGTAATAGCTTACTTACTACGGCAAATTTTAGGGCCATTGTTGGACTTTCTATATTAAAAGTGATTTTGGTAAAAGCTTTTTATAAAAAGAACAAAACTTCGACAATTATTAGATTAACGAATTTATTACAAAATTTTTTAATGTTTTTGATAAAACGTCTATAGTCTACTACTTTAAAACTGTAAAATTTCCATTTACTAAATCCTCGTATTGTGTAAATTTATTAATTTAAATGTATTAGGTACATTATAATGTTAGAATGCACATGGGTAATTTTTTAATTTTAATTAGTTAGTAGTTGAATCTTGATAAGTCCGGCGTATTACCTTCTATAGTCAAGTTAAAATTTTTAATTAAACTTTGAGAATCTGGAAAATAAAATAATGTAAAAGGTTGAAAATCTTATTTAAATTAAAAGTTGTAGTAAAAATCTAATAAATCATAAATCCTCTTACATTATTAAACTGAAAATTTTCTGACTAAACACCGTTTACATTTTCTAAACAATTCCCGACTAGACCATATTAATGTAATGTGTAACAAAAGTTAATATCATAGTAAAACTTGTAATTTACGTAATAACTAATAAGAAAACGTGTTTAAGTTCTTACGAATTTGGTTTTAAAGGCACAACTCATTGACGGAAAAGTTAAACATCTGAGGCTATTTGTGACATGAAAATTTTACTCTATTTACATAAATCCTGCGGCTTATCTCACAGCCAGACAGGCAGTTTGTTGACGAAAAGTTCTTTGACGATACCTCGAGTTTGGTTGCAAGAAGCTGAATTTATTTAAAAAAGCAAGGTACAGTATTATTGAAAAAAAAATTGTAATAACAGAAGAGCATTTAACTAATCTAATAATGGTTTTATATCAACTGGTGTAAAAACTAAAATGTAAATATTTTAAACTAACTTTTATTGCAACAAAAGTTTATTGCTAAAACAGAATCACAAAAATGTAATTACCACTATCTCTACTTTTTAAAATTTATGAATGCAAAAAAACCTTCAGTACGGTTTTTAAACCAAACAGAGTAAGTTTAATCTAAAAATTGCTGTCGGGCTTACTTTATTAATGTCTTAATCCTTATAATAATGGAATAAAGTTTATCCTAATGATTACCCCATACAAGCGTTTAAATAGAAATGATAAAAAAAGGTTTACCCTCGTGTATTATGTCACCGCGACAGTTGTTTGATAGGGCGATCAGAAAACACATTTACCGGTTTTAAAAGAGTTATTCGAACAGAAAGGCCTCCGCCACATATATCTCAATTTGTTGGAGTTTTTGATTTTGTACAAGTCGTTGTCAGGTTTAGAAACTACGATCGTCTTTCAAAAACACCCCCGAGGGCAAGTATGTTATACTACCCCATCTACAAATGTTAATGGTTTGTACACTATTACGAAATATACTTAATACTATCCTAAACAAGTTCAATTTGCAAGAGGGTATTAGTCGTTGGATGCTTCCTATGGCCGTACTGTTTATGACAGTCATAAAATTCTCACCAAACTTCTAATAGGTTTGTAAAATTTAATTAGTTGTAAATTAACCACACGAGAATATTCATCACAAGACTTATAAAATTTATTTGCATCAAAATGTAAAATCTTCCTTTTTTCGCTAAATTAATGGACCAAATTACGAACTGTGTGCGAAATATTTGTTTGAACACAGGAAATGCTGATGATATGCCTTACGCGAAGGCCCTTTTAGAGAGCTTAGATTAGGACAAAAGTTAATTAGAAAATTTACTCGCCCTGCCTAAAACCACCAAATTAAATTTTGGCAACAACCTTATTGTTGCTCGAATTCGTTACGAAAAACGTTCGTCTTAAAATCTATGGTTTAAGAAAGTTTTCGCGAAAATTGCTTAATTAAAAAATAAAATCTTATGAAAGCAATGAAAACTTGTTTTCTTGTACCTGCAAATCTTAATTAAATTTTAACAATCGAGAAAATCTTTTTTCAACTTATATAGAATAATTGTTTTAGTTGGTTTGATGACAAAACGAAGAACTTCGAGAGATTCCTTGGATTTTGAGAACCAAAATTTAATAAATACATACACATAAGCAAGCATACTTGGTGCGGTGAGCCCGGACGGAGCACTACATATACTTAGTTTTATTTTCAGGAATCTACAACACTCTAATAAAATTTCCAGAAATGCAATACAATTAAAGTGCATAGAATCTAAGCAGTTTATTCTCCGGATTCATTATTGTAAGTAATATGTTTTCTAAGTGTTGCATAAGTGCAACTTCGTATGCACTACTTAATTAGATTAAATTATAATTTAGTTTATGTTAAATAAATACAAGCGCAATATTGAGTGTAATGAGAGTCGCTCATTCTAGTTTTACTTTGGTAACCCGAAGATGTAATTGCTTTATTTAACGAACATGGCGCAGTCGTTAATAAAATTGATCAATTTCAACTTAAATGCATTACAAAAAATTAATCCTTCCGTTTATAGTAATAACAGTCTCTGATGATTACCTTCCACGTTTTGCTAATATTAAACTTACATGTGTAATCTGCAATTTCGTTTACATTAAAAATTAATCATATTGCATTTAATTGGATTATCATACTTAAACCTATCTTGAAGATATATTATTGCAAGCTAGGAAAAGATACATAAATATTATGAGATAGGCAACACATGCTTCGTTGACGAGTTCTCAGCTACTAGATAACCAGGCCAAATTACTCTTCAGTTAACCCCTTAACCACATACTGTGACTTTATTAGCACAACATATACATTTTCTCACGATCATGTTTGTAATACATTTTATCTTCTGATTCAATTACTTCAATTTCAAAAATTTCCAATTAATTTAAAAAAAGGGGTCTGCGTGGAAACTCAAAAATAAAATTTTTGTTGATTAAATCTCTTACAAAGCCTATGTTTTTGAGAAGTCTACAACAGATTCAAAGCGAAACAGAGGCTAATCTTAGAGCACAAAATCTTAAATTGGCCATTTTCTGTTGTACAACCCATGCCCAAAAAACTCTTATTTCTTTCCTGTATGATATTCTGGGCAAACTCGCGACTCTCGCCTACCGTCAGAGTTTTAACTCAACTTTTATCTTATTTTCATATAAGGCGGTTGAAGTTTTACGACACTCTCTCTATATTGTGACTTACTTACTTGGACAAAGTACAACGTTAAAAATACATTCTGCGCCAATTAAACTAACAGCTGTTAACAAGTAGCCATATTGAATTTATTTAATTGTCATATTTCCCTGCGGTTTCATATTACGTGATTTGTAATGCTAATTCTGGGTTTTTTATAACGCGGTTATCATAAAATGCGGTACGAATTAACCGCGTTATAGAAGGGTTCACTGTAATTGTTTTTCTTAAATAGAAACTTTTTACTTTTTCGACAGCACGTACTAGGGAATTTACAATTGTATAAAACATCCTTTTGTTTTGCAATTGTAATTTAAGTAAAACTGCAGTTGACCCCACATTTCTTGCAGTCGCTCCCCTATTTCATAGCAAGCAACCGCTTGCCGATGACTTTATTTAATCATTTTCAAATTATACTCGACTTACCTTCATGTTCTTTATCCGCTGAAGTTCCTCTTTACTACTCTTTCCAACCTAGAGCGTCAACCGCAAAAATTTTCACACATTGCAGTAAATTCAAATTTTCGCAATCAACATCATTTTTATCCGGTTCTCTTCCTTTTTTCATTTCTTTTGATCGGAGATGAAAACAAATTCAAAATTTTTTAAACTATAACGATTATTAATTAAATTTTTAGGGGGGTGTACCTAATTCTTGCAAAATAAACAATTTTAAAATTACCTTGTTTCGGTATAGTTGTCATAATCAGGATAAAATGTTTATAGTAAAGAAATTACAGTTGAGATATGGGCCATTTCTAATCTACAACGTAGATACATTTCTAAATAAACAAAATCGTAGTAGGATAACGGCAAACAGAGCCGTCTTTAGAATCAATAACGAATGAAAAATAGCACGAAAAAACTTATTATATTCAATAAAAAGCTTTAGCGAATTATATATGTTTCGATCTTCTTCGCGGTTTTAACCGCGACACTGATCTCATCAGATTCGTACTGGCAATTGAAAATATAAAGTTAAACTTACCATAGTGTCAAACAACTATGAAACTGTCCGTGTGCACTTGACTAGCCGAATCCAATACTACGATAATATATTCAGAAGAAAACCAAATTTTAAAAAAGTACCGGTCAAACAAATCTCTTCATATGGAACTAGAATGCGATTGATCAGGGAGTCATGTACCATACTGTACCCCCCATTGCTCATCGATTCGTCCGACAAGGAAAAACAACCACCCATGTGGTATTCAAGGAAAGTCACCTGTAATCATAATTTTGCAAACAAAAAAATCAGTCTTTGGTGTACCAAAACGCAGGTGTTTTAACAAAACACCTGGTACCTACCGCAATCTCAAGATGTTTAGTACTATCCACAAATCGCTAACAAAATTGGCGGCCAAAAAACGAAATACATTGACATCACAAAAAAAAACATAACAAACAAACGGAGGACTAAAAGAAATAAAAATTTCTTCTAAAATTGAAAGAAAAACCGAAATAAAATTTACCTGCAGATTCAAGTATTAATATTCATCATCATTTCCAATATCTCCATTGATACTGCTTAAGTTATTTCCAAAGCTTTTGTTTAAATAAGGAAACATTCATCAAAATTTAAGGATGCTTTAAAAAAAATAATAAGAGCACTAGAGACAAAGATCTTCTTATCGAAACTCAGAAGTGGAGTTAAAAGAAGATACTTGCACTTCACAAGAAAACGGCCGTGAAAGACTTCACAAAGACAGTAAAGTTCAAAATAGCCGATATCGACGATGTAACCGACAAAGAAACAATACACCAAAGCCTCCAAAAAAGGTTCATTTCGCCAGCCTTCCTTTCCTCCCCTCCCCCATTTTAAATTTTGGATCCAAAATAGTCTAAATCTAAAAATTAAAACACAATTAAGGAAAGAGCGGCAGACACACTGATGACGACTAATGAGTCAGAAACACATACGTGGTATGATGGCTTGATAGTCGAAGAAAGCAGTGTGTGTCTGCCGCTCTTTCCTTAATTGTGTTTTAATTTTGAAATTTATAAATTTATACTAGCAATAGATTGCGAGAACTTTTATCTTTATAGTCTAAATCGTTTATACCTCGTTTGTATCTGTTTGTACCTTTCATAATTTCGTTTGTACCCATTTTGTTTTTCAGATATTTTGAAATATCTAAAATTAACATTTTCCCAGCCCCCCCCCCTTTCCAAATTTTGGATCTAAAATAGTTTTAATCGTTTGTACCTTGTTTGTGCCTGTTTGTACCTCTTTTATTTTTGTTTGTACCAATTCTGTTTTTAAAATATTTCAAAATTTCAAGTAAGGACATTTCGCTAAATCCTCCCCACCCCCGATTTTGAATTTTGGATATAAAATTGTTTTAAAGGTTTGCACGTTAAAAAAAAAGTTAAAATTATAGTTTCGATAATGTATGTATTGTAATGATATCTTTGTTGTTCCGGCTAGCTCAGATTTTAAATATAAAATTTTAACTAAATTCAATTCTAACGATGGGCACGCTAAATAAATTTGCATGTGGCGATAAGCCGCCAGACCTTGGTATCGCACCGTTCCTTTACCTTCAACTTTATAATTTTTAAATTACCAAAATCCAACTTCCATTCACAAATCCAATTAAAACAAATCCAATCCAAAATTATTCTTTATTTGCTTTAATTATAAAACAATTTCACAAATCCAAATTAATTCATAAATAACTCAAAATAATGCGAGAGCGACGTTCAACTACGTCCGCTCTCGTCCGCCACTTTGGCAAAAAGCCTCGACCTTCTATAAAGTGTCGCCAACCTACAAAATGTTGGCGCTCAAATAACCAAATTCAAACTAAACTACTTACAAATTTACAAAAACAAATGAGTCAATTAAAAATAAACATAATCATCACAAAAGGAAATTAAAATATTTAAAAATTGATTTTGAAACACCACATCTTTACTCCTCCGGGTTTTCTTGAAAATCATCGTCGATGATCGAAGGAAAATCCTCTTCCCGTGGCTTTTCAAAATCTGCTCTTCGCTTATTTGTATCTGATGGACTTCCACATCACGATTCTGGGTGTAGGTGGATGCTTTCTCTCAGTACCTAAAATTAAAGTTAAATTCGTAAATCTCCATCTTTTCTTCCTTTTCGGTTCCGGTCTTGGTGTTGTCGGTCCATCTTTTATTGGATTGGATTCCATCATCGTCCTCTCCTGCGACTCCTCCAATTTTCCCATCTCCAATTCATTTTTTTGTTCCAAGTTAATCCTATTTTCATCTTTCAAGTCCAAAATTTCATTTTCTGAATCGATAATTTTATGCAAGTTTTCATTTTTTAAATTCAAATTTTTATCCAAGTTTTTATTTTTGAAATCTAAAATTTTATTCTCCGAGTCCAAAATTTCGTGTAAGTTTTTATTTTTGATATTCAATTTTCTCTTTAAATTATTATCTTTGACCTCCAAATTAATAATCAAATCCTCATCCAAATTTTCATTTTTCAAATCTAAAATTTCATTTTCTGAAGCAACTATTTTGTGAAGATTTTTATTTTTCATATCCAATTTTTCTTCTAAACTATCATTTCCGACATCCAAATTAGTTTTCATTTTATATAAGTTTTTATCTTTTAAATTATTGTCCAATATTTGATTTTGTCTTCCAATTATTTTGTTATTTAAATTAATAAGATTTTCATTTTTCACATAAATTAAATTATTGTTTTGCAAATTTATTACTTCTTCAGCCAATTTTTCATTTTCAATTCTGTCCAAATGGTCCTCCTTCAAATTAATTAACCTTCCATTCGTTAAATTTTGAAAACTTTCGTTCTTTGAATTAATTAAATCACTGTTTAACTCAAATAATTCATTTCCACCTTCCAAATTGACCTGATTTTTATTTTCATTTTTTGAACAAACCGAATTTTGATTTTTCAAACCAATTAATTTATCATCTTCCAAATCTTTATCTTTTTGTCCATTTAAACTTTTATTTTCCAAATCCATTTCATTTTTAAAGTCCAGATTGTTATCTTCCAATTTTAGATTGTTATCCATTAATTGACTTTCCTGTGTAATTAAATTATTTTCATTTAAATCGATTAAGTTTTCATCTTTTTGACAAATTAAATTATTGTTTTTCAAATTAATATCCTCTTCAGTCGAATTTTTATTTTTACAATTATCCAAATGTTCCTCCTCCAAATGAATCAATTTTTTATGGTTTAAATTATCAACATTTCCATTTTCCAAATTTTTCGGATATTCATTTTCAAAACTGTTTTCTTCTTCTTTGACCAGGTTTTGTACCTTTGGAATTATGTCTTTTTCTTTTTCTTTATCCAAGTCTTCATCGTTTTCTAAACCCAAATTTTCTTTATGCAAACTTAAATTTTTATTTTTAATTACTATATCCATGTTTTCTTTTTCCATTTTTTTAAATATTTCTACCAGTCGGATTTCATATTTTAACCACATTTTATTGAATTCTTTCTTCCATTTTCCTTCCAAATTTCCATTTTCATTTTCAGAATCCAATTTTTTATTATTTAAGTCCAAATTTTTATTTTCCAAAACCAAACTTTCTTCCAAATTTTTATTTATTAGCATTAAATTTTCAATTTCCAAATTGATTAAATTTTTATTTTCCAAACTTAAATCTTCAGCTTCAAGATCCAAATTATCTTTCCTTATCAATTTTTCATTTTCCTTAGTTAGAGTTCTTTTTTCCAATTCTTCTTTTATTTGTCTAATTTTTCTTTCATTTTCTTTTGCATAAATCAAATTTTCGCTTACTTCTTGGACTTCAAAATTTTTCTTTTCCATGACCAAATTTTCCTTTACCAAATTAAAATCTTCTCTGTCCAATTTTACATTTTGATTTCCAATTAAATTATCATTTTCCAAAACCAAACCTTCAGTCTCCAAAACAAAATTTTCATTTACTAAATCCAAATTTTTACTTTCCAAGTTTACATTTTTATTGTCAATTAAATTTTTATTTTCCAAAACCAAATTTTCATTTACTAAATCCAAACTTTTAATTTCCAAAACCAAATTTTCATTTACTATATCCAAATTTTTACTTTCAAAATCCAAATTTTTATTTACCAAATCCAAATTATTTCGATCTCTCTCGAATTGTTCTCTCTCTCTTCTTTCAGCGACCCGGTCTCTAATTTCATTTAATTCCAGTGTGTATCCGTGTCTTCTTTCCATTTTTTCCCAGTGATACCATCCTTGTATTTGTCTTCTATTTCTGGGATAATTCCTTATATCCCATCTTTCTCTTTCTTCCGCTTGTCTGTTTTCTTGTTCTTCCATTTCCAAAAGATTATTGAATCTTGTTTCATCTATCCAGTCTTCCCATGATTGACTAGCCATTTTTTATTTTTAATTATTAATATTAATCTCAGGGTAAAAGTAGGTTCAACAATATCCAGCCCCACGTTCTGGCGACAATTTAGATGTAATGATATTTTTTGTTTTTCCGGCTAGCTCAGATTTTAAATATAAAATTTTAACTAAATTCAATTCTAACGATGGGCACGCTAAATAAATTTGCATGTGGCGATAAGCCGCCAGACCTTGGTATCGCACCGTTCCTTTACCTTCAACTTTATAATTTTTAAATTACCAAAATCCAACTTCCATTCACAAATCCAATTAAAACAAATCCAATCCAAAATTATTCTTTATTTGCTTTAATTATAAAACAATTTCACAAATCCAAATTAATTCATAAATAACTCAAAATAATGCGAGAGCGACGTTCAACTACGTCCGCTCTCGTCCGCCACTTTGGCAAAAAGCCTCGACCTTCTATAAAGTGTCGCCAACCTACAAAATGTTGGCGCTCAAATAACCAAATTCAAACTAAACTACTTACAAATTTACAAAAACAAATGAGTCAATTAAAAATAAACATAATCATCACAAAAGGAAATTAAAATATTTAAAAATTGATTTTGAAACACCACAGTATATACAAGAAATTGATAATTAACTATCTAAAAGAGATAGTTGATCATGTTGATCAGTAATAATACCGCAATAGTGAACTAGACTTAAATATTTGGTAATAATGACAATCCCACTAAAATATTTTGCTTTTTCGGTACACGATCAAAAGGTCATTTTGACGTATGTACATATATGAAACCACTTAAATCAAACAAAGAAAGCAAAGCAGTTAACAAGCGACGTGCGAGGGGGGTATAGTCATTCAAAATGTAAGCAGCAACTAAAATCGGCTATGAAAACAATTTTGGTGTGCGCGTCAGGTTAATATTATTACTAATTATCAGCAAAATTATCATACAATTTTATAGAGAGCAGCAGCAAACTACTGAGATTCATAGAGCAGCTCTAAATCGTTATGAAACAAATACACCTGGAGTTCAAGAAGTGATATACGAAAACGTCAATGTACAGTAAAAATTCGTGCAGCAATCGTTTTGTTATAAATATTTTGATGTTATATTTATTTATTTAAATTTATATTACTATTTATTTCAGCATAAAATCCCAACTTAGAATCTAGAAAGATTAGCCAAGAGTGTGCCTATATCCTGCATATCTCAAGGGAAAGTGTGGAACAACCAAAAATAAGAAAAGTACACACAGGTACAAACCATCAAAACTATTTTATATCCAAAATTTAAAATCCGGGGTTGGGCGATTTAGCGAAATATAATCCTTATCCTGTCAATTGGTACAACCGAAAGTAGAAAAGGTACAAACAGGTGCAAACCATTAAAACTATTTTGGATCCAAAATTCGAAATGGGGGAGAGGCTGGCGAAATGTTAATTTTAGATATTTCAAAATATCTAAAAAACAAAATGGGTACAAACGAAAATAAGAATGGTACAAACGATGTCTAAACGATTTGGACTTTTTGGATTCAATATTCGAAATGGGGGTTGGCTAGCTAAATGCACCTCCAAAAAAATATCGTAGCTAATGAATACCTAATAATTAGATCTTTTAGGCCTTAGGGTATCGTACGGAGACACAAACGGCACAGAGACGTTAGGAAGAAACCTGCTTAAGAGTGGGATTTACCAGCGCCTACAGGGTAGAGGATAAGTCAAGTGCTACAGTGGCTGATATTATAAAGACCCCCAAACTTTCAAATGCGAACAAAAAGAGATCTAACAAGTGCCAAAAGTTCGTCGAGGAAGGCTACTTTTCCGCCGCATGCACAAGAAAACTTTTTACATACTGTGCTCAAGGACGCAACACTTTTATTGGCCACAGATTATGCAAGGTCGCTTGGCCTGAAAAGAAAATATTCCAGAAAGAAACATCGTATCTTGTTTTGGAATAAATATTCCAAAAAGAAACATCATACCTTGTTTTGGGTAAATGTTTAAGAAAATAGAACAAAAAAAGGTGACAAGAAAAATCAATATACCTTGATTTTGGGAAAAATATTCAAGAAGAAAGAAATAAATGAGCTAAAGACAAGAAGACTTCAAGAACCACGACCACACAAAAATATTATACCATTGCCTTCTTTGGCGGAAGGTAAAACAAAAACATAGATATCACTAAAATTCTTGCAGAATTTGAAAGAGGACATTATAATGAAACGCTTAAACCATGGATGAACTCCAAATATCGATTTATTTAAGAATTAATTGATTTTAAAATTTTGATTTTGGCATAGAGAGTACACGTTAGCAATTCAATCTGTTGACGGTGCGTATGCACTGCAATGGGTCTGTGAGGACTGGGAATTTTACAGGACTTGGCTCACAAACACCCTCAGGGCAAGATACGCATTCAACCTAAAATACACGTTTGAGTATTACAATAATAAAAACCCTAATTTTAAACTTTGATTTTATATTTTATAATAATTTTAAGGGATGATAGGAGCCAACTTTATGAAGGTAGCCAATCGAATAGTTGGTTACAGTTTTTCAAGAATTTTGGCCGTATTCTTGAATGATCCCTAAAATTTAATTTTTATATTTGTAATTTACGCCCTAAACTACCATAATGTCATTCGGAAATTTTTTAAATCGTAGGCCCGGTTAGGGTACTATTCCCAATTAAACAATATTAAGGGGACGAATACAGGATACATAATGCTATATTAGTACTTCCTGAAAACTTTTACATGAAATTTTACTTGGCTAAAAAATTATTTTTTGAATTTTTGGTTGTTTTCTTGTTCAAGATTGTGTCAATACTGTACAGCATCTCAGGATGATGTTGGACTTTGTTTCAGACTTTTGGAACTGATATTGTAATTTCAGTAATGTCACTAGCCTGTTGAATGGTGCAAGCATAATGATCATTCGGAATCGCATGTTTAATAATAATAATTGTTACCACACTACTGGTTTTTTATTGCAATAAATTTATAAACATGTTTATCTAATTATGTAATCTCTCGATTTTATAAGATATTTTGTATTTCAGCTTGCAATTTATTGAATTTATTCAATTGTTGTTGCTTTCAAATGTAGTATTTGTGTAGTGAATAAAATATAATTTATGTTATAATAAAATAATAGTAAAAGAATCAATAGCAGTAAATAAAAAATGATAATTTTTAACAATGAACAGTAAACCTAAATATAATTTATATTTTGTGTGGAACTTATTAAATTCAAAATTATATTTGTATTCCTGTACATAAACATTATTATTGCTCCTGTAGTAAAAATCTTGAAAATAACTGGCAATAACACAATACGAGGTTATTCAACCACCAAAGACTTCAAGAATCGGTTTTTTGCAAAAAAAGTTACTATTGGTAATCGAATCAAAGTACATACTTACGACAAGAGTTTATATCTTGTAATTTAAAATGTTGAAATTTATAAGGCGCCACTATTGCAGCATTTAACACAGTGTTTTGGAAAAGTTCCATTTATTCCGTTAATAATAAATATTTTTAAATGATTCAAAAAATATTAATTAGGTAAATCATTAAACTGTTTCGATAAAAGATTAAAATTTTAAAAATACAACGGCTTTTTATGCAATAACGTCTTTAAATATGTACAACATTCAGCGCTTATGTATTATAATTAATATAAGTTATCAACAAAAAAATTACTTATCGAAATAGAATAAACCTTTACCTGTTGCTATAAAAAAAATTAAAATTTTTTGGTCATTAATCGAGCAGAAAATTGAACGACGAAATGTACTGTTTTACAATTTTTCTAAATACAATTGCATATATTGTAGGGGTAAAGCAAGTTTTATTTCAAATGCACATCGTTCAGACCAGTTGGAAAAAGTAAACATGGTATTGAGTTACTGGCGTGTTGATTACATTTATAATAACACACGATTAGGTATCTTACAACAAAATGCTAGAACGTAATTTCTTGAAATTTACACAAGCCAATTTGAATGTTTGTCAAAAACGACCTGGGCCAAAGATGGTAACATTTTACTAAAAGATAACTTTTTAAAAATCTTTAAAAAAAATAAAAGATGGGTACATACAGTGGCTCCAACAATTATTAATACACCCCTATGTTAACCATGTAAATTGCACATTTTGAAACCGTTTTTTGACATATAAAACTCGCTTTTACAGCAAAACTTTTCAGATATTTTTTATTGCAAATTTTAATCTCTTCAGTTTTGTTTCTATACATTTTTTTATTTTCTTTCGCCGTTTACGAGTTACAGCGACTTAAAGAAAACTAAGTAAAAAAGTTAATAAAATTAACATTGCTCTTATGGGAGTTTTTTACAGAGTTTTCTTCAAGTCGCTGTAACTCGTAAACGGCGAAAGAAAATAAAAAAATGTATAGAAACAAAACTGAAGAGATTAAAATTTTCAATAAAAAATATCGGAAAAGTTTTGCTGTAAAAGCTAGTTTTATATGTCAAAAATCGGTTTCAAAATGTGCAATTTACATGGTTAACATAGGTGTGTATTAATAATTGTTGGAGCCAATGTACGTATACATCTTTTTACGTCCATTTTAATAAATAATTTTAGAAAAAATTTGCATTTTAAATTAGGTTAATTAACAGGCATGGAACTAGCCCTGTTAGACTAAGTGGGCCGAAGCCGGGCCCAGTTATTTTTAAGGGGGCCAAGAAAAAAAAGGTAATGTACGTGACCAATAACAAAAAATAATGCAATAATGCGATTATCTTAAAAATGCGTATGTAAAACATTTTAAACTTAAGTCAGAAATAAATCACGAAATTATTGAAACGAAAATCTTCATTTGCCAGGGTGGGCACAAGGGTGAGCCAGCACAACTTTTAGGTGGGCCATGGCCCCCCTGCCCCCCCGTAGTTACGTGCCTGTTAATTAAAGTAAAATTTATTGTATTACCGCAGTTTGTTTATTTTTGAGTCGCCATTAAAATTCACAAAATAATCTTGTCATTAAAAAATCTAGCTTTTGATCTAAATCCAACTAGGTACAGTTTAATTTTGCAGCCAATACTCATACTCTTTCTGTACTTATTAGGCAATTATTTTATTTTAACTAATTACTAACACATAAAATTGTACTGTATTTACACACTAAAAACTTAACTACATTATTACTTCGTTTAAAGATTATATTTACTACATATATGTATAAGGTATTTACTCAGTTTATTCAGTACAATCAATCAGTAACCGTAGATTGGTTACTAGGTTTAATTCTCAAATCCTTAATTTTTAATTTTTTCGGTTGTTGTGGATCAATTAATTCGGGTAGTACGCACTTAAAATAAAATGTTTTTAATGGAACGACCATTTTTTCCCAAAAGTTTTCATCTTTATATATAATATCCCGTTCCAATCCATAAGGAGTCCAGATTACAAACGCGCAATATTCACGATTTGTAATATTAAGTTGTCCCTGTACTTGATAATAATATGGGTGGTTTTTGTTTAATTTTACATTGTCATGTATAATTTTAGCAAATTTAATTTTTTTATTAATAATATTAATATTAATAATAACTCAAACTTGAAAAAGTTTATTTACATGCTGTAGTTGCTATGTAAATTTAATTAGTACCATTAGTCATCTTAAACGCACCAATTCTTTGTCAATTTTATGTTATATTTTTGTAACAATTATAGTGTTTACTTTTTCTGATTACTTAATAATTTACATTTAATAATTCTTCCTCTGCATTTTGATTCCAATAACTGGACCATCAAATTTTCAATAGTATTAAACCTTATAGTAACACCTATTTTATAATATTAGAAATGAAGTTGAGTTTATACAAAAATGATACCTCAGCATAGAATCTGATATGTTGTTTATAAACTTAGGCGAGATATAGAACAAATCTCTATCCACAAGAAATTTCTTCTATTACACGTCAATATAATTGTACAACACATCATCAATTACCTTTATATACATCTATCTTTTCTTGAACTTTGCGGTTTTCACCAACAATATTTTACAGAATAGGAATAGCAGCGCCTTAATGTGCGTTAGAAGAAGACTCAAAGAAGATTTACAATGACAATAATTTTAAACTGTTGTCATTATTGTAAAATTAATGGATTATATTTCTTTTATTTGTAGTCATAATTTCGAAAATACCGGTGTCTGTCTTCGAGACTTTGGAAAAATACTTATAAAAGTTTTAATATCAATTTTATTGGAATTTTATGTTAACACCATAAACAACTTTAATGCCTATTAATCATTTTGATATAAAGACACCACTTAGAAACAAGCAATAATCGATAAAAATATTGAAAAAGTTTTGTGAAAGGACGAATGGAGTCGTGTTGATGGGACGACTAAGCGAAATACATAAAATTAAGGTTTTCTTAATAGTTGAATAATGATATACTAAATAGTTGATGATGGAATTTGTTTATTGTCATTTATCGCCATTGTGGAATTGAATAGTAGATCGTTTAGAAAATAAACCGTGAAATTTAAAATACATTTAAAAATAATTATCCAAATGGTAAAATCGTTAAATATTTATAAATAAAATTACAATATTGCTAACTATTTATGTATGTATTCGTGTAGTGATAAAAATATAAAAGGAAAGGGGTTGGTTATATATGTGGTATACGGATTGTATAAAAGAACTAATGAACACTTCATAAAAATTTACATAAATAAATGTGGTCCTTTCTTATGTTACACCCCAGGATTCTTGTTGTAACCCCAGATTTTATGAACCAGACGCTCAGATAAAAAAGGAACAAACGTCGAATTGTTTGCTAGAATGGAAGATAATAAAACACTTGAGCCATCACTTTTTACAACTAAAGTGTTTTTGAATAGTTACGGCCTTATGGGTTCTACATATGGTGGTGGTAATTACAGTTTAACGTTTAAAATACAATAAAATTGGGAAAATAACGAGTATAAGGGTAAATTTATTTTAATGCAATTCTATCGACCAAACTCGGCGGTTAAAACTTAGTACAGTAAATATATTTGTTTGTTTATATTTTCTATTATGCTTTTGAAAGTTTCGCAATAATACTTGGCAAAATCAGAAAAATAAACATTTTTGTCTAAGGTAAATCGTTGTATTTGTTACTTTATTAGTACTTTAACTTTAAAATGTCAACCACTTGTTTTTAATAAAACTGATAAAAAGCAACTTCAATTGAATTTCTTTCACGGTTTTCTCTTTTTTATAGAAAATTTCAATTTTTTTAGATTTTCATCTAACCGATATCAATTTTGGACTGCTAACCTTGATATCGTGAATTATTTAAATTAGGGATTCGGCATATATATTGTAGTATCTGTGCACCAGATGAAATTAATAAACCAAAAAGTTGAAAGAAAACGAAATTCCATTGCTAGAAAATCGCTAAAACTAACTAAACACATAACAATGCAAATTAGCAGATTTGATTGGATATAGACCGGACAAGGCAGAACGTGAAGTAATGTGGTGGGTTAGTTTCAAAAAGTTCTTTTAAATGCAAATAATTTATTTTTCGGTATAAAAGCAATTTTTATAATTACTTCTAAGTTGATTCTATAAAAAGATTAAATGCACACATTAAATGCATTTAAACAAATTAAATTGAAGAACTTTCGTCCTGTTTTTGAAACGAATCCAACTTACTGGCTTAATGTAGAAAGTTATTAAAAGTTATACGTTACCTTATTGGTTGCTCCGACGTAAACCAAATAACATATTTTCAAATTTTTGCAATAACATTACTCAAATTATAAAAAGTTTCCTTACAACTTTATTTTCTTACTAATTCAATAAAAGTGATCACATAGATTCAGTTTTTATATATTTTTTTTAATTTAAGACCGGTTGAAAATCAAAAAATTTAATTTAGTTTATCTCATTTATGTTAGCAAATTTGAAGACGTTTAATATGACCGAAACCGGTTAACTTTTATTTCTTTTGTCTTTTCATTATCCACAAAAGTTAATGGTAAAAGTTTCATTCAAACATAAATTTGTTTCAAGTATTTTCAATCATGGAACGATGAAGACGTTTAGTTGTTGAGCGAACATTGATTGAACTGCAGGTGACAAGCTCCTGATTGAGATTCGGCAAACTATATATCGCGACAATCTCATAACCTGTCAAGAAACATATTAGTTGACAAAATTTGGTTTATGTAAAAGATGATGCGTTCGATTTGCGAATGATTGCTTGTTTTATGTAATTATCTGGAATATTCCGCTATAATTGATATGGTGATGCGAGATTGGCTGGATGGTCTCATTCTATTTTCGCTAAAATGGCGAAAATGTAAAAGTGTAGTATCCTATTTTCATTTTTTCCTTTTTGCTACATCTAACCGCCACTTTAGCTTTTCGATGTAGTAAAGAAATGCGGAAATGGAGAGTGACCATTGTCGCGTCGCATATCGAATGCTTTTTTATAAATTTGAATTTCTTTTAAATTACCGTTCTCACAAATCGGTACAATTTTCTTAGCAAATGCGCCATAAAAGTTTATGCATTTCCGATTTTAATGTTACATGCATTCTAGTGGAAATAACGGAAAATTTAGTAAAACTACCAGAAAACCTCTACACTGCATATTATCTAACAATTTTATTACTTTTTACTAAGGTAACTTAAAAATGCAATTTTAATGGTTATTCGCGCGTGAAAGAAAAATAAAATTTTCAGAAAAGTTCTTATACTACTTCCAGTATTGAGAAAAACCATAAATTCGTATTGTTTTTTATTCTTTAATGTAGATTTTACTTTTTCATCATTAAATAAAAATAGGTGAAATACATCTCTTATATTTCATGTGAATTGTTTTGCATTTACGGTTTTTATTTCCCTCAAGTTTTCAAAAGTTAAATCATCGATATTACGTGAATCTTTAACGTGATAACAACGTAAGAAACTCAATGACTAAATGGTTCTCAATGAATAAATTAGCAAAACTACCATTTACTTTTGT
The DNA here is from genome assembly GCA_947369205.1 of Cantharis rufa. Lineage (NCBI taxonomy): Eukaryota > Metazoa > Arthropoda > Insecta > Coleoptera > Cantharidae > Cantharis > Cantharis rufa. The sequence continues at coordinate 29,686,722 of OX376306.1, read as the reverse complement.
AATATTACTAATTGTATTTTTACCTTTTATTTTTTGTAAAAATCCAATTTAAAGTACGGCATTACGTTAAGTTAAATAAAAATTGCCAGCCAGAATAATTTTATTCATTACAAGAGCGACATTATATTTAATAATATCTTTAATGTAAACAAGATGTTTACAACTTGTACATTGTTGGTCAATTAAACAACGCACCTCTCATTAAATTTAACCAAGTATACCTTAACAAAATCTCAATTACGAACTTGGTTTATACGAACAAATTATGCAGGTTGTTTTTACATGACATTGCACTGATGCAATATGTAAATTTATGCTTCTCACTACGTTCTTTGTAAATTGAGATTCTCCGAATAAATATGCTTTTTGCCTTATAATTATCATCAAGATGAATTGCGTCCGTGCTATTTGCTCTAAATATTCTGAAATTAATTTCCTAACTAAACATTCAATTCAGTGTAGTATATTTGAAACTATTGCCAATTTGCCATGTGAACGATTGCTAAACTTCTAATATTCATAGTTACAAATTGCATCTATTAGTTAAGGCATTTCTGCATTAATTATTTTTTTCATATTTTATTAATGCATTACCCACCATTATCAATTCATTTTGTATTCCAGTGTTCGACAGTCAATCATTAATGAAACTGTATAAAGTTTTAATGGCTACAAATCATTTTATTTTAATTTAGAATTTTGTTACTATGTACTACTAATCAAAAGCAATTTAACAACTTTTTCCAAAAACGCAAATGTTCAATTTTCGACAAACGTTTTTTTAATTTACATTTTTTACTTTTATTAAATTTGTAGGGCAAAGCGGAGTAGATTTAAACTTGGGGCACAATTGGACAAATACAATTCCAATTGTAGATTTCGCAAATGATATCAAAATTCAGATAAAAGAAAAAATACCGATCCCTTCTTCTCCATGTAGGAAGGTAGAAATGAAGCCGAATAATTTTTTTCAAAAAATACATAATTTACTCTTACTCTTGACAAAAATTTAATCTTCAAAAAACAACTTAAAAAAGTATTGACCAGGTTGGGAGCCATGACTACGATACTGATAAAGCTAAAACCAATGCTCTACATGTCTACATGAAGGACTTATTCGGTATTGTGGTGCACTTGATGATGCTATATACAGGGTGTCCTCGGATACACTTCACATAACTTAGCTGGTAATAGAGGACACTTCTCCTAAATTTCTAAATTCAAGCACTCGAGAGTTATGCCTCTTTAAAGCATTTTTTTTCATTTCCACCTTCACGTGGCCATAGCTCAGAAAATACTGATTTTTAGGTAAAAATGAATCCGTGCTTTTTTAAAGAGCGTGAAATAATCTACAAACTAGATTCAAACTTTTTATTGTCTAAAATCAAAGACTTTCGAGTTATAAATTAAAGTAAGTAAAAAAATGTTGAAAAATTTGAGAATTTTTTTTATTTTGATTTTTTTCAAAACCCTGTAATAAACCATGTATTATTTTCTGATTATCTGTGAAAAGGATTGATTTTTCAAAATTATTTGAAGTCCGTTAAATTTCCTATCCGGAATGGCCCATCAAAATTTTTGTAAAATGTTTCGTTTCAAAATACAGGGTTTTAAAAAAAAACAAATTAAAAGAATCTCGAATTTTTTAACATTATATTTGTTTACTTACTTTAATTTATATCTCAAAAACCGTTGATTTTAGACAATGAAAGGTTTAAATCTAGTTTGTAGATTATTTCACACTCTTTAAAACAGCACTGATACACTTTTACCGTAAAATGAATATTTTCTGGACTATGGCCACGTGAAAGTGAAAATTAAAAAAAGTGCTTTAAAGAGGCCTAACTCTCGAAGTTAACTTTAGAAAATAAAATTTAAACATCTTAGTTTTGTAAAATGTGTTCGGGACACTCTGTATAACGTTATCGATAATATAATATTAAAAGAAGACAAAGAAGCTCCCCAGAAATCCAGCTTATGCGTAATTTGTCGTTGAACTGAACAGTTAATAATTTCTCTATCAGTTCGCGAGAATTTTCTTGGTCGTCGAGATGCGGGTGCATAGTGTTTGAAACGATGGAGCAAGTGAAAGTTTCGTATGTCTTTACGTCGTATATTACACCTAGCTTTTCCTTATCCTTTCTGCACATTTCAAGTACCCAGTAAAAACCCATAAATTCTGCTCTGTAATTCACTGAAGCTGGTGTTCAAACATGTTCATGTTGCCTCTGCTGCATGCAATATATTTTATTTTTAATGAAGTGTTCTATTACATAATGAGTGGTGGTAAGGCAAAATGGGTATAGATAACCTCTGCGCTACATTTAAATAATTATTTGTCAATTTTTTGTTGGTAAACCGAACTGAATAATAATTGTTCTAAATTTTAGAACACCTCAAAATTTTTTAAAACCTCGAAGGATAATGCTTTAAGTTTGCACCTGGAATTAAAGTTCTTCCTTTCATCACCAGCATATGTCGCTCATCGCCATGTTCTTTTAATAAACTCGTTTTAACCAGCACAGTTTTTCTAAATTAATTTTTAGCATTTGAAAACTTCGTCGACCTTCTGGTAAATTATTGTAGTAACTATAAATCTGTAAGAAGATAAAATGAAACCTGCGTACTCGACTTCTAAAAAGGGAATATTTAAATTATAATGAAATGTAAGATTATTATCGGTCGTTTCAATTTCTCACTTTGAAACACACCCTTAATAGAAATTTAATTTTTACCTTCGGCCTGCCGTTTGTTATAGTTGACTGTCATAGATAATCTTTTGTTTGTTATTGAATACGTAGCACTCTGTAGGGGTCGATTGTAGAAGTTTCACGTTCGGAATGTTTACACACCCCTGATGAGCCCGCCATAGTTGACTTAGTCGATGAGTCGAGTGCGTGCCTGGACAAAAGACAACATCAACGCATTCAAAGTTTGTACAACGCATCTGCCACAAATGCAATCCAAATAGGACTCCACGTTCATTTCCGTTCCGTTCTATCGCGTGTTTCGTATAAGTTTTTCTCTTTCTAATGAGTTGTGGTCGAGAATAGTCCTGAGACTAACCTTTATATTCCGAATGAAAATCCAAGCTGTGCGCTAGGTTAAACCTCTAGAGTAAAAGCTCGAACAACTCTACTGCCAATGAACAACCTGTTCCATGTGATAATAATTCTTCTTGTTCTCTTTTTCTGTTGACCTTTCGAAAATTTTCAATAACATGTAATTTTCGAATATCTAAAAGTATTTTACATATTATTACTGCAACCAAATAAAGTTGTTGAACTTCTATTTTAATGGCTTTTAAGTCGTTTACATACAGTTTTCACATTCATCTGGCTTGTAGGGCCAATTTAAGTGTTATTTAAAAGGCAATTAAATTTATAAATAAGATTTAATTAATTTTTCAATTTTTTTCTGTTCTTTCGATATTCACTTACTTTTGCATGATTGTCAAAGTTAAGCATTGCCCAGCTTGGTGTTTATCCGAATGTTGAATTTTTAATCACATTACACATCAAATATTTGCATTTTTAAACTTTTTGACTCGAAATATAAACATCGACGAACTGCGGTAGGTTCCGCACTTTGTAAAATGGAAAAATGTTGAAGCAGCAGCAAAAGTTAATAAAAAACTTTATAAACGTTATAAAGTCGTTTTGTTAAAAAATTTTAAGTTAATACCTAACGTAAAAATTTTGATTATGACAAACAAAATTTCCCAAATTGTTGGGTTATAAAAAGTAATAGTCATAAAAAATGTAAAAATTATGCGTACAATTTGAAAAATACGACGCTAAAATTTACTAAGCTCTCCTACATATATTTGCAAAATTTGCCAAATATATCTCAATTAATGCTAGAGAAACATAATAATATCTCGTTTTCCTACGCTTGTTCCAGTATTTATGTATATCGTTTTGGTGTGAAATGGTCCGGATAGCAATCACCGTTTTCGCCATAGTTCGATGTCATTTCGAATGCACTTTTAATTTTATCGCTTTGTGTTGTCGAATCGACGTGACGTCTATTTTTACACGATAAATTTTAATTACAACCTTTAATATTTTAATGTGGTATAATGTTGTGACGGTGGACTCGAAATTTCACTTTGTAATGAGATGTCAATGTGCTAACACAGTACTATTATTGCTTATGGGAGAGTGGAGTACATTAGAACATTTTTTATTATATTTCCATTTTTCTAAATTTTAATTATCTGTATGCGCTCCATATCCGAATGCGCTCCACCTTTCCCTAGCCAAACAAAAAAAAAGATTCCCTACGTAAATATTGGATAATTATTATACTTTTATATCTAACAAAATGAATTGGACGGTGAACCAATATGTGTGCAATGGGAACAATGGTAATTTCAAGCGACAATGATTTAACTTTCACGGTTCATAAGTTGCAGTAATAATTTTAGCATTTTTGGTAACGATAACCACGTTACGAATTAAGTTTTCCCTCTATTGTTGGTGATTTCATTATTTTTTATAATGTAACATCAACCCAAGTCGCGTATAAGCCGGTATTTATTTTTATACGATGCTGCACAGGCAGAATTGTGTTATATCCAATAAAGAGGACAAAAAGGATATATTTTACTGCAGTGTGCAGCTCCCCAATTTCACACCCCGATGCTTTCCTGCGACCGACGATGCAACTCATATCGATAGCCAAAATTCATTAAAATGTCGTTCGAATAACTTCAGCTTAACATAAAAAATTGCTCTTTTATTCATACTTGTAGTTTATTACAAGTGGGGTTTAAAGCGCCATTTTATGAAACTTTGCCAACAAATGATTATAAACTGAATGCCGTTATGTAAGATTTGCTCGACTCGCAAAAAAAATTGACAACAAACAAAAAAGCATAAAATTAAAATTTAATCGTCAATTATTAAACACAAGTTTGTGTTAAAAACTGTCACCTATTTTTAAAGCGCTCGAAAAGTTTTACTCCATTGCTGGTGATTTATTAACAAAAATTTTAATGATCTGACGCAATTATTATTAATGAAGTAAAGCTACTATAAATAAGTATTTGTAATTAAAATTTAAAATCGATAAAACATACGTAAGTCACCATTAATTTGTTCAAGTGGCCCTGCGTTTCCACAACAACTAATTTTGCACAAAAATTATATATCAGAAAAGTTTCAAGTAAGAACAAAATCATTACTTAATTTTTAATAAATTGGTTAAATTTATCAACCAACGCAAATTTTTGTGATAAAGTCTATAAATATTTGTTTATAGTTGTACTTTTATATTGTACTGAATAAAATAATATACTAGTTTTCTCCAACTGTCTTAAAATCAGTTATGCTTTAATAGAATTACATAAAATTAAAGTTGATAAAGAAGATAAAATTAAAGATAAAGAAAAACTAAATATTTGCACGTGATGCTAATTCAATGGCCAGGAGCTGTATAAGTAATGTTTTGTATCTGTTACGGTCAATGATGAGAACTCGGCCATTAACGTTAATGACCGGACAATGACGTTAATGCCCTGCCAATAACGTCACTGACCGTACATTTTGGGAGATGTTGACATTTAAAATTTCATATGTGGTTTTTACATCATTGTCCGGGCAATGCCACTATTGCCCAATACAGAGTGGACGATGATGAAACTACTCTTTTCTAAATGTGTGTGTCGCGCCAGCAAACAAATTTGCAATTCGAAATGCCATGAATCACTCTCATGCCAGAATAAAAACGATAAATTTAAAAAATTTAATTTGATTATTTTTTAATTTATAATTATTTTTTAAATTTTTGTTAATTTTTATTATTTTTGTTAATAAATTATTATAATACATTAGAATGCAATGCATGCAACACAGGTAAATGTCACTTGCCATTTGACCGTCTAATTCAAATCGCCAATTTGCTGTTCCTTATAGTAGTTATTCTATAAATCATCATTGTCCAATCCGTTTTGGTTAATAACGGCATTGTCCGGTCATTGACGTCAACGCCCGATTTACATCATTGACCGTAACATATCTACTACAACATTTACTGTACATTACTTTGCATTCCAAATTACTGCAAATAATTTTTTTTCAAAATTATAAAGATATTGTTAAAAAGGCAAATGAAAGAAACAAAAATTGTTGAAGTTGTGCTGCGTGCCGTTTTGAAAAATTGTATTTTGAGAAAAACCGACCCTCTTGGAATAGAGCTCGAAATTTTAATAAAATACATTTTTTTTGGGTAATAACTTTTGTCCCGTATTGTAGAAGGTTCAAAGTATCTTTTAAGCCAATAAAAACAAAATTGATTTTTTGAAAAATTTACTGTGGTCTTACCACTTAATAAAATAAAGTTATCAATTTAATTTGAAAAAGCACCAATTTTATTAGTAACAAAATTATCAAAAGTATTAATTTAATTTTTTAAAACAATTGATTATTAAAAATTGTTTCAAATGTGCTGGAGTAAAATTCATTCTTCTATCGCTTAAAAAATTTTTGTAAGCTGAAAAGTTTCTTTCAACGTCGACACTATAGTGATTGATGCAAACTTGAATTTTGCTACAATCGAGAGGTATCCATTTTCAAATTTAATATTGTTTTTCCAGATCTAGTTTTGACTATATCGTCTAATATTTTTAAACCGTTATTTTTCTCTAAAATCTCATGCAATTTTCTTTTTAATAAAAATAGAAGGCAAAGAAATTCAAAAAAAGCATAAAAAGCATAAAAATTCAAAAACAGCAAAAAACCCAAAATAAAGCATATAGAACTTAACTTGGTACCAAATACGTATATCATTTTTTGATAAATCACCCAGATTATTTAAAATATTTTAAGCTGTTTCGAATTTTCAGAAAAAGCATTATAACCACAAATCCGGTCTCGATTGATAAATTTACCTACTTTAAGTAGATGTTTTAATTAAATTTGCTCATATCAGTTTATTGAAATTATTTACAACTTTTAGTATAAATTAGAATAACTCCCTTATTCTAACACGTTTCAATCTGAATTTCGTTAATCCATTCACGACCGGCGGTAATATGGTCGTCTCCATTAAAACATCAAAAATGTATGACCGCGGTCAGATACTTATTAAGAACGTTAACCTGTGACACACACAAATTCGAGATTTAAATACATATATTTGTGATTTGTGTACACGCGTAGAGCTTACAAAAAGCACCTTGCAATATCGCCAAATAAATAATTCTTCTTCTTTATCTTAATTTAGGAACTTGTCTTGTCTTGTACCATTAATGTACCAAGTTTACACTTGGCAACAGTGTAAACTTTCACTGTAAACTGTTTTCACAAGCAACTTGCTCGGAGGTGCACAAAATTTGAAACACCCATATCTTTGAAAAAAAGATTAAATTATAATGATGAATATAGAAGCTCATTGAAGCTCAAACGAAACTCTATAGATTGACACCAAAATGAACTAAAACTTAACTAAAAAAAATGGAAAAGCATGTCTACAGCCCCCCCCCCATCAAAATTTTGCAAATAACTCCGTGACGGTTGAAGCTCAAACGATGGGAATTGAAAATTCCGAAATTTAAATTCGATTTGGAGAGGGGGGCAGCGACATTTATTAATTTTTTATTTTAACTAATTTTTTACTTTACTGTATATGTAGTTTCGGTTTCAGTTATGGTTTCAGTTTCGGCTGAAAATTATGTTTTGGTCGGACACTAGTTTTTAATATTGAAATATTTATAAAAGGTTAAAAAAAACTCAAATTTAAAGAAAATGGCACTGCAATACATTGGTATATGTATTTAGGTGTAAAAGCGCATGTGTAGGTAGATATTTAATTAACTGACCGTGATTTTGTGAACTCTTTTAAAATTTATATAGACATAAGTACATATTATAATCTAAATGGAAATAAAATTAAAAACTATTTTTCAAGTTAATTTTATTATTACTGCGAAACAATACAGGTCAATTGTATTCGATGACTTATGATGACTCATCCGTGATGAGTACATATTGAGATGACACGGTGGTCTCAAATTATGAGATAATTAATTTTTAAGAAAATGTAACTTTCTTGGTGCCATCTATTTTTTTAAACATGAGATTCTTAATTTTTAATTTAAAATAATCCAAATAATATTTAAAAATTTTATACCGCGCCGTCCAATTTTATTTTAAACAAAATGTGCAAGACAATAGCCACATGTTGCGCTCTTATACTTTTTATTTGCTTTCGCTTCAAAATTTAATTATTATAATATTTCAAATTACATTCAAATCTAATCCTTAATATTCCAAAATCTCCAATTATTAAATCATCCAAATTACCGTTATTACTGTCAGTTAATCCATACCACGAATCGAGTCTCGACTCTTGGACTATTGGAAAGAGAACGATTTTCTAAGCATTTTGAGATATTACATTGATGAGAATTATCCATTAGTTTTCGAGAAAACGGCATTTGAAAATCAAAATTTTATATGTATTTCTCCATAAGGATTGCACACACGAGTGTTCTATTGCCCGTACGTGCGTTCTGATATAGTCTTAGTGTTAGCCGTCAGACTCGATTATTACTCTGTCGAGTACACATCGTGCGTGGCTAATAATTAAAGGCTAATAATTAATAATAAAAAGGCTAATAATTAAAAACGAGTTTCACCCCTTTCGAGTAGCACCTTTGGCAAGTTGGAGCTATCTAGAGGGATGTTTTTAGCAAGGCAATCGAGAATCCACCCAAAAAACGAGTTCTAACGGTGGTCGACAACTGAATACAAGCGCTACGGCTATCAGTAAGAGTATATTATCCACGCGTACCGTCAATAGAACACTCGTGTTAGTTTAAATCCCTATCTAAAATGCATTGATTTTCAAATGCCGTTTTCTCGAAAACTAATGGATAATCCGCAAAAATGTAATTACAAAAAATGCTCAGAATATTGCCCCCTTTCTAAAAGTGCAAAAGTTCAAGCTCTACTCGTGGTATCGATTAACTGACAGATTCCAACAATTACTCTGACGAGATGGATCTCATCGGTCAATCGCTGACGGACGCAGCACCAAGTTCTGCCAAAGTTTCCACCCGTAATTTGCAATGTCTAAAACTTCATCCGCGACTACAACATCTAGCGTCACACAGTGGTGTAATATTGGATTTTTTTTATTATTATCATACAGTCGATAATATGCGTTAAAATTTGGTTTTCCAAATTTTAATATCTTTTTTTTTTCTAATTTATTACTGCTTCCAAATTTCTTCAAAAACGTCTCAAAAATGGACATAACTTCCAAATTCAATAATAAAATTACTCACGCTGCCAATAAACTTTTATTCCCAAAATAAACGCAAAATATAAGTTTTACGGGACCTCCAGTAAAACACGACCACGCTGATCAACCCAAACGGCAAAAAGGAAAGTTAATTCTATCAATTCAATAAAATAAAATTTTAAAATTCAAAATTAAAAAAACATTATTTTGGAACACCACAATATATATAACTCCGTGATGAGTCATATATGATAACCTTGGTAGTTATTATACAATTGCTGACTATAATACTGCTGACTAGTTTTTCAAGAGATATTTCTGCAAGTTTCTTGAAATATCCAATGAGTATAAATTGCAATGTGATTCGCTGTAAGGCAGTTGTAGTTCTGACTTGCAAGTGTTAACATAAACGCCATATGAATAAATAGTGGTGTGAAAAAAATATATCGAGAGTTACATAAACACAGCAACTTACTGTGCTGTCACAATCATGTAAACGTAACGTAGTCGACTTAACCTTGAACAAATGCTCCAATCCAATCTAAATCCATCTTTCCGACGATCTACCAATCAAATGCGAGCTTTCGTTAACATTACGTTAAAATTAACACTATTCTGACAGGGCAGTTAGTTTAACATACAGTGGCTCCAGAAAGTATTCGTACACCCCTATGTTAACAATGTTAATTGTTAATTGCATTAATTGTTTATTTATTCATAAATATTTATTAAAATATTAATTATTATTATTGTTAATTGTACATTTTGAAGCTGTTTTTCGTCATATAAAAATCGATTTCACAGCAAAACTTTTTAGACATTTTTTGTTGAAAATTGTATTGCCTTCAATTTTGTTTATATACATTTTTCTATTTCGTCTCACCGTTTCTGACTGACAGTGACTTAAACAAGACTCGCGGTAAAATAAAAAATACAAAAAAATTTATTGATGAGGCCAAATCACGGCTTTATGTGCTCTCCGAAGCACGGAGACGATCATATGAAATTTCAGACTCTTTCCGGATTTGAACCGGGTACCTTAGGGTTAGCAGTTATTCAGCTTACATGCTAGGATAATGACCCTCTCTTTGAATATTGAAATATATAAAAATATATTTGAAGATTAAATTTGTATATTGCAATATCTATATAATATATTTTAACCCCTAGGTTAGGTTAATATAGGCATCCGCCTGTCACAAATACTATTTTGCTACTTTTCAATTTTGTTCCTATACCTTATTATACATATCTATATTTTTTATTCATGAATTATTAAAATATTCAGATGTAGTTATTGTTTTAGTTAAACTCGTCCGGGATTAATCCAAGTAGACAAGATGTATCATTTCCAAAATTATATAATACAGGAGTTATTTTCTAGACTTTTATTTCCGTTGCAACAGGCTGATTTTAAAAAGCACCAATAAAAAAAAGACCAATAAAAATTTTTTTAGTTTTTTAGCACAGCTTTTAAAAATATTACGTTTTTAAATATTTTTGAAAAAATAGAATTAATGCTTAAATGCATGATTTGAAGCCTTTTTTTTATTGAACACTGTACGCTGTTCTATCGGTAATAAAATAAAATTCTACTTTCTAAGTGTAGTGATTTTTAAAAATTACTCTAAAAATTGAAATACTTTCCAGCAAAGTGCTTTTCAGACTTTTAGGTTGTCAGTAACTAATATTGTCAATTTTTAAACATTATCGTACCTCCTACAAACAACTTCAAAAGGCAATTTTTGTTTAAAACAGTTTTTTATTATTCGCAATTTTGTTTAATTTGCAAACTCTAAACTACATATACATATTATTAGATCTTAGGCGGAAAGTAGGAAATAATGAAAACTATTTTATGTAAAAATAAGCTAATAAAATCTTACGGCGTTGCCGAGTTGGTAATATCAAAGTTTGATAGTTACGTATCTTTTAGTTGTGCTACTAATTAAACTATAATTAGATAATTGCACTAATTTATCTTTGATTAGTCATGTTTTATTTAAATAATTTATTTCATGGTTCGATTAATTCATTTCCATAATTTCTTCATTTTATGTGATTAAGCGTAAATAAATGTCAATTTAAGATAACATTTTTGCTAATATCTTTCATATTCGATGTCTTTCATAGGTTCATTAGCCTATTGAAAATGCTCTTTATTATTAATTTAATCTGAATAATAACAATTATTATAAATTCATTCATTAATTTTAGTTATTAACAGTCCGAAACGCTTCTTTGAAATTATAAAGATTATAGAGTTTGTTTTTTAATTTTCAATGTGAGAATCTATCAGTTTTCATAAGATATTGTAAATTTGTATTTATAATACTTTTATGAAAGGATGTTTCATTAAACAGTATTGCAGCTTATTTCATGATCTTTATTATGTTTAGAACAAAAGATCATTTAAACAATTTCATCAATTACAAAAATAATTTTGCAATTCGGTCACGGTATGTTAGCAATATATGCGACATACAGCAATTCTAATATTACTACATTACAACTTTTATAGATTTTATCAAAATATTGTAACCACAATTATTATTATAGTTTGAATGGGTTACCACAAAATTATTTAATCTATTTTTAAATAATAAAATTCAACTTGAAAGGTATGATTCACAATGGAAGTCGGTCAGTGTTCAATAGGAGCCCATATGTGGTCAAATATAAAACAAACAATTTCTAACAGTTGCAATAAACAATAATTAACGTTTTTTGCATTTTTTAATATCACATCCTTACAATTTAACCCTTATCCATACCACATCCTTACACTAATGATGATGCAATATTTTAAATATCGTTTGCTATAATGTTATGCAGTGCATGATCTATAAAGGTGCACCCAGGTCTTATCGCGAAATAGTAAATGTGAGGGTATCGATTCATATTATGCCTTAAAATGTTTTGTTTATCTATGGTTTTTTTTGGTGAGCTTATAACTCCTAAATTACACCTCATGCAGCTACAGAAAAATAGGTAGCCTTAGGAAATTGAAACATTTTATGAAAATGCATGAATTAATTAAATATTTATAATATGTATAAGTAATACAAAATAATATAAAGAGTGAATCTCAAAACCTAAAAATAATCTTTCCGCAAAAAATTCATCTCAATGAACGTTAGCATACATTTTTGGTGGAGAGATTATTTCTAAGTTTCAGTTTTACTTTTTACAATTAATTAAATACTTACGAACGAATGCAATACCCTTTCAAAGCAGCAGCTTTTCGTCAATTAACCTTTTAAAAAGGAACAGTTTTGCAATAGTGTTTTAACTAAGTTCAGCTCAATTGAAGCTCAAAAAATATTTAAATCACAAAAATTACATTTAAAAAGTCGTTAGGGGTTACCACTTGAACTAATAGCAATATCAATTTATTTATCTTTGGTAATTCTAGAATTCCCTTTCATCTCATCATTGGTTAATAATATAACTAATTAATGATCCCAAGAAAGGAGTTTCTACATTATTCAAGCACCAGAAGGTCAAGGTGACTGTCATGCCGCCTGACCTTCCATTAAGCAATAATTATGAAAATAATAAAGTCAAGATGGAGACATCCACATTTTTGGATTCTCGGAAAATACTACATCTCACCATGTATATAGTATCTATCAAGATTATTTGTTATTTCCCTAAATTCAATGTTATATTCGGTGTGAGTATAAATCTTGGGATATGCGTTTTCCTTTTGTCTGTATATCAGTCGAAGTTGCTTACAATTACAGTAAACAAACGATTCTATCAATCTCAACAGTAATATTAGCACAATTGAACTTTAAAAGTACATAATATTGTTCGTGGAGAAGTTTTGGTTTCTCTTTTTTCTTTTTTTCAAAATTTCATTTTGCTAATGCTGTGGCAAAATTACTTTGCGTTTTTGAATCTTACTTCAGTTTTAGGAAGTCTTTTTTCCATTGCTTGCCAGCGATAAAATTTTCGACTTTTAAAAATAATCACTGGTATCTCTGATGGTATAAATGGCTTTTTTGAATATCGTATCACAATAAATTAATTTATATCAGAATGAAAACAAATGTAAGAGAATACAAAACAAAACAGATAAAAACAAATTATGAAAAGAACATCTTAAAGTGAAGTAATATTTCGTTTGTGTTTAAATTATGCGTAACCCTTAAGGTTTACATTTATGTAAATATAGAAATAATAAAAAGGATTTTGTTAATAAGCAGTAACACAAGGAGTTTTCAGCCATTAAAGTTCACCGCAGTTTTGGTCTTACGCGGATTTTCAGTGGCTATCTAATGAGAAATGCTTTTTCTAAAATAAAATATTCTAATAATAAAAATAAGCATATTTTTAGCTATTTTAGTTGTGCTCTTTGATAGTAATAGAGAGCTAAAATAATTTTCTACCTTTTGAAGAAATTTAAGAACAGAAGGACGCTGGATTTTCCTCCTCCTACTCTCTTTTACCCTAACGAAGTGATGGTTTGGTGACCATTTCATTAGGAAAAGTTCTCATGGCATATTACCTTGGTGGTTTGTCATTTCCTTCAGAGAAGACGGGGTTCTCGGTTTAATTCCCTTTTTGAAACTGTTATCCAGTTTATAAAAATTATGATTGATTATTTATAACTTTATACTTCACCCAAAAGGGAGTTACAAAAGGTTGGCCATGGGGGGCATGGCCCCTTCCAAACCAATGTATGAGTGATGTAATGAGCGGAAATTTAAAAATAAAATTATTTTAATTTTGAATTTAAAATAATTTTCTAAAAGTAAATTAAAATGGGAAAGCAAATCAAATCAGATAAATCGTAGCACACGCTCCTACCATCAAATGTAATCCAGAAACCTTAAACTTTGATTTTTAAATTATTAAATTTTTTGTTCTTCCAAATTATCACTATTGCAATCATCCAAATAAAATTTTCTTCATTTCCAAAATCATTTCAACTACTAACTTAATCATCCAAAAATAACTTTTCAAAAATATCAATTTATTTTCTAAAAAATCTCAGTAATCTTAAATGAAACATTAAATATTTTGCAACATATTAATATTTTTAAATTGTATTTAACACCCTCACATTAGCAAATATATCACGACAATGTTTTTTAAAATTTCGGGCATTTTTCAGAAATTAGAAATATGATTGCCCTTGTCTTCGCCCTTCTATAATTGTTTTCTGTTTTAATCATCACCTCTCTACAACTTCTGTTTATTATTTTCTTAAAATTACAAATATGGTTTCCAATTTTATTAATCAATTATAATTTCTTTGAGGAAAGGACACATTAAAATCTCTAAGCTCTATCAATTCCATTGATATCCACAAAAATATCGCCTGTAAGATTCATTGACAATATAATTAGTTTCGAATAATAAAAAAAAAAAAGAACTAGAATCATACTAAAATTACTGACCAAGACTTTCAATCTACAATTACATTTTTTTTGAATGAAGTTTCGTTTCGAAATACATTGCATATTATGTAATACGTAATTTAATTTATAATCTGCTTTTGAAGGAGGAGCCCGGCGCCCTCTGGCCTTACCTGTAACAGTTACCACTACTCAAAGCGAGTAATGGTTTAAAACAGTGGTCAGGAACCTGCGGCTCTTTGGCCTTTTTAAAACATGCAAAAGCTCATTTGTATGCTACGAAGAGGCAAAAAGTTAGCAAATTCAGGACTGTGACAAGAAATTTGGCTCTCAAAGGAGATCTCAATCGTTGTACTCTTGATATTTGGCTCTTTTGGCTAATAAGATTGCCGACCAATGGTTTAAAAGATATCATCGTTTCATTTACCCTATATTTTATAAAGATTTTTTTCAATAAATGAACTTCTTTATAAAATATTCATAAATACAGTAGCAGTCATGGAAATTGCATCGGTAATTATTTCCGAATTAAAATAACAATTCCCAACGAAATTTCAATAATCGTACACGACATAAACACAATACGCACGCAAAGTTAGGTTTGCAAACCGGGGGGTCGGGGGGGGGGGGTATGGAATACCCTCCAGTACATCAGAGATTGTGCGTCATGGGTTTCAAACCAGAAATCTAACTTATAAAAATCTAAAATCTAAGATTTCTAATTTGAAATTCAATAACACATTTTATATTTTTGAACACAACCACTGATGTGCTGGGGGTATTCCATACCCCCCCCCCAGACCCCCCGGTCTAATTAACCGAGCTTTGCGATTGTGTTAAAAAATAGCTTATAATAAGTTTCAAACCAAAAATTTGACATCTTATCTATTTGTCTTCCAGTTTTTCTTCTTTATTATTAAGAATATAATATAGAAATCTATTTTTTGTAATGTAATGCAACTATACATAAATTTAAGATAGCATAAATGCGACTTATTTGTTTATTGGTGCTTGAAAGGTTGAAACTGCAATCGAAATAAAAATTTATAACATGGTCGTCAGTAGATTCGCTCGTAGTATTCAGTTTTGAATGTTTAAATTTAATTTAGTTAAATCAATTTAGTTTTAGCATCCAGGTTACTGGTTGATAGTTTTTGTTGTAATTAAATTTAAAATTTATTGTGGTCGTAATATGGAGTTTATCCGTATTGGAAATCTTTTATCCACCATAGCGTTTCCAGGATTTATTTTTGGTTTTGCATTGGTTTTGCGAAAGTGAATTTTCGCTCACTAGTGAAAAATATTTCTACATCTTTTGCTGTTGTAATTCAGAAAAGATCAACTGCAATTCTCAAAACGTCGATTGTAATTCAGATTTGTCAACTGATATTCAGAAATCGTCAATATTGTAATTCAGATTAATTTATGAATTGATATTCAGAAATTGTCAACTCTAATTCAGATTTGTAAATTGATATTCAGAAATCGTCAACTCTAATTCAGATTAGTCAACTGATATTCAGAAATTGTCAATTATAATTCAAAAACCGTCAGTTGATATTTATAAATCGTCAATTGTAATTCAGAATCTGTCAGTTCATATTCATAAATCGTCAAATGAAATTCAGAAATCGTCAAATGAAATTCAGAAACCGTTAACCTTAAAATTCCATTGTATTGATTACTTATCAAATTGCTTTCAATTTACTTTCAGTTTCAGTGTTGCATTATTTTCCTTATTATGCAATTAAATTATTATATTTCTTATTCTTATCCGCTTATAATATAAGCCAGAGAATTAAGCTTCGTGAATTACACTTGACGTTTTCTGATTTTCATTTGTCGGTTTCTGAATATCATTTGACGTTTTCTGAACATCATTTGATGGTTTCTGAATATCATTTGACGGTTTCTGAATTACTGATAGAAAAGGTGTAGTTGTCGAATTCCCAATAATTTCGGGATGAAAATTTATAGAATTTATTTCAAAGATTAAACATGTAAATTAAAAATTTAAAATTTTCATGAAAATTAATGACACCTGACGGGATCCTGAATAACCGTATTCGTATATTTTTTCATAGATTTCGATGGTAGCAGATAGTAGCTTCTCCCCATATACACCTAGGTACATATTATACTGTTTCCGTTTCACAAATATTCATTTTTAAATAATTAATTTTAAAGAGCGAAATTAGTTCCTATAATAACCAGAGCAATCTATGCTGTAAAATCCCTAAATTTTATTAAAACCTAACCAAAAGTCTAGAGGGTCAAATTGAAAACCGTATAAGCAAGCAATATAATACAAATCAAAATTAAATGTAATTTCAAATTTTTGATTTTGAAATTATCATTTTACTTACAGGTTTTGGATAAAATGTATTCCTCTCTTGACTCAAAACTGTAATGCCCGTACTAATGCCCGTACTAATAGTCACAGATCAATCCGAGACTCAAAATGATCCTAGAATTTACCAATGAGATTACTAGAATTTGGACCGTATCCTAGTAACAGCTATTATTTCGAGAATTGATCTTGATACTCGGATCAATCCATAACTATTATGCCCGTACTTATAGTCATGTATTTAACCGGGAATCGAGATCAGTTCTCGAAATAACAGCTGTTGCTACGATACAGTCTAAATTCCAGTAATCTCATTGGTAAATTCTAGTATCATTTTGAGTCTCGGATTGATCCGTGACTATTAGTACGGGCATAATAGTCACAGATCAATCCGAGACTCAAAATAATCCTAGAATTTACCAATGAGTTTACTGGAATTTAGACCGTATCGTAGCAACAGCTGTTATTTCGAGAATTGATCTGGATACTCGGAGCAATCCACGACTATTAGTACGGGCATAAATAAAATTCTGAATTCCAAAATGGAGGGGCCAACTTGACGGAGCTAATTTTTTAATTAGTATTTTTGTTCTCCATTTTCTAGACTTTCATTCCTGGCTGGTACACCAATAGAATGATGAAGCAGTAATAATAAGCCGGCGTTCCGGCTTTCCCCAACCCGGTATAAGCAGCCGTGGGGTCTTAATGCCCGAGCCTTTCTCGGAAGAAAAAAAGGCCGATTTGTTTTGACTGGTGATCACTTTGACAACTTATTTTCCCTTTAACTGAGATGAGATCTGAATATTGCAAAAACTAAATTGTTACGAATCAACGATGAACCGCGCTCTCAAGAACTGTGTTTTAAGTAACAAAGTTGGCTAACGCGTAAAGTCTATTTACGATTAAATAATCTGTAGAGCCTCAGAGTAACTAGAATTGATAAATTTATCGTGGATATCATAGAAGCATGAAGTTTTGTTTTATTACTCGTACTATAGTCGATTTTTAAAAAACTTTTAATTTTTTGCCTTGAAGCATTAAACACATAATATGACTACTATTTACGAATCTCATTCCTGAACATCTATCGGATAACATAAACAAAACTTCCATTTTGAACTGCGTGTTTTAATAGGGGCGTCTAACTTTCGAAAGTTAATTAGTTCGCTTAAAATGTATAAAATTTTCGAGTCTAGGTACTTGAGCGTTATATTTTGTAAAGTTTAATTGCAGTACTAACCAGTACTCAATAATTTTAATAACTCGCACTTACTGAAATGTTTGCTTCAGACAGCTCGATATTACTAAATATTAAAATTTATGTAAATATTTGAACCAAATTCGATATCGGCTTTTTATAAAACTCAAAAATGTGTGATTTATAAAGAGTGAAAGCACAATTAGTGGGCAATTGCTCAAAACGTGAGATTTTTGGAATGCAACGGTTTGTAATAAATAATTTAATAGTGTAGTAGTTAAATTAATTCTCACGCACATGCATTGAACTATCAGGAGTGTTTCGGAAATTATTCATCGAATTTATTTGTACGAGAAAGGCGATGTTTTAGTAATGAGACGGGAAAAGCTGTAACGAGGGGATCAAACTACACAATGCGTCGTCGCCTACTGAGCCAGAGAACTATGAATAGGACTATCTATCCATAACTGTCGATATCACACAGATTTGCTGCTGTTAAAAAAATATCGGCATTTAATAAAAAAGAAAAAAATTTTATATTTATATATGGAACTCGGGAACTTGGATGTGTTTATTATCAACGGCAACTAAATTATTTCAAAAATTCTTATTTCGTAATTTACTCGCACATCGCACTTCTTCATTTGCTGCTCGCGTTTCACGGAGTTGTAGCTTTTTAATTTGAGTAATTTTTTTGTTGAGAGTTTAAAATTCATTTAAATCGTCAAAAAGTTGAAATTGTTTTTCTTTTAAGTGAGTTACTGAAAAATATATGAAATAAAAACAAAGTTAGCAGACTCACAATGAAGTGTTCAAGTTTGATGAAGCTTACAAACCAATTAATTTGTTACCGGAATGCCAATCCTAAATTAAAACTTTCGACTGTATTTTAAAGTTAACTTGTTTTAATTTCATCATATTTCGACGAATTTTGTACGTCCTTAAAAGGGATGAGGTTTCAATTTGCATGTAAAGTTTCAAAGTTTTGAGTCGCTATCTTACACATCTTTGTGCTAACATCTGCGAATCAAAGCTCCAGTTCGTTTACCTGCTGTGTGCTTTTTAATTATTTAAATGAATGTTTTATTCTTTGCATTATACATGTCACAGATGGTTGAACGTCGTCGGTTGTTGCGGATGTGTTTGGCTGCGTCGCGACGCTACTGTCTAAAGTTATCGGCATTTGCCACCGATGGCGCTGCCGAGGGTGAAGAATAACGGGGGTGACGCATCGACCGGATGGGCGCCAGCGCCGATAGAACCTCACGCTCTCCTGGTGCTCTATACTCAGACAGTGTGCCTCGAGTTGTTATGAGGAGTGGACTTACTACTCTTTCGCACGAGATAAACATATTGTAAACATAAACATTGTCTCTTGCTCACAAAGTTGTTTCGTCAATTTTTGACTTTCAGTTTTATTTTTGCATCGTTTTCGTAAATTACGACAAAAATCTTTTACGATTTTTAGTGCTCCTCGATGGTGACTATGTGTTGGAAGTGACTGTGAATGAAAAGTGAATTCTATTTTGACCCGGGATCGACACGGGAGTGTCGTGACCATCGTGGCTTCCTTCACCCTGGCTGGTGAGTTCAATTTTAAATTTCTTCCGATATTGAACTTACCGAAACGCCAATTATTATTACTCGATCCGATAAGCACACAACTTTGCCCGCGTCCAGTTCGCAACTTTTTTCTTCTGTCCCCCCCCCCTCCCACACACAGTTCATTTAAATTTAATTTAAGCGCCGCTCCAAAGCGGGAAGAATAAAAAATTTATTTTATTACGTAACTTTACATCGATTTGATGACGACAAAATGCAGTTACAAATCCGTTTCGTCTAATAAATTATTGATACGAACCGTAAATTGAGTTTTATTTTCTTCAATTTCGAAGATTAAAAACCCCGGATTTGTTCGTTAAAATTTACTATTTACACATAACATTTTTATAAATATTTAACTCGAAGCTATAATTGAAACACGCTCAATTTTTCTATTTTTAGAATTACGTTGCATGTAACTTTCGCCTGAAAAACATAATTTGCAATTTTTAATCGAACGATTAAAAAACTTAACAAAACTTCTGATAAAAATAGCGCTAACGTGCAAATTTTAGGAAAGCTTGAAGTTTTGTTATGCATAATTAATGAACGCGTTTGATTCGCGTTGGGCCTTCACTAAAATTATTTTTATAATATCAAAAACTTTTAATCTCCAAAATTGCGTTACCTTAATTTCACCAATTTGTTTGTTTACGCCGAAGATTAAATCGATTTCCTAATAAGGAGAAAGAAGTTACAAATGTTGAACGTTTTGTAATTTTCAAGTTGTCAAAACGAAAAAAAAATGTTAAATATTTTTCTGACAAAGAACAGATATAAACTTCCAAAGTTGACGTTCATTTTTTTACAAGCTGTAATTAAAGCTTTGAACATTTAGACACATGATCGACGATCTAAACTTAATTTGGTAAAAAACCTTGCCACAGAAATTGATCAATCTACCTACAAAAGTTGCTTCGGCATTTAAATTGTGTCGAGGTAAAAAAGTAATAACGTGGTTTGCTGCTTTAACTTCTAATAAAACGTCAATCGAAATCAAAATCTTTGCCCTTTTTAATTAAATCTTATTTTTGAAAATCGCTCATAAATTAAATTAATTTATTTTCTAACCCCAATATCCTGCTTTTCAATCCCACTTTTTGTTGGGATACCTACATTTTTATGCTTGCTTTTTTTAAACCTCCCACGAAAAGAAAAAGGGTCTATCCGTTTGATGTGTACGGATGTGTGTTAATTGATTAGCTAAAATTATTTTAGTAAAAAATCCGTTTTTTTAATTTGAAATTCGATATTTGAAGTTTCAAAGAAAAGTCTCCACCGTTTGATTCTTAAAAGTTTTTTCAAAATTAGAGCTGTTTTAATTAAATAAATTAAAACACAATGAAAGCAAGCTATTTCAAGCCAAGGTTCTAAACCTACGTAAGACTGCAATTATAAACAATTACACAGTAAACACAAAATGTTAACTTAATGGTTTTCTTATTTCATTTTAATTTTGAATTTCTTGTTTTTAAAAATTAAATACTGCTGCTGACCAACCCAAAACTTGTCAATCATTTAAATGTCAACTTAAAACTGATTTAAACGATGGGAAGTGACAAGTGAGGGATGTGACACTTCGAAACCACTCACTCCCCCCTCACACCCCAAATTTGTCATTTAATTATTGAAAAAATAAAAATTCTTTTTCGAGCAATTATAATGGAATCACCTGAAAAAGTGGGCCACCACAGAAATTTGTAATTTTATAACGAGTGGACCTACAAGCATAACATTTATTTTTAGAGCAGCTAATTTGAAATATTATGAAATTATTCATAGATATTATTAAAATTTAAAATTATTCGATTTGACAAAAAATTTGTAAAAAAATGTGTAATACTTCGAGCATAGCAAATTACAAATACCTGCTTCGATTTAATGAAAATTAATTGACTCCTGTTAATTATTTTTCAAAATACATAATATTGTAGTATAAATTTTGAGCAAATATTTATATTTATTACACCAATTATCTGGCAATTTAAATACACGCTAGATTCTTGAAACAGCCTTTGAGTGAAACATATTTTATTTATTGGTTGTTTAACTCTTCGTCGACTGCGATTAAGAGTTTCTACTAAAAAGTTATCTTTGGGGAATGAAAACTTTAATAAATTTAAGTAAAAGAGTGTTTGACAATTCTAATTATAAAACTTCAGAAATTTCTTACAATACAATTTTTAGTTTTAGAAATTTTCAAATTCTCTAAAAAATTTTATTTACCATTTCGAACTTACCATACAATATTATTTTTACAAAGAAAATATGCATATCTTCACCAGCTTTAAAATTTAAAGGTATCAATGAATACTAACGGTCGGATCCTCACAAATTTATTTAACTTTTTCCGATAATGCATTCTAAAAGTTTCGAAATCGAAAGGATTGTCGATATACGATAAATTTTCAATACACATTGCCTATCCTTCGGGCATCCGGGAAGAATTTATAAAACATTAAACATTTATATTTTTGTAAAAATTATCGGTCAAATACAATCACTGCAGAAATCGTAAATCGTTGAAACGGCCTAGGGCTAAACCTTTGTAGAAAATTTAACTTCATTTGATTTTATTAAAGAACATAATTTCTGATTTATAATGAATTAATTATTCAAAAATCTTCAATAAATACCTATTTGTATTTGAAAATTTGATTCCTCAGTAAACGATTTTTAATAATTAAAATTCTGGTTAAAAGTTCACCAATCAATGTAGGTACATAATATTGATATTATAGACAAGACACTCATGTGGGATCGATTCATCTTGTATACGGAAGTTCAATTGTAAATTATGACAATGTAATCATGTAAGTGCCATCGGCATCTGATTTGTTAAAAAAGTAATCATATATCTTTCAACAAATTTTCAACAAAACTTAAAACTGATTGGACAATGTACCATGGTTGGGATTCCATGATAAATTTCTCTGCATGCCAATATTCCGGTGTGGAAATTTTTTTCTCGATTTTCTCTTATTTATTTAAATAATGTTATTTATCATCCCTTAAAATAATAATAATAATTCGCTTCATAATTTGAATATAAAAATAAATTTGTAAGAGACATCTCGTCATTTTTCATGACATGTTTGTATTACCTAATTAATTTCATTGAAGGTGCAGAAAAATCGATAAGCAAATGTTCAGTGAATAGCTTCTTTATTAATTACCCATTAATATCATAAAATTAAGCTCTCAAAATATATCTAGTAATTTCTGTGTAAAAAATAGATAATGTATGAAATCAACTATCATTAAAATTTTATGCTTTCTTACTTCTTGCTTTTATTTTGACTCGTTAAAATGCAAAATTGCACATTTTAGTACTTTTCATAGTTTTCTTATTGATAGCATAAAAATTGCTGAAAGATTTTGTTAAAATAATAAGAAACACTAATAAGACTATTAAAATTTTAATAAAACATCAAAACGACCCTATTATATCGAAAATGAACTTCCAAGCTATTGCTCACAAATAATCAGGGGGGGGGTAAATTCTGAAAGCAGATATCCTGAACTCGATGAACTTCAGCTATGACTAGGATTTGTGAATCCCATCGGAAGAGCTTACCTTTCAGTGATTCCTTGATATTTTTGCAAAATATTGCATGCCTAAAGTGCAGTTTACGTAATACGATTTATCCTAAGATCTACCGTGCAATTTGTTATACGCCAATAGTTTAGTGTTTACATTGTACGAAATGACGAAACAATATTTTGAGATAACTCCAGAAGAAAATAGTATGACAAATAAATATATATAGCAGAATTGTACATTCGGTGTAATAATTATTATTTCAAACATATTATAATATTCATTAAACCGCATATATACTTTTGCTGTGTTAGTGTTTGGTATTAAATAACTCCTAATAGATTAATCAATTAATTAATTAATTAAAGCTTAAAATAGTCTTGTGTTAGTGTTGACTCGTAATAGTGTAGGTACACTTTAAGCTATGCAATTTCCTCATTTCGCAATGCAATATTTTACTGAAATTAATTTAATTCTATGAAAATAAATCATCATTTATTTGCTACAAATAAAGTTATTACAAAGTACATAATAATCAATAAAAAAAGATCTTATTACGAATAACGACATTAAAGTTATAAAGTTGTAAACTATTCAACTTTTATTATATTTTTGAAACGAATACTCTTACATCATTAGGTATTTTTTTTTTTACTTTGGGATACAAATACAAATTTGAAGAAATGAATAGCACAGGGTCGGTTTCCAAACAAAATATCAATAGTTTTGTGAATTCAGTTTATTTGTGAGTTTACTCGTATAAATTAGTAAATGTTTTCGGATTTTTCTCATGGATTATCACCCCAAATCAGTCAAGAAGTACAAAAACCATCTATCGGATTAAACAGTACGAAAAATAATTATTACAGATACAGTAGCGGTCATGGAAATTGAATTGGGAATTACTCCCGAATTAAAAAAATAGATTTCTAATATTCTTAATAATAAAGAAATTTTCTTTTTTGAACACAATAACAAAGCTAGGTATTTTGAAACTTGGGGCTGGGGGTATTCGAATACCCCCGCACATTAGTGATTGTGTTCAAAAAAAGAAAATGTGTTATTGAATTTTAAATCAGAGATCTTACATTTAGAATTTTAGAAATTCGATTTCCGGTTTTAAACTGATGAGTTTCTTCTCTTATCTCTGATGTACTGGAGGGTATTCCATACCCCCCAGACCCCCCGGTTTGAAAAACCTACCTTTTATTGGAACTTCATTGGGAATTATTATTTTAATTCGGAAATATTCATCGATGCAATTTCCATGACTTAGGTCCAGACTAAGGGTCATTCTTTTTTATCGTTATTATATTGAAGTGATATTTTCTATCCTAAATTTTCCAACTTATTTTTTTTCCAAATTATTTATTAAATCAACTTAATTATTCAAATAAAACTTATTGTAATACTCTAAATTTAAATCGGAAACGAAAATGTGCGCGATTACAAGATTACAACCACAAGTCGCTATTAATCACGTTTCACGTTGTCTTCTAATTTTAATTTTGGAAACTTGCTGTACAACCAATACAATTCAATTTTTTACATCAAAACCAATTTTCATCCTTTCAAAAATAAAGTCCAAACAATTATTCATCATCCAATGAATTATTTCCTTTTTCATTATTTTTCAAAACTTTCGAAATTCTTCCACAAATCGTTCCATTTGACGAAAATTATCCAAAATTCAAAATAAAGTGGCACTCACTCACAAAATTTTTTGAGTTATATTATAACTCCTGACTACCTGACTACCTGACGGCAAAAAACAAAATTCTCAAATTCAAAAATTAAAACAAATCTTGACAAAATACAAAATTTTTAAAAATGAATAACAAGATTCTAACTTTGAATTTGGGACTACGACCCAGGAGATGACCCGAGAACCTCAAAATATAAAATAATTTATTTTTAAGAAATTACTGTTTTCTTCGGTCCACCCATTTTCGCGAACATGAAACTCTTATTAATAAATTTCTTAGTTCTAAAAAAAGAACTCAATTTCCAAATTTCTGTTCAATTCAATTTATAATTTATTCCAAATACAATTACAGTTTATTTTCAAAGCAATATAAATAAATGTTGTAAATTTCAAATAATTTTCACTTCTATAAATATCAAAATCATCAAATATTCCTACAAAACTTCCAAGTTCAGTAAAACAATCGTACTTACAATTAAAATAAGCTTTAATTGCATAAAACTCAAATGATCTCTAATTAGAGATGCAAATTACAAATTTTACGGGACCTCCCGTAAAACACAACCATTTTCGTACCAACATAAAATAGTTGGCGCGAACAACAATTCAAATATTTACATAAAATTAAATTTAAATTTAAAAACAAATAAAACGAAATTTGAAATTATTCAAAATTAAAATTTTAAAATTCAAAAAAAAAAAAATTTGGAACACAACAATTATATTATATTATGGTGGTTTGGTTGCTCTCGGTATCAATATAGTACTTTTTTGTCAAAATTTTTATTGATTTTTACTTATAAGGCACGCACGGGCAGACCAACACACTGCTATGATTTAGTTGTAATATTACTTTCTTCTTCTACATCCAAAATTAATATGATAATTTCTTTATCTCGAAGTGCAAAATAATATGACTTTACCGAGCTCAAAATGTGCTTCTTAAACATTTTAAAATAGTGTTTTTATTTTAAAATAAAAAGTAAAATTTTACTTTAGTGCCGGCCGTTTGTTATAAATAGTATTGTGGAGCGGATTTTATGGCCTGGCATACTAAAATAAAATAAAAATTACCAATGAAATTTCAATAACCGCACATAAAGCTAGATTTTCAAACCGGGGGGTCTGGGGGGTATGGAATACCCTCCAGTACACCGGAGATTGTGCGCAAAAAATTTGTTAGTGAGTTTATTGGTTTCAAACCAGAAATCTAACTTCTAAAATTCTAAAATCAAAGATTTCTGATTTGAAATTCAATAACACATTTTCTTTTTTTGAACACAAACATTGATGTGCTGGGGGGTACTCCAGACCCCCCGGTTTGAAAAACCTAGCTTAATAAAAATAAAATGTATTTTTGAACTTATGAGTTTCAAACCAAAAAGTTAACTTTTTATCTATTTCTGTTCTATTTTTATTTTTTTATTGTTAGGAATAAAATATATGTAAAAGATGTATTTTTGTAATTCGAGAATAATTCCCAATGCAATTTCCATGACCGCTACTTTAAATCCGATATAAACTAAAATTTCTAAACCGCTCGATCGTTAATGTAAGTTGCGAATAATTCGTGATGCACAGTCGAATAATTCGCGTATAATATTTCTTAATCATGAAACCTAAGAGTAAGATGAAAAAATGTTTAAAACTTAATCTAGACAAACAAAAAAAAATAATATATTTTAACGAAACTATCTGTACTTAATCTTTAGACATTTCGTTTCGTTGGTGAAACTTTAAAATTTGTACATCCCGTTGCTAGGACAACGCTTGTAAATGAAATAGGCTTCGTATTGGAACGATTGAATATGTAGGTACTGAGTGATTCGGTATTGGTTTCATATTTTTAAAACATGAAACGTGCATATTGCGAATCGAAGAAAAATCAATCAATTAATTTTAACAAGGTGAAAAGTTGATAACACTGTTAAATGTATACAATTTCAATGTACACATTATATCAGATAACCTGTGATATTAAAACGTAAAAGTAAAATGCTATTTATTTTAAAAACGTTTTAACAGTTAAGTTAAAAGTAAGTCAGACAAAGGAAGTTATGTGTATCTGTCGTGCTAATTGCATTGTATGGCACGCTATCCTTTTACTTAGGTTGGTAGAATATACTAGCTGATTTTATCGTGTCAGATAAGGGTAGTTTGAACGATGCGCTATAAAACACAACTCGCGTGACATAATACCGGACACCTCATTGTTACGATTTACTCTTTTCGGTACCAACCCCCTGGCTTTACATAAACCCAATTATTATTCCAGGCTTATTCGTAACCTGCAGGAAAGCTCTCTTAAATTTTCCGAGTTTGTCGGGTTGATTTATAAAATTTATATATTTAAGGTAAAATAGGGGCGCTATTAACGTATTACATACGTTATGCAAATACTTGGTACGCAGTTTAGTACTGCAGACATAATTTAGATTTTATCTCTGTCTTTCCTTGGCGAATTTACCGGCTTTTACTTGCTTGCAACCACTTACCTCGTAAACTTGGAGCTTTCATCTAGAAAAACATGGATAATGCACGAGGCGAGGGGTGGCAGGTTAAAAATGGCCTAGCCGCCGGCGTAATACCTATACGTCGTCAGTAAAAGTACCTTATGTCTACGAAAATTATTTAAAACATTGTTCTCTTATTTGGCTTCTTTTCCTGGAGTGAAGAGCGATTGCAATAATCCTATTTTTGCAGCTTACGGTTTTAAGCTTCCACTATTGAACGCTCCTCGTCCGGGTAACTTTTGCTTTAGGGAATCGATTCTTGCTCATGTCACGACGTAACAATTGGCCTTCGGCCAAACCACCAACAACTCTGAATTTACACTTTACACAGAGTTTAATCTATATTTTACTTTAAGTACATTAAATTTTCAATTTGTGAAAACGAAAACTAACACAATTTCGTCATCTCGCTCTCGCTTTAAAAAAAAAGTATATTCAAAGTTTTTTTTTTAAATAAAATTAATTAAAATATCAAGAAGCAATAACCACAAATTAGTCTTAATTAATGTCGAGCGAATTTGTAAAAGGCTGTCGGTATAATTCAGCAGAATTCAGAATAATGACACAAGTTTTTAATTTTTGAATTTTAATGTGAAACTAATAATCAAACTAATGCAAATTAATTATTCAGTAATGTTTGTGTAAATAATGTCGCATTTATTAATTAATATTGATGGGCACAACGTACAAGGGAACTTCAACTAGTTCCGGCTCTGCGGAAGCTGGAAATTCCAAAATTAAACATTTTCGTGCGTTTTCACCAATTTAGTGAATTTGGGAAATAATTTAAGTTGATATAAAATTTTATCTCCTTTATTCTGCACCTAAATCCTCCATAACGACCATACTAAAAGTAAACACTTATTAATTGACCAATTTAAATTTTATAAGCTTTGTTGAACTATAAATATTATTAAACTAATTTAACGAGTTTTAAACTTCCCCCACGTTTATAATAATAATTATTAACTTTCGCAATTATTACAATTAATTTTGTTAATCGCATATGTTTATTTAATAAAATACAATCCCAAGAAAACGAATGTAAGTTTGTTGACCTATTTCCTTATCAAAACGCTTTCTTTCCGTTCGGTTAAAATACTATATCGATTCGACTCGATATTATAAAATCACTATTAAATTGTTTTTTTTTTCTGCTTCTTACAACTCGATCATATGCATAAGAATTAACAAAGCAGCATAGCGGTATGTCCGTACTTTTAATACTATTACCTATTTCATTACGATATGTTTCCCAAAAGTTTCAATCGATATATTGGTCATTAAAGCATCAGTTTGTTGCTAATGAAGTTTACAATAAAGTACCATCAATGGACGTAATAATAGTTTCAAAGGCTTTTACAATGAGCGAAGTGATGTGAAGGTCAATTTGTATTGTTAAACCTAATTATCGAATTTTTAACCATTAAGTCCCTTGACAATTGATGTAGATATAATTAATCGAAGGAGCAGCGGATCCGTGGGTTTTCAAGTTGATGAAATCATAAAATTTAATATATTACTTTTCGTTCCTTTTAAAAACTGATAAATGTTTAAAGAAATTTTAAGAAAAAGGTTAAATTCTGCTTCATTTATTTTACTTCCGACGTCTCGAGAGTGTTCCCGAGCAATTAACAGGGTCGAAAGTGTTCATATAAAAAATTTAACAAATTGCGAAAATCAGCAAACTTGCTATTTTTCACTACAAAAGGAAAATATTTTTGACGTACAATACATAAAACGTTTCATATTTTATTCATAAGTAACTTTCCGTAACAGTTACCTTAAGACTACTTTATGTTTGGTTAATTTAGCGAAGATACTAAGCAAGTTGAAAATTAACTCATAAACCGCAAGGTAAAAAGCAGCAAAACCTAAGAAAATAAGTTACAACGGTTTAAATTGAGTTACATCAGCCAGCTTACAAGATACGGAATGTTTAATAGTCAAACAGTCCGAAGGTTATTAGACGTAGTAAAATATAAATACTCGCAACTACTCCTGAACAACTTGATCCATATTGATTTAAAGACAATATCAGTTTACTATTTGTTACAAAACTTTTATCGTATATTAGGGATAAACTTTCGTATTAGCTAGCTTTGACATTTAACACACAGTTCCGAGAGCTTAGCGATGGAAAACAACTTTGACTTCTTTTAAGATAATGTTGTAAATCAGTGGGATTGTCTTCTGGAATATCAGTAACATAATCTAAAGATAATCTAATGTTAATTGCTTTCAATACGAGGTCCCATATCATAAATCAGCAGATCAGCTTGCCCATTGATCGCTAGGCAGTTAATATCTTAAAAACAAACAATTGAAGGTGCATTACGTAAGGAAAGATAAACAAAACGTTTTTTATAAAAAGTAATATGACAACAAAGCAAACTTTTTGTGCCTAGTGGTTTCGCTTATTGAATAATGATCATAAGGCCTTGAATAAAATCGAAAGCAGGACATGGTGAAGTTCCAAGTCAATCGATTTCTTTCGTTTTGAGAATATCTCTTTTTTATTATATTTATTAGTTTAATTTAAAAAATTTCATTTTTTGCAATGGCAACTGTTTAGTTGTTATTTTTAGTTTAGAAGAGTAGTTGTTCTAATATTTGTAACAAAAATATTTTTGTTTACTAACTTTTAGTGAAAATAATGTATTAATTAAAAACATATACAGTAGCGGTCATGAAAATTACTTTGGAAATTATTAAATTTATTATTTTTATTATATAAAAATTATAAATTTTTGGTTTGGAACTCATAAACCGGTTTGAAACCGGGGGGTATCGAATAACCCCCAGCACATTAGTGATTGTTGTCAAAAAAAGAAAATGTGTTATTGAATTTCAAATCGGAAATCTTAGATTTTAGAAATTGAAACTTATAAGCTCAATAACACTTTTTTGCGCATAAACTCTGGTGTACTGGAGGGTATTCCATACCCCCCCCCCCAGACTCCCCGTTTTGAAAAATCAATTTTAATTCGGAAAATTCAATGATGTTGATTCCGGACGTTTTTATGTTAACAATGCAAATTGCCGGTTTTGAAGCCGGTTTTTTAGCATAAAAAAATCGATTTTACAGGATACCTTTTTAGACATATTTTATTGAAAATTTTATTGCCTTCAGTTTTGTTTATATCCTGACAACGGCTTAAACAAAACTTGGTAAAATACGAAAGGTATTGTCATCTACTCATCTATATCTCGGAAACGGTGCTACCAAATGCAAAAATGTATATGAACAAAACTGTAGAGAATAAAATTTACAATAAAAATTGGCAATTCATTTTTTATTTTGTAGCGCCGTTTCCGAGATATAGACGACAATGTCTTTCGTATTTTACCGAGCCGGTTGTTTAAACTGCTGTCAGTCAGAAAAAGCGCAACAAACTAAAAAAATGTGTATAAACAAAATTGAAGGCAATGAAATTTGCAACAAAAAACGTCTAATAAGTTTTGCTGTAAAATTGATTTTTATATGCCAAAACTTGGTTTCAAAACCAGCAATTTGCATTGTTACCATAGGAGCGTCCGGATTTTAGTATGAGTCACTATATAAAGCAGTTTTTCTAACATTATCTCACCTTATTTTAAACCTAACCTAACCTTATCTAAAGGTAACTTATCATATAATCCCAATGGGATCTAAATCTTGCTCTGCCGAGATTTCTTTCTTTACATACAATTTTTTGCGTTGAAATTTCGTTTTTCAGAAAATTCATTCCTCTTTTGATAATCATAATTATTTAAAATTCGACTTTTTCGAATCTAAAACATCTTAATTGAATAAGAACACAACCAAGTAGATTAGATAGTTTATTATAACTCTAGTTTATTATGTGCAATAGCCCTGCTGGTCGTTTAAAGCTAACCAATTTAATAGCGGATGTAGAGAGTCCAATTATAATTGTTATGACGAGTGGCCAAAAAACTCTTCCAAAACTCTTACCGCAGTAGATGTAGAAATATTAGAGCTTATATATTTGGTTTTCTATTTTATTTCATCGGATACATAAAGATGACGAAAACATGACGCTCATCGGCTATTCAAATCTCTTCAAATTCCAGATCATCAAACTTCTACGAAACTTCACTTTGTTAGAATACCAAAGGTATTGATAACCAAACGAAATCGGAAACTACTGCACTGCAATCAATACCAAGTTTTAAAACCAAATAAATTTTGCTTGGTGAATTACCGACAAAATGACATACTTAAAATATTTACATTTGCAAAATTCTAAATAGTCGGTTATCTTCACTGATGGACAGCTGAAGAGTCTTACTTCGATGTTTTTGACTAATTTTATTGAATATTCGGTTATTAGGTTAACAGAGTTAACAATGACAGCAATTAACAAAATTTCTTTACATCAAAAATTTAAAACACCCCGGTCGGTACTATTATAGCGGCGGCTTGTCAGAGGAGGCAAGGGAGGCTTAGCCTTACCTTAAGTTCTGGACTATTAATTAAACTATCAAAATTTTTAAAAATATAAAAAAGTAGATTTTTAATTTTAAGAACTATCGAAAGATAGCTACTCCTTCCACAATACTTATTCAAAAAATAGACCGGTGAGGCTATCGTAGAAGCGGAACGGTCTATATGGATGATATACTGATCAGTACCGTAACTAGGCTAAATTAAACGAAGCTACCGTAATTTTCGTGTAACTTTTAATGTTTTTGCTTTTTTGTTTGTAAAATCAGCGGCGTTTCTTGCTTTGCGCTCCCTTTTGCGACACTTTCTGCATTACTCCCGGGGCAACCCTACCAGTTGCCCCACCTTATAGTTACGACACTGCTACTGATGATTTCAAGATTACTGGGCAAATGGAACCTATAAATAGCATTATCAGAGATGATGATTTTTATTTTTTAATTTAAAGAAGTTGGGATGAGGCCGAGGGGAAGAATCGCCGAGTAAATCTGGTGTACAAGTGAATGAAAATTTGAGAAAATGCAAAGAAATCTCGAAAAATATATATTTTATGAATAGCCTCCTCAATTGACGAAGGCACAAGCCACCACTGATCTAATATAATAACACCATCAACTGTGTTAGTTCGACTAACAATTCTACGTTAAATTAACGTTTAATTGGAAATTTTAACTTTTACTAATGCGTATACTACTGAGATATAACAAATGTGTTCTGAAAAGGTGAAAAGTTCTCATTTAAATAGAATCAATCAGAGAACATGAGTACCTGTACCCGCCGGGGAGGTCTGGGGGTATAGAGAAAATCTTTTTTTTTTAATTATTTAATTAGTCTATTTACGTCAGATTAGTCAGATAATGATTACTTAAAGCCATATGAAAACGGCTAATTTGATCTACCGATCTTGATAAATAAGAGGAACGCGTTGTAGAGATGACAAATACTAGGCGAACCCAGGTACTGATTTTAGTAAAAACACATACTGCTGATATTTTATCAAGTTATCGAACAATTGCATTTGGAAATTGCTTCAA
Organism: Cantharis rufa; assembly: GCA_947369205.1. Taxonomy (NCBI): domain Eukaryota; kingdom Metazoa; phylum Arthropoda; class Insecta; order Coleoptera; family Cantharidae; genus Cantharis; species Cantharis rufa. The sequence continues at coordinate 29,653,717 of OX376306.1, read as the reverse complement.
GTTACCTTACACGAACATTACAAATCTAAAAACCTCTGAACAATCTCATTTATTATTTTTTACTATATCCAACTTTAATTTGAAACTTACCTGGAGGTAATCCACAAAGTTGGTTAATTAGAAAAAGTTTCAAACAAGAAATTTTTAAATTACAGTTAGCGGAGAAAAACATTTTCAAATAGGTAACTTTGAGACCATCGTGACGTATTCTGACATTATTAGCTTTTTTGCAAACGCTTTCTATTTATTTTTGGTTTTCTTAATTTCCCAGATTAACAACTACTACTTTTTTGTGTGCAGGGAAGAAGAGTCTATAGTAAAGAGAAAAAAATGTAAAAGTAAAACAAATAATTAAAAGTAGAAAGTACTTCGCTTAGTGAAAAACGTGTAAGAAGCTTGTAATGAAGCTTTGATTACAAATTTTCAATTAACTTCGGTCTTATACACAGGACTAATAAATTATTAAGTTAATTTCGTTACAAAAAAGTTTAAATAAAAAGTGATAAAATGAAAAAGCTTTTAATTAAAGGTAAAATAGTTAAAATACTAGAACAAATTACTTATTGCATTAACACCAAGCATTGTAATTGATAAAAGGATGGGGCGGGCGGCAAGCAATGTATTTCGTTTTTCATTGGACTTTTAGTTAATTCAAATATAAATAAATATATTTTGAAGCACTTTAAAGTTTAACTTTTAACTTAAAGTTGTACAAACATCGCCAAATAAATATACCTATACAAAAAAATTAATTAAAAGTTATTTAGTGCGTTACAAATATAGGATTCTATTTATATTTTTATGGTTTTTTTTATTTCAAAAATTAATGAACGTTAGGTTTGATTTATTAGTGTATGGGCCGTACTCTTTATGACCAATTAACAAAATTTGTTTAAATTCCAATTAGTTACAACATCGACTATTTATTTTTTGAATAGACGTAGTATTTACTGTTTCCCACCATTTTCTTTGGGTTTCACACCTGCCTGAAAGGTAACGCATTGTGAAGCGATTTTAAATCAAAGAAAAGTCATTAACGGTTTTAAGTTGTATTTGAGTTGTAGTAAAATCGCAAGTAATTACAATTTTAATTAAATCTTACGTGGCATCCCTTAAGTTGGGGAAAATAAAATCGTATGCATTTATAATCGACTTCGGGTACAAATAATATCGGTTGTATCGATTAGAAGCGAACGAACTTAAATTTTTAGAAGTTGGAAATTGTTTATTCGAGCGAAATGTGTACTTCCAAATTGAACGATATCAGAATTTGAGATAGTTTTATTGTTAGCATTCAATTGTCATCCCTAATGTATCCATATCTTCGTGCTCATGTTATGCACACGATAAAATATATCGAATATTTTATTTTTAGCAGTTCGAAAACGTATTTATCAAAATTTAAATCAAAATAATTTAAAACGAACTTCTCAGAAATGTGAAACAATAAACAATAATAAATTGAAATGCACGTCAAGAATTGTGCTTAATTATTTATCACCTTTTCATACTTACGTGCAGACGTTATTTTTATAGTTTCCTTTAGCTATTTTTAAAACAAAAATTGATTAACTGCTTTCCCGATCGGCGGGATTTTTCATTTCATTTGAGTTTTATTCATCACCGAGTCGGTTGCGATTTCATTTGGTATTTGTTTAGCGGCAGTCGGCGTGATTTTTGTTGATCCTCACACACCGCACATTAACGAAATTAATTAAAAAAATTAATTTTTAATTGTAAGATTATGCTCAACCGGATAGTCGAAAGGATTATACAAAAACAAATTAAGCTTGACAAATTAATACGTTTGTTTCTATAAGATGACAGCCCCTCATGTGGATGTGGGTTTTAAGTAACATACATCACAATTAATACAATTTTCCCCCAAGATTGCCTCGACCTGTTTAATTTACTTTTTAAGACTCCTCTTTCAGATTAATGGAAACGAAAAGCTTTTCACCATATCATCCGGCGGTATTGAATTTTTTCGTGTTAATTTTCTCTTTTAATTAAATATAAAACAGTTGAAAATTTTTATTAGTGCTAAAAGCGTTAACTTTTCAGTAATTAGATTCTCTCGACTTTTTTAGGTATTCAAATTAAGGTCGAAATTCAAAAGGCTGCATCAAGCAATTCATCAATCTGCATCTAATTCAGTTAATTATTATGGGCATGTAGTTTCCCATCATTTTGTATTTTCATAGCAATTAATTAGCGGATCAATTTATGTTATTTTCTAGTTGATGTAATTATTCTGAAAGGTTTTTCAATCTGTTTGTTAAAAATGTATTTGATAAAGCAAAGTGATTACTGGTCATTAATTTATGAAGCAGCGGCTATCTCGTGCGTCGTTCATCCTCCGTATTGCTCCCAGCCCACCCACTGTGTTTCCTTTATTTTACAACAAAATGTCACAATTGCATTAAGTTATGAATTTTAATCATTTTTCATACGCTTAATTAAACGTTTATGAACTTGACTTTTAAAAATAACCCGGCATCCTTCACCGACCAACTATTTCCGGTTATTCGTCAGTGTGAAAATGAAAAACTCATCCGCACAAATTATACATTCCGCAACTGTCCTTGTCGCTTTTACAACCACCCACAAATTTATTAAATATTCACCTGAAGTAACGAAGACTTTCTATTGTTACAACTAATTTTGTTATTTTATTAATACGAAAATTACGTGCAATCAATCCGAAGTTGAATATGTTATGTCTCAATTGATTTCAATGACACAATAAAAATTCATTCATATTTTCTATTTATAATCCGATGATGTCACGACTTTGTTTTACGAAGCTTTTTAACATTTTGATTGTTACAATTGCATGATTATAAAAACGCGAAGCTCAACGGTCGTTTTTTGAAAAAAAAAACGTCGATCGTTGGTCTTCCTTTCAAGTAGTAATTGCCATTTTCGCTCCAAATGATCGTCAACGTTTTCATTTGATTCATGTTCTAATAATGCGACACACCATTATCAATTCATTATAAATCAATTCGATTCAGTAACATAATGCATTATTAGAGCGTCGCTATTAATAACTTTAATTCAAAAATGAAGCACACCTGAATGAATTATTATTGTACACCCGTATGGAGAATAGTGCAGAAGTTGGTAAATATGGGGTGTTTTCATAATAATAAATTCTCTTGGTAATCAGTGAAACGAACCGTAAATTAACCCTCGGGGAGCTCCCATTTTTAAATGTGTTTGAAAAACTGTACGAATATGGTCTTATCAAATATAAATTTAAAACGTTTTTTCCATCACCTTATCATTCCGTGCAGTTTCATATAAACGTTCAGATAAATAACACATAGGAAACGAACGAAAGTGGGTGTTAACCTCAATCCGTTCTTCAAAAAAATTTGAAAGTCAAAAAAATTATTTTAATTTCTGGATTAAAAAAAACATAAATTAATAACAGCGCTAAAGTTAAGGAGCTAGTTATATTTATTGGAATAATATTCGATGTTTTAAAACTTAATTTTATTTATCTATGAAATATACAAATTTTACACTAATTCTAAACTAACTTCTAACGAACAGGTCAATACTGATTGGCTTTTCTAATCTGCCGGTTTTATATTCTTTCTTCACAAAGAGGAAACTTAAAACTTTACATGACTAATTGGGTCCACCTTAAAGTGTTCGACCATCTGTCGAATACACCCCATAGTCTGACAATTATGAAGCAAAACCAATATGATATTTATTGTTACTTATGCGGTAGAATATAACTCCTCCCTTGTAAGTTAGAAAATTGGGACATTAATCGTCTCAAATTTTCTGTTAGAAGGTTTTTTTTTTTTTTAAATCATTATTACTAACTAAATTAATACTAATTACATCAATTACTAAACTAATAAACAAATAAGGTAAAAATAGTCTAAAATCGTGTTGTATGAAATGTTCTGGTGGATCTTTTTTTTTTTATTCACTAGTTGAACTTGATTTAATTCTACACTGAATTCATTTTTATAACCGTTTAAATTCACCTTTTAACTGTTTAAATTCACTTAGTCTAATTTTGATAGTTTGATTTGTTTTGGTTTAAAATTATTAGCACTAACTCTTTCGATGTATATGTAGAAATGTTGATGTCGAGGATAGGGCTGAATTTCCGGATCCTGTTGGTGTTTTGATAACTATTCATTCTGTACCTTTAACCTTTTTGAATTTTATATTATTGAATTGCACGTTTTCTTCTTTGCAGTTGAATGGTTCTTCAAAAAATGTTAAAACTTGTACTTCGTAAGGAGTACCCTATTCTTCTGCTAATATTGATAAATTTTCTTCGTATAGGAATTCTTCTAGTGCTTGTTAAGAATCAAAAATTTGGAATTCAGGAAGGATTACTTTGGAGAAAATTGATATCGGATAAAATTGGAAATAGTTATAACCTTCTTTTTCTACTACTTAATAATTATAGTATCAATTAAAATATGACTTGATTAACCTTTGTGTAATTTTTTAATTTCAAGAATATTTTCAAATGGTAGAATATTACCTAGTATTGATTCAAATGGTAATTTCGAGTTTTTGATTTGACTACTAGCAAATTTAATTTCTCTTAAAAGCTCTGCAGGTTCGACTACATAATTATGAAAGGTGTTAATTTTCGCAAAACTAATAGTTATTTCTAAATTCTTTAAAACGTTATTAATGACTTGAAATGTGTTAATTAGTTCTAAGATTACTTTTTGGATTAACTCGAAATGGCGAGAGTTCAAATTTCTGTTTCGTTAATAAATTTTTGAAATTGTAAAATTTTGAATTTAGAATCTTTTGATTTCGTACAAGAGTGGCTGATGTACTATTAAATTTAGTAATTGCATTTTGCATTAAAGTTATTTGGTTTTTTACAACAGTTCTAATTTCCATTTGATTGTGGTATAAATTTTGAATTTTTTTTTTTTTTTTTTTTTTTTTTGATTGTATCGAATAGCATCTTTAAAATCCAAATTGCCTGTTACGATTTTTATTAGAGAACCTAAACCATCGATAAGTCCCCGTCTTTGTCCTTTTGAGTCCGTCAAAGGGTTGATTTGGAAAATTTGTTTGTTAATTAGATTTGTCAGGTGATCTATTAGTTGGTAAGAGTTATAAAAATCTTTCAGGTGTTCCTTATTAATATGAATGTTATTAAATGTCTAAGATTTGTACAAAGGTCCATGATGAAATTTTGTTCTGAGCGTTACCTAATTTATTTGAAAAAACTCCGGGGTTGTCTGTTAGTTTTGTGTACGGTTTGTCTACGGTAACAAGCCAGAAGCATCTGAAATGAAATTAGGCATTTTTAATTCCTTTATATGAATGATTTCGCTTTTTTGGTTTTTGTGACTAACTATTTCCGCTTTATTATTTGGTAATAAGAGGGTGATTGTATATGGGCCAATGAATTTGTTTTCTTTCTTGTTTCGCGTTCTAGTGTTTAATTTAAATACTTCTTGTCCGATTTTGAAAATGTCTTGTTCGTTACCGTGGATGTTGCGTTGGTTTATTATTTTATTTTTTGTTTCCGAAAGCTTTTCCTTAACTTTGTCGTATACAATATTAATTTTTTCTTTATGATCATTTACGTATTTTTGGTAAAAATCTTTTTGTAAGAACAATTCAACATTGTCCCGTAAACTAGAGTGTCCGAAAGTGAGTTCGAAAGGTGTAAAGCCTGTCACACTATGTATGGAATTATTATAAGCTAAAATTGCGTACTGCATGAGATTTTCGTCGTTTGGGTGTTTTGTTTGCAAGATTCTTAAATGTTCTATTAAGGTCGAATGTAACCGTTCAATTACGCCGTTGGAATCATGATGTGCTGGGGTTGTAAAGTGAATGTTGATTTTATGTAATTTCAATATTTCTTGCACTAATTCGTTTTTAAACTCTCCTCCGTTATCGCAAATAATTTTCTCAGGTGTTCCGTAAAAATTGAAATATTGAATTAAATGTTTACTTATTTCTATTGCATTTCTAGTAATCGTTTTGAATGCTTGTGCTAATTTTGTAAAGGGGTCTATAATGGTCAAATAGTGAATTTTGTTATACGTGAATATATCTATGTGCAAAATTTGAAACGGGCGACTTGGAGTTTCAGTAATCATTAACGGAACATAGGCTTTCTTACGCGCGTATTTTGCCGTTTGACAAATGTTGCAAGAATTTATATAGTCGGTAACGTTGATTTTCATATTTTTCCAAAAGTAATTTCGTTTCAGATACTCTAGGGTTTCGGTAATTCCACGATGATTCGTCTTGCCTTCGTGATGGTATTTTATCATCAGCAATTGCTCGTCATGTTCTCTTATTAGGTGTAATTTTTTTGTACAACGTATTAATTTCGGGCCCCTTTCAGAAAAACTTTTCAAATACACTCGGCAGAAATCATGGTACAATTTTTCCGTATGAAAATAAATATGATACGTATTTCCGATTGTGGTGTAAGTTTGTAGAAATTTTAGGATTAGATACTTGTTAAGTTCTTTTGGGATTTTCAAGACCCGAATTTTAAAATTTTCATAATCGTGATTGGTAACATTCATCTGTTGATCTAAGTGTGGTAGAACGATTATTTGGTTAGGTTTATTATCTATTGGTTCTTCTAAAATTGGGATGCCGTTATTAGTAGTTTCATTAATATTTGAATGGAGTGTATTTTGGGTAGGTAAGTTTGGGGGTCTAACTTGTATATCGGATAAAATTTTGATTTTGTTTTCTTCATTTGAATTTGAGGTACTTGGAATTGGTTGAACAGGTTTTAAACTAAATTCGCTTAACATTTTTAATACGTTTTCGTCAACATCTCCGGGATTGTTAACAATAGATTCACCATCAAGGGTTTCTAAAGCATTAATTTTTATCCTAGAAAGAGCATCTGCATTTGAATTCATTCTTTCCTTTTTAAAAGTGTGATCCTTTTTACAATTAGTATTTACAGAATTTTCGTTGCCCTTTGGTTGAAAAATAATTGGAATGGTTGTTCGCGGGGTTGTTAATATTTTATTTTCCATATCGATTTTTGCTTTGAGTTGATTTATCAAATCGATGCCTATGAGGCCGTCAAACTTAGGTGAAAATTTAAAAACGTAAAATTTATGTTTATCTTTAATTTTGAATATTTTGGGTACTGTGATATAAATTATTTTATCGTGTTGTGATAAGCCATGGGCAGTTTGAATTTGGAATGATTCTGATCTAATGAAATTTTTAAAGTACCTATTTACAAGTTCCGGATTCATTAAACTCCTAGTACTTCCGGTGTCGATTAAAAATTTAGCATTAAGTTCGGGAATAAAAATATAAGGTAAATTTGGCTTTTGAATATTATTCACTTCTATTGTTACGTTTTGATTGTTTGGTTGTCTTCCATATTGAAAATTTACAGCTGCTTGTTCGTCTTCAAAATTGTTGGTTAATTGATTTGAAATTTGGTTACTTGTGACGGGTTGTTCGAAATGTTCGATCGTTTCATTCATTTCAAAATTTTGATGTGTCGGGTCGTCATAATAAGTTTGTTCATAGTTCTCAAAATTTTGTTGGAAATTTGGTTCAAGAGATTCAAAAGATTGTTCGTATGAATTTTCATGATCAAAGTTTAAATGAAAGTTTAAGTTTGCTGGTTTACTAAAATTTGTTCTGCAACTATCTACATCCATAGGTGTAGGTTCTATCGCTGACCTCATTGAATTTTGTCTCATTTGAGATCTCGGATTAAAATTTTGGTTCATGTTTTGAAAGTTTGGTCTAAATGCTTGAAAATTATTTACCGGTCTAAAGTTTGAATTCGGGTTTTGATAATTTGGTCTAAACTGAGGGTTACTATTAAAGTTTTGAAAGTTCGCGTTATGATTTTGAAAATTTGATCTAGGTTGAAAATGATTGTAATTATTAGAGGTTTGATTTTGTTTAAAGTTTTGGAAATTCGTTCGAGATTGGAAATTTGGGTAAGAATTTTGCATATGTGGTTTAATTTGTGGGTTGTTAGCACTTGCGTTTTGAAAATGGGGTTTGGCGAATCTAAAATTTTGTGTTGGCATGTTAAAATTTTTTACGTGCAAACCATTGCCTTGTTGAGTAAAATATAAAAAGTTTTCTTCTTCGATAACTAAAGTCATTGCCTTTTCTAATGTGTCTGGGTTTCTCAATCTCACGTTATTTTGAATATGACCGTTTAGTCCTCTAATAAAAGTTTTTAACGCTAAATCGTCATAATTTTTAATTTGTAAACGTTTTTCCGCGTCGCTTAATTCGCTACAATCAATTTTAGTTAAAATTAGACTTCTAGCGTCTTGACAACGGGTGCCAAAATCATATGGACTTTCTGTTTTGAATGGTCTTAATAAAATTAAATCCTGTACTAAGCAATCGATATCGCGCTGATCGCTAAAGTTTAATTTTAATGCGTTCTTCAAAGATTCCCAATCATTAATTTCTGATCTGTTGCCAATTAACATTAATGCTCGGCCAGTGAGTTTTCCTAAAATTGCTCTTAACAAGAATGAATTTATGGGGGCATCTACATTTTCCGTATCGTAAAAGTTAATCAAAAATTGTGTGCACGAATTTAGGAAAATATTAAGTGTGTATGGATTTCCGTCATAAGCCGTTATGGTGTCTAAGTACAATTTAATGAATTGATAATTAATTGTTCGAACTGTTGTTTCTCGAAGTGGTGGAGTCATGTTCAATTTGGTTATATCAACGGTTATATTAAGATTTTCTAATTGATTCGTGATTTCGCGAATCACAAAATGGTTAAATTGTTTTAGAATTAAACTGTTTAAAAAAAAAATGCTACGTAATATATTAAATTTATTTTTTACTTAAAGATTAAATTCTATTTCTATTTATAAAACTAATTACTTCGCGTTTTCGATTAATTAAAATTTCAAAGTTATAACTATTTATTAGGATCAGGTATAATGGATAAAAATTTATTTTGCACTTACGCTATGATAATTATTTTCATCATTTTTTGATTTTGTTGATTTCTTACTGCTAAGTTGTTCGAACGATTTCTACTTCGTTGATAGCGATTTTTGTCTACCACGTTGTAGTTGTCGATCGGTCGGCTTCCAGGATTTTGACTGATGCACCGAATTTCTTAATACTAGGATTCCTCGATTTGGAGAGGCGATGTTGAAATGATGTGACGTTTTTAATTCACTTTTCACTTCGCGACCGTATTGCTCTGTGTTGTTGTGGCGTTTTTAATCCACGTTTGCACAGGTAATTTCTTAAAACTATGATTCTTTGCGTTTTGAGTATTGCGACGTTTTTAATTCACTTAAACACTTCGCGAAAGTTGATTTGTAGAGATTTTGATCCACGTTGCAGTTGTGACTTCCCAAAAAATAGACGTTTTTAATTCAAATTTTTGGAAAATTCGATCCGTTGCGACTGCGCCAGTTATATTTATTGGAATAATATTCGATGTTTTAAAACTTAATTTTATTTATCTATGAAATATACAAATTTTACACTAATTCTAAACTAACTTCTAACGAACAGGTCAATACTGATTGGCTTTTCTAATCTGCCGGTTTTATATTCTTTCTTCACAAAGAGGAAACTTAAAACTTTACATGACTAATTGGGTCCACCTTAAAGTGTTCGACCATCTGTCGAATACACCCCATAGTCTGACAATTATGAAGCAAAACCAATATGATATTTATTGTTACTTATGCGGTAGAATATAACTAGCTTACCTCAAAAAAAAATCATAAATTCCTAGCTTTTGTGCTTTCGGTTTTATTTTTTAACGGCTGGGAATCACATAAATTAGGAAATTAGTTGAATTTATTGTAGATTTATGTATTTAATATAATTAATTATATTGTCAATAAAAACGACAAATTTATATGTGCGTGAGAGCGGTTGAGTGGTCATTAAATTTTTTTACTAGCATTTCAATATTAATGGACGTCATTGAAAACAGCAATTCATGGACCATTGCATTCGTATTTGGTTTATTTTGGATCGTAATTTAGATAAATCTTCGAAAAAAGTCTATATTGTTTTTCTGAAAATGTAATCGAGCAATATCCGCGTGGCGGCATTAATGTATTCAGTCGATCTAGTCTGGGAGATGCATTAAAAGCTTATACATCATCACAGCCCGTATCAAAAAGCTCCAAGAAAGATATCAAAAACAATTTGAGCGTGACGGACGGATGCATTTGGTTCATGGAGATGACAGCAGCTCATGGTAATGTGGACTCTAATGTAACATACATCAGAATTAATGTGAGCGCCCTTTGCTATTAATCAAAGTTGTCTGAACTCAGATCAAAATTGCGACTCTGGCCATGTAGCCCTTACAAATTGTTTCTATTAGGATGAGTTGATTTTCGTTAGCACGACCGATTTGTTTAATTGAAACAAAATTTTGCACAATTTAGGACGGCTCGTATTGATCTTCAGTTGAATTTTACAAAGGATACGCTTTAGTTAGTTTTGTTTGCGGTGGTGGTCGTTATAAATCACGAATCCAACAACAAACATCAGTCTTCAGCCGCCGTTGCGGTCTCAACATCCACGTTTATCACCGCACTTGTTTTGGATCAACCGCCTATCTATCTCTGCATTACCCCCGTTGTTTCCTACGCAACTCACACCCCATACCGCAATCTGCCCTCTAAGGAAATACTACTTCATTTTGTTAACGTCACATTTGCATTTTTGCATAAACCAAACACATAGGCTAAAATCCATTGTGTAATGTTCCCTTCTTCTTCGAGTCGTAAATTCGCACGAGATTTTTATATGACACAACACGGGAATTGCATTTATTTATTAAATTTACTTTCTTTTTTTTTTCGTATTCCAGAAGTTGATACACAGGTATTTCACTATTCGCGTGCCACGAGATTTATCTACATCAATAATAATTTTAATATTGAAAAGAAATGAAATTTGGAACACGAACCTTGACAAGATTTTTATCTCTATCGATTCGCTTCCTTTTTCCGTTTTTTAATAGTACAAATTAATGAACTTTGTTAAACGCTGCTCGAAATCGTAACCTTTTACTATATTATTTGAAGTCAACTTAATTGTACGTCCGCAAGATTATCGACTGACTAGATCGGATTTCAAATTTGATACACCCTCATGAAATTTGACAATCTATTGATTAAGCCGTAACGGCAAGCTCTTGAATATTATTATTATTAATTAGCATACAATAATTATCTGTATATTAAGTTTCACTCTCGTCGCATATAATGCGTAGTAGGTTTTTATTGAAAACGACTTGGAATAAGCAACAACAATGTTCGTAGAACCGTAAGCCACATATTTTTCTTCCCATTGTAAAACTTTAAGGTAAAGCTGAAGTATCCGGTGCGTTCGAGGTTGTTCTACAATTGCAATTTCAAAAATAGCTTCTGCTCTTCCCAATAACTTGAAAAATATTACCTCTAAATTTCAAACTGATCTTTAAAGCCGTTTTAACCTTTCGCTACAGAAAGGAACTTTTTTCAGTTAACAACTTGAAGTCGAATTGTTAATATGTTTTTGCAAAATTAACTATACATATAATATAGTTTCGATCTACTAATAATGTAAGTTATGACATTAAAATAATTTTTTCAAAATTGAATGAATAAGAAATATTCGATTTTAAAATTGGTATTTAGCCTATTCTGTTGACGGTACTTGTGCTCGACATAAATAGGTGCAAAAAAGTGTTTTAATGGGCGGAGCCGGCCACAATTGTCTTCTAGTCGTGCAACTGTTAACATCTTATTATAAATTATCGTAAATTTATTAAAAAACTTTTAAATGTGTTGAGCAGGTTACTTGAAATTATTTTTTTTTTCATTCATTTTTGACCTTGACGTTCTGTCAATTGGTCAGACTTATGTAAATATTGAACCAATTCTTAAACCTACAATGTGTTGGTGCACGCCAGAAGGCCGAGTTAAGATATTCTGTCAAGTCCGAGATTCGAACCCAGAATTTCCGCTCTGTAACTTAACCAGCGATTACACTAATCTACTGCTGTGGTTTTGAAATTATTTTGAATCTTTGTTAAACTATTTTATACCTCCCAGACTCTCGGTCTGCACAGTTTCAATTAGGTACTGTCTCTAGTTATTTGTTTTAAAATTTTTAAATTTGAAAAAAATCTAGTTATTTTGAAATCATTACTTGAACTTCGGCAATCGTGTAAAGTAGAGTAGTGCCGTCAGCGACCCCAGTGTAGCAGTTATAAATATTTACCCGATTTGTTTTGAATTTTATTTTCACTGTTCTAGTTTTGTTGTGCAGAGAAAACGTAAATACATTGTGTTTGGTTTAATTTTTTTTATAAGCCTTTATAATGCAATTTCGCAATTATTAATTAAATGGTGTATAATTTAAAAAACATTTTTATTTTATTTTATTTTCTTTAATTTATTATTTATTTATTATTTAATTTAATTTGCGATAATCACCGATTTTATTTTTGTCATACTTGTGTTGGGCTCTCTTATGTACCGGGTGTTTATTTTAAAACTTTCAGCAATTAAAAAATTAAAAAAAATTAAAAAAAGCAATTATGCAACATTCTTTTCATTCTCAGAAACATTCTCAGAAATCTATTTTTTTAATTCAGGAATGCAATTTCCATGACCGCTAGTGTATATATGAATAAACAGGGAAATTTAAAAAATTTATTTCTAACAATAGCTTATTAAAAATAAATACATTTATTTAACGCTGTCTAGCAAATGATTTGTTTCCTGGCAGATATTAGGTATATATTTCAAGAGTATCCCATTCAATGTTTAGCTGTTAATATAAAAAAAAATTAAAAAGTTATGATTTTTAAGTGAAAATGGTCAATTTTTGCATTTTATTACATTTAATAATTTTTATTAGGAAATTCTTATCTTTGATTTTAATGAATAAAGAAAAAAAGTTCCAAATTACTTCGTGTTTACCTATTTTCATTTATGAATCTACTAATGTCAGAACTACCGGGTACCTACCTGTTTAGCGGGTAGTCAATTTTTCTAAAAAGAAAATTTTATTTTTAATTGGAGATTTATTGAAAAAAAATTATTTCCATAATTTATTCTTTTTGTAGAATTTTAATAAAATTGGGTACAATGTTGTATTATTCTCTCTTATACAAAATTAATGATTTATTTCAGTTGTTCATGTTAGGTCCTTGTAATTTCTTGTCTGAATAATTTTTTTTATTTAATTTTTTTGCGATGAAAAGTTTAAATAGCCATTCATGTAGATTTTCTTCCAGGAAATGTATATTACATAATTACTAATTATTATACCCACGATGTATATTTTGTAATACAAATTGTTTTTAAATAAATTACCCTACGGTACCGCACTAACTAAAACTGAAAACACCGAAATTTTAATCGACCGTACAAAATAAATTCATCTAGACCTAGAAGATGAATCTTTGAAAATCGAATTTAGAGTTTTTTCATTTCATAGAAAACTTTGTAGAGCTTTTGATATGAGAGTCCTCATCCGCAAACTGCACAAACTCACCGGATACCTAATCTTTATTATTATATTACTAACAACTAACAATAAATTGAAGTTTATTTTTTGTCGTTCGTTTATTAATATTTAAAATTTTACTTACATATTTCTTAGGTATACCTACCTTTTTAATATTTTATGGCCCTGTTAAGTTTTTTTATTTAAATTTTTTTCTTCTATTTGAGACGTATAATTACCATATTTTAAAAGTAAAAATAAAAATGCAAGAAAAATTTGTTTAATTTTTAATTCAAATAATTACAATGTGGATGATATTAATAAATACCATCTCACAAAATACACCTACCTATCGGAATACACCACAATATTTCATCATTGAACTTTTGAACTTACTTACTTAATTAATTTAAAGTAACATGGATTATACTTGGGAGTTTACTCATATTAATTATGCAACAAATGTTTACCTAAGTATCACTTTAGATAACTTACAACGATATAATAATGCTGAAAGGAATTTTAATATTTTATCAATGCAATTCAAAATTGTATGGAAACAATTTAAATTATTTAGTGTATTTATGTATTATTTATTGACTTCCCAATACAACGTTTTGTTCATAATATCGATTTTTGAATATTTTGAAAATTAATCGTTACACAAACGGACCATAAAATACATACCACAAGTTCTATTAAATATTTAAATCAAATATTGGTTTAGAAACTGTTTTGCTTCGTTAGATAACAATATCTTAACTTAATAGTTAGTTGTTCTACATCGGGAGTGAGCTTTTTCGCCTTTGGAAAATTATTTTTTGAGAATTCAAAAAAGTACGGCTATAAAATATAATTACGTAACACCGTTTTCTAAACGATAACCGGGTAATAAAAAATATTCCCATGCCGTTAAGATGCATCAATTTAAATAATTTTATAAATAAAACTGATAACATATTGTACCTACGTTTATTTCACGAATTTTAATTAATAAAAGTTTCGTTTGTTCCGTGAAATGAAATTTAAATGAATCAATAAAATAAATGTTAAGGAATTATTACGACAAACATGCAAATCATTGTGAACAAAGTCAAAACAATAACACTACGAATGGCACATTACACGTTATAATACAGGGGCACAAGTAGAAGGGGTGGTTTTGAAATAACAACCACAAACAATTGCAAAGCAAAGTTCGCCGCTTGAGTATGATTAAATTTAATGTGCGGATAATAAAAAGACCGTCGTCTGCCCTAATATTTCAACCATTGTTTTCAAAATTCCATGTTCAATCAAACAAACGAGCCATAAAGTAACGCTAAAATCTATACGGCTAATATTAATTAGCACGAATTAATTAAAACATTATTTCGAGAAATATTGTGAATCCAATCCCCACATTAACATTTTATCAATTCATTCAAAATATGTGTCTACCGAAATTATGGAGAGCCAACAGATTTTTTCGATGAATTTTTAATTTAACCGAAACCAAAAAAAGTTTAATTTTGACTACGTGCAAAAATTGAACGTTAAAAGTGTAGTAATTATACAAAGGCAAAATCATCGACCGCTAACACCATAAGCCAATTCAATATTCACAAAAGATAAAATTGCTCTAAATTGTAGGAAGCAATTAAAAACTGCTGTTTAATGCAGAAACTAATTTTAATTACGAAACCTATAATTACCGTACCATATTGTTATTGCAAGTCACTACTACATTATTGTCATTTTGCCATTTTATTTCAATTTATCATCGGTTAATAGAAAATTAACCAAAATTGTTAGCACAAAATTATCTAAATTTATTATACTTAAGAAAATGGAACAAAACGAGAACTTTGAGAAGAATTCGTTTTATCACACGACAAGAAAGAGGTTGATAAATATTATGTGGTGTTAACAGCATCCAGCGAAGATTTATATTTTCAATTAAAAGCAAATAGAATTTTTTCCTAAGAGTGATGCATTAAAAGTAAATTAAGTCTAACGATATCAAAGATAAAATAAAAATTCCAAAGTTAAAGCTTCTTCATGCATGAACAACATGAAATGATGCAATAAAGTCACCAAAAAGTGATATGTCAGATGACTCGTGATCTTTTGAAGAGTTTAGATTTTCTATATTTTTATAACATTTTTGAACTTTTCAAATGTTACAAGAAAACGCTGCTCGATTTTGTACTTTTATTGATTAGACATCTGTAACAATGAAAATATTCAATTTCAATATTGATTATTAAAAGCACTGCAATATTGGATAAATTTTGCTACTGAAAGCTGCAAATTGAATAAAGGAAAACATTTCTGTAATATTCTGGTAACGAACTATACAAACACTATTTTATATTTTAAATTCCAGGCAAAATGGTACCGATACCGAAATCTGGATTAATTAACTGTGTTATGCATTACTTTCACAACGCCAGAACCAACCTCCCTTATTTCTAAATCCATAATAAAACTTGTGGATTTTTTAGCCATTAACAAAAAAAAATTTAGAAAACGACCAGGCGTAATCTTGTAATTTAAATTTTACAGTAATGTAGAATATTTATTTGAAAATTAAAAAACAAAATATTTTCAGAGTAAAACTTAATTAATGGCGCTTTTCTTGCAGGTGTATTACATTTAATTGTGACGCGTTTCAACCTTAAACGGCCACAATTAATTAATTAAAGCAACGTGGGGGTGCTGATTCTGCATGAAATCTTAATATTTAGTTAATATATTTTAATTAATATAAGCTGTTAAAAGGAATTTATGTTATCTACTTTTTAGTCTTGCCAAAATTTATATTATTTTGTATTTGAAATTTTAGCGTAAGTTAAACAAGCGAAAATTTGAAAACGGCAAATGCAGAAAAATCAAAATATAAACAGGATTAACCAAAAATGATAATATTCAATAAATGAGATGAATATTTTGACTCGGGGAGTTACAAAGCTTATTCTAACTTTTGAACTTTAATCTTAGTTTTTCTACAACAATAACTTTCATTAATAGTTTCCATTATTATTCGGTGAGCGAGGTATCTTCGTACAAAATTTTAATGTTAAAAGTTTGGTTGTATTTTCTTTATAAATATTTCTGCAGTTGGATTCGCGCACGTGTAGCCATTGTAAAGTCTTTATTAACTGAACCGAAAGTGATATGAAACTAAACTTAAATTAAAAAATCGAAAAAAAAGCACTTGCGGTTAAATATGTCAAGAACTATAAAATATAAGAACAATTTCCATTTAATATATAAATTATTACCTAACAGGTGTGAATGTCAATAATTTCGTACAATAATGAAACAATACGTAATGTAAGAAATGGTAATTTAGTGCTTTATATTGCAATGCTTTTTACGCTATATCAGAGATGAATGAAAATTTTTTTCTATTTTTAGTTAAGTCAGTTTTAGTTTCGATATGGTTTGATATTTTAGTTGTTTGTTAAATTTTTAAATAAAGTTCGTAAATAAATCATGAATTCTCTCGAATTATAGATAATACAAAGAATTCTAGGATTTTACAACCATTGCCATTAATGTAACACTTGCATAAGTGGAAAATTTTAATATTATGTTCCAGAAATTTAAATTTTTAATGTAAAACCTCGTGTTCTTTGTTTTACTCTTTACTGGTTTGCTATAATCACGTTTGCTTTTAAATTATATTTTGAAATTAGCGATCTCGGTGCTTACATGAAAAGCTGATATGCGTTGCGGTATTTCAAATAGAAAAATTAAATTACATTACCAGTTATACGATGCAGTGGTTTCTTTAATCTCAAATTTTTAAGGTTTTTATTAAACCAAAAAACCATCACAAGGATAAGTCTGTGGTAACCTCTCTCCTTGTTGCTGTCATAGAGTAATAAATAGCTGCTTTTGCGCGGATGTTCATGTTTTTCGGAAAAAATACCTTTTTAAATTTAAAAAAATAAATATTACATTCACAAAAACGATTAAAGGGAGTTATCGCTAATTTTTATAACATTTAAAAATTTATTGTCCAATTAAATGGCAGCGGATTGAAATTTTGTATAGGCTTTACCATATAATTACCGAATTTAAGCTTTATTATGGATATTTCAAGAGTCGTAAAAGCGCGATAGCCCGAGATTAAACTAAATAAAATCCATTTAAAAAGAGCAGCAACAAATTAATAAAACTAAAAGGTGTTGAAATCAATTAGGAAGCTCACGGTTTAACCGCTCAGGTATCCTAATGGCCTTTTGATTTATATTTTTTCTTATTTACATTGCTCTAGCAGTTTTTCAATTTATGTGGGTCTTTTCACGTTTTTTTATTTTTCCAACCGTTTAAACAATTTTCTACTAAATCACAATGTTTGATTGAAGTTTATTACCTCAATTTACGTCTTACGGTATTTTATCGCTAGCGAACAGGTAGCAATAAACTTCCGTAATTATAATGTGTGAGAATTTAGAAAGGTAAACAAAGAATTTACATCGGTACTTTTCAATTAAAAATTCCTTTTTATTAATTAACGAATTTTTAAAAAATAAATTCCGAAACGTAAACAACCCTTAAAAAATCACTACCGTATTATAATTTCAGTCTACGTTTTCCAACAATATCAAGTGCCACTCTCGAATGTTTCCTTCTTTGATGTTTAGTTTTAGATAAAACTTTGTTTATCACTTAATTACGTTACTCCATATCTTTATACAGTTTATGAAGTTTGTGTGGCGCTTCCTTTTACTTCTCGATAATCAGCGTGATCCTTGACCTATTTCGTTTCGAAATCATTTTCATTAATGGGGTTCCTTAATCAAACAAGAAATTTTGTTTTAAAAAAATAACTTGTTACACTTTCGAGTTGAAGTGTAGTGATTAAATTTTATCTCTTTCCTGTGAAAACTATACTGTCATGGATGTAGTATGTGGCCGGGCCACGCCGGGTACGAAGACTAATGGTATTTGTATAATTTATGAAAGGCTTACTTCGTAAGGGAGTGAAACTTGAATTTTCCATTTCGCTATTCGTGATCTGTCCAAGTTCAACTGATTCGGTTGAACCCCCAAGACAGGAAGCCCTGATATGTTTTTAAATGACCAACAAAATGATTTTTGAATTATAAACTTGCTGTTTAAATTGTAAATAAAAACCTGCCTAATCTTTTTTTAGTTAAAATATTCGTGATTTGAATTATGAATACAAAATTGATGTAAATTGTGAAAACCGGTGTTGTTTTATTTATTGGGTCGCCTCGAAATTTATCGGTGTTAATATTTGGTACTTTTTAAATAATTAATAGGCAAAATGGTTCATCGATTTATTGTAAAATAGAAACCTATTAAAACTAGAGAGCTGCCAAGTCATAAAAACACTCAATTTGTATTTCGAATGCCTTATAAGAACCAAATGACTTTATAAATGGTATCATTTATTTAGAGCTTTGCCAACAACTTTAATTGAATGTGAGATGCTTAATAGTGAAAAAAAATCTCGCAGCTAACAGGATTTGTAGTACCATCCATGATATACTTTTAAAAAAAAAGGGCAAAATCCAATATTTTGCATTAGTGGAGTTGAATGACCGTTTGAATAATAAATTGCATACAAATTGCTATTAAAGTTGGTTCTTTACATAAAGTGGTTTGATGAGACAAGATAAAAGGTCAGGTGGACGTCTTCTCTTTCGGTATTCACATATTAATTGGTCATGCAAAACGTGTAGCTACGAAATGGTTGATTGTTATTGCATCCCACTATGTGACAGCAGAGTTGATTGTTGGTCTATTGGTTTGCGACGATTAATATCTGCAATCATGACACGTTCTCTTGCAAGTCTAAAGGGAAGTTATGGAATGCGAAATAGAATGTCTAGCAAGTTGAAGTTGATTTTTTACCTCTTCTCCAATTGCTCATTTTCTCATGTTTAATTCTTGTTGTTTTTATCGGGCATATTCTTAGAATTTAATCTTAAATGAAATTTTAATTTATTGCGTTTGGGGCGGAGGAAGTGACACACCTCAGGTGTTCGAATTCAGCCCTAGGATTTCGGAATGTCAACTGTGCTTATGTAGTGAAATGCTGAAACGCTCATGGGTATATATCCATTTAATGCACAACAGTCAATCAGCTTAACCAACCCTAATTTTTAGTTTTAGGGGCTTAATTTAACAAAAATTACAGATAAGACTTTTAGTTTAATGAAGGGTGCAAGAATTATTAAGTAATGTTGATTAGCCGATTCCGACGAAGTAGTTTGAAATAAATATTGTTGAGCCGGAACTTTTCCGTTCGAATGGAGATTAAGCCTATTACGGCAGGCTATTTAATCACCGAAAGTGATAATTAACAATGTAATTACGTTCTTTGATGAAAGTGTGTCCAAGTAAACCCTAATAGTGGCTAATTCCGCATTACCTTTCCGAAAAGTTTTCATTTTTGGCTTTGCGTTCGAGCAAAAATATTACGAGATAAAATTTTGAATTTTATTTAAAATTTTTGCTTCACAAATACACACAATAAAATGTAAAGATGTTAGTTGGGCTGTTGGCATTTGACGTTTTGTGTATGTAAATCTTTTGCTGGTTGGACAGAAACTCTGAGCCGGGTTTCATCGGAATATTTTATTCATTTCAAGAAGTTTTCTTCGCTTCGTCGGTTTCGTCTTGTAACTTGGACCTGCAAGAGTATACCCTTTTGCCATTACTTGTTTGAAACTTTTCTATCCTACTTTTTAAATTTTGTTATAATTTAAATCGAAAATAAATATTGCTTTAGTTTTACATTCTCCCTTTTAAATTGAAAAAGAAATGAGAATACATTATCGGTAATAAATAATATTAGCGGCATAAAAGCAGGCTAACAAATTGATACACTTGATAAACAGGAAAACCCCCACGAACAATGAAATATCCGAGATAGACAAAATTAATTCCCGAAAACATTGTCTCTGACTCTCGAGAAGGGATTGTGATTCGGATGTAGCTATAGGTAATGGGTTTTTGATTACTAGCTTCGCCTTGGCGCTCTGATTAGAAGTGCACGGTTGAAACGCTGATGCGTAACAATTGACTTAACTTCTGCTTTTCCTTTTATCCTTACAAATTTGCTTTCTACCAGGCTAAAAAGTTGCTTCTTAATTTTTTACTTAAAAAATATATTGTGGTAATTCTCGAATATATACACATTTTATTTATTTCGGAAAGCTTTTTCAAAAAAAAAACTATTCGTTTACATATTTAATTTCCACTGATGTATTCCCACACTCTGTGATGGAGCTGTCTAGTCTAATGCACTTATTATGTATAAGGGTTTGGTTTTCATTACATTGTATTTCTTATTCATGGTAATGTAACCGTTGCGTTACAATATTCCGGCTCAATCTACTTTCTTTTTCGGATCAAATTTTCTAACAATTAATTATTATAAAAAATTTCAAAACTTTTCTAATTTTTTTAATTGAAATTTTAGGCCGGAATAGCCACCTTAAATAATTTGTAATCAATTTTATAAGGTAGATTACTAATTTTACCATAAAAGTGGACGGTTATTTTCAGTGGATTCCAACCGTGTACTTTAGTGTTAGCAGTTGATCGCGCTAACTTCTAGGTAGGTCGTGCCTACAATTTTTTAGTGAAAAATTTACATTAGAAAACTGGTTTGGTAATATCAATATTTAAAATTTTATTGATTTTAAGTTGCTTTAATTGTATGAAAGCAACACTTTTATTTTTATTTGCAATCAAGCACATAAAATTTTCTCATTGTAACAAAAATTTGTTTAAATCAAAGAAAAAGTAAATTTTTTTCATTGCGATTGAATACCAATTTTTTATTTGATTTAAACAGATTTTTGTTTGATCAAAAATATTTATTTATATCTTAAATTTGTTTACTTAAAAATATTTATTCAAACACTAACGTTTTTACTGTGTAGAAACACCTTGACTACAATTTTAATGAAATAATTATACTAATTATATCCAAATGTAGGATTGAAAACGTGCATTAAAATACAGAGTGCATTTTCAACTGCAAATTTAAAAAACAATTCGTAAAACTGAAAATGCAATAATTTCTTGGTGGGTTAATCGATTTTAATTTTTTCAAATTATCTACTATGTTTTCAAAACTAATTTTTCTTAATTCCTGTGCTAAAAGTTGGTGTAAATTTATTTTCAACCCAAAAATAAGCTTCGTTTTCAATTGCATTATTATAATAGCTGCTAAAACTTGAGCTTCAGTGTCGCCCCTGATAGTTTTTTACCAAATCTGCTTTGAAAGGTCTGTCATTTTTAGTTTTATTACTGTGTGGGCGCATCTGTGACCATTCTGAGCGATGCTGGACAGTTTTGCCATATCACTTAGTGAGCTACATCTGGTTATTCCGTTGGGATTCAAATCTAAGCTTGACGCTCCATACACCTAATCAAATATTTACCGTGCCGATAATAAAAACGCAAACTGTACTTGAGGCTTTAAACCTGTAAAAGGAATATCAATTTTGTTTGATCAATAGTAAAACTTATCGATCTTGACGAAACACACATATTGCTTGGTTGTGCTTGAAATTGTATTAAATAAATATGTTTTGGGGGATTTTAAGAAAACGAAAATTTTCCTCGCTGCCCGTCTTTCTTTAGCCGTAAATTACATCTAAACCGAAAAAAATGTGAAGTACTTCCGAAACCATGAGCTTTAGTATACATTTATGTATTTTTTTATTAGCCATTAATGTTAATTTACATTTTAAATGTCGAAAAACTAGATTTAGCAATTTCTGCATGAATGGTGGTGCTTAACACTTAAAATAAAAAATTTATATTAAGCATAACAGTGAACTGCAGCCGTAAATTATTATTTATGATTTTTTATTTTTACCTTTGTAACGGGAAGCGGAACTGACGTCGATACAACTTTCAGTAACACTCTTAATAATTTTTTTAAGTGCAATTAGCGTGGATGAGAGAGCCAGTCGGATAATAGGAATCTATTCAAATTAATCTTTCGTCAAGGTGCACTGCAAGGTTCTCTATTATTCAACACACGTTAAGCTATTAATATAGGTTCACGTGGGTGGGTCGAACTTATTTTTTAAATTTTTTGTTTGTTCAATAAAATTTTCATCAAACGAAAACGTTTTGAATGCTTGGAAAAACTCTTACCTCCCGTTCTTTTAGCGATTTTATGTGAAAGTTAATGTAAGATTTTATGGATATCATCGGCGAACGCCGAACAATTCGCGTAAATAAAAGTTGCTTGCGAAATTTATAATGTTACTTGTGAGACAGTAAAACGTAATATTTAAATGCATTCTTGCAAAAAAGCTCTGGGAAACAATTGAAGTAGTAAAAATGTCGTCGCAATTTTCAGTTCTAGCACCTGTAAAATTTATTATATATTCTCTCGGCTCGACTGTTACCATTTTCGCTTTTGCACTCTATTTATGACGAATTCTTTATTGACGGTGTAGGTTTGGCAAACGTTTCTGAAAGCTTTTGCTTAAATTTATGTTCCCGATAGTGGAACGTGATGAGAAGAGATCGATCGTTATAGTGTGTGGTTCCTTTACAAGAGATATGCGTTAACCCACCCGGACTTGCATGTCGCGTTGAAGGCTTAAGTATATCCGGATTCGCTATTGACTTAAATTAATTATGCATCCCTATATTCGGACAATACCCTATTGTGTTGTATAGAGCGGCGGCGGCAGCAGGAATGGCGGCGCTGAGTTTGAAATTAATTAAAGTCTTTCTTTGACGTAATAAGTAAGTTAGCGGAGGACAGGGTCAGAAATTAGAAACTCACGTGAAAGATTCCTGACCGATCGCTTTTGCCCAATCCTAGATTTACAATAAAGTTAGCCACAGGAAAACGGTCTCTAAAAAGGCTTCTTTTGTCATTTCATTAGTCTCCAGTTTTTCGTTTTATTTACTTCATTTCATTTTATGTCTACCATTCATTATGTCGAGCGCCCGTTGCAAATTGCTACGTAAATAAAAAAGATATTGTTTTATTTTCTAAAATACGGTGAACTCAAGACGGAAAAACTTTTATAATTTGTAGACGGTCGTTTAATTTGCTTTTTTATTTGCATCGTGTCGGCAACGTACTTGCTATTATTTCATGTTACAGTTTGTCATAGCGACAAGCCAAGTTTACTTTTAATCCCTGCATCAGAACAAATAAGGCCAAAAGGTCGATCGTTGCAATTGACAATTATCTCCTTTCTGAGAACAGTTTACTTAACGATTATTCTTTCAATATAGAACGGAAATCAGGGTTGGACTGACTTTAAAAATTATGTTCCAAAAACTTCTACAATTAAATTAACTTGAGACGTAAGTTCTTTGTATAATATACATTTCGGGATCGTTACCTACACAATTAGAGCTGCTTAGAAAGGAAGAAAAATGTTGTCAGCTCCTTTTGTGAGAAAGTAAATATATATTTTTTTATATTATAACTAAAATGTCTAGTAATCACAAATAATTAAAAATAATGTTAAGTAATTATGTGGTGATCGTGTTCGCTATCAATACATTTACACTAATCTCGAATAATCTTTAATAATCCATGTAAATAATCCTCGATAATGTTTATGATAACCTGTGCTAATGTCCAGTGATCTCAAATAATCTTTAATAATTCAAAATAATTTTTTGAATTTCTAATTATCCTAATTAATAGTTGATATTTAATAATTATCTGCAATTATCGAGTTCTATAAACGATATTTTTTGTATGAAAAATGTTTTTTTTTTTAATAACTCGGCCAATTTTAATTTTAACAAAAATTCGCAAAGACAGAAGTTGTAGCAAATTCAATTTCCTATAACTTTCGTTTGCATATTTTTTTTTCTGAATTCGATATTTTTCAAATTAAACCTGAAACAGATGCCACGGAGGCACGTTTGCGTCTGCCATAGGTATGTCCCAAGGGGTAAATATCCCGAAAATTTTGTGTACACTCGTTTGGAATTCCCTTGGAATTCATTGGAAATCTCTCGAATTCCTTGGAAATCGCTAGAATTCTTTATATTGCACTTTGATGTGAACTCATTGGAATTCCTTGGAAATCACTGGAATTCTTTGGAAATCATTGGAATTTGTCAGAAATCCCTGGAATTCTTTGGAATTCCGAGTCTTGTGTACAGAAATTTTACTGGATATTTACCGCTTGGTATGTCCAGTAGATGTGCTGTTGCGCTGCTGGTGTGGTATGTGGAAGTAGTATTTTTTGTCACTGATTAATAGTAACTATAGATACTTACGGTCAGGGCCGGATAAACCATAGGTGCAATGGCAGCGTCAAAGTTTAGAAGGCTCCTAAGTTTAATTGAATATTTTTTAATTCTGCATAAATGTGCATTGTGATTTCAAGGTACTGCATTTTTTCTTTGATTATAATATTCTATATGATATTATATTAGTATTAAAGGCGTCATTTAGCTAATCTGCAACCGGCGCTAAAATAGTTTGATCCGGCCCTGCTTACAGTAACGTAACTCTAAAGACGCGTCTCCACTTAACCGGCTTAGGCCGGGCGGCCTAATAAATCATTATTAATTAGGTGTGCGGCCAATGTTAACAAAAACAAAAAACTCATCATGAACAGTATTTTGACAGTTCTCATTTTCTTAAATATTGACTCGAGGAAAAAAAAGGTAGAGACCAAAATTATTCAAAATGTTAAAAATAAATGTGATAATACGAGAGTTTTACTTCGCCGCATTTTTCAGGTTTAATTTGAAAAATATCGATTTCAGAAAAAAAGTTCTGAAACTAAAGTTGTAGAAAATTCAATTTCTTCCAACTTTTGTCTTTGCGATTTTTCGTTAAAATTGAAAATGACCGAGTTATTCAAGAAAAACCATTTTTCATAAAATTCAAAATGGCGGATACCAGTGACCCCCTCTAACGGTTAAAACAAAAAAGAGCGACAACGTAATTATTGTATGTTCAATTAAAAAAAAAAATCTGGCACATTATATCGTCCGTGGATCGTAATATACTATTTTTATATCCAAACATATTTTATGATTCTTGATTCCAAATTCCTAGACAAGGAATCAAATTTCTATGTTTTGAAAACTGAAACGCCATATTATACAAACGTAAATACAGTAGCGGTCAATTCAAAGAATAGATTTCCAAGTATTACATTCTTAAGAATAAAGAATAGAAAATAGAATAGAAATATAAAAAGTTGAATTTTTGATTTGAAACTCATAAAATCAAAATTACATTTTCTTCTTCGAACAACTACTTTACAAAGCTAGGTCCTCCAATCCGGGGGGTCTGGGGTATGGAATACCCCCCAGTACACCAATGATTGTATTCAAAAATAGAAAATGTGTTATTGAATTTCAAATCACAAATTTTAGATTTTAGATTTTTGGTTTGAAACGCTTAAGCTCAAAACACTTTTTTTTCACACTGTCTTCGGTGTACTGGAGGGTATTCAAAAACCCCCCAGACCCCCCGGTTTAAAAAACTTAGCTTTTTGCGCGTATTGTATTTAAATTATGTAGGGTTATTGAAATCTCATTGGAAAGTGTTATTTTAATTTAATTCGGAAGTAATCATCGATGCAATTTCCATGACTGTTAATGCAAATTCACTTTTTCTAAACCCGAATTTTATTAATTTGATTACCATTTTAATTGTCTTGCGAATGCAATCGAGAAGTTGGTATTAATTTAAAATTGAATAATCAGAAAATGAGAATATTTTTTAGGGATTATCTTAAATTATTATTATCTATGTTAATTTTTTTGAATTGCATATAACTATTTTTAAAAAAATTTTAATAGAACTGGCCGATTCGGAATGATTCGAATCCGTCCCTGAACAAAATTTGCATCCTCGGGTTTTATCGAAAAAATATGACGAATTATAATGTAAAGTTGCTCGTGGGCACAAACTTGCAACTTGTAAAGTTCGGTAGTAGTTATCATTTAATGAATTGTTTAATTATAGTCTTCATGGCACGAAAAGTTTTTGTCGTTACTTCTAAAAACCCTCCAGCAGGTAGCACAGTAATTACAAACTTTTTCACAACAGTTACCAACTTCCTCCAAAAATGTTTACTTTTAATTTTTGTTTATTTCCCAAAATAGATGAAATCGATGATTAATATAATTTTTTCTTTTCAGGTATGTTGAACATTTTTTCATTTGCATGAATTAAAATTCTACATCTTTTACTGCCACTTAGGTAAGTTGAATCGATTTTATCTAAATTTCTTCAGAGATAACGACGTGCGCCATATATTAAAATTTACGTGAAGTTACATTAGGTGGCCTTCCAATTGTCTGGTTTATTTTTAAATTTGAATACTTAAATTCATAGGTGCAGTTTTAAATGCCATGTAAATATTCTTCCGGTCTTTGAAGGACCTCTCGATTATGATTCACCCACAGTCATTTTTTATAACAATGTTATTGTTATTATTCAGGTAAATATTGAAATTGAGGTTAGTTTATGACCTCAGTTTTAATGAAATTTCACCGTAACAACGGCCACTTATACAATTTATTGTAGATGTTGAAAATTTGTCCTGCCGACAAATACGGGGACAATTATGTTGTAAAGGACCTTTTATTGTTATTAAGGGCTCATAACCGTTTTAATGTTCTTGTGAAAGTACAATGCCAAATTTAACATCTAAATGGCGACACCCTTGAAATATAACCAAATCAAAGGATTTTTTATGCGCCGTTTCCTTCCTGTTGCAGCTGGAAATCGAGTACCTGCAATTTCTGTTAATAGCTCTTAAAAATTTTTTACGAGTCGATCCAAAAGTGACAGAAAGACGAGGAAGTTATGAGTCGCTTCGGAGTCTTCATGATGTCGTATCGCCATATTTAGCCAGCCAGCTTACTAATCAGAAAAAAGATAACAATGGACTCGGCAATTTTGCATTTCGTTTCGATGCATTGAATTTAAATTTTCTTACCTAAAAAGTGGTGGTTGGAAGTTCACTCGATACATTTATTATTCGACACGCTCCTTATCTAAGCGGCCAGTCGAGATAAAAACGCGATATTAACTTGGAATAATATTAATTGATAATTCTAACAAGAAAATTGTTTAAAAGTCAACAGCAGCTAGTTCGATAATCTTATAAATATCAATCACTCCATAAAAGGATCGAATCAAGTTTTGTAACGTTTAACAGCCTTGCATTTTCAAACAAATCTTGAATTCTAAATACCCTAAGCCTATTGACCTTTTAAGGTTGTAAGAACCGCTTATTAATGATTTAAGAATTTTAAACTTACGCCTTTTGTTAGCGCGGAGAAAATTTAAAAATTTTAATGCGGTGCTTCTTTCTAGAGCCATTACAGAGATAACGCTTTTTTGTTAAGTGTTCCTAAATTACTAAAATGTAGAGAGTTAAGCTTGTCAACTAAATTGTTTGGTTTGTCGATAAGACAAAATGTTTTTTTGACATATCTCTACAAACCCAGAACAAACAAGAGCATCTGTATTTGACATTAGTAAGGGTAGCCATCCAAATCTTAGGGTGTCCCACGTCATTTCCTTAGAATGCAACTTATATACAAACTAAATAGTTTGTAATAATATATTCTTGTAATGGATACACTCCAGATGTAGTTTACCATAAAAAGGGATATTAAGGCTCGGTTCCTTACGACGTCATAAATAAACACTGAAATATAAGCAAAGTTCGAAGAGCAAATATTAGTACTACCGACTACGTATATCATATCATCTTATATTGATTACTCTATAGCCTAGCTAGCAAAGACATATTGACTTTTTAGAATTGCAAATTTTCATTTCATTTAAATATAAAATTTTACATCAACATAAATTGGCATTTTTATGTATTCAAATTAAAATTTATTATTTTTAATTTTCAACCACACAGATCAAATGGCACAAAACTAGAGTTGCTAAAGTGGCTCAAGATTAGGTAAGATCAAATTTTTATTCTGTTTACAATGCAGTGGTTTAAATCCAAATTTTTGAAGTTCTAACTTAATTTTTCAAAATATTATAATTCAAACAAAGAAAGCATCGCAATATATTATATACAAAATAAGTTAAGTTAGGTTAAGTTAAACTTTATTATTATATTTTTCAATAATATACATTTATACAATAGAGTATAACATTTTTTTATTCAGTGGAGAACTCTGAAGAGTCACGAAGACTCATGTTTTGAGAACCTAATAATTCTGAAAACATTTTGGAGAGAGAATGGTTCACAAACGCGAACGATTGAAGATAGTTAAAATTACGATAAATCATGCCAACCCTACGAACTGTCATACCAGCGCAAGATTTTACATTGTTTTTTTACAGTCTTACCGACCGACGTATATCGACGAAGTTTAGATAACAGCAACTCGATACTTATTTGCACTATTATCGCTGAATTTATTTCTGGCTCATCTTTACGTCCTCCTCTCATCAGAAATTTTCTGAAAATTGAGTTTACAACATAGTTATCATTAAAAGTCAAAACTTCTTTTATTCAAAACGTCGACCAAATCCTGCATTTGCTTATGAAAAATGGGTTTTCCTTGAATAACTCGGCCATTTTTAATTTTAACGAAAAATCGTCAAGACAAAAGTTGAAGGAAATTGAATTTTCTATAACTTTCGTTTCCAAAATTTTTTTCTGAAATCGATATTTTTCAAATTAAACTTGAAAAACGCGACGAAATTAAATTTCCTACAACTTTCGTCTTTACGATTTTTCGTTAAATTGAAATTGACCGAGTTATTCAAGTAGGATTTGGTCGAAATTTTGAATGAAGACTGAATGAATTATTGTGTATTTAGTAATTAGTAGGATTATTTGGACATAACGACCGTATTGATAGATTAAAAATAAAGGGAAACGGTGAATAATACTTATTTTCTCTTAAACAGCCACTTTTATTGTTTATTATTTATCTCTATTAGCCTAAATGCATTTTATAACTTTTTAATACACTGTTAGATTAGCTTCCACATTTTGAGTATTTCGAAATTTTATTAATCTATTCATGCGCATCAGTGGTTGACAGTAACGAAAGGATAGTTACTTATACAAATACTAAATTTTTATAGAATCTCTAGACTTTTCATAAAATTAAGACTTATGCTCGTACTAATAGTTACGAGGATTTGCCAATGAGATTACTGGAATTTAAACCGTATTCTAGCAAAAACTGCTATTTCGAAAATTAATCTTGAATCTCGGATTAAACTGTGACTATTAGTACGGACATAAGTGTTCCAAATCTATTATTTGGGCACCAGACTCTTTCCTTCCTGCCATCCATATTTACAATAATTGCTAATTTTACATCTGAAAAAGCTTCAGAATAGTTTGGCCGCTAACGAAAACAAGTTGTTTTGAAAATAAATTGGGCTGTAAAATACAGTGTCAAACAAAGGAATAAGACAATTACTATTATCATATTCTAAAGTAAATAAATGTTGCAGTGGCGCAGCCAGGATTTTGTTATGGGGGGGGGGTTAGGATGTTTTAAAAATTTTTTCATTGTTCCGGTAAAAAAGCGATTATGATCATTAAAAAAAAATTATCATTAAAAAAAAAGGAAGAGTTCCTGGGGGGGGGGGCTATAGCCCCCTAGCCCCCCCTTGGCTGCGCCGCCGAATATTGGTGGACCATTGTTTAGAAGAAACTTTTCAAACCTACAGAGTAGCAGTCATGGAAATTGCATCGGTGATTACTTCCAAATTAGAATAACAATTCCCAATGAAATTACAATAACAGCACGCAATATAAACACAATACCCACACAAAGCTAGGTTTTCAAACCGGGGGGTATGGAATACCCCCCAACACATCAGTGACTGTGTTCAAAAGAAAGAAAATGTGTTATTGAATTTTAAATCAGAAATCTTAGATTTTAGATTTTTAGAAATAATATTTCTTGTTTGAAACGCATAATCTCAATAACACTTTTTTTGCTCACAATTTTAGGTGTACTAGAGGGTTTTCCATACCCCCAGACCCCCCGGTTTGAAAAACCCAGTTTGTGTGCGTATTGTGTTTATATGCTGTACGATTATTGAAATCTCATTGGATATTGTTATTTTAATTCGAAAGTAAATGCAATTTCCATGACTGCTACAGCATATCTAGCAAACGGTGCGACAAAATAAAAAATGAATAGACATTTTTTCTTGTAAATTTCATTGTCTACATTTTTGATCATATGCATTTTTCTATTTGGTCGCACCGTTTCCGAGATATAGATGGCAATAATATTAGCCATATTAATGATTGATGATTATAAACACAATAGGCACACAAAGCAAAATTTTTCAAACCGGGGGGTCTGGGGGGTATGGAATACCCTCCAGTACACTAGAGATTGTGCGCAAAAAATGTGTTATTGAGCTTATGGGTTTCAAACGAGAAATTTAACTGCTAAAATTTTAAAATCTAAGATTTATGATTTGAAATTCAACAACACATTTTCGTTTTTTTGCACACAATCACTGTAAAAATAGATTTTTATTTTTTAAAAATAGTAATAATAATTTAGCAATTTCCAAGGTAGAAACTATATAATATGTCAAATCGGTCCAATTATGTCAACGACAAGAAAAAAAGTATTTAATAATACGCGCTTTTAAAAGTTTTAGTTTTATTTAAAAAAAATAGAAAAAATTTTTTTCAAATTTCTAGAGTGGAATACCGCCCTGGGATATTATATAAAAATGTAAAAATTTGCATAACTGCGGGCTGTAGTAATATAAATAGAGGTTTTGGGGTAATATCATTTTGGAAGTAATTACTTTTGTTCCGGTCAATTTTAGACTTTTTTGATTCTATTATATGAGCATAAAAATTGTATTGTTCCCGTAACACACTTGCAGTTGGCTTTGAGAATAAGGGAGCGTTATAAGCCTGCAGATACTTTAGCACTCGGGTTCCAGATTATTGAACTTCATTCCCCTTTTGTTAACTATACTAATGTGGGGTGGAAAGTTGGTACGAAGTCAACAAGCACCAATTTCGTAAAATTTGAAAATAAAGCATTTCCTGCTATTTTAATGAGAAGCACCCCCGTATGATATGCGAGCGAGTCTTTTCATCAGAAGTTAGCGAGCGAGCGAACAATTTCACTTTAATTTGCACACAAAACTAGCAGTTAGCTTGTAGTACTCGATTAAGGTGCGTGATGTATTTCTATGCCCTATCGTTCTATTTTAATATTGTGTAATTACGGGGGGCTAACATCGTGTACTTAGACACGTATTATTATTCCTTTACAAACATGAATTGTCACATGCATAAAAAACGATGTTGTGGTCTCGTGCAAACGTATTTTAATTACACATCCATTAAGGCAAAAAATCTATCAAGATGTGTTTACGATTATTTACTTGTATTGTATTTACTCAAAATTATTGTTTAAACACGCACCCCTTAAAAAACACTTAGGGTACACCTATCGTTAATTTAAATCAAATTTTTCATTTTAAAAAAATTAAGGATTACATTTTATTGGTGCATTAGCGCGGCCGTAAAATTTCGCCGGTTTGGCAAACCTGGACCATTTTGCTTCATTAACCCTCATAGTGGAACAATTATGCCTCACATTAATCTTATTTCTTTAAAAATTTTAATCACGTAGTCTCGTTAATTATGTTTCTGCCATCTTTTCTTGTACTTGTTTAAAATTTATGTAAGTTAATCCGCGAGATATGCAGCAGCGTCGAGTTAACGTTTAACGTCGTCTTCGTAATAATTCTCACGAAACACAAAACTAGCTTTTTAAACAAACCACGAAAAAAACGTTACTTATTTAAAATTTCGCGAACATTTACATAATTTAAATTCCTCTTGAAATCTAGATTTTCTAAGATTTCCGTCTTGGGAACGATTTCGATCCGCTTTAATCTCCAGAGATGAGGGTTGACAGCTTATTATCTCTTTCTTACCTGAGCCATGTTGTTTTGGATTTAAAATATCCGCACACCGGAGAGCTTCGAGTTCCCTATGGAGATAGAATAGGTATTTGTTACAACTAAGATCATGAATAAACAAGAATATTTATTATTTACCTTCTCGTTTTACAAATACAAACTTAACAATCTTCCGATACGGTCGCAAAACTATCCACAATCGACCATTCCATTTGCATAAATTGGATTTGGAATTGAAATTATGCTCAATAGTGTGTAGTTTCAAACTTCGTCTCTCCGAACTTCCTCGGACCGCTTATCTTGTTAAAGCTTTTATTCCTTCTTTCACGAAAGCTCTTCGCGTTCCTCTCTCCTCCAATTTTGGCCGATATTAATTCGTTTAGCTTTGATTGTAAAAAAATTTTGAAATTGTTTTGAAAATTGAAATGCCGCCCCGAGACGAATGAGGGAATATTCATTTTAAACGAAATTAAGACCTTCAAACAAAATTGTCCACTTAGACTTAATAATATCTTAAATCGATATTTTATTGAACTACAAAGCACGCCGAAGTGCTCGAATTTTCATTTCCTTAATAAGTCGGGTTATTGGAACGTTCGTGACTACATCTCTTACATTATTTAATTAATTTAATAGCCTTTCCAGGTTAGTGTACTCTTTAAAATCTTGAAACAAAATTTGTGAAAATTATCGATTCGGGAAATTGGTATTTACGTGCCTTAATTAAATTTTCGATGGTGTTTGATTCTTTAATTTGATCGAAAGGATTTCGGGCAGTCGACGTCGAGGGGGTAGGTGCGAAGTGGAAAACAAAAAGTCTTACAAATTTTATGGACTATATTTGCACACTTATCGCTTATTGTTGAATGGATGCTTGGTGTGTGTGCTGTACAATACTCAACGGAAGTACTTACCACAGAGTGTTATGTAACAAATCTGCTATAATTTTCACCAGAGAGTTTAACTTTGACAATAACAATAATTTGCCTTGAGCATACACATTACGGTCTTTGTTTTGGGTTAGTTATTATACAATGTAGGCCTTGGAAAGCATTTTATTGGTCGAGGACGCTGTTAAGACAGAGGAATTATGCGCATTCACAAACTCGCTGTGTATGTATGCTCATTTGTGGTTTCCTCGTAGATGCTTTCCTAAATCATGTCTCATAATTGTTGCTTAATCTAAACCCAGTATAATATTTGGCGATAAACTCATCACATGGCGAAACTTCGTCTCGGATCCGAGGCGGGCAACTTTATTTGCGCAAGTTGAAAAATTCCCAACTTATTTGTAAAAATGAAGCAAATAGTTTAGAATAAGAGAAACAATGATGACAATGGAAAACAAGATTACAACTTGAAAACAAAGAGAAAACTTGACAACAATTGTTGCATTAATAATTTGTGTCGCTAGCAGCACTCCATTGTTAGACACTCGAAAAGGCAAAACGCCGACAAGTTTTAGACAACTAAATAGGTATTAGTTAACAACACGTGAAAGCACCTTATAAGGGATTAAGCCCAGCTGTAAGTCGATCATTATCTCATTTATATTATACTGGAAACACATTCTATTAAATTTGAATTCGTGTTTCTAAACACTGGATACATTACATACATATATGGAACGTTAAATGTCTCCGAAATTATGTGTCAAAATGATAATCAGGCCATTATCAACTTTCACATCGATAGCGCATCCAGCATCAGATTCCACAAAGGAATCCATTTACATTTTTAATCAAACTTCAATGCCATAAAAATAATTTCATTAAAATGCCTCAAAAACCGAAGCTTAATCCACCAGAAACAAATAAAATTAAAATAATTGATGTAGAAGATATAGAAAAATCTATAGCCGTATCAGCAGGAAGTTGTGTTACTGGGGCTACTTTGTTGGTTCCTACTCGGTCGAATTTGAATATCAAAAGAGCCTACATTTCTTTTTAATATTTTTGTCTTATTTTATTTCCCAAGAGCTAATTAATTGAATCCTCGCCTTTAAACTTAGGGTCACGACAATTTTTCTCATAATTAAAATCTACCCAACCCTTCTTCCTTTTCATCACCCCAAAATAAGCTAAGACAAAGAAAATAATTTAAGGTGCTTAAAATTTCACCCGAATTTGTTTTATTTAAAATTTCTAAATATTTTTTAATTCTGTAATATAAGTTTGTATAATATTATGTACCTCCACTCCAGCTGCGCATGTAGGGTAGCAAAAACTGAAAGTTTTCACCGAAGCAATGTAATAAAACATTGCGTGGTTTCCAGGCTGCGTTCGGTATGATATACTTTAAAATATTAACGCTTAAAATCGCATTCTGTTTGGCGCTTGCAAATATTAATTTTGTGTGTCAGTTTTAAATCTTAAAACTAACGTTTACAATTTAATTTAATATATTAGGGGCCAGTTCCACCAACTACGATTAAAACTTCGTTCTCTGATTAAATTTTACAGTCCAATAGAAAAATTCTATTTATACTGTCGGATGATTTCTATTGGCTTATTAAATTTAATCAGAGAACGAAGTTTTAATCGTAGTTGGTGGAACTGGCCCTAGAACTTCTAAATTTAATCCATCCCATAGCCCATGGGTGCGGATTATGACTAGCGAACCGCTGGTAAACTAAAGCTGATAGTTTCCTAAAACTTTTTTATATTAGATTCAAACTTAATAGCATTAAGCTAAGGCTGATAAGCATAAAGGCTTCACGTTAAAAGAGTTGTCACCACATCTGGATCTGTCGCCGATTATAAGGTCAGGATATAGTAATTGTACTATAAATTGAAGTGATATTTTTTTTTGTAAACCAAATTGAATTAGTAAATAAATCAAAATCCAAACTTCTGCTTTTATTTTCAATTACAATTGAAGAGCGCAGGCTAAGAATGGGGATAGTCAAAATTTATAATTTTTCAGAAACGCGATTTTAAAGTTTGAAACCTCATTTGTTTTGCCGGTATAGACAAACTTTAATCTGCAATATCTTTATTGCAATATTACATTTCTATACGATAGAATATTGCATTAGCTATCAATTGCCGCAAAAATTAAAAATTTTTTAAAAAATGACTACCCCCCTTCTTAGCCTGCGCTCTTCAATTACAATTTCACCATTCATACTCACTTTCCGTAAAAATTCCAAATCCTCGTTGAAATTCAAATTTAATCCTAAAGTATTCAATTTATCCATCTAAATCGATTACAAAAAATTTCCAAAAAATATCCAAAATATTGTCCAAAACTGAGACAAATAAACTCTAAATAAATCAAACTTAAACTTACGAAAAATAATAAGTTTATTAGCCAAATACAAAATCGCAGAACGAAAAATCGCAATTCAAAAATCACAAAAACTACGGCTCAACCGCGTATGGCGGCCATTCTCGGCAAAAGCTGCATTTTCCCCACCGCGTTCTTGCCACCTAAACTTATTGGTGGGAAAATGAACAAATTCAAAAACTTTAAAATCAGTAAAAATAAAATACGTAGGTGTATTTACAAAATTAAAAAATATCACAAAATTGAAAATCAAAATAATCATGCACAAATGAAACTGAATTTTGAAACACGACAATATGTAGCAGATAGTCGGTATAATTCTTTGACTTTTTTTTATACCAATATACTCTATCACTCGCACAGCAGCCTAAAATTTTGCAAAAGCGGATTCTTTCATCGGGCTGCACATTCTTTGCCATTTGACAATTTTTAAATTTTTTACGCAACTCATAATCAAGTAGTTAATAATTAATCAAAGTGCAGATTTAAATACAGAAACAAACTGAAAAAGAAAGAGAATATGTCTGTACTTGGTACAGTAGCAGTCATGGAAATTGCATCGGTAATTATTTCCGAATTTAAATAACAATTTTCTTAGAATTTTCAATAGCCGCATACAAAGCTAGGTTTTCAAACCGGGGGGTCTGGGGGGTATGGAATACCCTCCAGTACACCAGAGATTGTGCGTAAAAAAATGTGTTATTGAGCTTATTGATTTCAAATCAGAAATCTATTTCTTAAATCTAAGATTTATGATTTGAAATTCAATAATAAATTTTCTTTTTTTTTAACACAATCACTAATGTACTAGGGGGACCCCCCGGTTTAAAAAACCTACCTTTCAAAGAGAAAATGTATTTTTGAGCTTATGAGTTTCGAACCAAAATTTTAACTTTTCATCTAGTTCGGTTCTATTCTTTATTATTAAGAATATAATAACTAAAAAATCAATTTTTGTAATTCGGGAATAATTTTCAATGCAATTTCCATGACCGATACTGTAGATTCAAAAGTAATTATTTTCTATCATCAAGGACGCTCGCTTAAATTAAATTAATTTTAAGAGCTCAGTGTAAATATACTTGTACTT
This sequence comes from Cantharis rufa, assembly GCA_947369205.1. Taxonomy (NCBI): domain Eukaryota; kingdom Metazoa; phylum Arthropoda; class Insecta; order Coleoptera; family Cantharidae; genus Cantharis; species Cantharis rufa. The sequence continues at coordinate 29,616,962 of OX376306.1, read as the reverse complement.
TTTGCATCTAAATCTCTAGTTATGTACTAGTTTCTAAAATTATATGAAACTAAGTTTGAAAAGTTTCTTCCAAATGTAAAATGAAAATACTTTGGCACTAAACGTGGGGCCTTTCATGCGATGACGATCAAATACAGCTTTTCAAACAAAAATTCAATTTTAAACCATTTGATTTTGATTTTCAAACTCAAAATTAATTTTTGAGAAAAATCGACTTTGGCTGTATGTATAGGAACTTGGAATCTCGTTAAATCATCGTAAGGGACCGTTCAAAAATTTCTGCCCCCGGAGGTTATTAAATTGGTTATAGAAACAAATTAATGAAAGAATTACAATGGAAAATCATCAAGATATGGGTGGAAGCTCGCACGGTGGGGCATGTTTATATTTTTTTACAAATAATGACGTTGTTTGTTTTCAATTTAAAAATTTAATTTAAGCATCTGTTTAATATTTTGAAAAGCGATTAGTGTAAACTAATGTTGGGGTTATTGTAGTGAAACGTGTATAGCAAGTTTAGTGTCAGATGTTATTATTAGTTGTATCCGCTCTTCATTTTAAATTATGAATATTAAATTTACAAATTGTCGTCCCTTCGGTTATGGTTTCATTTGTCGGAACCTTTGATAGACCCTGTTCGTCGTTTAACGTGCAGATAGCCCAGCACTCTTTGATACGTCTGTTTGCATTTTAACTTTCAAAGTGAAATAATACACAAAAAATACAAAAAAATTGGTTCTCCCGCATTATATAACAGCAAGTACGGCACAAAGAGTTTGTTGCATATACATCAAGTTGTCTTTAAACAATACAGGCTGTCATACTTAATTTTCCTGTACAGCCGAGCGCGGCGGTAGATATTTTAGCAGCAGCAATAGTGGAAAGTTCAGGAAATTATTTCTACGAGGTCGAGTAACCGGAGAATAGGGTTCGAAGCGTCGTCTGTAATTCTAAAATTTTTGTGTTCGCGCTATCAGCATATACGGGCGGTTTGAATCGAACCGTTAAAAAGAAATAATAAAGAAACATAAAAAGGAGAAGACCATGAAAGGACCTTACATAATCGCGTGGCACCATACTGAATGCACTCTATTCAGATAAATAAGATATTGTATACCCCAGAGACCCTCGGCTTCTTGTAACTTTCATAATGGAACTATTATAGTAAGTTTTTGTAAATGGTGGTAATAGAAGTCCAAAATATAAATCAGCAAGAGTCGACTAGCGAAAATAACTAAAATTTGAGTAAAACTAACATTTTGGGTAATCTCGCCGAAATTACTAAGTCGCTTAATTAAATATTTTGTAATCAAAATCCTTTTAAGTTATATTGTCTGGTAATAATTGTTCCTCGGCTGGTTATAAACGAGATAACTTTACACTAGGATGAGCGAGCATTCTAGCGAACTCATCAAACTATACGAAGTCAGAAAACTTACGTTAGGAATTGTGGCAAACCTGCAAAGTTATTCGTGGATATCTTGCATGTGGAAAGTTGCGGTACTTTGCAAATCCAGTCAAATGTGAATAACAAATAAGCCTTGATCTGGAATGAAACTACTTGCGAGATCAGCCTAGGTATTTCCCGTTGAACTATAAAACTGGAACGTTTTGCCTTATTTATGCGAAACACCGTAAAGGTGATTTTTATTCGACTTTTGCCAACTTTTAGAAAACCGTTAATGCGCCCACCTTTCAATCCGGAATAATAACTTTTGATACGTGAATATTTTTAAAGGTAATTTGAGTAATTTCCGGACGACTTCCATAATACGTATCTAACTACTGTTACTTCTTTGTGATCTCTCGAATTGTTAGGTATCGGGTATCCAGATTCTGTTTTCCGCTTGCACGAACTGTTATCATAATAGTTGACAACTAAACCAACGTGAAAGGAAATTACATTTTTTACTACAAAACATCTGCACAATTGTTATAAAATGAAGAACCCAACAAAACTGTATACGGTTGTTACTAAAGGTCAAAGATAGAGTTCTTTTATTATACTACAACTCAAACAAACGATTTTTTGAAAAACTCCAAAATGGGAAATAAAAGGAAATAATGTAAATAATCTACGATGACAAACATCGGAATTTGCGCAGGTGGATCAACAGTGAAATACAGGTGACAAACTTAAAAAGGAAAGTTAAAATGTAATGTTGCTCAAAACCACATTCTCAAGTGTAAAATAAAATTCTTTTTAAAATTCTCAACTACCTTACAAAGATAACTTAAAAACTTCTTTATCAAGATCGCTTATGTATTTATTTATTACGTACTTGAATCGGAAGGTTTTGTTTGTGTTTTATGTTATTCTTAAAGTTGCATTTCTCCTAAGAAATGCAATGAACAAAAGATTTTTTAAGGTTTTTTAAATTTTTATTGAGATCACGCTAGACCAAATCTGGACAACCCAAATCTATATGGGGGCTAACTTTAAATACATTTTTTGTAGCCTATTATGCGAAGCATTAATGAGGGAGAGCACTCGTATAATAATTAATTGAAGCTGTTTTGTCACTATACTGATCTTCTTCAATCGAAATCCCGAAATTTTTGATACTATTAACTTGACCACTATGTATATCTTCTGTTTTTTTATTATCGGACACGAAGTAATCACTTTTATCAATCAAAGGGGGGGGGCCCATAGGTTACTACCCCCGGACCCCGATTATCTCGCGACGGCCCTGTCCGTTACAGCAGCAGTTCTTTTTATAGATATCTTAATTTTCCAAATCTAATTTTTTTCCGATTTGCTCCGGTTTAGATAATTCTTTTTAATTAATTCAATTATTAAGTACTCTTTTTATTCTTCTTTATTTTTTATTTTTCTTTATAATTTATTAAACACTTTCTCTCAGCAAAAGTCTCTTTCTTGCTTTATCAATATCATCAAATCGTGTACCATATTGCATCAAGTCTACAATGCAATTTATTGTTATAATCTGTTTTTTGATTTAATTAAAGAAATAAAATGGAAAAAGATTGATTAGATAGTTTTAAATTTTTAAAAGAGAAATAAGTAGAAAAGTGAATTTCTAAAAATGAAGAGGGACGTGAAATAATTGAAGGGCGAGCGTCGGATGGAACGCCGCAAGGATTTGAAGAATTTTCCTTTAAAATAAAATAATATAAAGTACAAATTTGAAGAATTCAAGAACTTAAAGAACAGAAATAAATTAAGTAAGTTCTAAAAATAGTCATGCGGTATACAGTGTCATAATATAATAGCTTCCGTACCCGGCTTTGCCCGATATCAGGATATATCGTATATAGTTCGGGTTGGAAGAAGCATGATGTAAGTAAATTTAAACAATTTTTAATGGCCCACAGACAAATTTTGTTTGTTCAAGATTCAAACTGCAGTAGGGTCATGAGTTGCAATAATAATATTTGGAAAACATAAAATATTGGACAGTGCTAAATCCTGATATTTTATTTACATTCTAACATTGTAAATGTGTGACGGATAAAAATTTAAATTTTAAATATTCCTTAAAAGTTTCTTTGATCCAAACAACAATTTTGGCATAACTCCAGGAAACCCGCTTATAAAATCTTAATGTATGAGTTTAGTATTAAATATTCAACAAAACTCAAAATTTTTATAATCTGGCAAAACAACGTTTGGAAGATATTCAGAGAAAAAATACTTTTTTATTATTCGGTATACTCATATCCTTGTTTCGAAATTAACGAGATTCTTTGGTACGTTTCGGTTCGATCAATAAATTTTTAATAAAGTTGAAGAGAATAAAAATTTATTGCAAAATTTTTATTTTAAGTTGGGAAAAGTGAACAATAAACAGTTTATTTGCAGGAAAAACATGTTTTGAATTATAGCGCAGTTACTGCAGTTGCACGTGAAAGTATGAAAAAGGTCGAGAGTGGTTTTTAAAAGATTCAGCTAACATTTTTTATGTGTACAATGTGTTAAAAGGTTTCATATATTTGTCAGTTGAATTGAAATTCCTGTGTCATCAACAATCCAGAACTCAAATCGACGCATACTTTTTATCATCCTTACTTTGAATAGTTCCACATTTCGCATATTTTTAATGTTCATTCGCTTTAGAATTTGAACAAAAAATTAAACTTCAAACCAATTCTGTCGTTACGTATAAAATTGATATCTGTTTATGTATCATATTGTATTACATATAGTTTTTTTGCATCGAAAATGGCACAGGAACGGAATTGATAATAAACTTTTGGGTTTCTATCTGGCGAGGAATTGATCGAAAACAATATTGCGCTACATTCCGGTGCCGAATTTAAGCGAAAACTCGCATAAAACACTAAAAATCAATTTGATGTAGGATCGCCGCCTCAGGAACTACCCGAGTTTTCCACGTTCTTAGTAGCTGCCCAAGCTTCATCAATTCCGTGTCTCACGGCGTACACATTTTCTACACAGAAGTTTATACCTCAAATATATCTTGAAACAACAATAAATGAAACGAGAAAATTGAACTTACCTTTTTTCCTACTTCTCTATATCAAATTCAACATTTGTTATTGTCTGAAATAGCAGCTTTTTGATTAAATATTAATTCCTTCCAGTCAATTTTTATTTGTTTCGAAAATAATAAAATCGCAATGCTTCTTCAATATTTAATTTTCCTGTTTTTAGCAACAACACAATAATAATAAGTGCAATTCTTCAAATCTTAAATTTAAAACAAATTATTAAAATCTATTTTCGACTTGAAAACGATATCATCATTTCTTAACATTTTTTCATTCTCCTTTAGGGTATTTCAATGATAAAAATGTAGATGAAATACTTTAGGTGAAAATTTTATTTGCCGATTGAAGACACAAAAATTCTTGTTCTATATTCATATACGATTTCACATCCAAATCAAAAATTCAATTTTTTGTGTAAATTTTGTGCGATATCTGAAACTTGCTCTAGGGTACGCCGAAAAAATATTTGATAAATCGATAAAAATTATTTGCTTTCGAAATATAAAATTTTAAATAAACCTAAATTTAAATTTACATAAAGAAAAGTTGCAAATACTAAACGTAATTTTGTAATCGACTCCCCTCATCTGCTCTGTCGAGGTCTATTATGAAGTAGAGGCTCGATAGGTAGGTAAACCAGTGAGATGTCCCTGGTTCGTTGCCCAAACACTCTTCTTCCCTTTACGATCAATGTGGATTGGAATTGCAGACTAACCTAAGTGGCAAACTAAGGGGCGAGCTCACTTCGGGGTGCTTTTTTAGGTTCAAAGTTTTTTTTTCAATTTTAACTACCTAGAAACCAGCTCAACCTTAAAATTTGACTTTTTCTCAAATTCTAATTAGTTTTTGGAATATAATCGCCGCCATTATTAATTTGTAAACAAATTCACGAAAACAAAGTCGAATTATCGTTTTATTGTCTCTAAATTAATTTAATTTAAAACTTTGCTTATTAGAAATTATCATCAGTAAAGGTGTTATTGGCATTTCGTTAAATGTCAAAGGGGCCGGCTTACAAAACTTCTTAAACTAATTTTTTTAAACATCGAAAAGGGCTTCCGTCTTTGCACCTAAATTAAATAGCTCAAAGAAAAATTTGCGAAGCCTACCTGACTCCTCGAGATAAAACTAAAATACAAAAACTCCATTCTAGTTTTTTAATTTGTTTAATCTTTCAGCTTTAAAATTTATTATTAAAATTTGAACAGATTCTCGAAAACAAAATTGAATTTTCAATTTATTGTCTTCGAATTAATTCGGTTTGAAGCTCTAATAATTAACTATAATTAAGAATTTCATTAATAATATTAAATATAAAAACCGTTTTAAAGGTTCCATTGTCTCCTATTAGTTGAACCTTGTAGCTGAGCGAAAGTCGTGAATTCACCTAAGATGCCTTGTAGGCAGAGCCGGAACTAGAGTATGATGCGCCCGTGGACGACTTTGAAACTTGCGGCCTTACCGGGAGGTCTGGGGGTGGGTAATTTAATTCAAAAATTGAAAATTTGGCGCCCCTTAACTATCTCGTGCCCGTGACGGGCGCCTCTCTCGCCACGCCTTAGTTCCGGCCCTGCATGTAGGTATGAATAATAAACATAAACTGCAATATAGTAATTTAATTTACTTTTGTTGGCAAATAATACAAAATTGTATTTTTACAAGTGGAAACTCATGTTGAAGATTTGAGAAAAACTCATCGATCGAAGATGGTAAGCAATCTATAGCAACTCACATCTGAAATTCTCTGAAGCAGAGCAAGAATACCAATACATCTGAATGATTTTTTCATAAAATCTTCCTTTGATCAACTCGCATTCCAAAATGACATAAAACGTATTTTTGTCTTATTACACTTTGAATTTGTCCAGTTTTCGCTATAGATTTTGGAATTTTTGTGTTGTGGTTTGCATTCCTAGTTAATCTGTTGGTCCACATTTATGTTCACTCGTTTAAAAGTCAATAGAAACATTTTTTTAAATTTTAATAACAGTATCTGTTGTTCTGTTGTCAACGAAACTTTTCACTTGAAATTATGGTAAAAGATTTATCACGGTTTACCTTCCATTTGTCTTCGGAAACCGAATTAACAAAATATTTTCAATTTCTGAAAGGAATTTTTGTGGATAGGTACTTGAAAAATGATTAAAATAAGCGAACTTAATTGAGACAACAAAATTTTGAGAAAATAAATTTTGCAGTTATTACAAGAGTGTAAAGTTTTGATTAGTTTTCTATTACTTCTGTTTTATATTTTGTAAATCTTATTACCCGTTAAAACCCCCATAAACTTTATTTAGTGTTTAGGGTAGCTGAAATTTTGCGATAATTGGCTGGTAAAGTTTACCGATTTACACTTTGTCATCGTAATTTACCTGACAAAGTATCATCCACTTTTGTTATTTCAAATTTATCTTAATTGTTGCTTTCTTTTTTGTGGTGGCATTTGGATATAAAATTATATTTTTATTATGTCGACGTTACATTTGTGGTCCAGTTTGCATATGTAATGGTGTGCATATGTAAAATTGAAAATTTACATAAATGAAGAAAATGTGGTGAATTAAAGTGTTATAATATCAAGCAGAGCGTATTAAGAAAATGAATTTTATGAATGTTCACTTGGTTGGTTGTTGGGGAAATCATGATATGATTGATATGCAGGGTCAGGTCTATTTCGTGCAAAATCCATTTTAACTAAGTAGTGCGTTAGGATAAAGTGCGTCGACCCGAAAGCTCAATGTATGTGTGCATTTGCTCAACCCCCATGTGGGGTTCGTAATGTTCCGATTCCATTACAACACTCTCTATCTCGCCTCTTTCGTACACGTTCGCACAGTTGGAGATTCCCTTGCAAGGCTTATTACCATCTTTAAAATAAGTCCAAACAAAGTGTGTTGACGCAGTTGGTCTCGGTTATTCGGTATAAGATTATTTCTGTCTGTTTAAAAAGGGATCGAGCTTGTTTCTCTAGCAAACCTACCTGCCGCATACATCTGGAGTGTTATTGTTATATTCCTGCTTTGTTTGCACACTCGGCGCATAAGCACTACTGCTAATAATTTGTGTCTATTAGATTTATAGTTAATCACTATCGCCAAACTAAAGAAAACCAATTAACTCCTAATGTTATGTAATTTCCAGATTAATGTTCATATCACAAACTAGATTGGCAAACGTGAAGCTTCTGTATTCATGCAGGTAGAACAGCTGCGAGGAATTCGTTGGAGCAAAATCGATAGAGACACTCATAATAGAAGTTAAAAATTCGAGCACCTTAACCAGATTAAATCCAAATTCTTTGTATTGTTAGTTGCTGCTCTTGGGTACCTAACTTGCGTTGTATATAATTGGCCTGCTGAAAATGAATGTAAGAAAAAACGAAATAGGATATATATTTTTAATCCGGAAATAAACGAATTTCCTAGCTTTGTTATCTTTGTAGGTATTATCTCTATACCAAGGCTTAAAAATAATTCCGACTGGCTTTTCGGTTGTTCGACTTCGATCACTCGTGCTACTTAACTAATATGATATTTTTGTGTTTATCGCCAGTATTATCAATAACAATAATCCGCTTAACAATCATCAAGATTTTTATGTTGTTATAATTGAAATTTTAAGTAAAATCCATTAATCGTTTTCATTGCATGAGGTTCATTGTGTTTATATGCAAATATGTAATCGTCGTAAGAGATAAAAGCCCTCGCTATCTGTGGAATTGATATGTCGTGTTTGCACCAAAATGGTAAGTGCATGGACAAATCAACTATGTGACCGAATGAACACTGGGATTATGTTTACTTTGCTAAATACACAATCGATACTAATTTACTATAAAATTACAGCGTATCCAAGTTAGACGTTTGTATTCACGTTGATTAGAGGATTTGGTGGTGTAATCTAACTTTTGCATTAACCTGCATTAGACTACTGGCATTATATTACGGCTACTTATACTTTGAATTCGAATAACTTTATCTAAAGTAAAATTATAGAATAATATTGGTAATTGAATACAGCAAACCGAGAGTACCTAATTTAACTTTAGAAAACCTATTAGTTACTACCATTTTTACCCTTACCATATTTTGTCTCGTCCCTATTGGTGGGCGGCCTGAATGCCGCACCAATGAATGCTGTTCCGAACAGACATAAATTTGATCCACTACTGTCCTGTCATGTTATCACATATTAATTTTGACGATAATTAAGATACAATAAAAATTTCCGGTGTTTGGATATTTCTAAATGTGGAATTTTTTTTTTATTTGCACAATCTGACATTGAGCTATGAGCTTCGTTCGTAGAGCTATGTTTACATTTGAATATGAATAAATAATCGACTGTTTCAATTCCTGCCGGGATATAACCACTCTCCTCATTAGTTCTCACGATCTATTTTCAGTATCTACATTATCTGCACGACTTTCTACCCACGCACTTTACTCTCCAGTTTTCTCTACTTCTCCACTTCATCAGGAATTTTTTTGTTTCATTCCTTCTCTTTGCATAACCGGTTGTCTACATTTTCTAGTTATTTTATGTTCTTTTAGTTTCCTTTGATTCTAAATTTGTTATCGCGCCTCATCTTTTCAGGGCCTTGTAAAGTTTCATTTTTATTTTTCTCCTTACGGTTCTCTTTTTCGGGATCTCCCTGCTTACATAAAAAGCTCCATTTCCTGTTTGAAATTTTTCTTTTACATCTATTTATTTGCTATTTATATTATTATTCGCACTTCCGAGTACTTAAAAATACGTATTTACCTTCTCAAAATTATAATCGTCTTCTGTTCTGCTTAATTTTTGTCTTTTTCTCATGTTCTCTCTATTGCCAAGGTTTCGCGGTTTGAAAGCCGCACTCTTTCACGGGCTTTCACAGGAATTTATGACAACGTCAAATATTTTTGGAGTTTGTGGAACAAGGAGCTAATGTTGAACTTTACAAAAAGTATATTTACTCCAAATAAAGAAAGTAGATTATTAAATATAATTAATATCACTTTCACTGCCGGTGTCGGACGGCACTAAAGTAATTGCCTAACACTGACTTTATGTCGCTAGGGAAAAAAGCTAGGGAAAAAAGCAAAAATTTTCTTATATTTTGTATTTATCTAATTTGTTTTCAAAAATTTATTCCAGTTTGGAATTGCTCAAAAAAGAACCTGAAGATTCTATATGTTCAATTCTTATTTCAATGTTGTAATCTTTTTTTATACAACTAAATGTAAAGTTCTCCTTTTTATTTGAATAATCTACATCTCAAGTTGAACGAAGAGAATTTCCGAACTTGTGTTAAAATCTTAAGGGATACAGTTGATAGCCTGCAGTGTGAACGGAAATGCAAGCAATTCCATATAAAGCCTTCCTCGTTATTACTATACTAGATATTCTTGAAATAATAATCAAGTTCAGTATCACTCACGTTGAAAAGAAAACTTCATCTTTGAAAAAGAGGAGACTATTCTATTTATTTCACAGCAACATTATCTTAGTAAACAGTTTTTTTTTCTTGGTAATTCAGTTTTTAAACTAAAAATGTATTGTTGCTTTGAAGCAAATGCACTCGCTCTAAGCATTGCTAAGCAAGAATACATTTTTGATTACTATCTTAAATTTCCAATTAAAACGTGAGGTCTTGTTATTGCTATTGAAAATTTCTCGTTAAATAAATAATACGATTTTGACATTTTCCTAGCTTGCAGAAAATATTGTCTATACTGACTAGGAAAAAAATAAACTGTCATAGTTTCAGGACCAGTCATTTTCGCATATTATAATAAATTTTATTTTTTTCTTTGTGTATATTGAACCAAAAACTGTCGTATAGCACACAATGAAAATGTTTTGAAGAAAAACTCACTGTATTTATTTTACTTGTGAATCTCGTTAATTCACTCATGCGTGTCAGCAGATATTTATTTTAATATAATGAATTATACCAAGATCGCTAATGGTTTTTGGGTGTTTATTAATAATTTTCGTGTTATTTAAAATTTAAAGTATAATATTTATTGAAAAATAATTATTTTGAATATTAGAGCAGTTCTTTTCATATTAAACCATATTAGCTATCATAAATAAATACTTGATGCATACTATAAATTTTAATAAAAGTAAACAATAGGTTTACAATATTGGAATTTTATTAAAAATCATTTTATTAGTACAGGACTTTTATGAAAATGAAATTTTTAAAAAATGTGATTTTACTGTCCAACTTTCTTCTGTTCAATAGATATTTTGTTATTTTGGAAACCGTGCAAATATGATATTTTAATATGCATAAAATTGTAACAAAATTGAAAATAAACCTGAATTAGAGCTTTGGAACTATGTTTCGGGTTCGAGTAATCTTAAAAGTTAATACATAGTGAAATGAATTGAAAATTGGATTAAGAGGGGTTTTTAATAAATTTTGTGCCAGATTATATTGCACTGGCACGACGGCGTGTATAGTATATTTAAATTTCAAAACTTTGCACAAATAGCGATAAATCAATTTTTGTTTTATAACATCCAAATTACGTTATAAACCGATCATGTTACAAAGTTATTGCCAACTCTCGAGACATTATTATAGGGTTATATGAAGCTTTTAACTGCTCTGTCGGATGCTTTTTACTATGTCTACGCTATCTCTAGAGGTTCTCTTCGTTTCTAGATTTAAAGCGGTCCCTAGGCTCTTTTTCAATTAGGCTCTGATGCACTCGCTCTCTACAGAATGTTGTCTGCTTACAGCTGTAAGACTTTCCCTTCTTATTTTCTTGATCTTTGTTTTTAAAGCTAACGAGGTATTTGTACTTTATTCTAGGGTTTAATTTATCGACGCTAGAGTTAACACTGCACAGTTTTTAATTATTAATAAAAGTAACGTGGCGTTGATTCACGACCATAAATATTTTTTGGTTAGGAGCGACGTGATTTATTAGAAATCAGAGCAAACTTTTATGCGTTTCGAGGCAATAAAGTAAATACATAACCCCCGTAAATAAGATTTAGGGGTGCAACTTCATGTGTAAATGTTGCAAAGATAATCAAAGTCATGTGGGGTAGAAAGTTTAGGTAGTTCGGTCACGCGATTTTGTCACGGACATACGGATTCCATACGTCCGGTTGTCATCGCTTTTTTGGTCACAAATAAATGGAAGGTAGCGTACCGTGCACATCTTAATTTCAAAATATTTCCAGTGGATTTCAAAATAATGTTTGAACGCGAGAGGAAGCGTCGCATTGTGATTTCGAGAGAAGAAAAAGATTTGTACAGAGTCGTTTATTCTAATAACAACTTGGACATTTTCTCCTAAGAATATATGAAGAAAAACTCTTCGTTTTTGCAACTAAAGCTAAAAATTATTTTCTCTTATTTGAAAATAAATTTAGTTCGTTTGCAGTGCACCGAAATTGTCTTTATGATCGGGCCCGTAATAATTCTTCATCATTTCTTAATCTCGTCCCGACGCGGTTTGCACAGACGTATTTTACCATTTTCCCGCTATAAAAATTGCATCGCTTTATCGATTTTTCGGCGCAAAGAAAATAAATAGAAAATAGAGCTATTAAGATCGTACTTGAATCCTTTTAGTCGCGGTTGATGTTTATGTGTTAAACGAACAATCGACTCCTAATGGATGCGTAAAAGGAAGTTGCGGGTGAGGGTTCCTTTAACTAAGCTTTCGACTAAGATTTTTGTCAAAGCAACAAATTTTCAAGTTTCTATACCGGAAGCGCGACTGAACTAAGCAATCAGCCCATATCTTCATCGGAAGTAGACAGTGAGTAATTGCCAACTTTCGAGTCAAATCCCCCGACGCCTTCTCTCACTCTTGAAGGATTGCAAAATTTGATCTAAATTTGACAAAACAAGAGTTTTTAATTTTAGAATTTTACAGATTACCGATAAAACTTTATCTAGAAAACATTCGAAAGCACTGTAACTGTTCGTTCAGAAAACTTGTATCTTACCAGTAGTTTGTAACTTTTCTAACAAGACGAATAAGACAAAGAATTAGACACCGCAATGGCCAACCTATACTGTGACAGTTCTTTTATCTTCACTCTGTCTGATTGTCTCTTTCGTTTCAAACTTGTTTCAAGTTAGATTAGGGGAAAGAAATCCATTTTAGTAATCGCCTTTTGCTTTATTCCGTTATGCGTTATATTCTGCAGTCGCGAAAGTCACAAGAAGGCTTACGAAATAAATTCCCTGTTTGTATCGACGGACGTTATTAACGAGGAGATTAAAGGAAAAATTGAAAATGTACAACTTTAATAAAGGTCGAGTATTTATTTTTAAAGGAACGACCGGACATTGGATATAAAGCTAAGGTGTGTTCCGAGTGTCCGGCATTTATTGATTTCGGCACTGATTGAAAAGCGGATGGAGTGGAAGTAAGACGGTTTCGTGCGCGACATCTCCAGTTTTGGTACAAATGGGAATCCATTCCAATCTCTTGGGATCCTCCGACAAAACCCACGATCCGATCTATATGAATCGTGGTAGTTGCGACCGTCATCTTGTGGTGAAATGACCTGCGTAATACGTTCGAACGCTGCACAGATTCATCACCGTGACACTGTTTTGTTACAGAATCAATATCGAATTAATGAATGAGAGAATGAATTATTACGCGATCTAAATGGGTGACTGATGGTGAATACCTAAAGATGACACTACGCTATCGGTCATTGTTTCCTCGCTGCCCTTAAGACCTTTCGGTCACTCATCTTACTAGTTTAGACGTGTCTGAGGCTTACCGGATCTTCCCAAGCTTAATAATAGTAAGTTACGGAAAACGTGACCGTCTGCTACAGTTTAGCACATCTGGGAGGATGCACAGGTGCATTCTTGCCTTGATGCAGCTAATTCGACACATTTCCGCGGTTTCTCACATTTTTTCCTCGGTCTAAACTAAAACCGTTCATCGCTTCCATCTGTTTGTCAAATTTAAAGAAAATGTAAAAGTCACGCTTTCGTGCCGTCGTTTTACAAAAATAAAACATCGAATGATCAGTCTGTGAACGTGTTTTGTTAATATATGAATTTAAATAAGTTCCAACACTTATCGACACAATCTAAGTTTGTTGCAAACGATTTGACGTGTACTTCTTTTTAGAAAAATGTACCCACCAGCAGAATGATTATTACTGTCGGATTTCTTATTAGACGACACGCGAGCTTCAACCTGATAATCAGTATTTAGGCATGCAAAGCTGTCACTCATTGCTTTCCACTTCACTACTTCACTTTATTGTTGAAATAATCAAATAGGTATTTCTGCATGCATCGAAGTAATTTTAATAAAAACACAGTCCACATTATTCAAATTGAGCTAACAATTTCAAAAAAGCTGCAAAATTATCGATCGCGTTCTTTCAACAACGCAATGTACCCACCAAGTAATGAAAATAGCATTTCCGATTTTATCTAAACCAGGAATAGCACACCAGCGCAATATTTTCAACACAATTTAACAATTATAGGTTTGTCTATTTTCGTTTTTTAATAATAAATAACGTATGGGACACCGACAAACGATTACCAACTTTCCAGTCAATAATGGACTCGGAAGTTGGATTGGCCACTTGAAGACTCCTTTAATTGTTTTTAATTTAAGCTCTGATTAAGTTTGTTTGTAAGCTATTTTGTTATAAACTGTTACCTTAAAGTATTTTTTTAAGTGCCATGTTCATATTATGGAATGTTCAAAATCTTTTATCCTAAAATGACAGATGATCATGGAATGACGTCATATGCATGTGAATAATTGAAAACATTGAATTTATTTTCAAATAATTTCAATAACTACTCTTTCTGTCTCTGTTTCAATAATATCGAATGTCTTTTAAATTTTATCTTCTACTCACTCTTTCAAAATCAAATTTTATTTAAATTAACATTTCATTGATATTCATAGATAACTGTTTTGTCTTCTTGTCCGATTTTAATTTGACATTATATTGATTTTTGTTTTAAAAAAACATCTGATTGGTTCGATAACAAACGAACGTCGCTTTTTAATTTAATTTTTTTTATTTGAGTGACTTCAAGGATATAGGGATAGTGGAACGCCAATAAAACCGATAAAAATGTAATAATAATTAATTAATAACAATATTTTTACTGTTTTCTCACAATCGCAGATTCAATTGTCGGCTAGTAAAGTTGAGTATAAAATAAAAGGAGGGTGTGCTAGTTGACACGATTGCAACCCTTCTGGTCATCTCAAACAAAATTACAAAAAAGATTCTTTATTGGTAAGAATGTCGTTATAGCCCCTACCAAAGAGAAAACAGAAAAAAAAATTTTCGGCAAATGGCAGCTGTCTGAAAAAAAACCAGGTTTTGACTTTTTTTCCGGTAATTTTAAATTTTTTAACATAGCAAAATAAATTTGGTAGAAAAGTGGTAACGGCGATAGACATATAGGTATATATTAAAGGTTTAGGTACAAAATTTGAAGTAAATCGGTAGAACATAATTTGAGATATCACATGTCAACCCTGGACGTAAAATGTAGTTTTGTAATAAACTTATACCTAATCGTAGACTTTTAAAAGCTAAACTGAGCCGAAATGAAAAGTAAACACGATAATATTTTCGATTTTTAATGTTTTGGGATAATCTATATTTGTACATTTATATAATTTATAGCTGAAATGGTCATGGTTATAATGACCTGTCAGGCATTGCTCTATATGCTCCGGCTTGAAGGGTTTACAGTACGTCACTAAAATACATAGCAATAACTATATAAATTATTGGAATTTTAAAATTTTCTCTCGAGGATATATTTTTCAAGGTCTAAACTTCAAGAATGTGCAGAAAACAAAAGATCAATTTTTTCAAAATTCTAAATTAGAACACGGCCTTAAAACAGCTGCGTTTGCATTTTAAATAGAAGGCCCGTACTACATGTATGGTATCATTAAAAGGTTTGGATTGACAGTGATAGTATAATATCTATCTAACATGATAGTTTTTGCGACTATGCCCCTAAAAAAATTTTTCCCGAGTAGGACCCGTGCAAAACAGCCCGGAGCATTCGGAGCGGGGGGGGGGGCGGAACAAAGGGTGCGGAGGGTCGGTCGTCCTTACGTCCTTATGTAATTTATAGACGCTCCCTTACTAAAGTAGTTCGAATTACGCCCCCCGTCCCAATAACACATTTTAATTATTAATTTTGAAGTCAGCGCTCAGAGATAACGATTATTTCACAATCATTATTGTCACATTAATGTGTAAATGTGAAGCAAATTAATTTTCGAAATTTTTTCAATATGCAACAATACTTACTATATTCCATGGATACATGGATAAACCGCCTTGACAGGAGGGGACATCGAAGACCACATTATTTTCAAGTAATTTGTGGAGTTACGGTTCAGTTTATAAATTTAAATTCAATTTCTATGGTAGGTACCCCTTTTATTAACTTAATTTAAATCCGTAACTTCAAATTGGCTGATTTTTAACAATACAAGATTCTAATGTGTAGATCACTTCATGCTCTTAAAAAACAGTATACTATTTACACTGAAAAATTCAAAGTTTCGGTGCTATGGTCATTTGAAGGTTCCCACATCTCAAAGAGAACCGATTTTGAAAAAGATCTTGTTCACAATGGATCCCATCAGAAGAGTTATACACTGAAAAAATGATTAATGAGAAAATCGTAATATTTATGTTAACGAATAAAATTGATCGTATAAATAAAACTATATCTATTATTTTTTTAAATAAATAAATACAAAAATATACAAAACTAATATTTTTAAATTCTTCTTCTTCTTCTTCTTCCACTTCAAGGCTAGGATTGTTCCTGTTTGCCTTTACTTCAGGGTTTTGCTTCTATCGAAGAGAAGCCGAAGTCACTATTATTCTGTGAGCATATTAATTGTTTTACATCTGGCAGCAGGTGCCGCTCTAGCCTTTATGCCGCCCCGGACAAAAACACAAATTTTTGCCCCTTTAGTGAGCTTTTTTTTTAGCTTTTTCGATCATTTTTGGCCTTTCGATAAATTTCATTAATATTTTAATTTGTTACGTCAACAGCCAAAATGCCGCCCTTTAGATTTGCCCCCCCCCGAAAAGTGTCCGGGTTGTCGGCCCCCTACAGCGGGCCCTGCTGGTAGATAGCTTGCTGGGTTCGTATCAGATGTGCCTGTAACCCTGGATTTTTGTTGATGACAGCAAATCATATAATATTATAATAAATCTAATTTTTTTGAAATTCAAATTTCAAGTTTAAATTTAGGATAATACGAAGTGAAAATATAAATTCGAGTCGAAAGCAAATCTGAATTTTTACCTATAAACTAGATTCTATGGAATTAAGTTCAGCTTAATTTAAGTTAAAAAGTGCTGCAAACTTTTAAGTTCGACTTTGTCGGAACCACCGTGTAAATCCTGCGTCGTTCACATGGGCGTCCATAGGATCTTTTCCAGGAAGGGACAAAATAAAAAAAAAATATTATAAAAATATTCAATATTGAAATTTTTAATTTTCTTAACCCTTTAATGCATACCGTTGCAGTAATACAACATAGCGTTTTTGACGTTGTAGTTCTGTTAAGGTAATCATTAAAAGGCTTACATCCATAGTAGCACATTCCTACAACATTACTCTTTCACCCTTTTCCATGATAAATTGATATTGCTGTTTCGGACAAATGCAAGCCTTTATTAATTATTTGATTAACAAAAACAGACACAACATAAAATTTTCTGGTGTTTTTAATTTATTTTCATGTGGTTAAATTTCCAGGTTGTGGTGAATATTCTCAAACATTTTGTGAAAAATGTGGTTTACTTATGTTTTAATAAGAAAAACAATTGCTTCAAAAAATTTTACGCAGAAGCGTAACAGAAAAATTACCTTCCCACTGCATAATGTTGCACATCACTTTCTTGAAAGTTTGAGTGCCACCGACTTAAAAAAAAATTTTTTTTGTTATTTTTTATGAATAAAGGGTATCAATTTATACATTATATATCTTTTTTATTAGTTTTAAAAAAATCATGCATTAAAGGGATAATTTGCAGAAAAGACAATAAGTTTCAAATTCTGTGGTTTCTTCGCGAACTCATTAATAACTTTCTCCACAAAATTTAAATTAATTAAAATTAAATTTAACAATTTAAGACAAGAGTCAAGGGGTGCAGATGCCTCATTTGCCCCCCCCCCCAATGGATGCCCATACATCCCCCCATAATTACAAATTCTCTGACGGGATTAATATCAAAAGAATCGCTCATGAGGAATAGTCTATCGGTCTACTATAATAGTATATAGTCCTCAGACAAAGTATTTCAATAACATTAAAAAATTAATCTGCTATGAATTATTGTAGAAAAAAGAGACAAAATTATGGTGAATAGTTTTGTCGATAATTATAAGACCATCAGGAAGCAGGAACCATGATTATACAACACAAGCTTTTAATAAAGTCATTTTTATGTCTGAAAAACAATTTATTGCAAACAAATTCAAATTCAAAATTCCGAAGATTAAAATCAAATTTCTTTTTTTTTTTTAATTTTTGCAATTTCTTACTTAAAGAAGTAAGAATCCTTTGCAATTCTTAGATCTTGAACACCAAAAAAATCATCTGCAGTTTATCTAACGAAAATTGCGTTAACGTCAAACCCTTTTAATAAAGTCGGCAGGAAAAACGAAATTTTAGAAACTCAATGTCGAAATTAATAGCAGGAGCTTTGCCTAAGAGAATAATTATGTAACGCAGACAAATTCGTATTTTAAACGTCGTGGTTCAGATTCCACGTTGAATTATAGGTCGTTCTTTACATTTAGTGGGTCTAAATAATGACCACTTAATTATAAATAAATAAATTAACCATTTTATTTAAATGTAGAACATTTGAAATTTCTCTAAATTACTCTTGGTCTCTAAATAACATTTTTAATGAAGATACAAAACAAAGGGTTAGTGCATAATGACCGTCACCTCTTTCATTTGAAGGGTGTGTTGCAGTGTAATCACTTTATTTCGAGGTAATTTACTTTGTAATTAATAATTTTGTTTTTGTTTTAGGTGAGTGCAGTAGTTATGAATGATAAAGAAAAGTTGGTGACCTGGTAGACGTAAGTGATGTAAATTAATCTGAAAGTTTAGTTTTGGGGTGTGCATTGAGTCGCAAATTCTCCCCGCATTGCACATTTTGAAACTTGATTGAATTATAAGCTCGGTCGGTAATTAATCCACGAGTTTGTTAGGGTGGGGGGTTTGAATTTCGCATATAAACGTTGGATGCACATAGATCAAAGGTAAGCATCCGGGTTTCTTATATGACCGAGGCGTATGCGGTCGTCATAGAACCAAGAATGTTAATTTCGGTTCAAGCGTTTTAATTAATAATCATTGGCACGTCATTTATTAACACAAATTACTGCGGCCTAATTGGATGTCGCACTTCGCGCAATCTCGCGGTCCCATTATTCATCTGGTTTTCGATTTTGCACACGCATTTTGTCGAATAGCTATAATTCAAAAGATAGGGATGATATCGTTCCACTCACAATTTAAATTCGAAGTAAATTCAAAGATCGGTGATAAATTTAATAACGCGTCCTACTTTCTTCTATTTTCCATTATTAATACTCATCCATTTAACCGAATTTTTATATCGCATTTATCGAAATTTTAAAAATTAGCTTTCAAAAATATCCATTTTAATAAACGAAATTTGTACAACTCAATATTATAGGTATGCTATCTTCCATTTGCTACTAATACGGGAGGATAATATTTTCTGTAAATAAAAACATCAAAAATTGATTTCTGCTAATGGTGACTGGAAGCTATTATAATTTACTCTTCGTCTTTTATATTAGATTTGGGAAAATAATAAACCGGAGAGATGCCAACTTAATGCGTACCGACTTTCCAGATTTTATTTCGTTGAGTGAGTGGATATAGGTTTTTTAATATCATTAACGTCCAAACGATGGAAGAAGTTTTATTGCTCTTCGGCACTCACGTAAACTTTTTAATTACTTGAAAAGGAAAAAAATAACATTCCAAAATTTTCTAACCAAACCGTTTCGGTTCGAGAATACGTATAGATTAACTTTTGCTACTCGTGTTAAATACCGACTCAATTAACTCGCATAATTACAAACGTATCGCCTAATTAATATAAACTATAGTCACGTTCTGCACATTTCCACATGAAAACAAATTGAAAGCTTTCACTTTCGATCATATAAGCAGTTTTGCAATTATCCCCCCCATTCGAATGAGCGAAACAACTTTGGAAATTTTAACATCATTAATTTCAACCTACTTTGGGAGCTTTTTTAATGCACAACGGAGTGATTTGTAGGTTCTATTTAGTCGAAAGACAAGGGGTAGTTTGTTAGCGTAATAAAACACCAACCCACCCGAGATCTGGGATTCATTAGTGAGTTCTTGGAGAACTACTACTCACTTCTTATTCTTGATTCTAATATTACACGTCTCGCCATTTGTTGTAACTTACATTATCGTTAAATTTAAACGTGAGGGTTGGTTTATGTTTATTTTTTATGTACTCTTGCCATTGTACAGCGTACACCGAAATAGGAGCAATTTTAGGTGGTTCTACAAAGACATAATATTCTCCGAAAAATAAAACCTAAATTTTCTTAACCTCGCACATATCATTTTGAAAAAGAAAAAATTCTCTCGGTAGCTTCCAAACATTTGCGCTTTTTACGAAAACAGGAAATGTTACTTCCGACATAAATTACACATAGGATAAGCTTTGTGAAAGGTATCAAGCAAAAACATTTTCAGTTACATTTAGTTTTCTCCTTTCGGGAATAAAACCCACATATCAGGAACTTGCGTTTTCAAATTGCGTAATTTTTATTTTTTAAAATCCTTGATTAAAATTTAACAGGTGCTTTGCAGTTCCGTTTGTTCAACTGCATGCTCATAAATACAGGTGCGCATATAAACTATAACGAGGACTAATGAAGGGTCTCTAAAATTAGCTAAATCTTGTAATTTAAACTTGTTAGGAACAGCTTGACTAGCGCTATGGGAAGCTGAATAAATAAGAAATAAGTTACTCCGAGTTGCTGCTGCATTTTCTATGAGACAAATTCAGAACTAAAGAATTTTTGATCATAATTTAATAATGCAAATAATTGATTGTTCCAAAACGAGCTTTCAAATCAGAAGCTGAAAAAAGTTTTAAACTGAGAAATCCCCATTTAAAAGTTACGAACAATATGTTTTGTACACGGTGACTCATTTTCGATCATTTTCAACTCTTCAAGACGATTTTATCGCCACTAAATCACAATTATTCACTATCCCTTTTTATATTTCTGAGATGCAGGTGGAAACGAAACTATCGACATTTTAAAAAATTACAATCATTTCCTTATCCTTTGGATATTGAAAATCCGATAACACATCTGAAAACAATTTTTCAGTAACACTTCAGTAATAAGATCAGATTATTTTCATATTTTGAATATTTTTGAATCTCACTTACTCATTTATGCGCGTCAGTAGCAGACAGACGACGGAGATGTATCCATAAATATAAGACTAAAAATTTAATTTTTAATTTTTCATAAAAAAAAAGGACGAATTGGTGTAAGGACACGTCTTAGGAGACGAAGGACATTATTTCAATTTTAATTCTTACCGAAAGTAGGACGGTTGGCAACCCTACTGTCACGTACTACACGTGTATGAACCTACAGCAGCAATTTACGTTCCTTGATTTTATTTCAATGCAAAATATTTACTTATTTTCCATATTAATAATATTTCATTTTATTGAATTTTATTTATTTTCAATTTGATTTTGCTTCGGTTATCTTAATAATTATATTTCCTTCGATCATCAAATTTACTGCCACTTGAACAATTTTTAATATTTTATTTTTTTTATGTTTATTTTATAATTCTAATCTTCGCACCTTGAAGAGGAAATGCTGAGGGGTATTTCGTACCCGTCAGACCTCCCTGTACGTGCGGCCGCAGCATATAATATGTATTTATTCTGAAAAAGTTCTTTCCTTCAATAAAACGGTAATAAATTATGTTGAAAACGAAAAATCTTGTCATGGTAAATAACAGTCCGCGTTATACCATAAACTAAAAGAATAACTAAAAGAATAAATAATAAAAATATTATTCACTTAAGTAACGTGTCGAATTAAAATCTAACAAGAATTGTTAAAATGTGCATCTGTTCATATTTTTATTTCTAAAAAGTTATTGGGCCCACACCTTCTCGGTGATCTGCAATTGATTCCAATTGATTTATCGTGATAATATTCACCGGGGGGGGGGGTTATGGATTACCTCCCAGTACTCCAGTAATTGTGTTCCAAAGAGAATGACTTATAAATTTGTATTAGTATACAGTAACAGTCATGGAAACTGAATTAATTTTTCAAACCGAGGGGTCTGGGGGGTATGGAATACCCTCCAGTACACCAGAGATTGTGCGCAAAGAAAATGTGATACTGAGGTTATGGATTTCAAACCAGAAATCTAAATTCAATAACACATTTAATGTGCTGGGGGGTATTTCATACCCCCCAGGCCCTCGGTTCGAAAAATTTAGTTTTGTGATTGATTCAAAAAAAATGTGTATTTGCATTTTGGTCTTTACATTTTTATAGTTTCAAATATGTAGGGGAATTGAAAAAATCGTCAGCGATACGGCAACCTTTCCTCAAACCATTTGTAACGTAAAATTCCTACCTTTGATAACTTTTTATCGACTTTTCCTGCGCTTTTCTTATTGTTATAATACATATATATTTTACATTGCTATGTGATATACCGTTTCTGTAGGTTATTTGTTTTGCTGCAGTTTTCATTTCAAAAACAAATTAAAACAGATAGCGAATTGCGGTTCGAGACATTAAAATCATCTCGAAAAATTTACTACCCTGTCTTGTGTGATTGAGATACATAGCAAAGAGTTTGAGAAAGAAATTAAGAATTACAGCATTCCAGTCGGTTAGCAGAAGTTATCACTTTTTAATTTTCCAATTTTTACATTAATACGCATCGAAAAAAAAATTATTGTTAACCCGATATTTAGTTTTCAACGAAAGAGTTTCCGTTTCCATTAAAGTTAACGGAAAAACGTTAGAATAATTCGTTTTGGGCTGTTGTGGATATCGTTTTACCCCAAGTTACTTATTTAGGCCTATAACGTCCAAGAGACACTTCTTCTTCGCTTACTTACAGCGGTTTCTAGATTATTTTTCGCTAGGATCGTTCGCGTCTGTGTTTATCGTTTTTGGAGTTTCTAAAACTTGTAAAAATGTACGTAACATATTGGTGGAAGACTAACGACGAAGGTTTTATTAAAAGTGTCCTTAGTGCAGCAATTAAGTATCACAATATGTGACGTCATTAGACGCCCATTAAGACGCTAAACGCCGAACGATACTGGCATCGTAGGGAGTTGCTGAACTCAAGAGGAACGCTAATGTGTTCCAGGTTAATTGTAGCCGTCAGTTTACGTTCTACTTTATGGCCCTATATTCGCAAGGGTTGCGTCGACTGAGCGCATGGATCTTACTGACGAAAATTAAAAGTTACACGAAACTTGCGCACATAACAGACGACGTGTAAGTTTTGCCATTCATAATGCCATGATAAATGATAATTGCTGGAGTCTATATGAAGTTATAAATTGCTAGGGGAAACTCTCGGTTCTATAGATTTATAAGTACAACGATGATAGTAGGTTTTTGTTTACGGCAGCCCGACGCGATAACCCGAGTCAGGAGTTTATGTGAAAAGCAATAAAATAAGAAAACTTGGGCATAAAACGCCGAGGAAAATTTTGTTCGCGGAGTAGCAGTTGGATCTCATGTGGAGCGATGTGTGTGGCGTCGAAAGAAGAATGACGGCTGGATGTCATACTAATTGCTCGCTTTCCTTCAACTCATATGAGTTATGGTTTCGCTCTCTAAGATATACTAAGTTAACTTAAGACATTCTTTCTTAATGGCACAAGTTTCCGGATGTGCCATTGATATTATTACGTTCCCCTTATTAAATATTACCGCGCCAATAAATCGACCCAATTTTCACTCTTTTATTAAATCTAAGCAAATAATTTTTAGCAGGTAATATCAAATTGTGAAGAAAATTTTAATATTATTTATGATTAATTAACTGCGAAATTCATTAATTTTAACAGGCGTCGAATAATTAATTACTACACGAACAGACGACGAAGATACAATTGCGAATTATATTAAAAATTAATAAACAAATAAAACTTTTAAATTTTTATGCTATGCTGAGTAATTCTTATTCGAAATAAAAGTTCTTACCTTTTTAATGATTTTATTATTAATGAAGGCATTTATAAAAGTATGGTAGCGAATTAATAATAATTGATTCCAATTATACGAGGTCGTTTCGAATCTAAAGATTAATAATATAATATTGAATTCTATTTTTATTTTTTTATAAATGCATACAAAATGGTATCTACTAATTTAAACATCATCGGATTGGTTTCTTTTTTTTTTTTACTTTGAAAAATCGTTGCTCGGAAGCAAGTATAGGAACATTGGGACTAATTAACTTGCGTACTAACAAAACCAGCAATTTGGATTATTAAATTGCTCTATTATTTATTTTAGTTGAAAACTTTTCTATTTAATTAAAGGGTAGGTACATAGATAGATAGAATAGCTCATTTCGTAACTTTAACAAAAACTACACAACTTCCATTAGTCACTTTTATAACATTTTTTTGTCGAATCCATTTTCCTTATTAAATTTACAGTCGAAATCGTCTTTTCATTAAAAACTTTTTTAATGTCGAATGTTGTAAATAAAGAAAGGTAGGCAATTTTTAACGTGCACGCACCCCGTAATGTGTGTTTACATATTACGAAAAAATTGTAAATCACTCGTTAACTTTACAAGCGAGTCTCCACATAAAATTTAAGACTTTGATTATCTTTATTACCCTTGTTAATAAAAGTTACTAAAACGGATTTTATGTAAAATTCCTTTTATCCAAAAATAGCATTTTTTTGATTACTTGATGAAAAAACTTAGGGTAAAAGCACAATAGACCAAGAAAGGTCTAAAGAAGAGGGTGTCTTAACGCGAACGATTAAAGCAAGCGAAAAACTTTCAAGTTCGTAAGCTTTTATGACTTATAATAACAGTCGACTACTTACAAAAAGATTTTAGACTTTCGTGTAGTAGTACCTAAGAGGTTTGAACATGGTAATGAAACAATTTTTTTTAAATAAATTTGGTTCGGCGTTGCCGAACTTTCGCAATTTTCTCGTTTTGCAAAATTTAAGAAGGGCGTTTAAGAAAATCGTAACGATTTCGGAATTAGAATTAATGTAGTCGAAAAAAATGAGTGTTTTTTTAATTAACAAAAAGCACTGGGTTTTATACTTGATCTAGATTAGGAAAACGTTTTTATGGGCTACGGGCTTATGAAGAAGTTAATGAATTTACCCTTGTTATAACAGCTGTAGAACGGCTTAGGGGCGTTTTCGTTTCTCTAGAAGGAGGCACCCGTGCCCTTACATGATACACATATAATTCAAATTATAACGTATATCGCCGGAATTACAAGGGTAACTCATAATAACGATGTAGCAAAATGATGATCAGGGTGTGTCGTGATAATGTCTACAATTTTTGGATCGAACAATGGACATACTATTATATGAAATGTTTGTGTTCAATTAGGCATTCTCGATGTTGTAAGAATTACACGCTCTTATGAATAATGTTAAATTTAACGCCTTTATTATCTCTTGCCTTAATCCGTCGTGGAATGCTATATATAAATTGTTCAGTTATTTCTACAAATGAGAGCACTGAACTAGACAGACATAAGCATTTGTCAAACGATCTTTTTTATACATTTTTTTATTGCCGTGTTATTTTTGTTAACTCGTTATTAAAACTTTATTATATTTAAATGACTATTTAATTAATACAGGCAATAAACTTCCTTCGGCTAGGCCGCCGGATGTGTTTGTTAACTTTTGCTCTTTTCGCCATCGTGCATTTCTCACTTCGCATACCCCTTCCATGATGGAAAAAAGAATGAGAATTGGGATGTGGTGAAAAAGGGATACACCTAATCAAAACTTGGAAGTCTAATTTTACAGTTGGTTCAGAAGATGGCAAAGATAATGACAGCATAGCATGTCCTTACAAAAAGCGAAAAAGTTGTTGCAATGATAACTTCCTACAATAACTTCATCCGTTTAATTTTCGCTAAGAAACCATTTCCCGACGTTGTTCTTTGCCGGAAACAGCTTTTCGCAAATCACAAGGTTGATATTAATTTACAGAGGGGTTATTGCACAGGCTTTTGCGGACCCAATAGCAAAATTTTTTAAAAAAGGTCCCCTCGTTAGACAAAACAAATAAAACTGTTTTATTTTTTTTATTAAACGTAAATAATAGTACCCTACAAATAATTAATAAGTCAAATTGATGAATTCAGGTTAAAAGTTTTGTTTACCTGCTTTAACTCGTGCAAAAACATTAATTAATCCTGTTTATCCACTGTCCTCCTATCGTCCAATTACCTTTATGAGTAAATAAAGACGGACTTGAAATCGATGCTGAAATAAAATATTTAAAATTGTGTATAAAACAAAATCACAATTATAATTTTGAAAGAAACTTTTACATCTGCTCTAATAGTTAAAAACGCAGAAGCTAGCTTTGTACGTTCAAATCACAGAGTTCTCTAGTATGGTTGCCAAAGTCTTCAGGAGTTCGTATACATACATCCAATAAGGAAACTTATGAAGCTCACGAGTAAAAATTCGTGTCTCCACAGCAATATACAGCAAATGTATCCCCGTGCAAACATTTGTTAAAGACACGCATTAAGGGGTTTCACCATCTTTGGCTTTCGGAAAAATAGGTATAGAAAGTAAATTTTTTTCTAATGCAGTTATTAAGTATTATATAAAATAATTTGCATTTTACACATTTACATAGTAGTTTTGACATAAAAAGGAATAAAAAATATTAAAAAATGGAGATAAGAGCCAACAAGTAAGATTCTCTTTTGAAAATCCTTGCTGATGGTGGAATTATATTCTCTGTCAGGCATCGTCTAAAAAATAAAAATTAATTTTTTCCTTTTTTTTTCTTTAAAAATGTAACACCCCAAGTAACACACCTTCGTATATTAGACGTATAATATTGGTCTAGACCAAACGTAATAAACGTCTATAATACGTATAGTAAAAACGTATATTAAACGTTAAAATGTCAGCGTTTCAAACGTCTACATATACGTATATAATATCCGTAAATAAACGTATATTATTCGTAGTATGCTACGGCTATAATCCGTATAGTGGAAACGTATATTAAACGTTAAAATGTCAGCGTTTCAAACGTGTATATATATGTATGTATTATCCATACAATAAACGTATATTATTCGTAGTATGCTACGGTTATAATCCGTATAGTGGAAACGAATATTAAACGTTAAAATGTCAGCGTTTCAAACGTGTATATATACGTATATAATATCCATACAATAAACGTATATTATTCGTAGTATGCTACGGCTATAATCCGTATAGTGAAAACGAATATTAAACGTTAAAATGTCAGCGTTTCAAACGTGTATATATACGTATATAATATCCATACAATAAACGTATATTATTCGTAGTATGCTACGGCTATAATCCGTATAGTGAAAACGAATATTAAACGTTAAAATGTCAGCGTTTCAAACGTGTATATATACGTATATAATATCCATACAATAAACGTATATTATTCGTAGCATGCTACGGCTATAATCCGTATAGTAAACACGTTTTTTTATTAAACGTTATAAGTAGACGTTAAAATTTGTTTAAAAAAAATTATTTTATGTATTCTGGCAGTATATTCAACTTTTTTTATGAACTTGATTTTATTAAGTTACTGATTATTGTTGAGGTTCTCTTAAGAACCCGAAACGTCGGCACATTTATTTGTTTTTATGACCGCTTTCTCAACAATAATCACTAACTTAATATGGAAGGTCAACTATATTCACACAATTTTGATTTTATTAACAACGTTTTTATTATAATTTGTCTTGTCGCATTGGTTCGCATCTTCGCCTATGTCTGTAAAGTTATAATTTTATAGTTAATACTAACAAATGTTAAATATTTTATTATTATATTTAACTTTTTTTTACCTCAACACCAGCCGGGGTTTGAACTCGTGACCTTCGGATCTCTACTCTAACGCTTAATGGATTCTGCCATGAAGGACTTACAGAAATATTGTTTTGTAATGCGTTATATATGCGATTCCAAACAAAATATATAATTACCTAATTATTAATTTTATAATTAATATTAAAATATCTTAATTTTCAAAAGAATGTTATTTTTGATTTTAAAACCGTTAAAGTATTTTAATTCTTTACATATACAAGTTCTATCGTTGATTAGTTTATTTGGCTTCTTCTAAAATTTTTAACTTTGAAACATTTTAAAATTGCTATTATTTATTGTGTTAATTTATTAATTTATTTAATAAAGAATGGGAAAAATTTCATAGCCATTTTTATAAGCTATAGCAATGCATTTATGTTGTATTTCTGCGATAGAAAAATTTTCGTGTTTATCTTCCCGGCATACTTAATAAATATATGTATAATATTGATGATTCTATTGGATCTTCGTACAAATTATACATGTATTTAAATGTAATTCCTGAACACATCTTTCACATGCAACCTTACTTGTATGGCCCATAATTTCCTTTAAGTATGATCTTGCAGGAGAATCACAGGTAAAATAACTAATTTCTATTTCATAAATAGTCCCGTTAAATTCTAACCCATTTTCGACAAGTTCTGTGTATTCCATAATGAAGCTATTAAGGTAGTCATCTAAAGAGTCTGGTTTACTCTTTCCACAAAAAATTGCGATTACTATAGGAGATTTATCTAAAAATTCATTACATTTTGCTAGAATTGGCGAAAATTGAATTGTGCTATTGTTATAGATAGGTATTCCATCTATATTAATTTGTAGAAATAGTTTCGAGCTATAAATATTTAGTTCATTTCTCAATTTCGTTATAAGTGCATTTTTAATTCCAAAATAAATCACTTCTCCATTTTCTAATTTAATAGTACTTGCACTTCTAGGAGTACCTAAAATCGAACGAGCATCTTTATCATCAAAGTTTTTGACCCCCCCCCTATCTCTTTTCACACGATTCACATTTCGTTGACCCTCCCCTAAAAGTGTGACGTAATTTATTGATGGCTCTTTAAAGGATCACTACATTATACCCTTCCTGATGATATCCTTACAAATAAGAAACACGTTTGCATAGTTCCAAATAAGGCTAATAAACTTTTGTGATTGGTGCTTTTCTTATAAAAGGTTTGCAAACCTTTGTAAATTTCAAATTTTTTTATGAATATAAGAGTACCTAATAATATCGCCGTAGTACCTAAGCTCATTTTATCACCTCGATTTCTAATTATTATTTAAAATAATTTAAAAACAAACGATTTTGGTATAAAAGTATTTTGAAGAGAACATTTGAACACCACGTGCAACTTATGTACCGTTAGTTGCTATTGTTTAGTAAGAGCATAAAGGGTAGAGTATAAGCTTCCAGTGATATCAAAAATACTGCTGCTAAATTTCAAAGCGATATCTTATCAGCGGTTTCTCGTATAACTACGAAAAGTAAAAACACTCTTATTATTTTTATTTTCCGTAGTCTTCTGGGAAACCACTGAAGATATTAGTTTGAAATTTGGCAATAGAATTTTTAATGCTATTTGAAATGCACTTCTCATTTTTTAAAATGAGGTTGACATAATCCAAAACTTATACCTTATACCTACTTATGTTGTTAACAAGAGATTAATGTTATTTAAATTTAAGAATAATTGAATTAAATAGAAATATACTAATAGAAATGAAACATTTTTCGTAAATGTTACCAAATTATGCCTTTAATTAGGCATATCTTTTATTAGACATAATACAGGGCCGGCGCCAGTCTTTTTGATTAGGGTTATTTAAATTTAAAAACGATTTTAACGAAAAAATAGAAATATACTAATAGAAATGGGTTCATTTTTCGTCAATGTTACCAAATTATGTCTTTAATTAGACATGCTTTTTATTAGATGTAATACAGAGCCGGAGTCAGTTTTTTTTGATTAGGGTTATTTAAATTTAAGAACGATTTAATTAAATAGAAATATACTAATAGTAACGAGTCCATTTTACGTAAATGTTCAAAAATATTACTACATACATATGAAATGTATCTGTAATGTGGGGTATTCAGTCATAGATGGCACTACTATTTACTAAATTAAATTATTTCAATTATTAGTAACACCATCTATATACAAGAGAAAAAAGTAAATAAACTTACTTTGAGTAACTTACTTTGGGTCCCTTACGACCAATCACAGAGTCTCTGTGTCGAATTAGAAGAGAAAAAAGCGTACATATAAATTTGTATAGCATTTCCCATCTTTCAGTTACAATCAAACGGATCTTAGAAATATTTTGTTATATACTCAAAATTTTAACCTGTTCTACTTAAATTATAAAAAAATAATGTTGAGTGTTTACGTTTACAACAAACGTTTATTAAACATATATCGTAGTCCAAAAATATACAATTTTAAATATGATAAAATTATACGTATAATATACATCTACAATACGAATATTTTAGCTCAAAATTCTAACCTGCCCTGCTTCAATTATAAAAAAATAATGTTGAGAGTTCACGTTTACAACAAACGTTTATTAAACATATATCGTAGTCCAAAAATATACAATTTTAAATATGATAAAATTATACGTATAATATACATCTACAATACGAATATTTTAGCTCAACATTCTAACCTGCCCTGCTTCAATTATAAAAAAATAATGTTGAGAGTTCACGTTTACAACAAACGTTTATTAAACATATATCGTAGTCCAAAAATATACAATTTTAAATATGATAAAATTATACGTATAATATACATCTACAATACGAATATTTTAGCTCAAAATTCTAACCTGCCCTGCTTCAATTATAAAAAAATAATGTTGAGAGTTCACGTTTACAACAAACGTTTATTAAACATATATCGTAGTCCAAAAATATACAATTTTAAATATGATAAAATTATACGTATAATATACATCTACAATACGAATATTTTAGCTCAAAATTCTAACCTGCCCTGCTTCAATTATAAAAAAATAATGTTGAGAGTTCACGTTTACAACAAACGTTTATTAAACATATATCGTAGTCCAAAAATATACAATTTTAAATATGATAAAATTATACGTATAATATACATCTACAATACGAATATTTTAGCTCAAAATTCTAACCTGCCCTGCTTCAATTATAAAAAAATAATGTTGAGAGTTCACGTTTACAACAAACGTTTATTAAACATATATCGTAGTCCAAAAATATACAATTTTAAATATGATAAAATTATACGTATAATATACATCTACAATACGAATATTTTAGCTCAAAATTCTAACCTGCCCTGCTTCAATTATAAAAAAATAATGTTGAGAGTTCACGTTTACAACAAACGTTTATTAAACATATATCGTAGTCCAAAAATATACAATTTTAAATATGATAAAATTATACGTATAATATACATCTACAATACGAATATTTTAGCTCAAAATTCTAACCTGCCCTGCTTCAATTATAAAAAAATAATGTTGAGAGTTCACGTTTACAACAAACGTTTATTAAACATATATCGTAGTCCAAAAATATACAATTTTAAATATGATAAAATTATACGTATAATATACATCTACAATACGAATATTTTAGCTCAAAATTCTAACCTGCCCTGCTTCAATTATAAAAAAATAATGTTGAGAGTTCACGTTTACAACAAACGTTTATTAAACATATATCGTAGTCCAAAAATATACAATTTTAAATATGATAAAATTATACGTATAATATACATCTACAATACGAATATTTTAGCTCAAAATTCTAACCTGCCCTGCTTCAATTATAAAAAAATAATGTTGAGAGTTCACGTTTACAACAAACGTTTATTAAACATATATCGTAGTCCAAAAATATACAATTTTAAATATGATAAAATTATACGTATAATATACATCTACAATACGAATATTTTAGCTCAAAATTCTAACCTGCCCTGCTTCAATTATAAAAAAATAATGTTGAGAGTTCACGTTTACAACAAACGTTTATTAAACATATATCGTAGTCCAAAAATATACAATTTCAAATATGATAAAATTATACGTATAATATACATCTACAATACGAAGATTTTAGCTCAAAATTCTAACCTGCCCTGCTTCAATTATAAAAAAATAATGTTGGGTGTTTACGTTTAGAATAAACGTTTATTAAACATATATTGTAGTCCTAAAATATACTATTTTATATTATTAAATATATACATATTTTATATACATCTACTATACGTATTTCGTAGATCAAAATACTACCTTTGATATAAATGTTATTTTTAAGTATATAATCTTCGTATAATATACGAATATTTTAAGTATAGTGTTTAAAGTGGCTATAATGTACGTTTATTATACGTCTATAAATTAGACGTATACCAAAAATATCCCATATATCCCAAATATATACGTCTAATATACGAAAGTGTGTTACCTGGGACCTAAGATGTAGCATAGGTAAAATTTGTTTTTATTTTTTTTTTGTAGAAATGAGAGCTCTTCCATTGTTGCCGCGATGTCCTCTGACTCTTTTTGAGCCGCTCTTTTCAATTTCCCAGCGGAAGACAATATTGTTTCGTGTAAAAGCAAAAAATAGAAGAGAATATGTAAAATTTACTAAACTAAAATCGTCCTGACCCGATGACTCATACAAACAAACATGCCATTTCTCATTTCCAATCGAAAACTAATCTCCTGGTAGCGGCAAATACACTGCGGTGATCTAAAGTCCAATATAGATCTGTGGAAGGCAACGGAAAACCAATCCATTAATGAAATTCCCTAGTACGTCATCTTGGCTTCAGCCAAGTGTTCGCCTGCGCACTGCATAGTGTATGGCATTGTAAGAAGAAGATTATGTTGCTTCTAAGCAATGAAATGCACCGCGAGTAAAATCGTTGAGTACTGAGCTTTACAGGAATTATTAAAAAATAAGAGAGTGAAAATATTAAGTGCCCTTATGTTCCATAAAAACAAAATTTCATGACACTCTGAAAATCACAATCAATGACGTAACTTATATACATTCCAAAGACACAATTTCTCTATTATTTTTCAACTTTTTTGCTTTCAAAACAATTTGAACTGCTATAATTACCAGGCAGCTCATATGTCAAATTCCAAAGAAAATGATAATTGCTACAATAAAAAAAAAAATTTGGATATCAACGAAGGCAAATCCCAAGGGGTAAATATCCAATAAAATTTCTGTACACAAGACTCGGAATTTCAAAGATTTCCAAGAATTCCAATGATTTCCAAGGAATTCCAAAGATTTCCAAGACTTCCAATGATTTCCAACGATTTCCGAAGAATTCTAAGAAATTCCAAAGACTTTCAAAGAATTCCAAAGACTTCCAAAGAATTCCAACGATTTCCAAGGAATTCCAAAGATTTCTAAGACTTCTAATGATTTCCAACGATTTCCAAAGAATTCCAACGATTTCTTAGGAATTCCAAAGATTTCCAGTGCTTTCCAAGAAATTCCAATGATTTCCAAGAATTCCAAGGAATTCCCGGGATTTCCAAGGGAATTCCAAACGAGTGTACACAAAATTTTTGGGATATTTACTCTTTGCAAATCCAAATAAAAACAAATAAATTTAAAATCTCAAAATTAAGTAATTACCCTATCAATTTAAATTGAGGCGGATTTGAGATTTGAGAAAATATAAATTATGGTATTGTGGGGCTTGGCTCACTGCCTGCCTACCCCGACAAGCCGCCACTGATAGAATACAAAATTAAACTTTCAACTGTGAAAGTAAATAGTTCTCAAAGCGACCAAGAAGGCTCTGACCTCCCCAACACCGCTTAAACTGGATTTTATTTGGAAGTTCATTACTCAGGGAGACCCACGACTTAACGTATTCTCCGAAACAATGTCATACGTTGGTTAGTTTATTTTCGGACAAACCTGACTATGACTAATTTTTTTTCTAATTTGAAAATAAGAATTTCTTCTTGGATTGCCTTAAGATTTCCTTTCGAAAAAGTTGTGAAAAAGCTCGTCGTACTCACCTGGGCTCATCAGTGTCAGCGACTGTAAGTGACTTATTGTACAAATCTTAAGTTAAATTGGAATCAAACCTACAATATTTTTATCTTCGAGTTCTTGTGAAGCTAGATTCGCCGTTCGCATTCCGACCTTCATTTTGAGCGATATTTTTACTTGCTTTACATTTAATGTTTGACTTGTATTTTAAAATTTAAAACATGTCTCACCGCTCTCGAGAGTTTTTTTATGTGTGACATAATAAAGGAAAATGTTTCGTTTTCGTTTTTCGTCCAAGGGAATAAGGCAAAATAAAATACAGAATTAGACGATAGATTAAATTTCATAATTTTTGAAGGAAACCTGTTTTAATGTAAAATTAAATTAATATTAAAAGAACAAAATAGTTGGATCGATTATCATTTTACCCGGCTTTGCCCGCTTTCACTTTATTAATTTATGAAAATTTAAATTTCGGTAATGAATATTATTGCACGCCAGGTTCACAAGAAAGTACAATCAATATGTAGATGGTAGCTGAGGCACTGTAGTGCCCAGTTACGTTATCACTGTTTTTAAATTTTTAAATTTCGTTGTTCAGAACTTCAAGCATCTCAAACCTCCATTGTTTATCGCGTACGTAATATACGGGTAGATATATAATGACCCCATTGTGTCTTCGATTTTAGGGCTTTGAGTTCCTTCAAAATTTGTATTACAGCGATACTAGAGACAAGAGCAACAACCTCCACTTCTTCTTTAATCAAGTTAATGTTTCAGTTTTTATAACAATTTTTTATCATTATAAAATTATTTCTATAGGTTTCAAATGACACTTTTCAATATTTAAACAAAAGTTTTTTCAGCCCAAAACTTTCATTCTTGCTGTAGAGCATTCAACGGTATTTAATTTTAATTAATCTGCCTTTAGCCAGTTGCTATTCCGCAACCTCATGCTACTAGCATTTTACTACTGCTTTTTACTTTGTAAAAATTGAATCTTAGAAATTGGTTCAATTTTTTGACTCGACTTATTTACCTGTAGTTAATCAGTTAAATCTAAAGGTCTGGTGGCCAAAATACAAAAAAAAGCAAGGGATGTTTTAACTAATGGAACATCTCGACGAGTTTATTATTTTTACATTACGTAACCGATTGAATAAACTTTAATATTTGGGAGTTGTTTACAATTTACTTAGGTGTTTGTTTTGGATTTTTTAATTTCCTCTGCTACCCCTAGATTTCGTCATGACTGTGCATTTGTACCCTAGGGTAGCGCACCCGCAAGATTCACTACAAAAAATAAGTGCAAAGTACATAATTAGATTTGCACGTTTAATCAATATAAATTTTATCTTTACATTGGCTCCACATCAATTAATTAAAAAGTTTTGTTTTATAGATTTTCTCGTTTAAAGTTTACAAGGGAGTCGAGTCGATTTCCAATATTAGATTATTGTGTTATTAGAGTGTTAAATAAATATGTAAATTCAGTGTTAACGCTATTAAACTTTATATTGGAAGAAAAAGTGAAAAATGTGTTTTAATATTTCAAGGAAAATCGTTTCATTTTTCAAATTCCTTTTTCCTCGACTATTTTTTTATTGTAATAAAAATTAAGAACATTTTTTGTGTTGATTGTCTAAATTTTTCACGCTCAACCGTATAACCGTCAAACTAACTCAAATTGACATAAATCGGCACTTGGGGGTGCGTTGCTATTACGCCTCGAAACGATTTTTTATATAAGCCGGATTAAAAAGTGGCCTTATAAAAAGGGCGTCGGTGAAATGGCGATGTGGGAACTACATGTCTTGCATCTGACAGATTTGTTTAAGGTTCGTCCTTGATTAATCACTCTAGTTTCCTTGTTCTATTGTACTCTCAAATTGATTTCAAGATGCAAACATATACACACGTACTACATGATTAATATTGTCGTGTTTTCATAGTAAACATAATTTTATTTGCTTGTTTAATCCGTTTATTAACTATTATCTGCCTTATTTATTTTCACTTTACTTTGTTATTACAACTCTTTTATTTACTTCTTCCACCCCTGTGGTCCTTAGCTCTTTTTAGCTTCCGCACCCAGGAAAGTGATATAATTTTGTTTTGGTTCATATTTTTGATTTTTTTTTTTTAATTACAGAAGAAAGTTAATTGTGACCCAATGAGAAACGATCAGTAGTCGGTGTTATTTTCTAATAATTAATCCTGACAATGTTGTTGTGATTGTAAAGCAAAATTAATTATTGCATCGTAAATAACTTTTAATTACCCATTAATATAATTAAATCTCAAAAATGTTGGACATAATTTTTTTTTGTATTACTAGTTTTGAGTTACGAGAATCACAGAGGCGGCGGCATTACTTCTATAATGGCTCGTTAAGGCAATACTAAAATTATTAATTATTATTAAGAGAACGTATCTGATTCTAGGAGATTCCATTACATGTTTTAAAAAAAATAAATGAAGTGTGTAGGATGTTTACCAAACAAGCTGTTAGGCGTTTGAAAAAATACGTGGGTTTACTTGCCCCCAGGTATTGCCTACCTTGCCAGATAAGACATTCTAATAGCTGTGTTGTTGTAAATGCATGTCTTATTATATTAGAAAAAAATATTCCTCCAACAAACCACGTTTATTTCCTTTTGTGTATGTAAAACGAGGCGTTATCATTGTCGTCGATTTTCTTGGGTCGTTGACCAATGCACCAACCCTTTTCTTTCGTTTGCCTATACCACGATAATTTATTGGACATTTCGTTACATCGTACAAATGTGACAGTTTTTAATTGGTAGTAAATAAAATTGTAACTACGAGTCGAAAAGCTTCCTCCGTAGAAATTTGATTTCGTTAAGCTAAGATACACACAAAGTTGTTACAAATTCTATTCGTTAATGATACTGTTTATGTACATTTAAATTGTGGAGATAAACTTGAATGTAGCTTGAATTTTAATTAATCTATTAATTGTGTTAATTGAGACGTTAAATTTTAGATAAGAATTTCCCATTTCTCCAAACTTGCTTCAATGTAGGTAAGCATTCCGCCGTTTATATGACGATGCATATAAAAACAAATTTTTTGGGAACAACATCAGGAATCTTAAAAAAGTGATTTACCATAATATTATTTCTGGTACGTAGATACAATGAAAGAGGGAAATAATTTTCAATATGAAATCTGTTTTATTTTCATGAGTGAAATAACGAAGAAACAATAAACTACAGCAAACCCGGAAATTAAATCTAAAAATTTAGCTTCCGGTCGCCAATTCCATAACTCAAATGGCAGCAGTAACAAAGCACTAAATTTTACATCAATTTTCATTACTGTATGCATACTCTACATAAATCAAGGTTCAATTTCTGTTCTTAATGTAATTTGTGCAGGTTGTGTGCAATTCCAATTGTATGAGTTTAGGAGTTATGGAGATTTCTGCGCGTCTCTGCTAAGCTTCCAAAAAATTATAAGTTTTATGCTTCATCGCGATGACAACTCGTCTTATTATCAATAAATCGTTTTGCGGTTTACATCCAGGTGCTTTTTAATAAACCATCAATCTTTTGCTTGTCAATTTTACACACCCCTGCCAGTGGAAATCATACTCGCTTTTCCAAAGCGCCTAAATTTATTACACAAGACGTGATTCATATTTTATCATAATCGCACGTTGAGGAATTATTTGGATTGTCGATTTTGCGTTACATGATTATGTAAATATTTTAATGTGATATTTAGCGGTTTGATTATTCCACTTCCTACCATTTCCATTAATCACGATTTGCAAAATTATATAGAAATAATTGTGTAAGAATTTGTGTAGGCTTGTAGGTTACGTAGTAATTTTTACAATTAGCATTTCGAATGGATTATTTAGATTGCTAAATTAAGCGGCACTAACAAGCTCAACAATGGAGAACCTTATCCGATCCTTGCTGTACGCCCAATATTTTAATTTTCGATAATCCGCGCTCGCCTTTCATAATTATTGCTGCTTTCCACATTTTCCTGTTTAGGTTGACATAAAATTACAATATTTTTTTAATAATACGCAACTTTTCGGGCATCCCGTGGATAAACATGTGTCTAGACTGCACATGTTTAATTATAAGGATTTGTTTGTATAAATTATGTGGAATTTGTAGCGGTTAACACATGTTGCCCCTCAGCTAATGATCTTCAATCAGAACCGTTTTTTAATGCTACCGCCAAAGTGTGCAGGTAAACGAGTTGAAACAGATGATGACTGATAAAAAAGTAATGGTCCAGCTAAAGAGAATTGAAACGGAAAAATTAATAATCGAATTACGCGATGCTCATTGATTGGTATTAATTAAAATCACATGACATAAGTTATAATTTTTATAAAATCAATTAAAAATTATTTGAAACGGTAGGCAGTTAATGAGAGTCATTCTTCCAGTTAATGAAGCTCGTACGTTAATTTTTTGCGTATGGAAAATTATATTACCAGATTTAACTGGATATTCGTATTCCGTGTTCTATTTAAATACTAAATTGCGAATAATCGTTCAGGAGGGTTGTATTTTTACAGAATTGTAAAAAATAAATAAATATTGTAACAGGTCGACAATAAAT
Source organism: Cantharis rufa (assembly GCA_947369205.1). Classification (NCBI taxonomy): domain Eukaryota; kingdom Metazoa; phylum Arthropoda; class Insecta; order Coleoptera; family Cantharidae; genus Cantharis; species Cantharis rufa. The sequence goes on along the minus strand of OX376306.1, from coordinate 29,578,611 downwards.
TTTGGTAAATTTCACCTCCAAGCCGTTTGCTTCTCATATTCTTTCAAATTAATTTTTAAATTTAACTTTTCGAAAACGAAATATTTTCGTTTTATAAATAAATAAATAAATAATGAATAAATTTTAAATTAAATTTAAAAATTAATTCACATATTTCACCTCCAAGCCGCTTCATTCCCATATTCTTTTATGGAGGGGAAATTTATCTGATTTTGTTCATATTAACAATAGGTCTAAATGTGGTTTTCATCAAACCAAATAAAATTATTTGTAAAAGTAATCTAAACAGATTTAGCTAATGATAGAAAATCTGTTCTGAAAATAAAGATCTGTAAAGAATTATATACTTACCACTTTACACCATGAACCGAAAGAGTAAAGTAATCACTTATGCATTTAACAGCGTATAAGGAAGACCGTACGTTACGTCACGCTGTATTCAAACGGATCCACGCTTTACTTCAATACACAATTTTTTGCCTTTTTTTCACTTTTTCATTATTTTTTCCCAGCAAACCTGAATCTCGAGTTTAGACTTGATGTAAGCAGCCGTAGTTCTAATACAGTAATATCTTTTCTAACGGAGACAAGCAAAGGTGTTGATTCGTCGCAGTTATATTTGGGAGTCACGATTCTTCAATCTGGATTACAATGACAAATCCTAAAATAAAATGCTAGGACGCTGCTACACCTGCTAAACCCGAAAACGCAGACATGATTAATGAGAAGAAACCAAAAAGGAGAAATGGAAAATCAAAGAGAAAGAGGAAGTAATAGCAATTAGAGAAGATACATCGCCAGTCAAAGATATAACGGTGCTACACATTAATCAAGTTTCTAAGTAAATAATCGAGTTACCGTGAAAAGCGAGATCTACCGGTCAAGCTATACAGAAAAATTAAAAAGCCGGTAAGCTGCTTTTCCTACAGCGTGTCTTTCTTTTTGGATAAAAAAAGTCTGAGACGAAGACCATGTATGATACAAAATTGAAGATATATCAACGTCTTAATGGATAACCTGATAAGCGGATCAATGGATAATCGGATCAACGGTTACACGAAATGCGGAGACGCTTCAACGCGCGAGGACAAACAATTAAAATTGGCAATATTAGGAAACAATGTTGTTTTTATTTAGATCGTTAAAATAGAGATACACCGGTCAATCTTAGGTTAGTGTTAGGAATTTTTTAGTTAATGCCGCTGAAATGTCGCTGACGGGCTTTCCAGCTAGTAATGTTATAAAATAATATCCAACTGCACATCGGCAACAGTTAAAACCTCTTCTATTGTCAATACAATGGTGTCCTTTATTTTTTGATTTACAACCAGTTTATCTGAATATTCTGGTTTAGAAAGTCTATATCGCACCTCTCTCTCTCTTTTACTAGCCGCCACTGATCGCATGGTATGATTAAAACTAGAACTAACTAGATTTGCACTGATAAAAACAACAAAATACAGTTCAGATGATACAAGATGTTCAATACAGATGTCACGTCATTAGTTAATCAATAAAATGCCGGGACAGTCTCTTGTCGTAATGAAGATACCAAAGCTGTTGAAAATGTAACCACATGACATTTGCCTTCACAAACTTCTTCTTGACACTAATGTTTAACCAAGAGGGATACTAAAATACCACCCTGAAGCTTTGTAAAGCTTTGTAAAGCATTATAATATATAAATGTGATTTTATAACCACAATTACGTCGAATTAACGTGTTTTCTACGTTAAACGGTTGAACTAACGTGAAATACATATACAAAAGTAGAATATTATTTATGCTACTTGACATACACGTCTATTTTCATTGGTTAACCATAATACGTTACAAACACGTTGCTTCGAGCTTATTGTCAAGTTAACAATCATTTTACTTTTTTTAATACATTTTTTATTTGATATAATCTTTGGAGATCTTTTCTGACGGATCGTTTTTATATTAGGTTTATTTTTATATCTTTTGATATATAATTTCAAATTCAATTTACGTTTATATTTTCTTGTATGCAGATTATTGAATTTCTATGTTATAATTACATTTTTTTACAAGAACTTCAACTTGTCTTTTTTCAGATTTTGTGCATGCATCTCTCTTTTTGAACTTTTGAACGATTCCGTAGGATCAACGCGGGGGTCGAAAATAAAACATTTTTAGAAAGCAATATCAGATTTTCCTGTGACAAGTCACTTAATATGCCATGTTTTGTGTCTCAGCAATTTAATTTAGTTATCGATTTGGTAGTAAAAACGCGTTATGTTAATTGAGCATTTAATGAGTTAATAATAAACAGGTGAACGTTGTAAATTTTTGACGTTAATTGTTAACGAAACACGTGTGACGATGGCTTAAAATATCGTATGCTGGTTTGTTGGTGGTTGTGTAAGTTTGTTTTAAGCTGATCATAAATCTTAAAGTCTCTTCATAGCTTTATAAAGCACTAAAAACATAAAAAGCTTTAAGATTAAAAATTACTGCGCAACTTAAAAGTGAATTCCAGGATGTAAAATTATAACGACGCTGTAAAAACGACACGTTACACTTTTGATTATTCCAACGTTATTTTTGTAAGATACAAATTTCTGTATTATAAGAATCGGTAATTTCGCTTGCGACAATTAAATGGCTACAAGGACGTAATTAAGTTTTCCCTCGTATAAGGATGAAGAAATATTCCTCAACGAAATATGTAACTTCCCCAGGCTTTGTTCGAATTAATATCACTTTGCTGAATTATGATATGACGGCAGGAGATCTTTTGCGTTCTTGGGTTTGCTTGGAAAACTCCAACTTAATTCCTACGATTTTCCAAGGGTAAACTCTATTAAGATAATTTCATTAGTCTAAAAAGTTTTTTACTTGTATTTACAAATTGCTCGGATATATTTTTTCCTTCACGAGAACATTAAAATGCATAATTTTGTTATTACTGTCGCTTTTCGTTTAACAAAATTTATATATTGCGGTATTTTGCTTGGAAAATTGATGTGGCAATAACGTAAAAGCTCATTGTAGCAAACACGAGTATTCAACAAGAGATTATACAATGTCAAGTTTATGTGTTGATTATAAAAATGAACACTGACTCAATTACTTTTCTACCTTCACACTTGATTTTTGTTATTACAATTTCACGTTTTTATATAATTTTTATATTTTTAAATTTTAATTAAAACGTCCGAGTTAACCAAGACGCAACTAAGAAATGGAAAATTATTCAAAACCTACTTCGTAAGAGTTTGTTTCTAGCACGGAACCAGCTGAAACCGGAAGGACTATTTTTGTTGTAACCACAAAGTTTTGATTTTTGCAGACGCTCGGAATAAAAAGAAAACAAGGGTAGTCTGAGAGGATGGTTGAGTAGGGTTCGAGGATAGATCCTGGTAGGTCAAGTGTTACCCTTAGCTACATACGGGTTGCGTGCTTACGTCAATCTAGCTCTAATGAGATGCAGCTAGTTAAATTATGTATCAGGAAGTTACATCAAAGAAACCAGGACTAATTTATTTAATAAAATACCTACTTATGGAATATTCAAGAAAAAGCTTGCACACTTGTTAAGAAAAACGATAATAATAATTTTCGAGCGACCTTATGATAATTATGCATAAATTTAGCATTATTTACGTGCTGCAACATATATCATGAAACCCAGGAAAAATTATGCACAGGAAAATTTTACTTTAGACTACACAAAAATGTTGTGTACAGTTTTAATTTTACAATATAACCGCATTAAAATTTTTAATCAGGAAAACTGGAGCTTCGGTAGTAAGTGCACACATTCCAAACCTACTAACATAATTTCTGTTATATCATCAGATTTTGATCTGTCGTTTTGTTTTTTTATTGATTTTCTTTATTTTTTCGATAAAATGAAAAAACACAAAATGAGAGTGGGGTAGTGTAAATTCCGAAATTTGAAACAAATCGGTTTATTTTTTGTTACTAAATGAGTTTAGGCATAAATTGTATCAATTGCTGTTGTGATTATGTTATGGTATACCAATGTGATGAAGTTATTGTAATATCGTATATACCTACAGTGATAAACGACACAATGTTGGATTGACGTCTAATAGCTTTACAGGACAATGGCAGAACAACAGTAAATAATTTAATGTAGTGTCAGGAAAGACGAACGACCTTGATAGTATAACAAAGAAAATTTTTAATTTTAAGAATTGTGCTGAATACGCAACTATTGAGTCGCACGGATGGTAAGAAAAATTTTATAGCTTCCACACTATTAAATAACTCATAAACGGATAAATCGTTATTGCATAATCATAAGTCAATAATGCACGTATTAGCAGCTTTTAGGGCAGGATTCGAATCCAGATTGAGAATAATTTTTATTAAATTGGTGACCCGGTCAGAATGTCAAGAATATTCAATTTTAATTACAGTTTCCGAAAAGTATCACGCTTAACTTTTCCTCCTTCCAATCATTAACGCTAACTAAATTCTAAATTACACAAGTAAACAGTCACGATGGCTTCTAGTCACAACCAAAATGTTTTCTAGAGAAATGAAGCGACGCTAAAATTAGTTACAAATATAGAAGTTTATATCTGCAGTTGATTTAGAAGACGTATTTCCAGTTTTTTCTAAAATAAATTCCCTAGTAACGCAAATAATGTAAAATAACAGAAATTTTTGCTGATGCGTAACAATAGCTCTCGGTGCGGACGGATCGTAGCGAAAGTGATTTTAATTGAAAGAAGAGTGAAGTGACGGTTTGGCATTGTTAAAAATTGAAATGAAATAAAAAAAATTGTTAGTAGTTGGAAACAAAAATAAATCCCCTCTACGAGCTATTGGAAACTTTTATTTTTTCTTTTATTGGGAAGTGAATTAGTAGATCAGCAAAGTTGTTCGAAAACAACTAGATAAATTGTCAGATAAATCGAAAATTTTTCTTTTTTCTAACGAGTTATTTGATGATGTCGATTGGTATGGATTCGAAAAATACGTAGTATAAAAAGTTTGATACGGGAAAGAGAAATTCAGATAAAACGAAAAACGATAAAAACTAAAAGATTCGGCTAGTGAAGATTGTTAAAGTCGAGAAGGGGAAATATCTGGAAAATGTAACCTCCGGGCTTGCGAAAAGAGGCAGATAGTGATGATAGATGGAGACGAGACGTGCAGATGCGCGCCCTTAGCCAAAGAACTAAATTTACATAAACATAACACATTTGGAAGCTTTTGTGCTTTCGAATTTCTACTTCGGTTGCGAAAATGCAATAAATCGAACAATCGGATGCAAGTAAAATATAAAAAAATGAACATTTTTTTTGTCAGGTGCGGCTGAAATTCTATGATTTGACCTGCAATATTATTTAGGCGTGTGTCTGTCAGCGGCAGATATTGCACACAACAATGTAATTCGTTTACAATGTGTAACTGAGTAAAGGCATATCTGCATGCAATATGTAACAACATTGTTATGAAATTGGTATATATTTTGTGGCCAGCACAAAAAGCTTTTTATTTAAATTCTCAAATAATTTAAAAGGTTAAATAGCTTATTCAAATAAACTACAATAACGACGTTCTTATTTACTTTTATACTTTATTTGCTCCAAGTTGGAAAACGAAAACATTTGGGAAAACGTTAAAAACGAATCCAAGAAAAAAACTCGATAAATTTATTTAGGTTACGAAAAAATATTGTTGTATCTACATTTTTAAATTTGAATTAGGTTCACTTTTTTGCAATTTAAATATATTATCACAATTTTGTAATTTATTATTGTGAAATGTATCGGCGCTAAAATTTTACCAAATCGAGTTTCGTTTTACCACTAAAAGCGAATCTAGTAAAATTTATTTTCCAAATGAAAAAACAATGTTAATGTTTAAAAACAACTCTACATAGAAAACGATGATTTTATATTAGCAAAATCGATTTCGATTTATTTCGACTCTTCGCCATTTCCTCAAAAATTGCGTTGATATATTTTAGTCGCTGCCACTAAGCGAAGCACAACTAATTCTTATTTTTATTCTAAATTTTCTATTTTTCTCACACACAAAATTGTATTGGTACACAAAAAATATTATGTAAATTAATTTTTATGACTATGATTGATGTAATCAATTTTTAAAACGGGACCATGCACCGTGCTATAGGCAAGTTTCCACAAAATTACCTCGTAAAGAGAAAATTGTTTTTTAAATACTTGCAAGTAGATAAGATGAACAGACAATTATTATTATTGTAAAATTAATTGAAGGATGTAGAAAACAAAATTTATCTAAATTGAAAATCAATAAACACAGCAAATCGATTAATCATGTATTGTTGAAATTTGCATTCTTTTGAAATGTTTAACGATAATCTTTTGCAATTATCAACGGCATATGACCATGTTACAGCTATTAGGGAGCTGTAATATTAAAATGTGGATTAAATGAAAATACAAAGGTTACATAATTAAAACGATATAGTAATTGTAATAACAAAAGGAAGAATTTCTAAGACATATATATTGCTGGATTGTCGTTGCCGGCTGTTACAATTGTGTTTACGAAGTGTAGAGAATTTCATTAAAGTACACACGTATATTAGAGGTGGAATGAGGGGGTAGGAGTTTGAATACTGTTATTAGTTTTGTGACGCTATTTTGAGGGGCCCGGGGGACAACAAATTGCCTGAAATTATCCTCTCGACTAGCCAACGGACGGCCATCCAGGCCGCAACATCGGCTGGACGCTCGTTATAAAGTTACCGGTCACTTGTGCAGGACATTTTATAATGCAAAGCATTCATTTTGTTAATTAAAACGAAAAGGTTGCTTTTGTAGTGTAATTTCTCGACAATAATTCAATTGCTAGATTTATTTCCATGATTATACGATCTCGCAGCATTGCGCAAATTATCTACCTACGCAAACTTTATTATTGAAATTGAATTTTCCCCCGACCTATGCTACGTAATTCTACGATATTTCACCTTTATTAAACTTGCAGTACCTTTTAAGTTATTTAACAAAAATCAAAAAATACTATCTCGAGAGAACAGTAAAACAACGCATTCGCTTCCAAATCAAAAAAGTAAATCTTGCTTGCAGAGCCAGTCGAGTTAACCTTAGAAAATGGCATTTTGTAAATTTTTAATGCCTTCTTTCATCGCCATTATTTTTATTACTAGTAAACACAATGCTCGAAGTAGTTCATTCACTTTTTATAACAACCATTAGGATATTAAAATACAAAAATATATAATCCAAACGCGAATGAAAAATTCATCTCAATCTTCTTTCTTTCATTATTTAATTCGAAATAATCAAATTTTACATGATGTGAACTGATGAACTTAATTTGAAAATTCTAATGGCTATTTTAACCTACTGCAGATTCAGCTCGGTTTAGAATCGGCTTGCCTAGGAGGTATTTCATACCTCCCAGACCTTCCGGTCAGGGAGATTGCCTTGTATTGATCCCGCCAAAGGAAAAAGGGAGGTTTTCCTTATCTTATTATATTTTTATCTACAATTCCTTACAAACGAAAGACTAATTTTGTATTGTCTAAAATCAATGGTTTTCGAGATACTAATTACATCACTTCCTTACTTGTTTATCATTGAAAATTTGGAGATTTACATAGGAGGTTGAGTATTGCTGTAGAATTATTGCACTGGGAGTAAAGTAGCTATTGAGTCGCGGAAATACCAAATAAAGCTTAATAATAATTCTCTGCAATAAAATATAGAACTTCGAATTTTTTAACTTTTTATACTAAGAAATCAATAATTTCGGTGATATGCATATTTAAAGGTAGAAATTACTAATTATAGTTAAACTTTTTCCTAGAATAGTTTCTTTTATCACCAAGGGTTTCCTATTAAGGGATGGGGCACTTGGAGACTTAAAACCGACGAATTGAAGCGTAGCTATGTTGTCACTAAATACCTTACCTTCTTATTATAGGAAGCAAAGATGATGTATTTGGGAATTTAATTAATGGGGTGGTTTCCCATTTCCCACCTTCCCCATAGCTTACAGATCTATCTTAGACTTTAGATCACAGCAGTGTATTCGACGCGACCAGGATTTGCACTGCAGTTACCGGCGGTTGGCCGGTGTAGCTTTACGCCGTACAGCTGGTCCAGTCTAATTTGATATCTTATATTTTATTCCAATTAACCTCTTGAATGTTCTAATGAAAATGAACATTTTCTGGAAATTAAATAAAATTAAATTAAAAAAAAACCGCGAGGTCTATACCAAGTCAATGTATTTCAATGTATGTATAAAATTTCCGTTGGTCCAATTAGAACTCCAATTGAGTTAAGGGCGCCTCGCATTGGCGTAGCGAGGAGTGGGGGGGGGGGGGCAAGCGGGGTCATCATATCTCGGGCGCTACTCACAGAAGAGCGCAAAATGGTCCGCAAAACAAAAAATTGCTGGATAATTTTAATTTTTATTATAATTGATTTCCGGAAAATATATTTTAAATTTGGCAATTTTTAAAAATTAGTATATTTTACATAATATAATATATGGTTTTCGAATGGAGTGGGGGGGGGGAGCGCTAAAAAGGTATTGTGCCCCGGGTGCGAGTTAAGCTCGCTACGCTACTGGCGCCACAAAAAACTATTAAACTTATAGAAATAAAATACACGAAACGATGTTAAACAAATAATTTTAAAAATTCGAAAATATTTTAGCAGCAAAAATTGTTTAATGGATTAAAAATAAAGACGGATTTGCTGTGTTGAATGCTTTTGGTATATTTTGAAAGGAAAACCTCAAACGCCCTAACCCCTAAGCATTTAATTGCAATGCGTAATTTAATCTTCCAAAGCAGGCGCGGATCCATAGGGGTTTAATTCGCTCCGACTTGACTGAATATTACTTATTCGCAAATTGGAACCTGTAGGTAAGAAAAGCGGGATTGAAATTCCGATTGAAATAAACATAATACGCACATAAAGCCAGGTTTTTCAAACCGGGGGGTCTGGGGGGTATGGAATACCCTCCAATATACCGAAGATTAAAAATTGGTCAAAAATACCAAATAAAAAATTGCCGAAAAAACAGTCTGACTCAGACTTAACTAATCAAAGATCCCGTGCAAAAACGAGTTTCCACATAATTCAAACATTAGGGGGGGGGTACTTCGTTTATCCACGCTTTGACGTAGAATCGACTACATGTGAGCCACGAAATTGCTTCGAACGACTGATGTATGTATTTCTTGAATTTTTAGACTCTGCCGAATCTGTTTCTGAATCTGTTCAAAAAAATTGAAAACAATGAAATTTTCAACAAAAAACGTTTAATAAGTTTTTCTGTAAAATGGATTTTTATATGCCAAAAACGGCTTCAAAACCGGCAATTTGCATAGGAGCCCCGGAGCAACATAGGGAGCGTCCGAATTTCATTATGAGTCACTGAATGTACTGTTACACACCAGGGGGTTCTAAAATATCGCCGAAAACGCCAAAACCATCAGTTGCAAAATTAAATGTTTCAATTTTCCAGAAAATTTTAATGCCAACTATATTTTTTATTTGAGCATTAAAGAGCTGGGACTAAAAAGTGATTTTCAAAATTGAAAATTTTAAGTTTTGCTGATGAATAAAGTTCGGATATACTCTTGACAACTTACATCAAAAATGTAAAGGGAATCTTGTAAATGCGGCTTTCAGGATGGTCGTCCCATGCGGAATATTTCTCACTTTCCAGATAACCCATCCACCCTTAGTAACAAATTCTGAAACCGAATATTTAAATATATTTTTTTATATACCAAAGTAGCAGTAGAATTGTAATTTACAATAAAGGAAGAAACGTTTTATGTTATTTGTGAAATACTTCTCCATCCAAACCATATTGAAAAATTATGAGCTCTTCTCTAATGAACGCTTGTTGTAAAAAAAATGTTTGCTTAAAATAAATTACCACCTCGAGGTTATTACGATTCTTACAGTGTCTGATCCGTGACACCCTACATTTCTTTAAATTAAATTTTTCATCCAGGTCCAACGGACCTGATTTAAAAAATTAAGCTAATATTCGAAGTGCAAATAAAAAAAACACCACAGGCGATTATTTGTCCGTAAAGTTTTTTATTTACAAAACTGACAATATTAAATTTAAACTTGAGGTACCTACTGATATACGGTGACAAATTGACAAAATCAAACTGCGATTTTTTTAGAATTTTTAACTGCGTCATTAATAAATAGTCTCCATTCTGTGGTCAAATTAAAACATCCACACTAAAACCAGCAAAAAGATTACATTTTATTTTATAGATAATTTGTTATAATGAAATATTTTAAATTGTCAAATAAGAAATTTATGCGAAGTTGTGATTAAATTTACGGCTTTCATTTCAAAGTTTAGGTAAAAATTATTTTAGTGGTTTTGAATTTTATTGCTCGAAAACTAAAGGATAGTAAATCGTGGTACAAATTGGTGAGAGTATCCGCAAAGGAAATTCCGTAGAGACGTATGTGGTGGAAGTCCAACATCAGAACTTTACCATAAGGGACTTGTAACTCATCCCGAAAGCTCGAAACTGTGACCGCAAGTCCAGTAAGGAGACCAGCCGCGACCATTTCCCGTTGATTGGCACGGATTCGCATCATCCGGTTCCTTGGAGACATTAATAATGCACCCCAGGAGCATTCGTTATACAGTTGTAAATCGCGATTTCGAGTTCCACTGGAGGCACAAAATCCAAAGAAACTACAATAAACGCGTACCTACAACTTTTAAAATCAGATATCTCGTGGTACAATGGAAGAATGAGATTTCCCCTGTGAATCACCTTGTGAAGTTTCGTCAGACCGTTTCAAGTTGAGACGTGCGACGCATCAGCATTACATTGATGTGTTTTTTGCTTAAAAAAGTTGCCACTCAAAAACGATATTTCAAATGAGCAAGACGAATATTTTAGCGTTTAGGATTTTTGAACGAATTTAAATCGGGTCTGACAGCTTTCGCGGCTTAACTAAAGTACATTAGTTGACCCCGATGCGATGATGGCTCTCGGATTTTGCTAATGAATTCATTATGTACGCGTCAAAAATGTTTTGTATAAAATATTTCCGACTACTACTAAATTATACAAATTTGACTGGATTCTCTGTTTTGTAACGAATTTCGAGCCCGGTGTAAATTCCTAAAATGTTCAAGTTTTGATGTATAGCTTTGTACCTCCCTCATAAAGATGAACAAACCATAACATGTTCCCACTCAAGCAGATGAGTTTTATACCTGCGATATTGGTGTAGGGGCAGTAGCAATCCGGATTTTGAACGAGAAAGAAGTCAAAAAGTGTAGTGTGGGTTTTTGTGCGCGGTACGTGCGTGCGTTTCTGAATGGATGAATTAAATTATTTAATAGGAAATTATTGTAACTGTTGCGACAATGTGAATTTACAAAATATTGGAATTGAAACTAACGGAATGGTTAGATTAGGTGTGTATTAAATTTTAAATTTAATTAACCAACGACAAACCAATTTATTTATATCTTAGTTCCATTTTATTTCGCTTTTCACAAATTAATTTAATTTTCAAAATAATGTAAACGTTTAATTAAAAAATTCTTGTGTTATGAAAATAAGGGAAATATTTAATTTATTGTAATAGGCTGTAAATTAAAAATGTCCTATGTATTAAAAAAGAGTGCTCCGCTTTTAAAAAATCTCTTTATAATGGTGACATCAAAAGTATTTTATTTCAAATTAAATTTGATGTAACTGGTGGCAATAGATTAACGTGCATAAGCGATATTTTAAGGGAAATATTAACTTGGATGTCGGAATATTTTAAGGGTTGATTATCTAATTAAAAAAAACATGCGTTTATTTTAAGTGACACTACCCTTAACAGCAATGGGTCTTCCGGCTATCCTGCATTTGCCTTCGGTCGGGTGTAGGGGAGTCGATGTTAGAGGTGGTTCTATTTCAAATTTGCACGTGATCTTTTAGTTGATGTCATTGGTTTAAATTCAAAAGTACATTCAATACAAAAAGCAACAGTAGAATGTTGTCGAAAAAGGTCATTAGGATGAAACTTGATACTAAGACCTAACTTGACCGTATAGAAGAGATGCTGGACAATTTTAAAAGGCATAGAGATGCTGGGCGATTTTAAAAAATAGTTTAAAATAATGATATTTTAATTTTAATATGTATCTACTATAACTTCCATTATTTAAAATTTTTAAATAGCTGTAATAGTTCAAAATTTAAGTTGAATTTTTATAGAAAAAACTAAATATTTTGCAATCCTTCAACTTGTTAAAATTGTATTGAAAACTGTTACATCTATCACACCGGGTGACAACAGTTACACCCCGAGCATAGTAAAAATAACACAAACCGCCCACCAAAATTAAATTCGGTAACTTTCACTTGTTCAAGTAATTTGCAGGATTCATAAATATTCATAAGCAATATTAAATTCAAAATATTTTTATTTTTTTATTATATTTATTTTAATTAGTCAAAACGATATTGAAAATCGTTTTTACAAAACTTACACATTATTCAAGTGTTCTTTATTGATTCATACCGAATCATTTCAAATTAAAGGGCTAATTCTTTTTGAAACAAATCTAATTTAAATTGAATTTCAGTGATTCGTTTTGAACTAAAAATTATTTTCACCGCTTTTTAAATGGCAAAAAAATTGTGGAGAGAACACAATTTTCTGAGAAAATGTAAGAAACTATGATCTTGAAGCGAAAAGTTTTCGAAATAAATACTCCCAAAGTTTTAAAACTGATCGATAAAATTATTGTTTTCATTTATAGAAGTTTTTAATTACTAATTAGATATATTTGTAATTTAGGATTATTGGCTCAAAAAAGGATTTTTCAAAGTAACAACTTTTTACATTTACTCAGAAAATTGTGTTGTATCCAAATCGGCAAAAAAAACAAGTGCTGCAATTTAAAAAATACTCTAAATTTCAAATACAAACATCTTTTATTGATTAAATCGTACATCAATCGATCCATAGTTTATTAATTAAAACAAAAATTGTTCTTGTCAATTCTTCAGTCTTCAAAGTGATGGCGCTTATATGGGTACCGCTTCGAGAATACATTGTTGTTGCCCTACTATTTTTGAATTGATTGAATTTTCGAGCTAAACAGTTGATACTTGATAAAGAATAATATTTAATGTAGAATCTGCTTGCGTATCGAAAAACAACGTAAGACTTTGTAAAATTAATTGATGAGATAGATGAAGATCAAGATTTTTCTATAATTTGTTAAAACCTCTCCTGTTAGCTACAATAATTTATATTGTATTACCGAGGCTCGCCACGTGGAGGCCAGGAGTAGGAATTTTTATTTGAGCCTCACCTGAAAAGGACATTAAATAATGTCAAAAAGGATTAAATAAATACATTAAATAAAATTGGCAATGGAAAAACTGGAAAAAAATAAAAATAAAAACAATTTTAGTTCATGAGATAATACCTCCTTTTCCATTTTTCAACTGTTGTGTTCTCTAGAACGGTAGTTTTCGTTTGGCACTGATTTTCTTCACTGGCGTTGTTTTGATGTTGTCCCTAATTGGCATATTACGTATATATCTAGAATCTATTAGTTCGGGTAAAACGCAGTTCATATAAAATTCGATTAACTTATGTTCCATGTTTTGTATCCAAAAATCGTCACTTTTATGTATATAGAAAGTTTTCAGCGGGTAGTTTTCGCCGGTCCAAATAGCAAATAAGCATTTCTTTCGCCGAGTTACATGTAGTTGACCTTGAACTTGGTAATACCACGAACAATTAGTTTTTGTTTCGATACTCTCATTTTTAATCTTTAAAATTTGAATTTTGTCATTTCGAATTGCCTCTTCGGGATCCATATTAAATGCAGAAGAAGGACATTTAATTTCAACTATTGTATCTTCGTCAATAATACCGTCAGGTGTTGCTCCAAGATATGGTAACTGTACATCAATAAATAAACCACAAGGATAAATTTTAACATTTTCTTGTTTTTCTAATTGAGCAAGCGCCAATGCTTCGTATAATTTGCCATGATTTGTTGAAGCAACATTTAAATTATTTGAAGAATACAACAAATACTTGACGAGATTCACACAGCTTGTGGTTGGTCTTCTTCTGCAGACTCGAAAATAATTTGAAGCTGTTAATAATTTTCTTCGCATTTCCATCCACATGTTACTTCGAGATTGCAGTATGGTTTCCCTTTCCAAGTTAAAACGCTCGTGTTCTTTTAATTGCAGCGATTTTAAGAACTTTGCCTTTTCTTCTTCAAAAATATCAAATGCCATGTCCGGTTTCTGACAATAATCTCCGTAATCAGAATCTACTAAAACAGCTCTTTTTATTTTAGTAATATTTTTATTGATTGGTCGTTCTTTACTTTTCATTCGCCTTCTTTCTGTTGAGGCTTTGGCTTTGTTTGCTCTATAGTTTTCCAATTTCTTAATCATTTTTTGTGGGCTACTTCCATATATGTTTTTATAAAGTTTTTGTACTGATCTTTTTGAATTAAAGGAAACTACTGCAGCAGAACAACGAGCTTGGTAAGAACCTCTCAAGGAATAATTAATTCTTTTACCTCCTACAAATTTAGCGACAATACTATTAAATTGTTCTACAATATTACTGTCTACAAATTCAATTAGACTTCTTGCATGATTTGCTAAGTTTTGCACCACTTGCTTTAATCTAATATAAAATTGTAAGCATGTCTCAATATCAGTGAGTTTATCTAGTTCTACTTTGTTTTTACAAAAGTATTCTTCACAATTATCATGTCTTCCAAATACGTGGCAATGACTATTTTCAATATCCTTTTTCAATAAATAAACGGCATTTTCATCCGAAGGATTTTGCTTTCTATATTTTATTGCTCCAACAACCGATCTTCGTAGCCTCATAATTGCATCCGGGGTTAAACATTTTCGTATTAAATGAGGATATGCAGTATTTTGTGATAGCCCAAGTAACTTCACACAATAATTACGCAACAAATGATTTTTGCATTCAATTTTTTCTATTGACAGGTTTTCATATGGTCTCGACTCCAAAATTTTTTTATACGTACTACTGTCTCCATCGGCTATAATTTTTGCATATTTCAAACCATACATACTTACACTTTCTTTAAAACCTTGCACTAACACTGCTGCTTCCATTGCACTGGAACTACCTACAAAATTTTTAAAACATTTATGTTTTTTGGGAGTTTTGTTCTGTGCAGCAGCTCTAGAACAAACTGTGCAAAATTTATTTTTAACGCCCATATAGAGAACTTTTCCTGTTCGTTTCCCAACAATAGCTGCAACTCCAGAAAGAGCCGAATAATTAGATCGATATGATCTTTTTGACCAACATCCATCACATACGACAGTTATTAATGGAATACCGTCATCGTCTACTTCATTGGCTGCTATAGCCAACTTTGCTTCTTCTTCAGCTGCTTCCTTCATACTTTGAATACATGTGAGTTCCCAAGCTGTACTCACTTTTTCGTGATATTCAGAATATTGTTTTTTATTCATACATGGAATATTCATTGTAGCAAAAAGTTCTTCCATGTTCGAAAAACCGCAACCGATGCCCATAATGCCAACTACTGCCGATGTATTTATATCCATATCAATTTTTTCACCTACTGTAGAGGTTTTGACTATAATATTGCAAAAATTACATTTGAAATGAATTGTTGAAGCAAAACCATGACGCTGTTCTTTTACTATTGTTAGATTCTGTATTCCACATCCAAAAGCAGTGTTATGATTAGCAACTGCTTTTAAAGAGTTGAAGAAAAAATTTAAATCAACAATTCTCATGCCTTCAATTACAATGTTTTCTGCTGGAGTTACTTCTGGTTTTTCAATTTCTATATCTATATAGATCAAATTAAAAATTAAAATTAGTAAAAAATTATTTTTTATTTAAAAATGTACAATACTTCGTTTAAATTACATTTTTAAATAAAATATAAATTAACTTCGATAGACAAATCATAATTAGTAAAAAATTATTTTAAATTATTACTACTGTACCTAATTTGAAATTAATTATATCTTGTTGGTTGTCATTACTGAGAGTCTGCAGTTGCACCATAGGTTGGTCGGGTGTTGACTCTTTTTCTTCATTTCGAATATTTAAACATTCTAAATTAGTTTCTACTTGCGGTACCTGTTTTTTCTGCAAATAGTACGATTTTAAAGATTGTTCAAGTATATTAAAATTACAAAAAACGAATAAAAATTACTACATAAATACTTACACATCTACCTCGCTGCAAGTTTTGAATATTGAATTTTCTTCGTTTTTTTGTGGGTGGCATGTTTTACAATTTTACGAAATGTAAACAATAGGGAACAAGAATAAAATATATAAATATTCCAACGGTCGATTTTCTAGTATTATACACTTAAAAATGAAGATGCACTTTTAATAAAACACACTAAGAAAAAACACTCGAATTAACCGCTAACGGAACAAACGCATCAACCAAATTGTTTTGTAGTTTATTTAAAACTAAAAGTTAGAAAAACTTAGGGCCTTTTAAAATCTATACTTTGCTTTCAAAGAAATTTTTACACATGCAAACGATAAGGAAGCAATTAATTTGTACTTCAATACATATGGGGTGTGCCAAACTGCCAGACCAGAAATGAGATACTTTACTAACTTTTGTGCATTGAATATCCGAAACTGTAAATGCATAACAATTACATTTGTTTTAAATGCATTGAATATAAATTTCAAAGCAATTCTCGCGGTTTCAAATATTATAGATACTTTTCTACAATAGCCTTTGCTACATCAATAAATTAATGTGAATAATCTATAAAATAGACATCAAAATAAAAATCACAATAAGGTTCTTTATATAATACTTTAATGTACATATTATATAATAAAAATAAAAACTTGAACAAACGTTAGTTAAAACTGAATCCGTGATTAAATTTAAAAAAAGTTTAAATTTTAGCTAACTTTTGTGCAATCGGTCGATTATAAATCTTGATTATATTGATTGAACACCGCTCAATTATATTAGCCTGGTTTATCTTGTATGAAAGTTTTACACATGGAAATGAGAAAACATCTGTTATAATGTATGTATTCGCAGGTACCCTAAAGCACCCTAAAGTTAAGCATACTTTTTCAACCGAGTATACTAATTTTGTGTGTTCCAGCAAGAAAATGTAGGGGTCGTGCGAAATTGTAAAAAATAAATTCATTTTTAGATTTACAAGTAGTTAGTAAATTTGATTGCAAATTTTTATTTTTTAATATATTTTCATTATTTTAAATTTTTCGTCAACTTAAAGAATCAATGCCTCATTTCATCGAGTAAAATTTTAATTAAAGAATTATGCTTCACGTAATTCGACACTAAAGTTAGCATAACTTTCAGTACTCATAATTTTTGCACAAAATTTTTTATGAAGAATCGGCCCCACCAAAACGTGGGGCAATCTTTACTCTTTCAAATAAATCTAAATTCAATTAAATAGTTCAAATAACAACTGATTTATAGTGATTTCTATAAGCATCGAAAATGCATCCGAAACGCAATGTGACCCAGCGCTCTTAACTCAAATAGAACCATTGTCCATCTCTCAGTCGAAACATTTTATTCCAAAAATAGATATTTCTATTTTTAGAAGTTTTGTTTTCGTTTAAACATTGTAGTTTAAGTTCGGAGGAAAACACCTAAGTCATCTATACATTTTCCAACCGGGAGATAACCAAATTTAAATCAAATTTAAAAACAACGCTGCTTTTTCGAATACAATATTACTGGGTACACTTACCTCCCTCCCTCCCGGTACCCCGGTCTTTTGTAATTTGTAGTGTGTTGTAATAAATAAGAATATTCACTCTTTCAAAACAAATACTTCTATAATTGTGGTACTTAGTACGCACCAGGGGGTTTAAGGATTATGGAATACCTCTAAATGGTTACTAGTATACCACTAATTGTATGAAATAATCTTTAAAATTCGACATTGCGTGGGGGACCGGGAAAGCCCCTAGTAGTTAAGAACTTAAAATATTTTACCCTACTTACATTGAAAAAATCTACCTTTTCTTCAAGCACCAGCCCCAAGTAAGATGTATAATTATTGAAATGCAGTCGTCCTCCTAGAAGTGTCAGATAACCAGATAATTGGTTATGATTGTAACTAATAAAGTTATTAAATGACAAATTTTGGTTCAGGTGTACAGGGCGCATTTCTTAATTATTAATCTAAATCAGTGTTTCCCAACCTTTTGGTGACCGCCTTTCATTTTTGTAAATTCAAGTTAATTATTTAATTAATTAATTGTTTTAAAATCTGCATTCTCTGCTCGGACCTCTTTTGGACAGTGGACTTTAGGTTGGGAAACACTGATCTATGCGAAACTTTGCATAAACGTTCACACAAACTACGAACTTAACTTGTTAATTGGTTGAAATCGGTTTAGTGGCTTCGTTCGTAGTAATGAAATCTGAATTAATTAAAAGCTCGAAGTGTAAAAACCGATTACATAATAAAAACAGTCAAATTGACAAAAAGTGTAAGACTGTAATTGCATGCAAAATGCTTCTTGTCAGTTATCCGAACTGGGGAATCTGGGGGTTTGGAGTACCTCCCAGTAGTGCCAACTGAATAACTCAATGGAAAAAACAAAAGGTGCTATGGAGAGAGTTATTATAACTTAAGCTAAGTTTAGCTAAACTGAAGTTTGACGACTTCAAATGTTGATGCCCAGAAAAGACCTTCTTTACTGTGGTCTTCACATGAGAGAGGAATCAATCCTTGATATTCTTTTATCGTTTCCATGACGACCGTGCTATCAATTTTCACATCTGCGTTGTTACCACAGCAGGGCGAAATAACTAATTAATCTTCGTAGCGTAAAATAAGTTAAAAGCCGAGAACACCTGGGAAGTATGTATTGGTTACAAATATTTGTCCCGTGTCATCTTTTTTAATAAAAATTTTTTTTTTCGTTAAAAACATTTTAATTAAGTGCACCTCATAGCTTGCGAAAAAGTGCTTTCAATTTAATGAAAATGTGACTTTTGCGAGTTAATGATGGTACCACCTTAAAGCATTTATTTATTTCGAAACAGATACGCTCGTGTGATTCTCCTTATAATTTACCTTCTGGTTTCTAAAAGTATTTCTAGTCGAATTGTGAGGATGTGAGAATATTACAAAAGATTCCGTTCGATCACGAGAGAATGGGTTTCGTTAATGTGCCTACGAATTAAGGCAATTTTACCTGAAAATCTAAAATTACTTACCTACCGTGGTATCGGGACTTCTAACCGAATTCGTTTTATTGAGTAGCCTTTTTTTGAAAAACAAATTCTGGCAGCGTATAATTTTTAGATGAAACTATACAATAGCGATCTGTAATTTGTATTGTTTTATTTCGTAATACGGCCCGGCCCTTCTTAATCCGATTAAATTATTACAAAAAATATAATTGATATGCAGTTCAATAATATCATGCAAATTGCTTTATGTTATATATAGAAAATCCGTTTACTGGAATGAATAATAAATTAAAGGGGTTAATTTAGATAGTCGTGATACCTACGATAATGTATCAGCATTATTCCACATAACCATGAAATGTTTGGCTGGTACTACGCTCATAATAGGATAACGTGTCGTTTGCTAGCGGCATTCGCAAAGCTTGAACGATTTTGTTCCATTCACGTTACATTTCAAAGACCTTTTCTACTTTTGTTACTTTTCTACATACCAAATTCAAATATAAAGCTTTCTGTAACTTATTCTTTTAAGCTTGATACATATTCGACTATTGAAAGCCTAGTAAACTGCCAAAAAGTTAAACCAATAACATTTCGGGCCCATAATTTCATTACATTTCTTCAATCATAACGAATTTTATAAAACGAAGAAAACACTGAGAATACCTTTAGCCTGACCAGGCACTTGAAGGATATTTTGTTAAGAAGACAATTTGTGGGTTGTTTGGTTGTAGGCGCCAGATGGTTGATGGTTTTAGAGCACCCTTTGTTTTTTTTTACAAGACAGTTGAAGATTGTGGGCTCTTGTAATTTTTTGTTTGGTGTATTTTTTTATAATATTGCAAACTTCGATAGAATTAATTAAAACTAAAAATTATCCTTGAAATATTAATGACAAAAAGAACATATGCGTACTAAATACCGCTCTGTTCAAAAAATTTCTTTTTGCACGAATTCGAAAGATTTAAAATAAATTGGATTGATTAACAATTCGAAACGATTTTTTTACGTTAGATTCGATTTGTTAAAATTAGGGTGGATTGCGGTAAGTAATTAAATTTTTACTGTAAATCCTATTCGGTTTCTTTTAATTGGTTTCGTTTAACTTCGACAATTTTTTCTAGAAATTTTATTTTAAGATTTTCATAAATTCTATTACGTTTTCACTAAACGATTTCGAAATCTAATACTGTGCTTCTCATGCGGTAAAATCTAAAGATGGCTGCATAATAAATATGTTAAAAATTACTTTTTAAATTTTAAATCACACGGTTAAAATAGTAATAGTGCACTAAAATGATCGAAATTTTCTTTCTCTTTGCATTTATTGACTCTGTGAGTACCAAAGGCCAATAAGCTGGCTAACAAACCTGAAAAATACAGTAGCACAACTAGTGGAGATGGCGAAGCCGGAATTCGAAAATGTAGATACATTTGTAGCTTTCAGTATATAATTTACACTGCACTCTTAACTATAATTATTATTATTACTCTACCGACTGAGTTACTTTCAAAACTGATGTCATAAACTACTATTAAATTTTCAGTCAATCTTCAAATACTTTTATTTCATTTTTAAACTTTATTTTGCTTAATTTTTTTTAATTAAACAAAAAAATTATCTGACAGGTTAAAAGTTTAATCCTCTTTCTTTTTTTTTCAGTTAGAGATTAAAAATCTATTAGAAGACAGCAGCGGTTGTAAAACAATGTAATTTACAATACTTAAATTAACTACTTACTTTAACCGTTTCTTTTTGAAAATATTTGCTTACTATCGAAGTAGAACACGAAAACTCTTCTCGAAATGAAGTACATTGCGCTTTTCATAGTTCAGATCCAAACAGTAGATCTACCTTGCATTTAAAAATATTGTAATTAATATTATAAAAATTAATGAGTATCTAATTTAATAAATTAAACAATTACACTGCAAATTTTCAAAAAAATTTACGAAATATAATCTGTAACTCGAAAGTTGTCGCTTTCAAATCAATAATTGCTGAGTAATAGCTATCAAAGGTAAACATTTTAAATTGATTTAAAGAGTATTACTCTCCCCCTCCCCCTTATGGATTTGAATTATAAGAGTGTTTTTTAATCGCGGAGACAGCCTCATGTTATAGAAAAATATTTTAAATTTAGTTAAATTATATGATTTTCGTAGACAAGAATTCTGGGTTCAAAGTGTAATCTAATCTCCCCGCACTAGCCGCCACTGTAAATATACTGTCGTGAAACTTATATCTAAAAGGGGGGTGCAAGAATTTCGAATTTTGTCTTATTTATTTTTGAAAATTTTTAATCCAATTATTAATTTTGTGGTTCACACGAGTTGATTGATGTGGTGACTAGTGGAGAATACAATCCTTTTGTGCCAACATGGCAGAAGAGTCGAACATAAAAATTTAAAATTTTTTTAAAAATTTCATGGAAATTGTATTAGGATTTAGAAATTATTCCCGAATTAAAACAATAGAATATTTTGAAACTCTTAAGCTCAAAATTACATTTTCTTTCTTGAACACAATCACAAAGCTTGGTTCTTCCAACCGAGGGGTCTGGGGGGTATGGAATACCCCCAGCACATCAGTGGTTGTGTTCAAAAAAATGAATTATGTTATTGAATTTCAAATTAGAAATCTTTTATACATTTTTAGATATTAGATTTCCACTTTGAAACTTTATAAGTTCAATAGCACTTTTTTGCGCACTATCTCTGGTGTACTGGAGGGTATTTCATACCCCCCAGACCCCCCGGTTTGAAAAGCCTAGCTTTATGTGCGTAATGTGTTTATTTGTGTAGGGTTATTGAAATTTCATTGGGAATTGTTATTTTAATTTGGAAATATTCAGCGATGCAATTTCCATGACTGCTAATGTAGTTTGATTTGATTGTGGAAGTGCAAGGTAAATTTGAAGATAGTTTAATAATTTTAATAAAAATATTATATATTATATATATTTTTTCCAAAAATATTAAATTTGAAGCACTACATAGGTGTGAATGGCAAGATACAAAACTAACCGAGTTGTTTTGACTTTGTTTTGCATGTACTTAGATTTGGAAAGCTTCCAATGAAGCTACCTCACTTACCTCTACTTCTTCGGTCGTAAATCATCATCAGAAGCAACTTTTTTTTTTAATTTTAAAATATCATAGATAATTAATAATTATTATATTCCTCTATAACAAAATGAATAATCTGCTTTCCTGTTTTATAGTCTGGATTAAAATATTGGCGAGTACAAAATCATATCATAAAATTAGAAATTAGGCGAATGATTTTTACACTTTTGCTAATGTTTTTTCTTTTTGTTTCAGGTGAGTGTGAGTCAGACGTCACTATTGAGCCTGGTACTCGCACATGATCCTGCTTAGCAATGCACTATACGCAAGGTTGGTGTTCCCTGCATGATGCATGAATTGGGTTCATAAAATCGGGGGAGTAAAAACAGATGGCCGCGAGTAGGAGAACGTTCACTAACTAACTAAACTAAAGGGAAAATCAACGTCTCTGTCGCTTAGCAATTAGGACCAGCACACACCGTGTCCAGTTGTATCGATCCAAGTTTGCTAAAATCCCCTTCATTACGAACCAACACCTCTTCCTCTCTTCCTTGTTTGACGATTGTGCTTGCGCGTCACTAATTGAATTCCGTACGCCATCTCCGACGCGACCTGCTGCCTTTCCAACCGCAACGGTCTCCGTAATCACCTCTGACCGCATTTTAAGTGTTAGGCAGCACTTTTAATTGATTCAGAACTTGTATAACCAAACTCGTTAAACTCGCTCTAAACACAGCTGCTATCGATAAAGTTCGCAGTTGTTATATATTTGGATAGCTGCGATCCGAGAAAAAAAAAGCCAGGGATCCTTCTTTATCCGACTTCATCAAATCGCTATCATCTTAATTACATCACCGATTCACCGATGGAAGACACGAGTCATTGTGAATCAGGGAATTATAGATAATAGGTCCGACCGTGCGGGGAGCGCCTGGGGATTTACCCGAACATGAAACTTGCTTTAGCCCATTTTCGAAGTAGAATAGATCTTTTTCTATTAAACACAAAAAGCTTGATTTAGTTGAGTAAATCGACTTTTGTGGTGCCTCGAATGAATCTTTCAACCCCTTATTATTTAGAAAATTATCGGCAACCCATTATCGGCACTCCTTCATTAAATCAGGTTGAGAGTGCGCCATAAAGCTTTTTCCATTCGCCACCTGTTCCCTATAATTCCCAAATGTTCTTGATTGTAATATGCAGGTCGTTATATTACTTTGAGATGTTGCGTGTTATTACGACGCGGAGTTCTTTCTTCTGTAGTTGCAGGAAGTCGTTTCGCTAACTTTATGTCATTCATATTTCTTCATTTATTTTGCTCATTTTTACTGCCGTTTTTTTAGGAAGGGCGTTTCCACTGCCACGAAAAGAGTGTGAACGCGGCTAACAACCCTTTCACCAAGGATAGTTAACATTTTTTAGATATCTCGGGCCTTCTGGCTTATTTCTCTCGCTTCCACCTTCCAGCTGCTATGAAATTTATAATTAGCAAAAGTAGTATGGCGGATCAAAATATGTCTTTCATGTCTGAAATTAAGGTAATAAAATATTATTTCATAATATTTCATGTTAAATCGCCGAATTAAGCTCGAAAACCAAAAGTGACTGGATCGCTGTGGTACCATTCACTGGAAAGATTTGGAAAAATAATTTGCGACTATAATATTGAAAATTTACGTCAACAAAGGCAAAAGTATTTTGACAAGGTGTAAAATGTGGATGTGACGTTGTATAGAATTTTCCTCTATTTCTTACAAAGTTAACACGCAATTCGTAACAACTCGTTACCGTCGTCTTCTTTGGCAATCATGAAACGGAAATTAACTTAAGCCACACCTCGGAATCAGAGTTGTACGATTTCTTTCAGTGTCGGCGAGGGTTTAGAATTTTTTGAGTTTACCCTTACAATGCACCGCTGAATTACGTGTAAGCATTGGCCATGGCACGGTGCAGACGACATTTCTTCCCCGTTACAGAATCTGCGTTTGATAGATGAGATTTTTACTTGTTTGACATTTTATTTCCTTCTGGCACAACCTCAATCGATGCCAGTTCCAATTCATCGAAGGTTTTTTCTTTTTATTATTACTCGGAATGTCAATTTGACGATTTCCTATAATAGAACTTGCGAGATTAGTTAGCGCTGGCTGGAGAATATTACTCGATATTTCGTAAAATAACGTTTCCAGACAAATTTCAAGTTTTAATTTTCTCTATTATACAATTTGCATACATTAAAGTGCACTAAAGTAAGTAATCATCGTTGCACCATAAAATTTCACCAGAATAGCACTACATTCGCATTTCTATGCAAATTTGTTGATGCTTCATGAGAATATTTCAGACGATTTTTAAAAACTCTCCCATGCAATAATCAATTTGTTACTGTGGATTAATTTACAAGCACATATCATAGCTAAAATGATTCCAACAGGCGAGATAAGAGTACGTTTTCGCGATAGGCGACCCTTTATTGTAATTTAGTTTATCCCCCGAGGTACATGGGCAGAAAATTAACCCATTTCCCTAATACAAAGGCACAGATTTAATCAGGTCTTCTAATGCCGCATTATAACTCGTGCAAAATCTGCTAAGCCTGGACAATATACCCCAGATGGCTCCTCATCGTTGTCGATACAACTCGCCATGATTCAGCTTTTTAATGGACCCAACTCCTCTTTCTCTCTCTCCGGTCCGCATTTCTCCTTCTTTGAAACATTCCTCCGTAATGCCATTGTTTGATGGTTATGACATTTTTTGAATAAACGAAACAACATGAAATGTTGTGTTGCCAATGGCAATAATAAAGTCTGGCATTCAATTCAGTAGATACAGCGTTCATTCAAATGTGCATTTTCATATCATTTTCTCGTTTAGTTGACATCAAATGGATGTTTTTGTCGCTTGGACAAAATAACGTTCGATGCATTAGCGCAACATCAGTTTGCCTTAACCTAAAGCCATCCTACGTTTTCCAAATCCGCAATAACACTAACTTCTTATAAGCACCTGATGCAGAGCTTAAAGGAGTACTTATAATATCAAACGAGCACAAAAAAGGATAACACGTTTTTCAGACTTTTTATGTCGATATTTCTGAAAATGTATCATTAAAATGAGAAACTTTAGGCAATTCCTCCTCGACTCGACATATGCTCTCAAGGATAAGAAGCATCTGGCTAATTTTAGATGACCAAAATATATTTCGTACTTAATTACTATAACTAACGCCGAATTTAGTGCAACTTTCGCCAGCTGTTACGAAATTACGCAACTTCGATATTTTTGCTTCGAAAAAAAAAAGTCTAATATTTTAATGTAATTTTTAAAAGGTTGATATATAAATTACGCGGGAAGTTCTTTAAACTTTGTTGAATATTGAACCTTCTGGGTTTTACACTTACAGTGATTTATCTCTCAGATAATCTTTTTGAACACGTCGAATAAAAGTTGTTTGCTAAAAGTTTAATGAATTTTTTGATTAGCATATTGTTCAACGATGCGTGTAAAATTTACCTGCACAAAAGTGTACAAAAATTGTTTTTAATCTTGGAAACTAAAAATTACGCTCACGAGATTTCCTTTAATGCCCAACTACAACACGTCAATCACGCAATAGACCGGCAGCACGTGAGATTCAAGTTAAATACCACATAAATAAATTCGACATCTCTGGGTGTTTGATATTTAATTCCAATGTCGGAGTGCCATTTTACATGTGAATGCGTACGGCACTCTCCCAGGGCACTCGTAAAACAAACTACGTTTCTTCTCGAGGGTTTTATGCAGATTTTTTAATCATCGTTTGTATTAATTTTTGGCTCCAAGTGTTTTGTTTCCCCTTGTAGGGCGATTTGGGAAAACGATTTGTTCGCAAAAAATAAATGGGCTCGACTTATGGGTTCATTTCGTGTTGATTACAGACACGTGTGTTTTACTACATAATGGAAATATCACCGTCTCGCATCTGCAAGACATCCATCTTCTCGCGATTCCCATGATGTCGATTTTTAATGTTTCGGAAACCTTCCGATAACCCCATAATTCGACTTAAAACGCATTTGGACCCTCGAATTTTTTCAAGTTTACTCAACCACGTAGAAACTACCTACCCCTAGAAAGCGGTGTAATAATTTTAAATTAAAACTTGCTACCCCAAACAGTGACGTCACTTATTATGCATGCGATTTCTGATGCGTGCAAGTTTGCTTCTCGTGATTAATGTTTGATTAATTACTTTTGATTCAGAATCGTTGCTGCACCTTATAGGAGCGAGCAAGTCAACTCATGTTAGCAGAATTTCATTATAGCAACCTACCACTCGGATCAATATTCTAAGCAATGAGGGGTAGCGAACTTTAGATTTTTTTTATTTTACCAGGACAAAACGCGATTTTTCTTTTTGGTCAGTATTACCAGTACTGAATATTTCCAAGTCTTCCGAGACTTTTTGTCGCTTTTTTAAGCTATGGTTTGCGGGTGGGTAATCATTCATAATTTATTCCCATCGTTTTAAGTGCTTCTAAAAAATAATCTTCACCGAAACCATAAACAAATAAGATTTAATTGCAGTTTATCTTCAAAATATGGAAGAGGCTTAGGGCGTTTGGCAATAAAAGAACTGGATAAATAAAAATAGTTCTAAAGCAACTGAGGTAGGTGAAAAGCAAATTTTTAAATTATGAATAGTTCCCAGTTACAGTGCTGAAAACATTATGCATGCTTATACATATTGTTGTGCATCTTATTTTTATTTCGAAACATTGAAAACTTACAAATTGGATTGGCAAATTATATTGCTTGCACTTCCTGCTTCTTGCCCTGCAATTCTCCCAAACTCGCGATGAAATTTCCTTTTCTCAAATTTCGCGAAGGAAATTTTATATTATTTTTAATATCTAATTAATTTTTTGCCAATGGCATTAATTTGAAAAATGTCAGTTTGGACGTTATAAAGCTAGGAAGGAAGGAAGCTCATCACACATAATAAGCGCAGTATATCGATGGTAATCACCATTAAAAGTTAAACTATTACTGAAATGGGGTTGGTCGATTTTTAAAAACTTTTTTAAATACTACACAAACCAGACGTTTTACGCAAAAAAATTACTTAACAAATATTTTTAACTACAAAAATTATATGTTCCGAGAGCTAAAAAAATTAAATGAGTTTTCAGTTAATTTTTATATGAATTATTCTGTGCTATTTGTGCGTTTCGAGTTTATTATAATGACCTGCTTACTCGATTTATTTAAAATATTGATGTTTGTCCTGCTTTTTAACTAATGGATAAAAAATTAATGCGGATCTGAAATAAATTGGACGTCCAAACAGTTTTCAATACGATTTTGAAGTAAATCGCATTTTTGTGGTTTTTCTAAAATTTTTAAATTTGCACTGAAACTAAACATAATTATGTTGTTTACATTAAAGTGTATTTAATGCTACGGTTAAAAATATTTTATCTTGAAAATCCATTGCGGAGTCCTATTAAGAGCAGTTCGTTTCTGTTAAATAAAATAATGCTAGCGGTCATACATATTTGAACATAAAAATTATCTTTTGTGTTGGAATGAAAAACTGAAAAATAATTCTATAATACTCGGCACGTGCAAATCGATAGAGCATCCAGGTTGTAAGTTCGAGACAAATTATCCAATTTGTTTTCTAGTGTTCGGCAACATTCGCGTCACTTAATAAAGCAGCCAAAAATCGTTTATCATAAAAATAATGTGTGCAAAAGAATTTCAATTTCTTGTTTGAAGATAAAATATAAGGAAATAAACGACGTGTCTCAAAAAATTTGTCCACGACTATTACAAAAACGTGACTTATGATGCTTATAAATCTTGTTCGTTAACGTTGCATTATTGAATTCCACATAACCAACCGTTCGTCCCGATCGAGTAACGACAGATCTCAACCCTTCGCATGGGTAAATGGAAATCCATATTTATTTGAAAAAACGCCATTGGAGGTGTCGGTGTGGATTTTGCATTATTAAATAATCGTGGAAACACAGACAGGCAGGCAGGCGGATGGATGTTGTGGTTAAACGTCAACTTTACTCCGCGTAGGAAATTGCATTGTTACGTTGTTACACAGAGAAATGCAGATATTTAATTAAAGTATTCTCTTACCTATTGCTGCCAAAGCCGAGCGCGCGTTCTTTGGGCTTTAATAAAAAATTTCTTTAATTTTTAATTGTTTTTAAAAACCGCACAGTTGGTTTTTAAATGCGCATTTCATATAATGTAATCCTGTCAGATAAAATTAATTTGATAGTGGGAGAGGACTTTTTGCGTGTGAACAAATAGTAGGTACATCTGGAATTCGTGTCCCCGGCCTATCCCATTTAATCGGCAATTCAATCTTAGTTAAACGGGTGTTCCTTTCTCATCAAGTTTGAGGACCTATTAAAATGGGGTGGCAACACTAAAAAAATGTTCTTTTTGTGAGTATCGAATTTTAATTACGTAATTTATATGAAAGCTTTTTAAGGCAGATATTCAACAATCGCTAACGGCTACGAAGCGGGGACAAAAAGAAAATAAAGGCAGAGATGCAAACAAGTTTCCTCGTCCTAGTGTATAAAGAAAGGAAAAAATAAACAAAGTGTCGCCAAAGCTTTCATAGCGTCTCATCGAACACGAAAAAAGACGAAAGCTTCTATACGTCCAATGTTGTTATTTCATAAAAAATAAAAAACGTAACACACGATCGTCTCACCCTCTGGTGCGAATGAGCTTCGAGTGTTGCTTTAAAGCAATAACACATTTGATTAAATTACCTTCGCGAAAGTATGAATTTATAACCAGATTAAATTTTACCTTTTCCTACTCGAAAGCAATATTAAGACAATAAACTCTCAGGATGTTACAAAGCTAGGGGGAAGTGGTGAAATAGTTGAACTTCTCCGAACGCAATATCGAAAGGGAAATACTCGAGAGACTGAAAGAAAACACACAAATAATACAAAAACACGCGCTTACCGTACAAACAAAATGGGCTTAAAACAATTTCGTCGCATATAACTCCAGCGTCTATTTTGAATATTAGTTTTAAGTGTCCTTTTATTTCTGGGGTGCAAATTTATAAGCCGGCCGTAAAAATGTAATAAACCATGTGCGAGTGCCAAGATCGAATTTTGGTTCCAAAAATGCCTTGTTGGACGGAACGCGGAAGATTCGGGTTTCGACAGCGTCGTTGATGTATTATGTTTATCGTCGCGGCAAGCAGAAGGTGGGTTTTTGGAACGGAGAAGAGAGGAATACCTTTGCCCGAAGCGTTCAAACACTAACTGCCACATAAAACAATGGGGATTCGATCGTAAAAATCCAATACCGGTGGATGATCGGATGTACAAACATTACGATATAAAAATTTATTTTCGGCTTAATTTTATCGGAAAAACGTTTGCTTTGTAAACAAATGGGCGTTGGGGTAGCATGCATTAGTTTAACCAGTGCAACCCTTTACCAATAAATACAAAGTTAAATAGTCATCGTTTCATTTAATTTGTTAGTTTTGTAAAAATCGTCCTAATTGGTATATCCTCTTGGCTAATCCACTTGAATGTGCCGGAGTCACCTTCTCGCTTGATAAATGACTTCCAAATTTCAAACTGTAATTGTAAAGCGAGTTTCTTTGTTGCTGATTATACGAGTTTGGTAATTTGAATAGCAAAGTTTCTTTTGTAGTTTAGTTGAAGTGGACAATGGAAAATGTAAATTCCCGAGTGATCGAGTTGGATGTCTTTTGTGAAAGTTATGTTATAATAATGCATGTTTATTTTATTCATTAAATTCGATAAGGAAGACTGGAGTTTTATTGGAAAGCCTGGAGCGAATCCATTTTGTATCTTTCGTCGAATGACAGGTCTTAATCGGAAGAGTAAATCGGATTAGTGAGCATGTCGATAAGAGATTTACAATGTCGCAGGGTCTGTATTCAAAGTGCGTGTTCTCAGGTCGGTGTTATACATCACCGAGCGACCCAATTTAAACAGTCAACTTTTAAGAGATAAGGAGTTGAAGGATATTTTGTGTAAGCCTCAAATAGAACAATTCTAGTTAACTATTGATGGTGCCCGGTTACCTACTGTTTTCTTTTTCCTTTTATTCTCGCCAGTTCTAGGATAAAAGCTGAAATGTTATTAAGATGAAGGAAAGTGAAACATCCACGTTTCGTCAGCTCGCCCTTTAACCATTTAATGAATATTTCAGTAAGTCTTTTTTATTTGGACGAAATTCTTTCGTGTCGCGATGCCGAGTCTGGCTGATTGTTTGCATATAGACGCCGCAATTACGATCTATTTTCAGGAAATCTGCGGATCTACGCGTTGCTCAGACAACATCTCGACCCAGGATATCCTTCCTACATCTGTAGTAGTGTAATTGTAGATACGTCTGTTGGTGAGGGTTGTTGTTGTTGTTGTCGATGCGGCTGTTTGTAATTTCCGTTGCAGGCAACAGTTATCGTTGGAATATATTTGAAAATGCTGCTCCAAGACGATATTCTAATAAATAACTGCAAAACTCGCACCAATTTCCCGAACTAAATCATTTTACTATTATATCGCAATCGACGATATTAAATTTGAGTCATTAAGCGCGGATTGTACTTTACGTTGTAACGATATCTAAAATTACAATCTGCTGAAACATCGACCGAGGGAATCATTATTTACATTTGTTATTATCATAATTCAGATTTTGTATCGGTCTTCCACCAATTTCCCCTCGCAACAAACAAGCTTATAAAATTATCACCTGTATACATAAATGAATGTTTAATAAGCGCCACACTTAAAAAGCTCGATGACCTCCGGGGGTTGGCTAGTTAAATACCAATAAAAAAAAAGAGTAAAAAACGACGTCAAACTGGGAGAACGTAAACCAGATACTTTTTTTCAAAGTGCATTTCTAAAATGTTTCCCTTTTGTTTTATTTTTTCCATCAATCGACAAAATGTAAACTAGAGCAGCTGCATGTTCTCTTTACAACAAAGATAAATTACAAAGCATTAATTTTACTTTTTTTAGGTTACGTGGAATGCATTTATAAAAAGTTTAAAGCATTTTAAACGTAAAATATTCAATATTAATGGCCGTAATTTCGAAATTACGATTCGATTCGTTAAGAAATTTATTTTCATTCCTATATCCGAAGCTATTTTCCATGTCGACGAAAATCAGTTTGCAGAAGTGGGAATAAACTAGGGAAAAGCATGTGTTGCAGTAAATGCATGCTGGCCTCCTTTAACCGGGTATTCCCCCCCGTAGGCCCATGTATTGATCCAGCAGACCACGAGGATGGGAGTCACCCCCGCATTTCGACACGACTCGCGCCGTGTCGGAAATCTTCGCGATCCTTGATTAAACTACTGTCCTTATCCTGAGGTCGAAATCCCGTCCTGTCGACTTCACTTTCAGTAGACGCCATTTAATACACATCAAAAACTGTTTTTTTAGATTTCCTTTAATAGGCTTCCCATACAGCCGTTTAGTAAATTATATACGAAAGGACGATTGCACTTATCGATTTATATACGGATGTAGAGTCAATCTTCTTTAATGCTACAGCAAATCACTCTCCCTAGGGCACTCGAGTTGAGTGATACGGCTCGCCACAACTGTCCACGTAATGGTCTATGTTTTGCTTGGTGATCTAGGAAATGGCAGTATCATAAATAATACCTCTACCCGTCCTAAATAAAATCTTGAAAATCAATTACATATATAGCCAATACCGAAATCGTCCTTCCGTGACACGGTTTTTTTTATCCGGCCAACATTTGAGTTTGCTTTTTCTCCGGCATTAGTTATTTATCTGACAATTAAACAGAGGCGCTCTCTAACGAATGACCAGACTATTCATCTTACCGTGTCGCCTCCGGTTATTGAGAATCAGTGGGTTGAGTTACCCTCCGACAAGACACCAAGCGACAGCAAAAGCTCTCTGATGTATGGAACCAATTTAGTAGACCGGCGCCTTCTCTAACGGTCACACTGTCATCTCTTTATAGCCCCAAGTGCCCTCGGAACGTACGCTTCAGGTACTCGACTAATCGTTTTCCCCACAATTTTTAACGCAACCCATATTCCCAACGAAAAGTTTGCCGACATGCACGTCAAACTTTCTTCCCCGTTATTGTTTACATTCACACGCACTTTATTAACACAACCCTACGATTCATACCCTAATTAATCATTTTTGGATCAATATACATCTCACGTAACATAGTTGGCCTCTCTATTTAATCTAAACTAATTGAACTGTGGTAATTAATTTATGTTTGCCCGGTATTATCATATTCGCGTCACGATCGGCTAAAAAGTTAAATTTTAATTATTTCCAAATAATAAAAACATAATCTAACATAATAATATTTGGACGCCTGCAAAGATTTTCATCATCCCGAAGCCTTTTAATGATACATAAACCTGCGTTGACTATCGATAGCAGCTGCCATTAGTAAATTATTCAAGAGTCTTGAATGTGGAACATTGTATCCGAACGATAAAGTAGGTACGAGTTGCTGGATGTTCCGGGCTCGATATGAAATATCGAGGAAGTTTGGCTATCAGAAGTTCAGTACCTGTCCGCAGATGCGACTCCGGAATAAAATTCGCATTGCAAATGAAGTTGACTGACTGACTGACTCAAATTTAACTCGGTTTGGATTTCGTTTCCGCTGCACAAAAATTAATTGAGCCAATGTCGAAAATTAAATCGGCATACGTTCACGTATAATTATTGAATTTAGGGAACCCCCTACAAAAATACAGATTAGTTAACTGTCACACGCGATTAGATCATTATCGACTGCTGATACCGATAATAATGCTTTACACAACATACTGTGAAGTATAACTTACATTGTTGGTTTCGCCATGGGAGTTGAAGATTCTTTATATGTGCTGCACGTGCCAAACAGACGACGCTTTCGACCCACTCCCGAACCCTACCAAAAAATAGTCTTATCTTTGTGTATCAATCACAGATGCGATTCTTGAATTGCGAACAGCTTCCAACTGTAAATACTAAAATAATGTGTCAATCTGTGCCGTTTTATTATTAATCCCAACGCGAAGGTAAACGACGTAACCAGGCGCTTGATGATGATGGATTATCCTGCGGAGCACCCTACACTCTATTTGCATATTAACGACAAGCAAAGGCGTAATTTCTTTTTGAACCGCTGTAAATATGTTGTTAAAACCTTGCTAATAGAAAATTTAACCCTTCTTCATATTTTGCGATTTATTTAACAATAAATTATAGCTTAAAACCGAAAGATGAACTTTTTATATTATATACAACGTTATACGACTGCGTCACCGTAACCTATCCTTTTCCAATTATTATTTTTCCCATTTTTTTTATAATGTAATCAAATATAATAAAATTTAAAAAGTTTCTAAAAACCAAATGAGAAGTTAATAAAATAAAAACGGAAGTTGAAATAAGAAACAAAACAGTTGAAAGTAATAAGTTTTAGTAGTGGTAATTGGATAGAAAATAGTGAAAAATAATATTTTTTATACCAAAATTTCTCCAAGGTTTACCACTCCATTTGAATTGCTGAATTGCATTTGTTTTGCTGTTAAATTTCATGTGTTAGTTAGCAAGTCAGTGTTGCAATTTTAAATCGATTAATTTATGAACAAAGAAGAAATATGAAATGTGTGTAATTTTTTTTAAAGACGTAAATGGAAGGTGAGAATATTTTAACATAATCAAAATTAAAAAGGTAATTCAAAGTTGATTGTGGTCGAATGTTATTTGCATATGAATGCCATCGCTTCGATTTTATTCAACGAATTTACACTGCACGAATTTAAAATATAATATTTATTTGCAAATTTGAAAATTAAGATTTTAATGAAAAATATCATCTTAAAATTGAGAGGAGAAATCAGTGCAATATATTATAGCGGTTTGACATAGATGACATTAGGCAAAATAATTAATTTTTCAAAAATAAATAAAATGAACTTTTTATTGGTATATTGGAAAAATGCGAAACAAACAATAATTAATAAAAAAAAAAAGAAAAAGCAAATACTTTTTGTAACATAACATCGCAATAATAGATACAGAGGAATATAATTGCCTTACTTTGAAGTTGAAATGCAACTAAAAAACATTTTATATTTTCATTAAAAATTAATTTAAAATTTTAAGATTATTTCAAGTTTTGATTTCTGTCGAATGATTTCAATTGAACCAAGAATATATTAAACATTGGATTCTAAGAATTGGTAGTCTCGGAGGTTTTTAGGCGTTGCCTGCTAATTTCTCTGACGTAGAATGCCTATAGCGGTCAAGAACATGTCTTTATCTTGTCAAAAGAGATTTTTTCGGTGGCTCCTAATTTGCAATTATCGCAAGTTTTAACTTTTAACTTGAACCTTCCAGTTTCAAATCGGTTTGGAGTGCTGAAGAAATATAATTGAAAACTGCTTGTATACAAAATTTGAAATTTAATTTTGTCATCGCCCGGTTATCTTGTCTATCAGACTTTAATTTGACACAGGACTTGACGGAATAATATTTTTTAAACGTTGCCGACGCTTTAAATAAATTACTACGTTACTACGTTATTAGTACGTTATTAGTACGTTACTACGTTACGTCTACTTGTTAACAATTAATGGGCATACGTACGGAAAATTTGGTACTAGGTTTGACCTTATGACCAAAATAGTGACGAATACCTCGACGACGAAGAGGAGAACCCTAACTTTAAAATAATCGATTATGATGATAACATAACTGTGGATACTGTGGTTTATCGTCATTATTCTGAAAGTGAAAGAGTTTTTTGTATGTCTTAATTATCTCTCGAGTTTATAGTAAAGTAATTTGCATTTAAATGCCCCGCGGTCATTTGGTTTAATGTAAATTCTGTTAGTGCAGTAAATCGGAGGAGCTTAAGCCGAAGCTGTTTTTAAGTGAATGTTTCTTTTTTAATTCTAACGAAATTCTCACATACGAGATGTCGAGACGGTCAGGAAATCTACAATCTAACTCCACGACCGTCATTTCCGTCACGACCGACCAGTTCGGGGCGATTTTTCTCTGCGATATTATTTTCCCAAAAAGTTTTAGTTGAAATACCGAAATTATTAAAATCTTTTTATATGAAAGCTTTTAAAATGTACCTACCTTGGAGTTTTTTGTTTAAAATAATTTGAATTGCCAAATATTTCGTAATTAATAATTTTTAATTAATAAATACCGGTTTTAATAAAATTTTTGGAAAAGAAAACGCAAATACACCGAAAAGGTTGTGGCGTTGACACGTAATAATTAATTTTTAATTTTAAATAATTAATCACACCCCAAAACTGTCAAAACAAACCAAGTAAAGAAGATGTATTATTTTAAAACGTGGTAGCTGGCTTCACTATTACAATATTATCGTTATAATTGACGGTTTAAAATTTAATTAGAAAAAATGCAAATATTTTTTCGATATTTTCCATCCCCGCCAATTTGTGCCAAACAACACAAGACCCACCGAACCGCTTCTTCCATTTTCTCATAGTACAATAAGTTTTTAAATAAGTCGAGCAAAGTTATCGTAGTTTTGCGTTATCTATTACAATTTTATCTTCTCTTCGACATTGGTTGGGTTCGCTGGGGACATATTTCAACAACAAAAAGCTGTCTTTATGCCAAGCTAGTAAAAATATTAGGATTTGGTTAAAATTAGGTTGAGTCCGTATCTTTTATCTCGCGCTATTGTTGGTGAATTGTGTAAGGTCATCTTTATATATAAAAAGAATAGGAAAACTTAATCTCGTCGAATCGGTACTATGATTCAGTTGTCGTTGTCAGACAATCATCTCAAAATCCCAAGAGCGGCATTAAGACTCACACCTCGCATCATCACTCATCTCTTGGAGAGTTACGTCACATTCAGGACACTCCAGAAGCCTTATGGCACGCACGGACCCTCTGTCAGTTCTTTTGCGAGTTCTCCAGAGGTTCTACTGACGTAATTCGGACGACTCTCTCGGGATCGTGCATGATTGCTGAGAGATGCCGCATGAATACAATGTGTAGCATACTTATTCGTATTGTCACATAAAAAGATAGAGTCCCTCGACACTTTTGGAAGAATATGGTGCAAAGCGTGTTTCAAAAAAACTGCGTGTTTTACATGTTCGGAATTTACTATCGACTAAAAATTAACGCTGCATACTCTGGATGGATTTTATAAACGAAGAGGGTTGTGCTAACTTAAAAGTTAGCTTGCTTAAATTGCGCAGTGATTGATGTAAGTGCATTTATCCCTGCGAATGAGACTTTACATTAAATGTGGGGTGCTTAAGGGCTAGCACGGTAAATCGCCGAAATTGATTAAACAAAAAAATTAATCGAATTAATTAAACGTAACTTAGCGTTGGTTAGAAAAATATTTTCCAAGATTACGGAATGGCTGGAATCGAAACTGTGCCATGAATTTGCGGTTCGTTTGCTTTACCGGATTCCTGCAGGAAATCAACGATTTATAAACTACCCCGACGTAAAACAATTTATTGCTTTTAATAAAGCAAAATTCGCCATGGCAGTCGGTGGGGGCATTCAAAAACTATTTTGCCTATTAAACATGGTACCAGGAATTAATTTATTTTTATTATTAATAAAATTTGTTGGAAAAGAAATGAAATGTACCAAAAATACCGGGTAAGTTATTCGGAATGAGCGTTTTGACAGTCGCATTTAATATATATGTCAACTTTTCTTAAAGTTGATTGCTCTTAGTTTGAAATAAACTCTTAGAACGAAGGAAAGATTTAAAAAATGAAGCGAAATGAAATTTTTTTGTTGCTATAAATCGACGAATTTAGTAATAAATTTTGCGATAAATGTTTTTGGCTTAATTTGGAAGGCTGTTACGTTGCTCAAATAAATTTTATATTTGTCGGGAATTATTTTGTTTTTTGTTTTTTTAACAACAAAGCAAGATAAATCATTCTTATCTTTCGAACAATGTGTTAATGTAAGTTGGCGGAGATTTACTTGAATATAACTTATGGTTCTCGTAAATTTCATTAAATTGTATTTTCTCTTATTATTCCTGAGTGTATTTAACTTTGAGTACGACTAACATAGTGAATGCCAAACACCATAAGTGGGCTACAAATATATATTTGTTTGCTCTTGTGGAAGAGTGAACGTACGAGGGTGGGAATATGGATGACATAGTGTTTCATTTGTGTGTTCCTTGTTTGTTCAGCATAGACGGGATAAATAGAGTCTGAAATTCTAATTAATTAATTGATTCTCGGGTACTTGCAAGTTTTGTCAATTCCAATTTGTTTTACTTCCCAAGTTGTTACTGCGTGTTTCAATTAATTCCCATCGATTTATACAAACGGTTGATTTTCTTTCAATAAAGAGAAAATTTGCATCTCAGTATCTTTTCAAGTATTTTATGAAGGGTGTAATTAAGTGAAAATTCTGTTTTGAATTTGCATTGTTTGTTAGTAATTCGACTTGCAAAATTACCACCCCCAGTTCTTTGCACGTTATGTTCAACTCCATCAGTACTATGCTGGCGTTTTCTAAATTGTTTTCTTAATTTACCAATTCTCTACCACACATTTCTTTATGTTTCGCCGATAAATATCTTTCGTATAATGTATTCTTTACTTACTTTCCACCAATTATATAATTTTTAAAATATATTTACATAATTATTGCCGCCGCCGCCATCGTCATTGCTTTTACATATTATTTACTTATTATTAGAGCATAATGCAGTGTACTTTAAAACTTATTACCAACTTAAAAATATTCACTAGAAACTTTAAATTAAGATTTTATACTTCCTTATTTTAGTATGCAAATAGTCTCGCTTACGAGTTACCATTTTACTTTAGAACGGATTTGTAAACTTAAGTTTTTGCAAGGTCACTCACAAATACCAAACACTTTTTGAATACTTATTCCAAAGATTAAATGTTCAAAACCCAACTTCAAATTTTAATCAACCTTTAAAGTATTTAACAACCCCTTTTAAACGCTTCAATAATTTTATTTACAAATTTATAAATTTCAAGATGATGCAAACCGACTTCGCCATTATGATTTCTTCCACTGACTTAAGAGTTTACAATTTTGGTATTATTTATCTTCTACAGCTTCAGAGCAAAAATTTACGTATAGTTATAGCAAAAGTTTACATATTATACAAATTTGTAGTCCAAACTTCATTATAAAATCTTCACCAATATTCAAGTTATAAGCCCGAAGCCCTTCGTCTAGTCTGCATTATGTCGAGTAAAGCTTATCGCAAACGAAAAATTGAAAAACTTTTCTGTACATCGGTAGTATGACTGCTGGTCCAACCTGCGCATCAAAATAAATTTGAATTTCGAAAGAGAATTCTCGCCATCTTATTCCCTTATAAACGTCCGAGCTCCTGTATTTACATACAACGCGATGCTATGAATACATACGATCGTATAGATTAAATGACAGGAAATCGAGATTGCCGGAAGACATTTTGGGTAACAATCATAAGCCGAAGGATTATGAGATTTCGCATACATAGACTAAAGATGCAATAGGGATCAATTAATAATAATGCTTTCC
This sequence comes from Cantharis rufa, assembly GCA_947369205.1. Taxonomy (NCBI): domain Eukaryota; kingdom Metazoa; phylum Arthropoda; class Insecta; order Coleoptera; family Cantharidae; genus Cantharis; species Cantharis rufa. Next base: position 29,539,670 of record OX376306.1, on the reverse strand, counting down.
GTCAATTTTCTTTCTTATCCACACTGAGAAAAATGATTTGTTGCTCTAACAGAGCTATTAGTAGCTACAGCCTCAACTGAGCTTTTTGCTGTTATATATAACAAATTTTTTGTTGCTGCATAGAAAAAACTTTGTTATGGCAGCATAAAACTCGTTGCAGCAACGAAAAACTCTGTTGAGGCTATAGCTACTAAAAGTTTTGTTAGGGCGACAAATCCTTTTTCACAGTGCAAAACTAAAATAAACTTAATTGTCCTCATAATCGTGTATGGATTGTAAGGATCGGATAACTGTGATCTTTTTCGTCCATATTCCCGAGCGTCTGGCCTTTTGTGAGTTGTGTGTTCTTAAGTGTATGATCGATAATCTCAATATAGCTAATCAATAGCCGAAGCAAATTTAACTAAGAAATTATGACTTTTTGTTGAAATTAAAAGATTTTCTATTTCTCATGTCAATAAAATGATATTTAACTCTTCAAATTGTTAAGGTGATTATTACGATGTAATTGCGTAAATATTTTATACCAATATGTTTTATTTCTAAAAGACGTCCTTTGTTTTCCAATCATCATCTGGCGCTTACGTTAAATTTCTCTTTATAAATTTAATATGACTAAAATTATTTTGCTTCTAATTATTTCTAATTTTCCGACTTAAACACAATTATTTTATTACCCAAATGTTTTGCATTGCAATAATTCGTTTTAGCTTGTTTTGCTTTGTTGTTTAACCAATTTCCTGTTCTTATAAATCTTTTAATAAAACACTTCATTTTCTTATTAAAACTTCACAGATTCGACATTACATTGATAAATTACGAGTGTAAGTTATGAACTTTGGTTACAAATTGAAAAAGAATTTTTCTTAACAAGAACAAGATACATACTTCTTCTACGCCGCTTATAATTTACTTCTGTAGACTTACCATGAGGTTCCAAGAGTTGGCGATACTGACTTGAACTCTTGAAGATGCGCATCGAAACATGTAGAGTTTGCAAATAAATATATTATTTATACTTATTCAATTATTGATCAAGAAACAGATATTGTGAGCAGTTGCGGCTGATATAAAGAAGTCAATGAGACCGGTACGCGACAACTCCGCGATTCCAACTCGGCGACCAATCAACTCTGCGACGGACGGTTAACTCGGTAACAGACAATTTGGCGACCGGTAAACTAGGCGATGGTTAACTCCGAGATTATTCAGAAATACAGATATATTGAGGTGACCCATACGCCTCATTTTTTGCAAGCAAAAGACTCTTAACTATTAATTAAAAATATCCAATTCCAAAATTTAAAATTGCTTCAAAATTTTTTTTTCAAATTCAAATGATCTAAATAAAATCCAAATTAATAACAAAAATTCAATCACATTCTAACAAATATTTTATTCACTAAATAATTTTAAAAAATTCTTAACAAAAGATTCTAAATTTGAAATTTCAGAAAATTTTTGCCTGCGGCGCGAAAAATTGCCCAATCTTACTATCCCTTTGCCCTACCTTCACTTTCGGTCTGGCTGCGGGCCTGGTAACGGATTAATCCGAGATTCAAGATTAATTCTCGAAATAGCGGCTGTTGCTACAAAGCTGCGATACGGAGACCAGTAATCTCATTGGTAAATCCTAGGATTATCTTGAATCTCAGATTAATCCGTGACTATTTACAGTCAGATAGCTCGAGTAAATTTTACTCGAGTAATTTTACTTCCCAATCTTCATATTTTTTTCTAGTTTAGAAATCTAAAGATCAAATTTAAAACAGTAAGATTAAATGATTAATAAAATAATACAAATACAGGGGTTGCTAAAATTTTGTTTTATTGACCGTCATTTCAAGGCTTTCATAGGAATTCTAGTGAATTACTATAAACTGTTGTACAGATGATGGAAAAACAAACGGGGCGTCCGAATTAACAGAAGCAACAAAGATATAAAATAAAATGACATTTATTGAAAATAAATGACATTAATAAAAATATCCAAAATTTCACATGCAAAAAAAAACGAAAATTTGCCGCCCTGTGCAAAGCACCGTTCGCACATATGGTAACGCCGGCCCTGCTCAACTACTGGTGTAGTTGGGGAGATATTGAATCAGCGACCTTAAAAATGCTTATGTACCACCTTTTGTTTTATTCCAAATCTTGTAATATTTTTTCGGATAATAGACCACTGTTCGCCGTTAAATGGGAGAAAAATTAAGTAAAAATTATAGTTACGAAATAATATTTAAAAAATTTAAATAAGTATATGACTAATGAAACGGGGGGAGGGCCGACTGCCAGGCCGCGTAGTACATTTGTAGTATTACATATATTGCAGATTGATAATAAAAACCGGAAGTTGGAAAGTATGGCATTTTATCAATTTTACAGTACGACAGCATAAAGTGGTTCTCTCGCCGAGTTATTTCTGTTGGTCTTTTTTAAACAACTTCAATCCTAGCAAATAAAAATTGTGCTAGCGAAAACGACTTTGACCTCTTAATGCAAAATTTATTTGCAACAATTTGGGGTACTTATTTTGATAATAAATTATGAGGCATAAAAATCCCTCACGGTCATTAAATAAAGAAAGGACACTTGGCATTCTTTATTTCAGTGGTAATTGCAAATAATTCAATTCATGTAGAGTGTAGGTGAACTGTAGTAGTAAATGTGTTTCTTATGGGCGAAAAACTGATTTTCACGGAATTAACGCTAACGAAAATTTTAATATTTTTTAAATGAACAAATTTATATGGCACATAAATAGTTATTGTAAAATATTGATTGTTGATTGAGGAAGTAGCTCTTTTATTCGGAGCCAAATAACATTTTACAAGTTCACAATGTTAACTGATTTTTCAATTTTAAACCAAGTCACTTCCAAGATATCTTAGGGTAATTTTCCAAAAAGAAACATTCAATGCATTCAAAGAAATATATTTCCTTTCAATTCACTACTATAGTAGACGTAGTACGTAGTTGTGTAGACAGATTGTCGTTGCAAAAAGTTTCAAACGATAAATACACATTCTACCAGTTTTCTGTGAGAAAAGTTTTATCCAACACAAAAGCTTTTTTTCAATTAAAATGAAATAACGTCTACCTTTGTAAGGTAAAGACTCGCGATAATAAATTCATCAAGCAATCATTTTAACATGTCACTACTAGGTTTTCTAAAAGCTCTAAAAAGCAAAAATCTAAATATACCACATAATACGATTTAAAATTTCTGATAAAACGAGCCACTGACATGGTGTCATAAGTAACAATGAAACTAGGCAGTTGATTGAACAAATATCTGGTGTTGGGTTTTTTTTCTAAAACATATCATCGGGCCATTAGTGGTAATTCATTTTCCAGTTTCAACTGCAAACGTTATTGAATATTGCCCAATACTAATGGAATTGATTTTGGTATTCACATCGGTTAAAATAACCCTAAATGAGTAATTTTGAAATAATGCGGCGAAGTGATGAAAGAAGATGTGCGAGGTAGTAGCTCTTTCAATAAGTGCCTAAAATCTAATTTTGGAACCTGCCTAAAAATACGTACCATTTACTGACACGCAAGATTTGTTTAAAAGATTAAAAGCCAAATTGAAACCAATAAATAGACCGACAATTGGAAACATTTTAACATTTTGACGCGAGGATTGTTTTTCCAATAACTCGGAAACTATTTTTAGCAGAATTTTGACACTAAAATAGTTGCTACGAGTATAATATGCTTTGCATGTTTTCTGCTCTGCAAAATTGCATGAAAAGTTACCATCCTCGTTCACTCATTTTTAGAATTTTCATTATTTATACTGAGAATTATATTGCTCTGTTTGCTCCGAATAGCTCGAATGCGTGTTAAATGCTTAATTGCTATTCCAATCCGGCTTTCTAAATTTCCATTTTGAATGTGATAGTGGTGCGAACGTAAGAAAGGTTACACCACCCCAACTGATAAAACATTAAAATTTGATGTGGTTAAAAATATTTTATGTTTTTATTTAGCATATTTAACTTTTCTCTTTTTGCCTTTAGGGAAGGGACGTTTGTACCCTGCGTACAGTGTGAGCGGGTCGGAGGGTGAAGATTGTCCATCTCCACGTCGATACGGTTCGCAGCATACCTACCAGCACCCTCTATACCAACAACCTGCTGGTTTAAGCGACACCCCTACATCGGAAAACGCTTCAGACGCTACCCTTACAGATTCAGAACTTGCCCTTGCACGTGATTCTACACTTTTAGTTCATAACGGTGAGTAAATTAATTTTGCTATTTTTATATTTTCAAAATTAAGTCCAACCAAATTACAGCGTTGAGGGATATGTCTTAATTCTTTGTTCGAGTTCAAAATTATTAACGTTACACGTCAAATACCACGTAGTGTCGAAACAAATTACCGACGTAAATTTTTTCATATTTTCTTTTTATTGCTTTCAAACTCCTTTCATTTAGAAAAACACGAATGTGTAAAATTATCCCTAACGACTCACAAATGCAATTTTTCTTTCTCCAACATAAAATTTTTCTTTTTCACTTTTGTTTATGTCGAGCGATGAAGTCGTTTGATTATTTTGTGATGATGACCTGCTGCTTTTATTGCAGCTAAATTTTATACAATGCACTTCGGCTCCTTCGATATTCCTACTATACTTTCGTCAGCACGAACGAGAAAATGTTAATTTTCCTGATTGATAAATTAACCACCATCTGTTAGAAACTTTGAAATCTAATTTGCTTTTCTGGCAGAAACCACTTTCCTTGTTTGTCATTCCGCATCTGTTAACATTTTTACTTTCAGCAATGCACAATAGCGGCATCTTTAATAATAACAACAACATTTGGGAAAATTGTTGAAACAGTTGTTACCTCGTCGGTGCACCTTCTCACGAGAAAATTTATAAATTTTGCAAAAGCGCCTCACTATTTTATTTCTTTTCCTACTTCGTTACTTATTACAATTGGATGCTTTTTAATGTAAAATAATTTGGAGGAAGTCTTATTCGGCTTATTATTAATATGGAATAACTCAATAATTGTATAGTTCTGATTATGCATTAAACGTTAATTCAACGTCAAGCGTCGTTGCATTGACGTCGCCTCACTATTACAGTGAATGTTTCCGAGTTATTACACGCAGTTCACACGTTGATAGTTTAAGAAAATCTTCCGCTCAGGATAAAGAACCACAATTCTGACGGATCGATTATCTCTTTCCAGTAAAACCTACCACTTCGCACACATAGCAATTGGGAGACCGCTCCAGATACGCATAATCTCTAAGTTCTAAGAGCACTTGCGGTAGCCTTCCATCAGAACAATTACGACACTAATCACACCTTTTCATTCCATTTCTTTTTGTTTTCTTCCCCCGTTTTCCATACGATCCGCGTATATAGCTGCAGTTATCTACAGGTGCACTAGGCATGCATTGGGGCTTGTAATACAGCTCATTTATGAAGATAGGTACTCTATTATGCTGCTATGTTCAGTCTGGAAATGTCTTAGGGAAAAATAATACATTAAAACTTAAATAAATTAAAGGTTTAATCTATTAATTTATTTTAAATTGTGAACATGTAACACTAGTTACCGAAACGAGTCAATCAACAGATTGAATAATTTTTGTGGAGAGATTTAAGTTCTGAGTTTGCTCATTTCTATGTTGTACTAGGCAATTATTTACATATTACAAAATCTCAAAATTAAAATAGCAAAGGTTTATTACTTCAAGCTTTGAAGTAACTATTATTGCCTCCCGCTTTTCTCTAATGTGCTATCTGCTATCCCCAGATCCAGACGAAATATTAAGATATTTCGTGTACAGTAGCGGTCATGGAAATTGAATTGGGAATTATTCCCGAATAAAAAAATTAATTTCTATATTATGTTCTTGAAGAACATAATGAAGAATAGAAAATAGAATAGAAATAGACAAAATATTACATTTTTGGTTTGAAACTCATAAATTCATTTTTTTAAACAGATTCGCCAAGTAAGTTTTTCAAACCGGGGGGTCTGGGGGTATGGAATACCCCCCAGCATATCAGTGATTGTGTTAAAAAAAATGTGTTATTGAATTTTAAATAGAAAATCTAAGATTTCAGATTTCTGGTTTGAAACCCATTAGCTCACTAACACTTTTTTTTGCAAATTTTTAAAGTAAATAATACAAAGTAAAATAAAGCAATAAATATTATAACATAATTTGTAAAAATTCCAAGAAAACGTGGATTATCTACAAGAAGCTTGAAACAAAACTGTTGCTTAGCACGTTACTTGGCTTTAAATATTGCCCAACCCAAGTACAAACGTTTAGGTTTAATGAACCTGGAATCGGTATTGGTTCAAACATCTATGAAATATATTTGGATGATTTACTGGTATGTCAAAAAAATAATGAAAGGCAACACATTGTGTCACGCTATTATATCAAATGAAAAAATAATTGTTCGAAATTAAAATATGACTCTCCATTAGTAAATGAAATTCTAAGATTGATGTTAATGCGTGTTTCGAGTGTTTTTGAATAATCAATCGGGTACATTTTTAAAATTGCAGAGAAAGCCATAAAAATAATTCCGACTTCTCGCTGGTGGCAGTTACATTTTTACATTGCCATTAGTAATTAAAATCCAAAACACTTGCGAGATACTTAAGTCTTACAATGCTTTACAACTTCTGGTACAAAAGGTAAAAAGGAAAATTCCAAGCTTGCACTTCTGAAATGCTAGAACATTCATGCATGTTTTTGTAACAAAGAAATACTTTTTATTAACTGCTACAAATTCTCACGTAAAACTTTTCGTTTTGATTTTTTAAATCAGACCTGACATTTACTTTCGGAACATAAATTTTGTGATAACCCTATAAACTTACCCTAAAAATATTGACCCGTCAACTAGTAACTTGAAATATGATGAAACTTTTTTTGTTGTTACGTTTGCCGATTGCTTCAAGACTTTTCAAAATTCACATTTCCATATTAAATGTCACACGTCGTGTTAAGGAATTTTTTTTTGAATTTTCATAAATCTTGAGACGAAAACTTTTGGGGAAAAAAATATTCGTCGGTTTGATTTGGAAAATTTAAAGATAGATTTAGTTTCAATTTAGAAATGTTTAACCTGTGGACCCGTATATAGCCGCCAGGAATATATTCGGTAGGTAGTATGTCGGGGTGAATTTATATGGCAAAATCATTAGGACAAAATTGATTGACGCGAAACTGTTAGGCAAAATAATTGTTTCGATTACTTTGATCATCGAAGCATCATAAATGTATGATGAATTGTTAGTTTAGATTTATCTATGAGTTAGTGATGTGTCATCTATTTCTAATTTCGATCCCTATTTTCATTAATGACAGAAGAATCGGGACAATGGAATAGATGGAAGAGTGAAACTCCGGAACTCGTTACATTAATGAAACAATTTTGCTGCAGATGATTCAAAGAAGGTCTTTTACGTTATATCGGAATGATGATACTTTGCGAATCGTACTTGTTTGTGCATCGAATGAAAATTTAACCGCCAACTATAAAATAAACTCGACACAATTTTATCATAATAAAAAATCTTTAAATTGTCTCGTAAAAAGAATTGGAAATTTGTGTGCGAAATTTATGCAAAAATAAGTGCAAGAACTACGTTTACCCGTTACCGTAAAAAGTTACCACCTACGCAATTTAACAAGACTCGCTTCATAACGTTTTTTTACGTGCCCATAACGATGAGCTTTGATAACGGACCGTAACCATTACGCGAGTCCGCTCATCACATTCCAGCGAGTGCCATCGTCAATATGGACTGCACAAGCTTTATAATCTTCAACGTTAGATGCCTCTCAAACAACCTTCTCCGATGTTTACGAGAAAATACCGTAGATAAGACACAGGAAGCAAAGTCGTAGTTTTTAGTTTGATGTATGTATACAGCAGCTACCGTCATTTTCCTGCTGATCCGCATCTGCATATAGATAGACGATTTATGAATACGACCACCCTTCATCATCATACAAAATAAAATTGCCTTGTTTGTACATATTTTTGCCATTCATTTTGATAAATTTTACTCCACTGTCGTAAACAATTTACTAAATCAGCGTTATAAGGTTTTCATTACGCCATTTGCAAATTTTCCGAAAATTGCGCAAGAAAGTTTATTAATTTTGCTTCGAATTGAGCTCGACGAAAAGATTTCCCTTTTTAATTTCGCCCACAACTCGGTAGGTATGATAAAATAGTTCAAATACACACAATTTGGAATAAATTGAAAAGGACCGATGGATGGATGCGGGTCGCGTTCTAATTCCATCAATGCGACATCAAACGAATTCGACTATTGGATAGGAGTTGTGCGCGTTTCGTGCTCGCTCAATCAATCCGGGTCTTTACGACGAATCAATATTAATCGGAATTTCTAAAGATAAGTCTGCGTTTGATGATCAACTACATCAATGCACTTGATTAAATTTCGAATTTTTACCGTGGGATTAATGTAATCAAACTCGGTTTAATCTAAAATGATGCGAGCAAGTCCTGACTAAGCTGGTTTTGCTATAGCCCCCCGAAGAACTCCGTTTATGGCCTCAATAAAGGGGTTGCGAGCTACTAGTTACGGTCCAGTGATAATACCGTAGCTTATATAATAAAATATGTATGCCACATGAGAACAATAGAGCGAAAATTATGAAATTCCGGGTAATAAGTAAATTAAATGACAATTACATTGTGTAACTTTGAATTTTCTTCCGAACAACATTTTTTCGCCGCCCCAAAACTTTTAACCAACTTAATAAATTAAAGTTATCGCAACTTTGCAGGTCAAGCTGTTCTTTCGTCCTAGTATACGATACCGGTATTTAAGTATTTCAAATCTTTTTAAGTGTGAGATTTTTTATAATCGGCTTATTTTCGTATTCGTTTTCGCACAGCACCACGGTAATCGTTTCGGAAAAAAAAAAGACGAAAGCGGTTTATGTAATTTTCAACTCAAACACATTTTTTTTTAAATATATAAAAATATAACCGATAAGGAGCAATCTATACAAAGCACTCCAAAACGAATAAAATTTAAACTTTTTTTGCTCCACTTTTCATAAATTTTGCATAGATATTCATACAGCGATGGAACTCAATGACCATAACTAAAGAATTCCCAATATACTCCAACTATTTATTCAGTTAACTTTCAACTTCATGGAACTACACCGCGCACAGTTTGATCATTTGTCTGAACAGATTTAAACGCCAAGTTTACTCTAACCTTGACTGAATTCCTAATAGGATGCTGAAACAATTCAGTTTTTCAAACAACAAAGTTAGTCTAACAGTGCCTGTTACTGAATCTAAAAGCGCCACCACTGTTTATTTTACGATGCCCATTACATGATCAGTCCTAATCCAAGTTACAGCTTACAGTTACTAATACAGTACTTTTTTTTAGATATTTCTTTGTGAATACAACGCAAATTACTTTACATGATGGGTATTACACTGATTATACCCACTCAAAAATACTATGTTGCCGTGGAGATTATACGCTCTCCACTAATAAACCCACTCAAAACTATTTTGTTACTACGGAAACGACAACACTAAATCGAAATCTATTTTCGTCTGCATCCCGAATTGAATTATTGAAAATCGTAATCAAAATCGTCCGTTCCAATATGGAATTTTAAAATAAAAAAAATATATAAATCTTTTAGGTCAAGCCCCCTATTTTAAGGGGGATTTTAATTTTAAATTGAAATAAATAATATTGTCCCGTCAGCTAACTTTCATATCGGTCATGAGAGTTAGGGTTAAAACAATGGACTCATAGTTAATAAATTATATTAATTAAATTATAAAAAAATTATTGATTTGAAATTATGTTTTAAAAATACAAAATAACACATATTTATTATCAATGGTGCGATTCGGAAGTAAAACCACAATAAAAAATAACAATAAGACGACCCTGTAGGATTACGTACCAACTAACAATATCTACCAAGGTTTACTGAATTCTCGACGAATAAAATAGCCTTGTTATAAAAACATGAATAGAAATTTAAATGCACAAATAATGCTATTCTTTAATAAATTTGCATGTCAACTATAGAAATAAAATTAACTCATTCCACAAAACTGATTTGAATCTGATAATTAAAAATATTTCGCAGAATATTTTTTAAAATCGTAATCACAAAACAGACTAAAAAAACATAGATTCTAATCGAAAAACTTTTTATGGTTGAGCTTCTCCTGTTTATCTGCATGGTACGTTCTGTCTAGCTTGATCGATACTCTCGGTCTATACATGGTACTCCTTGGATTGGTTAAATGAACTTCTGGAGTAGAAAAATTAATTAATGGCTACCATCGTTACATTCGATGATAGTCGCCCAAGACACATTTTAGTTATGTTTACTGTTCAATAGCTGGCTGCTAATTTATAGCTAAAAATACAGCATTTAGAGATTTTTCGAGTCATTTTCGAGTTTTGTTGTGCCCCTGGGGGGGGGGGTTAATAAGGTTTGTACTTGTCAAAACGGGCCGCAGCGTGTAGCCAATCGAATAGTTGGTTTCAGTTTTTTGTGAATTTTGGTGGTATTTTTGAATGATCCATAAAATTTAATTTTTATATTTGCAATTTACGCCCTAAACTTCCATAATGTCATTTGAAAATTTTTAAAATTATGGGCTTGGTTAGGGTACTATTCCCTCTTAAGTAGTACCAAGAGTTGTTAAAAATGGTATGGTAGCAGAAATTGAATTTCCATATCTCCAAATTACCATTACTAACCATTCAATTAATCAATTACCTCCAAAAATAATTAATAAAACTATCAAAATCTTCCAAATACGGAAAAATCAATCCAACCAATTAATTAAAATTCTATTTACATCCAATCAACTTATTTATTTGCAAAACTTCCAAAATTTTCAAATTTAAACGCAAAATATCAGACTAATGGCTTTGTACGACCACCTTTTGACCAAAAAGCAAAAGTTATAAACAATTTTACCAATTAAAATTTTAATTTTAAAATTCCAAATTCAAAAAAAAATTTTTGGAACACGACATTTTACTTCTCTGTCTTTTGCTGGGCAAGCATGGTTGAAGGCCAGTAGTTTACCACAAAAGACATTCCGGTTGTGGTCCAAAATCTGAAATTGAATTATATCCACAGGATGGATTTCCACAAAGCCATCCTCATCTTAGTCGGATGTTCGTTCACAAATTTTAAAATTATAATTAAAAGGTTAAATTCATTTAATTCAGCCCATATTGGTCCTGGTGTTGGAATTGCCGGTCCACCTTTATTTTCTTTGTTTATAATTATTTCGATGTTTAACTGCTCCTCATCTTGTTTTTCTTCCAGCTTCTCATTTTTTCTTCAGGTTTAATTTTATCTCAGATTCCATCCTTTCAAAATTATTATTGTCCAAATTTTAAATTTTCGTATCATTTTGTTGTATTTTTATAATTTCTTTTTGCTCCTCCTTTCCTTCAAATCTTAATTTTAAAATTCAAAATTAAAAAAAAAAGTTTTACCCCTTTCAAGTAGCACCTTTGGCGAGTTCTCCTTCGCGTTCTGCGTTCAAATCACGGATACACCCTAAAAACTAGTTCTGCGTTTGTCTAAATAAAAACTGTTCGTAACCCGTGTAGATATCGTGGTGTGATGCCTATCTAAACTGCATGAAAATTTTTGACTTTCAAATACCGTTTTTTCGAAAACTAATGGGGATAATCCGCAATAATTTTTTTAATGTTCAGAAAATTGTCCTCTTTCTTATATGAAAGAGTTCAAGTCGTAGAATCGATTGACTGATAGTTCCCAGTTGGAGTTTCTGCAAATAAGCTGTAGTTAAGTTTAGTTAACATAGCTAATACTTTACTATTTATACTTAGGTCGCCCAGTTTATCAATTCAGGCAGGATCGATTTTGTACGATCTGCTATCAATTGGAAAGCTTTTTTTTTATAACTTAACTGTTCTAAAACCGAGTTGCATAAATCAAAGTGAAAACAAGCAAACACTGTTTAATTGGTGTTGTATTTTTAAAGCGGAAGTGCATGTATGTAATTATGTTGTATTTGGTAAAAACTCAGTGAATTGAGTTAAAATAGTAAATGAAACACTGACAGATTTTGATCCTAAGTTTACTTTTTATCCTCTTTTGTAAAAGCACAAAGGTTCGTGAAATAAATTGCTTTCAACTAAACCCGTTTTAGAAACAGCTTCTATTGAAGTCACTGAGATAATCAAACCTTTAGTCAATACGAACGTTATGTGAAAAAGTAATTAAGAAGCTGATTTCGATAATCAAGCGCTTTTTTTATTTTCTTAGGATTTCTTTTCCAATTAGAAAAATTTTTGATGTGTTTATGAGTCGGTCAAGTTTTGCGACTCGTAAGGACAAACGTGTGTTTTGTGGACCGATAAATTGAATTAGTAAAAGTTTTAATTGTTGTTGAAAAATTCGACAACCAACGTGGAAATGCGATAATTACGTAGTATCGTATGCAGAGGTGATCTTTATCGACGAGCTTTGGGTTTCGGGGCAAATTGGAATAAGTCATATTCACCCCGGTCAGTCTATATCCCATTAGCTTTCTAATCCCTACAGCTCGCTTTTATCAAATGCCATTGGTAGATTATTACATTACAGAATCCAGCACTTTGGAGCAAATATGACTTCATACGATATTACAAAGCCACGAGGCTTCTAGCTTTGGTGTCCTCAATTTGCATTATTAAGAGTTAGTGGACAGTGGTTGCTACCTGTAATGATATTCTGTTATATCAAATAGGGTCGCATCATGTTTATGTATCGCACAGGAAGATCATACGTGATTTATAAAAGAAGCTGTCGTTTGTTGTGGAACTGCAAAGCGAATTGCTTCAGTTAACGGAATATACATAAATGTCCTCAGAGACACTCACGCTCCATTTAATATTCTTTCAAAAAAATTTTCTTTTATATATTTTTTACATCGAAAACGATTCGTTTTGTCTCATTTTTATATACCGTTTCTGATCATTTATGAAACCGAACGGATAATAATTCCTTTCGTATTTGAACGATTTCGATAATCAAAGTCGATGGGATGTGTCTTGTCGCGCTTGTCCCAATCTATTCCCTACCCCATTTCTCATACGCTTTCATCTTTTTTATCTTCCGAGTTTGGATACGAGAGATAGAAAGAAACTAAGTTTTTAAATTTAGTTTGTACTGAAATTGGGAACGCGCTGGGGCGGACAGGTTTCCGAAGGAAGGAATCCATGCGGGCGAGTGTGTCTCCGGTCCATCGTGTTTTAAAGAGAAATTGAAGGGAAGACGTCGTCCTTTTTTTAGTCGAGTACATGTAGGTGTGTATTTGTGCAAAAGCGCGGCTATTGAAAGAGCTCGTATATCTTTTACTTTCTGAGCTTTTCCACTCACATATATTCTTTAAGTTGTATTAATCTCCGGTGGGTGCACAATCTATGATCTGACCTCGGGCCGTGCACATATATTGCCCCATTTTGGTCCCAAACCATCTTTAACCTGTATATCTCTACCCTTCACTCCCTAAGTCATATATTTGGCTTTCCCGACTCTTTCTCCTCGATTTTAGTTTCACCGCAGAGTTACACGCGCCGTTAGTCCGCGGACGAACGGACGTGCCGTACATACAAATATCTTCACCTCACGGGTTGTTAACTGCCCCCATTCTGTATGCTACCTTCGTATCTGCACGTTTACCTTCTTCCTGATGCTTGGCGCACCGATTTGAAAGCTCCGCCAGTACTGCACTTTTATTCCAACTTTTTCCCAAAAAATTTACATAAATATCAAATAAACAGCTCAATTCATATTTTATTTTGCTTATTAAGCTACACACTTTCATAACTTAATCAAATAAAAAATATAAATTGACTCGTTTAAAACTGTAAATATTTGCTTTATGTTCTTCTTCGAGTTCACTTTAAAAAATCGTTAAAAATTATTGCTAACGCAAACTTTTATTAATAAACGTTTTTTTTTGCTGATTCCTAATAACGCGAAGGGGATGAAAAAAATCGAAAACGAACGACGATAATAATTATTATTAATTTAAAATTGAATTGCTAATCACGCAAATATTCGTCCTTTAGTTTTCCTAACACGTTTATTTAAATTTTGGATTGTACGCATGCATAAGCGAAATCGAAATTTCGTGGGATTAGCGGACCATGGGCTACACTTGTCAGAATTCGGTTATTCAATATGTTTCAGGTGTAATCACGAGAATAAAGTGTTGGATTACTTATTTGACCGGAAAGGATTTTAATGATCCAAGGGATTGTGGGGTTACAACAATTCGAACGCGCCTACTATAAATATCGGGTTATCTTAGGAGAATCACAAAATGCGTTAAATATTCAACTTTGAGCTTTCCGTATTAAAAAATAATTAAATAAATTCGGGATGAAGTTCCAGCATCAGAAAAAAAAGAAGTGTAATCCATAAATCAGGGTTTGTAACAAAAGCACGAAAGTTGCGTTAATCTTATGAGCAAGGTTTTGATAATTTATTGGCAGTTAATTTTAAGGAGTGTTCAATTTTATTAGTATAATTCTTGATAATCCTGGCGATCGGTTGAATCACAAATAAGATTGCTTTATGGATGGGTGGAGTGTCCAATAACATTTCTTTTCTTACCACCCCGAACTTGATTATGTAAGTCGTAAGTACACATATCAATCGGGGACCCTTATTCCATTACTCAAGATTGCTTCAATACGAGAGAAACCTCAATTGCGGTGTCATAAATATTCAATTTTACAACTGCTGCTCCTAAATCCTAATTCCTTCAACTTAGAATTTAATTTAATACGATTAAAACTTTTATTTGGTTTTGGTGCTTAAACTTTTTTGGCACACTCCAGAAAACTAACAAATAAATTTTTCTTTTTAACTTTCCTAATCGGCAATTAAAATAAAATGAGGAAATTAAAGTTAAATAAGTTCATCGCCTTCTCGTTTACGTTGATCGATTTTTATTCAACGCTGAATATTAATCGCGGATTCGGCGGTGGCTTTGCTTGATTATCACTTTTAATTTTGATCGTAATTGCTTTCTTTCGCCTGATAGATGTGCCAGGTGTCTGCTAAAGAAATTAAAAAGCTCCAATCAACCTACAACTTCCCCCCACCCCCCCTGTTGATTTTCCAACTTCCACCGGCAGGATTAATACTCAAGAAGCTCTCGATCGTTTGTTACAATGCGCTGACACAGCTTTATTTCTAATTGCTCTTCCGTCTAAAGCACGAAAGCACAACACATTAATCAATAAGTCCTCTAGAGTTCCCCGTTGTTTTACTTTGTGATTTTCATTGTGTGCGCTTAAATTCGTAAAATATCTGATTATAACAACAATGCGCGTTCTAATTAAATTTCTGGCGACAATTTATATTCGGTTTCTTTCGCTTTGTGCACGATTCTACTAATTTATTCGTTAGTCTTTACCTCCTCCTTCACCTTTATATTTTGTTATAAGTGCCATAAAATTTATATTATAAACTTTTGTCGACACAACATCTGCTGCAATTGCGCCACTGCAATTATAACTTAAATTTTATTACTGCGATCGGGGAGAAGACGAAGGTTGACTTGGTAAACTTCGACTTCGTGCTTTTCTCCTTGCACATCGACGTTATTTCCACATGCTTAAGCGTCTCCTAACATTATCAAAGAAAAACTCTCTTGATAATCCGAGCGTAATGCCGACTGACTGCGCCCGAAGATTCAGAGCATCGTTACATCGCATTGTACGTCTATTGATTTAGTCGATCTCCGAAAACATTCAATACCGACTTTCCCTTTCAATCATTATTAATCGGATAACGTAGGTACTTGAGCACAAATTTCCTTTTTTCATATTCCGAGCCTTGGCCGGCACAAAGAAGTCATTAATAAGAAATATTGCAAATGGAATTTTTTCATTTTTGGACCGTGGAAATTACAATGAGTTCGTGTTAACCTTAAATTATGCGCTTTGAATTAAGCAAAATTTGCATGAGTTTTTAACGTGTGTTGTCGGAATACTCGAATGGCTTTTGCATTTGACGTTTTGTGTTACCCCCTGATAACTGGTATAGGACGCGTGCCCATTCTGTCACGTCAATGTGTTGCAAATCAGCACCCGGGAGCGATCACGTGCCGTCCTTATCACGCACTAAATACATAAGCTAAGCCAACGAAAAAATGAGATAACGCGGTCCAGTTCGTTTTCGAGATTTATTTTACTGCTGTGACTTTATTATTCTTGTCAAAATTTTTGGCGAATCCTTAGTGGGAGATTGAAAAGGCACGTTTTATGTAAATAAAATCCGGAACCTTGATTTATCTGGTACGGCAAACGTCCGGAGTTTCTCCATTCCACTTATCTTATAGAATAACTTTGTTTATTCTGATAAAGAGTAGGCGAATGGCAAGACGATCTCCCATCGGCGTCTGAAATTACGGCAAACATAGTGTATACATAGTTCATCGCAAATCCGCTTTGCCCAAAATTCGATGTCTGCTATATTTTAATGCAAAAAATAAATTTTAAATTACCAATATAATATTGGAGAATCGATAAACTAATAAAACGCATTCAATAACGAATTTCGTATCAATTTCGTTTAACTCGAGAAAATCGAGATGTTCGAAATCGAACGTATATAGAAGAGCTGCTTTTATACTTGAGTACATGACCCTTATATTTAGAGCTTTGGGCTTTCCAACAAATCGATTCCTCCGTGCGTCGAAATTCGACGGTTTGACTCCAATAAGACTACTGCCATCACTTAAAACTGCAAATAAAAAATTCTTCCGCATTTCAGGTACCTAAATCTGGTATGATGTGTGACGCTCTCGAGATTATGTTTGTTTTGTTTGCAAACATCCCAAAGGGTCTTATGAGTTATTAGGCAAATATGTTGACTTGGAGAATACAGCATTTCAATAATATAACAGTTCAGAAAGCTTTCGGTTATACGATACTAAGATGAGCGAAAGTGATGGGATTACAAATTTTTACTCCACTACTTCACTGTTATCGAAAGTGGTTTTCGGCTTTATTTCACCTTTGTTCGCTAATTTTATATATTATTCTTAACATCTTTTTTTTTGTTGCAGGTAAGCAAACAAACTTCTCGAAGAAAATTATTACCGTGGTAAGCCAAATATATTAAAATTTGATCTTCGCAACTCCTACTATATTTAAACAGCCCAATATTCTGAAACCTCGACTTAAATTATTTACTCGAGGGTAACTTTAAAATATAAATTAATTATTCTTTAGTTTCGATTATTTAGACCACGACCGACCCTAAATATATAAACCTACTTACACCCTTGTGAAGTATAATCTTCAATCACGTCATTTCGTATTTCATTAGGGGTGTCCAAATCTTAATTGCTATAAGATCCGAAATCCTCGGCTTATTTTAAGATGCACCAAATTAGCCAAAATTTTATCGAGAAACTAATATTTTAATAAATGGGGTCCACATTCAAATTTTAACTGTTGAATTGCTGAATTTAGGTAATTTCGTTAAAATTATTGTAAAAATTTGTAGTACTAATTTATGCTTCAGTTATAATATGAGCACATCCCTTATTGTTATACTACTAGCAGTGGTAGTCAGCCGTAAGAATTAAGTCGTAGTTTAACTTCTGCTAATTGTTACAGAAACAACAACAGTATACTTTTTTTAATTTTCAACTTGGTTTAAAAAAAAATTGTTAAATAACCAAACACTTAACAGAAGTTATGAAATATATAGAAGTTTGTTTCGACTGTAATATTATAAAATAATAGTTATTATCTAAGCCGCTTTTATAAAGCTTGACTTGGATATTTATTTCGTAATCAATTTCTTGGTCATTTTTTCAATTAATTTCTTAATTTGACATACTACATAGTTGTGTATTTCCAATCACAATATAACAATCAGTTCTTTCAGGTTTAGATATAATAAAAATATACAACTTCGTGGGAGATGAAGCACGCATGACCGCAATATAAAAAAAATTATATCTATGATTACATTATTAGTGACGGCTTGTATTAAACTGCTATAGGGGGGGGGGGGGGAGGCAACTGAAAATGTGCGGTCATGTAATTCAACCTAAATTGCAATTGTAACAATTTTGAAATTGTTTTGAACTAATAAAAAAAATCAAAAAAAAAAGCTTGATCTATGGGCTACGCATCCAGCAAGGTTAGCATCATATTCCAGTAACTCACTGAATCATGAGTAACTGAGGTTGCCAGATGTACAGTGACAGTCATGGAAATTGCATCGCTGAATATTTCCGAATTAAACTAACAATTCCCAATGAAATTTCAATAACCGTACACAATATAATCACAATACGCACCCAAAGCTAGGTTTTCAAACCGGGGGGTCTGGGGGGTATGGAATACCCTCCAGTGCACCAGAGTTTGTGCGCAAAAAAGTGGTATTGCGCTTATAAGTTTCAAACTGGAAATCTAATTTCTAAAAATCTAATATTTGTGATTTGAAATTCAATAACACATTTTCTTTTTTTTGGACACAATCACTGATGTGCTGGGGGGGTATTTTATACTCCTCTCCCCCCCCCCGGTTTGAAAAACCTAGCTTTGTGATTGTGTTTATCGCTGAATATTTCCGAATTAAAATAACTATTCCCAATAAAATTTCAATAACCGTACACAATATAAACAAAATACACACATAAAGCTAGGTTTTTCAAACCGGGGGGTCTGGGGTCTGTACCCTCCAGTACACCAGAGATTGTGCGCAAAAAAGTGTTATTGAGCTTAAATGCGTTTCAAATCAGAAATCTAACTTCTAAAATCTAAGATTTCTGATTTGAAATTCAATAGCACATTTTCTTCTTTGCGCACAATCTTTGGTGTACCTGGAGGGTATTCCATACCCCCCAGACCCCCCGGTTTGAAAAGCTAGTTTTGTGATTTTGTTCAAAAAAGAAAATGGATTTTTGAGCTTATGAGTTTCAATCCAAACATCTAATTTTTTATCTATTTCTTTTCTTGGGAATAATTCCCAATGCAATTTCCATGACCGTTACTGTAAATTTGACATTCATCTTTAAGCCCCCCCCCCCAGGGCCGGATTACCCAATAGGCAAACTAGTCTAAAGGCGCCGAGTAGCAAAGGGGCTCTTAGATTAGATATTTTTAAAAAATAGTAATTTTAGCTTGTGTTTGATTGTTTCAACTAAAACAAAATCGACTCAAGAGTATAAAACTGTCACAAATTAGGTAAATAATTTTACAAAAAAATTGATGCCTCCGTGAGCTCTGATTTTAAGATAAATTATATTTGTATTTCTAGGACAAGAATTTCAGGTTTAATTTCAAAATTATAGAAACATTGAGTCTGAACTCGAAATTTTCTGGAAACATTTTTGGTGAGGGGGGGGGGTTAAAGACTTTTATCTAGGGGCGCATACATTGATAATCCCCCCCCCCCCGTCAGTTTAAGAATTTATTTTTTCTTCAATTGCAGGCAATCGCGCGAACTTTAAATTTGCGATCTCTCACTTTTCGAAAACAAAGTACCGGAGGGGGGGGTTAGAAGAACAAAAGAAATTTATCAGGAACACAGCTAACAAAAATTTTTTAGTTAACTAATTTTGGAAGGGCTAATATTGATTTGGAGGGATTAGAAAAGCTAAGTTACAAAACTAAAATTTCCATTTATTATCTTTTTAAAATCAAAATTCAAATAAATAAATGATCAATGTTATATACGTTTTTCCAATATTAAAAATGAAATGGATCGACGAGATAACTCGCGACATATGCGACGATATCAATTTTACTTGACGATACCTTTCATTTTGAAATTTTAAATATTAAACTTGTTCTCCAAATTTTCAATACAATTTTTTTGAAAATAATTATAATTAAAATTATTTTTAATTAAAATGAAAGTTATCGCCAATCTTAATTTACACTAGAATTGACACTTAAAATAGCGTTTTGGTTGTTTTGAATGGTATGTCGGTGTGGCAACCAAAGCTTAAATATCGAAAAACAAGAGAAATTTTGAAAATTATGTTTAAATTGAAACTCGGGGAACGTTTAATCATATTTTTTGTTAATAATCTTTTAAATTTCTAATTTTCATAAATTTATTTTACTTTTCAATTTTTAAATAGAAAGGAAATTTTTTTCTTATTTTAGATTCCATTTTACGGCTTTCCTGTTGGAAATACGTACGGAAGCGATAAGATAACTTTTATAGAGCTTTGCTATGACCTGAAAATTAAGAATCGTTTCGTAAATAAGGGCGCTACAAGCAAAAACGAAAAAAACCGTTAAACTAAGCTCGCGTTCTGATATATCCTTAAATAATGGTTTCCAATAAATTTACTTGTTTATAAAATAACAATTAAACAAAATCGGATATGAAGCCCTGAAACGGAAAGAAAGGTTTTTTTGCATTTAACTCATAAACGATGACTAATGTATCATAAGTAGAGAATTAAATATCCTATAAAAAACTTAGATTATATTTTTTATGTAGGAAGTCGTGATGGATTGGCTAATATAATGAGCATTAAAGTAAGTGACATGGGTTTGCGTGCCTGTGCAATATTAAGATGTTGTAGCACTACCACCAGAGGTAAAGCTCCCGCGACACGTTTATTTATTATGTATCTCTTTTAGGGTTTATTATGTGTAAGTATTTTATATCTCATTAATGCTGGAGTGTCGAAACTGATTTGAATTTTTGAATGAAAAGTGAAGTGTACTGGGTCAACACAAACAATGGTCCAGAGTTTCCCCTATTGGCAAACAAGTGATTAATTTTATTAGAATATGCTTAATTTCCGACCAAATATCTGAATTATAGGAAAAAGTTATAAATTAAAATTTACTGGACTATTTTAGTCCAGAAACGGCTGCGAATGTGCAATTTGAAAAGTTGATAAAATTAGGATTGAAATATTTTAGAAAATTAATGTCGAGGAAAGAAGCTAAAATTCTCACGACTGCAATGTAATCGATTTTAATAAAATCAATATTCAATTTATAAAATATATTGTGATTTTTTAAATCCTTGCGAATAAAGTCAAATTCCAATAACGTTAGGGTTTAGCTTTCCATATGTAAAAACGTTATCAGAAAATGACGGGTTATGAAAAATGCTGTATTGAGAGGTCTCCTACAAAAATGTGTGGATTGGTTTGACTCGGGGGGTAATAATAGACAGGGTGTGATGGATTACGCCTGACCATTTGAATTCCTCCACAACTTTGCATTTTTCAATTTTCATGTTCCCAAATGAATGATTCATTACAGACTTTCGGTTGTTAATTTAAAAGTCCTAATTTAATGTCACATGTGCCAGGACGCTGTAAAGAATATCCTGTTTGGCAACGAACCTATTCCATTTATGTTTTTTTTAAACGAAAGTTGGCAACTTGTTCGCTTGTGAATTATGATGGCAATTTTAAATTGTAATTAAGGTATGTGAATTTACGGTACACGACCGAATTTAGTGCTTATTTTGCACTTTTCATATTTAAATTTTGCTTCATTATGTCATATTCGAGTCAGCGTTTATCTTGTAATTGTTTGCACCATATTTGATTAAATTTTGATTTTGTTCCACATTTTTGCAATCGTGATTAAAAGCAATTAAAATTTGACCCTAAATTAAAGCACCTACGTAAATATTGCGTGATAAATTAAAGTTTTATATTTTTTCCTTTTTTCCTTTCAGATTTCATTGCAGAGAATTCGGAACAATTTTGGATGTGGTTTTATTGATTTCTTATTACATTGGTTTCCCTCTTCAATTTTTTATAGTTTTATCCGCATTATGGAATGATAAGCTTTAATTTTTTACATTGTTAGCGTATGTGAAATTTTGATTAGGAAACTAAATCATGTCGACTTACCCCAATGCTACGAACAACCTAAGAGGGTTATTTTAGGGAAACTGTGTGGTTAAGAAATTGCCCAATCTTTTTGTGCAACAAAATCGTAACAAAGAGGAAGCAATAAAATGATTACAAATTTGCAGACATCCTGTGGGGAATAAAATTAAGTTCTCGAAGATTTTTTTGAAATATAAGTTAAAAAAGACTAACATTTTTTATTGATTCAAATTACTAACTTTTTTTAAACTTTTAGATTGCTTTCGCTCAAACAGTATTATGTTACTTAATTTTTTTTTTAGTTTTCATTTTTTGTTGCTAACAGCGGCTAGCCTTTAATCCAGCGTCGAGAGCGCGGTCTCGTGAGTTCCTGTCATTTTGCCAAATCTGAAAAAATAATTTTGGTTTATTATTTAGCTCTAGGCTCTATATTTAACAAGTTAAATTGAATATTAAGCTGAGAAAATCCAAAGAATCCACAATTTAAAAAAATACGACTGAAACTGTTTTGAAAAGATAACGCGACAAAACAAGCATGTCTTCTTTTAGATCGGGAGTTAAAATATAACAATTGGGTAACTTTGAAGGTACTTATCCAACTAAAGAGTTCATACACTTGAAAGATTTGAAAGATTACATGCAGCTTTTTTGAAGTTTTTTCAAATAAAATCAATATCAATAGAGACGACCAAGTAAAGCTAGTGATAAGTTGAAGCCTTAAACACTAGTATATACAAAAAATCAAATTTAAAATTAAAATCTGAATTTTTCTTGCGAATGGTAGATTTAGTCTAGAAATAATTGAAGACGAATTATCGTTTACTAAATTTTAATTACATGGTAATTATTAACAATCCTACAGTTAATATCATTGCAAATAAATAAAGGCTTCTCTGAAATAATGATTTGCCAAGATGCAACTCTACTACTCAAGTTCAAAACAAAAAATTCCAGTTTTTTAGTCTTTCCGATTGTTATCTTTCCGTTTTAACAGCACCAGTCAGTGCCGATTATATTGATATTCTGATAGTAAAGGATATTAACTCAATTTTAAATAAAATTTTGTAACAATAACGTTATTTAAAATGTGACAGAGATTTTTGAGAAAGATTTTCATTTATTACATTTCTTCAAATTTTCCTGATTTTTCTCAATTGGCAGGAATTTCTTTCGCTTTTATAGCTGACTTTTGTACATGGAAGTAGAGGAGCAAAAAAGCTCAAGATATTTCTCTAGATATTCTCAAATTTCCGGGGTTTTTAAAGAAATTTTTTCACTTTAACAACAAACTTCTGGAAAAAATTAGAGAAGAATTAGAGAAAATGTAAACCCGGTGAATCTCCCGACAAATTATCTGGCTATAGGTGTTTATTAATAAACCACATCTAAAGAACGGTAGCATTTTTGACTTGAAACCTTTTTAATTGATATTAGATTTTCAAAAATGTATAAAACATTTATTTTTTTAAATTTGTGTTTGACCAAGAAATGGAGAAATCTTGATTCCTTTAAATACGGGATTTCTGTTTCTCAAAATATAGCTTTTTAAAATGAATTTGTAAATTATAACAACAAAGCAGATATAGCCGCATTCGATTTAAAGCGAGTATGACGCATCGAAAAATAGTAAAAATATTATGTAATTTGAAAAATTATTCAGTTTTATGTTATTAAATCTAAGGTAAAAATTTTGAATTCAGCAAAAATTTGGTAAACCAATAATTTTATAGATGCGATTGTGAATGGCCGGACCACCACCTCAATTGCTTACAATTTTATATAGGTGCGCTTCGCCCCCTCCCCCATTTTGAATTTTAGATCCAAAATAGTTAAAAATCTTTTTCTATCTCAAAAGGAAAAGGTAAAAACTATAAAAACTATTTTATATCCAAAATTTGAAATCCGGGGGGTGGGGGATTTAGCGAAATATCATTATTTAGAAATTTTGAAATATTTTAAAAACGGAATTGCTATACAAACGAAAATAAAGAAGGTACAAACAGGTACAAACGAGGTACAAACGATTCAAACTATTTTTGATCCAAAATTCAAAGTGGGGGGGGGCTGGCGAAATGCCCATTTCAGATATTTCAAAACATTTGAAAAACAAAATGGGTACAAACAGGTGCAAACGATTAAAACTAGTTTTGATCAAAAATTTGAAATGGGGGGGGGGGTAATGCACATATTTTATATTACTATCTAGCATTTTTCTTTTTTATTTTATGTTATAATAAAAGTCTTGTCCGTCTATCCTTACAAAACTTGAGAAAATTTTTCAAAAATCTTATAAAATTTGCGTTATGACTCGCCTGTCACTATCTAGTTCTTCAGTATATACCGAGTATAGGTATAATTTTTAGAGGCTTTGCACCGAAATTTGAACAGGGAAACGGGGTACAGAAGCCCCTGGTCACTTAACTCGACTTCTTGATCTCGGAGAATGAGAACTTGCATTATTCCTTTACGCTTTATTCGCTTTAGATGAACAAATCCATAAATTCGATGATCTTTTTCGTGAATACTATGAATATCAACATATAATGTTATTTTATACATTTGCTCATCAACCAATTTTCTTAATTTTGTGGCTACTTTCTATAAAACTGACTTCATAGTAATTGACTCTTCTTCCAAAAATTGACGTGGTGAAACGTGGTATAAAAGGCGTAATCGAGAGTCGATTGTCAGAGCAGACTTACGAGAATGCTTTGAAGTCGTTTTTATTGAAAATCTATCGAGCCAAGCTTTTATGTCATCCAAATTGAAACGTAGCAACGAGTAAATTCAGGAAGTGGTCAAATGTAGTGGTTGTTTTATTTTTATTTTTGAAATGCATTCTCTTGAAAAATATTGCTAACCAGCCACGAGATGATTTCTAATATTTGTATAAAAGTGGAAATAATTTTAAAGTGCTTGTGGTGTACGTAGCTTAATAGTCAAATGAAGAATTACTGTTAAAGGGGTGATATAATAATGTCGTGATAGCAGTTAATAATGCTGGTGTGCTTTTAGCAAGTACACGTAATAGCACGTAGTGTACGCATAGTCCTCTCACCCTAAGGCGCTCATGATTCAAATTAAGCAAATTATCAAGTTTTCTTGTACAACAAAATCGCAACTCGGACAAAGCGATACAATGATTACAAATTTTAGCTACACCCTGTAGGGAATAAAAATTAAGCGTAATCATAGAAGTTTCTCTTAATAATTCGAAACTGACGCGAGCTTTTTTCTAATTTTTATTAAAACCGGGGAGCTTTATGTTTTTTGTTGGACAACTGAATTGAAAACTTTTTTCATGAAAAGTTGTCGTACTTTTTAATTGAGAAAAGTTATTAAGCAGCGGAGGAATTTGATTTTGTTTGTGTAATTAACGTTATAGTTTTCGGTTTACGTGATTAGATCTGGGTTGAAAAGATGTTTTTGAAGAATGGAAATGGAATAGAAAAAATTATTTATTCGTGAAAATCGAGATGAATTACTGTAAATCTACCTCGTTAAAACGATATTCCGCATAACGTTGTTTTGTTACCGATTCATTTTTAATGAATACGAAAGGTAGGCAGGTACGAGAGATTTCTACTTATTCTTTCTTTGTTTTCGTTTACATTTACCTTAACTATATGGATACCTAGCAAAAGCAAACGGAGAGCCTGTTAAAATTTTACGCTATGCACAATTTCTTCCTCATAGTACAGCTTTCCGCTTTCAAGTTTGAATTATCGCTTAGATTGCAGCCACCGGGCTTAAATTAAAACTTCGAGTCTCCCACAAACCGCCGTTGTTTACTTCCCTTTGAGTTTTGCATTTTTACGAGTTAAAATATTATTTGTGGCGGATGTGCGGGAGGTATAATAATTCCATTACTGGTACGCTATAGTTACTTTTATTTAGGGGTGCGACTAAACTATTTTACGAAAATCGTTGCTTGTCATTGATTGATGGAACTACCCTCGTCTAGACTCATTATGAATGTGAAAAGTCACTTTTACGTATATACGGCGATCATTACTAAAGCACTGACGAATCAAAAGCTTTCCCTGCTGCAAGATATTTTAAATCGACTAAAAAGTTGTTATGAAGGAACTTTTTTTTTGATTAATTATGGATCAACACTTGTTTTTATAGCCTTCTTTATAAGAAAAAGTTTTAAATTTAGTAGCTATTTTGAATATCCCCAAGGCATTGCAAAGTTTGTTATTGAATTTGGTGTGGAAGAGAAAATGTGCATGCATCAACACATTCGGCGTTATAATTATTTAGAAGTTAGCGTTGCACATCCGGATCTGCAGAAGCGCACGTTTCCGGACTGCTGCAATCTGCAGAAGGACCCAGGACTATAAGTGCAAAAGGATGGATAAATCGGATTTGAAACCATGAAGCTGTGTAAAGGCTTCTCTCGCCGCTCGACTACATAATTATCTTTGGTGCCGCTTCAAAACCAGAAATTTACATTTTAAGACGAACTTTTACTAATCCTCTACGAACATGCTCACATGTAAAATTAAACTTATCAAGCTATTCCACAAAAGCTTTGATATTACTCCATTATTACTTCAGTTACAATAGTTTAAATAATTTCTATTCGAACTAACCCATTGTCAAAACTTTGCATAAATGAAAATTTGCATTTTGATAATTCCGTCATCATCATCACATTAGGAAGAAGAACAGTCGAAAATTTCAAAGGTATCCTTTACAATAATAATAATTTAAAAGTATAGATATTAATACTACTAAATATTATAAAAAATATTTACAGAGAGTTTCTTTTTATATTATGTGGTGCGATGAAATGAATAATTCACAATTCTCAAAGTCGGCGGCAGTTTTCATTCCTTTCATCGGGTCTTATTTAAATTATCACTTTGCGTTATAATCTCTCAAAACCGTGCTGTGGATATTCTAATCGCATTTTCTTCTTCCCCTAAAATTCTTCACAATAAACGCGTCATTAAAACTCATTATCTTTCCTTTTATACCACACTCGATTTGTTCTACTTTTGTTGGCAAAATATGACGAAAACGCTGTTACTTCCGAAAAAATGCTTCCCAAAGACGGAGTCCGTGATCTGACATGTATTGCAAAACGGTTTGTGCCTGTTGGCAAGCTTTTCTCCTTCATATATTATATTCTAGTTGAGTAATGCTTTTTGCCTCGAGACAAATATTTAAGGATTTTTAAATCCTCTTCGAGAGCTTCGCGTGTTTTGCAAATATTGTTTTCGATAATTCATCGACCATCCTCGACTGTCACTGCGTCACTTACAGGCAGTCATTACTCTATTATTTTAGTATTCTCATCAGCCATCAAAGGGTTGAAGCCTGTATCAAACTGAATTATCCTTGTAACCTTCCGGGAAGAGAGCTTTTTACGGTTATTTGCAGGGGTCGATTAATGGATATTGGTTGTGGAACGAGAGACTACCACCTTCAGCTAGCAACAATCTGTTCCCTTATCATCCGACTTGACACGTTTACACGCTGCTTGTTAAAGCTCGTGACAAGCACGCGAAGAAGTGTCAGGAGAAATATTCACACATCAATTCGGCCTTTTTTAAATTTTAAAACTACAACCCGAATTACACGTACATATGTAGGTTCTACGGTTGACCAATTTAAAAAGTTTTATTTACATACATGTTTTTGTCCGCAACTTGACCGTCGAATAATTTTAACTTGATTGGACAAATTCAAAATCCAATGCGACTTTTTTGCAATCCTCGTTAAACCCCACGGCTTTTGAGGATCGGGTTGATTAATAAATTTTAAAATTAGGGGAAACTTTTAAGCCCTTTACTAGACTTACGACCCCAGTGTTTTCAGTGAAAACTTTCCAGGCTTCGATTTTATATTTTTTACTAAAGATTTTACACTGTCATGATTTATTGGACATAAAAAATCACACTCCTTTGAAGACTCATTAACTTTTTTCCAGATGCACAATTTAATCGACTTTCCCTGCGAAAGTGGGAGTCGACGGAGATCGGTCGTCGCTTTACTCTTTTGGCATATTCAATTGCAAAATTCTATTTGCCGTGTTGATTGCATTCATTAGGTTGTGCACATTTTATTAATTTTGCATTATTTTACATTTTAGAGAAGATTTCACAGAAAATATTATTGTTACATTGTTTATATTTCGCGTTCAACTTCGCTTCATGTAATTTTGAATCAAATTGTTTGTACATTCGTAATTGCTTGTTTTATTATATTTGTGCTTGTTCGGATAAATAATTTAATTAAATTTTGAAATTTAATAAAAGATGGACTTGCTTGATGGAAAGTTATTGATAATAGCAATTAAAATCATCAATTTTATTTTCAAATTAGCAATTTTCACATTCCACCAAATTTTGTAATAAATTGTTTACGTAGCGAATGAATACAGCTAATAAGATGCCACGATATTTTTCTCGGATTAGAAATATTTTAAGAAACCTTTTGTATAATTTAAGGGAGTTTGTCCCAAATAAACCAAACGAAAACGATCCCCTAAAAAATTCGATAAAAACTCAAATATTGTCTCACGTACTTTCTTCAACCATTATAAGCTATTGATTGTTCTGCGCAAATCCTTCGGATTTAAATACCTTTTTTATTACAATTTCAAACATAAATTTTAAATAAAATACCGAGTACATTTTCTTTTTCATTTTATATGAATTATCACGTTTATAAAATTTATAGGACGTTCGGGTTTATTAAAAATAAACATAAGACCAATTTTTTGCCAGTAATTGAGAGTTGTGTCACTTATGCTTTAGAAATGTGGGTAATAAATAATGCGTGTCATAAAAAAATTAAAGAAGTAGAACAAATTAATTTTGAAAAAGTGATGTGTTGTAACATAAATGAAACATAAGGAAGAAAACGGAAAAGCCAACGATGTTAATAATACATAAAAATATAATACATAATTATGTTAATCCGGATATTGTGAATGTTCAAAGGGTGTTTACACTAATTGTGTCTAATAATTTAATTAAAATAATTGTTGTTTAATTAATCAATTTTTTTTAATTGCCCCTCCTTGAAATAAATCTAAAAAATTAATAAAACCGACATTATTTTAATTATTTTGTGCTACGTAATCGTTTAAAATATAAAACAATTAAATAGGAAACTACACTTAAAAAGTTTAATTAATTTTTACGTTTTCAAAAAAATAGACAAAATTAGGGTCAATCACAATAGAAATGGAAAGGTCGCTCCGGGCAACACGCGAGTCATCTAATAATATCGTTTTCGTTGTCTTCGTTAGATTTGCCCTTGCACCAATGATAATTAGACGTCAAATATTAATTAAGTTGTACTAGATTATGTGATTTTTTTAGTATATTTTCATAATAAATAAATAAATATTTATACATTATTAAATTTAAATGCATAATTAAATTAATGTTTATTCTGGATAATAAATTTTATACGCTCCTGACGGTATAAGTTACTAGTTTCCTCTTTTACTTCATAATTTATACGGTCACAGTTTTTCTTCTGAACATTCTTCTGAACTGTTTACATTTTTTGCAAAATTATTTACAATGAAGTTGTATGAAGTTGCCGCCGATAAATACTAGCTACTGTACCCGGCTATGCTCGGTTTCGCTGTTTCCTTTATTTTATACCATAAAATGTTCTCATTTTTTGAATAAAAATTTTGAATTTTTTCAATAATGGTCGAATTACTATGGAGATTTTTGAAAAATCGATTTTTTTCATAAAAATGTAACTGTGTAAGTAAAATTTACCGTTTGTTTACAGTTGTCAAGGTTTTAACAGTGCTATAATATTACTTGCGGTCCTAATACGCGTAAGTAAATATTATACTACGTTTAGAAAATATTTCTTTCATAAAATGTCATTATGACACATTTATTTTATTAATTTTTTTAATATTTCCTGATTCTTTTCGTATGCAGTTGATAAACTAGAATAATATACTTTTTTCGCCTTTCTAACTGGTTTTAAAATTTCCTTGGAGCATTGCAGGGCTTCGGTGGCAAAAATTTGAAATTTTAGGTTTAAATTTTGGAATGTCACAACCAGGTCCTGGAGCTACGGTTATCGTCTACTGGTATACTTACCGAAATATGACCAACTGACAAAACTTTAAGGTCAGAAAAGAAATTAAAAAGAATTATAACTTATTACGTATTATCTTTGTTTATGTCGTACGATCACGCATAATAATATACAATCAAAGCTATTATCACGACCGTAACAAATTTACCTTTTCTAATCTCGAGTTTTAACATATTTTTATATTTAAAAAATAAGAATAAGTAAAAAATAATAAAATTATTTCAACGGAGATTACAAAGGCTTTTTAATTTTTTTTAATATTAAGTAGGTATTACTAAAAGATTGGAATAACTTAAGCTCTAAACTGTGCCTCGAAGACCTGTTATACAAAGGAAAGGGTAGCTCAACTCAAGATTTGAGATTTTTTTTTTAAAAGAAATTTTCACATAATATTCAGATGCGGACTGGAAATACTTTAGTTATCGGGCAACTTTTTTGGGCACTATACCTTAAACCTGTACGGGCAAACAAGTACCCTTTTTAGCGGTAATTTAAAACAGTTAGGTATAAATAATTTTCCAATATAAATTATTAATCTTTACAAGATCAGCAAAAACATAAATTTTTAATGTCAGTCTTGTATAACCCACAAGTTAGTTCACTAAATAATTCAGTTCGACTCAAACCTGTTGGATAATTTTCGAGATTTTCCTCATACTACTTTTACCGAAGTTATGTTAAAGATAAATGGTACATTTTCTGAAAACTAATCGGACGCGGAGATAACGGTTACGTTAATTCTTAAAATAATGTGTTTTTTTGTAATTCAAAGTGTGATGACCCTATGCGTGTTGCGTAGAAATTGAAAAAAGGACATACATCAAGATAAAATCTATAGAAATCTATCAGTTCAAAACAGAAATGTTGGGATTTGTGTAACAAATGAATACAGTAACCATTTCAATTGTTGAAAACCTATTGGATTGTAAAAACGTAATAAAAAAATCCACAACGTAAGAAATATCTTGCGAATCTAATTCGATTTTATCAGAAAAAATTTTAAATCGGATTATATATGGGGTGCTAATGCACCCAGAAATGAATACAATATTACGGACTCCCTTATCTGCATCTGAAGGGATATCATAATAATAATACAGTCAGTGAGATCTCTCGACATAAAAGTTTTCTTTGCCCTAATTATTATGAAAAGGGAGTCGAAATGTGGGGTGCAGGCGCATCTCTTTCAATCGCATTCAAAGTTTTTCTCCATTTAAAAAATAATTAGTACGGAATTTGAATGTTTAATGTACTTGGGAAGTTTAATAACTAAACTAAGATCGTTTTTATAATGGCATGCATACACACGAGATGAGATTTTTTGTATGACAGAACGGAATGTTCGATGAAATAAAACTGTCGTGTTTAAACTTTTTGTTAACCTTAGGTTCGGGTTTCAGGAATTTTTCAAATGGAAATTCTTTTTCAACTTAAAATTTATAATAAAAACATTATCCCAAAAATTAGAAGAAAAACGACGCTATTGGAAGTGGTCCTTGGGAAAAAAATCTGACGATGGAATTTGTAACGCAATGTATAAATTTAGTTGGAAATGATAATGGCTTCTGTACGAGTAGATTTCTTCCTTTATGAAAGGAAATTGTAATAATATAATCTTTGGAAATCACAAAAGTTATACCATCGTAGCCAATAGTCAATTGAATGAATGTATGCGGACCACAATAATAGTCGAACTTTGAATGGGTTTCGTTTATCGACTACCTGTCGTGAAATTGTTCTCTTGCGGTATAATATGCAAATGGGCACAAAAACTAAAACATTTTTACAAAAGAAATGAATATAATAAAAAGTAAGGGTCATTCGGAGTATCGAGCGTTTTGACCTTCTTAACGTTAAATTTATAATTTGACTTTTAATGCCATTAAAAGTAGCATGATGCACGCATCGTGAAAAAATGGAAAAAAAATACGCAACTAAGGAAATCTGGGCAATCAATATTTGCAAGATAACTTATAGAAATGAGGTTACGCAATGACCGAATTAACATCAAATGTAATTTTAGTCCCTAGGGCATCGACCAATTTGCGAAGAAAACATAAAATTTTATAATACAAACTCTAGTAATTTGAGGCCTAAGGATGGGATCGAGAATCTCGAGCTCATTTCGAAGTTAATTAGACAAAACTTCGAGCTGAACGTTTGATAACTTACTATGGAAAGAGGGAGAAACGATAAAATTTTGCAGAGAAGCACCGAGGGAAACTTTCAACCGCAATTTGCTAAGCAACTTGAAAATTTGTTATAAGGATTCGGAATAAATTAAATAGGAAACCTGGTATCTTAAATACCCGCCTACCAAAAAGATTAAACTTCCTTTTAAAATACTTCTTCACCAATCATTGCAACTGTGGTATGCTATAGAAATTTAATAAATAAAACAAAATGTAATTTAAAAAAGTTTAACAAATTAAAATGGCCAAACGAATAGAAACTGGATATTTTTTTGTATTCTGAGTTCAATGCGATCGGCTAGGGAACGATTAAATTCAACGCTCCATAAAATAGCACTCGTGCGCTGCTGCGAACCAACTAAAACCACAATTATTCCAAAGGTCACATCCGGGCGAGAAAATAGAAAAATAAAAAACACGCAACGCTTTTCCTAAATGTGTGTTAAATCTTGTATCATCGATAATATGCTTTATCGGCAAGTTATGTTTTTGGACAAATCGGGTCGACTTTTTTAATTTTTTTTTGGACATTCCAGGTAGGCAGTTTTGTTTAACGGATGGCTATTTAACACGTGACGGGCTGCGACCTCCCGGAGTTCGGACTTTTATTATCGCCATCGCTCTTCCATTATCTCTGTGCTATTATTATCTGTTTCCCTTTTATTACCCACTCTCCTAGCACCTTAGCTTTGCCGGTAACTAATCTACTGTGATTGTACTCCCGAGACACTACGGCTCGAGCACATAGCCATATCCTGAACCTTTGCAGTTATTACGGCCTTCACGAGGTACTCGCATATAGATTGGCTCTTCCTGTCCTGATTGGATCACTGCATCCCACAAGGCCACTTACATGCATTTTACAACACCATTTCTATCGCATCTTCGCGCATCCTTATGATAATCCACTCTCCAACGATAATAGAATTTTCAACATCAGCCATATTTATTCATTTTTCTAAATTTAAACTTTTAAAACATAAATTTATTATTTAACTTGAAAATTTTAGTGTTGACTCGTAAACCTCCTTAAACTTGAGAAGGGTAAATTTTATTGTTGGAAGAAACAATTTTCCTAATCCGTCTCAGTCTCTCGGAATATTAAAATATTAAACTTTGCTTTCCTTTTTATTTATTGTGCAATCAATTTTAAAAATAAGAATTTTGCTTTATTTTATTTTCTTTATTCGATATTGCTTTATAATTATTTACTGTTTTAAGACTAGAAAATTGAGTAAAATTCATTAAAAATAATGAACATTTTTTTTAACGTCTCAACTTTTATTTTATTAATCCTTTTATATTTTAGTTAAACCTACCCATTTTTCTTCGATAACACTGAAACTGAAAGTCGAAAGGAGGATTTCAATTGCAGGCACTCTAAATTGCGAATCTGTTGATTAAATGGCAGATACGGACTGAACATGTTAAGAATACCGACAATTTCATTTAATGATTTAGCCTACTATTTATTATAACAGGAAAGCCCTATGTTC
Source organism: Cantharis rufa (assembly GCA_947369205.1). Lineage (NCBI taxonomy): Eukaryota > Metazoa > Arthropoda > Insecta > Coleoptera > Cantharidae > Cantharis > Cantharis rufa. The sequence continues at coordinate 29,505,987 of OX376306.1, read as the reverse complement.
AAATTTCTACTGCTTAAAATATTACGAATCAAATTTAAACATCGATTAGCATAATTTTTTAACTTTTCCCTCAATAGTTTTTTTAATAATCGCCACCAATACCATTGTACTGTTCGCGAAAATCTAAACCATCAAAAAGTGAAAGATAAGGTGAGATCAAAGGTAAAAGTTAAAGGGTAAGATGAATTTAGAGGTAAAACTCATTTTGCAGTGGTTACTTATATAACACCGGTCCGTAGCCAGGATTTTATTTCGGAGATGGGGGAGGCACTCGTAAAAAGCCTTTTGTAAAAAGTAACATTTTCGGGGGTTCCCCTTTTTATTATTTCAAACAAATGCTTTCAATATTTTTTTTAAATTTTTTTGTAAAATTAACTTATTATTTCTTTATTATTTAATTTATTTTTATTTAAAACAAACATTACATAAAAAAGTTATTCGTTCGCTACTTTTCTTTATAATTTAAACTCTAAGCGCCTTTATTTCCTATTCGCAAAATTATTTATTATAATAAATATTAAATATAAATTAATTCCATGGCAACCTATTTTATTTCCGATATTAAAATTTACTATAAAATTTTTTTTTTTAATGGGGGGGAGGCGTTCCCTTGGCTACAGGCCTGACATCTGACACCAGATTATTATTAAAAAAACTTGCATTACAGGCGTTATTAATTCAAAAAACGCCTGCGGCGTTACTTTTTTTTTGGATACGATTTTGAAAAATATGTTGCCATTAATTTTTCTCAGTGTAACTTCTCAGTTAATTGAATTATAATACTCCTTATACTATATTTTTTTTAGTTTTCACTGATTTGCACCTTTAATTCATTACTACATGATATTACTATAATTTCCGGATTAATTATGTATCATTTTAATTAATTTTTAATTTAATTTTTGTTATCTTACAATTCAATTTTTTAAAATACTTCTTTTTGGGTGTGCCACTTCAATAAACCACCTTATTATTCACAATAAATTTTATTTTTATTTGATTTAACATAATAACTAATGCCCGTACTTATAGTCACGGATTGAACCGAGAATCGAGTTCAATTCTCGAAATAACAGCTGTTGCTACGATACGGTCTAAATTCCAGTAATCTCATTGGTAAATTCTAGGATCATTTTGAGTCTCGGATTGATCCGTGACTATAAGTACGGGCATTAGTGTGTTGTAGTTAATCTTTGATATTGACACTTTGACGACTAGACTGGTCCTGTTTTTATACTTTTTCGATTTTTTGAAAATATATAAAATGGTATAATGTACTACTCGGAAGTAAACCTCTTTAACGCACTTAACTTACTGTTATCGAAATTCTTCTCTTCTAATTTTATCTTAAATCCTCTTATAATCAAAAATATCAAAGTAACCGTACACTTTACACCAAAATCTAAAAGAGTAAAGTAACTTATTCCCAGTGGCGTAACTAGCGGTGTTCCGTGTGCTTGATCGAACAAGGCCCCGGGCGTTAAAAGGCCCGGTTCTATCATGACCAAAATATAAAATATTTTATCTACATAATATAATGTTAAATGTGAGACTGCTATTTTTAAAAATATTTGGGGACCCAAGACACAGGACCATGGCTACATGGTTACGCCACTGTTTATTCCGTCAGTAGCGTATAAAACATTTTAATAACTTCATAAATTTATAATATTCTTTTAATTTGGAAGAGTAATGCTGCGTTACTAAAAGTATTCTGATTTTTTTTTCAACTATTCTATTCCTTAATTTTTAAAACAGTGGCTCGACGCAATTTTTTCACAAATATTAATCAATGTCCGTGATTTGGAAATTCCCCTTTGAATATAGTAACTTTGGAGGGCAAGATTTTTCATCTTGAGCCAATTTTATGAGTTTATCTCACCTCTCATTTCATCTTTTTGCAAAATTTTGAAAATATGTGAAAGAAAATTGACGAAGCAATGCGGCCTTCAGGACGCACAACTTAAGCGATCTAATTTAAATATATTATACCGAGTGATAACCGTTACAACCAAACGTAGGAACATAACAAAATAATTTTTCAAAAATTCCTGTTTGCCATTGTAGCAGATGTTACATAAAATGTATATACGTTTAAACAGTATATTAGTTTATCACTTACACAGTATTCCTAAACCTACAGTGATTTTATAAGGACAATGGCGACAATCAACCCCTAAATCGACCCCGAATGTTGCAAATTTAACCAAAAAAATTCCGAGTCAGGACATTTGGGCACCGGTAAAAAACTTATTTCAAATTTAAAAATATTTCCTTGACAAAATTTTTGTTTTTTCCTGACATTGACGCTAAAAATTTTAAATTCCCTGGCTTTCCGTGACTTTCCCTGACAAGTTTTAAATTCCCTGACTTTTCCAGGCATTCCATACAAGTGGAAACCCTGTATTATCATTCATATTTTATAAATATAAAGAAAAGGGGGGGGGGGGTAAAAATTAATTTTTAAACCTCACGTGATTAAAGGACGACCTCTGAGATGAGGGGGTACCACAATCCTATGTGGAGATTCTCCCTTATGGATTAAGTATTTATTGGTGATTTTTGCGGTGTTGGTAATGCTGAAAAACTAAAACACTATATAAAGAAGATCTTCACCGGTTCAGAAAAAATTGAGAATTGTTCAAGTGAAGAAATTAACCATGCAGAATACCGAAACAAATCGAAAGCAAACAAAATTGATAATGGAGGGATATATGTACGTTTTTGATAAAATGAGTAGAGATAAGACAAAAAAGTTTTGGCGATGTGATCGAAAAGCGGACAAGTGCTGTGGTCGTATCCATACGACATTGGAAAATGAATACGTGTGCTCAAAAGGCAATCACAATCACGAACCTGATGCTGCAGGTACGGAAGTTGCCAAAATAAAGGTTGCCATTAAAAGACGTGCGGAAGAAACCGTAGAAACTCCTGATCAAATCAGAAACGCGGTTTTAGAAAATACTGGACCAGCTGTCCAAGGACGAATGCCCAATACGGATGCTACAAGAAAATGTTGTCAACGTGTACGAAACATTGTCGCTGGTGCTCCGCCAGCGCCTAAAAATCCGGAACCTAAAAGTCCGGCACCCAAACGGCGGCGCCTAAATGTATAGTATATTTCATAAATTAAAAGGTTTTCTGTTGCTCATGTTAATAAAATGCACCAATAATGTAAACAAAATTATTTCGATTTACCATTTACCGAGTTACCATCATTTAATCGGTAATTAAAAACTAATTACTTATCCTGCTGGTTAAATTCTTGCTTAGTAATATTTTTGATTCGGTTCGCCTTTGTATAATTATACCTTGGAATGCTTAAAAGAGCGCTGTTTGGTACTTCTGAAGAAAAATGTTGGTTTACTTGTAATTCCATTGCGTAGTACAGCTATCCACGTAATGACGAACATAAACAAAGGAAACACTGGAACAGTTAATTAAGCGATAAAGCCCAGTAACTAGTCGAATAAACGTCGCCGAATTCTTTTAATTTTAAAAAAGGAAATAGGACAAAAAATTATTAATACAAATTGCGTGGACGTGCTTTTCTCAAAACGCAAATAAATATACAAGTACAAAGACAAAAGAAATGCATTAATTAAACAAGAAGGTGCGATACCAGCAAAATTTAAAAATGTTCTCCTCGGGGCGTTTTTGAGTCATGGGGTTAGGACGCAAACGTTTACTTAGGGTATTTTTATCTTGGTTAACCGTTTTTAATTATATAAAAAAAAATGGAACGCTTTTGATAACCCGGACTTAACTATGCCGTCGTATAAATCAAAAATAAACAAAATGTAGAAACGACACGAAAAGTTGAAAATCACATTAAACAAAGTTTTCTTATTTGAGTTTCCGATCTATGATCTTGTCCAAACTGTTTTATTCAAGAGATTCGACCTAGCAATAAATTTTAACATTTCATCTCGTATTTGAATGTTCCATATATCATATATACCCGTGATGATAAAGAAGTTTCCAAACAAACGGCATTAATGTGGAGTCTAAACGTCACCCTGTGGAATTCAACAAGACGAATTTGAAATACCGTATTATGCCGTTCTAAAGCTAATATTAGAATTATATGCTGAATAAATGCCGCATAAATAGTTTGTAAAGTTTTGTATTGAAACGAAAGGCCAATCCTAAACGCAAATAGGGGTTAAAAGAAACTTCTAGTTTCTTAACTATACCGCGCTTATATTAGTGAGGGATGTAGCGAAACTTTGTTTTGGTTTTCCATTATAAAATTAGTTAAATCAGATCAAAGACTACATCACTTTGTTTTGATTAAATAACTTACTCGAGATGTTTTAAATAACCGCACACATGACGCTTATTTCTTGTTTAATTCAAACTATGGGAGCGCACGAAGTAAACGATAAAACATATTGGAAAGGGGGACAAACTCCTAAATTATACTTTTGGGGTGTCATTTTATAGATTTCCCGATTTACGTCAACGCAAGATGACGTTGGGCAATGATCGAGTATAAGGCCAAGATATACCACAATCGTCCCTTTAGTCTACATAAAACCCCATTTCCAGGTTAATTCCCGGGGGATTTTTGCTGATACGAGATAAAGGCATTATCGTGCACTTTAAAAAGATTTGAACATTTTAAATTTCCACGTTGTTAGGGGGGCACCTCTCGAGATCGAGATAACTCCCTCCTCGATAATACGAAATAATTTTGATCGACATTTCAACATAACGATTGCTCGATACTCGACTAATCGATTGATTACGACTCGGTATATTAAGAACAGCGGGTCGTCATGGAACTTTGGGGGCGCATCTGCGGCATCGACACGATTATTAAAAGCACCCCTAAAGGTTTTCTATATATACTTTCGGCAACTCTTCTCTATAGTAGACTTTTCAAATAAAAACAAACTTTGCTACTATATACCACTAGTGCTATTCCGTGCTGTATAATCCTAGTGGGCATCTGTTGTGTATAATACAACTCCCTCCTCTAATGTATTAAATAATTTAGAAAAATGGATGTTATTTGCAAAACACTCCCGGCATAGTGCTTTCTCCAATGGCGCCGAAAATAATAATAAACCTTGGATTAGAAAATATATTAAAATTTTGAACGGGGGTTTGTGCGAGCACAAGAGAGATGCTTGTTGAGAGGATGAACATGTGTCTTGTGCTTTTATATCGTTTGAATATAAATCGACGGCGCCGCATTGTGAGTTACAAGTCGATGACGCTAGATTGGAAACTGATCAAGATGAATGAAGTGAACAATGAACTAACGCCTGTCTTTTCTCAGCATGCAAGTAGACCGTGAATAATGAAACAAACCTATCAAAATACGCATCCGTCGATTTTTTTAAAATATCCTTTATATCCGCCATGATGCTTTTAGTGGAGCAGGCGAAAACGTGCCGCCAAATTATGAACAAATGTTATTCAAATTAATTTTGTTTGGAACCTCTATGCGGTGATTTATCAAAAAGATAAAAAGGTATATATAGTAACCTTATAGACAGATAAACTTGGACGATCAATTTTAATTATGGTAAAAGATATTGGTGCTTGAAAGTTTTTCGCTTGCAGATAAGAGGTAATGGAAAGTTATTCCGCCCGTTTTTAGGGGATAGCCAAGACTTCCTCATAGTTATACGCCCAATTTTAATAAAAGTCATATTACAACAATTATAATCAATTAAATAACTAACTTTTCTAAAATAATTACATATTAATGGCATGGTTCATGTTAACTGAGGTAGAAATGAAGGTTAACTGTTTGCAAATAATTGAATGTACATGGAAATGTCTAAACAGGAACACTGTGAATAATTTAGTGTTACGGAAAAAGTTTGTTAAATTTGTGTGCCTACTAAAATTTATAAAAAACGTTTGTGCTACAAGTTACATAAAGCAGGAGTGACAAATTTTATAGTTCTTAAGGGAGGACCACCCAGGATGAATGTGACTCACGAATTGGTTTGTTAGTGAAGAAGCGAACGTTTTTCATTTTTAGTGTTTCACAAGTCCAAACTATCTTAACAAGAGTAAAAATTTAATAGCCTAAAAAATTGCACTGTTGAACAACTCGCAAAAAATGTCATTAGATAAGTCGAGAAGTTTTTGTGTCGATAAAATCACGTCAGGGGCGGTCCGACACCGTCATTTTTGCTCTTCGAGCTACTTCAGCAGATGTGATGATGTGGAAAGTGTTTTCAAAGTAATCAGAAGTTAAAAGCGTCGTAGGGGATTCTTTCAGAAATTACTAATTTAATTTTTAATTAAGTTATCTTTACAAAATTTTATTACTACTCATGATGGTTTGGCTAATAAATTGACTTGGTTGCGTTTGATTGTTTTTAAGGTCATTTAGATTTTATTCAATTAAATAATTAAAATTTGTTGTTTACCTAATTTTGAAGTTTCAAGGTATGATTTCATAGTTTTTGATGATAATTTTTGAATTTATTTAAAAATGTATACTATTAATAAATAATTGGAAAACTACGAAAACAACGATAAGAATCAAATGAAAATCTAGATAAAGTATAATAGAAAACTCTATTGAAAACGGCAGAGAAAACATTTTTTACATTAAATAAAAAAATAATATAAATCGAAAAATATAACCGAAAATACAAAAATGAATATTTAACATTACAAATTTTCTAATCTAAAAAATTATGAAGCGATAAATACCTTGAAAATTGGCGGAGATATTGTAATTTTTTTCAAAAAAAGGTAAAATATTCTATTGCCCATTTATAATACTATTATGTTTTGAATTCCACATTAAAATGTAAGTCTTTGTTTAAGTGTACTAATCGATAACTTGTAAATTGGTCTGGTTGATTGTTTCACTTCATAATTTCCTGGGTAAGAAAATTTGTTCTTTTAAATGATATCTTTGTATTTTATTCGCACTATTATTTTAATTTTTTTAATTTATTCAAATTAATACACTATTTTAATTAAGTTACTTTTGTAAATTTAAGATTTATAAGCATTGATTCCATTATATTTTTCATTTTTCGATTTTCTATTCTCTAATTTGGGAAAATGATCATTTTGAAAATAAATTTATTAAGTTTATTAGTATATTTTTTTCAGTGTAAATTATTGCTTACGGGCAAGCAAAAAGTGCCGGAAAATTTTAGAAATTTAATAAATCGATCTAAAGATGATCATCTGGTTCTCACAACAGTTAAATTTAGATAAAACTTTTCATCGGGGTACACCCTGTATAATATAAGGTTTTTGTCTTTGTACTTTTTTTAATTTACTAATGAAACCGTCTGACGAGATTAAATGAAAACGAAGCACGTGTCATGGTTTATAAACAAGCAATTACATCTTTGTTTATATTTAAAAAAAACATAAGTTAATTTTAAAACTTGTACAAACTTGAAAATTTAATTCAATTTAAAACTATCGCATTCAAGTTAACAATGTAAGCATTGAAAATGACATAAAATATGAATTACACAGTACTGTAGCATTCAACAGCACCGTTGTTGTGTCAGATAATAGCTTTCGTACCGGGTTCCGCGCGATTGATGAAAACGACATTGTGGGCCGAACAATTTTTTGCGAATGTGTTTTTTATATTGTAATCATTTTTTTCACAGGCCGAAATTAACTTCTATAATTATGTAAATAGTTGCGTCAGCTAGAAATTTAGAGCACAACGTTTTCTTAAAATTTCCTGTTTACAGTATACCGTTAGCAAATTTTTAAGTTTTTCTTAATTATTCTTAAAAACTTCGTTCAAATAAAATTCTGTTCGGGTTCCACAGTAATTGCGTTCCATCACTGAGAAAAACAATTTGAAATAGTAACTAATTTTTTTATTAGAAATGGCACCAACAAATATATTTTGCTACTATAACCAAATATTTTGTAATACAAAATAAAACGTTTGTTTGATCAACTAATTTATTTGTTAAATCAAACAATATTTTGTTGTTGATTTTTCTCAGTGAATTATTATCAGAATTTCATTAATCTTTAATTAACAAACGAGCATAGTATATATAAGTATTTCTGTTATTGTCTACTCACGGGAAAATTGCAAAATTATGAAATATTTTTAGCTCAGCTCCAAGTCATAACCAAATACGTTCAAATGAGCAGAACCGGATTAAGGATATGTGTGACCCGGGGCTAACATTTCTTATGTCTTCTTCTCTTGAATTTTAAGCTAATAACGAACTGAACAGCGGAGCGTAGAAGAGCGCAGCGAAGGGATACACGAGCCATAAAAGTGTATTAGCTCCGAATAAAGCATTTTTTTAAAACGTAGTTTAATATAAATTACTATATTAAATTGAATTGAAATTAACTTTATTTTTAAGCCGCCTGATACTTGAATTTTAACAATAATTTATTAATAGATATAAAATTTGATTAGAGTTGCAATAAAAACAAATTTGACCAGATTTGTGCTACTTAGAACTTAAAACTTTTTGTAAATTTTTGGTATTTCTGTCAGTCAGTCGCTGCTTGCCCTGGATTTTTATTCATTGGTTGAAATTTCATTGTTTCAATAAAATTTTCCTCTCTGGTAGTTTTCATTCTTAAATTTTCCATTTTTCGATAGAAAATAAACAGACCGCATACCTGTAGGTTAGCAGTTCCCAAAATGCTGTTCAATTTTCAAAAAAGTAAAGGATTTCTCTCTAAGAATGCCAAACCTACTCCAATGAAGATATTACACTTTCCATGATTTAAAACTCGCATTGAACTGGAGGTCTTGAATCAGTACCATCAAGTTTATTTATTTATGACGTGCACGATAGAATTAACGAGATTCTTTAAAAAAATTTTTTTAACGTTTCTTTCTGCATACTTAATTGCAAGCCGAAGTTATTATTTTTAAATAATAATAACCGTTGAATTTATTCCATGCATGTTGCATCTATTTTGGCATGTAAGAAGCATGTTTCTTTTGAAGTTTTTTTTTTAAAATTATCAGCATTTAATCTATTTATTACAATACTTATTTCTACGAAATATTTTTGTATGATCAGTTATTCACATTATTACTAGGTGCATTGTAGAGAATGCCATATGATTAAGTAGTGGCTTCCGTATGTGCCGGCAAAGAGAAAAATCAGACAAAAACGTTTTCGAGTCTTCAAAGTCTTAAATTTTTAATTGTAAAAATGTATATTCAAGTGCTTGAAAATACAGTAATTTATTTCAGTATTCCAACGAGATATTTAGAAAATATTTTATCGTTCGGCCTTTGATGAAGCAAATCGTGGAATAATTCAGGGGGCTTTCGTGTAAACAGAAGGAAAGTGAATTTTAAAATTGACTGATATTTACTGCATGATTATTGAACTTGATTTACGAGAACATGTATTTACAACTACATCCCTCCTATTACACAGGAAGGACGTGGCTGCTACGCCATGGTCACGCACCGCCGAAATCTTATCACGCAAATTTATACCATTTTTTGGGTTCAAGATTATCTTTTAGCGTACATACGTTGGAAGTAAATTTCAGCCTTTACATTTTAATTAAATTTGGTGGTTTTCGAAATACGTGCTGAAGTAGCAGAATATCTCGGGTAGTGTGTTTTCTGGACGTAAACGCACATGTCTTTAGGAAGCAGGTCGTTATCGCGTGTAAGGGAGTGTCTTGTAGGTTGGCATCTAAAGATGGCCGGAAGACTAGAGTAGATATAAGTAACGGAGGTTTGATAACGCTCCCATTCGTTTGATAAGCGTCCCGATCAAATGAGAAATATTGCGGAAGTATGGACGTCTGTTTGGGACACACGCAACGCGTTATATATAGACGCAATCGTAAGGGTTGTTTTCTATCGAGTCTTAAGGGATACACGCAACTTTATTATTATGGAAATGCATGATGTCACCACCGTATGTAAGGTCCTAAATTGATGGATACTTTGCGGTAACTTGATATTTAAACAAGGGCGAGCAGAATTGTTAACAGCGGTTTTTAGCTCTGTGTTTTGCGCAAACGGCGGCTTTGTTCCGGAACTTTGAAGTTGGCTGCAATGTAGTAATTTCATTAGGCGGAATATTCAATTCTCCTATGCAATTCTAATTAAAACGACAATAGAGTTCTGAAAGAAACTCGCTTGGATATTTTAATGGCGTACTACTTGAATTATAAGTTTCAAGAGGATGGATAGGAATGACTTTAATTGGAATTTGGTACCTTTTTATTACAACGAAATGGCTCTACCGCTGTTGAAATTTCTTGCACTAAAAAATTAGTTTTCTTTTCTTTACCTTACCATCCCGCTACGGTTACACGTGCTGAAAATTTTAATTATATCGCCATTCCCGGTTTTCGCTAAATAATTTTTTGGGGGCTCTTATTGAACGCTAAATCAATCTTGTCGAAGTAATCGCTCTCGATGGGTCAGTTTCTTTTCTTTTCCACGGAATAATTTTGTGCAGAATTACGATTTTGTATGGAGATAAGCAACTGTTTATCCAATATCCACACAAATTGTTGAACCACTTTCGTAACGGCCACGCGAAGGACGTGGTCAATGACGTTCGTTTATCGAATGAGAGGGTGCAATTTTCATTTATGTACGAACACGTGTTGAAAATATCAGCAGTAACCAACCACTTGTCATTGCCGAATGTTATTCTTGAGCGGTCTTGTTGCGTGTAAGTATGCGAACATTATCATATAAAGTGCGTAACGTTCCAGCTCCGCATTCCCTATTTAAAACCATTGCCAGTTAAGTGGGGTTTGTAAATACACGCCGCGAGCTATTCTTGGTTGTTGGATCCAACTTCAATTTGCGTGTTTCTAAATAGAATTAACTAAGCTTGATTACAAATTACATTTTATGTGTTTTCTTTAAGAATTTATTAACTTAGAAATTGTCGGAGGGTTGCTAATGGTTGATTTAAATTTCAGGTTGTCTTTTGGAAAACGCATCGAGACCTCCAGATGTTCCACCACGAAATCCAACCATGAATCGTCTAAATGGGCGTTTGGTTACCCAGCCTTCCGCCCCCCACGAAGATTTTGAACCTTCTTGTTTAGTCCGAACACCTTCTGGAAATGTGTACATACCGACCAATACGTTAAGTAAGCAATAGTTTAATTACTTAATGTTTCCATCTCCTCCACCTCCAATGTAAAATATTCAAAAGACTTCGTTCGCCTGCCTCAGTGCCTCTTCTTGCGATTTAATACGAAACAACCCCGGCGCTAATCGCAAAATCGAAAATATTCGAAAGGGATGATTTTTCCGATTGTGATATAACTTTATTTAAATAATAAAATAAGAGAAAATAGCAAAAAAAAGCATTGCCGTTGAAATAAAATTCTGTATCGAGTTAATAAAGAAGATTCTATTTATACTCCGAGAGATATAAAATCCCATTTTGGAACTTTATTTTGCACTTTTAAAATAAATTTATCACTTTAATTTATAAAAGGACGGAGTAAGCGATTTTCTAATAAAAATAAAAATACCTTCCGTATTTCAAATATTGGAGATTGTAGATAAACTGACAGGAGTAATAGAATTGGCAAAAATTGGAAACCGGACACTAAAAAAATAATTTAATAAATTTTTAATTCAATATTTTAGTTTGAGTTGCAGAGTTTACTTCGCGAAGTCTAAGAAAAATAAAAACCGAAGATAAAACGGGAAAGTAGCCAAAATGTTGGTATACTGCCTGAAACGTGATTATCGTTATCGTTAAAAATGAGATTTTTCGCTATACAAAAAGACACATCAGCACTTCGTATATTTTGAAGAACGCGAGTCGTCCGCCGCCCCATCGAATAAATGAAGTCTCTTAGGAGAATGATGCCCCCGGCGTTCGCCTTGTGCGTTCTTGTGTGAAAACGGCCCTAATCCCTAATTAGAATCAGCTAAAAGTGAAGACTTTTTTTTGTTATTTATGAATCTCCCGAGGATTCACAAGATATGTTCCAAAAATATTGTCCATATTTTATAAAAGCTGTACGACTTCAGCTGTGGAATAATTTATTTCACCTTTTTTAATCTTTTTTCATTTAATATTTATCATCTGGGCACCATATTATCACATTTGACTCACAATTATTATTTGGTGGGAAGGGGGAACTCATCTACTTTGCCAGATTGTACTTGAATATTATTGCATTTCGATCTTATCCAAATGATTTCTATACAAACGAAAATTAACTGTTTGATCGACAGGATCAGATTCTGCTTTTCCAACAAATAATATCCAAATGAATATATTATATTAACATTACAATATTTTAATAAGAGAAAACATTCGGAAATAAAATGCTATTTAAAATATAGCAATGAATTATTATCACTAAATTTTTCTAAAAGTAAAAAAGAGGATAATTATTTCTAATAAAAATGACTATTTGACTTAAATTAAGTTAGGTTAGGTTAATGATATAAAGAATTGACAACCAATGTCACATTTTAGTGAAAATAAGAAAATTTCCCTTTGTGTAAGTAAATTTTTTTTAATAACATACACATTCGGAGTATCTGTCGTTGTTAACTGTTGATTTTTAATGGTTTATTTGAGATAATAGAATGTTCTTATATGAAATAATAATATAGTGTAAATTAACGGAAAAAAGAAGATAATAACCAATCTGAAAGTATATATATTACCATGATTTACACTTATAAATTGGGGTTGTCGCTTAAATTAATATTCAATTAAAAAATATTGCCTGGGAAAATTTTTAATTTTAAAATTTCTTAGGATATTATCGGATATTATGTTAAATTCTGTATTCGAGCACTCAATTTTGTTTATAATTTATTATTTAATTACTTTTTAGATGTCATGTTTTATTGTAACTAATTACAAAAATATATCAAACAACTTGTAGTTTTACCGAAACTCATCGAACGAATCTTTATAACATCAAAATAATTCACCACCAAACCGTCATGCGTTAGTCGACAAAATCCTGCACTACCCAATTAATTACCAAATTCATAGTAAACAAGACAAAATCTAACGAATAAACAATTTTAAGTAATTCGTAAAACCCAGGATTTGACAAACTAATATACTATATTTTCTCGAATAGTACAGAAGGCTCAATAATAACCGGTTCTAGCAATATCCTTCTTGGTCCAGCTGAAGGATCTTGAAAGAAAAACGATCAAGAATAGCCGGGAACTTGCAAGAAAAATTGGAATATTTGTTTTCTTTTACGTCTGAAGTAAATAAATTGAAAATTCTTAATTGGAAAAATTGACAACTCTGCCGATTTGACAATACAAGCTTAAGCTACGAGCCCAGCTGAACTTAAGATTAACTAATTTAAACGCAGAGACGTTTGAACGCAATTGACGTTTGAACTCAGGGACGTTTGAACGTTAGAAATGAGATGCAATTGCACCCCCGCCCCCTCTATTATGTTTAAATATAATGGGCGATTGTACACTGCACCGATGGTCAGTAAGTAAGATACTTACTCTCAGTTAATAATCCTTTACTGCCCTGTCAGAATAGTGTTAATGTTAACGTAATGTTAACGAAAGCTTGCATTTGATTGGTAGGTTGTCGGAAAGATGGCTTTAGATTGGAGCATTTGTTCAAGGTTAAGTCGGCTACGTTACGTTAACATGATTGTGACAGCACAGTTAGTTCACAATAATCGATTGATATGTGGTTTAAGTAGTATAACTCGATATTAACCATATCAATATTTTAAAAAACCCAAAAAATATTTTATAAGGGCAAGGGTGTAATTAGGTAGAAGGTTGTGATTTTTGCAGATAATATTGAACTCTAGTTTTCTTCTCTTCAAATTCAATTTAAAATACCACCATTTTAATTCACTGGTGTCAGCTTTTTTAAAGCTGACTTAAAGTAAATATTTCACCCCTACCCTTATAAAATATCCCTTCCTTTTTCAAAAATTACCCACTCCCACCACTCCGAACATTATTTAAACGGATTCTCTCTAAATTTTCTTTCTAATTCGCTTGATGATGAAAAGTATGGTGAAAACGTTTGCGATATTTTATACTTACAGTGTATTTTATTTTTGATAACTTAAAAACATTTTAGTTCTAAAAAGTGTGTGTGCATTTTTTGGATTTTCTAGAATATTGATATGGCCTTTAGTTCACATTGAGGGAGATCCACTCCCTTTCTGGTAGCACACTTTGCGGAATAGGACCGGTCTAGAGGAATATTTTTAGCGAATATGGCGTTTATCAAAACGGCCCGGAGCGTCCGGTGCGGAGGCTCGGTTTTGACAAATGCAACAACGTCAAATCTCGGATCCATCCTAAAATCTAAACATATATCAGTTATCTTATGGACCCTGGCGTGGGAGAAAAGGGAGTCAAAAATTACAAAAATCGTTTTTACGTAATTTATGGACGCTCCCTTACCAAAGTAGTTTGAATTATTGTCCCCCCCCCCTTCAATAACAAATTTTTAAGTATTAATTTTGAAGTCAGGGCTCAGAGGCAATGGAGAATTGTTGCATTTACTACGCTGTTTAAACATTTTATATTAATCCATGTTGTGCAACCGTGCAACAACATTATTAGTGTATTTAAATATAATAAGGGGAAGGGTACAATTAAAGATTTTTGCCATAAAAACTCTTTCTTCGTTTGAGTAATTACTCATTTTGACATTAATTATTGTGAAAATGCTTACCCATGAATATATTGCCGACGTTTACAATACGGCCAATGCATGGCGCGGCTTAGCTCATCTTTAGTCTAAGTATCGGCTTACAATGAATGACCAGTACAAGGGCCAGTATCGGTTTCGTACCGGCAACCAATCATTGGCGTTTGGTGTTTGAACCGGCCTTGGGCCAACACTGTTTGCCGTTGCTTTGCCAGTGAACAGTTTAAGCTTTGACATACAGTGAAAGCCAATGCTGGGCCAATATTGGTTTCGTACCAGCTGCCAACTATTGGCGTTTGATGTTTGAACCGGCCTTGGGCCAACACTGTTTGCCGTTGCTTTGCCAGTGATCAGTGTAAACTATGGCATGCAATGAATGGCCAATACTGGTTGAGTATCAATTTCGTACCGGCAACCAATCATTGGCGTTTGAACAGACTTTGCGCCAATTCTGTTTGCTGTTGTTTTGCCGGTTACCGGTTTTTGCTTTCGTACCGACAGCCAATCCAAAGTTGGATATGTATTGTTGGAGAAGTAAACACATCTTTGGTCTTAGAAACACAATAATCTCTTAATTGTGCTCAAAAGAAAATCTATCGATTACCGTACTGCGTTCTTAAGTTAAAAGATCCTATAACTTTGAATTGTTTTTTGGGCTTTCTAATTTTATGAAAAGGTGCATGCACCAATAAATGCAGAAAGCATTTAGAAAAAAGTTGGAGTTGGTGTCTTTTAACTTATGACGGCAGCGCTGATTGGACTATTATTTAACTTGATACGGATTTCACTACTTCAAACTAAATATTAGGGGAGGAAGGTAAAAACAGAAACAATATTTAAATTTTTTATTGTTTTTATTAATTTGTATAATTTTTTTTTTTACTTAATTGTTTTTCAATTAAGTAGTGGATTGGTTTGATCACTGATTGAATTATAAAGCATCATATTATATTACGATTGTTACTTTTTTTTTCTTTTTTTTTAAATTATTTTTCAAAATTGAAAACGCTAATACAAATTTCAATCTTTCCATTACTTTCTAAATTGTCGTTTTAACTATAAAAAAAAATAATAGTAGCACTGAATGAAAAAGTTAACAATTCACGCTTTGAAACACTCTGCGGTAGGTTAAAATAATTCATATGCCACCTATCTAATTTGTTTTGTAGGGTATTATTATACCACTATCGTGATGTAGGTGTATTATTAGGTTTATATGAATATATACGAAAAGGTATATGATTTTGTTTTGATTTTCAATTAGAAATCTCTAAGTAGCTATAAATCAGAATTTATTGTAATTTATATTATGCAATCTTGAATATTTTGTATGTTGATGTTTCAGATCACTCAAAAAATCCTACAATGGACTATAAATCTAATTCGTCATGTAGTAGCCCATCAAAAGACTTAAAAAATTCAGATAGGTGTGGTCTTCCATATGGAACACCCGTACCAGTTTTGCCCGTCCGCAACAATTTACGCCGCCCCAACTCTAGCCACTTTCCACCAGCAAGTCGATTTCATTTTCAGAAAGGACTCGCATCGAAGTGTAGCTGGAAATGCACGGCAATATTTTTTGTTGTACTTTCTGTTGTTCTCACTGCCGCGTTATCGTATATTTCAGGTAAGTTGACCAAAATATCGCACGTTGACATTTTTTACACTTCATTTTCTCCAGCATCTAGTCTTCTCAATTGGTCATATCAAACTTCAAAAACATGCACAGTGTTAGTAGGTGAAAATTCAGAGATCCCATCCTCCAAAGCAACGACTTCAGAAACTAATCTTTCCACATCTAGCAAACCTCGACCATCATCAGGAGGAGCAAGTGGAGGCGGAGGTAATAGCATACACAATGTTTACCTCAGAAAACGTAGAGAAGTTGATAATCTTCCGCATGTGTTGTTAAGTGATTTGTCCAATTCTAGTGCTAGCTTTGGTCAGCATGATAGCAATAATATTAGTACGCATGCTAGTTCTGATCCATTTACCACTTTTGCACCTTTGCATGAAATAAATTCCAGTACACGTGACGTTTTGCTTGAAACTGTAACCGAAATTTTGAATATCAACGATACCGATCAAACCGAATTTTCTACAAACGACTTACAGAGTACTGAAAGTACCGAAGATGGAACTTCTTCCAGAGAAAGCAGTTCCGTTGCTGATATCGGAAGTTCGACCGAAAAGATATCTGAAGACTTGCAAAATATCAACGATGATATTGCACCACCTGAAAACTTGATGCAAAAACCATCGGGGAACGGCGGTAAAAAGCAGCAAGGATCAAGTAAAAATATTTCCGAAAGCCATAGTATGAAGCCTTCCGATTTGGAAGGTCCAGAAGTACTACAAAACGATTATCCCATATATTCGTACGGACAGGAAGAAATTGAAATCGTCAAATTACACCAAGAACCACTTTCGACGACAATGAAATCAAAATCGGTGTACAACACCAGCGTGGGCGATGAAGCAAAACCTTTGGATTCTTCCGCCGAATTAACAGAAAATAATTTATCGTCGGATGGCAGTCAAAATTTAAAATCTTCAAATGTTGTCTCACAAATACTAAAAGCGCATGATTTTGTAAATAACACTAACATGAAGAATGAATCTAACACTCCCGAGGACGATCATGTTAAGGTCGTTAATGTACCTCAAACTCCTTCCAAAAGACTTTTAGTGAACGTTACTATAACGGCCGATCCTGACTCCAATAACCCACAACCTTATTACGTCCTTTCGCTTTCCATTCCAACAACAAGCGAAAATCTTAACCAAGCGCCTGTTGTTAATATCAGTCCAACACCACAAGCTGAACCAGCTAACTTAATAATGAAACAGCCTGAGAAAGAGACTGAACCTTCCATCACGAATAACATTCCCGATAATAATTCTACTAAAGAGGAAGCGAGTGAACACTGGGGAGGTCAATGTCAATGTTCGTGTCCTGAAAATACAAATGATTTTGCAGAAAACGGTACATCTGCTGAAAATATCAGCTTGGTGCCCATCATCGATGAATCGTCTGAACATACGAGCATATCAAGCACATCAAACAATACAGAATCGACTACCGAAATATCTGAATTATGGAGTACTCAAACGGCATGTTCTGAAATTAGTACGAAGTTACCCCCACCACCTACTATTCTTATACTCGAAGGTAGGATTGTGTCATTTTCAAAGAGCTTAGCAACTAACGAAGCTAGGCAAAGCAATCAACAACGAAACGCATTTTAACAAAACCATTTTATTTTTTAGTTGCATGTTGAGTGTAATCAAACAGACAGGGTGCGAGAACATTTATTTACATATGTCGGAAAAATTATCGCAGTAGATTTGAAATCACGGCATGTTATTTTAGCAGAATATTTTTAAATCGGTAGTAGTTTATTAGATTTTGTTTCACCAAAACTGTAGCTTTGTAGTCGATTAACAATTTTTATTATTAGCATGGCATAAATGAGAAAAATATGAGAAGTTGAATTTTCTAAAAGGAAAATGATCATTTATGCTTGGCAAATCATCGTAATTAGAGTATATAGCTTTGCTGCCTTAAGATTATCATCATTTTTTATAATCTTTGCTTTCACTTATCTCTAACAAATATACTTGAATCCTCAGGCGCCCGAACGTTTCCAGCGCAATCGTTTCCACCTGACGGTACAACTTTTTCTCAAATATCTTTGGGTCAACGCTTATCCAAAGAAATTCCACCCTACAGTTATTGGAATATGCAATTCTATCAATCGGAAGCGGCTTACGTTAAATTCGATTACAATATTCCTCGAGGCGCAAGTATAGGAGTGTATGCACGTAGAAACGCTTTACCAACCCACACTCAATACCATATTTTAGAAGTTTTGAGTGGTTTCAAAGCGCGCACAACTAGAGCATCACACGTGAGTTATTTTATTGTCAAACCTAGCGTCGATATTAACTTTTACAATCTTCAGCCGTCGGTAAAACGAGAAGTAACGCATTACATGGAACAGGGCCATTGGTTTTTGTCTCTTTATAACGACGACGGCGATCCCCAAGAAATAGCGTTTACTGCTGCCGTCGCTGACGATATGACCCACAACTGTCCGAATGGATGTAGCGGTAAAGGAGAGTGTCTTATGGGTCATTGTCAGTGTAATCCTGGTTTTGGCGGCGACGACTGTAGCGAAAGTAAGTTACTCGCTAGTCTTAAGCTTACCTTCCTTACTGTGTATTATTAACCAAAGCTACTAACCGAAGCTTGGGCTTAGCATGACTTATATATTTTCACTCACCAGGTGTATGTCCTGTCCTATGCAGTCAAAGGGGTGAATACATTAACGGAGAATGTCAGTGTAATCCCGGATGGAAAGGCAAAGAATGTTCGTTAAGACACGACGAGTGTGAAGTGCCCGATTGTAATGGGCACGGACACTGTGCTAACGGAAAATGTGCATGCGTGCGAGGTTATAAAGGAAAATTCTGCGAAGAGGGTAAGAATATGCACGATTTCATGAGTCATGATAGATACGATCTATCATTACTACTTACAATATTATCAGACAAATTTGTGATTTATTAGTTTTTAACGGTTATCTCATTTTAATAGTTGATTGCCCCCATCCCACATGTTCTGGTCACGGCTTTTGCATAGAAGGTAGTTGCTTTTGTAAAAAAGGATGGAAAGGAATGGATTGCAGCGATACCGACAAAGAA
Source organism: Cantharis rufa (assembly GCA_947369205.1). Taxonomy (NCBI): domain Eukaryota; kingdom Metazoa; phylum Arthropoda; class Insecta; order Coleoptera; family Cantharidae; genus Cantharis; species Cantharis rufa. Next base: position 29,486,665 of record OX376306.1, on the reverse strand, counting down.
GCGTTACAGTGTCTTCCCGATTGTTCAGGTCATGGCGTTTTTGATCTGGAAACTCAAACTTGTACGTGTGAAGCTCGATGGTCTGGTGACGATTGTTCAAAAGGTAAATCATCATTTTTCCCAACGAAGACGGATAATAATATTTTTATTTTTAAGAATTGTGCGATTTGGACTGCGGATCTCACGGTCGCTGTATATCCGATGCTTGTCAGTGTGATGCTGGCTGGACTGGAGAATACTGCAATTTGAAACAATGCGATCCTCGTTGCAACGAACATGGTCAATGCAAAAACGGTACTTGTCTGTGTGTCACGGGTTGGAACGGAAAGCATTGTACCTTAGAAGGTTGTCCAAACAGTTGCTCGTCTCATGGACAGTGCCGATTTAACACCGAGGGTTCTTGGGAATGTCGGTGTGACAGCGGTTGGGACGGAGGCGATTGCAGCGTTCTGTTAGAGCAAAGTTGTTCTGACGGACGCGACAACGACAAAGGTATTTTTTACCTCTTACCCGAAAAGGCATTTTTAACCCATTTTTCATTCCGTAGATGGATTAGTAGATTGCGAAGATCCCGAATGCTGTTCAAACGAGTTTTGCAGAACTTCTCAACTTTGCGTATCGGCACCCAAACCTATTGACATTCTCTTGAGAAAGCAACCGCCGGCCATCACCGCTTCATTTTTTGAGCGAATGAAATTTTTAATCGACGAAGGAAGTCTGCAAAATTACGCCCGACAAGAAACTTTAAACGAAAGGTATGTCCTGCACAAATTAATTTTTTTTTAACAAAACAAATCAATGTATTTGTTATTTATTTATTTATTTATTGGTTTTTATGTCATAATGTTTCTATGTCAAAAATTTTATATAGTTCAGCATTGTTGTGCCCTACGTTAAACACTTTCCCTATTTTTTGGAGTGAATAAATATTTTATCACCTATTTATTATTTTATGTTTAATGTTTTTTGTAATAACTCATTCATCAGATTTGTTTTTGAAATGTATACGTCTCGTGGTGGGTATTGAATACACACACAAAATTTTAATTAATTTTGCATAAGTTACTATTAGTGTAATTATTATAATACCGAAAAGTTAGTAAAGCAACGCGGTTACCTTTTATCATTCACATGATAAATAGCTTTGATAGTTAAGAAAATTCCGTACACATTTTAGTAGTCATAATAAAATATGCTACAATTTTAGAAAATAGAGAAGAACTGAAAAATGTTGGAATTTCTAATTTATATACCAAAGACAGAGTAATGGTCACTTTATAGTATGGAAAGTTTCGCATTGGTCGGTTTATTTAGTTAAACATTTTAATATTTTTAAACATTCCATACCTCCCAGACCCCCTCATTGACTTTGTTAATAATTTCTTTCAGTTTTTTATTTCTTTATGTTTATGATACTCAAAAACTCACGAATGTAATTCTACATAATTATATCGACGTGAAATTTTTACGGAACGTTTCGCTGCGCATTTTTATGTCAACGCAACTATTCTCACATTAAACTTTTTAATTTGAAAAATACAAAATATACAAAAATATAAAATAATATTCTTTAAAAATAAACCAATTTAAATATTTACTCCAACTGCTTCTCGTAAGAGGCCATTTAAATGTTTCCGCAAACGGAGTAACATAAAAAATATCAACATTTAATTTTATGACACATTAAAAAATTAAATTTTTGCCACTCAAATACAATAAAGCGCATGAACATTTTACACACATCACGGTTTTCACAATTTTGTTTCCCATTCCTTAACAGGGACAAATAATTATGAAAAATTGCGATTTGTGTAAAAAACTATTATAGTAGTTATATTGTATAATATTGCGAAGTAGAAGTACCTTCAAACATTAACTTTAACAATTTTTGAATTAATTTTTTGCTAACTAAAAAACATAACAAATTTATTTAACCTTCTTTTTTTTTTCTTTTTTCCCTTCTTGCTGCTCAGTATTTTTTGGAATCACTTCAACACAAGGTAAGGAGGAGCAAATTTACAAATTACTATAGTAATGAGTCGTTCGTGCTCGAATGTGCCTGGTTTATTTTCCATTTAATCCATTTGTGTTTGTGAAATTTTTATTTTGGCTTAACTTGGTGTTGCTTGCTTATATATAAACTTAATACTTTTTGAAATTACGTTTGTAACTATTACAGTAATTAGTTTCATACTCGACCTGTTCAGGTTCTAATTGTTATTTTTTGCACAGTCGTTCGGCCGTAATTCGTGGACGAATAACAACTCAAATGGGAACGGGATTAATGGGAGTGCGCGTTAGCACAAACACACCATTGGAAGGTTTTACGTTAACAAGAGATGACGGTTGGTTTGATCTTTTAGTTAATGGAGGTGGGGCAGTAACTCTACAATTTGGTCGGTCGCCTTTTAGACCTGAAAAGCACATCATTTACGTACCTTGGAACGAAGTCGTCATCATTGACGATATCAAAATGACGACTGGAGAAGAGAAGGGCTTTATCAACATGCCCCAACCTTGCTTTGCTCATAATTACGACACAATGAAACCTGTGGTTTTGGCTACATGGAAACACGGCTTCCAGGGCGCCTGTCCAGATAAAAGTGCAATTCTGGCCGAATCACAAGTCGTTCAAGAAAGTTTACAAATTCCAGGCACTGGGTTAAATTTGGTTTATCACAGTTCAAGAGCTGCAGGATACTTGTCGACAATTCAACTCCAATTAACTCCAGAAGTCATTCCAAGCACTCTCAATTTAATTCACCTTCGAATTACCATCGAAGGAATTTTATTTGAAAAAACTTTCGAGGCTGATCCAATTATCAAATTTACCTACGCTTGGAACAGATTAAACGTTTACCGGCAAAGAGTCTATGGAGTCACCACGGCAATGATTAAAGTTGGTTACGAATATAACGATTGCAAGGACATTATTTGGGACGTCCAAACAACAAAACTAAGCGGCCACGATATGAGCATCTCCGACGTTGGCGGTTGGAATTTAGACATCCATCACCGTTACAATTTCCACGAAGGTATTCTACAAAAGGGTGACGGTTCAAACATATACCTAAAACATAAACCACGAGTTATTATCACGACAATGGGTGACGGTCATCAAAGACCTTTAGATTGCAGCGACTGTGATGGAATTGCTTCCAAACAACGACTTTTGGCTCCTGTAGCATTAGCTACCGCGCCAGATGGATCTATATTTGTAGGCGATTTTAATTTAATCAGAAAAATTCTTACAGACGGAACTGTTAAAACATTAGTAAGGTTAAAGTAAGTCGTAACTCAAAATTTATAAGTCCAGAATTAATTTTTGTTTTTTTTTCAGTGCAACGCGAGTATCGTATCGTTACCACATGGCTCTAAGTCCTTTAGACGGAATTCTTTACATTTCCGATCCAGAATCACACCAAATCATTCGAGTTAGAAACACTGTTGACTACACAGATCCCGACAGAAACTGGGAAATTGTAGTAGGATCCGGAGAACGTTGTTTACCTGGCGACGAAGCGCACTGCGGTGATGGTGCACTTGCTCGCGATGCAAAACTCGCATATCCCAAAGGAGTTGCCGTTTCGGCTGACAACGTTTTATATTTCGCCGACGGAACAAATATAAGAATGGTCGACAGAGATGGCATTATAACCACGGTTATTGGTAATCATATGCACAAATCCCATTGGAAACCAATCCCATGCGAAGGTACTTTAAATATTGAAGAAGTTCATTTACGCTGGCCGACAGAGTTAGCAATCAATCCTCTAGATAATTCGCTCCATATAATTGACGATCACATGGTTCTGCAATTAGCTCCAGATGGTCGAATCAAAGTTGTTGCCGGCCGACCTTTACACTGTGCTTCCTCGAGTAGCGAATACGATATGGAATTAGCAACTCACGCCACCTTGGTCATGCCTCAAAGTATTGCCTTTAGTCCTACCGGTAATTTATACGTAGCAGAAAGCGATTCTCAAAGAATTAACAGAGTGCGCGTGATTGGTACCGACGGTAAAATTGGACCATACGCAGGAGCCGAATCAAAATGCAACTGTTTGGAACGTGGATGCGATTGCTTCGAAGCTGACCATTATTTAGCATCCAATTCAAAATTCAATACCATTTCTGCAGTTGCTGTAAGTCCTGATGGAATCGTTCACATTGGAGATCAAGCAAATTACAGAATTCGTTCCGTTATGGCCAGCATACCCGATTCAAGTACTGCTAGAGAATACGAAATATTTTCGCCTGAAACGCAAGAAATTTACATTTTCAACCGATTTGGTCAACATATAGCAACCAAAAATATTTTAACCGGCGAAACTAATTACCTATTCACTTATAACGTGAACACAAGCAACGGAAAACTTAGTACGGTTACGGACGCAGCAGGAAATAAAGTCTTCCTATTGAGAGATTATTCTAGTCAGGTTAATTCCATTGAAAACACGAAAGGTCAGAAGTGTCGTCTTAAAATGTCGAGAATGCGAATGTTGCAAGAGTTAGGCACTCCGGACAATTATAATGTTACCTTTGATTATCACGGCCCCACTGGTCTTCTCAAAACCAAATTGGATAGCAGTGGTCGAAGTTATGTTTACAATTACGACGAATTTGGAAGATTAACTTCCGCAGTTACTCCTACTGGAAAAGTGATCACGCTTTCCTTCGACTTAAGTTTAAAGGGTGCGACAGTTATGGTCGGGCAAAATAACAAAAAACCCGTTGCCATGCTTATCAAAGGATCTACGGTTTCCATTAAAGTTGGAGAAGCGGAACATAAAACCGTATTGTCGCCAGATGGAAGTGTAACGAGTACAGCTCCATGGACGTATAGTGTAGTTACAGACACAGTACCGTACAGCATCTTGGCGGAAATCGATCCCCTATTAGGTGAAAGTTACCCAGTTCCGGCTAAACAACGCACCGAGATTGGCGGTGACTTATCCAATCGATTTGAGTGGAGATACTTTTTGAGAAGAACTCAAGGCGGAAAGGGCAAAAATTCGAGTCCCAAAACAGTAGCACAAGTTGGTCGTAAATTAAGAGTTAATGGCGAAAACTTGCTTACTTTGGAGTACGATCGCGACTCGGCTTCGGTGTCCGTTTTCATGGACGACCGCGTCGAATTGTTAAACGTTACGTACGACAGAACGGCACGACCGGTGAAATGGGGACCACAAAATGGAATTTTTGCAGAAGTGGAACTCGAATATGACAGATTCAGCCGTTTGACTAACTGGAAGTGGGGTGATTTGAGCGAAACTTATGAATTTGATCGCGCCGGAAGACTGTACGAAATTAAATATGGAGATGGTTCTTCTATGGTATACGCGTTTAAGGATATGTTCAGTAGTTTGGTAAGTAGCAATTTAAAATATTTTGGGATTAGTGAAATAATCTTGAGTATTTTTCCAGCCTCTTAAAGTAACAACACCACGTGGTTCCGATTATCTTCTGCAGTATGATGAAGCCGGAGCTCTACAAAGCTTGACAACGCCTAGAGGCCACATCCACACGTTTTCATTACAAACATCGCTTGGTTTCTTCAAGTATCAATACTTTTCACCGATGAATCGGCATCCATATGAAATTATCTACAACGATGATGGTCAAATTTTGGCCAAAGTTTATCCTCATCAGTCTGGTAAAGTGGCATACGTTTACGATCATTCTGGAAAATTGGAAACCAGTTTAGCAGGTTTAAGTTCTACGCATTACGTTTATCATGAAGCAACTAACTTGGTTAAAAATGTGGATATAGTCGAACCTAATTTTGAACTTAAGCACGAGTTTAAATATCATTCGGGAATCTTGAAAGATGAAAGATTGAAGTTTTTGGGCAAGAGTGGACTGGATAACGCTCATTACAGATATCAATACGACGGAAATGCTCGTTTATCGGGAATAGATGTCGATATTAACGGTAAAGAAATGCCGCAATTGAGACTAAAATACAATCAAAATCTTGGAATGTTGGAAGCAATCAGCGACTTGCGGATTTATAGAAACACCTTTAACAGATCTGTAATGCAAGACACCAGCAAACAATTCTTCACCATTACCGATTTTGATCAACACGGACGTATCAAATCCATTTTGATAAACATTAAATCATTTGATGTCTTCCGGTTGGAGTTGGATTACGACCAAAGAAACCGAATCAAGTCTCAAAAACTACTGATTGGACGAACATCAGCTATGGATAAAATCACGTACAACGCTGACGGTCACGTTTTGGAAGTGTTGGGTACCAGTAACTGGAAGTACGTTTTCGACGAAAATGGAAATGTTATTGGAGTTATCAAAGAGAAAGAAAAGATCTCGTTGGGCTACGATAGTGGCGATCGCGTTGTGCAATATGGTGACGTGGAATTTAACAGTTACGACAGTCGTGGATTTGTGGTGCGTCGTGGAGAACAAAAATATAGATACAACTCGCATGGTCAACTCGTACACGCTTTCGAAAGAGACAAGTTCCAAACCTGGTACCATTATGACGACAGGGGTCGATTAATTGCGTGGAACGACGAAAGAGGAAACGTAACCCAATACTTCTATTCGAATCCAAGTACTCCAGATCTGGTAACACACGTTCATTTTCCAAAATCTGGTCGCACATTCCGTTTCCTTTACGATCAACGAGACGTAATCATAACAGTCGAAACATCTGAACAACGCTTTTACGTCGCAACAGATCAGAATGGCTCACCACTTGCTTTGTTCGACACCAACGGCAATTTAATAAAAGAAATTAGACGCACGCCGTTTGGCGCGATAGTTTTAGACACAAATCCAGATTTCTATTTACCGGTTGATTTTCACGGTGGAATTTTCGATCCCAATACTAAATTAGTTTACTTGAAAAAACGATTATACGACCCCGTGGTAGGTCAATGGATGACTCCAGAATGGGAACGATTGGCAACAAAATTAGTAACGCCAACAGATATCTTCATCTACCGCTTCCAAAATAACGATCCCATCAACACCAACGCTGACATATCTTACATGACGAATCTTAAAAATTGGTTGGACTTGTACGGTTACAATATGAACAGCATGTTAGGTTCTGAATACATTGAAAAGTTGTTGTATCAGCCCAAAGCTATGGTGGGATCGCCTCAACTTGCACCAGACTTTGGCGTTATGTCAGGATTGCAGTGCATTGTCGAAAAGGTACGTTCTGTAATTTTGTCATAAATAAAAATTTAAAAATTAACAACAAGGGATAAATATCCAGTAAAATTTCTGTACACAAGACTCGGAATTCCAACGAATTCCAAGGATTTCCAAAGAATTCTACAGAATTCCAGTGATTTCCAAAAAATTCTATGAATTTCCAAGGAATTCCAGGGATTTCCAAGGAATTTCAAGGATTTCCAAAGAATTCGAAGGATTTTCAAAGAATTCCAGAGATTTTTAAGGAATTCCAAGGATTTCCAACGGAATTCCAAACGAGTGTACACAAAATTTTCGGGATATTTACCCCTTGAATAACAATCTAACAAAGAGACCACCCGATCTCCACATCCCCATTTTTTCTGATTAGTTTTCAACAATGGGTTTAGAGTGTATCTCACCATCTGGTAAGGTGACATCACCTGTTTTTATTGCAAAAAAACCAGATGACATGGTACATCCTGAACCCCAAATTAATATACGTGAACCACCTACTTATAACTTTTTTTACAGATTAACGAAAAATTCACCGATATTGGATTCGTCTCCAAGCCACTCCTGAAGATGGAACCCAAGACTAGAAACCTGCTTCCAAGAGTTGCCTACAGGAAATCTGTGTTTGGAGAAGGCGTTTTAATATCGCGAGTGGGTGGGCGAGCTCTCGTGAGTGTAGTGGAAGGTGTAAACGGGGTAGTGCAAGATGTAGTGACGTCAGTTTTTAACAATTCGTTCTTCTTGGAAGTTCACTTTAGTATACACGACCAAGACGTGTTCTATTTCGTGAAAGATAATGTTTTGAAAATACGGGACGATTTGGAAGAGTTGCGACGCTTGGGCGGTATGTTTAACGTTACCACTCACGAAACGACGGAGCACGGTTCGCCGGCAGGTAAAGAATTAAGACTGCATAATCCCGATGCGGTGGTGATTATCAAATATGGTGCGGATCCCGACCAAGAACGACATAGAATATTGAAGCATGCCCATAAGAGGGCGGTGGAAAGAGCTTGGGAATTGGAAAAGCAGTTGGTGGCGGCCGGTTTTCAAGGTCGTGGCGATTGGACGGAAGAAGAAAAGGAAGAGTTGATATCTCACGGCGACGTAGACGGGTACGAAGGAATCGATATTCATAGTATTCATAAGTATCCGCAACTTGCGGACGATCCCGGAAATGTGGCTTTTCAAAGGGACACAAAACGTAAACGAAGGAAGAGTGGTGCGAGACGATCGAGGTTGCACAGACACGAGTCGTGATTGGAAGAAATGTTTAGTAAGTGGTGATCTAATTAATTCGTTGGAATTAATTGTAACATCACGATATTTTTTAAATGTGCCATAATGTCAACATCAAACAAAATCCTAGTCGTTCTTAAATAATAAATATTTTTAAGTAACATATTTTTAATAAAAACAAAAGAATCGTGGCTATAATTTGTATTTTGATAAACTTAAAAATCGATTTTGGAAGCCACGAGAAGTCGATGTTTGGTGATTTAATCACAAATGAACAATCAACAAGGCCTACAAAATTAAAATTACCATTCCTGGACAGGGTGCACAAGTTTTTACCAAAAATGAACTGCTATAGTGAGTTTGGTGAATAAGTCAAGATGTGGAGGGAAGAAAATCTTGTATAAAGTAATAGTAAAATTCTTGATAAGGCAATAAGGACTGTAAATATAATGCAGCTTTTTATAAATTTAAAATAGTGCAGATTTAAAAAAAAAACTATCATGATAACGTATGATTACGCGTCCATATGTGTGTACTTTGGTTCGCTTGTTCCGCATTAATTTGTGATGTCGCCGAACTTTGTGAGTTCGGCATAGTACTGATTGACTATTAAATAAATGTAGGTACTTCTTACCAAAAATAAAACTTTACAGTTAATAGATGATCAGTTGATGTGTATACCTACGTACGATTTCTTACTTAAGTTTCTCAATTTTTATCCTGGTGCTTGTCTACCGCTACCTTACCACTAGAACTGAACTGGGCCGCAATATTAACAGTGAAAGTCAAATCGAGGCAATTTTTTACGAAAAACGCGACCGGTATTCCCCTAACTAATATCAGACTTAGATGGTGTTGGAAGGCGAATGTTATTTTGGCGGTAGTTTTGACTTTCACTGCATTTGTATTTATGTAGGTCCATTAATCATTAGAATAGCGCGTACTTCAAAATAATGTTGTATTATAAAAATAATATTTGAAAAAAATATAAACTTCACATAATATAACTCTGTATTACTGCCAGTACTTACAAAATATTTAATTTTGCCATAGTTTGTTAATTAAAGAATATAATCACTTAGGTACAGCTGTTGTAATGATAAATGAACTTTTATGGATTTGAGTTTTTAACGTACGTAATTTTCTTTTAATTGTTTAGAAAAAAATATGACAACATACTTACTTAAAAAAAACAAGGAAATTGTAAGAAAATTATAAGAAATTTGTTTGTGGCAAATTTAATGATTGCCAAACAAGGAAAAGTGATATTTTTTCAAAATGTGACTAACAAAGAAAGCAATACTTTGTATTATATATATTTTAATTATTATAATCATTATATGTGCAATTGTTGTGAGGTTGTTCTCAACCAGCACTGGTAACACATAAATTATGAACATAATTGTGGGCGATTATTATTAATATTTTATGTATGTATATATTATATATATATTATATAAATTTATTGTGTATATTGTTTTTTATATGTAAATATATTTTGTTTTAGTCAATAATATACTCGTTTACTAAATACAGAAGCATTTATCAATATACGTTTTAAGTTATTACAAAGAATTTTTTTATAAATATAATGTATTTGTTTTTTTACTTTTTTTATTTTTCTTGTTACTTATGTAATACATACAACCAGAAAATAAAATAAATTATTAATTGAATAATGATGGCAAGGGCTCTTCAATTATCTGGTTATTTTTGTTTCTACCGTCAATGTCGCCAACTGGAAAACAGAGGTCGGTAAGTAATAATTACTTCCCACCTTTTCTTTTAAAAAATTAAAAAGAAATAGGTAAAGTACAAAACAAGAAACTAAATAAAAAATTTATTAATATTTCAATTTAATTCGAAAATATTTTAAAACTTTAATTTGAAATTCTGTAACCACCCTAATTTACAGAGACAAATCGTTGCAAGGTAATATTACGCTAACGATGTTATTTTCTCACCCACTTTCATTCAACGGATTCTTACTATACTTCATTTATAGAAACCTAATAATTACAGCATCGCCATCACTACCTACGTTGGCATTTTTCAATAAATCAACAAAAACAAAATTAAAAATTGCAAAGCGGAGGGAGTGCGTCAAGTTGGCCCCTTTCTTCTCCAAGCACTGATTTTTATAATAAAAATTTACAGCATTTGCCAACACTTCACAAGCACTTCTAAATTACAAAAAAAATTCTAAATTTCAAAGTAAAATAAAATTCATTGTATAATCGTGAAATAGGACCTTATATCGCATTGCAATATTGTGTTTTTGTACATTTAAAAAATTTTTTTTTAAACGTAAAATTCATTTATTTTCTTTTTAAAATATAGGAGGTTTCGCTCAAAAGTGGCTATTAATCTATTAATGTCTTTGGATTCTTGAATAATAATTTTCTATACGTATATTTTTCTTCACTTTACGGTTAAAATTTTAACGTTTTGTTTAGTTTTGTTAAATATTTTATTTTACGTACAAAGACGTACAAAATACCACACAAATCTACATACTTGAAATTTCTTCCTTGCAAATATGAAAGTATTGTAATCTCGATTTTTTTCGGTTTTCAAATTTTTTTTTAATGACAATTCATTAAGGACAGTGGCATAATAAGCCATTTAGGGGCCCGTGTGCTGTGCAAAGTTAGCTCTTCAACCAGCGGCGGCTCGTCAAAGGAAGCAAGGGAGGCTTAGCCTCCCCTGATATTCTAGTGGGCGCTCCAGACTCTTGCGAGAACAGCACGAAAAACGAGAGCGTGAAGTCAATTCTCGTGTTAATTTTCAGGTTCTCGCCTTGCAGGCCACTCCACACTTTCGCGAGAAAACGAGGACAACACGAGAAAAGAGAGAGTGGAGCTATTTCTCGTGTTCTTCATAGGTTCTCGCTTTGCTCTCCGCTTTTTGTCGGTTTTTTCGTGCGAGACAAAGGAGTCGAGAACGCGATATCACTCCTACACTTGCACATTTGCATTTTTCAGTATCACCTGACTCACCGATTATTTAATCTACTACTACTTACTTTACGTACAAAGACGTACAAAATACTACACAAATCTACTTGAAATTTCTTATTTTAAGTTATTATTTCTATTATTCGTTTTTTGCTACTACTAACTAATTACTCTACTAATTAATTATCACTACTAATATACTACTATTTAGTAGTATAATTAATTGTGAATTAAAATGAGCGTAAATTGGAAAACGAACAAAAATTTGAATTTATTGATTGCCTTCAAGCAGAACCAGTTTTGTGGAAAACAGGCATAAAAGACTATAAAAATAAATCGAAAAATCATTATGCTTGGGTGCGTATTAGCACAATAATGGAAATACCCGTCGATGAATTAAGAACACACAAAGATTCCCTAATTGCAAGTTATAGCGCTGGTGGAAATATTTCTCTGAAAAAGTAAAACAAAGTCTGCAGAAGTCTTACAAACTCTGAGAAACTCTGCAAAAGTCTAATTCACAGTTTTCAGAGAAATATTTCCACCAGGGAAAGGTTATAAAAATAGAGTGAAAATATCAGTGAATTTGGGAGCAGGTGCCGACGAGGTCTATAAGCCCATTTGGTTTGCGCTATGAACTCCTTACTTGGTGACAGTACAAAAATTACTGTAAAAAATAATGAAAACTTGAAGTCTGACGTATTTATGTCGGTTTTATACCAAAAAAATTATCCTTTTTTGAACATAATTTTGAAGATTTGTGGTCAAATAGATATTTAATTTAAACTACTCAATGACACCAGGCCCTACGAACATTTAGGATGCGATTTTGACAAATATTAATATTCCAACAAGCTTATTGTCTTCCGAAACTCAACGGAGGACGGCTTTAAATTCTTGCAAGCGTATTAACCCATTAACGCCGGAAACTAAACTACTGGACAGAACACTAAGAGGTGTATAAATAACAAATTTATAAAATAATTTCATAATTTTTTTAAAAATCATTTTGGTCTTATAGATCACATGTGGTTCGTAAAAATCTAACCAATCACAGAAAATTCTTTGGGACTCATGTACAAGCTTAGATTGGCAAATTTCAAATTGATACAAGACTTAAAGCACAAAATATGCCTGTACTCGGACGAGTACGGCCGGCGTTAATGGGTTAATAGACAAAAGAAATGAAAACTGAAATTATGCGAATATTGTGTAACACTAAAAATGCCAAGATGATCATTTACCTGGATGGAGGATAAAATTTCATTCGGCAGTTTTAGAAAAATTTCGCGAATTAAATTTTAAGGGAACAAAATGCTGTTGACGGAAAAACTGTCATATTAAAAAAAAATTGTTTAATGCCCGTTTGCACAAAGGCTTGTTAGAACTTAATCAATGGTAACGATTTTCAACAATGTCGCAACAATGAATTTTCGTTGTTAGAAACCCTAAATCATCGATTAAGTTTTAATAAGCCTTTGTGCAACGGGGCATCAGTAATTCAGAAATTGTCGAAATAAAAAGTACAATAGGCAAAATTAACTTTCAAAAAGAACATTTATTGAAATAATGAGTGCAACAGGAAATCCTGATACGTGTAGTACAATTTGTAGTACAAAGTGTAGTATAAGAGCAGGTACAAATAGACTTTAATTCAAAAATCACACATTTTGATTATACTAATCCATTAAAGAGACCAAAAATTCCAAATTTAAACTTTTCGATGTATCACAAAATTAAAGAACTGTTAACCGTTTTAGACAAAATTATAGAAATTTATTTTAAAAATCTGTACTGTAGTACTGGGAACCTTGCGAGCGTGGATCAAGACCAATTCTTGATGTAATACGATTTAAAATAATTTCTTGTCTTGTTCTCGCCTTGATCTTCGCTGTTATTCTCAACGAGATTCTCGCGAGAGCCTGGAGCGCCCATAAAATATTAATTAAACTATTAATAAGTATAGGTTTTTAGTACTTCTTTGCAATAAAATATTTTTTCTTTAAAAAGAAACTTCATTAAACTATTAAAATTAAAAAAAAAACTACCAAAGTGGATTTTTGGTTCTAAAAACTATCAAATCATATAAGATACTCCTTTCACAATACACGTCCAAAAAGTAAAGTTAGGCTGCCACAGAAGCAAAATCATCGGCCTAAAATATACATGCAGGTCATGTAGCCATCACATGAACCGCAAGGTTTAACTGCATTACTGATAATTAAGAAATTATTTCGAAGAAATTGCCTTTTGTCTTTTGAGTGGTTTCAAAGTGGTTTCCCTATTCAGCGAATAGGGAAACGAATGGAGAAAAATGAGAGAGGTCTACATTTATGAGTGGATTAATGCAAGCTAAGAAGAAGAAACAAGAAAAAGAAGAGCGCCATCAAAGTTAGTTTTTTTTTATTTAAAAAAGTTGGGATGGGACCGAAGGAGAAACTACTGAAAAATTGACTAGCATAGAACTAGAGAGCGACTGCGAGCTTTGAGAGCGATGTGCAGAAGACAGCGTCGTATGAGGCGCTACATTACTTCCTATTCTTGTTTAAAATAGTTTATGCGGTGCGGTGCCCTGGTTGTTTTCTTCAGAAGTAAGAATTACCAATTTTTTTTTTAACTTTTAGGCAAAAACAGTAAATACGAAATATGAATTGCTTGGTAATTTTAGCTAAAAAATAAGTAAAAATTTTGTCACATTAACAGTCAAAATGTCGCCCGTCAGATTTGCCGCCTTGTCATTACTAGAGCCCGGATGGATCTTGACGTTTCTTAAAAATTGCAGTAATTTGACCTAATGTTGATAGTGCTTTTTTTGCTCTTTTCCCAAAAATTTGCTTAAAACGCATGTTAGTGCTTATTAGAGCTTTTTTTAAAGTTTATTTGAAACTTGGAATAATTTTATTAATTTTTAAATTACTAACATAAGTACTATAACTTATAAAGTTGTTGAGACGACACAATACTTTTATTTTTATCTTCGCTTACATACATAATACGTAAATTAACACATAACGCGCATACTTGATAAGTAGACAATAATACTCCTAGTTTTTATAATCTGATCTCATGTTGCCCCCTTTATTTCCAAGATATAGATGACAATATTTTTTGTATTTTACCGAGTCTTGTTTAAGTCGCTGTCAGTCAGAAACGATGCAACAAAATGGAAAAATGTGTATTAACAAAATTGAAGGTCATGAAATTTGCAACAAGAAATGTCTGAAAATATTTTCTGCAAAATCTATTTTTATATGACAAAAAACGGCTTCAAAATGTACAATTAATATTGTTAACATAGGAGTGTCTGAATACTTTCTGGAGCCACTGTAAGTGTATTGAATTATTTTGTTACTTGCAAAACTTGACTACGAACAATTATATTTTTAACTGTTATTTTGTACCACAAATTATTTTATTATTGTCCATTAATTTATTAATTTCCGTATTATGTCTACAGGTGAATATAAAATAGTATATTAAACTCGAGTTTAAACTGCTTATGAAACGCTCGTATGGTCGTATGGATAGTATATTACTCGGCTGCGCCTCGTGATATATGATCCACCGATCCACCTCACGTGGATCTCTCCAACAAAATAGAAAACTGGGAAAAATACATGATAATTTATTTTTTTTATAATTATAAAGAGAATGTAACTATAATATTTAATAAAAATTACATTTTGATGTTTAACTTTTAGTGCTTTTTTTCAATTTGATATGACTTTTTTTTCTGGTTTTTGAAACTTTTTTAAGCGCTTATTTTAGAATTAAAAAGCCTATAAATCTGGGCTCTAGTCATTACATCTCACTTTGCAGGGCCGTAATTTAAAATAATTTTCTCGCTAGTGGGTATTGACCTTAATATGGGGATTTAGACGTCTTCTGTGCATTACAGTTTTAAATTTGAGACGGTTTGGCAACCACGCTCTAACGATCAGTTGTCATGGTTGTCATTTGTGGTGGTTTTCAAATTGACAACTCGATAAGAATGAGCTGATAAAGCGTCATCGACTTTTAAATTAACTAAAATTTAGTAAAAGTCACAATCAATGAATCATTGAAAATGGACTTACATAAACCAGTAGAATTGAACAATAGGGTTAGTTTTCCTTATTTACCTCAGTATATTTTTATTGATTGCCTAATTTTTTGTAGAGTATTGAAGAATTAACACCCGAGGAGAAATGGAGGTTAATTTTTCTTGGCTTTAATTTTCCGCCTTTTCACATCGTTTAATTTTAGATGGGAACATCAAAAAATGCACGAGAAACACGAGGGGCACGAGAAGATGCACGCCGAAATGGTTATCATATTTATCGTCACATTAATTTTAGCACAGTTCGTTTTAATCGAGTGGAAGAAACGACATTATAAGTCTTATTCGGTATGTTTCTTAATGTACTAAGGTTTCCATTCTAATCCACCTGTTTCAGTTAATTACGCTTCTAGGAATGTGGTTAATTCCGTTGATTTTGTGTATGAAAAATCATTGGTGGCGATTTATATTTATATGGTTACTGTTTTCATGTGTTACGGGCTTGATAGTTCGTAAGGCAATGCAAAGGCCTATCGAGGGTACAACACCTAGGTAATTTATTAAACGTGATGGTCTTATTTGTAAAAAAGCTCCATAAAACCTGTAACGATGTACAATTTTAGATTAGTTTACAAATGGTTTTTGTTACTATACAAACTTAGTTATATTTTGGGCCTTATAGGATATTTTATTATGATGGCAACCTTTTTCGGTTTGAATATCATTTTTAATGCCAAACCTAATACATGGATGGATTGTGGATTACTCTACGTGTTTTATGGGCTATATTATGGTGTCTTAGGTCGAGATATATCGGAAATCTGTGCTGACAAGATGGCTTCGCATATTGGAGTAAATAAATAATAAGTTGCATAGTTTTATATTTTATTTATCGTATTTTATAATTATTTAGTATTATACCAATCAGGGAATACCCACTAGAAGTCTGGATCCAAATGTTTGTGCAGTTTGTGGTAATGCTTTACTTGTAAGTGAAGATGAAGAGGGAGTCATTGAAAATACATACAAATTAAGTTGTAACCATGTGTAAGTTTTTAATTCTTTAAATCTCAGATTTTATTCGACAGTTTTATTTTAAAGGTAAAGGTTGGTTTATGACCTGAACCTGAACGCTCCTACAGAAATTCAATATTTGAACTTCATGTGTCTATGTGCGTTGCGTTTCACATAAACCAACCTTAAGGTTAAAATCGATCTTTATTGGTTAGTTTCGAGCAGTGTTTCTCAATCTTTTGGTGACTATGGACCCTTGCACAAAAATTTAAATTTTTTAAAAGCCCCCTACAAGCCAAAAGTTATTAACTCAAAAATAATTTGAGGTCCTCGCAGACACCTTTTGAACCATGTCGTCAGGTTGAGAAACTCTGGTTTAAAGAAATTAAATCTGTAAGATTTTCATTCTGGAAGGAATGACCAGAATCCCCATTGATCTTTTTCTATTATAAATATTTAACAGTTGAAATTTCAGGTTTCATGAATTTTGTATTCGTGGCTGGTGCATAGTAGGAAAGAAACAAATTTGTCCTTATTGCAAAGAAAAAGTTGATCTCAAAAAGATGTTTTGTAATCCGTATCCTTTTTTCATCGTTTATTATTCTTGGAAGTAATTTTTATATTTGGTAATTAAGGTTTTATTGGGAATTTGGATTTCAGGCTTTAAGTAAAACTATTGTAAGCTACTTCAGGACTTATTACACTGTAAGCAAGCACTGTAAGTTAAGCAAAACTTTGACAAAATTAGTTGACAAAATTCCAAATTCCTAATAACCTTAATTACCATTCAGTTGAAATGGACAAAAACAGATATTTGTAATTTTTATGGTTTATGGTAATTTTGAATTTGCCTAGGGTTTCTCAAGAAAGACTTTGTAGTTTGAAAACTTCACTACTCTTTAGTTTTTATGGCAGTTTGAAGGGGGTATTTTATGAAAATAAAATTATTTTTGATAAGGTAAATCTTGGGTAGCCAAGCAAGAAAGCTTGGACTGTCCTGTGGGTATATTACATCTGCTCTTTTATACCACGCCAGAAACAGTTGTTAGTAAAGTGCTTTGGAAAAGCATTTGTATCTGGGCAATAACCTAGATGCATAATATCGAAAAACTTTGTTGAAGATTTAAATAATATTACTGATTTCGTTAGTTTGATATTTCTTCGTATTAATAAACATTATTGTGTTAGGGTGCATGGGCATAGGGTCTTTTATGATAGGGGTATCAACTCAAAATTTGAAAATACATTTTTTAAATAAAGCTTAAAGTAACAAAATAATGTAATGTAAAAACCTTGTGGGAATTTTGGAAACACATGCTGTAGTTGAAAAGAAGAGAAAAAAATTTAAATCTGGTTTTAATGTTAACTTGCAAGCTACCAATTTATATAATTTAAATAATTATTACTAAAAAACACGTAATAATGATTTTTTTAATGCACTGATGATTAATTTAATTTATTCGGTTATTAGTTTGTTTAATATTCTTGTTGTGTTTAACCTTCTAATGGTCGCGTCTTGTTTCACAGACCGAAAAATATATGGAATTATATTTAAACTTAACAAATTAAATTGGAAAGAAAATTTAAGAGGGTTCATTCAAAAAAGACATGAAAAACTGTTTCTAGAGCATTTTAAAAATTTATCTGGAGTTAAATTTTGTTATTAAAACTTGTGATGCTGATAAGTATTCGCATAACATGTTGTCTGAAAAAGACAATTCTTAAAATAACGGTTAATTTTGTAAGGCTAATTTTGAGAGGATAAGAAAACTTTAGGCATGGCAAATAGTGTTTAAATAATAGAAAAATATGTGTAAAATTTGAAAAGATGCAACCTCTTTGATCTCGTTAGCCATCTGAATTAGTATTCTTAATTTTTGCTTAATTACTTATCGAATCGATAATAATTATTGAAGTTTTAAGACCAAGGGAATGAATATCCTTGAATAAGATTTGTTTGCTCTTATACCGTGAATTTTTATGTTCAACTTTTTTCCGTTTATTTTAACAACTTTGCAACGTCCCACTTAGAGACCTGATAATCTTGAACACTGCTTTCACCAGTTGGGCATTTTAATATATCAATTATTTTTAAAATATACATAATATGCTATAATTTGTTAAAAACAATATAAAACCTGTAAAGGAAACAAATTGTTCTAGCTTATACTCAAAACGATGAACAAGCTGTATCCAATAATAAAGTCTAAAGCTTATTTTAATTATCTGCCATAGTTTACAACAACTTTCAAAGTTTGCTTGATGCAAACTGCATAAGGACGAGCGAGCGGAGGTAAGTGCCTATCATGGTAATAATTCTCCTGCAAGCTTGGATAAATTATACAGGGAAACACCCCCAGATTTATTCCACTCCTTCCAGGCCTTAAAAACCAATTTTGCACGATCAATAGTAATCCACCCCCCCAATCTGAGTCAGATAAGATTTCTGACTAACAGGCAATACTCCTGAAATATAACCCAGCACTCCAATTCTGAACACCTTGCCAAAGGCAGAACTTAAAAGATTTCCAGAATCGCCTTTCCACCCAGGCATTAGCAACCAGATTCGAAACTCTTGAAATCCTAAGAACCAACCAATAGCAACAAATGGTGTTCAAATCTTCTGAACACCATGCTATTGGAAGCTCCTTAGGATTCTTCAGAATCGCCTTTCCATACAGGCAACAAACAAGATTTGAAACTCATACGAAAACCCTGTATCAAAGTCCCAAATTTTCTGGGAACCAAAATACAGGGAAACCGAAAAGGGGGGGGGGCATTTTTAAAAAATGAGTCTTCTCACCCAGGCATAACTCTCAGGACTTTCAACAAAATTTTTCCCAGAAACGAAGTAACCAAGGGCGCGAAACCTAGTGGAAAGGGAAAACAGAATCAAGAGCAAATTGAGGACCGACGAAACCCAACCTATTATGGAGACGAAAATTTTTCACGGAATCCGAATTGAAATGATAGCCAAGGGACGACCCGAGGACAAATTTAAAGACACAAAATCGCGAAAGGGTGAAAGGCCCTTACCTAAAAGACAGAAACACAACTTTTTATGGAGAAGAAGACCTGATTTCGGGACATATTTTGTGTTGTTTGAAAAATTGAAATATCAAAACTGACCAATTAGTCGGTTGGTATAAAGTTTATGTAATTATTTTATATATAAAATAAATACTTAATCTGAGTCTCGACTAATCGAGTTGCACATCAGTCAAGTTCTACTGTATTCACTTCTTAGGAGGTTGATTACTTGAGCCAAAAATTAATTACTCGATGATAAGTAGTTGAGCAAAAATGTAAAAAAAAGTTCAGATGGCTTTTATCATCTATCAAATCATTGTGACCAAATTTTGCAAATTTCGTACATAAGTTTTTGTATGTAAATACTTAATTGGTATTGATCGTACTAATAATTTGTATAATCTGCACCATGAAAACGAGCTTTACCTGAAATTCTATAGCCTTTTATTTAGGAATGCAATAGTTTGCTTATAATAAAAATTTGTTGGTAACTCTGCCGTCGTAAAAAAGAAGGCAGTAAGTACATTTTTGTAGTTTGAGTAAAACGCAAAAATCTAATCTCACATTGTCTCTCTTAAATGGATAAAAATATATGTCTTGTGTGAATACCATTTCATTCTATAGTAGTTATGAAGGCTCTATACAAATTCTTGATTAAAAATATGCATTTTTCGAATAGGGACAAATCTTAAAATTGTACTTACATTGTTAGCAGCCTGTGATATATCCATATGATTACAACTCAAAATGGCAGCACAGAATACATTTATTTTGTTTTTAAATTGTTTTAGAGAAGTTCAACCAAACGTTTTTAATATATCAAAGGAAATAATGTTATTATATAAATAATAATAGTAATAAATATCAATATTTTTTATTTATATAAAATATCGATTTATATAAATAAGCAAATAAAACTAAACGTTAAGAAAAAACATAGCATAAAACTAAACATTTAAGGACAAACATAAAAACTTGTCAAAAAAAATCTTGAGGACTTGTTGACTATTACACAGTAAAACTTGATTTTTAAGAGGCTTTTTACTTTGCCTGTGACACTTATTGCATTCTTATTTTGAAAAGCACTGAATTTTTGCAGTTGTTGAATTTTTTGGGAACTATCAGAAAGCTGATCCCACAAATTGAACGTTTTCGAACGAAGAGGACAATTTTCTAAACATTAAAAAAAAAATTCGAGGTGAACTATCGATTAGTTTTCGAGAAAACAACATTTAAAAATCGAAATTTTACGTGCATTTTAAATAGGGATTAAACCATGATTTCTACACGCGGGAATTCTGTTATCGGTACATGGGTCCATATATAATATACTCTTAGTCTATGCCATTGAACTATTATTTAATGAACAGAGTTTTTATTTAGACAAACGCAGAACTAGTTCTTAGGGTGCATCCGTGATTTTTCAGGCGCATGTGCAGAGGCTATGCGATCTGATCAGTTGACAGCTTGGCAACAAATATTTACAAACCACTTAAAAAAATTATAATAAATTAATGGAACATTTCTCTCAATGTTTTCCGATCAAATTTGATAGTAAATTTTCCGTGCTATAAATATTCGTAATTTTATTTTTTGGATTGAGTGAGTAACTTGGCAGAAATGGAGAGTGAAAGTCGATTAGTCGTAAATCTTCGATAATTTTTTATTAATTACAAATCAGGCCTGAAAAATTAAGCTGATACATTTTAATATGTTCATAAGGGAACCTTTAGCTATCGATTGGTGTAACTTTCATACCCTGAAACGCAACTTCATGGTTACCCTATATTCAAAGTCTGCTTTGACTGGACTAATTGTTTATATACAACCATAGTCGTACTAAAACATTTTAACGCCTTGGGCTAGTAACATCTAGTAGCGCCCTTATAAAATAGATTTTTATTATAATTACTATTAAATATGAATTACGGTATATGTATATTTTTTCAATTTTGTGCCCTCCTGTAGAAAAAAAATCACGAGCCGCCACTGCTGTATACTATGATGTTTAATTAAGGGAGACATTGAATAATTGTTTTAAAAATGTTGCAAAAATACAGGGAATTCCATTTAAAAATACTAATAATTATGCATAATGATGTTTCAAAGTTTTTGATTGTTGCCATCTTATAATGGACACTCAAACCTATAAAAATCTGTATTATCAAAGATAC
The DNA here is from genome assembly GCA_947369205.1 of Cantharis rufa. Taxonomy (NCBI): domain Eukaryota; kingdom Metazoa; phylum Arthropoda; class Insecta; order Coleoptera; family Cantharidae; genus Cantharis; species Cantharis rufa. The sequence goes on along the minus strand of OX376306.1, from coordinate 29,465,027 downwards.
TAATGTATCTTTGGTATTATTGATATCCAAGGTGTGTAATCTTTAATTTTATTGCTTGATAGCATACGCCGAAGTTTGTTAAAACTTTCTTAAAAACAAAAGATCTACAAATTTTTAAATCAACATTTGTAAACGAAATATAAAGAATTGAAGGCTGCTCTCCTATAAAAGAGTTTTTTACGACAAGATTTAATAAGACCAGATAGAGTACCAAGTTCATAGAGGGGTAATTACATTTTTGAAAATAAAATTATGGGTAATCCCCACTTTCTTTTTCGTAATAGGGGAACTAATAAATTCAGTGCTATGAAGTCGCCCTGTCTAAATATGTCTATGAATATAAAGAAAATAATGAAACATGATTTTATTTTTCTAGAAAAAAAATTACCATGCATTGGCTTAGGAACAAATTTTCAAACCTTTTGCTTGTGTCAGGACCTCAACCTTAATTTGCATTGCTTTTTATAGGAAATTTGTCCCTGATTCAATAATCTCCCTTTGTGCCAGATACTTGAAAAGAGAAACCAAACAAGACATACATTTATTTTGATTCTTTTAGCTAAAAATGATTTACATAGAATTTCATTCAGAAAAATATTAAATTTCATGTTCTTCGATAGGGTCACCTATGGAGTGGGGGGTTCAATTAAACTTTAAAATTTGTGAAATGTACAATATAAATGAAAATACTAAATAACTAATCAAATTTAAATTTTAAGGCAGTTTTGAATAATATAAACTAATATTCTGCTGTAGTACTAGCAAAATCGTACATTTTTCAATGACAATGAAATTTGTTGTTTTATTATAGTAATTTTATAAATCCTTAATTGAATAAATTAGATGGGAAAAACCTCACGTTCTCTATGGACAACTCCTGGATTGGATAAGGTGGTTGGTGGCTTGGCAACCTTTGATTTTATTTTTAGTGCAAGGCATTAACTACGTATTTGGATTGGAGTAATTTATTGTTTCGCATTGTAAATTCTATTAAATTATTTGTGTACCTACCAAAGTACTATTTTGTTCATGACGAATTTTTTTTTTAATAAAATTGTTATCACGTCAAATAATCAATATTTTGCTGTTTTCCATCGTGTGGCGCCATCTATGTGATATGTGAAATCTACCGCGAACTACTTGCGGTGTAGTTTTAGCTCGATGCTGCTATGGAACGTTCGTTTTGTCGATCTTGCGGATTATTTCAACGGTTTCGTGTAAATTAGTTGGTGTTATATAAAAAATTGAGTGTGTCGGCTGGTGCATTTTTTCTAACAGAAAGGATTAAATAATTTTTTTATATTAGGTAAGTTGCAATTTGTTTTAACGAACTTATAGGTAACGATGACGTCTAAGTTTTAGCATTTTTAAATATTTTAAGGTTGGGGTAAATTGCATTATGATATAATTTCTTTATTTCTACGATATTCGTTCCAAAGTAATTTTTTAAGTTTGGTTCCGCCCACTCTTTAGGGTAGGTAAGTTTACCTGTTATTCAAGGTTATTGGGGCACGTGTACAAATAATTATATTCTGTAACCCTAATTAAAAGCTTCAAGTTTTTTGACCTCGTCTTGCTCGGCTATTTAATCGTTACAATTTTAAATTATACACATTTTCATAAAATTCACTCACTTGTTTCGGAATGCGCTGACATCATCAGAGAGAGATATACAGGTTTCTGATTTTGACAGGTGGGCAACATGGACATAATATAGTCCTGCTTTATTTTATTTTACACAAACGATTTTAATTTTACCAAAAATGGTAGTTGGTTGAGAGGTTGTAGGTATTTTAGAAGATAAATTAAAAATAAAGTGGAAAAACTTTTCATTTATTGGACACCATAACAAACCCGTTCTACTCTCTCATTGACTGCTTGATCGCTTATTTTTTCCAATATTGGTAATAAGCTTTTGCGTGTTTTCGTTTATATCGGTTATCATCATTATTTAACTCGAACTGCGAACCACGAAAAGTCCATTTTCAGAAGGTAGTTTTAGTCGAGATTATATCTTATATATTATATCAAAATACTTACTTCATCCGGAAACGAATATCGAACTAGCAGTCTGATGATATGAAGAGATATTTTTGAGAAAAGTGGGTGAGATTTGAAAGATGAAGGGAAATATTTTGGGTAAAATATCGAGGAATATTCAGAGATTTTTGGAACAAGGACATGTGGTGTCAACATTTTTGCATGGGATGCAGCCTGCAACACGCAGAGTTATTAAATCGGTCACACATTCAAGTGATAGCCACTAACCCTTTTAGATTACCGGAATCTGACGAGGAGGATTGCTTGCATTGAGTTTGGTCGAAATACAATGACTCTCCCCGGGCAACCCTCGAATATTATCACATCCCTGGGGGCTGTTATAATAAATTATAGGAAAGAGCGAATATATCTTATTTTCCTAAACATCTTCTCAGAAATTTGATAATTTGGGAGAAACTAAGAATCGAACCTATAATCTTATGGTCCAAAGTTCAGCTTTTTATCTATGGGTTTTATCTATTACCAATTATCTATCTGTATTAAATTTATTTGGAAGTTAGTTACAAATAATAGTATATTGCATATCAAGGTAAAAAGCTCGATGACTCCAGTGGACTAGATGATATGATTTGACAGCGAGGTATGCGCTTGTTTAAAAATTCTCCGCTGTCGAGATAAAAATTCCTTCTTTTATTTCCATGGTGCATACTATGCATTACTATCTCTTGATCGACTAATATAATGACGTGGTGCAAACCGAAGAGCCTAATGATAAAAATGAATGATAATGTTTTATCTATTTTTTTGCAATTTATTACACTGCAAGTTCAAGAGCAATATTTATATATGGGAATTTCGGTTATCTTTTAAAATTAGGGAGAAGTTATGTAATTTATCCCCTGACAAATATTAATATGAAATTTTTTTTAGATCATTGTAGTTGATTAAATCCTGTATCTGTGTATGACGCAAGTCGGAGTTGGGAGTATTAGGGAATTTCGGCGCCGTCGGTTCGGCGTAACCAGTCCGGTGCAGACTATTCCTTCTATCAAAGTTTGCCATTTATTTTATGATACAAATAAGTACATGGATTTTTGAAATTTCGTGGATCTGGAAATCTATCTTATGTGTTCTTGGTCGCTGTGATGAGCCCTTGACTGATGTTTAGAGTTTAAAATAAAATCTACTTGAAAGCTCATTATGGTTTAGTTTGAAGGATACGGTGTGGCCATTTCCACCATATCAATTATCACGGACATTGAACATTGTACATACAAAACTCGTTCAGACTGTTTATTTATCTGAATGATTCATTTACAATAAGTGACGCACCCTAAAATTTATCGTATCGGCCATTGATACCCCATTTCAACATTACTTTTCTTCTCGTATGTTTCCTTTTATCGGTTATCAATTATTTTTCCCTGCTGGAAGAATTTAAACTGATTTTACAATTTTGAATCTGTTTCTTAGTTTTGCTGCGAGAAATGTCTTAGCAATTTTGAAACACTCGATAAAGTAGTTATCAGTCGAGTGGAGTGTACGACATCGATGAGTTACGCATCCGATAAAAAATATACTTCAATGATGTTTGCTATAAAAACGTACCTACCCTGTAATCATAAATGCATTGTATTGCGATTAACACAATGACTAGTATTTTGAAACATTGTTTGTTCTACGTAGATAAAATTAAAACATTATTTGTCCCGTTTATCGAAATACCTTGAGCGATAATTATTGCTTCAAACGATAGGAATGCCGAAATAGCATGTCGGCGATACAATATCGGTTAGGTTATTAGGTCAAAGGCCTATCTATTCTAAAACAATTTATAAGTTTTTCAAATTGATAGTACCTCTCGGTTTTGGTCATCACAGTTATTTTATTATAAACATTTTGAGATAGAAAACTCGCCAGTCGAACTGCACCTAGAAGATGGGAGGTCTGGGGGTCATCGTCGTGGACGTATCTTAAAACCGGTCGTTTGTATAGTATTTATCCGAAGCCTGGAAGTCTTTTATTATATATAAATTCTTTATAAATTAAAATACACCGCATTGACCAACCTACAAATTTTCATTATGTCATTAGAATTTCTGTGTTGTCAAGAAATAGTGATTCCGTTATGTACCTACATATTTTTTATCGATAAAAGAAATCTTTGTTTTGTTCAATTTTAGTAGATTAGATACATAAAAGTGATCAATTTTAACTGAAAGCTAAGTGAACGTAAATTGTTATCGATTCTTGTAATTGTACCGATCTAGGTACAATTAGGACTTTTCTCTTGCGAAAAGGCTTTTATCTAATAGAAACGAATGATAAATTAACTCGAGCGTACGTTGAACATCGATTGAATACCACAATATTTTCTTAACGTAAAAATAGCTCCCTACACAGAATTTAATTAATTACGAAGAGTTCTGAATATTAATTTTACGTTTATCAGTGGAGTGGAAAATTGTGTGGCCTGAGGACTTGCAAATTCAAGATTCTTCCTTAATATTTCAAAATTAGAGTATTATATTTTATAAGAGCACCCTATATATTAAAATAATTATGATATAATGATGTTCCAGTGGATGGAACGCAATCTTGTAGATTTCAAATTTTCCACCGTTTTATTGACTTTGGTAATTTAATTACCTTAATGAACAAACAAACGAATAAATTTTGCAGGGAAAAGTATCTGTTAGAAACTAAATGGCGTAATTCAGTTAGATTTGCGCCCAAATGATTAGGAAATATGGAAATGTGGTGGGAATACAAATAGGACTATTTATCAAGATGTAGTGTTTGTTCAAAATATTGCGATAAAGGGTAAGGAAAACAGGAAAGTTGTATGCAAACGAGCACGCTACTGCCATAATGTGAAGGAAGCTTCGTGCTTTTTAGAGAACTTGGGAGTTTTCATTATGTACTTTGACTCTTAAAGGTGATTTTGAGTAATGTCTCATATAAACTTGAGAAAGTTCGGTTAATGCAAAATTTGTTTTACTTTGTTTGCACACAAAAGAATAAAAAATTTGTTTAAAATATTTTTAGGTGTTTGCTTGTCGAAAGAAGTTTGTTTTCGAAGCAATAAAAGTTTTTAGTTCGCGATTTCGTTTTAGGAAGGTCAATTCTCTAAAGTAAATATTTAAAATTTTACATTATACTACATGTTGAAAGTTTTCACAGTAAACATCGCAATGTGAAAATTATGAATTTAATTACCAGAATCACTTTAGTTTTCGAATATAAAATTTTCTTCTTTTAAATCTTATTTCCAGGGTGTGATTTATTTTCAGATTATTACAACAATTTTAAATAATCGCTTTTTTAGCGCTCTCTCCTTCATAAAATCTGGTGTACTCATAGGAACTTTGCGTAAATGAAATTGAATTGGGAGATTTTCAAAATCCTGCATTTTTTTACGCGGTGTGTTCTTAATTAGATTCTTGCTTCGCATTCGGATAAGCAAAGAGCGATTTTTTTGTAAAGTTTTTAAGTAAGTTTTGAATTTTGTAGTCAGCTTAATTTTATCTTCTTTTCTTTCTGCATCAAAATCTAATTTTAGCGCTTGCAAATTTAAAATATCGTAACGAGTTTTTTTTTACTTATTATAAATATTTATTTCAGCAATAGGTTGAATGTAGATAACTAAGGTTATTATCGAAAGCGATTTAAAGAGCAAGGAAAGGAATAATAATAAAAAAACTTTCGATTTTAATTTATGTGAACATAGAGGGTAAAACGGTAAAAAAGTTTCCCTCGTTTGACCGTAAATATTGAAATCTTACGGAAAATACGTGATGAATTATGTATAACATCTAGGTTTGTGCTAATATCTAAAAGCACAAACATACTTTTTTTTTACAATGGAAAATAAACTTGGAAATAGATTGACCTACTGCCACAATTATTTTGTTATCATCGGTTCACTATATCAGAGATGATTGGGATTCGGGAAACCACTTATCCGAAAATTGACAATAATGAATATCGAATATAGTTGCTTTCAGTTCACTTTATTTCGGGAAATTATGTACTAAAATTCGACGAGAATATCGAAAATTGATGAAATATATTTGTATTTTTTACTAAAAACTCCTGAATTATTTGTCAATATGAAGTTTTTACAGAACACTCTTCCATAATTTTCTAGGTCAACGCAACTATTTTTATATTTAACACTAGATTTACGAGTCAAATTGCATAATATACTAAAAAATGATTTTAAGGTAAAAAAAAACAGATAATAGTACATTGTCTTATTCGGATTAAAAGTGAAACTTTGTTTGACAAGCAATTTTTGCATTTGCGAGGCGGAGGAGCGCTAGCGGAGCCGAGCGAATGCAATAATTGCACGTCAAACAAAGACACTTTTAATCCAAATGAGACATATTACTTTTTCTCCAACCAAAAATTAAATAAAATTTAAAATATAAATACTTAACTTTAAAACATTATTTGACGTAATATTAGAAAAGTCACTTTGACATTTAAAAATTGTGTAATTTCGAAGAGTGCTTTTTCTAAATTGTTTGAATTAGCAATAACTCGAGAACGGCGCTAGATATCAAAAAACTGAGCAAAAAATTCTCCCCCCTCGTCACAGACACACCCCCGTGAATTATCGGTAGGAAGGCATATGCAAAAATTTAGATCGATCGCTCACAAAAAATACTAAAAAATAAAATCACTTTTAAGTCATGCACAAAAAAGTCTTTTTAGTGCACGTAAAAAAAAGTGTTGCTTAGCAATTTTCGCATTTTTACATTAATAACGAAAACGTCAACTTTTAGTTGAGGTAATGCTACTAAAAATGTACTGCTTTTAATACGGTTGGAGAAAAATATTATTTTCATAATTTATTTTATTTTTAAAAATAATCGAATTTTCTCATTACATTTTTTTGCACACATGTGTATCATTTTTTGTGTGCGTTTATTACAAACATACTTTTTACATTTTTAGACAACTATTATTTGACAGACTTACTCTGTATTGACGATAACGGATTGGAAATGTTCCTGGATTCACTTTGATATTCGAGCAAGTTCTTCAGCCAACTGAAAGCGAAAATCTTTTCTGGATATATTTTTACACCTGAAGCTTCCTTGTATAGCAAGCAGCCATGCGTTAATTTCCGCTAAATCTAAGATGTAGAATATTTATAGAGGCCATCGGAAACTCTGCTTGTTTTTCCATTTTTCGTGCTATTAGGTCGGCTATATCAACTAAAAATTTGGTTTTGTTATAAAATATAAGTTTCTAGGGAAATTTATGTTTTGAACTACGCAGTAAAGCCGTTTTTGGGATTTGCTTTTGTACATATACAGGGTGTCCCCGGATACACTTTAAATAAGTTAGGTGGTAATAGAGGACACTTTTCTAAGAAACATTTTTAACAAAATTTTTTCTCCTCTTGAAAGCATAATTTCCACTTTCACGTGGCCATAGCCCGGAAAATATTGATTTTTAGTAAAAATGTTTTAGCGCATTTTTAAAGAGCGAGAAGTAATCTACAAATTAGATTCAAACATTTTTTGCCTAAAATCAACGGCTTTCGAGTTATGAATTAAAGTAAGTCAAAAAATGTTGAAATTCGAGTTTTTTTTTTATTTTGTTTTTTTTTTCAAAACCCTATATCTTTTAAACGATTCTGACGCCTCAGTCCAGATAGGAAATTTAACGGACTACAACTTCTGTCTACTAAAAATTTTTGAAAAACCAATTCCTTTCACAGATAATCAGAAAATAATAAACAAGGCAGCTACAAAACAAAAAATTCGGATATTTGGGGGAACACATACATTTTTTCGCCGCAATTTCTCACAAAAATTCGTTTTGTTAAAGGGCCTCGCTCTAATTCTTGGCTAAATTTAATTAATTAAAAGCGGTTGTAATTGGAGGGTTTTAATTATTTAGTCAATTTCATCGTCGCTTTGTAAATATGATAAATCAATAGGTTTATGAGTTTCAAATACCTGTACAACGATTCAGGATTATATCAAAAATATTTTAACACTCATTCAGATGAATTTACATTTGTATAAAGTACCTGCTGAAGCGAATCGAAAAAAACTTGTAGTTTTGCTTTAGGCTAAACATACAGGTTTAGTTAATTAAAATAATTTTCCAATTTGTATATTACATTTTTGTGGTTTTTTTCAAGTTCATTAACAAATAAAAATACGGAACTAGCTTCGGACCAATATAGCGCTATTACTACACATCACAAATACCAGACTAACGAAAACGTCCGCCCGTGCCAAGAGTATTTAACCCTTTTCTGTTTCTGAAGTAAACAGAGTAAAACGGTTTTTTTTTTTAAGAAAACAAAATTAGGTGAACATTATTAATTTAAATGACTTATAAAAAACCGATATTTGCTGTTAGCGCTAGACATTTTATTGGTTTTTACTTTTAATAATTGTGCTTTTCAAGACTTTCATAAAAATTTAATTGCAAATAAGCGACTTTAAGGACTTTCATTTTTTCGCAAAGATAATAACCCACAGCAATATTTACCCAAGCGAAAGTTGCGGTTTTTTTTCCTTTGAGACACTTTTTCAGTTCAGTAAAATAGTGTCGCTTCTACTTCTTATTTAAATTCTTTTTCTGTGTTACTAAAAATTATAATAATAAAGCCTCTAGTTTCAAGTTTAATTAAATAGAAACGGTAAGGTTATTGACTTGGGCAATCGTTGTCATCCAAATATTCGTAATACTCGGTTTGTAGCTCCCACGCTAATAAGGTGTTATTTATTATTACTGTACCAGACAATTTTTGTTTATAATATCGCTCGTTTTGATGGTACCCCGCCAAAGGGATCCATTTGAGAGTAGTGTATTTGCACAACAATCGATGTACTGTTACATCAATCGAAAATTTCTACTTGGGATGTAAAAGGCGTTTATGGTTTCACTATGGTAATGAATTGAAGGTGATGTGAACTCTACAAATTAGAACACAATTGAATTTTTTAATGTTTTTTTAATTATTTTTTGTGTAATTTGTAAGTTAAATGCTTATATTTTTCTGTTCGATAATGGTGAATTTGTTCAGAAGAGTGATAATTTTTGAAATCGCTGCTATTTCGAAGACGAATTTCTCATAAGGATACGGATCTTGCTCAAAAATAAGATCACAACTGTTTTGCAAACGCCAGTAAGACCCAACAAGGTACTTTTTGTGAATCGCAACAAAACCTCAGCCTTAACAATTGGGAAAACTTGACACATTAACAATTTTCCACGCGTTCAGTAAGTACGCATTATTTTATTAAAATATGGGTTGAAAATATGCAATTTTTTTTATCCAATAATAGGACAAAGAGCAGCGTTAAGGATTTTAAATAAATTAAAATGTTTTAGGGTTGGCGATTGGTTGATTTTAGGTTTATTATAAAACTTTTAATCTTTCAGGAAACATTGGCTTTAAAATTATAAATAAATCACTTGTAGTGATTTTTATTTTTCACTATTTCTATAAATTATTCAGCCAACCTTTTCAGGGACAGGGACATGTCATGAGGATGCTTAAAAATTTGTCGCACAAAAATGTTGTTGGCATTTCCACCTTCGGGTATGAGTAGGTACTGCTTTCTGTAAATATTTGATGTTGACATTTTCTACCAAATTATTTCAACAACAATAAATTACTCAAGGTGATAGAGCAAAGGAAATTCCACCATTGCTATAAGATTAACAGAGTAATCCCGAAGGAATGTTGGGAAAATTCTTCGTGAACCAGACATTATGTACATGGGTACTCTGGTATTACATTGTAAAATTTACTGAATTTGAAAAGAATGTCGATTACATTTTTTCTATATTTTCATCTTAAATTTCATAAGATTTCATAATAATTTATTTCTAAAATCTAAACCTACGGATATCATCTCAGATGCAGTTCTGCAGTATTTCCAAAATTAAGAACTTACCTGATGCTTCGCAAATTATCGATATGCCGAGTACCAGTTCGACTCTGGGCAAAGTAAGAACTTGATTTCTAATCGTCTCCTTTTGAAAAACAAACAAACTAATAATGTTACAATCTTCTTATGCTCATTTTCTTCACATTGAGACACAAATCCGTTAGAAAAATTAATCAAGTAACCAATCAAATCTTGAATTTGTTACTTTGAATTTGAATTTCTATGAAAATTGATTTCAGGATATTGGAATGGAAATCAAACTACGATAACTGGTCATTTCCATTTTTTGTTTTAATTTCCATTCCAATATCCTAACAACAATTTTCACTGCTTAATTTTTGGACGAGAAGATGAGATATTCTCTCTTTAAATTTCTGTTGTCCGCAGGAAAGTTTAATATTCAAAATTCTTCAATTTTTTTTAGAAACCTTATTTGTATATTTTCAGTAAAAACATTTTAAAAATAAATATTCAAAAAATTAATTGAATTTTATGAGCAAAATTCGATTTTAGTTATTTGAGAAATTTAATTTATATAATGTAAAATAAACCTAGATCAACTCTACTACACCATTGAGCTTACGCGGTTACATGCAATTCAAATTATTATTATCTTTTGTTTGCAAGCTCACAATTAGATAATATTCTGTACGTTCTGTATCTTTAAGTCATATTGTCTCTGGAAATAGGGCCATTGAGGTCAAACTCGGAAAACAGTATTTCTTCAATTTTGCTCTACTTTAACCCTCTAGACAATGGGTGGAACAAATTTCAAAGTGAAGTCCGATAGACTTCATCCGTTGACTGGTTGGTTAATTTGAAGAAAATGCCCAAATTGACCGGTAAAGCAGCTATAAGTAAATATGTATAATATGTAAATTCTTTATAAATAAATGGAATCAATAATAATATACAGAACAACATACGAAATTAGGTACTACCTATAAATTGAGTAAGTGTTATCATTTACATGTTCTTGTAAATTTATTAAACCACAAGCTTTGTCAGCTGTTCTAAAATTCATGTAAGGAATTAATTTATATTGTGTAATTGCTAAAATTTGACTGCACTGCAGTTAATGTCACAAGAACTATGAACTTATCGCAATTATTTGTGAAATTGACATATTGAAATAATTCAATGTATAATTTATTGATAAAATTATTAATTTGCTAGATAATTGCTCTTATTTTTATAGCAAAATTAATAAATTGTGTCGAAAACCTGGATCTGCCATTATAACAGCAGGTTGTAAACAATTTGGTTGACAAATTAATGAAATAATTAAAACACTAATTGCAAGTGCGGTTGATACAAGTAAGTTAGCTATGTTTACGTTTCCACGTAAACTCTCGTGGCCGTGTTTACTAACCCGTGACGTCAGTGGGGCGACCATGCTTGATCTGAATGGTTTCACGCGACTTATTTTACTTTCAATTTAATTATTTAATAACATGCAAATGAGTTGCGCCAAAAAAAATCTGACCATGACCATAAAATTGATGATTTATACGTAGAAAGATTTTCATTTACTATCGGATATCTGATGTATGAAAATCAACCTTGATTGGAAGTGATCCTTGCCAAGCACTAAATAAATGCAGCCAAAATTTCTTTATTATTTTGAAACGTTTACTTTTACAAACTACTACTGTGTATACTTAAATTCATATATAATAATATATTAATAGCGAACTCCTTAATAGGTATAACATTATAGGTATTATCGATTTTCGTTTAACCTTGCATGACAATCCTATTTACTTTAGCTTTTTAATTTTGACCGAGAAACCAAGAATTTATTTTGTATTGTGATAAATGATAAAAAAAGCCGAGTTTTACAACAGCGTAGTGAAAATTTCCATTTTAAATCAAGCTATGGTCACGATTTACCAATGTACGTGGTCAAAATTATGGGCGACTATATCCAAAAGCAAACATTCTCAGCAGTTTAGTGAAATAAAGGTTTTTTTTAAATGCGGTTTAATGGGCTTAAATGCTTATTGTTATTTTCACACCGTGGGTTATAAATTCAGCATAGTTTTTGCTTCATAACACAATTTTCTACTTACAGTTGTAGTTATATCGTCATTATTTTTCAACTTTTTGATTTACTTAAAGCAAAAAAATCGTCATTAAAATGACAAAACGTCTAAATTTACGTTTTTATTATTTTTTCTGTGTTTATATTGTACGTATTATATAAATTCCGTCTCTGAAATGCGCGATTGTTACGAGCTACTATATTTTTTTATTTTTCATTTTGTGTAGTTATATAATTTTTATGCGGTTTCTCATGTCTTCTTGTTGAATAACGTGACATTCCTGATATTTTATAAAAAACAACAATTATCTTTCAGATACAATTTATAGTATTACGCTCTTTATAACTGAAACGGCTAGTAGACATGGTTTCATTTGAAAGCATTGTTTGGATGATTGGCTGTTCAATTTATTGTTAGCGGTGGTTGTAGTTCAAGAAGAAGAGGCACTTCATTCAAAGATGCAGGATACTTAACATGAACAATACATACATACTGGCATTGGCAATTTCTTTATTGTGAACTCTTTAAGTGCAGATTTCCTGTGTGAAGGCTCAAGAGCGTCCTGGAATATTGAATTTTGTGCTTAAATTGAAAAGAGCGACGAGAAGGTCATTTGGATTGGATGGGCGTAATGCACTAAATTTGAAAATTAACGGTTATAAATAGCCATTAAAATTGTATAATATCCTGACACTTGTATATTATCTGTGCATTAGAATACGTAAGTGATGCGATTACGTCTATAGGAGGAAGCAGTCTTCAAATAAATGGTTATTGCTAATAAGACTTCATCTGTAACGGTTATTTTTTGTCGCCCATGGAAATTAACTGGAAAATATATTTAATGGAGCATACACACGTAACAATTAAAATATCAACTGGGTAAATGTATGGATGCAGCATTTTGCACCTTCTCCAATGTCGGTTGGGGAGCATTAAAAAATTGGACTATTTTTAACTCCCAATTAATTATATTTATTCCTGCGATGAAATGAAAAACTGTTAAATCACTTGAGCGAACCTAACGAAATAAAATGGAAAAACTTGACCAATCACGACCACTTCAGTTTGGAAGAGAACTTTGGAGAACTATCAATCGATCACTCTTTATTATCTCTCCACTTTATTTAATTACAATAGCTCCTAGTGAGCTTTACAGAACTCGACTCTTTTATAAAAAGCTTTGTAATTAATTAAGAAAATGAAGTTGTTTATATGGTAGAAGTTTTTCATTAAAAAGCAATTCGTTCCATTACAATAACCACCTTTGGGTATAATGATATAATATACAGTTTTAAATCATCATCGTGTTGAAACAATTTATTTTTGCTTGAATATTTTATTACCCACATTGTGGTGGTGGCCATATCATTGAAAAAATGTTCATCCTGTTCATAAACAATCACATTACTTTGTTATTGGAAATATTTCTCTTCCTTTAAGAAAAATTTTCTATGAACATTTCCAGTTTATTCGCTTTGACATTTCTGACGCTTTATTAATTTTTTGCTCGGAATTCATCTCTATCAAGTGACGTTTTCAAGTATTGATTATTGAATCGTGTGTTTAATTGCTCGTGGTGATAAATGACATCATGTGTGCTGGTGGCTCGATTGATCGAGAACCAATTGATGTCTGGTCGTGATAAGTCATCATGCATTACTCTCGCCAAATGTTTTGCAATCGTGGATGTGCCTTGTTCTCGCCATACAAAGTAACAAAATTAATTTTTCAATGGATTCTTCTCCTCGAAACGGACATTTTTTAATCGTGTTTACTCATAAAAAAGTTTTTATTGAAATTAAAACAGGCTGAAAACAACGAAACCACTTTTATTATTTTACATTTTGCGTGTAAACCAAGTATGCAAAAATGCCCGAGGAAGTCGTCGGAGCGTTGCATTTGATTACCGCACCGTTTTTTTTTATATTAGGCAGCGGTCATCGACTTGACCATGATAGTGATTATGTGGATCGAATGTGTATCGGGCTAGTATAATTTTTTCAGTTTAACTCTTTCCTTTTAATAAACAAGGTCAGTTTTAGGAAATTTCAACGGTTTTTTGCTCTCGTCTGCACTGTTTTGGCGGTTTTTTTTTATATAGAAAAGTGCAATGACTTTAATTATATCATATGGGTTTCGCAGGGACTTCCCGTAAGTCGTAACACCCCAACTAATAAGGAATTTCAAATATTTTTTTAACTAATCGGATAATTAAAATTCAATTCGTTTGATGATTATGTAAATATTTTTATAACCAATTAGTAAATATGATCTGTATTTGGGTCATATGAGTGTAGGAGCGTAGATAAGCTTATATTACTTTGTTTATTTGGACTTGCTCGAAGAAAAGTTGTTATATTGCCGAAAAATGGACCTTTTTCTCTTGTAAGACATTATCTTAGGTTTTGTTGCGATGTTATTCTTCTCCTTGAATGGGGGTGGTTTCCCGTTGCCTTGCCCATAGCCCACAAATATATCTTGGCCTTTAGATCACAGCAGTGTATGCGACGCGACCAGAATTTGAACCACGGTTACTCGCTTCCTATTTGGCCGGTGTAGGCTTGACGTCATGCTGCGTGTGCGCGATATTATTAGATATTTTAAATTAATTGTAAATATATTTTTACGTTTCAATTTTAATAACAAAGTTTCAGTAATTGGTTGGTTGGATTTCTGGAAGGTAGATAAGGCGACTGCTTTTTTTTGTAAGTCTAGCTACTTATACAGTGTTTCTCATGATATCGTAGGCGCGCTTTGGAAAGCATTTTCTATTTGAATTTTGGCATGTCGAAACATAAAAGTGAAATAATTTTTCTTGCTTGGTAAAAATTGTTATATTAATTTAGTTTACTAGGAAATGATTTGATAATAAAATATATAATTTTAAACTTTTGAAATTTTCCCTATTATGTTTGGAATTTTACAATCTTATCAACACTTTTTATAATTTTTATGCTATCAAAATATTTTGTTATGTGCATACGAGTGCTTTATTGCCACACGCGTATTTTTTATTGTTGATTAGGTGTAATAAATAATTAATTTACTTGTGTTGAAATTTTACCCATTTCGATACGAAATCTAAAAATGAGGTCTCTTCGATTGAATGTTACAATTTTTAAACACCGATGTTCGTTCATCATTATTTTCTCATTATGGAATGTTTTGAATTGGACACGTAGGTTCAATCAAAATAATTCCTTAATATAATTAAGCTTCTATATGAGAAAAATTGTAAATCGATATCTACATTCGAGGAAGCCATCTATTTTGCTTGACTTAAGGGATTAATTAGGACATTCCTATAGCTTATAGGGTAGGTACTAAAGAATTAAATCATTCGATACATTTCTGTATTTATACTTTGCTAAATATGAAACTGGTTCTTTAATAAGGGTAGGGTATCAGGTGTGTTGAGTATTTTTTTTAATTACATAAATTATTACCTTACAAGTTAAAAATATAGAACGAGCTCTTCCTACTAACTTGAAACATATAACTGAATTGTATTTATATTTTTTTTAAATCTTTATTTAAATTACAATAAATTTTCGATTATCCGACCTACTATAAGGGGAGCTACGTCGGATAATCGAAAAATGAGCCATAAAGGAAAGATGTGGAACGACCGTCTTGCATACTGATTGATAAACGAATAACTCATAGATAACGATAATCACATAGATAGACATAGACATAGATATTGCGATATTACTACACAATAATTTGTTATACCGATAGAATATCCTGAATTAATTCTTGCGTGAATTTATTAGGTATTTAATCAGCCCTACAATCCTTTCCGTGGTTGAAGTGTATAAACTATACATAGGTCTCTTGATCAGTAGAGATGAAACGAGAGCACAAGGTGTAGATACTCGTTTTTTAGATATACATTGTAGTGTTTTTTTTATACTTTTGGGGTTCATGCTATTTTTATAACAAATAGCTTAATTTTATTCTACTTAAATGCAATAAATTTGGGCGCATACTGACTTCCTATAAGTCAGCAAACCCATAAATTCTCGATGGGATTTAATTCGGGACTTTAAGCAGGCCACTTTCGTACCAGATGCGATGTGTGTCTGGGGTGTGCTGGAACCTCCATGATCTCCAAGCCAGTAATGGTAGGTTTTCTGAAGCAATTGTTAGATGGTTCACCAATACTTTTTATACATTTCGACATTCATCTTACCTTCAATTCTGACTGTGGGATAGATCCCACAGTCAGAATAGAATACCATAATAGGGAGAAAAACAACTCCAGACCATGACCACCATGTTTACGGTTTTTTTAGTGTATCTAGGATCTAATTTTTTGCAGTGTGGACGTCAAACACAGACTTTACCATCACTTCCAAACAAGTTAAATTTGGAGTCATCACTCCAAATGATGAATTTCCAGAACACTTTGTTACTATTACTATTAATAAAATGCTCTTTGTCAAATTCTATTCCTTTCGTTCGATTTTGTTTTCTGACTAAAGGTTTCTTCTGATTAATGCAACCAAAGAGTCAATTTTCATATAGCAGTCGTAGTCTAACGGTTGCTTAAACCGGGGTGGGAATGACTGTAACCCTGTTTTTAATAGTTGACGGAGGCAATCTCCCGGATTCGAACCGAGTACCTTAGAATCAGCAGTTGTTCGGCTAACTTACTAGGCTAATGACCGACAGTTTTTATATTGGAAGTTAATTATCTTTCTCTCTTCAGAGTGGTACTCTTGGTTTTACCCATTTTTAAATAAAAATCGTTCAAATACCCATAAAACTGTAAAAATGATTCAAAATTTCGAAAATAAAACAAATGCAATATATACAATTATGTACAGCTCCACCAACGTTGGAACCGACTTTAGGGGCGTGTCTGGCGCTGATCAAGTTAAAAATGTACACTCAGATGAAGAAGTTTCTCTGAATAAACTGAATAAGACATACAACAATGTTAAAAAAAATTACAATGATTTGTAACTTTTACAACAGAATGTACTTGAGAAATAATTCGACGTTCATTGGTTCATTCAAATTTTTATCAAATTTGTTGGCATATTTTCCGCGTTCTTTCTAAGCTTGGTGAGCTGTATGCTGTAAGTAGAAGAATTTATAAAATTCATGGTTTATCATTAGGATAAATAATAAAAAGAATTCTATTTTTTTTATTGATGTGATAGTAACGTGGTAATTACATTTCCACAACTGGAGATACAAATTTTCCATTAAGCCGACTCTGTGCATCCTGTACTGTAATTTAATGTAATACGAATTAATTGGAAATCACCGAGTTGCGTATGAACATGGTTGATATATCGATATGAATGTTTTTGTATTATGAAATAATGTCTACCTGCAGAAAGGGAAAGGAATAGTGTAACCTGTAACTTTTTCTATCATAGAAATGATCGGTGACCCTCAAACGTTTCCGCAAGGATTGGAAAATACGGTATAGATAACCGCGATATTTCGAAAAAAATCAGCGATAACGCTTCTTTGAATTATTGTCTGGGCAAGTCACAAGTGTTAGCCCAAAGGCGTGGAAGAAGTTGTTTGAAAAAAAAAACCGTTTCGTTTACAGTGCAGTTTTATTTAAATTTTATTATCGATTAATAATTTTACTAATTAAACTTTTGTAATAAATAATAGTAAATCAAATAGTAAACGAGAATTTGATAATAAGAAGGTGATTAACGATTTGGTTAAAATTTCAGAGGCGTAACAGATCAAGTGTGGGGAAAGAATGTTGTTTTGGACCCATCAGGTTCATCGTGTGCTTTTAAATTTTTATCTTCACGCATAAAAATTTAATTGTTGATTTATAAAAATTTTTTTATTCGATGATTCATGGCGCAAAATAGCGTGTACGTTGCTGGTTATAAAAAGAACTTGATCGAATAAGATAAATTAATTTTAATCGAGCAGAACCGAAATCATTTTAATTGTAATCTAATTAACCCAAAAAGCTGCGGTATATGAGTTTGCTTACCTCCTTACCATTTATTTTATGCTCATGATGTAACCACATCATGAGTAATTTGCACTTGTGTGATTTTTTACATTAACAATGCATACTTCAAAAACAATTTTATGAATTTAGCTAATTTAAACTGATGCGTTTTAAATTATTCTTCAGACTTCTGTAAAGTAAATGTAGTAGACTTTCTAATTATCAAGAACATTTTCTGAAGGAAAGAGACACTAGCAGTGGTTCGACACTTGAGTGATCTGACTACAAAGTTCCATTAAATTTGCCACCCACTTTGATTGAAGCTTTGATCAGTTGATCCCGAAAACTAACTTTCCTTACGCCAAAAATTAAGTTCTATACCGTGCCGACTTTATTGTGGCTTTCATCCCTAGAATAAAGGAAATCAAGCGATATATCAAACCTCTAATTTTTTATAATAGGAGTTCTTAACCTGCATAATGGAAATCTCTTTTTATTTTGAAGTTTAGGAGATATTAAATACTATAAGTCAGTGTTACGGTTAGCAGGTTCAATGTCTGGTAAAACTACGTTGAAAAAGTTAGAAATCAATGTTGCAACTAAGCGCACATAATCCCTCAACCCTGTATAGGCAGTCGGGGGTTTAAATGTTG
This sequence comes from Cantharis rufa, assembly GCA_947369205.1. Lineage (NCBI taxonomy): Eukaryota > Metazoa > Arthropoda > Insecta > Coleoptera > Cantharidae > Cantharis > Cantharis rufa. Next base: position 29,446,456 of record OX376306.1, on the reverse strand, counting down.
AAATCTTTTGTCGATGAGTCGTTTTCGGTGGCGCTTGTAGCATGTAGGATTTTCTTAAATCGCCGTTTTATCTTTTGTTAGTCTTTCTACTAAGATTTCCAGTGCGGCATCATATTGACTGACACACCCACTTCCTCGTCTCTAAAGTTCTCTAATAAAAATTTCACACACCGTTGCCGTGTAGATGGTAAGTTATCAAATATTGGAACCAACAGTGTGGTATGTAAGATCTCTGTCACATGTTAACGAAAGCTCGCGCTTGATTGATCGATCGCCAGAAAACTGACTTTGGATTGAACATTCGTTAAACCTTAATAATATTCTGACAATATACGAAGCGGGAAACCATGCTTCATTGTTTGGTTATTACGACGACTATTACTGCTGTGATGTAAACACCCAAGTTTGATCTATGGGCTATGCATATAGCAAGGTTGGCACCCCACTAGAACATTATTCAAGTGCTCATATAACCATGAGCGCCAAGTGCATTAATAGTATAGAATTGATCTTAAAGAAGAAGAAGAGGTAAATGTTGGACTAATAAGACTTGAACAACGCTTTTTAAAAAATTCGTGGAATCCAAACTGTAACTAATGAATATAATATAAACTCAATAGTCGCTAGGTATGAAAATTCACTGCATTTAAATATTTGCACGCTAACCTACGTCGCTATTATAAATAATGAAAGATCCTTATCTCTTATTTAATGAAATTTTGCTCATTTCTATCCAGTTGTAGAATTATCTATCCCATTGTTAGGCAATACACACATCAGAAGCATCGTGTGAACTTCATGCACTCCCAACTTTTCATAAATATTCAAGAAATTGTATTTTTCATGCACGCGCGTGAGACTCACCTTTCAGGCGACAGGAGTTGATTTAGGAGTTAACCCTCTAGCGTTTAACCTAATTAACTTAAAATCGGGCACTAACTATATATGCACGTTACCTATTAATAATAATATATCTATCTAAAGATTTTTCGTACCTGGTTTCGCCCGGTTTGTTGTATCCATTTGAATAATATATAATATTTATCAACTGTTTTTTCATAAAAAATTTCATTTTTACAAAATATTCAATTTTTGAAGTGCCTTCCTCCTTGGTAATTCAAACATTGTAGGTTTTGAATTTTACATTAACTGAACGTGGTAACGTTTTAATAGTGAATGGAACCTTCCTGCTTATTATGTGAAGGCCTGACCCAGTTACAAAAAAATTTTAATGATCGATTTTCATCAATAATTGATGAAATTTATTGATCATTTCAATGTGTGGTTTTGTCGATGTACTACTAATATTCATACAGTATATAATTTATTATGCAATTTATTTTGTATTGGTATAGATAACAAAAATTATTGTAATGCACCTCAACTTGAATATCTATTTTTAATTTCAAGTAATTTGCAATATGGTATGCTGGTATGCATGCGTTCATTGATTGCTAAAATAATTGAGTGGAATTTATTTTTTAATTGAACAGAATTCACTATTTGCTTACAAATCCGGGACACGATACGACACCACTTGTATGCTAATGAATGCAGAAAACTTAATTAGGAGAACTTTGCTTTTGTAATTGAAAGTTCGCATTGTTGGTTGAAAATTGAAATTTAAAATCCAACAAAATTTAATTTTCCTTCAAATTTACCCTGAATTTTTTTCTTTTTTATGTTATCAATCATCTATTGACAAAATATTGATTGTTTAGAAGGAAGTTAATAATAATTGTATGCTCACGGGAACACTTTATCGTGAAAAAATATATACTTCTGATGAGTCACTTTGTATATGCTTATGTTGTTTTGATAAAATTCCGACATTTTTCTTTTAAATGCTAATGAGTGCTATAACACTTTTTTTTAATTTCAGGCTCACAATCAAGGTCATTTGCGACAATGTCGCATCACAGCGATGACAACATGCTGATTCCTACGAGCGACTCATTTTGGGAACCAGGAAATTACAAGAAAACTACAAAACGGATCGAAGATGGATATAAATTGTGCGGCGACCTCATAACTCTTGTCAACGAACGGGCGGAAATAGAGAGAGCGTACGCTAAAAATCTGAAAGCATGGTCAAAGAAGTGGAACGATCTAATTGAAAAGGGTCCCGAGTATGGCACTACAGAAGCGGCATGGAAGGGCGTTCTTATCGAAGCTGAAAGACGCTGTGATGTTCATAATAAAGTTAAAGATAGTTTGTGTAACGACGTAATTCCAAAAGTTAAGCATTGGCAAAAAGAGACATATCACAAGGTACTTTCATATTAATATTTTATACGCGTTTTATACGAATTTTTATTTTTAACATTTTTTTACCGCTGCCCCAATGTGATGCGATGATAGATTTATCCAAAATTCATTTATTGGTTTATAAAATTTATTTGGATAAAGCGAAACAAGGTAAAAATGTAATAAAGGTAGAAACCCCCCGAGGTACTTTGCCTAGAAAGCTTGTAGATCATGGCGCTTCTGCCAAGGGGCATTCGACTAATTGGAGAGTTGACTCTAAATTCATATTCCCAGGGAGTGAAACTACCGAGTACTCTTGAAATCTACCCAAAATTTAATATTTTGAATAATCTCCTATGTCGCTATTGACAGCATTGCAGGAAACCTCGGAAGCATTCGTCTTAGTGGGTTTGGGCGCCAAAACTAATGATTGTGTTATTTTATAAAAATGAAACTCTTCTTTTGAAATGCAATTAAAAATTAATTTGAGAAGGATTTTGAAAAATTCTGGAGTGCAAGCTTCGACTTTATGGTAAATTGTTACGGTGGCGTAGTGTATAGCACGTATACTTATAAACTTACTACAAATAGTATAAACAAATTAAATAAAATGGAACAATAATAGAAACAGTTGAAGGCACGTGATATATTTTAAAATAAAATTAACAATTTTAGATACTTTAGTAATCTTCTACGATCGGCCGCTTACAAAACCCTCCCGTTGGATGCACTATTTTGCACTGAAAACTTTTTGCGTCATTCGGTACTTGATTCTGGTGAACTGGAAGAGTGTTTGGGGGGTGGGCTATGGCCCCCTAGCTCCTTGGCTGCGCCACTGTTATTCTAGGTTTTCTGGTTACAAGCATCTCTGATTTAGCATATTTTCTTCCTCACTTGATCCTAAATTTGTGCCGCTTGCGCTTGGACAAGCAACTTTTCATTTCATCAGATTTTTCCGAAAATTTCCCTTGATTGTTGACTTAATTTCGTGTTCTAAAATTTTCCTTGTTGATTTCGAGATTTTGGTGATATTTGACATTGACAAAAGCTTACCATCGAAAATTTTGTTTCTTAAAAGTCCACCATCATGGCTGCTAAATGCGTGTAAATGTTATAGATTTTTGCTTGTGACGTTTGGTTTTGGTCGGATTTGTAAGCGGTTTAAATTGAAGATTTTATACATTCAAAATACATTTTTAAAATTAGAAATTTAATTTAGATAGAAGCTTGTCATCTGACTTCCAGGACCTTCTGTGCAATTTGCAATGGAAGGTCTGCACATAATTTGATTTCCTTGGTTCAAGCAGTTCTTCTATTAAGTCGCGTTTCAATATACAGTAGCACTCATGGAAATTGCATCGCTGAATGTTTCCGAATTAAAATAGCAATTCCCAATGAACTTTCAATAACCGTACACAATAAACACAATACTCACACTAAGCTAGGTTTTTCAAACCGTCTGGGGGTATGGAATACCCTCCAGTACACTATAGATTGTGTGCAAAAGAGTATTATTGAGCTTATAAGTTTCAAACCGCAAACCTAATTTCTAAAAATCATAAGATTTCTGATTTGAAATTCAATAACACATTTTCTTTTTTTAAATTCCCAATGTAATGTCCATGACCGCTACTGTATACAGTAGTACATATATGTACAGTGAGTCGAATAATAACTCGGACAGGCACTAAGATTACCTTAATTTCTTTGTGCATCGATTATTTAAATAAAAAAACGGCGGTGTCAACCAAGTTGTAAATATTCCGTAAAATTTCTGTACACATGACTCGGAATTCCAAAGAATTCCAATGATTTCCTAGGGATTCCAACGATTTCCTAGGGATTCCAACGATTTCCAAGAATTCCAGGGATTTCCAACGAATTCCAGTGATTTCCAAAGAATTCCAATGATTTCCAAGGGAATTTCAAACGAGTGTACACAAAATTTTCGTGAAGTTTACCCCTTGGTGTCAACTTACCGTTTGATGAAATATCAAAAACACAAAAAGTTTCAAAAAAATTAACAAAGTGCTAACGCTTAAACAATTGAATAGCAGAAATTGTAGTCGAAAAATAACTCGGACAGTGTGTGTATAGTATGTAACTTTAGCTTTTCAAGTTTCACAAAAAAAATATGTTTTTAATATTTTGTGAGGTTTGATAACCAAACGTTTGATAACCTCCCTCAAACGTTTGGGCATATTATTGATCATTTTTTTAGACATTCTGTATGAATAAGAGCCCATTCTTCCTGTAAATGACGAATCAACTCTTGCTTACTGGTTATAGGGGTGGTTCTTATTCTTCTGTCTAATTCATCCCATATGGGATTAAGGTCACTTGTACAATAAATATTTCTGAACTAAACTTGACTTATGTTTGGGATCATTGTCCTCATAATGTTTAAAGGTCTTTTCTGGGCCCATTTTTGTAGCACATTTTTTTTAGTCCATAATGCCGTCTATTATGATTAATTTACCCACTCCCTCGGTGGAAATACAGCCCCAAACCCCACCACCGTGTTTTACCAACTATGTTGGCTTTACGCCAGACCATCATTCGACCATAGCGTAACGAATGCGTTTCTTTCGATTAACTTCACTTACAAAGGGTTTTTTACGAGCTACCCGGTCGTGGTAGCCCTTTCTTTTCAAAGCGTTTCGAATAGTATCAGGATGTACATCTTTTGCTAGATCATTTAGCGGGATCTGTCAGTTAATCAACCCCACGAGAATTGCCTCGAGAGCTGCACTATTGGAAAGAGGACAATTTTCTGTGTATAATAAAAAAAGAAATTTTGCGGATTATCCATTAGTTTTCGAGAAAACGGCTTTTGAAAATCAAAATTTTACATGCATTTTAGATAGGGAAATCATTAACATAAAAGTTCTATTGACGGTGCGTGCGTTCTGATATAGTCGAAGTGTTAGCAGTCACACGCGATTGTGACATTGTGGGATGTACATCGGGTGTATTACGCAATATTATGCAATAATTTTAAAAATAAACGCAGAACTCGTTTTTAGGTTAGAATCTCGAGTGCCTTGGTTGCGTTCGTCAAAACCGACGCTCCGCTACCCTCCGCTCCGGTCCCCTCCGCTCCGGGCGCTACGCGCCGTTTTGACGAACGCTGCCTCACTAAAAACATCCCTCTAGGTCGCACCACCACGCCAAAGGTGCAACTCGAAAGGGGTGAAACTCGTAAGGTGTGTAACTCGTTAGCAACGGTCGGTGTGCTCCCGGCCGGTGGTCGACAACAACTGAATACAAGTGCCCCGCCCATCATTAAGACTATATCAGAACGCACGCACCGTCAGTAGAACTCGGGAGCGGATCAATTCCCTATGTAAAAATGCATGTAAAATTTTGATTTTCAAATGCCGTTTTCTCGAAAACTACTGGATAATCCGCATCGAAGTGCGGTCTCAAAATGCTCAGAAAATTGTCCTCTTTCTAATAGAAAAAAAATCAAAGTGAAACGGTTGGGGTTGATTAACTGACAGTAACCCATTTAGCATTGCAGTTTTGAACTTAGGTGCACTAATTCGAGGTTTTTTCTTAACTTTTTGAACAATATAATTTTCATCTCGAGTAGTTAATATGCGTAGACGTTCGGATTTTGCTTTGGAATCAATCCGATCTTCATTTTTGAAACGTTTAATGATGTCGCCAACTGTGCTTTTACTAAGATTTAATAATTTGGCAACTTCTCGCACAGACTTCCCTTGGGCTTCGTGGTATGAGTTATTTTTCAAATATCATTTCTAGTAAATTGTTGTTTAAACGTTAGCATTTCTTGTTATTATTAAATTTTTAAAACTTTTTTATTTTTGGTGACCTTGAGGAATACTTGTTCAATGGTTGGCACCGCTGTTTTTGTGTAAATAATCAAGTTACAAGGAAATTAGTTCAATATTATTGCCTGTCCGAGATATTATTCGAGTCACTGTATATGTATCTACCACCCAACGGTTAAAGGAAAATTGCAACTGGGATGCCCGAGCCGGAGAGGACGGTTATTAAGGTCTGATGCTTCAGTGCGTGGATTATACCAAGCCAAGATCCTTGGTTCGAACCCGAGTAGATCTAAAACTTGATTCTAGCCGTCCTCTCTCGACAGGCAATGGCAAACCACCGAGGTAACCTGCCTTGAAAATCTTTCGTAACAGCCAAGACCCACTCTGGGTTGTAGTGCTACTGCTTTGATTTTTGATTTGTTGCCCGAGTCAACTCCAGAGAACTACGCAACTAAAGCGCCATTCAGATAGGGAATCTTGTCTTATTGCGTTGCTTAGGTAGAAACTGGCAAGAGCCAATCACATTGAAGTATTAAAGAAAATACTTCAATCTGATGGGTTTTGCCAGTTTCTACCCAATCAAGGCAAGACAAAAATTCTCTATCTGAATGGCGCCTGAAGCTCTCGAATGTATTGAATTATTAATTTTTATCCATTTAAATCGAATTAAAGAAAAATTGGAGTTTTATCTTTTTGTTTATTTTCTTACTATTTCCAAAGTATTTTTGAAGTGCTTACCTATCTAGAAGTAATAATATCGTTTGATAAAAATTTCATGTTATATTAATTTCAACATTTCAGATAAGTTTTCTATGAATTATATTTGAAATCATAAAAAGTCTTACTTTTCAAGTCACCGAGTTGCTTCAAATCCACTGATAAATGGCTTGAAGTTTGAGTGTGTCAAGATTTTCTACGTTACATATTTGGAAAATTTCTCCGAGGAAATCGATAGCTGGTAACTCAAACGGTTGTGAATAGTAAATAAACTTCAAGATTTTTTATAATGTAATTTTCTTGTGTTTTAATAATCTACCGAATAAATAAAATATCTTATCTAAACAATTCGGTAATTCATTTGGTTAAATTTTCCAATATTGAACAATTTTTAACGGTAAATGTTATCGGCACAATTCGGTAATTCACTTCACTAAATTTTGATTACTTAATCAAAGCTTAAAGAAAACCTACAAAAAATTTGATTGGATTATAGCCGTTTAAAATTCAACCTCAACAGCGCTAAACGGTTCGACTTTCGTTCCTAAGTACCAAGTTATTAGTCTTTGTATTCTGCATTATTTAATAATTATGTAAATTTAAATAAATTATAAGAACATTATTCATCAAATTCTCAGTACCTTACAATGTATCCAGTTTATCAAAAAATCTTTCAGCACTGAAGCAAGATAATTGCTGAAAGCAGACTGCGTTAAATTAAATACGTAGCGAGATTCCCCAGACTCTATTCAGATTTTTTACCGATTGTTGCGTTTTTAATGCCCTTATAACATGAAAGCGATTACGAAGCGCGAACACTTCCATTGCAATTTGCGATCGTAAAACTTTTACTTTCATAGCAAGAATGAAGGAAGCTACTACTAACAATGCGGCATATTATCTCTTGTGCATAAATTACAAGAAAAGTTAATGTGACATCAATCACGTTAAAATGCGTTGCGAATATACGATTGTACGAAAGTAATACCCTACCTACATGTTACATAATTTAATCAACACAACAAATTGAATTTGGCGTGGTGGAATAAATTGACTTTATTAATTCTATTTACACATTATCGTCCATGGGAAACTTTTTATAACCTTCCATTTTGAAAATTGGTGTTTTTTCACGTGGGCAGTTGCTGTTTCTCATTCTAAGATTTCTAATTGGATTCTCCAGTTGTTCTATAGAAAATAAATTATGTAATATTTCTTAAGTATAGACAAACTTCATTAGATACTAGATTGAATTCTTCAGGAAGGGTCTTGTAAGAGAAATAGTATGTAATTGTATACTATTTTAAAGAATTAAATTTTATCAAGTTGGTATCTCAGATCGGGAAGTGATCACTTTCCAACAGGTTGGGCTTCAACTTGAAATTCAGCTTGACTGGAACTGTTGTATTGCAAGTCAACTTGAAATTTCCCTCTGTATTATCTAAAAATTTCTGGAGTTGGTCTCAGAGAGCCATCATTTTCATTTACTTCAATTTTTCGTTTATGGTATACTGCAGCAAAACGTTTGGGAAACGCTGAATTAAACATCTCTGAACAAACATGTTTGAAATATGATGTCCATGTCAACTTAGTTATGGTACATAACAAGGGTACATTTGCATATTATTCATTTTGTAGATTTATCACACTGTTCAATATTTCATTGTTATATTTGTTTTATTGTGTAAAACCCAGTTAATAAATTTTACACTGCACTTCATAAGTTTCATACATTAGCAACTCGAATCAACAATAGTATACCGAGTGCACCCGAATTATATTTTTTAATAAAACTTTTGTTTCAGAAAATGTGATTCGTAGTTATGTCACTTTTGAAGAAAATCAATTATTATTATTATCATAATCTATCAGTTACAGATTATAAAGTTAATTAGCTACTTATAATATTGTGCCCTTGAAAAACACTTTTGCGATACTGTCAAGTGCACCTACAGTACCGTGCAAGCGAATTAGAGCCACTCACGATTTTTTACTTTTTTAATGCAATTGCTTAGATTTGGTTAATTTTGAATTTCTATCAAGTAATAATTATTCAAAAACATTCAAAAAATACATTGCATTCAAAAAAATGCATTCAAAAAATTGCAGGTATCAAATTTCACCCTAACAGTCGTACATCAATTTAAAATTTGTAAAATCCAAAAATTTGGGTATTTTAAGTGGGGTAGTTTTGTCTGTTGTTGGTCATTATTTAAGGGATGAATTAAATTGTGGTTCCTACAAGTGTATACTACCCGACAAGTGTTGTGAACAAGTTAGTTTTTGTGTATTTCGTTAGTGAGCAATACCTACAGTGTTAATATAAAATTTTAAGTTTTCAAAATTATTTTTACAAAATGGGTAAAAATAAGGACCTTAAATGGGACAAAAAAGTTAAAATTGAAGGTCTTTTAAGATCTGGAAATTACAGTAATCGTGAAATTGCGAAAATGGAAAGGTAAATATAAGAAAATTAATTTTTAAAGAGTGGCCCTAATTCGATTGCACGGTACTGTATATGAGTAATTATGAGTCCATGCTTAATTAGTCATTCTACCGATTTGATTGTACACAAAAAATTATCTTGCTTACAAAGGGGATAGCCCTTATAGATATGGGATAGATTTTCAGTCGGTTGATGTTTTCTTAAAAGTAAGAAAAACAAAATGGATCTGATTAGCCATAAAAAAATTCATTTATTGGTCCGTTTTCAGAAATTTTTATTTGGATTAATAAACCTCAAAATAAAATACAGTCGAGTCTCGAAACAGTGAACAGCGAAAATCATGTAGTATATTACCTATATTCTTAATAATAAAGAATAAAGCATAGAGTAGAAATACATAGAACTCTACTTTTAAACTCATAAGTTCAAAATTACACTTTGTTTTTTGAAAACAATTACAAAGCTAGGCTTTTCAAACCGGGAGGTCTGTGATTCTGTGGTCTGTGACATAAGTGATTGTGCTAAAAAAAAATTTGTTATTGAATTTAAGTTTCCGGTTTGAAACTTATAAGTTCAATAGAACTTTTTTTTTGCGAACAATCTCTGGTGTACTGAGGGGTATTCCATACCCCCCAGACCCTCCGGTTTGAAAAATCTGTGTGCGTATTGTGTTTATATTGTGTACGGTTATTAAAATTTCATTGGGAATTGTTATTTTAATTCGGAAATATTCAGCGATGCAATTTCCATGACTGCTACTCAGGGCCGGAACTAGGGCGTAGTAAGAGAGGCGCCCGCCACGGGCGCAAGCTAGTTTTCAATTTTGAAATTAAATTTAAAAATAACATATAAAATAAAAGGCACTTTCCTAATTTATAAATTACCTCGAGAGGCTTAATAACAAAATTTCAATTTTATATTTAAAATACGAATTATTAATAATAAAATAATAATTATTACAAAAGCTTTTATTATTTGGTTATAATTTACTTTATTTATTTCTTAATCGAAGAAAAAAATGTTTTTTTATAAATATCTTCTATCTACTTACCTTTTAGTTCAAAAAAAGAAAAAAATTCTATGAAACATTATTTTTTCAGTTCTAATAAATTCCCCCGCGACTTACGGTCCTGGTCGGCAGGGCCGTATCTGAGGGGAGGTTTTGGGGGTCCAAATCCCCTCCAAAATAAAGCGTGAGATAAAATCCTAGAATAAGAAGTCTAATTAAAGGTTAGCAGGATATCTGTGGCCTTTACCACGCGTAGATCAACTACCTGCTGCTGCGGGCTTAGTCCTTTAATATATTTTTTTGAGAAAATATTTTTGTATCACGATTTTGTAAATTTACAATAGAGCTTTGACCTTGAAAATTTTAAATATTTTCGCCTGCGGCGCTATATACTGGTAGTTACCTCCTAAGGGCGCAAGTTTCAAAGTCGCCACGGGCGCATCAGACCTAGTTCCGGCTCTGCTGCTACTTTATATGTAAATGTTTTATTTCAATAATTACTATCAAGCAAACAGGACACCATATCGAGCAGGGCCTAGGGCGCAGACGACCCTAAATTCGCCACTGGGCGGATCTCTTTGAAGGAGATTTTCATGCACTATCAGCTCGTCGAGTTTGAATTTGTTGTGATGTTTCATGGTGAATTCCAACAAATTACCAAACCACATTTAAGTACCTATACTTAAATTGCAATAAAAGAAAGTTTTGTAACTCAAAACTCATAAAAAATTAAAGGGTTCCGTTATACTTTTGGTTTTTTATTTGGAGAAATAACTTTTTATGCGTGATAGGTGTAATTACTTGAAGTAATTAATTTTTTTTTTAGTCGATGATTCATATCAAAGAGAGAAAAGATATGGAAGACACCTTCAAAAAAGCTCAAAAGCCCTGGGTAAAATTATTGCAAAAAGTAGATAAAGCGAAAAGCGATTACCACATAGCTTGCAAAACAGAGAGATCGGCATCCAATCAAGAGAGAAACGCATCCGGAGATAGTTCTGTGTCGCCCGATCAGGTAATATTTTTGTATAAAATTGTTTTTGATCCGACTAATGCATTTTTTATTGTTGCTATAAAGAAGGCAGTTTCGGTAAGTTTCCACTTTTTTGTTTTGAAGAATTGAAGTTTGGAAAAGTTTTAGTACCTTCATTCCATATAGCAGACGTATAGATAAAGTTGAATGCAATTTTAGGTGAAGAAAATGCAAGATCGTGTTCAAAAATCGAAAGAAGAAGTTCAGAAAACCAAAGAAAAATACGAAGTTGCTTTACAAGAAATTAATAATTATAATCCGAAATATATGGAAGATATGACTGTAGTTTTTGATAAATGTCAAGACATGGAAACCGATAGGCTGAAGTTCATCAAGAGTGTACTTTTCGATGCACACAAACATTTAAATATTTATCAAGATCCAATGTAAGAGAGCGGACGACGGTTTTTAAATCAAAATTTGTAATAATTTTGCTGAAATTTTAGATTACCTCAAATTTACGAAGAGTTATACCACACCATAAACAATGCAGATTACGAAAAAGATTTGAAATGGTGGTCGAATAATCACGGCGTCAATATGGCTATGAACTGGCCACAATTCGAAGTTAGTTCTGTTTATCTTTTTTTAGTGCATGTCGGTGTTTATATTTTATTTAATAACTGAGATAATTTTATTGTGGCTTTGTGTATTATTGCATGTTTGTTTAGGACTACACTGAAGAATTTCGAGATATCCATAAGGGCAAATCAAAGGAATCGGTGCCAACCGGTATTATGCTAATTAATCAAAGACCAGTCGGAGAAGATTTGCATGTACGCTTTTTTTGTTTTATTTATTAATGGTTCATTCATTTTCGTGGTTTTTTAAATTATTCCTTGTCAACTAAAATAGCTTAAATTGATTTTATTTTAAAAGCAAATTGCAGGACCGGAGAAGTCGTCATGTAATTAATGTAATCAAAAAATAATGTGTAGGATGAGCTTTTACCACCGTTTATTTCAAGTGATTTATTAATTGGACAATTTAATTTAACCTTATTATCAAAAACTTTTGTTTCTAATTTATACGTAACTTAAATATTATTTTTAATTAATTGTGACCGGTTTGAACTGGAACCCTGCAAACAGAAATTATATAATTATTACTGTGTGTTTCTGCAACTTGCTTTTTAGTTTCAAAATTTAATTTTAATCCAATTACGGCAACTACCTATTTGGGTTTGAAAATTACGGTACCTACACCTTGCGAGGCATTAGTAATCAATTAATGAGTATCAAGAAGTCTCGAGGGAACCCTTATAATTCATTTGTTATAATTAAAGGGGAAAATATCAGAATTTAGTGAAAAGCTCCAAAAAGCAGCTTATTTTTATTTGAAAACCTGCGTTTTACAAAAAGGAGAACTTCTAATTTTGCAATCTTCATTTGTGGTTTTTCTATTTATCTGGCAATTCTGAGAAACTCGCTGATATTCATTGCTTCGATATTTTTAATGCCTCGAAAAAATTGTTGACATGGAAAATTTTGCTTGAAAATAAAATTCTAAAATATTCTTGATAATTTAGGACTACAGTTCCTCAACAAATAAGTCAGTAAAATTGAAACCACCACCAAATCATAATATCGAAATTCGTCACGAAAAGAGCGAAGTTCCGGTGAAACCGACAGAAAAAGTGGATAACTCATCAAATAGAAGTTCCACAATAACGTGAGTTTTTTTACATGTAAACATTTGAAATTTTTGTAACTGTTTTGGATTTTTAAAAGGAACGGTACTTCGAATAAAGGTGATGCAAATCCGTTTGAGGAAGAAGAGTGGGACGATAGTGATGCTTTAGTAGATACCGGCGAACCAGGCGTTCCCGTTAAGGCGCTATACGATTATGAAGGCGCGGAAAACGATGAACTTACTTTTAAGACAGGTTTAATTTTTACAAAATAAATAGAAATGTATTTTAATTTATCAATTTTAGGAGAGATATTTGAAAAACTGGAAGACGAGGACGAGCAAGGATGGTGTAAAGGAAGAAAAGATGGACGTGTTGGATTATATCCAGCTAATTACGTCGAGTTAGCTTCACACTGATGCAGAAAAGTTGATTTTATTGTTGAATCATTCAGAAATATATTTCTGAGCTCCTGCTCAATTTTACTGTAAGTTTTGTTAAAAGTGATAAACATTTAAAAATTTGTTGCTGCTGTATAAATTACTAAATTTGTTTTTGTTTCTTAATAAGTTTTATATACAAGGTGAAACGATTTGTTTTCGAGAGTTGCGGTTAAAATTTTATTTTATTAAAACTATATAATAATTAAAAGTTGTTGGCGGAACAGTTAACTAAGAGTAGGAAGTAACCCTTTATTAGCGCAGATGGCTTAAAAGTTTATGTTTTATCGTTACAAAAAATTGATATCCACTAAAAGTGTTTCTTCGATGTTAATGCATAAAAAATGTTATGTGTAAACTAAAAAGTATTATTTTTGAATAATTGTTTTACTTTGTATACGCTAGAAAGAGATATTAAATTCCAGTTTTTGGATTGGATGTGGTTATTAGATATGTGTAGCTTTTAAGTGTAAAATGTAATTAAATGTAGATTTTTCAATAGGCCTAATAAAAAATAATACATTAAAAATATATGTACATAATGATAATAATCGAACACTTCCAAATAAACTATATACGATCACATAGTGCATAAAATGGTTATCTTGTTTAGTTATATAATATTTAATGTACATTATTCATTTGTTTAATATAGAACAACAATATTTTAAGATATACGACTTATGTATATACACATATTAAATAATAACACTAATTTACTTGTTTAATGCTTAACATTTATTTATTTTTATGTATATTCGGCTTTCGGGGCCACTTTTTCCAATAGACACTGTGTTTAGAATTTAGAAACAAGTTTAAAATATGAAAGTAAACAATTAAATAATAAAATTTTACAAATTTACTTTTCGAGTAGATGGCTTTTTAGCCCAGTTGTATATTTATTGCCTCCTTAACTCAAAAATTCTATTGTTTTTACAAATTAATATTTGTGCACCAAATCCTCTCTCAATCACTCTCCACTAACATAAGCAATCAAAATTTGTTAATATTCCATGCCCAGTAGTGTATTCATTGTGATTAGATACTCTGGCCCTCTCCGATTTGATGAACTTATTTTGAAATTGAAATATTTTCAAATAAAATACAAAACGTACCTCACTCTTTCAGCCAAAAACAACTAAACTTATCAATCATGTTCATTACATTATTTCAAAATCTTCAATTTTTAAGAGGTAAAGGGTTAAAGGGCGCAAGAAAGGTGGTACTCACGCTATCGACCCAACTAAAAGTGTCGATATCTCCGTCAGTTTTTATGCTACAGAAATAAAAAAACAAAATTTTTGTTAAAAAACACTATATTATTGTACTGTAATTTTTTACGTATTTCTTATCATTTTTGAGTTACACAAAGAAAATGGCAGATTTTTCAGAAAATCGAAAAATGCGCTCTATACTGTGATCGTATTTTTTTCAAAAAGTATACATTTTAAACCTGTCAAACTTTTTCAGCATATACATAACACTAAAATAAAAGGTACTGCAGAAGGAAAACAATGTATTTCAATTCTGGTGAACGTGGGTTAATTATACTGCTCATTTTTTCTTTAAAAGTTTGAGAGGCCGGTCCTTTTTGAATTGTATCTCTCTTAGTTTAAACGCAATCGACTTTTAACAGTGCTCATTGTAAAGGTCTTTTCAAGTACTACAAAAAATGTTCTTAGCATTATACCCGTAAAATTGGTCGTTTTTCCCTTATTTTAAGTTGAATGCATTGATTTAAGCATTCACGAAAAGCAAAGTCTCCTTTCGTCAACCATATCTCGCTTGTTATTGTACCTAGGATATTTAAAAAAAACGAATCTCTTTGTTTTTTTATAAGCTACAATTATGTTTCTAACACTTTTTTTCATTAGACGCATAGTTTTTGAGTGATTCGTAAAACACCGTTCAAGAAAGTGTCATTTTTCAATGAAAATGGCAATTTTTCAATCTTGAATAACTCAAACAGTATTGAGTTTTCGAAAAAACTTTATAGAACATTTTTTGCTTAAAATTAGATCCTTTATCGACTCCCGGGGGTTATTTTGACTAAAAAATTTTTCACCCCCGAGAAAGGGTGAGAACCACCCCAAGATAAAAGCATACTTCCGCATAGGGTAGACTTTGCTTCTTGAGCTATTTCCTACCTACTGTGAAAATTTTAAGTAAATCGATGCTTTAGGACAGAATTCGGAGTCAAATTCCTTCATTAACTGGACTAAAGCCGTCTTCTTCTTAAATATGCCATACCTTCAATAAAATTGGCGATAAAACTTTGCTGAAGCCAAGATAACGTACTAGAGAATTTAATTAATTGATTGGTTTTCCATTGCCTTCCCCACAGATCTATCTGGGCTTTAGATCACAGCAGCATATTCGATTCGACCAGGATTTGAACCGTGGTCACCTGCTTCCCAGTCGGCCGGTGTAGGCTTTACGCATTACTGTCTGGAAGCCTAAAAATAGACTCTTTGCAAATTAAGTTAAACTATTTGGAAATGCAGTTGCGGTTTTCTTTAAATTGATTTCTAAATAAATTGCAAAGTTTAATGTTTATTTGGAATAAAATTGGAAGAGACGAGCATATACAGGGTGTCCCCGGATACACTTTACATAACTTGGGTGGTGATAGAGGACACTTTTCTAAGAACAATATTTAACAAAAATTTTTTTCTAAATTGAAACCCTCGAGAGTTACGCCTCTTTAAAGCATTTTTTTCAATTTCCACCTTCACGTGGCTATATCCCCGAAAATATTAAATTTCAGTAAAAATGGCTTAGTGCTTTTTTAAAGAGCATGACATATAGAGGCGTAACTCTCGAGGGTTTCAATTTAGAAAAAAATTTTTGGTAAATATCATTCTTAGAAAAGTGTCTTCTATCACCACCCAAGTTACGTAAAGTGTATCCGGGGACACCCTGTATTTCCTCAAGCTGATTCTTATTTAGAGTAGGTAAACAGATTTTATTATGCCCCCTCACCCGACCCAACTTGAAATAAAGGCTGATATTACTTGCAAAAAATCTGGAACTGTGGGAAAACAGTAAACATTGATATTTACTATTCAGTGATTAGCAAGACATTAAAATGTAATTATTTTACTTAAAAAATTGGTTGTCAAACTTTAAATGCGTTTAATTCAAAATTACAATTTTAAAATGGTATACTGTTGCAAACTGCAGTTAACAATTTGACTTGAAATTTGAAACATACGTTTAGAAAGCTGATAGTTTTCGGCTTATGCAAGATTTTGTTTAGTTAAATTTAAATTCAGGAAATACAAAATACTGCAAAATTTTTGTAAATCAAACTAAATCATTTTGGATAAAATTTTTAAATACCTAATTCATGAAAAATTAATAAAATTTCATATACTTTCCTTTGCAATTAATTTCTCAAGTTGACCACTTAAGAGGGGGGTGCTACTTTACCACGAATTATTGTGATACAATTTTGTACTTGGGCATCAATCGATATAAATATGAAAAATAATATTTTTACAAATATATAAACTTTTAAGGTAAAATTAAAAATAACGCTTGGGTCGTAAAGTTGTTACTGATTTTTTTTGAAAATTGTAAATACATTCAACAAACATGTTTTTCTTAAATAAAAGATAATTCTACATTTTTTAAAATAAATATAAATTCGTAAAATTAGTAGCGATACTTGGTCGAATAATCTTTAGGAGAAACCACAAGACCTCTGCCTTTCCTAGCTCCTCGATAAACTGTTTCAAGAATATCGATCATTTCTTGTTTATCCTCCAATGGCCAATTTATTTTGTTGTTGTTACCCGTTCCAAGATCAATCATTATGTGCTTATTTCGAAAGAAAAACATTACCGTGCACGGATCGTACAATTCGTACCTAAAAGTATGTCACATAACACGATGTTATAATATTACTCGAACCACTTACATTTTATTAAAATCGGGTACTTGCGTTATATCAACCAAGTAAATAACAGCGAAGTTTTTAACTTTTTCTGCAATGTTATACAAAACTTCGTCCATCCGCATGCACTGTGGGTCCCAATCATGTCCAAATCTTATCACGACAACCCGATCCTCTTCGGAAAGAATTGCCTGATCGACTTGCCATCCATTGTGTAAATGTGCTAACATGTAAGACATTTTAAAAGTTTGTTTTTATTACAATCGCAGAAATAAAAAGTTTTCAACTTACAATGTTAACTTGACGTTTCTAAACGTAAACACGCAGTAGAACCAACTTCACAAATTAAAAGTTACTGTTTCATCTCATAAAACTAATGGTGAGTTTAAGCAAGCAGCGGATTGCGAATTTTTATTTTCACTTCTGATTTATCAATTTATTAAACCAAATTCATCAGCAATCTGCTGCTGTTAGACTCTACCTTAACAATTTTTATTCTTTGATTTTAGGAATCGAATAGGTACTACGTTAAAACTCTATTGGAAGATATTACAAATATTGTAAAAAATCTAGATGGCACTAAAATTAAACGATTAACTTTGGAGGAACTTAATATTGATTAATTTACGAAATAATCAATTTTAAAGTTAAGATTTTTCGTATAAGAGTAGGCGTTTCTTCTATTCTGTTGGCGGTACGTGTATTCGACATAAACAGTTGCTGCACTTGTTTTAATGAGCAGAGCCGACCGAAGCTGCCTTCTAGGAGTCCAACAGTAAGTATTATATTATAAATTTATTTTAAATTGTTAGAATGGTAACTCCGCCTGCGAAGATTGCTGAGTGAATTAAGTAGCTCAACAGTTAACGTTGCCGGTCCTAAGCCCGGATAAAGGAGAAGGGTTTACAGGAAAGATTAGCAGCCTATATAGACTGCTGCTATATGTCGTATTATCCCTGGATATCGACCCCAAAACGAAATCGAGCCTAATTCTCGTCATTTACGGGAAGTTTTGATTTTCTGCTTTAATTTAAAGAAAACTGTGGCCAAGGCGAATGTTCTCAAATACTTATAATGAGTCTGTTCTTAGTAAAAGAACATGTCGTGAACGGTTTTATCGCTTCAAGAGTGGCGAATTTGAGGTAGAGGACCGGCATGACGGTGGAAGAGAGAAAACTTTCGAAGATTCCGAACTGAAGGAATGAAGGAATAAACTGAGGAATGAAGACTCGAATCATTAACAGTGACTCAACAAGCCATTTCAAAACATCTCCAAATCATGGGAATGATTCAGAAGCAAGGAAATTGGGTTATTATTGGACTGTTATTTGCATGTTTGGATTAAAATAAAAAATAAGTCTAAATCAAGAGAGTAAAATTCAAATTGTTTCAAAAATATTAATTTGAAAAGTTCAAAATGGAAACTGAAGCTGATGAAGTTACCGGAAAAAAGCGTAAAAAAATGACTGCCAGAAGAGGTTATTACTCCGAAGTGGTAACCGATTTACAACGCCAAACAGAAGATGATTTGTACGAAGGATTAGAAGGAGCCTACAAACGTACGAAATTATTATGGAAAGTACGAACGGAAAGACACACTCCAATTATAAGTGAAACTGTAAAACCAACGCGTCCCAGTTTCTTGGCTCCTGCGGAAAGATGGATGTGCTATGAAGAAGAAAAGCAAATAGTATTTATATTATCTTACAAATTACGCCAAACTTAAATTTTTAAAATTCTCTAGTGTTTCCCTGTGGATACATTTAAACCAAAAGTTCAAATGCAACATGAAGTGGAACCACGCACGCTTACAAGAAATGTTGCTATTGAACGTAAGCGCAGACAATATCAAGGCCAAAACATTCAAGCTTGTTTGGACGAATTGGAAATTGAATTAAAAGTAATTCTTCCCGCTCATATCATTCAAAAAAAGACAACGGAAGACAGGTTTGGTTTATACAGCAAAGTTAATTACTTACCCCTGGAACTTTTCGACGACGAAGAGTACGATAGCAGGTGAGAGAAAACTACTTCAAGTAATGAAGAAATTAATTGAAAAAATTTAGAACTCCCGAGAGTTGGTTAAACCACGGTTTAATTGAAGGCGTTAGGCATCCAATTCCTGGAGAAGCTTTCGTTCCAGTATCTAAAAAAAATAATCTTCTTTATATGTACGAGGATCCTTTAAATAATTTGTACAGGTGGTTTAATGTTGCAGTAACCGATTATTTGCCAGATAAAAAACTTTGGCGTGTCTTAACATTGGATGGTTTTCAAAGACCATTCAGCGTTCCGAGAATTTATCTGATGTTTAAAGCGGAAGACCCTAAGGTTTTTGCCCAACGTGTCAAAGCTGCTTTAGAATTAAGAAATCTAACTGAAAGCAATATAAGGTGAGCGAGGTAAAGAACTTTTAAGAGGTGATATATAATTTTAACTTTAGATATGAATTTTATTTGGACTGTATGTTTCTTACGGGTACTTACGATTTAGACGATGACAGTTTGGAAAAAATATATAAAATGGCAACTCGAAATAGAGTTATTAAAATTAGCGAACCTGAATATTTAGAAATGGTTTGTTTGGTGAAAACACTTTTATTGATAATTTGAAAAAATGTTTTTAGTTGGAAAACGAAGTACGATTGACTTATAAGCGAGCCTTGGGAGAATTGCAATTTAGGCACAGCGTGGAACAGCAGCCTCACGTTTTCACTTTTTTGACTCTACCTCAACGGGAAATTGAGAAAGTTCCTCTTAAAGGTTAATTTTTAAAATGCAATTTATAAAATACATATAGTAGCTAATTGTTATGCACCAGGTCGAATCGATACGGCAATGGAAGACTTTTACGGTAGACGTGAGTACTTCAGATGGATGAGCATTCTTGTTATTCCCGAAACCACTCGTAGTATGTCGATTGTTGTTTGGGAAAATTTAAAAGTTTGGCAAATGAATTTATTTACCACAAACTATGGCAAAGGAACTACTCTAGACGAATTTGAAGCAGCACAAATTCGTGTTACCGATAATGTAAGTTTAATAGCTATTTACGGGAGAGCAACCAAAACTTATCCGTTGCGACTTGACGTAATGTTTGTCTTGGAGATAAAATTAATTTTTACATTCATCAATAAGTGATATTCTCTCACTATCACGTCTTCTTCTTTCTCTTAATTTAGACTTTTTGTTATTACCATTAATGCATCAAGTTTTACACTTGAGACTCTTGGTTCTGCAAGCAATTGAATAATATTCTAGTAGGATGTTATAACCTTACTAAATAGATGCATAGCCCATAGATCTAACTTAGGCTTTAAATTACAACACAGTAGTCAGGGCGACTAGGTATTGAAAGACTTTTTTTTATATATACATTGCTAATCTGATGGAAATTAAATTAATGCATTAATTAAAAAGTTCAAACAAGAATTAAAATATGAAATTACGCATCCCCCAATTGAAGAGTGATTTTTCTAATTACTCATAAGCGAACGATTACGAAAATAGAAAAACCCTGACAAACTGTAGATTTTTAAAAAATTTTACAATTTACCTAAAATTGCTAAGTTTTTTTTAGCTTTCTGGCAGGAAGGAGGAAATTACCGTCGCCATCTACGTCGGTAGTGTCAGACTTTCACTGACTACAACCTCCTCCCAGCCTCGCCTGTTTGACTGCGAAGATTAGCTGTTAGGCATTACTTTCGTGTCTGGGCGATTTTCTTCCGGGCTGTTTATTTCGTCTGTCGCCGTTGGTATGATGTTGATTTCACGTCTTGTTGTTGTGTCGTGCGACGACTTGTTCTTCACGTTCCGCATCTTTCTTTTCCCGAAAACCCGTGTGAATCATCGTTTCAATAAATCGCTAGTTCTCTGGGCTTTGGAGTATATAGTGGATATATGTTGTCGAGCGTGAGTTGCGTCTTCATGTCCAACTGTGCAGCAATTCTTGCTTGTTCCCATTTCCAGTACGTGACTAGGGTGTGCTTGGCAGTTTCTTTTTCATCACAATTCATATCTGTGAAGATATGCATTGAAGCATCCAAGGTTGGCTAGTGGTGGTAGTTTACTTATCCGTGTTTTCTATCGCCTAATTTGCTAATTATGAGTCGTTTTGTCCACTGTTCGACCTTGGCCACCTCCCAATGCTTTTGCTACTGTTCTAACGTGGTGTCGAATGTGTTTACTTGGCCGGCCCGAGAGGGTTCTCGCTCTTTCTCCGGCCTACAGGTCTGCAGGAGGTATTGAGGCCAATATCCCCCTACACACTCCAATACTCGCTCATTACGCGTACAGCAGCGTGTCGTTGTACTTGTAACAATCGCTCTTCGTTCCGTTGTATTTTTAAAGTTTTGTGCTAAACGAGTGCAGCGTACAATAATATGATGGAGTGTACTACAATGACAAGCACACGTCGTTTGGCTGCCTTTGATCCTCCTGTGTAGGGCATCAAGCGTGAGATGGTAGATGAAGATGCCTCCGCTTTGGCCGTCGTTACCCTGATGTGCTGTTGAGGTGTTTATCTAACCTTACTCCCAGCACTACTACGGAATCCTTAAGTGGAATTAGGGATCCGTCCATACGAATGTCGATGTTAGGCACTTTTCTCTTTCGGTAAACCATGACGGCTTCGGATTTCTCTAGAATCATCTCCAAACCTTGGTTACGTATGCACTGGAGGACGATTAAAATGACCACGTTGGCTTTAGCCCCCCAACACTATTATTGGGGTTAGGTCATCGGTAAATCCTACCAGTATCGCTTCCACTGGGAGGCGAAGTTTCAATATCTCTTCATTTATGATATTCCACAGAAATGAACCGAGAACTGATCTCTGTGGAACGCCGTTTGTCGTTTCAATTTCTGGAGCTTCGTCCTCGGTTCCGAGGATTACGGAGGAATCGTTTAGATAACTAACCAAGATACTATAAATGTGCGGGTTTATGCTTCTGCCACGAAGTATGTGGCTCCATGTGGCGCTGTTGACGGAATTCCACACATTTAAGGTCACCACCAGGCAGTACTTTCTTGTTCTGTGAGTACCCGCCTTTCATATAATTCTCAGTATTTCTTGTAGTGCGTCTACCCTGGACCGCCTTTCTTGAAACCGAATTTATTTTCAGACAAGCCGCCTGTGCTCTCAATGTCCTGCATTAAATTTTGCAGAATCATCTTTTTCAAGAGCTTCCCGGCGTGGTCCAAGAGGCGTATGGGTCGGTATGACGAAGATTCTTCCAATGGTTTTCGACTCTTCTTATTTTTTCTTCGAAATCTTCGAAAAATGCAATAAGCTTAAAGCATGTTTCACACTACATACATATTTCAGTGTTAAACTTATACTACAGAGAAACAAGATATTATTTTATAAAATATTATCTCTATTGACAAAAGTCACAGATAAAAACTTTGTCGTCGGTCCTCACTCCTGCACACGCTTCATGGGCCCAACGTTAGCAATGCTGATAGCTTATCTAACCAGTGGCGTAGCTAGAGCTTTTGCCGCCCGGGGCGGTCTGATATATTTTGCCGCCCCATTAAATTAAAAAAAAGCAAAAAAAAGGTCATCGAGGTGTTCGTAATCAAACATTTAACATGCTCTAGCATTATTTTGCGAAGCCAAAATTTTTAAGAGCAAAAAAAAAAGGTCATCAAGATGACAAACATTCGACATCCTCTAGCTTTTTTCAAACCCACAGTTTTTACATACCGCAATCTGCCGCCCCCTAAATATGTGCCGCCCGGGGCGGTTCGCCCCCCCCCTAGTTACTCCACTGTATCTAACCATCTTCCGACTTTGATTTTGAATAAAATTCTGTGCAAAATATGCAGATTGCTTCGTTGTTTTATTCTTCCGACCTGAAATCTTCAATATCTTGTATTTTGAAGACTTTATTTTGTTTTTATATTTTATTGTCTTGCTGTGCTTGCGTTTCCGTCTCCTAAACTGCTACTGTCTTTCTCAACTAATTTATTTTCTTATTTTTTCTTCGAAACCCTCATTGAACGGCGGCTAGAAAGGCATTTTAGTCTGCTTAGTCTTGAATTTCTGTAGAAGAGTTGAGGTTAATTTATAAACCAACCTTTAAATTTGAATAGTTGTACAGTTACACTTTGCCGTCCACGTGAAGGCTATATTATCTGCTGTTCCAGGGTCTAGGCCGAAGATTCTGCTTCTGCGGTAGCCTCATTTTACAATTTGAATAAGTATTGTGGAAGAAGTATCATCTATCTTTTGATAGTTCTTACAATCAAAAATCTATATTTTTACTTTATTGAAAATTTTGATAGTTTAATTAATAGTCCAGAATTTCAGGGGAAGCTAAGTCTTTCTTATTGCCTCATATGATGAACCGCCGCCGGTTATTTCTATTGTAATACCTATTGAATTTTATTTCTCTAAAAATTTACAAAGTTTACTTTATACTTTACAACTTCGCAGAAATTTAATTAATTTACTTATTACGCAGTATGTACTGTTTGCGGAAAATAACTTTTTTAATTTATAAAATTTAACTTTGGAAAGATACTACTATATACATAGAAGTTAAGTTTAAATATGAGATTTATATTTTTACAGTTGATCATATATTATAAACAATACCATTTAAAAAAACATAAAAATATACCAAAACAAAAACATTTTCTGCTTGTAATGGTGTCCGGATATTTGGTCCAAGGACGATTTACCTACAGATCTATGGCTCATATATGATCCAAAATATCTAAATTTGCAAATGCTCGTTTTTACTTGTGTTTGGTTACTTCTATCATGTCATGAGGTTGTACTCTTTAAAGGTGCGTACAGACAATGCGAGGCTGCCGCGCGCGGTAGCAGCGCGAGGCAGCTGCCTCGCACATTATAAACCACTTGTATCCCAGCTAGCGCAATCCAGAAGTTTCAAGGTAAATTGAAATAATAATGAAAGAACAATATAATTTGCACACGTTCAAGATAAACACGATGCATCCTTTAGTTAGTTGACAACCACGCACTTTATTTCCTTAAGTAGCGTGGAGACGTCACTAAGGTTAAGGTTTGTGTCGCAGTGTCTGTACGCACCTTTATAGTAACCCAAAGTTGCTTTTGGGTTGGTAACGTAATCTTCTAATTGAATTCAGGGAGTGTAGTAGTAGAAATTCTATTAATCTCATCGAGGGAGGCCCTAAATTGGCCAGTAGTCATTCTGTTGCCTAATCCTACTCCATGTACCTCTTTGTACTGCCAGAGAATATGTTTTGGGTTTAAGTAATGCCTAATTTTTAACATTTTAAAATGTAATTTTCAGACAATGAAATATTTACAAGGGCTTTGGTTGAATAATATCTCAAGCAACATAAAAATGTGTTTGGGTGATATCGGCAAAGGTTGGTTCAACGTAAACGAGAGAAAACACTTTATTTACGACACAGCAAAATTAACACGTTTTATGGAAGTCGTGAAGCATCGCATGCAGGTAAACAACATCATTTGTTTCTTAAGGAAAAAGCTAATTAATGTAATTACCTTTAGTACACACTTCGAGTCCTGGTAGAAAATTCCACATCACTTTTTGTTAATTTAGTTGAATCGCCATGTCAGTGTTGTTTAGATGTGGAAGAAGATTATAAATGGGATTCGAGTTTATTGATCAGTGCATTTAGACCAAGCTCTCCTCCAATTTTTAATTTGTTGCTAAAAATGGAGAGCACCGGAGCTTCGTATTCAACCGAACCAGATCGATTTGCCGTATGAATGTTTTTAAAAATCGATTGCAGTTTGTAATTTTTACTTTCAGGCTGTTTTATTAAATTTATACGACGCAGCCGTCAGACACACACATACTATCCAACAAGTTCATCCATCTTTATTAGGGTTACTTAAATTTCCACAAGATCTGTGTTTGTCGTCCGTAGGTCTACTAGACCCAGACGTGTGTGCTCTAAGAGAACGTATGTTGAAGGGTTATGAAAAAGCCATCATTCCATTGATTGCTTACGCAGCAGAGTATGCGGTTCATTTGGAGTTATTTAATCTTGACATAAATGTATTTTTAGAGTAAGTTCTCCGGCTTTTTTTTTAGATTGTTTTGCAACCTTAGATTTCTGTTTAGACAATACAAGGAAGAACAACATACTGCAGGAGACTATAAGGAAGATATTCAACTCCAATTAAAGTTAAAAGAAAATCTTGAAGTCACTCTTCCAACGAGTATGGTCATCGGACCTTTTATAATAAACACAGACCCCTTAAAAAGTTTTCTTGTTACTAAACAACAAGAGATTGCTACCAGAATGATGGATCAATTTTGTATTTTGATGAAAGAACTCGTTGAAGATGCAAGTTCTTGAAAATCAGTTTTTGTCTTGTTATAAGGTTATTTTACCAACAGGTATTACAAGAGTACAAATACTTAATGGTTCGATTGGCCGAGAAACCGCAGTCCATAGAACATATTTATGAAATTAAAGAATGGATGGAAACTATTCCGCTAACAGTCCGTACCCAAGAAGATTCCACAAAGCGATATCTTCTAGTAAAAGATTATAATTTCATTACCACAACTTTAGTTGATTTTTTTTAGGAATACGAAGTTTTGGAATTTTTTTGGTATGCTTTACCACAAGAAGACTTTGACAATAAATGGGAGGCAATAGCATGGCCCTATAAAATAGTTCTTCAAATTGAAGCAACAAATCTGTTTCTTGCCGACGAATGGGATAAATATTTGAAAATTCAACTTAACGACGAATTGGCATTAGAGGAAAAAATAGAACATCTCACTGTGCTTGTCACTAATTTAGCGGGACTTAGAGATTTTAGCAGAGTATACTTTTTACTAATTATTTAACCGTAATACTAAACATTTATTTAATAGATACATGACATTGCCATCGAAGTGAAAAGATTGTGGAAGCAATTAAAAGAAGCCCAAGAGCAGGGTTTCTTATTAAACTCGAGACAAAAATTGTTTTTGGTTACACCGGTACCATATGAAAATTTAAGTAAATTAATTAAAGAATTTGAGCCTTACAGAAATTTGTGGACTTCAGCTTCTGGTAATTTAGAGAATTTGTTTCAAACTCTTCTAAGTTCTTCTTTTCTTTTCACCATTACAACCATCTATTTACAGAATAAAAATTTTTAAAATCTTCCATATTAGATTCGCCATAATATGGCATTGCTTCCATGTATCACTGGAGTTTTTTCAATCCTTTCTTACCTGGCTTCTGTCCTTTTGGGACTTTGTTCCTCCTTCGTTTGATGTAGTCGTTTAGAAAACGAGTTTTTCAATTATCCACTAAAGAAAAAATTTAATTTACAGATTGGTTACGTTGGCACGAAATATGGATGGATAATCCGTTAGTTAACGTTGATGGAGAAGCGATCGATACTTGCGTTACCGATTTATATAAAACTATTCTAAAATCGATTCGAATTTTTGCGGAAATTGAAGCTGTATTAAATCTCGCTCTTAAAATTAAGGCTGAGATAGAAGACTTTAAACCTTTAGTTCCACTTTTACAAACTTTGAGAAATCCAGGAATGAGACAACGACATTGGGAGCAATTTAGAGAGTTGACCGGTACTATTTGAACCTACAGAAGACTTCATACCATTTATTTTCAATATTTTAAGGTGTAAATGTCGTATGGACTCCAACAATTACTTTCAACGATTTTCTGGATTTGGGAATTGTGGAATTTACAAGCGAAATCTCCAAAATTGGAGATAGTGCAGCTAAAGAATATACAATCGAGAAAACTTTAGAGAAAATGGTGTCCGAATGGGAAAATCTTTGTATGGAACTAACTTTATACAAAACTACAGGTTTTTTTCCTGTCGTAATTTTAAATCTTAATTTCATTGTATAATTATTACAGGAACCTATATAATGAAGGTTGCCGATGAGGTTCAACAAATGCTGGATGATCATATAGTTACAACTCAACAAATCTCATTTAGTCCGTATAAAGCCGCATTTGAAGAACAAATCGACGAATGGGAAGAAACATTGCGTACAACATCTGATGTTCTGGAGGAATGGATGGAAGTCCAAAGGTAAAAATCAATCCGCTTTTATTCAGTTTTTACAACCATCTTTCAGGCAGTGGATGTACTTGGAGCCCATCTTTACAAGTCCGGATATAAGTCGACAGCTTCCGGCGGAAAGCAAAAAATACAATTCAGTTGATAGAACTTGGAAGAGAATCATGCGCAATGCGTTCGATTGCCCAATGGTATGTAAAGTGTATCCACCATTGTTACAATATTACTTGCACTTTTTTTTTTTTAGATAATAATAACTTGTTCCGATAAAAAACTATTGGAAAGCTTAAGAGATGCCAATCATACTCTGGAACTTGTGCAAAAAGGTCTCACGGACTACTTGGAAATGAAACGATGTGTATTTCCACGATTCTTCTTTCTCAGCGACGACGAATTATTGGAAATATTATCTCAAGCGAAGAATCCTCTTGCCGTTCAACCTCATTTGAGAAAATGTTTCGAAAATATTGCAAAAGTATTCGATAATAAGATAAATTTTTTTTTTATTGAAATAATTTTTTTCTCAGCTAACTTTCGAAGAGGATTTGCATATTACACAAATGTGGTCTGCGGAAGAAGAATGTATAGATCTTATACCTAGTTTATATCCGACTGCCAATGTAGAAGATTGGCTTTTGGTAGTAGAAGACACAATGCGAAATACAGGTGAAATTATCATTTATCCCTGATTCTTAAAAATTGTGAAACATTTTGTTTGTTTTTAGTTAGAACCACTTTGGGATATGCTTTGGCAGAAGTGGATGTTGCAGACCGTAAGGACTGGGTTTTGAGCTGGCCTGGTCAAGTAGTGATTGCTGGATGCCAAACTTCTTGGACTGGTCTGGTCGAGAGAGGTTTAATGGAAAATAAATTGCAATATTACTTTGACATTATATTGTCGAATGTATATAATTGATTATTTTTATTATTTTTCCCGAATTTAAAATTATTATGATTTATAGCTGGATAAATTAAGAGGTCTGGTTAAAGGAAATTTAACATATTTACAACGCGAAGTTCTTTCTGCACTGATAGTTATCGAGGTACACGCTCGCGATGTTACTCAAAATTTGGTAGATACTAAAGTTATCAACGTGAATGATTTTGATTGGATAAGTCAGCTTAGGTGAGTAAAATATAAGTAGTAAATGTTTGAATATCATTATTTTCTTAAAGGTATTACTGGGTGGAAGAGGAACTGAAAGTACGAGCCGTTAATGCTGAATTTCAGTATGCTTATGAATATTTAGGAAACAGTGGTCGACTCGTTATAACTCCTTTAACGGATCGTTGTTATTTAACTTTGACAGGTGCTCTTCATCTAAATTTTGGTGGTGCTCCTGCAGGTCCAGCTGGTACGGGAAAAACTGAGACCACTAAAGATTTAGGTAAAGCAATGGCTATCCAGTGCGTTGTATTTAATTGTTCCGATCAACTTGACTTTATGGCGATGGGGAAGTTCTTTAAGGGTTTAGCCAGCTCGGGTGCTTGGGCATGTTTTGACGAGTTTAACAGAATTGATATCGAGGTGTTGTCTGTGGTTGCCCAACAAGTTATGACCATCCAAAAAGCCATACAAGCAAAGATGGACAGGTATGGAAATTGCACCAACATTTTTGCTTTATAAAAAAAGTTCTCTTTTCAAGGTTTTTGTTTGAGGGAGTAGAAATTGCGTTAAAACTGTCCTGTGCTGTTTTTATTACCATGAATCCTGGGTATGCAGGAAGAACGGAGTTACCTGATAACTTAAAAGCATTGTTTCGACCAGTGGCGATGATGGTTCCAGATTATACTTTGATAGCAGAAATTTCGTTATTTTCTTTTGGTTTTGGAAACGCTAAACAATTGGCAAATAAAATTACGACCACATTTAAGTTAAGCTCCGAACAACTCAGCAGTCAAGATCACTATGATTTTGGTATGAGAGCAGTGAAAACCGTAATTGCTGTAGCTGGAAACTTGAAACGTGAAAAACCTGTAATGGATGAAAGACAAATTGTGTTACGTGCCCTAATGGATGTAAATGTGCCCAAATTTTTAAAAGATGATCTGAAATTATTCTTTGGTAAATAATTAAAATTGATGATTTTTTATTTCTTTCTTATTCTATTAATATTTAGGCATTGTGTCTGATCTTTTCCCAAGAATGGTTCAAGAAGCAATAGATTATGGACTTTTGGAAGAGTCAATTAGAGCAACCACAATTAAAATGGGGTTGGAAGATGTGGACGGTAAGCTTAACTATTTTTGTTATCTATTTAAATACAATTGCTTTAACACAAGACCTCGACATTGCTGATATCGATGTAATTTGCTCATCTTTCGATGAACATATTTGGACCTACTGTAAAAAGTAAATCAAATTACTTATATATATAAATGATTTGACCGACTATAGTATGGTCATTATGTCTAAATAATCCCGCTAAACATACAATAATTCCGTTGTCGCTCTTTCTTGGTCTTGGCCGAGTTATTCAAGAAAAACCATTTTTTATAAAATTAAAAATGGTGGACATAAGCAAATGCAGGATTTGGTCGACTTTTTGAATGAAGACTACCAGTGACCCCCCCCCCCCCTAACGGTTAAAATAAGAAAGAGCGACAACGGAATTATTGTATGTTCAAAAGTACATACTGTCTGTACAACATATTAATATTAGTACACAAGAAATAACCAGAAATCCCAAACACTTTCTTTTTACAAAATTTACAAATAAAACAAATAACACCACACCATCAACTTCGCTCCCATTAGCGAATGGGATTATTTGAGAGTTATGAATTTATTTAGCAAAAACATATTATTATTTCACTTCTCTCTTCTTCTGTAGTCTTCTTTTATTTTCCAATTAATATGCTTATTTATTACTTCCGTCTTAAATTCTTACCAAAATCACTAAATTATTTAAAAATCAAAAATATTATTTTTCACTTTTTAACTGAAACTAAAAATTTTTCTCAAAATTACTCTTTTATTTTATCAATAATACAAAACTTTTATAATTAAAATTCAGAAATTAGGCCAAAATTATCCATAAGACCGTATACTAATAAAACACAACATCGCGAAAGCCTTATTTCGTATGTTTAGGATGTGAGGAACAAAGAAAAGCTTTTTGTCAAACATGACACCTAAATCACGTATCTAATTCATCTTTCCTTGAGAGATTTTCAGTTTCAATTTGAATTCGTAGTCGATTGAATTATGCAGAAGACTGCGTTTTATTATATAGTACCATTATTTATGTATAATATAAGTAAACAATGATAATACTTTGCCACATTGAGCTTCATATTGTTATTGTGCTCAAATATTGAAACATTTTATATTATAATTATAATATATTTTTTATACAAGACAATAGCGAAAAATATTAATTCATCAGCGACGGATTCAACTACCTCTTTTTCTTAATTTTGCAGTTTGAAAAATTTATTTTGCTAAATTTGAATTTTCGTTTTGGTTGTTTTTTAAATTTGAATTTGGTTTTCTAAATATTTTGAATGGTTGTTCGCGCCAAAAGTTTTATGTTGGCGCTGAAATTTGTTGTAACTAGGCATTTTTGCCGTTTGCATTGACCGGAATGGTTGCTTTTTACGGAGTGTCTCCGTAGTTTTGATTTTTGAGTCTCTTGTTGAGATTATTTATTGATTATATTGTGAATAAAATTTTTGATTTGCTGTGAGTAAATTTTTTATTTATTTGGATGATTTTCAGTAAACAAAGTTGGATACAGTAGTGATTTGAAGGCAGGACGCACAAATATTTTACATTTTAAGAAATAAAATCGATAATAATTCATTATTTTATATTTTGCGAGCTACGGGTCATCTCAATATAGACACAAAAAATAATTTTTTTGTTGAAAAACTTTAATATTAGCATTTACCCATTCAATTTTTTGAAAATTATCTTTAGTCATATCTCCATTGAAATTTTAGTTTCGTAAACTAAATTTTTTTTTGTTAGATAAATATTATAATAAAGCTAAATAAACGATAACAAAACACAAAATTATTTCGAGCTTTCGAGAAGGGATGTTCTCTTTTTCAAGAATTATATTTTTGAAACTAATTAATATATTCTTGAAAAAGGGAACATCCCTTCTCGAAAGCTCGAAATAATTTTGTGTTTTATTATCGTTTACTTAGCTTTATTATAATATTTATCTAACTATATTTTGGAAGCTAATAATTTAATTATTTAAATTTTTTTTGAATTTTCTGATAAACTAAACGTTAACAATGTTTATTTTAGATTAACATATTTGTTTCTCTATTTTTATTTATAACTACTAATAAACCACTCCATTAATTAAATTCCCTAGTCGGTCATTTTGACTTCAGCAAATTTATTGCCTACGCACTGTATAGTGTATGTCAGGGGTGGCCAACAAGTCGATATCAAAGACGATTTTGGTCGATCGCCAGGCCAATCTGGCGCAAGCATTTTTTAAAAACAAAGCGAAAAAGCTAAACTGGTAGACAAAAAAGGCATATTAGAGTATGCCTATAACAACAAATAGATTGCGACACATTTTTAAGATAAAAAATAGGTCTTATGTACAGGGTGGCTCAATTTCGATGCCTCTTATGAGAAAAGTCAAATTGCCATTTGCCAAAACCGGAATTCGCTATCTTTTTTTTGTTTTCGGGTTATAGCCAATTTTTCGATAAATGTCGATATCTCGGTTGTTTTTGAAGTTTCCAAAAAAGTTTTAACACTTTCTTCAGGCACTTTTTAAGGGCCACAAAATGGGCTAAAAAGATTTTAAATATCTAAATTAAGTTTTAAGTTTTATGTTGCGTAAGCACATGTAGAAATTATCTGTATTTAAAAAATGAAATTATTTCTTACTGTGAAATTTTATTATATCTTCCTAACTAGTAACAGTAAGTCATATTGCCATCATATACATTTCAAATTTTCTGTGAAAATATATATAATATGTGCTTTAGGACACATTTTGTTCTGACAGGCTTCGGTCGTTGCTTCATGTAACTCTATCTGTCTGATAAAGACTTACTTCAAGTATACAATTTTGTTGTAATTCAATAAACATACAATTTTTCAATTGAATGCTTGCCAATTGAAATTTTATGCTTAGGTAGGCGACTAA
Organism: Cantharis rufa; assembly: GCA_947369205.1. Taxonomy (NCBI): domain Eukaryota; kingdom Metazoa; phylum Arthropoda; class Insecta; order Coleoptera; family Cantharidae; genus Cantharis; species Cantharis rufa. The sequence goes on along the minus strand of OX376306.1, from coordinate 29,414,090 downwards.
TATAATAATAAGGTAACATAAGCACATATTTTTTAAATAATAAGTTTTTTTCATAGAACTGTAAACCAGTGTTGGTGATGTTGCTTTTCAGTTTATTTTTATAATTTGCAAATTTAAAAATATACCAGTATAGTATGGCGTTAAGCCTACACTGGCGGACGCGACTGGGGAGTATATAGAAAGGCAACGGTAAACCACCCCATTAATTTAATTCCCTAGCACGTCATCCTGGCTTCAGCCAAGTGATCGCCTACCACTTGAAGAAAAAGAATTTGCATTATAATTAATTGCATAATTAAGAAATAAAATTACATTTTTTGACGTGTGGAAGTAAACTATAATCAATAAATAATAAACCTACAATTAAAGTTTAAATAAAGTTTAGAAATCAAAATTTACAAAAGTATAAGGTAACTTTTAACATAGCAATTATTATCTTTTGTGCTTTCAAATCTAGTCGTTGATATGTCGTTATAAAAATCTAGAGCGTTGTTAGTTTTTGATATAATTCAAACTACTCATTGAATTGAGTATCGACAAGCTTTATATTATTATTGATAAAAAAAATTATCAAACAAAATATTTCTTTTGAATTACGCACTTGAAACAATCAAAGCAATTTTTAGAAATACACCAAATAGATTTCTAGACTTTTTTTTAAATATTTCAAAGTTGCATATTAAGTAAAAAATTGTTTGTAGGCTGAGCCTGACTAAAATTTATTTATTACATTAATTGGTAATTCTATCCAGAAGAAGGATAGAAGAATCTATCCTGGTAGAAGAATTCACGAAAAATATCTAAAATAGGTATAGTGTTAATGAGTCGAATACCTATATGATCTGATTCATCTAGATCCTAAATAAAGTGTGCTCTTTCAAAAAGAAAACTTTTGAATATTGGGATTTTTAATAAATATAAAGCTTTCTATTAAGCAACACAGTATTATAATCCTACAAAGTTGAAAAACATTGGTTCAAATTCTTTTTATCGAAAATTTATTGGAAGTCTTAAATTGGTATGAGTAAAACAGCCTCTTCTTGTTCAATAGTGGACACTTGATGTTTTCATTTTGCAAAAGTTTCAATATTAACAGATTACGGCTGATTAAACTGCATTGGGGAATGTTCTTGCTGTATACTATTCGAATATTATGCACGCGTTGCTATGCAATATCAAGGAAAGGTAATTCTTATACTAAAAAGAAAATTTCTTCAGTATAATACCGTATTATATTGCCAACCATCCATATTCAATAACATAAAATCAATATTCGTTGATTTGTCAAATTCATAAAAATTGGAAATTTATATTCCTTGAACTTCTAATCGATATCTTCAAACCATGCTGTTTTTTTTATATTTTTGCATATTTTATTAAAATTAAAAAATATATTAGTTCCACAAAATCTTTTTAAAATAAAATTTTAAATTTTGTTGATTTTTGAGTGAAGAAGAAACAGAAGCGACCCATTAGTCCGTTAAGCGCTGTATACGGTTTTTCTATTCACTCTTGAGGCATTGAGACTCGCTGTAATAATACTTCAGGATTCAACGTTTGCTCTATTTGAGGATTTAGCTTTAGAACAGCTTTCAGTGGCCGCTTCTTACTCTTTAGTTGGAAGTTTGCCTTCTTTTTACTATTTATTTAAGAGTTTCAGTTCTCGTACGACGATTTATTTCTTTTTTCAGGTTCTAATGCAATCTCTTTTACAGCGCGTGGTCTACTTTCTGGCTATAGTGCACTGAACGCTAGTGAACTGTGGATGCGAGCGGATTTAGAACTCACGTGTTGGTTCCTGGAACCAAAAACGGTACCAGTGCCCGAACCAAAAATGAAACTCAATCGGATCAAGAAGTCAATAAATCAAGAACATTAAGTGTATGAATACAACAGGATGAAAATAAGCCGAGCAAGCTAATGGATAACAGTGGAATCTAACAAAGAAGAACCTAATGTAGCTTGATGAATTCAGAATACAACACCTTCCCTCCCAAGAGTATAAGAACGATAGTTAGACTGGCAACGGAAGAAATTATTGAATATCTAAATACATATAAAATCTCAGCACGCTGCTGCTACTGCTGCTCCAGCGTATCATTTTTGGGAGAAAAGGAAACACTCTGATTGGTCGAATTTTTTTACCAACCGAAAAATATATTAAACCACCGCCGCGCCGCGCCGGTACTCCTTCTGGGACGAGTTGCACATCAATCGAGTTTCCAACCAATCGGGTCTAGATGCCCGTCCGCAGACGGGCTTTCCAGCTAGTCCGGAATAAAACATTTCAATTAAACCAAAAATAGATCTAAAACCTTGTGAATAGAAGGAAACCCACTCGAGAAAACCAAAATATCGGCCAATCTGCCGATTATATTTTGATTTAAAATGATAATCTCGTTTTGAAGGTTTTCAACCTCCTTTGCACAAGAGGTGGTTTCTTTAGATTATAAAAATGTGACACATCGTACCATTGCGTTTGATAGCAATTGATGAACTAACTAAAGATGTTAAACATGATAAACAAAGATGTTTTTAGTCTGTTTATTTTTACTTGAACTATAACTTCTTTTGTTACCTGAACCTGGTTATGGTGCAGATCCTTAAACTCTGCTTCTACTGTTTACCAGAAAACGGTTTTGTTTTTGTTACCGGTATAAAGTAGCGCAGTGTACAACCACGCCGTAGATTAGGTTGCCGACTAGCAATTAGCGCAAGAGGTGGTACTTACTAGATCTTAAGTTGCGCGTTTCCCAAAAAGTCTGAGTTGCTAAATTAAGTTTGCCACCATTTAACTTCAAATATTCCTAGTAAAATAAAAAGTTATCAAAAATACACACAGCCAATTACAACCACAACAAAATAAAAGATGACGTAGTAGGGAATTTCATTAATGGGGTGGTTTTCCGTTGCCTTCTCCATAGCTCACAGATCTACCTTGGGATTTAGATCACAGTAGTGTATACGACGGACGCAACCCGGATTTAAACTGCGGTTACCTGCTTTGCAGTCGGTGTAGGCTTTACGTCACACTGCTGGAACACAATAACAAGGTAAATTCTCCAGCAAGGAGTACATACATATCCCGAAAATTTTGTGTACACTCGTTTGGAATTCATTTGGAAATCATTGGAAATCCTTGGAATTCCTTGGAAATCACTGGAAATCTTTGGAAATCATTGAAAGTCTTGGAAATCTTTGGAATTCTTTGGAAATGCTTGGAATTCTTTGGAAATCCTTGGAAATCTCTGGAATTCTTTAGATTGTACTTTGATTTGAAGCCATTCAAATTTGTCACGTCGTCACTAATTTGATAATTGCAAAAAAAAACCGAAACAAACTGAACAATGCAATATGCATGACTTGGATCGATCACAATTTCTTCGTTGTTAGTATGTGATAGCTTTTTCCCAGAAACTTACGTTTTTTCAAAGTTGTTCTACATACGCTTAGAATGACCATGAGAACCTTTTTGATTGGAACACCTAGGTTTTTCACTCATTTTTACTACTAAATCGCGATGTACCCTGTAGAACGATCCACATGTGATATTTGCAGTGCAATTTTCTGAGAAACGTTTTCGTAGCTTTTTCAGAACTTTTCTTTGAAGAACCTTTCTTAGAAAATTGCACCGATGATATTCTTGAGTTTTATTTCGGTAAAACGCTCATTTTTTTTCAAATAGAATATTTTTTTATTACATTTTAGATTTATTTTATTAGAAATTAGATAAAATAACTAAATTGTGCTATTATTTTTCTGTTTTTCTATTTTTCACGTTTCTGACCGACGAGTAGTCGCACTTGACATGGCCGTAGTTCTGAACTATCGTGCCCCTCGTGTCCCTTAAAAACTAAATATTTATACAGTAACAGTCATGGAAATTGAATCGCTGAATATTTCCGAATTAAAATAGTAATTCCCAATGAAATTTCAATAACCATACACAATATAAACAGAATACGCACATTTTGCTAGATTTTTCAAACCGGGGGGTCTGGGGGTATGGAATACCCTCCAGTACACCAGAGATTCCATAGCCTCCAGACCCAAAGCTAGGTTTGACAAACCTGGTTTGTTTGACAAACCTGGTTTGTTTGACAAACCTAGCTTTGTAATTATGTTCAAAAACGAAAATGTATTTTTCAGCTTGAGTTTCAGAACAAAAATTGAACTTTTCATCTATTTCCATTCTATTTCCTATTTGTTATTATTAAACATGTAATATATTATAGAAATCTATTTTTTAATTCGGGAATAATTCCCAATGCAATTTCCATGACCGCTACTGTAGATATGATGCTATTTTAATATTTCAACTAATTACTGCAGAGATGTTAATTGCTGATTTTTCCCTTATTGAAAAAATTCCTTGTAAACAACAAGACGTAAGAGGTGTAGGACTTAACATGATTTTTTATTATTCCGTCCATGGAATTTAAAGTCGGAATAAATTCATTTGTAATTTAAAAACTCGAAAACGTTTGAAACCGTTGCGATGCCCGTTTATATCAGTAAGAAAAACACACCAATCGACTTACTTTAAACAAACTCAATCAATATTACAATTTTTTTTCTTTTTCATTTTTTGACCTTGACGTTCTGTCAATAATTGGTTAGACTTATGTAATTTGAGAACCAATTCTTAAGCGTCATTCACATCCAAGTAACGTACGTAGCGGACATGGAAGACATAACGTAGAAAACATTGTCATTCATGCTTTGGTTAGCACCACAGGTAAAGAATTCAAATTTAAAACCCACGTCAAGCTAGCACAACCACCTTTTCAAAACAAAAAAAATTTTATTCTATAATTATGGACTAATTTTGGACAACATTCGCGAGTTTTGGACAACAACGGTTTCACGTAAAAACATAAATCTTTGGTGGCGGTGCTGAGTTGACGGCAAGCTAGCACACCCACCTCGAAAAAACAACTTTTTTTTTAAATTTAAATTTAAAAATTGGTTTAAATTAAAAAAAAAAATTGGTTTAATTGCCTCTATCGCATTGTCCTCTGGATCCGCCCCTGGAAAAGGGCTCTTGTTTTCAAGTAATTTTTTAAATTTATACTTTGTAAGTATTTTTAGAACAATGAAATTCAATATGAAAAAAAAAGTTATTTTTTCGAGGTGGTTGTGCTAGCTTGACGTCAACTCAGCACCGCCACCAAAGACTTATGTTTTTACGCGAAACCGTTGTTGTCCAAAATTCGCGAATGTTGTCCAAAATTAGTCCAAAATTAGTCCATAATTATAGAATAAACATTTTTTTGTTTTGAAAAGGTGGTTGTGCTAGCTTGACGTGGGTAAATTTAAATTCAGGTAAAGAATTTAAATTCTGTACTGTATTAACAACGGGGGTGTTGCCTAGTAAAATGAATGCATCTCGTTGGTCAAACATGGAAAACATAACATAGAAGTTGAAGTTGGCCGAACTTTTTGTTATGTCTCCCATGCATGGGCGTACCCAGCTTTTGGCCTAGGGGGGGGGCAAATCAAGAATTTTCTGTTGATAAATAATTATTCTGGCATAGGCACATAATTAACCAGCTAAATGTATGGGAGATAGGAAGGATCTAGGGAGGGGCAGCTGCCCCCCCTGGGTACGCCCATGCTCCCATGTTTTGTACGAATTTCACTGGTAGCGTTTGAAACCATGCATTGCAACTTTCCTTACGTTATGTCTTCTAACTTCTATAACTTATGTCTTCTGTAACTCAACCAGCAATCACACCAATCCACTGCTGTGGTTAATATTACAATTTAATTTAACTAATAAAGTTAATTTATAAAATAAAGCGAAAGTGTGAATTTAAGAATAAATTATGGAATTTATCCAAATTATCTAAAATTTGAAACTTACCTTATACTCGTATATAAAATTCCACTATAGAGATCCATTCAAAAATAAACATACGATTTTTGTCTTCCTTGACTAATCTATACTCAGTTCTTTATTAGCACTTGATTTTTCCTTATTAGACAAAACTTAGGATTAGCTTTTAAGCTGTCTTTTGAGCTGTGACTTCTATCGCAAAAATCGATAATAACAAAACAGTGTATGAATATGAAAATTTTTTTTTACCTACAGCTTGTTTATTATTTTCAGAATTTCTGTGAAAACGGTTGCTTTCCCAAAAAAATGTATTTGATCAAAATTGTAGCCCATTAAATCCCCTATTCGGTTATGGTTATCAGTTTTTTTCTAAGACGTTTCGTTTAAGAGATACGGAGTGTGCAAGAAAAGTAAAATAAATAAAATCTAAATTTTTTTAAACATTTTTTCCTTTAATTTAATTTATAACTCGAAATCCGTTGATGCTAGACGAAAAGAGTTTATAACCTAATTTATAGATAAGCAAATTATCTTTAAAAGTTCTAATCCATTAAGTTTAAAAAATTAATAATATCGGAGCTATGGCCGTTTGAAATCAGAAATTCAAAAAATTGCTTTAAAGGAAGGTACCTCTCCCACCAAGACTTGGACAAAAATTTTATTTAAAAATTTGTCTTAGGAAAGTGTCCTTTAACACCACCTGCAAGGTACTCCACGGTCACGGGACACCCTGTATATAAAGAGCTTTCAATTATGTGAAGCCATTATTCAGAGTAAAATAGGTCTTAAATTATTTTGATATTGGTTTGAATGCATGGCAGAACGAAATCATGAAATAATGTTCAAACAAATTAAAATGAATCGATTAGTAAAAAAATAGAATTTAAATAGCGTCTATATCGTCAATATGATAATAAACACGCCAAGAATTGTATGGATTTTACACCTACAAGCTTTATAATTCAACTTCCAATATTTTTAAGGAAAATTCCAGCATTTTACTATGAAATGATTTTTACTGGATTACCATTTTTTTACTAAACTGGTATAGTATGTTAGTAATTAAATGAACAAAAGCAAAAAAGTTAGCACATTACTATTTGGAATCCTAACAATATAGGTTTTTCGCAAATCATAGGTACCTAATTAAATTATATCTGATCTTAAAGTAAAATTTTTCAGATTTGAAGTGGTTAGTTTGAAAGTAGGAACTTAGGGTTATTAAATTATATTATGCAGTTTTAAAAAAAATAAATATAATTAATTGAAGCAAAGCATAATATTTCAGTAAGAATAAATAAACACAGCGACGCGCAGTCACGACAATCCTCACAGGAGTCATCGAGTGTTGTAATATTTAATTCCTTGTGTCTTTTTAAATATTATCCTCGATGAACACAATATTGTGTATTATTTACTTTGGTTTCTCTTGGAAAAGTTTTGTTTGTAGACCCCACAGAGCGGAAGGGTACGGAACTAAAGAGACTCCCTAAAGGAGAACTGAATGGGAAACAATAAAAAATTGTTTTATTGCTTGTTAATATGTTAAATTGTTAAAATGCTTATTACATTTTGCTACAGATACATGTTGCTATAGATATTATATGTTTTAATTAGAGGAATATTATGTCTAACTACTGTAATATAACATAATATAGTATTACATCTTACCTAATTAGCCTTTGGGTATTTCCTGCTGCTACTTCTATGTTGCTATAGACTTCAAAAATTTTATGATTCTACTAATTAACCCAAATGAAGTGTAAACAATAAAAAAACAAATATAAATTGTTCATAAAATTATAATCCTGGTTTCAACTTAACATTTTTTTTTTTAAATTGTATTCTGATTTTAATTTTTATTTTAAGATTATGTGAAGAAAGTTATCCAATTGTACGAAACAACTGTGGTAAGACACGGTTTAATGCTAGTTGGCCCGACAGGATCAGGGAAAACAAAAGTAAGTTTTTCTTTTTTAACTTCCACGCCCTTATATATTAGACATAATAATTTCCCGCATTATTTGCCGCCTCACCTACATCGTAACTCTTTGAAGTTATCCATTCGTTTTTTCCATTACGAAAACACACCAAGGGTGAATTATTTTCTTTTATTAACATTAATTAGTTATAATAAACTTGAACAATTTAATTAAAAAGTTTTTGTAATACCTAAAAATGCATTTGACACATACCGATTAGAAAAAATTGTAATTTATCAAAGCTTAAAAGTCGAAAATTCGTATACAATACATTATAATTAAAATTATTTAATTTAATAACTTTTGTAATTAAATTTTACATTGTTGAGTAAATTTAATACATTTTTGAAAATACGTATGGAGAAATCCTTGATAGTTTCATATGAAGGATATTTCTCCATAGTAAATAATAACAGCCAAGTTTCGTTTACTAATTCTGTAACTCAAACTTATAATATCAATAATATCAAACTTTGTATTTCTAAAGAGATTTAAAAAATTGTATATCACGATTATGAACAAAAATGAAGATCGCATTAAAGCAACAACAAAACAAAATAATTAAGGTAAGTATTCTTGCAATTTTATGCATTTGATTATTGAAGGAAATTTTTATTCGAATTTTATACGCTTATTTATAATACATATCATATTTATAAAGTACATTCCGGTACTAATGGGTAATTACATCGTATTATTTAAATACTAAGTTTAAAAAATGTTAAAATTCAATAATTTAACTACTAACTTAAATATTGCGGTGTAATTGAACATAAAACAGGATTATTTTAAATCAATTAAATTTTTAATAATTTTTATTATTAATAAAAAAATTTCAGTAAACAAAGATACCACTGGCGATTTTTTAATAAATTTACAATAAACAAAAATTTTAAAAATTGATTTTTATTATTCATAAGACTTATCTTTACAGCTCTTTATTTAAATCAGACTTTTAATTAAAAATACTGAAAAAAATTTGAATTAAGTGGACGGACAGACGGACGGATAATGGCTCAGATTATAATACTTCTTATATTTTTGAAGATATATACTTTGCTGAGATACGAGCAAAGAGATTACATGACAATATTTATAGATTTCAAGAAATGCAAATGACTTTGTTTAGAGTCAAATCTGAAATTTGTATAGTCTCACTTTCAGGGTCTGATACGTCATCACTCATGTACAACGCACAACGTTCAACGTTCTCTGTCTGATGATGTTCTCTGATGAGATGTGCATTTTTTTGTAATTTTTCTGATTTATTGCTGGTTTTTTGATTTTTCGCAGAATACTTACATTATTTTGTAAGAACTTAAATTTTCTACCAAAGAAATTTGGTAATTTCAAAATGAAAGTAGACAAACATTTCTTTTTAATTTACAAAAGAAGCTTTTATATTCATCTCTTTGAAAACATCAACATCGCTTAACGAATGGGGCTATTAATTAAATGCAAAATTAGTACTCACGATTTTCTGATTCTGCTCTTCTCAAAAGCACCTTCTGAAAAACATCAAATTATTAATTTCAATCGGAAAAGGCATCCCATTTTGTTATTCAATTTGTTGTTTTCAAGAAGGTGTTTGAACACTAATTTTGCATTTAATTAATAACCCAACGTTTTAAGTCATTTTAATGTTATCCAAGGAATGCATGAAATCCTTTTTCTGTATATTTACTTTTTCTAATTTCATTTATTCTCCGTAACCATCTTGAATAAGTGATAGCAGTTCTTCTTTATAAGTGGTTTGCTTTAATTAATGTTTTGTTTGTTTTTAAGGTTTGCATACCACTTCTTCCACGTTTTTAGAAAAAGTCTTTTATATTAATTCTTCTAAATTTGATTTCATATGCTGTCTTTTTAAAAAGTTGATATTAAATTATTCACGTACTTCTGAAACACAAAATATAAAATTACATATTTTTTAGGAAAAATATCAAATAAATTTATAAAATTTATTAGTTTTTAATTGCAAAAGTTTTAATTTGTTGGTTACTCCCTTATATTTGAAAAGTTCTCGCTTATTAATAAAATTGCTTTTATTAAATATCAATCTACCTATCACATAAAAATAAAAAGTCAAACAAACAGCATAAAAATATTTATGATATGAAGTATAAAAGATATTGCATCGCGAAATGGAAAACTAGTAGAGCATTAAGCGTCGTTCTCGTTCTTTAACGCTGTGTAAAATAATGAAAAAATATGACATTTTTTCTTTCAAGTCTCTTTTTCGTCGATGCATCTGACTAAGTGAATTTTTATTTATTTTATTAATTAATTTACGTTGAATATATCAATACCAGCAACGTTTTAGACGAGAAATATAAGTTTGATTTATAAATTGACATCTAAATTACGTAAATTTCCATCACGTTATGCAACATTCTGTATATTAGTGTTACTGAACCTATGCCCCCCCCCCCTAGGGGGACTCTATAACACTTAATGGGGGCGCGAGCCTAATATTATTGCAAAAATTTAATACTTTACCGAAATGAATTTATTTCAGTTATTATAATAGTAAGTAATATAACAGAACTTCTTGTATCGATAAAATATCTTGGACACTTAAATTTTTTTTCTATTCTCCGAACGTCGTTTACAAGCGAGCGTCTAATCTGTAAACTCAGTTTCGGAGCAGCGTTTCCGAGGTGAATATTTTTACTCAAATATTCGAACAAATTCGTAAATGTTGTCCAAAATGAGTCGATAATTAATTATGGTTTACTTAATTTTTAAAAAAGTCATTTTTTCGAGGTGGGGTGCTAGCTTGACGTCCACTCAGCACCCCAACCAAAGATTTATGTTTTTTCGCTAAACGTTGATGTCCAAAATTCGCGATTGTTGTCCAAAATTAGTCCATAATTATAGTATAAATATTTTTTTGTTTTAAAAAGGTGGGGTGCTAGCTTGACGTAGGTGGAAAAAGAGGAGGCTAAGCCCCTCTTTCTGTTCTGACAAGCGGCCGCTAGTAGAAATCTATCATTGTGAATAGAATGTGAATGTAAACTGGACCAAATTTAAAAAATAGTAAACTGGGCCAAAGTCACTTTTGGCTAAAATTTTGAAAGTAATAAACTGCGGGACAAAGACAAATTTACGGTATAAAAGGGATGCAGGCAGGGTGTGCCGGTGTGAATTATTTTTTGATATTAATTCAAAAAAATATTAGAAACTAACTGTAACCTACCGATGGATCTACATCCTCGCGCTCGATTTACATTTTTGCGCATATTTTTTATGGTGGATCCGTGTATTGCCATGGTTGTCTTAGTCAAATTCGACTCTGCGCTACCCTGCACTCCGGTACCTTCTGCTCCGGGCGCTCCGAGCCGTTTTGATAAAGACTAGACCCATTAAAAGTATCCCGGAAGGCCGAAAGAATTCACCAAAGGTGGAACTCGAATAAGGTGAAACTCGTTTCAGGGTGAATCCGAAAGTGCGGGGTGCGAAGGGAATCCACCCTAAAAGCAAGTTTTGCATTTGTAAAATATAATTAGTGTCAGGGATTTGTTGGCATTTTAATTATAAAAACCGTAGAACTATTTTTTATGGTGGATCCGTATATTGTCATGGTTGTCTTTGTCAAAACTTGAGTTTGACAAAGACTAAACAAAAAATAAAAATAAAATTCATTTTCTCTGCCTTATTGCAGATGGTTTAAATATCATGTGGACTAGTTTCAGTCACTAGAGTGACTGAAAATGATTTTAAACGATTTCTTATATTGTTCTGAGAAAAACCTTCTGTATAAACTTTTTTTTATTTTTGTATTTCACCTTTTTTTTCACAAGTTAAGAATTTTTATAATGTAATAGTGTTATAAACAATGTTTTGTTTTATAAATCTAAATTTCGGAAAAAAATCTGAAAAAATTATATAGGCGCAATTGGAACAAAATAAACATTTTTTGTCTTTTTAACTTTTAAAATAAAAAATAAAAAAAAACGCAATGTATAGAGTGACGCGTTTCGACATCAAACGGTCATTTTCATCAGGTCAAAGGGTCAAAAATTTTAAAAATCGAATGCTCTAGGAGCCAGAGTAAAGGTTTAAAGTCAATTATTTATTACATTAAATTTTACAAATGATGCTACAACTAAAGACAAAATAATTGTCAAATATCGAAGGAGTAAAATACACAAAATTAACAAAGATAAACATCGGCGAATAATTATTCACGCTAAAAATTGTTTACGAAAACAAAAAATTGTTTACTATAACTAAAATGTTTTGGTGGGATAAACTATTTGATTTTCATGGAAAATATATCAAATAAATATTTATTTAATAAATATTGTGAAATATTGTTATATTAACCCCTGATATTGAGAATTAGTGTTTGCAATACCGCTTTTTGAAATTTGTGATTTATAAAATAGCAGTCCACGCCAAAAATGTCCCGATAAATTTTTATCAAATGATTTAATCATCAGGCCTATTATATATCACAAACGCTATTATAACAACAGTGACAGTTATGAAATAAAAAATTGATGAACCGCGTTTTGATCCGAAAATAGAAATATTATTTTTCTTTCTGACACATGTTAACTATAATAATGTTTCTCGCTTTACGCTATTTTGAAACTTGATTATAACATAAAGGTTGACTGTTATTTTTAAAGGTTGTGATACATAATAGACCTGAATATCTTTAAATTAAATCTTTAAGTTCTGAATTTTTTTGTATAATTAATTGTCGAATCTGTGATTGACGATAATATGATGACAGAAGAAGTTGCCGACCCCTGCTTTGCAGGCATGTGAGAAAATGGTTACAAGGCAGTTCTGTATTGCGGAAAATAATAAAAATTTAGACTGTAGCTATGTAATTAAAAACTTGATGGAAACCCTATGAACTTACATATTATATTAAATTTAACCAAACCTGGTAATTGATGAAATCTAAACTGTAGTAATTATTAAATTTATTACAAACAACTTGAATAGGTATACTAAACTGCGGCCAAACTTTAAATATTCATTTATTACATATTTAATGAAACAATTAGTTATTTATTTTAAACTATAATTTATAACATATAAAATGTTGCAGCATTTACGATGCTTCGGTATCCAAAAGAACACTAGATTTCGAATACGACGTATTGGTCGTACAGTCACTAGATATATACAGTACCGCAACGTCCGGCCATTTTGGGTCCAAATTTATGCTTTCTCTCTCGCACTCATTCACACATTGTGCGAGTGGCCAATGAGTGGCCATAAATTTGGACCCAAAATGGCCGGACGTTGCGGTACTGTATATTGTAATGATATTTCTAACCACCAGCCGATATTTTTGGACGAGCTTTGTCTTCTTGGTAGTTTTGATTCGGTTGGAGTCACTAATCGATTTGCACCGCGATTCAAAGACTTGTTTTTATGCTCAGCAGGTCGGTCTTTATTATTTAATGCCAACAACAAACAACGACTCAAAATTGTTACACATTATACTACTTTTAACACAAATATTATTGTTTACTGTGATGAACTAAAGGTGTTGTGAAACCATTGACAAATCTTACGAACGTGAAGCTAAAATTAAAAAGTGTTTAGAAGAAATATGGTGCATACTGTATAATTTGAACTTACGAGGGAATTTGTTGTTATAAGGTTGGAAGAAGGTTGGTTCGTTGAGCGGACGTTGTTCCGAGTGCACGTAAAATGTGTGCGTTACAAATTTTGTGATTTTATAATTTGCGTTAATTTTGCCAAACGATTAACTGATTAAGTCAGGGAGTATATCCTGATTGTTGATAGTGCGATTGTATAAGAAATTATTGTTTGCGTTTTGTTTCAAGCTGAAATAAAACAGAAAATTAAATTTGGTATTTTCAAGATAAAAAATTTTAGTAACGCCGCCCGACCGCCATTTGCATTTATGCGAAATATTGGAATTATTAACAAAAATTTACTTACCTCAAATAAAAATTGGATGGAATTTGTATGGAATAAAAGAATACACGTGTGTAATTAAGCCGATTATCGAAGAAGTTTCACAAGAACAAAACTATCTGATCAACTCCGGTAGCCGAAGATTAGTAATAAAAACACCTGTAGCATCCAGTACAATACGGGAGCATTTGACAATCTACAACGAGAAAAGCAGTGGACCTCAAACGTTAATCAAGCTAAGAATTTTATTGTTTATTTGAACTATTTTTATTTCTCAGAATTTTTATAATTTTCATAATTTTTTATACTAACATAATTACATTAACAGCTAAATTTGGTAAATGAATTTAGAAGTCATATTTGGAATTAAAGTAAATGTAATTCATTTATCAAGTCTTGCTACACGTTCACACTTAGAGTCAGGAAACGAATTTATAAGTTTCAAGTTATTGGTAATAAATAAAACTTATTTTGCGTTCATATCAAGAATTTCGTTTTTCTGGAAACATACGATTCGTGGGTTTCAAATTGAACTCGCTCCTGAGAGTCAAGTATCTCCGAAATTATCTGAGCTAGTTGGAGAAAAAGGTAAGAGTGTGTAGAGCTTTAAAACTTTACATTACATCTTTTTGGCGCCGCAACGTGTAGGGCTTTTGTCAGGTGGCGTTTTTATCAAAACGACCAGAACGAGGGGTTACATCACATCTTTTTGACGCAGCAACGTGGAGCTCGAAACCACGATTTCAATAAGAAATAGGGTAGTTAGATAAAATAAATTAAATAAATCAAAATGGCAGGAAAGGGTTCGATAGATCAGGGGGGATTGAGTTTGGAGTCAGTGATGCAGATATTGTTAAATAAATTAGATCGAAATACCGAAATATTAAGTGGGAATATGAATAAATTAGATAATAAATTAGACCAAAATACCGAAATATTAAGAAGGGAAATGAAAGAAAGTCAAAAAGAAATGAAAGAAAGTCAAAATGAAATGAAAGAAATTCTAGAAAAAAAATTAGATCAAAATGTAGAAATAATACGAGGGGATATGAATAGGGGTTTTCAGGAATTTCAAGAAAAATTTAATAATTGGGAAGAAAGACAAAATATAACGAATTTAAAGGTAGAATTTGTGGATGAAGAAATTGGTGAATTGAAAGTAATTTTGAGGGAGGAAAATAAAACATTAGAAAACGGAGTTGATAAAGTTAAAATTTTTGAAGAAAAAGAAAATGATAAAATTAATAAAAATTTAGGGGAGGAAAATAATGACTCTGAAAAAAATAAAACAATTGATAATAATACAGGGGATGAAACGGAAATGAGTAAGATTAACAGTGAAAATCATTTGTTGATAAAGGAGAAAATTTTGATAAGTCCCAATTATGCAAAAAAATTTGTTAAACAGGTTGAGATAATAATTAGGGGAGAGAATTACGTACAGGATTATGTGCAGATAAAAATTAAAGTTAAAATTTTGAGACGGAAATATGAGGAGATGATTTGGAGGGATGAATTAAAATTTTATGAGAAAGAGGGAGAAGGTGTGTTTAGCCACACATGGAAAAGTAAACTTTACGAGCGGGAGCTAGATAGAGGGGTGGTTCTTTATTTACAAAAAATAAAGAAGATAAATTTTGAAGGGATGCACAGGTTGCAAATGATTTGTTATAAAAAAGATTCGGGGGAGTATAAACGCAATAAAAAAATTAAAAATTTGAATTATAAGAGAAATGGTAACTACGAACAAAACCAACATGCAAAAGTTAGAATAGATCGAGTGCATTATTTTAACGAAGGAACTTCACAATTAGGTGATGGTCGGTTCCAACGTGATAGGTGTTTTAAAAGTAATTTCATTGATTTAAATCCAAGCATTGATAATTTAGCATCGGAGGAAAGATTAATTTTAATACCAATTGAACAGCACATGAAAATAAAAACTAAATTTGAAAATCATAACTTTGAAAATTTAGAAATATTGCGACAGGTGCATTGGGAATTTTTGCAACAGGTGCTTGTTAATATGATTAGGGAAAGAAAAGTGGTGTTTGATCCGGGAAAATTAAGAGGAAAAATTACAATTTTTAATAAACATGATAAGGAGGTGCGAATAATTGCCAATTATGATGACAATTAATTAATTAGATAGAATTATTTTATTTTGAGGGTTTTATTTAGTTGAAGGGAATTTGATTTTTTTATTTAGTGAAGTACGTGGAAAGATTTAGTTTAGTTTGAGGAAAGTTTGACAAGGGGAGGATTTTTATTTAGTTAGAAAAGATGCACTGGGGAGACTTTATAAAAAAATTTTTTTATATCATTACAGAAGCTATTATTGGCTTCAAGTCAACATTTGCTTGCGAAATTTTGGACCTCTTATCAAATGATCAACTTGAAGCAAGGGGATATTAGATGTAATGATATTTCTAACCACCAGCCGATATTTTTGGACGAGCTTTGTCTTCTTGGTAGTTTTGATTCGGTTGGAGTCACTAATCGATTTGCACCGCGATTCAAAGACTTGTTTTTATGCTCAGCAGGTCGGTCTTTATTATTTAATGCCAACAACAAACAACGACTCAAAATTGTTACACATTATACTACTTTTAACACAAATATTATTGTTTACTGTGATGAACTAAAGGTGTTGTGAAACCATTGACAAATCTTACGAACGTGAAGCTAAAATTAAAAAGTGTTTAGAAGAAATATGGTGCATACTGTATAATTTGAACTTACGAGGGAATTTGTTGTTATAAGGTTGGAAGAAGGTTGGTTCGTTGAGCGGACGTTGTTCCGAGTGCACGTAAAATGTGTGCGTTACAAATTTTGTGATTTTATAATTTGCGTTAATTTTGCCAAACGATTAACTGATTAAGTCAGGGAGCACGGGCGTAGCCAGGTTTTAGAATCGGGGGGGGTTCAAGAAAATAAAACGAATAAAAATACATAAAATAGCCGTTTATTCATAAGAACAATATTTAATATGTAATAAACAGATTCAGAGAAAACTTCTGGAATGGAAGGAATCTTAACTTTTCGGGGGGGGTTTGAACCCCCAAAACCCTCCCCCTGGCTACGCCCGTGTCAGGGAGTATATCCTGATTGTTGATAGTGCGATTGTATAAGAAATTATTGTTTGCGTTTTGTTTCAAGCTGAAATAAAACAGAAAATTAAATTTGGTATTTTCAAGATAAAAAATTTTAGTAACGCCGCCCGACCGCCATTTGCATTTATGCGAAATATTGGAATTATTAACAAAAATTTACTTACCTCAAATAAAAATTGGATGGAATTTGTATGGAATAAAAGAATACACGTGTGTAATTAAGCCGATTATCGAAGAAGTTTCACAAGAACAAAACTATCTGATCAACTCCGGTAGCCGAAGATTAGTAATAAAAACACCTGTAGCATCCAGTACAATACGGGAGCATTTGACAATCTACAACGAGAAAAGCAGTGGACCTCAAACGTTAATCAAGCTAAGAATTTTATTGTTTATTTGAACTATTTTTATTTCTCAGAATTTTTATAATTTTCATAATTTTTTATACTAACATAATTACATTAACAGCTAAATTTGGTAAATGAATTTAGAAGTCATATTTGGAATTAAAGTAAATGTAATTCATTTATCAAGTCTTGCTACACGTTCACACTTAGAGTCAGGAAACGAATTTATAAGTTTCAAGTTATTGGTAATAAATAAAACTTATTTTGCGTTCATATCAAGAATTTCGTTTTTCTGGAAACATACGATTCGTGGGTTTCAAATTGAACTCGCTCCTGAGAGTCAAGTATCTCCGAAATTATCTGAGCTAGCTGGAGAAAAAGGTAAGAGTGTGTAGAGCTTTAAAACTTTACATTACAATATATCTAGTGACTGTAATTGGTCGGAATTTTCGATCCGAATATAAATATTTCAACCAGTGGCGTAACAAGACAGCTATGGGCTTGTGTTTCCGACTCAAACCGGGCCGCTAAATGAATATTAAATTATTATTATAAACTATTATATTATATTAAATACATTGATGTTTTCAGTATTTACTGGTATAAATCACAAAAAATCCATTTTTCTGGTTCAAAGCCGGGACCGTTTAATGTCGGGCCCTTATTCGATCGAACACATCGAACACCGGTAGTTACGCCACTGATTTCAACATATCCTGTAGTTTAAACGTAACATTCAAAAGTATTTAGTCCAGCAGTAGTATTTGCTTGCTTAAAAGTAGAAACAAGTAATATTTAGTAAATAAAAGATTTGCAACGTACCAGATGAACATTTGTAGACAATGGAGTTAAAAATACGATTTGTTGATACAACTTGAGTGAAAAAAACTTTGTTAACGTGAGTGTTTTTTACAAAAAAATCCGTAAGAGCAAACATTTTTTTTTATTAGTTTAGATGCAGGAAGCATTATAAATTTACAGATTATGATTCTTTAGTAGTTATTACTAATTCAGAAATTTTTTAACTTTCGACCTAAAATTCCTGCAGGTAATAAAAATTTGTTTGTTTATTTAAAAATTAAGAAAATTAAAAATAATAATAAAAAAGGTATTTAAAAAGATCAAAATAATTATAATAATATTAAAACTTCAATACAACAGTTAATAATTAAACTAATAAAAATCAATATAATATATAATTACATATTATATTTTTGACTTTCAGCGAATATGTTTATTTTGGTTTCCATATCAACTTGTGATATTTGTTTATAAATTAAATTCGCTGAAAGCTCAAAAATATAATATTGATTTTTATTAGTTTAATTGGCTTGTCGCATTGAAGTTTTAATAATATTAATTTTCACAAGTTCAGAATTTATACAACAAAACAATTACACTAACTAATTTTCTACATTGTAAATCTCAATACGGTTTTCCTTCTGACAAAAGCTGCAATAGAATGTGTAGAATAACATTCGTTTTCACAAAATAGAATTTAAAATTCAATCTAGGATTTAAATTATCAAAAAATATAAAGACCTTTGCATACATTTAAATTATGTATGTGTTACCGGCAATGCGCAAAATCCGGCAATTTGCAAAATTCCTAGGTAATCTGCAAACCGACTTACGCCCGGATTCATAGACAATGCCTTACTTATACTTATAACGCCCCTTTTAAAATTGATCCTTATCAACCGAGTAAATAAGGTTGCAATAAAAACAAATGCAGTCCGATTTGCCTTACTTAGCACTTAATACTTGTCTATGAATCCGGCTGTTAGTCGTAAGTTACTATGCAAATTCACTAATACTTTAGGCAATCTGCAAAATGGCTACGGTGCTTCAGGCAATTTGCAAATTGTCTATATTGTTAGTTAATGTGCTTTTTGAGTATGTAACAGACTCACATTGACTAGGCAATGTAAAAACGATATTTTAAATAGATAATTTTAAAAGAACCATTTATTAAAACATAGCTCGTTGAACATTTAACACAAGAATAAAAACTGTAAACCTATAAACATTAGGTTACTTATTTTTACGTGGATTAGAAAAGTAGTCAATGTGAGTCTGTTACATACTCAAGAAGCACCTTAACTAACAATATAGCAGTGGCGGATCCAGGAAATTACCATAGGGGGGGCGACAACATAAAAAATTTTTAAATAAAAAATAAAAAGTAGTATAATAGCAATTTCAAAAATAGTTGCAACATTTATATTTGCAGAACATTTGTCTTGAGATTTACTACTTTGTGGTTTACTGTCTTGATTTTCATTTTCTTGAATTTTGTGCTTCTTTACAATCATATTCAGGTTACTGTCAGTTAACCACAACCACGAGCCGCGATTTTTTCTCTATTAGAAAGAGGACAATTTTCTGAGCATTTTGAGACAGCACTTCGATGTGGATTATCCATTAGTTTTCGAGAAACGGCATTTAAAAATCAAAATTTTACATGCATTTTACATAGGGAATTGATTCGCTCCCGAGTTCTATTGACGGTGCGTGCGTTCTGATATAGTCTTAGTGTTGGCAGTCAGACGCCATTGTGATACCGTACGGTAACCATCGACCGTTGCTAACGAGTTTCACCCCTTACGAGTTTCACCCCTTTCGAGTTGCACTTTTGGTGAGTTTGTGGTACTAGAGGGATGTTTTTAGCGAGTCAGCGTTCGTCAAAACGGCGCGTAGCGCCCAGAGCGGAGGGGAGCGGAGCGGAGGGTAGCGGAGCGTCGGTTTTGACGAACGCAATCAAGGCAATCGAGATTCTAACCTAAAAACGAGTTCTAAAAATTTATTTCTTAAATTATTGCATAATGTTGCGTAATATAATGAGTGCGGTTACAAGCAAGGGGTTCGATATGCACGTTGTGCACCGGATCATGTCACAATCGCGTGACATGATGCTAACACTGCTAACACTAAGACTATATCAGAACGCACGCACCGTCAATAGAACTTTCGTGTTAATGAATTCCCTATCTAAAATGCAAAATTTTGAATTTTCAAATGCCGTTTTCTCGAAACTAATGGATAATTCGCAAAATTTCTTTCTTTAATATACTCAGAAAATTGTCCTCTTTCCGATAGTGCAGCAATCGCGGCTCGATTCGTGGTTGTGGTTCCCTGACAGATCCCCATATTCAGAGTGGACTGACTCGGACACCGTTTCATTTTCAAGATTCTTAATTACCTATATAATAGATATACGGTTAATGTGAATTTTTAAATCTAATGTCTGCTTACGTAAAATCAAGTATTGTATGATAAATTAATTTCACAACTTCACTACTCACTTAATTTAAATGATATCAGTACTGAAGTACTGAAAATATATTCAAAAAACGCAAACTGAAATAAAAAGCACTACTGTTTGCTTTAAATTGTGAAAAGCAATGACAAAGGAGAATATTGTTACCTAAACTGATTCTTTCAGGAATTAGGGAAAACACCAGAAATTTTGGGTTTTCCAAAATTGCAACAAGCTTATACAATTTACCTGGCGCTATAGAAGCCTCAGATTAGGCGGCTTCCGGAAGTTCGGCTTTAAATTCTTTGAAGTACTAAATTTGGTCTTATTTTATAAAATAGATATAACATTTAAAAATATAATAATATCGTAGTTTTGTGATTTTTTGTGATTTTGAAGTTTAAAAAATATAAAATACTTTTGTATTTTCTAAATTCTTAAAATAGTTTTAGGAATTTGTAATACGTCAGAATTTTTTGGTGTAAGAATTAATGTTTTTTGGAGCTCTAAGGGGGGGCGATCGCCCCCATCGCCCCCCCCTGGATCCGCCACTGCAATATAGACAATTTGCAAATTGCCTGAAACACCGTAGACATTTTGCAGATTGCCTAAAGTACTAGTGAATTTGCATAGTGGCTTACGACTTAGTCGGTTTGCAGATTACCTAGGAATTTTGCAAATTGCCGGATTTCGCAAATTGTCGGTAACATATATGCATACATAACATAAATTTGCACATCAGAAATGAATAGTGTTGGCGGTTGACCTTTGGTGTTTCTTGGGTTTTTAACATTTTTGAAATTTCATTCTTATGAGCTTAATTGTTATTTTATCTGTCCGTCAACTTGAGTTTCAATGTCGCAAATGTTTTTTTTTAATTCTTTTTTTAAACATTCTACTTAAACTTATCGTATTCTATAATATTCTTTATTATAATCGATAAAAATTTCAAATTATAAATTAAACTCGACAAAATGTGAGTAATTATTCGCCAATATAAAAGATATGTTTTCGCAATTATCGTTGTTTTGTTTAGTTTAATTAATTTATTATTTATTGTGGGTTTACATTGATGCAAATTAATTTCAACATCTGCCCATTTATAATAGGTAAACATAAATGGCGAGGATATTAAGATTTGAAATTACATTCGCATTGAAATTATAGGATGGTTCCATAAAATATAATATATACATAAATAACTAAATTTTCTGTAACCAAATTTAAAAAAAACTATAAATTGCGAACGATTAACATTTTCTCGCTTTAATGTGAAACATAAAAGAGGGTTAAGGGGTTGCACTATACAGTGACCCGTCTTAAAATAGCGTAAAATTTGAGAATTAATTTCGAAAAAAAACATAAATACAATGTTATTCATTTTTAGATAATATGTATTATTGAAGACTTATAGAAAATTTTGCGATAAAAAATTATTTTTGTAGCAGCTACGCGCAAGACAATGTACACGATTTAAACCGATTTCGCTGAAGCGATTTTGGGGAAAAAATGTTTCATTAATTACAAGGTACTGACTATCGGCTTACGGAGGATTTTACTTTTTTTGTTTCTTTTTAACGAAAGAAAAATTTAAATATTTTTGCTACGAAAATATATAGAATTTTTGAGGTATTACCTAAATAAAAATTTAACAAAACATAATTTCAACAAAATCTTGCGTAAGCTGATAACCATTCGCTTTGTGAACTCGTGAATTCGTTGATTGTATAATATATTATATTTTGCAGAATCGTGTATACCGCTTTAAAATTGTAATTTTGAATGAGTCTCATTTCTTTGACAACCGATGTTCCGTTTTTTATGTAAAATAATTTTATGTCTTCGTTTCTATAATGGGTATTTTTTTACATTTTACCGTAGTCTCATTCCTTAATACGTTTATATACCGAGTGCTGAATGAGTTAGCGGCCATAATCCGCGGTCAAACCCCGCCGCCAAAATCCCACCAGCTCTCACTTCAACGCACTTATTATTATTGCCTTCTGCAGGTAAATTTTTGAATTTTAGATTATATAAATGAGTAAGCATATATTGTTAAAATCAATACAAAATATAGTAGTAGTATACACAAAAAAAGACATAAAAAATTCATCATTTTTGCGCCGGTGAACAAAATCCATAATATTTATGAAAAATTCATAGCATTGATGACAAAATCATTGTGTTGATGAATTTTGTTCATCGTATTTCTTACAGTGTATGCACACCATCACTTTTCAAAAATTTAAAGAAAATACTGACTGGTACATTTGTCAACCCGCAATATCAAAAAGGTTAATGCTAACCTCTAACTTTTAAACTGTGACCACTAAGCTTTAACTTTGAACTCGAAGCTTGGACTTTAATAACTCATAGAGAGCTAACTTCCAACCTCTAAGCTGTAATCTCTAACCTTAAAACTGTAATCTTTCAGCTTAAACTTCCAACCGCGAATCTTAAAGCTCTGATCTTCAACCTCCGGGCTTTAAGCTCTGACCTCCAAGCTCTGATCTCCAACCTCCAAGCTTTAAGCTCTGGTCTCAACCTCCAAGCTTTAAGCTCTGATATCCAACCTCCAAATTTTAAGCTCTGATCTCGAACCTCCGAGCTTTAAGCTTTGGTCTTCAACCTCCAAGCTTTAAGCTCTGATCTCCAAACCTCCGAGCTTTAAGCTGTGATCTCCAGCTTCCGAGCTTTAAGCTCTGATCTACAACAGGGGTACTCAGACTTACAGTGCCGGCAATCTACCACAAAATATTTAGGTGAAAAGCGATCGACCAACTTAATGTTACTAAAAAAAGAAACATACACTTGTAAGAATATGTGATTTATTGGACTTTAAAACAAAACATGCAAAACTAAAATTCCAACAAGTTTATAGCTAATTTATTGTAATTCAAAGTGGTGTTGCCTCGCGATCGACTCTGAAAGTTTCTGCGATCGACCGTTTGAGCACCTTTGATCTACAATCTCTAAAAGATCAAACCTCCGAGGTTGGAACAATTTTGCGCAGAAATTTATTTATAGTGTCTTAAGGTGTTGCAGTTTTTTTTTCTGTGCAAAATTGTTTAGAAAATTGAGTACAGAATTGTCTTATTAATATAGCTTTCAGTCCTTACTTCATAAGAAAATTTTAAAAACACATTATTGTATGCAAAATCCCGCCTGATCACAATCCCGACGGATCACAATACCGCCGAACCAAAATCCCGTTGCACGATATGTAGGAACTCAAATTATATCAATTTCTATCGCAAGCTTCATTTATTATTATGATAAAATAATATATCATATTATTTATTATGATAAAATAGTTATTTTTATCATTAGGCTGAAAACTGAATTTTTCCGAGTATGAGTTTTTTTACAGGCCGAGGCGGATCAGCCGAGGCCTGTATTTACCAGTATTCGGAAGGCAGCTTCCTGCCGCATGATAAACGTAATTTTTTACGCCGAATTATATAATTAGTTACATAAAATGTAATTATTTTTTTGAAATATTTGGTATTAGGGATTTTTTTTTGTTGGTAGTAACCCATTTGAATTCGAAATTTGACGTTTAAATTTAATTATTTTGTATTGTGTTTATAAAATTGCTACTGTGATAATATTTTGATAATGGATATACCAGCACACTTTAAAGAAGCGGCAGAAAGGATTATTGGTAATTTATTGCCTGAAAAATCCGCACCCCGATACTGGCACGAATATGAGTTATTTATGAAATGGTGTAACGACAATTTTGTCGCTTTTTTTTGTCATTTTTGTCACTACTTTGCTTTTAATAATCAAAATGTAGTATACTTACATATTATAATAATAAATAATAAGTTACTTGTATTATAATTGCATTAAAAAGTGCCTTTTATCCCAAAAATTTGTGATACTTATTTAATTTTAATTCAATTTGACGTACAAAATATAACCAGAAATGCCAACATCTTATAAAATAATCACTGCTTTCCAGCTTTTACGCCGCATTTGAAATATTCAATTGAACACTTGCCTGATAGAGGCGTAAAAAATATATTTTTTTACTTACTTACATTAATTAAATTTATTTAATAGTTAATAAAGCCGAATTTAACTTAAAAACAATGATTTTATTTTTCTGTATCCGTAATTTTCGAGTTCAGGCTCGATGTTTTTAATAAACAGGGATGTTTTTAATAAGTGTTGCAGCTCAAATATTCATATTAATTTTAACACGAAATTTTTTTTAAATTGAATATTATTGCAAATCATTTTTTTTACAAAGATAATAATTGACAGGATATTATTGGATAGCAGGATATTTTTGAATGGCTTCTATAATCGTAAACCCATTTATACTGTTTAATTTTAAAATTAATTTTAGTGTAAAACCAATTCACAACAATTTTTAAATTAATGAAATGTTTATCATTGGAACATAAAAATATACTTATACTATATATAAATAAAATTAATTTTAATTAAAAACACGGTTAAAAATATTATCACAGAAAATATAATACACAAGCCATAATTATATTAAATCAATAATGCCCGGTTGCACAAAGGCTTGTTAAAACTTAATCAATGATTAAGGGTTTTTAACAAAAAAAATTCATTGTTGCGACATTGTTGAAAATCGTTAATCATTGATTAAGTTTTAACAAGCCTTTGTGCAACCGGGCATAAATCAAGTATTATTCAAACATCATCGGATTTGAGCAATTTCACTCCCACCATTCGTAAGAAAACTACGAAGGCGTCCTGAGGCCGCAAAGTAAAAAATAAATTTTAAGTGTCAATTACGACTTACAATTGTCAATTTACACTTCGATTTCGCAATTGACACTTAAAAGTCGCAATTGACACTTCCAAGTCGCAATTAGCGCCTGCGCAATAATACTTATTTTAGTGCAATAATATAGTAGTAATTATAAGTACTTGCGACTTCGAAGTGTCAATTGCGACTTCTAAGTGTCAATTGCGACTTTTAGGTGTCAATTGCCACTTCGAAGTGTAAATTGACAATTGCAAGTCGCAATTGACACATAAAATTTATTTTTTACTTTGTGGCCTCACAAATAAAAATTGCTTATGCTGTTTTCCAAAAAAAATATAGGTATTTACTTTTAAATAACAACAAAGTTCTACAAATTACATTCCCGAAATTTAATTTATGATGTGTAACGGGTGTTTTTTTAAAATTTTTGTTTTACGCTCTTGTGCCGAAAACTATACTGTGGTGTATTGGGAGCAATGATTTAAAAAAATAATTTATTTTCAATTGTCGAATCCTTATACTGCACTGGAAATTCTAAAATTTTTCAAATTCTACTTATAAAAATACTACTTCTCAAATATTCGAATTTTTACTTAAGAAATTTTACTATGTAAGTGGTATTTAGAAAAGCCAAATTTTAAAAGTATAATTTCCATTTATTTTTCTCTTACAATTCCAAATTTTATTTTAAATAATTTCCAATGTAAATTGGAACGTTCAATTTTAGAGAATAACTCGCCCATATGCACTGGCAACAAATGTTACTCTACCATGCCTTTAATTTTTAATTTCAATTTTTTAAATTCAAACCTTTCTCTTGAATCTCAAAATCTCCACTCGAAAATTAATTATTCAGAATATCCAATCTTATCCAAAAATATTAATTTTATTCCAATTATATTTGAATAATTCTCTATTCAAAATAAGCCACAACACTTACTCAAAAATAATCACTTTTATTCGCAAAATATAAAATTTCAAATCAAAATCGCAACTTTGAATAATTAACTTTTAATACAGGCGAATTTTATATAAATTGGAATTTCATATTTATACAAATTTGCTTTTTCTGAAAAAAGTGTAAAAGCTACACTTTATTGCATTCAACTGCTAAACTTGAACACGTTAAGCACCATGGTGATTCCAATGAGATTCCCTTCTCATTACAATAATATCATTACATTTACCAAGTTATTCGGGTTTGATATTTTTCAAAACTCCGAGAAAGTTGTACCTTGTAATAATTTAATGTAATTCCATTTAATGTTGAATTTAATTCAGATAAAATACCGTACACAGCGTTAACCAGAAAACAGAAAATAGTGTGACCAGCCTCGCGTTCTCAAAGATTTTGCAAATAAGTTTGCAAGTTTGCAGTTGCATAAATATTAAAACGAACAAAAGCAGTCGAATCACTAACTATATTAGTCGAACAAAAGTTGTCGAACAAAATTCAGGATACGCTGAAGAAGGCGATTTTTTTTAACATTGTTCATAATAATTATTGTGAATACTGCCGTGTAATTGGGTGCCGTGTGATTGGGTGGAAAATAAAATAAATTTACTGTACGTGAACGATAAGGCTCTTGATGGCTTTTAAAATAAATTCCAAGATTAAACAAATCAAGTTCAAATTTAATTTTAAAACAAACTTTCCAACATCAAAATGGGAATATAAATCGAAAAAGATAACCAGATCATACGCTTCGCTATCTAATTTTATTTACGTTGTCTTGAACTTTTAATTTCTAAATTTACAAATTTCACATCGAAATGAAGTAATATTTCTAAAATTTAATTAAAATTAAAAAATTAAAAAGGATAAAATCGGTGTCCTACCGCTTTCTGCAAAAGCAGAAGACCCGAATCCCCACCTAGCTAATGTAAAGTTAACTAGTTGGCTGGAAAACCGCAAAAATTCAAAATATTTACTTTAAATAATAATATAATGAATTTTTTACAAAAATATAAACTTGACAAACAAATACTAAATAAATAGTCAAAATAAGCTTGTGTTTAAAGTTTAAACATTTTATTTCTAATAAATAAGTAAAAAGCACAAAACGTTTTGTAGTTATTATGAAAAATGTAATTTGTTCCTTCCCCGCTCCCTTGTACGTCCCTGTCACAATTTTAAGATATCCCAAGCGGATATAATAATATTATATTGTTTGTAACATATTTTATGATTCCAGAAAACGATGAAATATCTGATAAAATTAAAGTCGTTACGCAAACCTTTCTTACATTTTAAATAAAAATTATTTTTAAATGTAAATTTTTCGCTAAGAAAATAGATTGTGAAAATTTCTTAGTTAGAAAATACATTTTTCCAGTCAAATTTTCTTTGTTATTTCTAAATAATTAAAAATTGATTGTAAAGTATTTTACAATTTTTAGCCGCTTTAATTTGGGTCCTATAATATTACGACTTTGGTTATGCCGTCACAAAAAATTTCTTTGTGTGCAGATTAATTATTTATCTCAGAACAGGTGGCTGGAAAGAATTTTCCAATAATGAAATGCTGTTGTGTTGTTCGACGAGTGGTAATTTGCAAAAACGAAGATAAACACTTGAAAAATACTCTTTATAAAGTACAAAGGAAAAAAGTTTTGTTGCTAATTCTCCAATATCATGTAAACAATCTGCGCTTTTTTATGTGACAAGGTAAAAATTAGGAAACAAGATTGAAATTATTGTCATTGTATATAATGTTAAGGAAAAAGTGCGTAACTGGAAAATGTATACATTTACCGGTAAATGTCTTTATACACATATGAACCTTGGTTGGTAACCTTGGTTACCTATTTTCCTTGGTAAAAGTGAGTCGACGAATGCAGTTTATTGTAACCAGAATTAACATTACAATATTAAAAAAAAATAACTTAATATTTTCGAAATGCTACATTAGCAATTTAATTATTGTGCTGTTTTTAATTTATAATTAATTGAATAAAATTTTTTCTTATTTATTTCAATTTCCAATTTATTTGAACAAATATCTAAGTTAATATTTTGATGTGAATTTGAAAACTAACTTGTTGTAAAGTTTCAATATACCTTTCCCAAGATTACTTGGTATTTGTGCAGGTATTCCTAAATCTATTAGGAAAAGTACATTGTATGTACATTTACCATAAACGTCGGCATAAGTATACATTTACCGGAAAATGTGCACTTTTACCGGTATATGTATACGTACTTTTTAAATAATATTGCCGCTGTTACCGCAGCGGTAACATTACCTCTCGAAGCGGAGAGTATTGCTTTGTGCCCTTAATGCACAAACAGCTATTTGAAGCAAAAAGATCAAAATTACAAGATATCTTCTTCGGACTTAAATTAGTTTCTAATTTGTTTACTTCATTAAAAATATCAAAACACTAATGTTCGCTTATTTTGTTCAAGGACTAAAACAGCAGGGTGCACACCAACAAATCGTTGAGTCATAATTAATTTTAATTATACACTTCATGAAATAATAACATTATTGTAGCGCCGAGATTCGGTTCGGTTTGAATTATGGAAAATATTCCAGTTATTTTATTTATTTTTACATAATAAAATATACAAAAAGTATACATTCGTATCTATACAAGGGATACACCATGAAAGTATATAACAAGAATATGGCTATGAAAAAACATAAACTGAAACTCAAGCTATTGCATACAATAGCTGGGTTACACGTACATTTTCTCTGGGTGGTAGGAGTGACAATTGCATAGGTACCTATTAAACTAAAAGCATTGTTTATAGATTGTAGATAAACAATGCTAAAAGGTAGAAAATTAATTTTCTTATTAAAATTAATTTAAAAAATTTGATATTTACAAGAATAATCTTGAGTAGTATCGACTAAAAAATTCGCACTAAAATATTTATTAAAAATTCGACAATTATTTCGAAGGCATAATCCACTTTTATCAGTAAAAAAGAAATGGATTACTCCTTTATAATGTCGGTGAAAAAAGTGGATTATCCTTTCGTAAAAATTTTCGTATTTTTAATAAATATTTGAGCACGAGTTTTCTTAGCCGATTGTCAATATTCAATAAAAGATTGGATGTTGTTTCCTTGTTTTCAAATCGATGTTATCCAATCGGTAGACCTGTAGGTAGGCCTCGACGACGCGACGTATTTTAAATTATACGGCCATGACCCCGAACATAGTCTCGAATCCACCATTTTTTTGGACTGCAGTAGGTTTTTCGATTGTGTTATCAGTGAGATATGTTTTATTTATAATTTAATGTAAATTTATTTTTTTAATACTCTTTTCTCTTCGGATGGGAATCACCATAGGGTGAAGGGAAAGGATTAAACAATAAGAAGGTCGCAATTTAGTTCCAAGCTCTATAATGGATACGAAATGTTCCAATAATAATCATTCAGATAGTATAGTATAGGTTGATTGGTCCGCGACAAAAACACTTAAAAAACCGGGAACAACCTTAAAATTGGTATCACACAAATTGGTTGCTTACTTATCAACATTATTTCGCTTGCTCAGTACTCATCAGGAAAACGAATTTTAAAAATGACGTAAATAATGCCTATATAAATTTAAATAATATCTCGAGACACGATATGATAATATCCGTGGCGTAACCAGGCAGGCATAGGCCTGTGTCCTGGGCCCCAATTTTTTTTTAAATAGCAGTCTCACACTTAACATTATATTATGTAGATAAAATAATTTATTTTTTTGGTCGTGCTAGAACCGGGCCCTTGTTTGATCGAGCACATGGAACACCACTAGTTACGCCACTGGATAATATTATACGTCACATTTTAAGTTCTGCGTGAGCTGGAGTAGACTGCAAAGCTCAATAGACCAATTTCTGAATTTGCTCCAGTCTATCGCCAGCGTTCTAGGTGAAAACTAGTTCTAGAAGAAATAACTGAAGAAGAAATCTGCTTTGTATTAGTTGATAACTCATTTGAGCTCGTGACTCGAGTCGAATCGGTCTACTGTTCAAAAATTTATAAGTTTAACATTAAGGAACAGGTCGTCACATGAACACCAAATTTAATTTCGCAAAATTTCAAAAAACTATTTAGTGACTGTCACTAAATAGTCACTAAATAGCGTTTGAAAATGTAAACTTTGCTAAATGAAATTTTCCGGATTTAAATTTAGTGTTTATGTGACTACCTGTTCCGTAATTTACTATTCCAGATGGCTATGGCTGCTTTAGTTTTTTATTTTTAATTTTTGAGTTTAACATTACCACCAAATTTAATAACCTAGTAAAAATAACTAAAATGTTTTCAGAATTTTTGCAACAATTAGTTGTTGGCACAGTTGCAAATGCACAAATATAATTTATTATACAGGGTGTCCCAAAACTCAACGTTATCCCTTGGAGGGCTGATAGGCCAGCTCATGACCGATAAGAATATCTACATTTATATGACCTTAGTAAAAAGTCGTTTATTTTCGAGATATTAGCACTTTTATAAATTTAGGAAAAATGGACACCTTAAATCAGTTTGTCGAGTCCAGAGATATAAAATTTCATATTCTAAGTTTATAATTTTGGCTACACAACCCTGAATAACCCTGCTATTGATCACAAACTAAAATTAAACTAATGATGCCTTGAGAAAGGAAAAATGTTTTTGCCAAACTCATAAGTAAATTACTTTTTATTTGCCAACTTCGACTCTTCATACCGTAAAAAAACTATACCAAACTAACTTGGCAAGTTATTTTAAAATATTGCCCATCTAGTGTGTAGTTTACAAAAAGGGTATAACATTTACTATGTTTTACTTTAGAAAAAAGATGAGCTGGCCTATCAGCGCTTCAAGGGACATGGGACACCCGTATAATATCACAAAAATAGTATAATAATTATTACACCCTCTCATTAATGAAATGATTACTAACTTTATAAACTATTAAACTATAATAGTAGGCCAATTTTGCTAGGCGCAATATGCTTGCGAGTTTTTGTAATCGTGTCGACAGTATTAAAATAAAAATAATATATTAATAATAACCGTAATAAATGATTTTCTTTGAATAAAAACTGCAATTAGCAAATTTCAAGTAATTATTTAACATAACGAAATTTATGCATACTTACTTCCAAAAGTACACATGCGTAAAGCCGCCTAACAAATTCAGCCTTAAGGGATCAGTCAATAGATATATTTTATGTACAGTAGTGTTAACAGTTTTAAAAATTAGTGAATTTATATACGCAGACAATACAGTGGTTAATTCACAAAGAACTTTGTGGAGAAGTTAAGAAACTGAAGGATGTGAGGCGACTAATCGAAACAAAGGAAGCCTAGAATATAACTTAAAACAATCTGGAGAAGTATCTCTACATTGTTTTTCTCTTTCTATATTGTCATGCTTTTTTTATGTTTGACCAAGTGAACGGAGCATAAACAAAATCAGAATAAAAAATTTTAAGCAAAGGTTTCACTTGAGTCTCAATTAAGGCTGCAATGTTTTTCGCCAGTAGAGTGAGCACGATTGGTATTTGCCTAAAATGGGAATAATATTTTAGTAAAAGTTGATAAAAAATTAACTAACTAACTTACCAAAGTTGTGTATATAAAATTATTGTCCATTTGAGACAGAAGGTGAATTGTTCATGAGATATCAAAAATGATGAGCGAATCATCTAAAAATATTTACAGGAAAACATTTTGTAATAGTAAACAAGCCATAATAATAAATTGTTTGTTTATAATCTGTAAACTGAAATTATTAGAGATCGAAGTAATAAGTTAAATAAAACATGACATTAAGAGTGTATAAACTTACTTAAATGTAGTTCAATTTGAATTTTCCACCAAGATCGATTGTAAATTGCAAAACTTCACTGACGGTTTCTGATATTTTGAAGTTGGAAAGAGAGATTGCAGTTTTGGAAAGCACGAGCTTTCAAATTTCATAAAAAGGAACAAATAATTTTAATTTGTTCGCATAAAAGTTAAAATTGTATTGTTTACTTTAAACAAATGGAATATTATTTTAAATAAATTGAAAATTAAAATAAATTTTCTGATGACAGCGATAACTTTCGCTGAAAGTTTAAAAATAAATTTATTTTGATTAATATTTACTTAAGTTTAAATTTATTATGAAAACTTTGTAGTCACGGATTTGAAATTGCATTTATGCATTGTTAGATACATATTTTAGTTACATGTGAAAAATTTGATGAATAAAATGTGGAAATAATTATTATCATTCATAAAATAACAGAACCTTTATTAAACAATACATTTTTTAAGGACACATTAAAAACTTTTGCTGAACAATTTATAAATTTATGCACGTTTCGACGCCGCACGAGACGATTTTTGCTAAATAAATAACTTAAATTTTCTCTAACCTACAGAACAGACTTATGCCTTTGCACGGACCTTTCTTTTGGCGAGAGCTTCATAAGAAACTACTAGTTATTTTCCAAGGCGAAACATACCGGCGTCGAAACGTGTCGGGTCAAAACGTACCGCGTCGAAACGGCACAATCGAAACATTTGCGTCAAAACCGCACCGAGATAATGACCAATCTTTAGATAGTGGAGATATATATTTTTACCAATTTTCAAAACTGTTGCAATTTTTGTAAATTAACCATTACTTTTGTACCTATTGACTGTCAATCACAATAAACAATAATTAATTAAAAGTATCAACTTACTGTGGCAT
The DNA here is from genome assembly GCA_947369205.1 of Cantharis rufa. Classification (NCBI taxonomy): domain Eukaryota; kingdom Metazoa; phylum Arthropoda; class Insecta; order Coleoptera; family Cantharidae; genus Cantharis; species Cantharis rufa. The sequence goes on along the minus strand of OX376306.1, from coordinate 29,381,205 downwards.
ACATGGACGTCTTGTTATTTTTTTAAACTTGTTTCGAAATAGTTGCCACAAGCATTTTCTGAATGTAACTCCACACATTGCATAAAGCAGGAAATTTATGCTAAAATTTGTGTAGAAAAGTAGCATGGCGAATTGCTGAACGCACCATAGCATTTCTGGAGGCGTTTTTTGCCATAATGCGTAAGCGAAGTACACCGTTAATCGGATCACATAACTTGAACAAAAATAAATGTATATTAATTATATTTAAATATAACATATTTTTGTAAAAAATAATTTTAAGCTTTAAATAAGACCTCATTGTATATAATAAAATAATAAATAATTTATCTATAATAATATAAATAAGATAAGCCCATTAAAACACACTGTATTGTTAAAAAAAATTCCAGGTAAATTTACCCCTACTGGCCACTATCCTGCCACCAATTTTAGGGAAAATTTACCCTAAGGTGTATTTAATAGTCATATTTTTGCGGTAATTTAAAATTTTTTTAGATTTTTTAGGTAAATCTAGATTTTTACAGTGTAAATTACTCTTATTAAGTGGGTAAATTTTACGGGTAAAATGACACCCATTTTTTACAGTGATACTGTAGTACTTATTTACGTCGAGCACAGATAGCGTCAACAGAATGAATTAGTATTCACCGATTTTTATGGGAAAAATAGAAACTAGAAAAATAGAAAATAGTTTATAAATTAATAGCAATAATAGAAATAAACAGTTCTAATAACAAATTATCAAGTACGATGAAAAAAAATGTATCCATAAATGCCCCTATAGGCGGGAATGGGCCAGTTCGCCGCGAGCGTTTAGCCGCAAGCGTTTCGTCACAGTCAGTTCGCCGCAGCCAGTTCTTCGCAAAGCCGTTTTACTGCAAAACTTATTGGTAAATAATTGGTAAATAAATAATTTCAATCAATAAATAACCCGTATTCAAACTTTTCATACTGGTCCCTTAATCCCTTGTTACGCCGCTGTTAAAGGCACCAAGTAGTAAACGTGTTTTTTATATTATTTACCTAATTGTAAGATTTATTAAGGTATTCATTTCACTTTGTAATTTATTGTCAACGTTGTTTTGTATATTTTTTTATAGACAACCAGTTTGCAAAGGTACAAATCGTAAAATCAAACTGAAATTATCATTTTCTAACTTTCATATTTTGTTATAAATTAAATATAATTATTTATTAACCCTACTGTGAACGTGTGTTCAAAAAGTTACATGAGGGGACAGGTGAGTGCTACAGGGGCATAGTTAAAGAATATATAAAAGTTGATCCATTCATATTTTTAAAATATTTTTGTTAGTGTCAATTGATAGTTGAAGTAGGCATTTGCCGATGCTTCATGTTCATGTTTCATTGCCGCTCGCCGAGCTGAAAGTAAATTTGTCTAAAATGAAATACATAACATAAACAGAGTAATAAAATTATTTATTATGAATAATATTAATAGTGTATTATATTACTAGTGGAGAAACCGAAAGATTCGCTCACGCTTCACGCATTTGCGAGTTTTGCACGCGAGCCGCCAGACGAGTAGACGCCAATAAGTGAGCGTAAGGGTTTCTCCAGTCCCCACGAGTGATGTATGGCGTTTTGTTTAATCCTGCCTATCTAATCCGTTTTGTTTTGTTTAATAGGTAAAACTTATAAAGCAAAAAAATGTTTGAAAATACAATTTTCTTCTCTAAATTGAGCAAAAAATTAACCCCCCTTTGCTCGTACCCAATCCTCCCTAGCAATTTATCGTAGGAAGCCTTATGCAAAATTCTAGATTAAAATAAATGAATGACTGCATTTTTCACTCACTAATAGTGGGTGAAAATTCTTTCGCCCACTGGTTACCATAGAAATAATTTGAATTAGTAAAACAAAAAATTTCTAGTTGCGTATCCAAATAAGAAACGGCGTGTTTCAATAGCATGATTAAACAAACGTTATTTGACGTTATTATCGGAAATTTGGACAATTTTTAGTTGAAATGTCAATATTATGTTTGTCGGATACTCGGATATGAATAATATAGATCACGCTATTGATGATTTCTTGGTCTTAACAATTTCGGATATACAGGGTGTCTCCGTATACAATTTACATAACTTTGGCGGTGATAGATAACGCTTTTCTAATTTTTTCTAAATTCAAGCTCTCGAGAGTTAGGCCTCTTTAAAGCATTTTTTTAAATTTTCACTTCACGTGGCCATAAGCCTACAAAATAAATTTTTTTAGTAAAAATGGATTAGTGCTTTTTTAAAGAACGTGAATCTACAAACTAGGTTTTTTTTTTGTCTAAGATCAACGGCTTTCGGGTTATGAATTAAGTAAGTAAAACAATATTGAAAATTGAAGCTTTTTTTATTTTAGAATAAAATTTTTTGTGTTTTCCTATAGTAAACAAACTAATCTAACACAAAAATTAAAAAAAAAATTGTTTTTAAAAAATGTAAACACAAACGTTAAGGGCTTTAATTAAAGCCGATTTACACATATAATTTGCTAATTTGCTTGCAAAAAGCAAATATTTCTAAGCAAATCTTGCTTATTGTTTGCCTTGCTTGCCACCCTTGAGCGTTTAAAATTTATTTTTGGAAATTGCAAAAAAAAGTTAGAATAATGCTATCGAAATAATATATTACTTATTTTTTTTATTATCCTTTGTTACAAAAATAATCGTAAGGTTGTGAAGACTGTCATAGTATTATAATATGAATTTCCTGAAATAAAATTTAATTTGAGTTTTGGGTTTTGGGAGTTTTGAGGATGACGGGTGTAATCTTTAATTTGTTTATGAATTTTTATCAAGGTGAGAATAAAGGGAAATGATAAAGAAATCGAGAAGGGATTAATTTTTGAAAAAGTAGTCTGAGGCAGCGAATTTGCAAAGGTAGTAATTGTTAATTATCTTTTTTTCTGAAAATTTGTTGGAATCTTAATAGCCACTGTGCATGTGACTTGCTTACTTCTTGAATTTTAAAGATTACCGAATTGGTTTTTTGCACCTTTGCGGACATATCTGGAAGTTTTCTTGGAATAGTCAGTATTATACAACATGTTCGAATATCCTTTCTTTTAACTTAATATAAAGATTGGCTATGTAAACATCGCATAACTTTCCCCATTTATTTCGTCAAAATTCAAAAAAATGGGGTAATGTCGTTCGTTTGAACATTTCATTTATGTCAAAAAAATTGAATAAAATAGTAAAAAAAACACTTGAACTGTTTTTTTTGTTTATCATTTCCGTAATTTTCAACTGATCTTTACCAATTTTAGCTGGCCTCTAAGTTTAGTTACGATGCACGTTTATGTCAAATTTCATGACATTTGGTTGCGCGGTTCAACCTGTATGATTGATACTATTTATTAACCACATACTGACATACAGACATACATACAGACGAACATCCAATTAAAATTTATCACAATCTTATCAGAGCATGATAAGGAACATTTTAATACCAAAATTTCTATTTTTGATTTTTGGGTGGATTACAATACTTTCTCTTAACATACGTTAATACGTATTGGGGAAAGTAAAAATTACTTTTTAATTGTTTATTATTTTAATAAACAAAGTAGATACATTTCCAAATAAAGAAAATTTTAACACGACAGCGGTAGTCAGGATCGTCTTTATAGAATCAATAACGAATGAAAACATAAATTGAAAGAAATTGGTTCACTATTGCACTACGAAGGAGGTGATATACGAGTAGCATTTTTGTAAATTTTGTCTAAAGGTGTAAGACCAGATAGTCAGAAGTTTTCGATAAAATCAAAAAATCAAAGCGAGCCTTGTAACAAAGCGTGGGTCCTCGGTTAGTTTCCCACCATTGGCAAATTTTGTCTTCTCTTAAATTATTTTTTTTTCTTATTTAATCATTTTTTATTAATCATTTTTGAAAACCTTTCGTGGAAATTTTAACGAATTTCAAAAATTTAGACAAAATAATTGAAATTTTTTGTTAATTAATTTTGAAAACCTTCCGTCAAAACAATATTGAAAAACAATATTGGACCGATAATGGCTGAATATTGGCAGACAATATTGGTTGTCAATATTACAAAAAGGTCCAAATATGGCCCAATATTACTAAAAGGTACAGCCGATATTGGTCCAATATTGATTACCTAATATCGGCGCAATATTAAAAAACAATCACCCCTATTCTGTAACTCCTTCGTTATCATAACGAATTTCGTCAAGTTTGGTTTCGTTAACAATTTTGCAACGAAATTCGTTGAGAATGGTATTCACCCTTATTCTGTAACACATTCGTTACGAGATTACGATTCGTTACGCCTAAAAATTCGTTAAGTTGTCTAGTTGGTATTCACTAACCTCGAAATTAGTAAATGCCTTCGTTACCATTTTCGTTATTACCGTATTTTTGTACGAAAGCTCTGAAGCTGTCGTTGCGTATTTTTACGAATTCGTTGAGAGCTCAGTGGCGGATCCAGGGGGAGGGTCATGGGGGTCATGACCCCCCCCCCTTGAAGCCATAATTGTGGCTAAATAAAAGCTTCTCTAAAGTGTAAAAAGTAAATAAAAATTCTTGTCCGATGTATTGATTTGAGAAATTAGATATTGGAAATTAGATAAATATCTAATTTCTCAAGTGTAAAAAGTGTTTATATTTAACTTAATATATAAATTTAAAAAAAATACTGATAATATCCATGAAAATCCTAACTTTTCACATACGTGCTTCTAGGACAATAAAAAAAAATCGCCTACGGCGCATTTCGCTGACGCGGTCTGACGAACGCGCATATTTATTCAGGCCTAATGAATATCCAGTACCTGTGACCCCCCCGTTCCCAAAAGTAGCCCTAAAAATATTTAAACATTTAGTAGACCTTAAGATAATAATTTTGAAAAATGTAATTGAGGGAAAAAAATATTTTTATCAACTGTGTATTATTAGATTTTTCAACAACTAATTTGGAATCTAATTTTTATTTTATTTTGTCTAGATTATTTTAGAGAAAAGAAGTTAATTTTTAATGAATTGGTATAATTTGTCAATTAAATTAAAATAAAATAAAACTTATTTAATACCTGGGCAAATTCAGTAAAATAAATACAGACGAAATAAGCAATAACATCTTTGTTACATTTTGTTGATTTTTCGTAGACAGTAAATTTCTCTCTGATGTAGGAGGAAACATAGCGGACGCTATTGTTGTTCTTTGCTTGCTTCGGATGTAATTATTTGAACTTTTGGAGTGCTGCGATTGTGGTGGACTTGTTTTATATTGCATATTTCCACACTAAAAATTAAGAAAATTATATTAGATAAACATAAATACAAAATATTATTAATTTAATATAATTAATAATTAATTAATTAATGTGGGGAAAAGTGTGGTTATAATCTTGAGCATAAACTTCAAACATTTAAATACATTTTTTTAGTAATTTACAAATCGTTTTGATCGACGACTTTGTGCCATTTTTTTGGTGGAGCCGTAGTGCTTAAATCTCATTCAAGTGCTTTTAGAATCTAGAAGTCAATTTTAGAGAAACAAAGTTGTTTTTGTTAAAAAAAAACAAAAGAGATTTGCAAAGATCAGAAATAAAATTAAGATAACTCGTCAGCTGACGTTTCGGTGTTTATATTGTCGTGTTCCAAAATTTAACTTTTTGAATTTGAATTTTAAATTTTGATTTTTATGGAATTTTGATATTTATTTTGTAACTTGGGTATCTGTTTCTATTTGACAGTAAAATTTGTAAATAATTGAAATGTGATTGTTTGCGCCAATAATTTTTAAGTTGGCACGAAAATTTGTTACAACTTTGCTTGTTGCCGTCTGCCTAGACCGAAGTGGTTGTGTTTTACGGGAGGTTCCGTAAAATTTTAATTTTGCGTCTCTATTTTGAGATTTATTTGAGATTATTATGACGAAATAAATTGATTTAATTTGTGAGTAGTATTTTTAAAAATATTTTGGATATTTTATCCGTAATTATACAGAAAGTAATGTTTTAGAAGTTAATTGATATTATAATTAATTGGATAATTGTATTTTGGATTGATTTGGAGATAAGGAAATTACTTAATAAGATGTTTAAATAAGGGGGCGATGTGAACTGAGCAAATTCGGTAGATATAAAAAAAAGTGTAAATTGCGCTCGAGCAAAATGGTCGACAGCGCCCTCCGTACCCTCCACTCCGGACGCTGCGGGCCACTTTGACAGACGCTGTACTCACTAAAAGTATCCCTCTATACTGCCGTGCTAAAATCAAAGGCGGTATCTACTTGTAGGTCAATATCGAGAAATTAACCATAAAAGTTTTTTTAATATTCCTTCGGAAAATGTTAACTTATTTGTTTAAGAAAGGTGATTTCTGATGTAAATTGATGTCAAAAATTAACTGGACACATTAAATTTTTGAAAAAGTCAATGGATCATACTAAAAAAGCAAACTTAGGAAATGTTGCATTTTTGAAAAGATACGATTTTAATTATGCTATTTTTTAATAAATCTAAAATAGATACAGCCTTTTCCTTCCGAAAACAAATAGAATAATATGCCAGAATACTAAAACCGCAAAAAAACAAAAATCCAATTTTTTGTAGATACCGCCTTTGATTTTAGCACGGCAGTATACCGGTCCTACTCGGCACAGATGTTAAACACCGTTGTTAAAGAACAAAATATTAAGTGTTTGGTATCTTTAATCGCTAAACAAAATCTCGTTAAATTGTTACCTTTCTCATTCTTATCGATTATAATGGAAAGCAGGAATTAAAAAAAAAATCAATTTGCCATCTTATTTTCGTATGTTTGGATGAACAGTCGGTCACCCGGTATACTATACAAGCCGGAGCCCGACAAATGAACCTTGCCTTTAAGCGTCTCTACGTTCAAACGGCCGCATTCAACGACCGCGTTCAAATGTCCTAGACCAGTGGTTCCCAAAGTTGTCTGGGCTACGACCCATCTAATACAAGTTAACAAACTCGGTACCCATCTCTAGGAAATTTAACCATTACCAATATTCAATCCTGTACTAATACAGAACTCATGATCTATTCTCGAAATAGCAGCTATTGCTACGATGGTAAATTCTAGAATTAGCTTGAGTCTCGGATTGATCCGTGGTTATTAGCACGGGCATAATAGTCACGGATCAATCCAAGACTTAAGATAATCCTAGAATTTACCAATGAGATTACTGGAATTTAGACCGTACCGTAGCAACAGCTGCTATTTCGAGAATTGATCTTGAATCTCGGTTCAATCCATGAATGGCTATTATGCCCATACTAATAGTCATGGATTGATCCGAGTATCAAGATCAATTCTCGAAGTAACAGCTGTTGCTACGATACGGTCTAAATTCCAGTAATCTCATTGGTAAATTCTAGGATTATTTTGAGTCTCGGATTAATCCGTGACTATTAGTACCGGCATTAGTACGAGCATCAGTGATTTAAATCTAAGCATGCAAGGGTTTGAAACAATTTATTTTCGTTAACAAACAAAATAGAAGCTTTTTAAAAAATACCTATACATTTTTGGATAGTACACGTAGAGAAGAAAGAACTGATTATGTTTCCATCGCTTTTTAATTTAACGGAAGAAAATAAATTAACGGAAACCCAACATGATAAAACGTGTTGCGTCGTGAGAGAACATTTAGAGAAACTAAAAACTAAATTTTACGATTATTTACTATCTTTGTAAATAATCTATCTTTGATTATCTTTGATTACTGACATCGTTGGGGTCGCAGAAAATGAAAAGAAAAGAAAATTTAGAGGTCGCGTCGTAAAATGGTTGAGAACCGCTGGTTTAGAGATCGTGAGTTCAAACCTCACGTTCGTCAAATTTATATAATAGCATATTTTATAATGCAAATATAATATTGCAAATGTAACTTCATGCAGAAGTGACAGAAGCGACCAATAATGACAACACATTACCAGTCGATTTTATATTACTAGTCGATTTATGAGCTAACTAGAAATGCTTTGCTTTGTTTTTCGAGCGGACACTCGGAAAGCATCGCTTTCGCTATGTTTTCCGATAAATTATATTAAGCTGACTTTTAATTATTTACATAAACCGACCAAAATATTATTAGTATATTAGATTGACCACTTATTTTATAAAATATTGACCAAATATACCGGGTCACGGACCTTACATCCGAGCATAGGAAAATAACATGGGAAATTGATTGTTTTTAAATTCCTGCTTTCTATTATAAAAGATATGAACGAAAACAATATTAATTTAATAGTTATTTTTATCATTAGGCTTGAAACTGAATTTTTCCGAGTACTACGAGTTTTTTTTTAGGCTAATCCGCCCCGGCCTGTATTTACGAGTATTCGGAAAACAGTTTTCTGCCGCATGACAAAAGTAATTTTTTACGCCAACTTTTATAATTTATTACCTACATAAAATTTAATTATATTTTGAATTATTTGGTATTAGGGATTTTTATTGTTGTTGGTAGTAGAATAATAACCAATAACACATTTGAATTCAAAATTTGATTTCATTTAAATTTAATTACTTTGTATTGTGTTATAAAATTGCACACATTAAAGAAGCGGCAAAAAGGATTATTAATAATTTACTTCTACAAAAATCAGCACCCCGATACTGGCACGAATACGACTTATGAAATAATAAGTGAGCTGTATTATAATTGCATTAAAAAGTGTCTTTTATCCCAAAAATTTTTAAAACTTATTTAATTTAATTCAATTTGACGTACAAAATATAACCATGAATACCAACATCTTATAAAATAATCACTGTTTTATTCAAATGCTAGGCGAGAAAACCAGCTTTTCACGCTGCATTTGAAATATGCAATTGAATACTGATGGAGGCGTAAAAAATTTTTTTCTTCATTTAAAAATATCCGAAACTTGATATTTAGAAATGACTACAAATGACCACTTTGGAAAAAATTCGGACTACGTTAGGGATTTAGTGCTCTTTTGTTGCTAATTTGTTGCCGTATTTGCAATTGATAGCAGTTTTTAAGCCAACAGTAATTTTGTTTATCCAAATAAAATTTTATGATTTACCGAACACAACAGCGGTCTAATACAATTTTGACTTTTGGAATCATCAATAATTGCGGGGCGAACTGTTACCCCAAAATAAGCAATCTCCATGAAATCCGAAATAAGTAAAATAATTTTTTTAATACGGCACAACGTGGCACACGTAGGGCAAAATCCGGCACAACGTTCAGTTTTAAAATTATCGAATATGGCAAGGCTAATTATTAAATTTTTTAATAAATTAATTAATAAATTTTAAATTGTTATTATACAAAAATGGGCTTTGCAAAATAAATTTCTGAAGGCCACGCATGTACTCTGTGATATCAATAAATTGTTGTCATTCCTTGAATTATTCAAATTTAAAAATGAATTTTAAAAATTCTTACTGCAACCCAATTAAATTTTTGTAAAAGCTATTTCAAGTTCTCGCTTTACCCGCTAATTTGCCATATTACTAAATCGTGACAAAAAAATATGCTTTTCCAAAAACACATGCCTAGACACCAAAGTAAAAGTAATTAAGTTTAGTAATTTTTCTTTGCGTTTTCAGAAAAAGAACATTTTCATGTTTTATTAGAAGCTATTTTACTTTTCGTGAGTCTGTAATCTTACAAACTCGCCAGAGCAAAAAGCCAAATGTTAGCTCTGATTAAAAAAATTTATAGTGCCTCAGTTAGTTATATGTAGTAGTTTCAGTTTTTACTTAAAAACTGACAATTTCAAAGGACAAATATAATTATGTACAAATAACGAAGTAATATTCGCGATTTACATTAAGAATGCGCCACTCCGCGGAATAATTTCAAACTAAGTCAAAGCATATGCTTTAATTGCATTTTACCTGATTTGTACTCAAAAGCATTTGTTTACGCGCATTTATCAATCGATTTTACCAAACAAATTTAAGAACACACTAAACTTTTGTAAAATTTAACCATAAAAACATTGAAGTGTACGCTTTAATCCTACCATGTTGTTGGTGATAACAGCGCCCCCAACGTTAATGTAAATCGCCAATAGTAAGCATTTTGAACCTCAAAGATTTTGTCTGCGCTTTGTAAGGAAAACACAAGGTTGAAGATTCGCCAATCTACGACAGTATTAATATATAATATACGAGTACTACAAATATAGGTTAAAATCATTTATTTTTATAATAATAAAAACTTAACGCTTCTAATTGATAATTTACTTTTACTTTGTCGCCTACGCGCACTCCTAAACGGAAGTCTTGTAAATTGATGGAGGTTATACGGCATCTTTATTTTTCCTTATATTAAATTATAAACATACTACATTTTGGACGGGAAAACTCTTAAGTTGTATTAATACACACAATAATTACATAAAATAAATCTGTTGATCATATTTAACATTGAGCTGGTGGGAGAATTTATAAATCACGACTTAAACAAACTTTGAAATGTTTTGTAGCACATTTCCAAGTAAACTTCTTAATAATAAATTATATTACGGCATTTAAAATTTTCTCATTTCTATTTAATTAATATTTAATAATAATAAACTTTATTAAATAGCTTTAAGCTATTAAGTACAAATTTATTGTAAAAACCAACTAAAATATAGCTCAGTAGTACATATTTATAAAAAATAATAATTATTTTCACGTAATAGTACCCTAACCGGGCCAACGATTTGGATTAAAAATTTCCGAATGACTTAAAATATTACTTGTAAAGCCTATGTTTTAGAGATATGTGTCAATTATAATAAAATTACAAAAATGATAGGACATGAATAAAAATGGAAAATTTGTTAAATATGTTATATAGAAACTTTTGTATCTAAATGCCGGATGCCTACCAAAAAGGCGACCACCACGATTCTCTTTACACTTTTTCATCAGTTTGCAATCAAGCGTTTTAATATATTGAGATGACCCTGCTCTCAAAATTCAAAATCATCCAATTAAACATCGACGATATTAATTTCTTAATAAAATAAAAATTTAATTAAGCGTTGTCAGTATCGGCTGGCCAAATGTGCGCGATAACACCAATTCAAACATCTAAATTTTTACAAAAAATTAAATTCAAATCCACAAAACAAATAAAACAAATTTTCATATTTACAATTTAAATAAAATTTAATTCAAATACAAAATAAAATGTCAAAATTAAAATTTAAATAAATTAATTTTGCAACACGACATTTTTTACGTATTTGTCCTGAAGTTGGAGTAAATACATAAATTCTTCGAAACTTTTTGTTTCGCTTTCGTTTGTAAAATATAGTAAAATATCGAGAACTCCAATGCATAAAACAAAAAAAATATGTATATTTAATATTGTTTTTGTTATTCCATGCTTTAAAGAAAATTACAAAAGCAAACATTTTTCAAAGGCATAAAACCAGGAACCTCTCCTTAAAATTATCCGAATAACTTCATTAAAAGACCTGTTTTACATTTGTTATAAAGTTATTTAGTGAATTAACTGAAACTAAATGTTATGTCTAAACTAATTATCATTCAAAATTATTAATTTCTGTGGGCACCTAATGTAGTTATTTACTTTGTTCTGTATTTGAACCGATACATATAGTGGAAAGATCGTATACATTTTACAATAAATTGTGCTAATCCAAGCATTTAAAACACAACTTGCTTTTGTACGAGATAATTTTCAAATTATTACTTTAGGTTATTACGATGTTAACGATTCTTGAACTAATTAAGCCTATTGATAATTAACTTAATAAATTAGATCACCCACGAAAGAGTTTACATAATAATAAATGCCATTAAGTAACCAATAATCATTAATGAAAACTTTACGTTCAGCCACATCTATGATGAATTTAATAAGCTGAGAAATCGTCTATTAGTCAGCACAAATTTTTTAGAATAATTAAATTTAAGAAAGATTCTATATATTAAAAGTAAGAATTTAAATTTTATCAAACATAAAATTCTTAATAAAAAAAAAGTAAAAATTTAAATTTTATCAAACATAAAATTCTTACTTTAGCTTACAAAGACTTACTATTCTTTACTTCAATACATAAAAAAATTTATTATTGTATAGCTTTACATTCTAATTGAATATATGGAATTGTTCCCTTAGGAACCTACAACATTTATATTTGAGGTGGATTCTAGTCCTGATATTTATCCTAGTTAAGTTGCCATAATTGTTAGGTTCTCTACAGGTTTCTATCCGTCACTGTCTACTTTCATCTACTCACTCTCATTTCTTTCAAAATTCTTTCGTCACTTCATCCCACCATGGCATCCTTGATCTTCCTATTTCGCTGGGTTTCCACATCGTAATTTTTGGCAGATGACAGATAGAAATTTAATTTCACCTATTCTGGATAAAGCTTTTCAAAGTGATTAAAATAACCTATCACAAGACAAAATCGTTTTTAAAAATTTGTGTTATTTTTTTATAGTAGATTACAACTCTTTTAACTTTTTGAATTGTTATATCTCAAAAACGGTGGCTCTTACGAGAAAAACTATTTAGACATTTTTTATAGATAATTATCTGAGCTACAATTTTTGTCTGAAATAATTTTATGATAAAACTTATCGTTTTGCTGAAAATTGCGAAAAACCCGTTTTTGTTACCTTTGACCCCGAGTAAATTTTTTTCCAGGTGTCGGATCGATGAGGACTTTTTACATTTAATTTATAATAGTGTTTTGAACAATCCTACCAATTTTCAGCCATGTGTGAATTATTGTAACCTTGGCTGTCTAAATTGACCGGACTATTATTGTTGTTGCTTGTTGATCAGCATTTTTTTTATTTTTAATCTTCACTGTTGATCTAATAATGTATTTCATATTTTTACATATTAATATGTTTTTGAAATAAATCATATTTTTATATTAAAAACAATTTTAAATCCTGAAAGACTGCTTAAAGATAAACGATAAAAGCACTGCTTAAAGTAAAGAGTCTAAAAAATGAAAATATACAAAAGGTTAAGGATAAGGTAATCCTGGAGAGAAATTGTTGCCGGACGGATGCCGCAACCCACAAAAATTTGTAAACACGAAAGTATGAAATGATATACAACATATACATAATTATTCAAATGTAATGTTATTTGTTAATCCTTTCACAGGGATATTCACGTAGAATGCAAAACTGAAAATAAGTAAATAAATAGGGTAGAAAATTTTAAGTACAGCTTAAAGCCCAAAAGCTGTACAAAAGCGGAGGAACCACGATAGCATTTTTTTTTAATTAAAAAAGTTTACTCAACCTTTAGATATCAGACAGTAGCAATTGCCACCCTTCGTGCGAGATGCAAATGGTTTGATAAAAAAATAAGGATCGAATTAATTTATATTATATTTTAAAATTTTAACATTCAAATTTTAAAATCAAGTTTAAGAGTAGGATAACCCTAACTTGAAGATATTATAGATATTTTAAAAATTGCGACAAATGAATTTTTGAATTTCGATTAATTTAGAAAATAATCGATGATAAAGTTTCCATTTTCATGCAAAAAAAACCTGAGTTGTTCGAAATGAATGGGGATTACCTTCATTCTATTAACGGTACGTGTACCCTTCCTAAATTTATTTATTTATTTATGTCACTTCACATTACAGGTTTTTACACCTTATTGGTGCAATTTTGTTTTTTAATTTTTTTTTAAATTTGTTATGGGAAAAAGTAGTAAAATGAATCTTCATGTCCAAGAGTTTGAAGGAAGAAATAAATAAAAGAATAGAACCACAGAAACAAAATTTTCTAAATAATCCAATTTTAGCTTTTCCAAATTCTCAAAAGCTCTAAAACTTAATTTAATTTGTGTGATAACCTTCCAAATTTAACGAAATTAGTCACTTCAAGTCAATTTAATTCATTCTAGCAATCTGCACAAATTACAACAAATACCTCAATAAATAATAAAATGCCTGATTTTCAACTCCCATATTGCTGCCACTAGCACTAATCGGCGGGAAAACCAGAAAATTCAAAATTATTTGCAAATATCAAAAATAAATCAACTTTTACAAAAAAAATTAATTGCATAAAAGAAAATCAAAAATCTAATAGAGAATTTTCGAAAGACATATTTTTTATAATTAATTATAAATTTTGAGTTAGTTTCTATTCACTTCCCCCTCCACTATATTTTCTTTTACTTTTCGAGCTTATTTATAGTGCTATAAATATAGTAGTACTACTATTTATACTTATTTATAGTGAAAAATAATAATTGTCGCCGTAATGAGTTCCATTTCAGCTTTTCATTAAAAATTTGAATACAACTCATTATCATTACTCGAATTAATTAAAGAGAAATTTATGTATGTACATATATTTAATGAATGCTGTGAACAGAACTGAAAGTTGAAAGAAAAGAAGAAAAAATAACAGTTCGCTTTTAGCGCGTGGTTTGATAAACCCTTCTTCTAGAGTTTTCTTTGATTATATTGAATAAAGTAATAATATTAAGTAACCTGTATTTGAATTCTTTGTAGTTCGATTCCTCTATGCTCACTAGTACAAATGTTGTCGTCAAATAATCCGTTTTGAAATCGCTTTCCAAATCGTAGTAATTTTCTAGCAATCATTGTGTTCATTGTGACTATTAAAATAACTGGACCGATTAAGGTCAGTACAGTATCTATAAAGTTAATGATTTTCATAAAGTCGTGATAATCGGGAATCATTTCACACATCATTTCTTCGTTAACTTCAATGATGCCGGCAATCCAAAATATATAGGACTGCGTAACTAAAGCAACGATTGTAAGGATGATAATTACTATTTTCGCTCTCGATACTGTGCATATGTGCGGTCGTTGAAGTGGATATTGAACAGCAATAAATCGTTCCACCGTAAATGCCACTATCAACCAAACACTCAGAGTACTAGAAACTGTACTAACGTAAACAAAAAATTGACACCAACCGTATATGTTATAAATTTCGATAACATCGTTAAAACTAAAGTGCACTATTAGAAGAACAGCCAAAAATCCCGAGTCCGCAATTGAAAGTGCGGCCAAATAATAACTCGAACTTCGAGTTCGCAAATGTGTAGTCAAAAATGTAATGCACGATAAAATGTTACCAATCAAACCAACAGTTATCATTAAAGGTATGTAATACATGTGCAAAAATTTAAGATAACCATTGTAAGAAGCGCACATAACCATTTCTTGTTCATAAGAATTATTGCTATAATTTGTTATGTCGTCACTTAAATAATTGTCTTCAACATAATCGGACAACAAATGCCGTTTCATAAAATTCATATTTAAGTGAGTGCGAAACACTTTACGTCGTCGAATTGTTACGCAAAGCTCCGAGGACGAAACTTAGTTTTCAGTCATCTCGATACATACTACTTCCGATTTTCACATTTCCAATGCTATTTCCACTGTACGCTATCATACGCTTGCGTTGCACGCACTTTATTTTATTTTTCACTTTATTTTATTTCAGTGCTACGAAATTTTAAAAGGTGCTATGACTTCTATCAAAGGAAAACCCCAACCCAGTGGATATCCTTTTCAACCTGTGCACACTTACGTTTTAAATCCCAAATCCATTACCATGGGCCAACTTTATGGAGAGTTCGATTTACAAACTCACGAGTGGTAAGTATTCATTCTTTTATTTCCTTTTTCATTATTTCTCTTGTTTTTGAAAACCAACCATTAAATTTAGAAGAAAATTTCTTTATTAAAATTCGGTGAAAATAGGGTTGCCATTCTTATAAATTTTAATTTATTAGGAAATTATTATATTAGCTGTTACTAGGTAACTCTAATCTGGGGTATGTTCCCAAGCTGCACTTACCACAAAAATGAACAAATTATTGGCTAATCAATTATCCTTTAGAAAATTAAATTTTCACATTTTTATTTTATATTTCCCAAAACCACTGAACTTTTCAATAATTATATTTAATATTTTTTGTCACATGAATTTAATATCTGCCACTTGGATTTAATATTATATTACATTATAGAATAAAATTTATACAACACGAGTTTATTATTTGCCATCTGAAATTAATATAATAATATGTAATATGTACGTCAGTTTTTCCAATTTAATTCATATTTCATTGTATATCTCATTTTAAATAGTAATTATTAATTATAGAGAAATCTGAATAATTGACTTACGATTGATAGGTATGAAATTAATACACTGAGCTCTATTTTTCCAGATGAGTCCTTTAAAATATATTAGCCAGACCATTGGAATAATCCGAATTTTTAATTTATAATTGGAAACGCCAAAATCTCAAAATAACATAACAATTTTAATTTAAATTAAAATAAAAATTCTAACACGTAAAATCGAACGGCAAATCTGTGCGATAACCAGACTAAACACGACGCTATCAAATTCCATTCGACGGCTCATTTTTCAAGCATTTTTAATTGAAAATTTTATAATTTTATTAATCCAATTACAATAATTAATATTTTTCAAATCAATCTAAATTAAATTAATAATCTTCCAAACTAATCAATTGCATTTAATAACTTAAAATTACAGTTAAATAAAATATTTACTAGAATTACAGTCAAACAATTTATTATTTAAACGGTTGCAAAAAACAAGGTGAAAATGAATATTTTTAAACTTGTTAGTATTTTGTTGGATAATATTCTATTAGTTTTCGAGTAGTATCTTGCGATATTTTCCCCCCATTCTTATAACAAAACTGTTTTAAATGTGTGGCTTTGCTTGAAATATGGTGCTGTCTAATTTTCCTTTCCAACTCCTGCCACAAATTCTCAATTGCATTGAGGTGCAGTGATTGGGGCGGCGCGTCGTGTGGAGTTGTTTAGAAAAATGATATAACAACCATTCTCTCACAAGATGCGATGTATGATTGGAGTCCTGATCTCATTAAAACATGTATCCATCTTTCAATTCTACTTTTTCGAGTTACCTTAGTCATGATAGTGTCTGTAAAGTGTAAATTTCCCACCCCATTTGCAGACATACAGCCCCAAACCATACAATTTCCCCAGCCGTGCTTAACTGTTGGACATAAATTTTCTTTCCGGACTTCTGTGTTAGGCCAGTCTTATTTACCACTAAAAATCGCTAAAACCGCAAACAAACGGCTAGTTCTGATTTTTTAATATGTTATTAGGACCACTACCAGTGGTGTATATCCAAATTTGCAGCTTCGAAAGACCTGTGCTAACTTTGTAGCACTCGAAAAACCGCTGTTTTTGGTTTTTTCAATATAAGTCCTCAACTATTCGTTTTTTTTAAGAAATATTTTCTATACATTTTTAAAGTAGACTAAAATTGCTACAATTTGAGATCCGAATGGGCTCTGTAGGTTTAATACTTACCGAGATACAGCCCTCGAAAAATTGACAATTTTTTCCAAAAAAAGTGAAATTTTAAGATTTGGTCAATTTTCGACCCCGATATCGGTCAAAATACTCATTTTACGGGTAAAATCATAATGAAAGATGTTGTAGAAAATGTAATTAGCTTTAATTTAAGCACAGAACGACGTCTCTAGGCCATATA
This sequence comes from Cantharis rufa, assembly GCA_947369205.1. Taxonomy (NCBI): domain Eukaryota; kingdom Metazoa; phylum Arthropoda; class Insecta; order Coleoptera; family Cantharidae; genus Cantharis; species Cantharis rufa. The sequence goes on along the minus strand of OX376306.1, from coordinate 29,363,644 downwards.
GTTTACTCACAAATCTTAAAAATCCAAAAAATGGGAAAACTGCACTTCTCTTAAATTTGCTCTGTTTAGTTCTTACCGTGGTTTGAGGGTAGTTTGGAACGAAAAACTATTAGGCCAGTCATAATTATCTAACACTAGAAATCGCTAAAATCGCAAACTAACGGCTATCGTCGATCAAGTACATGGTGTATCAAATAGGTATATGTCTAAAGGTGCGTACAGACTACAAACACTGCAAGGCTGTACTGCATCCATAGCATTTACTTTAAGGTTTGCTTGGTTCGGATGGAGTAGAAAATACATGTAACCAATAAAATATTATTATTTCTGATTTATAAATTTGAAAAATTGCAGTAAATTATTTATGAATAATTTGCATTGCGAATTATTCCCGAATTAAAAACATATATTTCTAAATATGTTATACTAGCTGGAAAGCCCGTCCACGGACGGGCCTCTAGACCCGATTGGTTGGAAACTCGATTGATGTGCAACTCGTCCCAGGGGGAGTACCGTCGCCGGTACTTTAATATTTTTTGGTTGGTAAAAAATGACACGCTGGAGCAGGAGCAGCAGCAGCGGGCTGGGATTTTATATATTAAGATTCTTAATAATAAAGAATGAAAATAAGAACAGAAATAGATAAAAAGTTAAATTTTCAGCTTGAAACTCTCAAGTTCAAAAATACATTTTCTTTTTTGTAAGCTAGTTTTTTCAAACCGGGAGGTCTGGGGGTATGGAATACCCCCCAGCACATCAGTGACTGTGTTCAAAAAAAGAAAATATGTGTTATTGAATTTTAAATCAAAAATCTTAGATTTTAAAAGTTAGATTTCTAGTTTGAAACCCATGAGCTCAATAACAATTTTTTTTTCGCACATCTCTGGTGTACTGGTGTACAATTGTTATTTTAATTCGGAAATAATTACCGATACAATTTCCATGACTGCTACTGTATTCATGACTGCAACTAGTATTTTGAAAACTCGGAGAATCATCGATTAATCGGACGATCGACGGTTATTCTACCGACTGTTTTTACGGTCGGTTGGTGCAACCGTTTTCCCAAAATCCACTTTTATAGTAAAAAATTATTTTATAAAATATAAAAATTAACCGGGCGAAAATATTTTCTGCATTTTTCTGGAAAGGTGATTTTTTCTGAAGGGCTAAAAATGTGGAAAATTTATTAAAATACATTTTAATATGAATATTTTACCCTGATTTGCAATTTTTGATTATTTTATAAGATAAAATATTTCTAAAAAATGTCACATAGAAAGAATTACTTATCTTATTAAAAATGTATAGCCTTATGTGCCTACATAGATTAAAAATTAATATTAAAAATTAACTGTTGCGTAGCAACCTTTACATTTTTGAATTTCTTTTTGTATAATAGTTATTTATGTATCTAGGGCATTATGACGACGTTTATGTCGAGGGCAACCAATTTAAAAGGGCGAGGGCCGCCAGGCCCGAGAGTTTTTAAGTTGCTCGAGAGCATAAAGGTCGAGTATACTCGTGATGCATACAACGTTTTATATTTCACTACATTTGAATTTGTCAATATTTAAAAATTTTATAAATTTTGAATTTGATGATTGCCAAATTTAATTTTTTTTTTAAATTTTTAATTGTTCAATTAGTGGATCTTCATTTGAAAGTTATACTTTTCATCTTAATTAAAATTGTAAACAATAAAATGGTTTTTATTTTAAAATGGTTTTATTTTATGGTTTTATATATAAAATGGTTTTGAATTATATTATATAATTGCGAATGAGAGGGCATAATGAGCGGGCATTATGATTTATAGGCCCTAGGGCGTTATAGCCTATTTAATATATCTCGTCGTCAAGGTATAAAAGACAAATAATGATTCAGTGTAATATAAAAAATATTAATACTCATATTTTATATTAAAATTTACGACATTATTAATTCATTTTCAAACATTCGGCATTTCAAATCTCAATTAAATCTGCTTATTAATTTTGAATTCATTTATGTATTCCTTTGTTATTTAGTAAAAATACCAATAGTGCATTTTATTAAAATATTAAATTTAACTTTTTCAATAAGTATAAATTTAAACGTCTGTCCAAACATAAATGATGTATTCATTTTAACACTCAATTTTGATCTACCAACACTTTCGACTTGGCAATCATTAAAATTTTAATTTTAATTAATTATGTTTCCCCAATTTATTATTAATATCACTTGAATTCGTCTTCTATTTTAATCCCAATTATTTATTAATATAATAATAAAACCAATTTTCAAAATAATTTTCTAATTTATTATCATTAAAATTATAATTTTTATCGGAGTTAACAAAAAAAAACAAAACTTATTTAAAAATTTTTTAAAACTTTTATTGCTTTTGAAATTATTATAAATTTGTTCCAACAAACAGTTCTCTCCAGTTCTCGGACTTATATACATTCTCTTTAGTTAAAATTTGAACGAAAATAAAAGAATTTCTTCTAGAAATGGAGAAAACTGTTCGATGGAATAAACCTTACATTATTTAATAACCATTATTTTTAACAGGACGGACGGTATTTTGCCTTCTTTAGTTCGTGTTGGTGTTTTTTCGGAAAACAAAGATAAGCATTGGTACGTTTTTGACGGTCCCGTAGATGCTGTATGGATTGAAAACATGAATACCGTTTTGGATGACAATAAAAAATTATGTTTGAGTAGTGGAGAAATTATAAAATTGCGAGACACTCAAACAATGGTTTTTGAAGTGGCCGATCTTGCTGTTGCGTCGCCAGCTACAGTATCCAGGTGTGGAATGGTATATCTTGAACCGGGCGTTTTAGGCTTGCAGCCATTTTTAAACTGTTGGATTAGAAAATTGCCACCGGTAAAACTAACATTTTTTTATTCTTTGTAATATTTTTATAACAGTTTCTACAATGACAGTTAGCTGAAGAATTTGCAGAAATTTTTTTGGAATTTTTCGAAATTTATCTGTATCCTGCTTTGGAGCTATTACGTGAACAATTAAAAGAAATTCTTACTTCGGTAGATTCAGCTTTGGTTATTTCGTTTCTTCGTTTAATGGATTATAGGTTGGGACCATTGTGTGGAAAAGATAATAAACCTCCGCCGCCATCTCAATTTCTTAAATTAATGCGTAAGTATAGTTAACTGTCGCATTACACAACTGGTTATATAAATAGCTAATGTACATATTAATGTTTTGTACTTAGTACTTTCTTAAATGTAAGGGCTCTTTCACACAAAGCGGGTTTGGACGCGGGCCCGCACGAAACTTTAATTATGATTATGAATTAAGATTAAAATCTAAGTAGTAGACAATCGTAATAATTTATTTCGTGGGACAGACTATATAATTTATTATTAGGATGAAAAATACTATCAAATTAATGTTTTCAATTTTTCAGCTAAATTGCTTATTCCTTGGTTTGTATTCAGTCTCGTTTGGTCGATTGGCTGCACTTGCGACAACGATGGTCGAGTTATTTTTTCTAATTGGCTGCGAGAAGTAATGCATGAACACAAACACGATCCCTATTTTCCCAAAGATGGATTGGTTTATGACTATAAGTAATTTGTGTGTTATTTAATTTTACTGAATGAAAAATAATTAAAATTGGTTAGTTTACATGATGGTGGATTTACGGATCCAACAGATGACAATGAACCAGCAAATCCCAAGTGGTTCAATTGGATGTCAAAGTCTGAGCCTTGTAAAATAACCGTGGACATGAAATATTCAGGTTAATTAATATTTAAAACAAAATAATACTTCAACTGATTACTTAACTTTCCAAGTAGCATTTTTTGAAACTAATAAATTGTTGAAAGCTCACTAATGGGGTGTATAAATAAAGTATAAACAAAAAATGCTTTTTGTATTCAAAATTTTCATGTAAAGTTTTTCGTAATGATTAATGAAGTATTATACGCAAGTTAATTTTAATCTTGTTAAATTGTAGATTCAAGTTTAAAACTGTTCATATTTCTTAATAGTAGAGTGCATTTAAACCCAAAACTATTTTAGAAAGTAGTTAAGGTGCGTACCGACACCGCGAGGCTGCCGCGTGAAGCACGCCTCGCACTGTGTAGACGGTGATTTTCAGAGACATATACCCAAAAATAATTTTAAAAAATAACACATCGGTTTGTAGTAGAAAATAACTTTTTCGAGTCGCTTTAATCGACCGTGTGATGGCAGATTCTGTGTTAAGTAATAAGGATTTCAATTTTAAATCACGGAATCTGACATCACAAAAAGGTTTTGATTAATTAAAGTGGTGGTAATTTTTTTAAATTAAATTAAAGCCTCCATTCGAGATATATCTATTATCTAGGTATCAAGTTTCAACACATTAAGTGCTAAGATGGTAGAGTTATAATCGTTCTAGTGAGATAGACGAAAGCGTGTCCAGACATTGCGAGGCTGCCTCGCGCGGCAGCCTTGGAACATAAGCGTCGCAAAATGAGAACCGTGGTTTTTGCGAGGCTGTGATTTTTTTATGGGAATTTCATTAAGATGACATGTATCGAGCGAATTTTAATAATTCATTAATTAAAATAAATGCGGCCGTACTTTTTGCCAATTAACTAGATGCCATGATTAGATTCTTTTTACATTTTCATTTACTGAAGTTGTTGGTTTAAATTATTTTGTCAAATGTAAAAACCGTCTTTTGGTTTCAGCGCCTCTAACGAATGATTAGTTGATGTAACAATCTTAATTATTTTGTTCTTTTATAAGTTTGGTTTCTCTTTTGATTATCTCAAAAGCTTTCCTCTTCGAGGTCAATTTTTTTAGATATATTCATATTCAGAAAAGATGGTCATCTATCTAATTTCGTGAAAAAAAATAAAGGTTTCCATTTAAAAAAGATGCCAGTAACGTAACAGCTCAAAAACAAAACACGATAAAAAAATGTTGATAATAGAAAATTTAAAAAATTTAATTTTTTACATTTAATTGAATTAAATATTAATTATCATCACCTCAAAGGTTCCCCCACAATCACGGGGACACCCTGTATAATACCTAAGAAATTAAATCTGTAATAATAACTTAAAAGTTTATTCGATTTATACAGATATCGAAGTACCTACAATCGATAATGTTCGAAATGCCTATTTAATTGGTGTAGTTTTATATAACGAATGCAACGCTCTTTGCGTTGGTCCTACCGGCACTGGGAAAACCTTAACCGTTATTGGAAAATTGTCAAGAAACATGCATAAGAAATTTATATGTGACTTTATAAGTTTTTCTGCTCGAACCACATCGAATCAGACACAAGTAGGTTTGCTAATTCAGATCGACAAACTTTTTCTATTTCTGTTTATTATTAGGATTTGATAGATTCAAAACTCGATCGTCGACGTAAAGGTGTCTTTGGACCACCAGTTTTAAAACGTCAGGTGTTTTTCATTGACGACTTTAATATGCCAGCATTGGAAGTATACGGAGCTCAGCCTCCAATTGAATTAATAAGACAGTGGATGGATTTCAATGGTACCAAAATCAGAAAAAATAAAAGTTTACATATAATTGACAATTTTTTATCTAGGTTGGTATGATCGTAAAAATATAGGTGAATTTCGAACCATTATAGATGTTAACTTTGCTGCTGCAATGGGTCCTCCAGGAGGTGGACGTAATCCAGTTACTGCTCGTCTTTTGAGACATTTTCACTACCTCGCCTTTACCGAACTAGAAGATAGTAGCAAAGTAAGATTATGTTTTTAATTTGTTTTGTAGTATTTTTATGAAAGTTAATATTAAAATTTGAAAATCCAAATTTTAATATATCAAAAGCGACTGTAATTTTGATAAATTAAAAGAGTAGCATCACTAGCCTTCTGTTTAAGATGCAAAAGCAGAAATTTTGTTTTTATAATTCAAAATTTTAGATAAAAATATTTGGAACCATATTCAAATTTTGGATTGATCGTACCCCCGAGTTAGGCAACTATTACGAAAACATGTTGTTGGGTACTTTGGAAGTATATTCGACCATTTTAAGAGAACTTTTACCTACTCCTGCAAAAACTCATTACACTTTTAATTTAAGAGATTTGAGTAAAGTATTTCAGGGCGTTTTAATGAAAATTCCTGAAGTTTTAAATGTAAGTCCACAAACTAATTGAACATATAACTGGGAGTACACATGAGCGAGATTCTTCTGTATTTTATGATTTTATTCTCATTTTGCTTTTCCGATTTTTAGGAATTGGACGAAATTTTGCGTTTATGGTATCATGAATGCTGTCGAGTGTTTCAAGATCGTTTGGTAAACGACCAAGATCGTTCTTGGTTCGACAATTTATTGAGACAAATAATCAAAAGAAACTTTAAAGCGGATCCCACCCAAGCATTGGGTACCGAAGCAATTTTGTATGGCGACTTTTTAGATCCCACCACTGATGTTCGCTTGTATATTCAAATTATTGACAAAGAAAAATTGTCAAACGTTTTGGACCATTACTTAAGCGAATATAATAATCAAAGCACTAGACCAATGAAATTGGTTTTATTTTTGGACGCCATTTCACATGTATGTCGAATTTCTCGAATTATTCGACAGCCTATGGGTAATGCTCTACTTTTGGGAATGGGGGGTTCAGGTAAAAAATAAATTTGTGTTAACTTAAATAACTATATTGAATATATTTGAATTTTTAAGGACGGCAAAGTCTTACACGATTGGCCACACATATGGCGGAGTTCATAAGTTTTCAAATTGAACTTAGCAAAACCTACGGTTCACTCGAATGGAGAGAAGACCTTAAAAATCTCATGTTGAAAGCAGGATTGTATAAAAGAGAAACTGTTTTTCTCTTTTCTGATACTCAGGTTTAGTTCGCACATAAAAAATATTTAACAATTTTTAATCGGATCAATTTAGATCAAGTCGGAATCGTTTCTAGAAGATTTAAACAACGTTTTGAATTCTGGCGATGTTCCAAATATTTACCAAGTAGAAGAATTGGATAAAATTTATCAAGGATTGAAAGGAACTGTAACTGAAATGGGTTTGGCGGCAACCAAATCAAATTTATTTTCTGTATATCAAAAGCAAGTACGAGCTAATCTTCATACTGTTATAACAATGAGGCAAGTTAAACACTAAAGTTGTGTTATTCGGTTTATTACTCGTGTAACAGAAAATAGGGTGCGTCATCTGTTGTCTTTTTTGTAAACATTTTATATTATTATTAAATGCCATATAAAAAAGTTCCGCTCAGTAGAAGGATTGAACTCACGACTCCTATGCCCGTACTAATAGTCACAGATTAATCCGAGATTCAAGATTAATTCTCGAAATAGCAGCTGTTGCTACGATACGGTCTAAATTCCAGTAATCTCGTTGGTAAATCCTAGGATTATCTTGAATCTCGGATTAATCCGTGACTATTAGTACGGGCACTAGGGTCTGATATGAAGCGTCATGCACGTGACTCATTTCACTATACCAAGGGTGGAACTAATGTGTAAAGATTAGTTTCCTTGATCTGCTGCGTTTTTCGGTTTCTTGTAACGTAGGGCCGTTACATTCACAATTCAGAAGGTAATTGAGTAAATTCTTTCAGTCCTATAGGAGAAATTTTCAGAGCAAGATTACGACAGTTTCCAGCATTAGTTAACTGCTGCACGATTGATTGGTTCAGTCCATGGCCAGATTCAGCCCTACAAGTAAGTAGTAATTGTGCAATGTTTTTTTTGTAAAAAAAATTAGGAGGAAAATCGACACGTTGTAATCGGTATGAATAAACCGATCTATTTTGTTTTAAATTCTAAAATATACGGTCGTAGGCTAGCAGTTAAAGTGCTAGACTGCTAAGTCGTAGTGGTCAATTTGATCCCTGATCAAGTATAATTATTGATTTTTCTACAATACACTGAAAAAATTATTCATTTTATTAACAAAAAATACATTAGTTTTGCGCTGATGAACAAAATTCGTTATATTGATGAACAAATTCATAAATACAATGATTTTTTTCATGAATACTACGAATTTTTCATCAATATAACGAATTTTCTTCATCGAGGCAAAAATTATGAATTTTTCGTAAATATGATGAACCATTTCTTTTCAGTGTAGTACCTGTAGCGCTTTTTTTAAAATAAAATTCTACTTGTTTCAGTCCGTGGCGTTACAATTTCTTGAAGAAATTCCAGAACTGGATGTTGAAGTCGAGGTATTAAATGGAATAGTGGTTGTTTGTCAATTTATGCACGCCAGCGTTGTAAGCGCCAGTGAATTATATTTACAAGAATTATCCAGACATAATTATGTCACACCTACATCTTATTTGGAATTACTTTCGAGTTACACCATACTGATGAACAAGAAGAAGGGAAGTTTAATGGAAGGTTGTGGACATTTAAAAACTGGTAAGCACTTATTAATTTTTTAGATTTAAATAAAACCAATAATTTTTGTAGGTTTAGACAAACTACAAGTTACAACAGAAGATATTAAAGTACTGCAAGATGATTTGGAAAAAATGAAGCCATTGCTAGAAGTGGCAGCTAGAGATGCAGAAATTATGATTAAAAAAATTGCTGCTGATACAGTAACTACATAATATTTGTATAAATACAATCATTTGGTATTTACTGTCAATTACTGTGTCTAGGTTATAGCGGAAGAAACCAAAGCTGCTGTAGAAAAAGAGGAAGAAGTAGCAGTGGAAAAGAAAAAAGTGACAGCAGCAATAGCCGAAGATGCCCAAAAAGATCTTGGTAATTTTTTTTAATTTGGTTCTCTCAAACAAATGCTAATAATTACTCGAGGTATGCCATTGTGTGCCGTAAATCAAAAAAGTTTTTTTGGGAGGCCAAAAATTATTTAATTCAAATATTATATTAATATATCGACTATTATTTACAACAATTAAGGACATCTCGTAAAGACGTTACGAAGCGAATAAATTCAGAAAATTCGCTTTTATGTAATTACTAATTTTAAATCAATCGATATTACAAGTAAATTTTCCAACAGATGAAGCATTACCTGCATTAATGGCTGCAGAATCGAGTTTAAAATCTTTGAATAAGAACGACATAAACGAAGTGCGTTCTATGAAAAAACCACCTGTTGGAGTTATTTACGTTCTTGAAGCAATTTGTATTTGTAAAGGAGTGAAGCCCAACAAAGTAAAATAATAATTACATTTATTATTAAAACGCGTTTTTAGTTCTTCTTTTGCCTACTTCCACTTTCGTTATATTTTAGATACCCGGCCCTAAACTTGGTGAAAAAATTAACGATTACTGGGATCCAGGTCGAAATATGTTATCCGATCCTGGAGCTTTTATGGCATCGTTATTAAACTTTGATAAAGAATCAATTACAGAAGATATGATAGTAAAACTAGTTACATACGTGGAAAACCCTCTTTTCACTCCCCAAAAAATCGCTCAAGTATCTAAAGCTTGCACGTCACTTTGTATGTGGGTACACGCAATGTACAAGTTTTACTTTGTCAACAAAGCAGTGGCACCCAAAAAAGCGGCTCTGGCGGCTGCCAATGCCGAATTAGAAATAACTGAAAGAGCATTAGCCCAAGCTAAAGCCAGAATGAAAGTAGTGATGGATGGGCTTGCAGCACTTAACGAACAACTTAATGCCAGAATTGCTTTCAAAGAAGAAAAAGAACACAGCATAAATTTGTGCCAGGATCGAATGAATCGAGCAGTTAGACTGATTAATGGTTTGGCAGATGAGCGAATTAGATGGATCGAAACTATTGCGACAATTGAAGCAAATACAATAACTGTAACTGGAGATATTTTGATAAGTTCTGGTGCTGTTGCATATTTGACACCGTTCACAGATAGATACCGAAGAGGATTACTTTCGGAATGGCTAACGGTAATAAAAGAACAGAAAGTTCCACATTCTGCCAACTGCAATCCAGTTACTTCTCTTGGTGAAGCTGTAGTTATACGGCAGTGGCAATTGGATGGTTTACCAAGAGATTATTTATCTACGGAAAATGCTGTTTTAGTTTCCTGCTCCAAAAGGTGGCCTTTATTTATTGATCCACAAGGCCAGGCTAATAAATGGGTTAAAAATATGGTAATTTTTGAAAAATTTTCAAAAATAAAAAAATAATAAAAAATATACTTTTTAGGGACGCGAAAAAGGTATTTCAATTTGTAAATTATCTGATCGAGATTTGCTGAGAACATTAGAATCCGCTATTCGTTTTGGAAAACCAGTTTTAATAGAAAATGTGGGAACAGAACTTGATCCGGCTCTCGATCCTATACTTATGAGAACAACGTTTAAACAAAATGGGGTTATCGTTTTGAAATTAGGTGAAGCCATAATCCCTTACAACGATGACTTTCAATTATTTATTACAACAAAATTACCCAATCCACATTATACTCCAGAAGTTTCCATTAAAGTTCTTCTTGTTAATTTTACTTTGGTGTCCAGGTGAGTACATCAATTTAAAATTGAAGAATTTGTATATAGACTTTCGTTGCAGTGGTTTGCAAGACCAATTGTTGGCGCTTGTTGTTATGCAAGAGCGACCAGATTTGGAAGAGTTGAGAAGTCAGTTGGTCATCAGTAGCGCTCAAATGAAACAAGAACTGAAAGAAATTCAAGACAGAATTTTGCACAAACTGAGCGTGTCGGAAGGATCTCCCGTTGACGATCTGGAGTTTATTATTACACTGGAAGCTTCCAAAGTAAAAAGCGACGACATCAAGGTATGATATTCCTCTAAATATTCTTCAAATTCCATTCTGTAAATTTTTAAACTGCAGAATAAAGTTGAAGCGGCTGAAATTACTCAAATCGATATTGACAATACCAGAGCCTTATATGTACCAGTCGCTAACAGAGGTCAGCTGATGTTCTTTTGTTTGTCTGATTTGTCTTCGGTGGATCCAATGTATCAATATTCACTAGAGTGGTTTATTAATATTTTCGTTTCAAGCATGGCCGAGACCGAAAAATCAGGTAAATTAATTTTTTTAACTAAAAGTTAATTAGGAAGAAGAATTCCAACTACACATACCTGTCACAATCTTATTATAGTTGTTCCCATGAATGATGAAGCCGACGTCGGAACTATCTGAATGAAATATTGGATGAATGGTTGAGTTAGAGGTTTTAATAAAAACAAATAAAATGGGTCATTAAAGAAACCGTCGGACAATTTTATTTGTTTTTATTAAGACCGCTAACTCAACCATTCATTCAGATAGTTCTGACGTCAGCTTCATCTTTCGTGGGAACAACTATAGATTTAATCAGCGGTATTGTTGTGGTGCCACAGGCCGTAGCCAGGGAAGCCCCCGCCCCCAAATGTTCTAAAAAATTAAAAAAAAATATTTAAAACATTTGTTTGTAAGTAATAATAAAAATTCCAGGAAGGGAAACCGCTAAGCAATTTATTTACATGCTTTATTTGCTTGACTAATTATTGAAACTTTAATTTCAGACGATTTGAATCAACGCGTTGAGATTATCAACGATTATTTCACATTCAGTTTGTACACAAACGTTTGCAGAAGTTTATTCGAAATTCATAAACTTTTATTCGCTTTCCTGTTATGTGGCAGAATTTTAATGGATCAAAACATAGTTGATCCACACGAATGGCATTTTTTTCTAGCAGGTGGAACTCCGATTAAGGTATTTTTAGTATTTAAGGTTTTAGTGCAAAAACATATTTTTCAATTTTCATAGATAGTGGATAACCCATCTCCTGATTGGATATCGGTCAAGTCCTGGAACGACATTATGGCATTGGAAAATGTACACTTTTTTCAAAAATTTGTGGATTCTTTTCCCCGCAGTTTAAAACATTACAAAAATATTTTTGAATCTACAGAACCTCACAAGTAAAGCTCTGGATATAAATTATTTCAATATCTATTAAAACATGTTTTAGAGAACCTTTGACGGAACCCTTCAACTCCAGTTTTAGCGGCTTCCAAAAATTACAAGTTTTAAAATGTTTGCGACCCGATAAAGTTACCAACGGAATGCAAGACTACATAACAGAGCACTTGGGACAACGTTTTGTCGAACCACAAACTACGGATCTTTCTGCCATGTTTAAGGAATCCAGTCCAGTAATTCCGTTAATTTTTGTGCTATCGACAGGAACTGATCCGGCAGCAGACTTGTATAAGTTTGCAGACAAAATGAAATTTTCGAAACGTCTCTTTTCGATATCCTTAGGACAGGGTCAAGGACCAAGAGCGGAAAAATTAATTAACGATTCCACTGAAGTTGGTGCATGGGTTTTCTTTCAAAATTGTCACTTATCTCCGAGCTGGATGCCAAGATTAGAACGAATCATCGAATCCATTTCACCCGATAATGTACATCGTGATTTCAGACTTTGGTTAACATCCACGCCGTCTCCTCATTTTCCAGTTTCAATTTTACAAAACAGTACTAAAATGACTGTTGAACCTCCCAGAGGGGTTAAAGCTAATATGTTACGTGCATATTCCAATCAAGTGGCCGATATGACCGATTTCTTTCATTCTGATCATGAAAAAGTGCCCACCTTCAAATGGTTACTGTTTTCATTATGTCTTTTCCACGGTGTTCTGATAGAACGCAGAAAATTTGGTCCTCTAGGTTTTAATATACCTTACGAATTTACGAATGGAGATTTAAAAATTTGTATATCTCAGCTGCACATGTTTCTTCTGGAATATTCAGAAATTCCATTTAAAGTGTTATCTTATACCGCTGGCCACATCAATTATGGTGGAAGAGTAACCGACGATTGGGATCGCAGGTGCATGATGAACATCCTGGCTGATTATTACAATCTTAAAGTTGTTTCCAAAAATCATGTGTTTGATAGTGACGGTCATAAATGCTATTATCAGGTGATTTTTCCGTATACTTCTAAGTGAACATCTAATGGCTTTTTCAATTTCAGTTGGAATCCGAAGCAACGTTGAACGATTATTTAGATTACATTAAGCATTTACCAATAAATGACGATCCGGTCTTATTTGGACTTCATTCCAACGCTGATATTAGCTGTGCCCAGGCCTACACATTCAGTTGTTTAACCACTTTGTTGATGTTACAACCAAAACAAGTTGGCGGGGCTGCTTCAAGCCAAGAAGACGAAACCACCAACGCGGCACTGGGAATTTTGGATATCTTGCCCAAATGCTTTAATTTGAGTAAAATTTCCGAAAAGTGAGAATTCAAAAATCTTAACTTCCGATTTAAAACTTACTTGTTCGTAGATATCCGGTGCTATACGAAGAATCTCTCAATACAGTGTTAATACAAGAAGCTATCCGATACAACAAACTCTTGAAAGTAATAGAAAGCTCTTTAAAAGACTTACTGAAAGCATTGAAAGGACTTGTTGTTATGTCGGAAGCATTAGAAAAAATGTCTGGAAGTTTGTTTAAAAATATGGTTCCAGCGATGTGGGCTGGCAAAGCTTATCCATCGTTAAAACCGTTAGGTAAGTATAGTTCCACTTATTTTTCAACAAAGTATAAATGTGAAATTTAGGAGCTTGGGTAAAGGATTTAATTGCCAGAGTGGATTTTCTTAACCTTTGGGTGAAGAAAGGCATTCCCACATTGTTTTGGATTTCTGGATTTTATTTTCCCCAAGCGTTTCTTACGGGAACCTTACAAAATTATGCACGAAGAAATATTTTATCGATTGACACCATTGCTTTTGGGTACAACGTAAGTGGTTTTCTTTTTCGGTGTTGAAAATATTATATTGTGGAATTCTATTTAGGTTTTACGAGAACATCCAAAAACTAAACAAGCTGAAGGGGCTGTCGTTTATGGATTGTTCCTTGAAGGTTCTCGTTGGAATTATAAAACAATGGCATTGGATGAATCGCAACCAAAAGAGTTATACACCGGTAAAAATTTCAACTTAATATTTTGCTATCTCAAATACTCCTCTTTACTTTTGATTCCTAGAAATGCCTGCGATCTGGTTTGTACCCGAAGAAAATCATAAAAAGGCTGCTGGAATGTACCAATGCCCTGTTTATAAAACTTTAACGAGAGCTGGAACGTTGTCGACCACAGGACATTCAACGAATTACGTCGTGGCTGTAGAAATTCCGACTTTGAAACCAGAACCCCACTGGATAAAACGGGGATGTGCACTTTTCTGTGCTCTCAATTACTAAAATTAAATTTTATTTTCTGTAATTTATTGCTTTGCAGTTTGTTCAAACAAAATATATATCGAATTTGATTATATAGAATTTATGATGTTAATAAATAAATTGATATAATAATAATGTTGATCAATTTATATTTGCTTAGACGTATTTTTATAGCAAGTTCAACGCATGTAGATTGATGTGGGGAAAAACCACGACAACGAATGTTTTTTGTTTTGTAGTTGGTAGTTGTAATGATATTTACGTAATTTATATTTGGCGCTTAATGAACGATTTAAATGATTAAAACATACTGTCAAATACACATACATTACATCATTACATTGGAAGTGCTGAACGTAAAACATTGCCAACTATCTAACGAAAGGACGTGACTTGAGACACCACCAAAAGAAGTGGGAGAAGAAGGGCTACAACGGGGAGGAAGGGACCGTTAATGGCGACCGGTTAGATTGGGGTAGTCAAGCAGACGAGACGTGTTTACACGCGACCTAAATTTATTTGTTGTACTATTGTGTTATATTATTTTAATTATAGTGGTTCGGCAAACTAGAGGTAAATATTATTGTAATATAATTAAATTCAAAAGGTACGAGTTTCGAGTAATCGAATTAAATGAACATGTGTATTAAAATTTATAAACTTTAATCATCATGAGAACTTATGTGCAGGCGTGCTCACAGGCTAATGTTAGAACCGCATATGGTAGATAATTATCACCTATGACTAACTAAAAAGCTCAATACTGATAACATGAAAACTGCAGGTACTCCTAGATTCTATGAATGAGATTAAAGCTTGGGTTATTTTGTACGGAGGCTATTTTGTGTAGGTCACTCTCGAGACTCGTGTTTTGCTTTTATTTGGGGATTGAATTGTTATGTTTATCCAGTACATGATGATACTAAAGGTGCCAGTTGATTCATGTGCTGACTTGCCCTGTATATTTGATTAATAACGAATTATGTATTTTGACCACATATGAATATGACGTATATGTAATTTGCCCGATCACAATTATGAATATTGAAATGACGAACAAAAATGACAAAAGCAAAACCACAATGTGTAAACTGAAATTATATGACAATAATTTACAAATTATAACTATTTAAACTGCTCTGTGTTTTATATGTGTTTGCTTTGCGTTTCTCCTGACTCAATTTACTACTGCCAAAGTTCATTCATCATTACGAAGGAAATACTACGACGTGGGGGTAATGTCTTCGAGATGTAGGTTACGACGTGGGGTTCTAGCATTTTAGACGATACGGCATTTCGCGTGTGGTGGCCACCATTATTATAGCGCTTAGGAGGTTAGAGCAAAGAAGATATACCTATAGGAACAAGAAGCGTCACTTATCGTATTTCACCAGGTCAATTTCCAGTGCGCAGGTCCCCCAAGAATATGGAGAATTGGCGTCAAAATTTTGAAAGGAATTGCCGAGAGTGACGCTTCTTGTTCCTATAGGTATATATTCTTTGGTTAGAGTAGGGTTTCGAAGGTAGGGATTTGGTGGGAAATTTAAGTTTACGTTTTGACATTACATAGTAAAAATAAATTAGTTAATCAGGATAAAAAGTGATATTTCTTCTCAATCATTTTTAATGTGAGCAATAGTGCAAATAACAATAATATAAGATACAAACAACACATTGACCAAAAATGCCTAGCTGACAACATCAGCTGAATGTTAGATCTTCCATTGATTGGCTCATTTATACAGTAAACCAATTAGAACTGGATTATAACCTAAAAAAAAGTAGTGGATATCAAATTATAATTGAATTTTAATCAAGTAACAGCTGAATAATTTTTGAAACATTTCCTTAACAACGAAAACAACCTAACTAACACAGAAAACGAAATACAAAATCAAATATGGGCATTAGTAAGGGTATTAGTCCAGAGGAATCATTGTCATTTGGCCGAATTCTATTGGCCGATAAATCATTTATAATCTTTCTTTTCCTCTCGAAAACATGCAACTTGTTCTCCTCATTTTTCTTCAGGCACAATATCTCCATCCCGTATGTTACTATGGGTCTTTTATTAGAGTCCTATATATTTTTATCTTCGTCTCCTTCCGTATGTCTTTACTCTCTAACAGCTTCTTGTTTCCGTAATATGCCCTGTTTCCTGCCATTATTCGATCTCTCGCTACCTCTTTATCATCCCAAGTACTTAAAAGTTATCACCTCTTCAAAGCTGTAATCTTGGATCTTGATTGCTTTTCTAGTTTTTTTTTTCCTCTATAGCATCTCATAAACTTCGTTTTCGACTCGTTTACCTCAAGGCCTGCTTTTTGTGCTTCCTCTGCCAACTTCACAAACGCGTCAAATAGTGCTTTGTGCGTTCTTGCTATTATTACGAGGTCATCAGCGAATGCTACCATTTGCACCTCTTTATTTATTATTGTCCTGGTACATTTGGTTCTTCTCATTATACCTTCCAACACAATATTGAACAGGTCGGCCGACAACGCATCGCCCTGTCTCACTCCTGTGATTGTGCTGAATTCTTTGGTCAATCCTTTCATAGTTTTTACTACCGTTGTTGTATTTTTGATTGTCATCTGAATCAACCGTATAATTTTTGCAGGTACTTTCACTTTTTTATCAAGTGTCAGGATCAAAGGCCTGTGTGAAGTCCACGAATATCATCTCCAGCCGAATGTCGTGCTCATGACACTTTTCCATTATCTGGGATACTACAAACATCGCATCCACCGTTGATCTACCAGATCGGAATTCTTGTTGATAGTCACCTATTTCGCTGTTTACATGTTCTTGTAATCTCTTGTGGATCATCTTGGTTAGCGCCTTATAACTGTTGTTCGGTAGAGATATTCTTCTATAATTAGCACACTCCCTTAAGTCTTCTTTCTTGTGAATTGGGATGATTTCTGCTATATTCCACTCGGCTGGCATCTTTTCCTCTCTTCATATTTTTAACAATGTCTCTTCTCCCATTTTTATTAATTCAGTATTTACATTGCCCATCCCTGGTGCTCTTCTATTTTTCATTGTTATTAACACTTTACAGAATTCTTCATATGTTGGTTCTTCTATTGCTTCTTCCTCCTCCAGCATTGACATTTTATTTTTTTGTATAATTCTCTTGGATTCTTATGCACTATTTCTATATTTTCTGTTATCATCCTCTTCATCCATTGTTTACAGCTAGTCTTCTTTTTTCCTTATATATTTCATTATCTGTTGAAGTTGGGGAGGTCATCCATCTTAACCTGGCTTCTCTCTTCGTTTTTATCATAGTTTTACATTCCTCGTCAATTGACTCCTTTCTATTTTTTGTCTTTCCAAAGCCAATTGTCTTCTCCAATGCAATGCTTTCAGTATACTACTCTTTATATTAAACCATTCTTCCTCTATATTCTGGGTTTGCTGTTTTTTAGTCATCTCTTCTTGTAGCGTTTGAGTGTATTTTCTCTAAGTCTTTGTTACGTCGTCGGTCCTAATTGGCGAAATGGTAAATCCCAAAAAAGAGAAAAAACTAAACTTTAAACTCAAAAAGATAAAAGGCCCCAAAAAGATATTCCCGGCTCTGACAACTCCTTCCAAGGTCGTGAGACTGAAAACTTAACCGTAATTAGGCTAATCACTACGAGTATTAATCTAATCTCATGTAACGGTCAAGTGTGTCGGTAAGCTCGCTGTACATCGAAATTTATCTGAAAGAAAAATATAAGACAACGTAAACACAAAAATGGAACTAATAAATTTAATACTGATGTTTCGGTGTTAATTCGGAATTACAGATCTAATAATCCTTATCTATCGAAAAGTAGTGTCGACACTTGTTCATGCATGATTACTTAAAATTAAGACAATCTTCGATACAAAATTGCATGGCAAATACATAGATATTATTCACTTCATCTAGTGAATTACGGCATCGATTGATGGATCAGTAGCCGACAATAATACCTGGCCCCCGAAGACTCTGTGGTAATTATCCGGCACTAAGTTCTAATGATCTTCAATACCAACTTGGCGTGCACTGTTGACGCACTACTAATTCTAATTCACTTTAAAAGGTAAGACAGTACTCACTAATTAGCTGGCTTGAAGACACCTTGACCTGATGGTATTCTGATGAAGATGCTCGTCAGATAAGATATTAGAGACGGAAGTATTGCAAAGATGTAGGCAGAATCGGCATTAATCGAAAAGGCGATACCTTGACTTGAATTGAACTCATAAAATGTGCGTACTTATAAAACCGGAAATAAGCATTCGAAAACATAATTCGCACTTTCTTCGTAGGGAAGAAATTATGCGTAACTCGAACTTGGCTTCACAAGCCTAAATTGCGTCACTAAACGTAACACTAAATACGTCATTAAATGCATCGGTCAGATAACTGACGATCAAAAATAATCGTGACTTTACGAAAAAATCTCACCTCGAGACAAATAGGCATCACAATTACTCGCGACATTAAGCATAATCGCGATACTGACGCATTCTTGCACATTCCACAATATTTACGTAATTGTGCATAACCCAAACTCGCGCATAAAACATAAACGTGAAACTCACGCGTAACTCAAAATCTCGCATAACAGCGAGTTCGACCGAACTTGGCGTAATTCTCTAATTACGCATTCACGAAATTTAAACTATTTCGTAAACCCTTTATTACACGCCTCATGGCGGATTAACGGTATTTGCGGTATTCTACATATGTAACACTTGATTACAAAATGTTGCGCAGTAGGCGGTATTCGGTAGTCGCGCAGGTAAACCTCACCCACGCAATCTCCATAGTTGCGTAATTTACGCACCTTGCGCGTTAAACTACAATGCGACAACGGCGCATGTCGCCCGGCACAAGACATAATTTCGGTAATTACGCATAACGGTAACTCAAAGTCACAATGGGTTCTACCCCCCAGGAGCTAACGCAACCACACTGGTCCGCGCCCCAGGGTAGACTCTTGCTTCGAGCAATTCTCTTAGTTAAATTCCCACTCCACGATGTTAACTTTGTCGAATCTTGCAAAGACTTGCCTGGAAATGGTTCGCGCTATCTCGCCCGTTGGAATTGGAGACCATCAACGATAGCAAGCGACAGGAAAGGTGTAATTTATTGCTTGTGGAGATTTGCGAAATTTTATTTAAAAATAAAAGGAAAGCAAATCGTAACATCTCGCATTCCAGCTCTTGTATTGCCCATCTGTTGTTCTCTGTTTTCTTCCTTTTTGCATCAACCTCTATCTTATCCATTTCCACTTTCATCATTACCATATTGTGATCAGTGTCCACGCTGTATCCTCTATATGATCTTGCATCTCCCACCTTGAATGTCTTTCTCTTAGCTACTAATATGTGGTCTATCTGGTTTCCTCGGTTAGTTCCTGGTTTCATCCAGGTCTCCTTGTGTAAATTCTTGTGCATCAAGTCTGTAGTTACTATTCTTAAATTACACATCATTGCCAGATTACACAATTTCCCTCCATTTTCGTTGGTACTTTATGAAGTGCTGGAAATAATCGTTTGCCTGTTAGTCGCCAATTATGCTGTAACTTTCCGCCTTTATTGCCGCTCAATGTAAGTTTTTCGAACTGTATGATGCCTAGAATAGATTACCATTAAAAAAATAAAAAAACTGCATTTCATATTTAAATAAATATGAAAATTATCGACAGTAATATCAGTATGTAGCAAGTTTCTGATAATACTGGCTAGAGATGCACGACAACTTGTTATGGCAAAACAAGCAATCGCAGGAAAACTATTTTTGTGTGGACCACCAGTTGCCAACCGCTGTCCTAGAATATAGAATTTTCATTATAAAGTTGTTGATCAGACAATCTTAAAACAGTAAACGAAAATATCACAAAATAATTTATTTAAAATTTTAATTTACATAGCAAACAAATATTGAAATTATGAGACACAACTATTAAGGTTGATTTTCTTATATCGTCGGCCTAATAAGAAGTGTACCTACTCCAATTTTTTGTTCAAAATAAATTATAGTTTTTAATCAGTTAAAAAATTATTAACGCTACCTTGTCAACTCCCAAAAAGTTCAGGATTTCTAGAAATCTAATCTTATGGTTACATAATTTATTTTGAACAATTTTTTAGCTCTCCTGTAAAATATTATATATTTATTTATACACAATATTTTCTTATTATACCTACGGCCTACGGTATAGGACACGTGCTATATTGCCAAAAATCGTACCCTGTATGTGAAAATCAGCCTTTGTACAATATATTCAATTTAGCTAGAGTATAGGATAAAAATTTCTCACCCAATGCTGATAATAAGAGGAAAAGGATATCGGGTTGTCTGGGTAGCAAATCAAACAACTATAACTTGAGTGTCGACGTTTCGGATGCGTCTATGCATCCATTTTCAAGACTGTAATGGAGAAGGACATTATTATAATTATAATCAATCTTACAAATTTATAATCTCACATTCACCTTACACATTACACAAACGTGTAAAACGTTTGATACAAATGTTTTACACCCTAACTTGTCATCGGTGAATGTAAAATTATAGATTTGTAAGATTGATTATATAATAGGTCCTCCTCCATTACAGTCTTGAAAATGGATGCATAGACGCAGCCGAAACGTCGACACTCAAGTTATAGTTGTTTGATTTTCTACCCAGACAACCCGATATCCTTTTCCTCTTATTAGCTAGACTAGTTCAACACTAACATTTAATTAGGGTGGTTGATATTTAAAATATTAAAAAACCAATAAAAACGATTTTGCACTTAAAAAGTAGTAAACAGTCTTAAAAATATGAAAAGTGATGATTATGTAACACAAACACACAGTATGAAATGAAAGAAATGCAAAATAATGAAACGAATGGAAGATAGACAAATCACTGTTTTTCCGTTAGCAACAACAAAAATCTAAAACAGTTAACATTTTTTTAAAACAACATTTTATTAAGTTTTTGCTATTTCCAAAGGAAACCCAATAACCTGATGAATATTATAACTAGTGGTTATAAAAAACCTCCGTTCATTTTTATTCTCTTTCACATCAATTGAAATTATTGGATGCCTTCCAATTATAAATTTTTTCTTATAATCATACAGATCAAATTTCTTCCAGGATGGAACATAATAAAAATATATCTGAAAATTATTTATATTAATTTAAAACTGTACCTATTATAAAAACGAAAAACTTACATTTCCAATATCTACGCCGATAATAAATATGTTACCATATAAAAACATACAAGTTATGTTCGATTCAAAAATTTCTGAACTATTGAACATCTTCTTACTGCACTGATTATTTTCACCCAAAATAAATAATTCGATGTATTGTTCACCTAATTTTTCACAGGTGGCTAAAAATTATAAAATTAAAAAAGTCCAGCTTTATAGTTCAATTTACAAGTTACAAAATTAATGTCACTTACACGCACATATGATGATATCGTCTCTATATATGTGGTAGGAAAGATCAGAATTGTGCTCGTTTTTCAAACAAAATTTGATATTCACTTTATTTTGAACGCTGCTAACTGGAGGCGTATTTTGGTCGAATTTTAACACTTTAACTTCGTTATTAATTAAAAAAGTGGCAACGCCATTCCACATATGCAGTGAAGAAACTTCATTTGGAGAGTAAATTCGGAGATAGGTAATATCGTTTAGAGTTTGTCGACCATTTAAATCTGTGTCTAATTTTGCAATTGTTATACGTCCACCGCGTTTTTCATAGCACAAATATTTCTTATAGACACTTAAAATGTAAAATAATTAGAAACTGGTTTTTTTCTTATTTTAGTAAATCACCTGTACAACTTTATATCTTGCATTAATATTATATCATTCAGTCTTCCATCAAAATTGGTTACAATTAAAGTACCCGACTTATAAGCAAGCAGTAAATTTGTTTTATCGGTACTTGTATCACCGTCTAATAAAAATTAATTAAATATTACAAATTTAATTCTTTAAAATACTTTTTTACCACTCATAAATGTAATTCCTGTGACCTTAACTGCAAGATATCTGGAAGAATGTAAAGTATTCCAATTTTCCCCAAAAATTTTAATTCTGCCATCCTCGGATCCAACTGCTATCAGATTACCTATAAATTTAAAAGTGGTCACCATCAGTGAGCGTAGATCATCAGCGTACCACTTATTATGGTTATATGGAGTTAAATATTTTATCATCGAGGATAAACAACTTCGATATTTATCAACAGATTAATATTTTTTTTTTAATTTTAATACTAAATGAAACTTTATTTTTGCAAAACCACTTAATTTTTAAAATAATTAATAAAAACCATTTTATTTGCAGACCATTTAAGTATTGCACTTGTCACTGACGTCTGCTCTTACGTGAAGATATACCTTTACTTAAAGTTAGTTAATCAAACTCACTGATTTGTGAAATAGATTTAAAAAGATAAAGAAACTATTTACAACTTAGTTGTTGGTGTTCAGTGGGAAATCTTACCTGCAACTGCAACATAAGTAATCCTCGGTGTTTTTTCCATAGGACAAAGGACCACATCAAACCGAATGTTATCTTTAACATTTTTCCAAGCGTACCACGTATTATAAATGTTTAACCATTTATCTGCGTCGTAATAATTATCATACTTTTCTGTATAGTTGATCAATTCATTCCGGGGTATGTCTTCAAAACAGCACCACTTCCAAATTTGAGTCCTCTATAAACATTAAGAAATTAAAATGTCACAAAGCACAACAACTGCTCACTCGTGTAAGAAAATCTACAGCATTCTTCCAAGTCGAATTAACCAATTTGGCCCTTTTTAAAGTTTCGCCATCACAAAAATACAAAATTCTCTCGAATATTTCAACAGGAAACGCAGTCATGTCTTGTTAAGAATTTTGGAAATCACACATAAAATGCACTAAACCAACATCAAACAAAGAATGTATTTTTGTAACTCATCTTTATTTATATTATTAACCTCCCATTAGGATGCCAAAAACCTTCAAAAAACCATAACAATGATTGTTGTCCATTTGGACAGTTTGGTGGCAATTGTCTAGGTGGCGCCACGCGCGGCAGTAATTAAATGTGCGTTTGGTGCGCATACACGAATGTGTACAAATCTACAGGTTGTTCCCGATTCGCGGCGACTTTATCAGTTGTGTATTTGTATGTGTGTTATTCTGACGTTTCTTGGTTGTCGATGAAAGTGTTACGGGTTTTTGTAGTTTTTGACTGATAAATTGTTTTATTTCCCGAGTGACGTTTCTAACAATTGACACAATGGTCGTGGGATTACCACCGTTGGAATTTACTGAGTGTATGAGTGATAGTCCTTACTTTAGGGAAAATTTGCATCAGCATGAGAAGGAATTAGACAACACAAGTCAACAGATCAAGAGGCTCATTAAAGAAGTTAAAGATTTGTTATCCGCCGCTAAGCGTAAGTTATTTTTTATAACGGTTTTATCGTGTAGCTTCTTCGCCTTAAAAATGTCATGTAATTAATTTTAGTTTTGCGATAGCTTATCGGTTGATAAAAAAATGCAAGGTTAAAATTGACAGGTAGGTACGCACAGGTATTTAAATTTCGTATCTGCTAAATTTCTTCGGCTCCACATAACTTACAAACACTAGATGCTTCGTTCTGGCTTGAAATAAAACGGTCTATTTAATTAATAAGTTTATTTAAATAATAGAAATGATATACAAAGTACAAAGTAATTTACATTGATGTAGAGCAAGGACAAACAAATTTTTGTGGCTCGAAATTATGTAAATACAATGCAAGTAGGTGATTATTTATTTATTATAATACCAAATTAGGTGGCCAAATTTCGGAGAAATGCATTTATTATACTCGTAAGAACAATAATAATTAATTAGTACAGAACCGTATTCCAAATGGGGGGCCTCTTTGTATGTATTTGTTTACGTTACCTTGGTAACCGTCTTCCAGCTTCATTGATTAAGCAGTAACACGACTCGATTTAGCCTCTTTTTCACTATTTCTGACTCGGTTCAGCTTCTCACTGGCGCATGTCGAAGCGATCGCAGATATTGTAGTAACCCATAAAAGGGCGAATTTGTCTGCAATATTTAATTATTACATTAATCAACCTTTGATAAATTTTATAACGAGGAGCGTGAAAAACATTTAAAACTAAATTATGTTTCAGTAGTGCCTTATGATTTTGGTAAAATAATAAATTGTTTTATGATAAAAGTCACAAAGAGTACTTTTACTCCGAATAAAGCATATAATATTACAAATTTTATTATTTATTATTTTTTTATTTTATAAAAATTTAACAAAAAGGTGGCAGGCGAGGCGGTACTAAATTACTTCAGTGCCGCTCGTAGCCAACAAACCATTGCTGTTATATTATTATTTGCAAACCAAAAAGACGTTGTTGGACGAAAATGTTTTCGGATTACGTCATGGGCGTTCATAAGATCTTTTTCATGGAGGGGCAAAATCAAAAAAACAATTATTATGAAACAATAAATTAAACACTAAAATTTTTTTATTTTCTTTATTTGCAGAAAAGGCAAATTTCAAATTCCGTGGTTCCTTCGCGAACTCGGTAATAACTTTTTACACGAAATTTAAATTAAAAAATTTAAGGCAAGAGCGAGGGGGAGCTGTTTTATTGATTGCCTACTTTCTTACCTGTTTTTACCTTTCGACTGGCATCTTCATGTTTTACAAACCAGGTTTATCTTCTTTAACCCTAGATTACTGAAGTTATCATAAATCGAGGGTCGTAAAATTTACGGATGTCCCGTAATCTAGGATTCAGATATTATTTTTTATTTCGCCGGTCGCCCAATTTTATATTTGTAATCAACTCAATAATTTTGTGTCATTTGTTTTTTCTGGAATTTCTTTATGCATTTTGTATTTTAAGGATATTTTTCAAATCATTCTTTCCCAATGTGGTTACCCACTTTTACGAGCATACATTAGTATTTGCATTTTAATAATTTCAAATTGGTAACTGATTTCTTCTAGCTTTGGTTCTGAGTTTTAATTCATCACTTTAGGTTTTTGTTAAATTTTTCCATTTTTCTGTTGTATCTTTTATTAGCTGTAGTATTATATCCATCATCTTAACTTCGTGTGCCTGTTTCGTACCTCTTATGCACTTCAAATTTAATTTTTAACTTTTATTTTAAAAAAACAGTAATATTTTTCAATTTACTATTTTACACCTTTAAAGTTGCCCCACATTGATGTTCCCTAATCCCTAAACAAATTTTAAATAACTGCTTTATAGAAAAAAGCAATTGTGGGATGCGTTTACACCCCCGCTAGTAAGGTGAAAGTTAAAAAGTCTTGACTTAATTTTAAAATTAAAAAAAATACTTTTACTCATGTTTGATACCTTTGTCACGTATTTATCACAAATAATTTGTCATTCTTGTAAAATACACAACATTGTAATAGCAATACCGCTATAATTTGGGAGCGACAACTAGAAATGTGAAGTCCAAATATAATTCTACCTGAATTGCAATTGCAAAAATAATTACAATGCTAACATCTTATTACCAGTAGGCGCGGATGCAGGATTCGCTTAGGGAGAGTAATTTCTGCTTGATTTTACTTACTTGCAGAAAATTTGTTCTAAACACAAAAATTGTTCAAGTATACTTCGGTTTTGCTTGGTTCAGGGGCAACTGCGCCTGATTATTAGGATACGGGGGGTATTCCATACTCGCCAAACAGTCCTTTTCCCGACATATAAATGATAAATATTTTTCTTCTGATAGTGAATGACTCAAATTTAATAAAAATCAATCACAGAACATTCATCGAAACCTTCAGTTTGTAAAACCAGGTGATATCGAATACCCCAGCATATCAGTAATTGTGTTTCAGTGGAAAACTTTACACCATGAACTGAAATAGTAAAGTAGTGACATATTATGCCGTTAGGAGCGCGTAAAATAGTATCTACTATAGTATTATAAATTAAGAAACAGAATTGCAGATCAACTGATTGGATGAACCGACTAATGAATTACTAAACCGTCGAAATGGGAAAAGTATACATAGTGCTTGAAAAATTTAGTGGTTGTGAAATATGTAAACATTTGAAATAAACCGAAAATATACAGATGAACCACGCTAAGAAAAGCCCTGGCGCTGGTGTATTTAAATATGTACGCACTCAAAAGAAAATTAAAGTGCATTCTAACCTGAAAAAGTACTTACCAAATAATGTTTAATTAAATTGATTTATTAAATATAGCTATGAAGATTTGTTCTAAAATCTGTCTGTAGACAATAAAGCTCAAATATGAATAACGCGAAAAATCAGCGCAATGACAATTGATACACAATGATTTGTAACTTTTACAACACTTGAGAAATAACTCGAATGTTCATTGGTTCTTTCAAATGTTTATCAAATTAGTTGCCATATTTTCCGGGGCTTTTCTTAGCTTGGTGGCACTGTACTATATTAAATATTATTTTATTAGTTATTTTCTAATGCGTATAAGTGTGTACTTCGAAAACGAATTGTTATTATATTATATTTCAAGTTGTTTGTGTATTATATTCAATTAATTTTGATAATTTATTTCCTTATCGTTATTTTGTATACGTATTTATCTGGTTCGATGATTAAATACTAATTAAATACCTGACAAATTGCTCGTTCGTTTCGCGGACACAATGTTTATCACAAGGGCGTGATTTCGATGCTCAATAATTGCAATAAATATATCACCTGATTTGAGGCTGCATATTTAATTTCATTAATGAATTTACCCTGGGAGGGGAAAATCTGATTTATCTATTATCTATCCTAGTTTTTAAATATAAATTCGTGTAGGTTATGGGAACCCCATAAATGTCCCAGTCAGTAAGGAGGAAACCACTTCCACCCCTTTTGAATAAACAGGCTGCCTTTTAGACCAAACTACGCCACTGTTCTCGATCACATAAATAAAAAAAAATTTAGATTTATAAATGCTTTATTTGTTATCTGTGGTTTTATTAGATAGCCTAAGTTTTATTGTGCATTTTTTCGTTGACCCATTCGATTTCCGTGAATTTATTCAAAATTATTAATTTCAGTCTTGATGATAAAAAATTATTTGCGGGTCATACCACATTAATTGAAGCATAAAAATACTATAGGTCAGTTAGGATTTTTACGTATACGAGGTTTTGACACAAAATATTTTGGATTTTTGCTAAAATATTCTATCGCAGTTTTTATTTATTACTTTTACGGAACTTTTGTTACTATCTGGTATTTAAACGAAATGTTCATTTGTAATTGTTAGAATTTTTTCAACACAATTTACCTGCAGACATAAAGAAAATTATTGTGAAAGTGTTAATATTGTGCATACTATCAATAACTATTGAAAAATGTCTTAACCTTCAAACAAATTGCAAGCTCATTATTGAGTATAATTATTATTACACAAAATTACGTAATTATATTTTTATAAATTATATTTATGTTTATTAAATTTCCCTTGGAATTTGCAGGTTGGTAGCTGCTTACATTTTAATACATTGACCCTATTTTTTATACACCTTATAGAGATAACTGGAGTCCGGATAAAAAAGAATTTAAAAAAATTTTCTTTTAAGTTCTTAAATCGATTATTAAAAATTGTTCCAAATATTTTGGAGTAAAATTCATTCTTCTATCGCTTAAAATATTTTTGTAAAATCTTTCATCATCTGCATGTATTATAGTATTCAACGTCGTCGATATTAATGATTGGTGCAAACTTGAATTTTAAGAATAAAAAGCCTTTTGTAAAAAATAACATTTCTGGGGGTTCCCCTACAGGGAATTTTTGTTATTACAAACAAATGTTTTTTTGCATTTCGGGGGGGGGGGGCGTGCCCTATACTCTGTGTATTGCTATATCGAGAATGAAAAGACCTATAGATAAGTTGATAAGTTCTTGAGTACCAATAGAAAAAAATTTAACTGCAGCAATTAAAAAAATTTCTGGCTTAACCCCTTAATATCAAACTGCAGAGAATTGTTTCTTTATTTTAAAGCTTTGTTTACATTATGGTTATCAACTTGCAATACCATTATCCTTATAATTACTATGAAGTAAAACTAAAAATATAAATTTTATTTTAAATGGAACTTCGATGTTCTGTTATTTCTAGATTAGTTTGAAAGTAGTACGTGAGTTACTCAACGTCGGTATATAGAATGTCTTATTGACATTAGAAATCCATGTTGTGCCATTTATCTACCCTGCCCTTGTAAATTTTTGATATCATTGTTGCTGGTTTGGAAAGTATACAGTTTCTTTTTTTTTTGTCTTTTAGAAATAAAAATTCTCGTTTTGGATGGAGCTCTAAAAGGATCACATGCGTGACACGAAATTATCCTTGTCCATAAGATAGTTATGTTTATGAATTCTATAGTGTTGCACCTGGTCAGTACTTTTGTGTTAAGTACGAAACATCGCACTCAAAATGGATGTTGCATAAATTAATCACGTACTCTTTATTCGTTCTAATGTGGAGGGACTTACTGCAGAATGTTAAGAATTTCAATAACGCCAAGTGTTAAATATAATGAGGATTTTAATATGATAAATACTGAACAATAAAATATTTAAATGAGAAATTTATTTATCTTTTTATTAATAAGATGAAATGAATAGCAATTGATAGGAATTATCTTGTATGGATGGATGGATATACTATGTAGAAGTCGAAATTAACAAAATAGTTTATAAGTATTATAGATGTAATTTTATCGATATAAATAGCTTGCTCAGAAAACCTATTTCATTATTATACAGTGAATAACAAAAATATCCGGACTCTCCCATATTAACAATGTAAATTATACGTTTTCAAGACGTTTTTTGTCATATAAAAATCGCCTTTACAGCAATAGTTATTAGACATTTCTTGTTGCAAATTTCATTGCCTTCAATTTTCTTCATATACATTTTTCTATTTTGTCCCACCGTTACCGAGATATATATGACAATATTATTTGCATTTTACAGAGTCTTGTTTAAGTCGCTGTCAGTCAGAAACGGTCAGAAATTTACATTGTTATAATATAGGAGTGTCCGGATATTTTTGTTATTCACTGTATACAAGTTATATCTTGTAACACTTGTTTATTCTCTGAATATTTGACTTCAAATAGTTCATTTATATTCTTGAAGTAAATAACAGTTTTTGATCGATAAAATCGTCTCAAAACTATATAAATTGCAAGTTGGTTTTTTTTATAAAGCGCTTTCTAATTTCTTTTTTTTTGGGAATTCAATATTAAAAGTGTATAAAATAAGAAATCGTCAAAATTGAGATCGATAAGTGCATAATATAGCAGACACTAAATTTATGTATAAACAGAAAAATTGAACAAACTCAAAACTTGAAAATTCCCCATTTTGTAGTTTAACATAAAATTTTATGTTTATGTAAGGGCAATTTGAATACAACAATGTATTACCGAATAGCGAACGTAAACTGGATAACCCACATATAAATGGAAATTTATAGGTTTTCAACTTTAACGTGAAAACTTTTGCAGTATATATCTGCGAAAACCTATATTTTTATAAATTTTATTGGATTTGTGTTTAATTATTATATTCCCGAGCACGTAAATTTGAGTTGATGTGATTTAATATTTTATGAATCATAGGTAAATGGTAAAAATAATAAATTATTGTAGACGGCGACGAGGTCGATTATTGTAACTCGGAATTGCCTTATAAAATATCAACAAACATCACATGTTCAGAAAAATCATAGATTATTAATCATAATTCTGAATCTTTTCTGCTATTATCTTACAAAATTGTCGAGCCGTTTTCTAACAAACTTATGAAGAACTATTTTACATATTATAATAAAAATGATTTTGAGACCGCCCATTTAGCTAACCTACCCGTGGGTTCTTTAAATTGTTCCGCCATTCAAGAGGGTTATGATCGGTAATTACTTGCGATAACCTGGTTCTTTTCTTTATTTAAGGTAAAATTGGTCAATTTGACAACGCTGTAGCACTACCTAGTTCACAAAGTGCTTTTGAATTTCTTTCCGACAAGTGTGTTATTTATATTACTTGCTTTGTTGCCTTGCAACTGCAAAGTCTCTAGAATTTTGCGTAATAAATCTTAATTTTCTTACTCTTTGTTTTACCGCTCCTAACTATTTTTAGGCATTTAAGCGCCACGGATATTTTAGTTGTGGTGCTATTTTATTTGAGAAACGTGGTATGGCATAAAAGCGATTTTGTGTATTACCCTTCTTGTATTCCCCTTTAAGTGAGATTAGTGAATTAAAATCGGATGAGTCTTTGATACATGCACTTCATGCAATGTATTATCAAACATTTATATTGCTTACCTTCCCCCAGTGTATATATCTTGTCATCGTAATGCATTTACGAAGTGAAGGGTAATCGATCAAGTAGAATTACTTTCAATTTTTATATTATCTTGTTCTAACCAGTGCCAGTGGTTAACATTTGTCAAATCTCTTGTAATTGATTACAACTTTTTTATGTAATACATTGTGTTTGGAAATTTCTATCTGCTGGTGCTGATGTTATAACTATATTAAATACTATTCGTTTTCAAAATTTGGACAAGGAAGCTAAAGTATCCGAAGGTCTGCAAAAAGAAATATGAACCTTGTATGCGAAATTTGTATCCCATATATCCCATATATGAAAATAAATGTACTGCCCAAATTGGCTATCAGTACATTACATTAATGGACGTGAAGGCCTAAAAAGGAAATATAACTTGGGTAGTGATCTGCTTCCTAAAAACAATAGCAGGCTAACACGGAATGTGTTAAGAATTTTAATATCCCTTGTTAAAATAAATTAAAGTTTGTGTTTCGTATAAGGAGGCACTTTCAACCATTATTAATGGAAAGTTAAAGAAATTTTACCTACAGCAATCAAAATCAAATTTTGATCCTTATCTGCACACTTTAGGAATTTATTGAACATCTAAATATTTTTGAAATCTTTTATTGATCGTGACGTCATCTTTTAAATAAATAATAACTTATTCTGAGCCGGATGCTGATTACGTGATTTTTGACAAGTTGTAAAGCCACTTCCGTGCCTTAAATTAAAGATAAACTTTTCGCTAAATATATTAAGCAAAATTTTGCTTCAAAAGATGAAAATAAAATAATGATACATTTAAAAAATTAAAAGTGCCATTTGTTAATGTCATTTTTCAAAGGAGCGTCTTCATCATAATGTCTCTTGTAATATTTGTATTATGTTATTAGATTAATATGAAGGTCACTAAATTTAAACCATGAAATTCCGACACGTAGTTGTGACAATTAGCCAATGACAATCAGTGCTAACCTATATACGGAACAATCAAAATTAACTGCGTGCATCTCAATCGTGAAAAACGTGTTAAATGATGTTGCGGTGTTGAATAGATTGTAAGAGTTAAAGGAAAGAGTTTATTCCATTAGGCAGTCATGGAACCATAAAATTTTACATTGTACTATTGGGAATGTGCTGGCTTTCAATTATGGCTTCTCCGGATTCGCAGTCGCACAAGTTTTTGGAAAAAAAATGATCCAGTTCTAATCGACTAGACGCGTGCACTTACAAACTGTACGGTACTTAAGGAATTGTTGATGAAAAGAGTAATAAAGGAAAATACGTGAAAGAATTTATTTTTAGGCACTTAAGTTCTCTTTAGCTTTGAAATCAACCATAGCAATTTGTTCCTAGCTACACTTAACATTTTTGTTAATATAATTTGGGTTCGGATTATTATCTAAATTTGTTGAGAATTAGAAATCCTATTAGTAGGGTAATCATGTGAACGTATTGATATTTTACGAATAATTGTAACCTTCAGTGTTCAATTAATCTGTCAATGTTGTTGGTTGATCCCATACTCCATAGAAAGGATGTTTTAAAAAAAATTATAATCACGATTTATAAATTGTGAGATCATGTAAACTTTATGTTTCTAAATATTCCATTTGTACATTACTAGCAGATAATTATTGTTTTTTCTCGATATTAATAAATTTCTCCAAGGAAACTGTCTGTAGTGTAACGTGCGCGTCGGGGTAGTCATGCGATTAAATTGTTTTTTTTTATGGAATTTCACAAATCATAGTAAACCATTGTCTTCTGTTCCTGTTCACGTGAGGAGTGACGATAATCATTCAAATAATTTGCAGACAAACAAAATTATTGTGAATGCGACGTTTTATACATATTAGGAGGAAGTGGGCAGACAAATAATGACCTTTGCGTTTACAAATCTGAAAATTTTCGTAACCTGTATATTGTTTCGACCATTTATGTACAAATTAAAATGACTCATCGTAATTTTTTGTGCAATATACAAAAGGATATTTTTGCACTTATTGCAAATCCATCTGAACCCGCCTACAACAGGACCAAAATAATGTATACATAAGAACTACTAGGGAGTTTTTTGACTTAACCTATCCACCATCAAAAATTCAATCATTTATAAAATTTGATAGATTGCCCTTTAATTTAATGTTGTCGGCGTTAAAAATTAAAAAATGTTATACGGAGAGGCGTATCTTGCCCGGAGCTGTATTGCTAGACCAAGGAAACAATGGCGGGTTCGTATATGTACAACAAAAATTATTGTAGGTTGTTATTAAAAACTTCGCCTGTAATTAGCTATTAGGCCTTGCCATACAGGGTGATTCGGGAAATATTGCAACATTTTGTTACTTTTTGCTGGAGGGATATTTTAACTATGCGAAATACACGACGTACCTTAAATTGGTTTAAAGTTTAAACTTTTCGAGTTATTAAAACCTTTTACAAGTTGCCTTTCACTAAAATTTAATTTAAAAATCCTTTTCCTGTCAATTTCGATTTTTTAATTGCTATTGCTTTTATCCATTGTCGAAAAACAATCGTCGTTAATTAAATAATTCGCACAATCAGCTAATTTTTCGTATTGCATTAATTGAATTCGCCGAGCTTTTTTTAAAAAGCTGTGTCTGTATTCACCATAATGTAATTATCATATTACCTACCTTTGATTATAATAACGTAAACCTGTTTTAAAAATTTAACAAAGAAGCATTGCTAGAAAGTAGGCGTTTCATTGTTATCTTTGCGTTATAAATAAATGAATATATTGTTTTGATCTACTTTTATTATTAACGCTTACTTTAATTTATTTACATACGAAAATGCTAAATTGCAAATTTTTTGATTTTCGTGTTATCAAAATCGATTGCGTATAAATGTTGCTAAAAGTGCTTAAGAAGCATCAAATATTACCAAAAAGGGCATCAATTTAATTAATAAAAGAATTATCAAAGATTACTTACATACAACAAATCAACTGCATAACAGACCATCACATTATAATAATGTGATAAAGAAATTAGTATATTATATCCCTAGGGGGTTTTCCAAGTTTTTAACCGGGTAGTTCTTTTTCTAAACGAATTTGACTTGGGAGCTGTTTCTGCTATTGTTAGGTCTTTTGTGTAGTAAACAAGAAATGTTAGAATATAAGAAAATTAATATCAATATTGTCGAATTAAAAAATGTCAACATCTGAACCACGAAACAATCGAATGTGAATATATTAAATTGCCCACAAGGGCATTGAATCTGGCATTTTTATTGCAGACATACCATAATACATTATTATATTCTTCCTGTTTAATTTCAGCAATTTAAAAGTTTGTATGAGAATGTATGGGTAGGTGTGTCACCTATTTACATTAACTTTTATTGTAATAAGTCACTGTACAAATGTTACACACGTTCAAGCACATAACTCGATAAGTAGGATGCACTAATTGTTCCGTTTGCGTTTGATTATTCGTAACTCGTGGATGCGAAACCGGGCATGCAAAATTAATTTAATTTTTATATTATTTTAAATATCTATAATATGAATAAAGAAAGTAAAATACAGTGACGTTCAGTTATAACAAATCACAAGGAACCGACTGGTTCGTTACAGTGGAACACTACTGTAGATAGCCTTACTCTCTTGTTTCTTCTTGCGGTTAGATATACCATTAATTATTATCAGTCTAACAGAGTTGATTAAAAATTAAATTAAAATATTGTTATCAAGTGTTTAGTTACTTAATGCAGCGACTTAATGTTACATTAAGTCACACGGGGGACTTCATAATGCTGATTTAGTGTTTCCTGCCCTAAAATAATGTATTATTTTAATTTTGATATTATACTGGCGGTTTTTTTTGAAATTCTTGAATTTTAGAAGAAATTTAGTATTGAGCCCTTTGATGAATAATATACTAATGAAAGTTGAATTTAAAGGGAGATAGGTACATACATATATTGAGATGACTTACGATGGAACATCAAAATGTATGATTTCTAAAGTACAACTGCTATGTCTCAATTTTGCACTTGTTTATATGGAAAGTTTGTACAATATAGTAATTTACATTCACTAATGAGCATTGTCGCAAGCAGATAGAAGTGCTAAAATATTATGTTATATTTCTATTAACTTTTTTGATATTTTAGTTGTTTACATATTTCTTTTGTGCTTAAAGTTGACACAACATGCAATAACAAACTTGTTTCAGTGTCAAGGTTATCGCGTTGAATTTAATTATAATGATCGAAATTACACTTATACAACGTATATTATGAAGTTGAAGGCTCAATTTTTCAAGTGTATGGTAATTTTGATTTACATTTATCAAACGTAGAATGGTTGAATTTTTTATTTAAAAAATTACTTCTTCGTCGAAGAGTTATACTATGTAGGTACAAAGAATCAACTTTTACTTTCTTTATCTTGTTCTTCTTAATGTTTCTCACGTGTTTGTAATTCAATCTAGCATAAATCACTAATTATGACACCTCTGGAGGTACGGTGCTTATATTTTTTATATTATAATACCATCTACGTACACAGGAGCGGACTAGATTTTTTCGCCTCCGGCCTGCTGCTCCATTTTAAAGCACTGAACTTCTATTACCTGGATGGATTTTTGCAAGTCCGGTCTATGGCTGCGAAATATAAATTTTGAACTAATTTTGATGTCCAATGTATAACTTCGGTAAGGTGTGTGTGCATTGTTTATACTATAAAAATTTAAATTGAAATTTGATCTATTTCGGATGTAGGCGTATATAGAATCAATTAAAAAAAGTTATGTTGCGTTCACATTTCATCAACTGGATTTTTTGCTACAAGAGTCTGTTTAATTCCGTGCACCACATGGCGTTCTAAAGCTTATCAAGCTTTTGAAATTTAAATGAAACAGCCTTCGTTACTCTCTGAATCATCTATTAGTAAACCTGTTAAGATAATTTTTATGTGATAGTTGGTACTGGAAGTTTAAAAGAGATTTATTACAACTTAGTTTGGTACGGTTATTGGGTTTTATTACAATAAAGATATTGTATGTACGTAAACCAATAGTTCAAATATGTCTACTTGAACAGAGAAGATTTCCGAAATTTATTCAAAATGTAATATCAAGATTACGTAATGACGATTGAAAAAATTACCTATTTATGGCAAAATCGCCAAACGCACCTTTAGTTCTGTTATATGGTAAAAGTTGTGGGTGGTTTTTACTATAATATATAATCATCCAACCAAATCTAATATTAAATATAGAATTTGTTTTTATTTGGTCCGTTGCAGAATTATCCATACAAAATGAATATCAGAAAGTAATCAGAAATATTCCGTAGTTCCTAGCTGTTGCCAATTTTCAATGGTTGCACAGATGCAGGTGTTGAAAATTGACCACCAGCTGATCAGGTGGAACATACACACTTGAAAACGAAAGGTAATCTGCTTTACCATTATGGTTTGCAAAAGAACATAAAAGCAATTTTCTGCACATGCACCAATACCGTTGATTATAAAAATATATGTGACAAATTTATGAATAACAAAATTACAATTTTTTTATTTGTTACTTTGTAGTCTATTATTTTTGTGCTTTTCAAGTAAAATTATGTTGCGGGTTTATAAAAAATTCACTGTCATTAAAAATAAATTACCATTAAAATATTTGACAGCACTCGAGAACAAACTTTAGCCGGAGGCTGCTTGGTGATTTGATATTTATTAGGTTCGTTATTTATTCTGGCAATTAATGTGACGTCAAATTGCATTCAAATATCTCCCTTATTCAATTTTAATTGGATAGTGTCTATTATTGACTAATTTACCAATACTAATTCAATGCGATTGTATATGTATATGAACTGTCAAATGCCCACTATAAATCCGAGCGAGTCTTGCAGGCCGACAATTGCTAACTAATAAGTTCTTCTTACCAAAATGTTATTCAGAATAACAAAATTCGTTGAATTTAGTTGGATATGGGTTAGTAGTTACAGGATTTCATGTTGACTTATAAAGGAATTCTGGCTACTGTCAGTAATCTACACCACGAATCGAGCTTCGACTTTTGCACTATTGGAAAGAGGACAATTTTCTAAGCATTTTGAGATGTTACATTGATGAGGATTATCCATTAGTTTTCGAGAAAACGGCATTTGAAAATCAAAATTTTACATGTATTTCTCGATAAGGATTGCACACACGAGTGTTCTATTGCCCGTGCGTGTGTTCTGATATAGTGTTTGTTTTAGCCGTCAGACGCGATTGTTACGCTGTCGAGTACACATCGTGCGTGTTGATCTACACCACGAATCGAGCTTCGACTTTTGCACTATTGGAAAGAGGACAATTTTCTAAGCATTTTGAGATGTTACATTGATGAGGATTATCCATTAGTTTTCGAGAAAACGGCATTTGAAAATCAAAATTTTACATGTATTTCTCGATAAGGATTGCACACACGAGTGTTCTATTGCCCGTGCGTGTGTTCTGATATAGTGTTTGTGTTAGCCGTCAGACGCGATTGTTACGCTGTCGAGTACACATCGTGCGTGTTGAACCCCTTGCTTGTGACCGCACTCATTATATTACGCAACAAATTGAAAAATTAAAAAAGGCTAATAATTAAAAACGAGTAGCACCTTTGGCGAGTTGGAGCTATCTATATAAATGATTAAATTGAGTTGAATTGGTGTAACGACATTCATTTCTTCCCCATATGAGTAAATAGGAGCTATTTTAGAACCAATTTCAGACACAAAAATTGCTGTTTTTTAAACCTAAATATAGCATGAACAACTGCGAACGGTAAAGTACCTAATACTTTCCGTTCTAAAATGGAAAAGTATGTAATCTAATCAGATAAATTTTGATATCTATATTTCTTAAATGATACCTATAATCAATAATTTTTACGATTATTTTTCGAATTTTTTTCCTGCAGAAAGTTAACCATCATTCTATAAATCTGTTGAATAGAACTGGACAAAACACAAGAGCCCCTTTTATGACTACAAAGGGCCCACCGAGATATTCTTGTTTTCCGGTGGACCAGGACGCGCATGCCCGAATTTAAAATTAAATTATTTTTAACGTAATCGAAACTGTGTTTTTGACGATCTTTTATTACATTTTACATAGAATTGTAGGCATGTCTAATTATTTGCATCAAGGTTGAAGTAGTCGATTAGATTAAAGGTGACTTTCATGGTTTCGAGTATTATAATTGATTATTGTAATGTTGTGAAGTTATTGCTTTCTAATTTTATACAAAATTTTGCTAATTTTAGTCTGGAATATAAAACATTGCTATAAAAGTTCATTAGTGTCAATACTGTCGTTAATTTATTTTTTCTACATTTTATCTATACCTATATTTCTTTCCACCTAACGGTTACCATACTTTGATTAAAATAAGTTTATTGCGGTAAACCGCCTTGTGTGATTCAAGTTTATGATGTCATTTGAAGTTAAACAAAATAGTTAAAAGTAGCACGTTTAGAAAAAAAAAAAATAACAATAATAAAGAAATGTATACGTTTTGATTTTATTTGGACAATTCCTCGACATTGCATTATCTTAAAACAATATAGTCTCACCAAAGATATTTTCTTATTTTCGTGTGCATCCAATTTTGTTTTTGAGACGAAACGGATTTACTTTCTATACCTTTTAAAAAGCAACGGCAAACCACCTACATGATTTGACAAAAGCAAAAATGGTTTCATCCTTCGGATTTAGAAACCGTTTCTAATCCCAAAAAGGAAGCTGATCAAGTTGCATGTACATAATATCCTTAATTATTTCCCCATGTTGAACACTGGATAAGATAAATGGATGGATAAGGACATCAAGAAAGTTTTTCTAATCTTTAATCGAAATTAAACGAACTGATCCTGAGACGGGGATGAATTGGATCGATTCCAAATTAGCTTAACTATAGTTTTAGCACTTCTAGCATAAATGTTAATTAGGGAAGTTAACTTTTATGTTTACTTAAAGCGATCCAACGTTTTTATTAGTTAATTAGCTTAACTGCTGTAACAAACATACTTCTGATTCTCTCAAAATGTCTTGGAATTTTTATTTTAGGTTCCTACACAATATTTTTAAAATTCTAAAATATAGAATATGATTAGATATAAAATAAGCTTTTTTTTTATCAGATAATAGTTAATACCTATTTGTTCAATCATGGTTTCGTGCGATATCAACTACAGTACGCTCCTACAAATATTAGGAAATATTGACACTTGTGATTAAGCAATCAGGGTGTTTTATTTTCGGCATACATTTTGCTCTTATCTCTCACATTCAATATAAGTGCAATGTATCACTCTGATATTTGAAAATCGTGCGCCTTGCCTTTAAGTACAGCAAGGAATCTTAAATTAATTATTACATGCACGCTAACAGGAAATATTTAATTTAAAATTAACTAGAACCTGTCTTAATTCCACTACGAGTTAACATAACTTCTTCCTCGTTTTAAAGACCCAATGAAATTATTTCATATCATGAAAAGTAGCAACAACAGGTTCAAAACGAATCGCATCTCTTGGCATACTTATAGATTGTTTTTGGTATAAATTGTAATATTTCAAACTTTTCGATTATAAAAAATAAATTTTCTCTTATTGGCGTAGATAATTCAGCGGCAAGTGAATTAATGATGACGTTAGGTAATGCTAAATTAATTGAAAAATTGAATAAACAGACACGTAGGCGCTTCCATCCATCCATCCGTCATTCAATTACACAAATTTCTATTACATAATCTCAAATCCTTTTATCAATTGACCCATAAATTTAACTCAATTTTCATTGACACAAAATGTTTGTTTTATGAATAATGAATGTTATTTTCATAAATCCCAGATTATAATAAAATATTCAATAACCGTGGTTTTACGATATAGATAAAGTTATTGAAGTTGAAGTGTTTCGTACGTAATATGTATATACTGTATTAAAGGGCAAAGGTCGCTAACCCGGCTAGGAAGCTTCATCGATTTATTTTGGCGTGCTGTTTGAATTGTTTTGAAAATGCTTGAAAATTGGACGAGAGCCTTGCTATCCGTAAACTTTTTTCTCTTTACACATCACATATAATTATGTAGGTAGATACCAAATCCTTTGAAATGAAATTTCGAAGAACTTTTGGGTTACATCAAAAACTTGAGATGTAACTTCGTTCAAATTATAACGCAATATAACTTGAACGAACCGGAAAGTTTTCACAAGGCAACTGATTTTCTTTTATATATTATTAAATGCAAGTTGGTGATAGATTTTTGTTTGTTACAGAATTAAGTCAAGCACAGCGGTCGTTTTCAAAAAATTTACAAGGTTTCACATTCGAATGCATCGGTGGTACACAAACTGATGATGAGCGGATAATTTCAAAATCTCTAAACGAATTGGGAAGACTGATAAGTTCAATAGAAGACGAGAGAGATAGGATGGTGAGTTTTGCATTATTTTTTTTTTTTTTGAATCCTACGCTTATGATGTGGACGTTGCAATTTTTTAAATTATTAAATTAGTGCATTATGCTAAAATTGCATTGCTATTTTTATTTTGACCTATTATGTCAGGGTTCAATTAAGTTGAAACGTGAAGCTTTTCTTCCAAGTTTTCAGCAATTTTTCTTTTTAGTTTGATTGATTTGATGATGGGCTAGAAGTAAAAGAGTTGAGTTTCTATATGGTATCAGTTACAGTTCAAGTGCCCTGAGCACCTCGAGAGTATTGCCTTCCTAATATTGATTAAACTCTTGTCGTCGTTTATTCGTTATAAACTTTTTTTAAATTTTAACTTGGGCTTCGTGAAATAAAAGTTATGAACTGGGCCGATATCGATACCATTAACATTATACGTTTCTAATAAATAATGATTTAATTGACATATTATTCAAAGAAAGTTATCAAACCGGTACTTAGTTAGTAAAAGTTGTATTTTTACTTCTTTCGCGGCATTTTTTTTTAATATATATTTTGATATTAATGAGTACTACATCAGTAAAATTGAAAGTTGATTAAAGTGAATTATTTTTAGAATTCAAACAAATGTCAACAAAAAACATACGTATTATTTGCAATGTACATTATTTACAGTTTCGATATTACATCCTCTTCCGTTATCTAAAAAATTTATAAAAAATAATAAACAAGTTTAGTTGTTTACTTATTTAAATATAGCTAGTGTTTTGATTTTTTTAATATGGCTGCATAATAATTATTATTACAATGTATTTGTTTATTATTTATTCAAATAAAATAAATTTTAATTCATCAATATCAAATAGTAATTTACACAAATAATATTTCAGACGCAGGATACTAATATTAAGGCGGACATTAAATAAATGGTATGTCTTTTTGCGACAATACAGTTTATTCAAATTGAAATATCGTTATATTGACATGCTATAAAATGCTTCAATATTTTTGTATTTACCTCAGATTGTTTGCATTAATAATACTCATTGTTATTTTAATATATCAAAGCGAGTCGTTTATATGGGTTATATTGTTGTTTTACCTCATGTACTAAAAGGCCTGATCCTGAATTACCTATTACTAGAAATCAAAATAATTTAAAGAAAAACTGTGATAGGTACCAAGCTTGAAAGAACGATAAAAGCTACATCCGGTTTGGCTATTTATAGGCATGCACACTAGCAGAATGCATTTCGCTATTTTAGAAAATTAGGGGAAAAGTGATATAAAAAATGTTCCCTGCTATATATTGTAGGTTCTTCTTTGTATTTCATATTGATATCTGTATATGAGGGTTGTATAATAGGCTCATCTTGAATTTTTCGATAAAAGTAAATCTATACACAATATATTTTGTACATTATATATTCCTCTCGTTGTTGCTCAAGACTTGATCTAAAATAGCTTCTTGCGAGAGCAGCATCCTTATCTCGTGACGCAAGAATCGGTAAGTAATTTTCAGGAGCGGACTGGAAGTATATATTTTTCTACCGAGCTCTTAGGCGAACGCGGTTCCATTACTTTCTATAAAAAGGAATTGATGTTTGATTGATCACTAATGCCCATATTAATAGTCACGGATTAATCCGAGATTCAAGATAATCTTAGGATTTACCAATGAGATTACTGGAGTTTATACCGTATCGTAGCAACAGCTGCTATTTCGAGAATTATTAATCTTGAATCTCGGATTAATACGGGCATAAATGACATATGATTGGGCATTTTCAGAAAGAAATACATTTTATAGACCAGGGAAAGGCAACATTACGCATTTATAAGGTGCTCGCCAATAACTTGGCGAAATATTTTTTAAAACTACCCAGAGACGTATTTACCTAAGGGTCATGAGGGCCATGGCCCGAGGCGGAAGCCTTCGTGGGCCGGCGCTAGCCGTCTTTCGCGTTCTGCTTGAGGCGCCTTTTATAATTTGAATGAATTAAAAACATTAATTTTAGCTTTTTTTAACACCAAATTTTAAAATACCTCTCTGAAACTACATAATACCCATAGGAAGTATACTTCTAATTTTCCTTATTTTACAATTAATTTTTTTAATTAAATTTAAGCTCGTTGTGCTTTCAAAATTTTAAAATGTGCTCTTGTTACAAAAAAAGACCGGCAAAGTATTCATTTAAACATGCTGTCGTGGACGACTTGAAGAAGTACTAGCAATCCTAAGAACTCACATCCACAATTGCTTGAAAATTAATGTAAAAAAAGTGGAAAAAATTTTTTAGTTCTTCTGTCTTCAATTTTAACTGGAAGTACTGACTCGCAAGTAGGGAATGCTCGACAACTGGTTGGTAGTTGGCCATTTTCGGTGACGGTACACTTCTTTCTTAAATGAGCTAAAGCTATCTTATTGCTTTTTTTTGATTTTGTAGGATTTATCTAAATTGCTTATTAGCTTCTATGGTTACTTTCCATCCTAGTTTTACCTATCATTTGAAGTATTTTTGTATGGATTTATTTATTTTTTTTTATATAAATATATCCTCATTATTAAAAATAAGCTTTTTTTTGTTCACTGAAATTTTTTCTTTCGTTTATTCTCGCATTCTTCGTTTAATTGATAATTTTGATTTAAAATTTCATGTTTGCATTATTGGTTTTCGGAACCCACTTTCTAAATTAATTATCTTATTAACTATTTATTGTTCTTTGCGTCTATTTACTTCGGTAAATTTTCTTTTGACAAGAAAAATCATATTCTGTGCGGTTAAAATATTTTAAAACAAAAAATCATATTATTAACCAAGAACTTTGAAAATGACAAAATAAATAATAAAATGTAGTGTTATCAAATTTATATATTTTGTTTATTTTTATTTAATTTGTTTATATTTTATGAATAAACAAATCATTTTGAAATATATTTAAAAAGTATGCTTTTCGAGTTTGACTGCATTCGTTGAGTTTAAAAAATTATTTAACTGTAAAGAAAGTCAGCAAAATCTTAAGTACTTTTACATGGAATGGAAGGGGTGTCCAAAATTGAAAAATATCTTTGCGTATAATTAATGAACGCTTTTTCAGTAGATTCCACGTATCAAATTCAAAATTCATACTGGCGAAGAATCATTTAAAAATACGGTTTTTGAAAGATATTCTCAGCTAATTCTTTTATAGCTATACACAACCTTTAATCGTTTTATCAAACTATTTTAAATTTCGTATAGTGGTTAGAAACCATTAAATACCTTATTTTAAGAACCCTAGACTGGAAGCTTGTTACTATTCAATCAAATGCCAGATTTTTTTATATTATACTGCATAGTATCATTGAGTAAATATTATTCAATGTTTTATTCTATCTTCAGCAATCTCTGGGATATCGGATGTATCTTTCATCGATCTTGGTTTTACTTTATACAGGGTGTCTCCGGATACACTTTACATAACTTAGGTGGTGATATAGGACACTTTTCTAAGAAACATTTTTAACAAAAATTTTTTTCTTCTAAATTCTAAAGTTTTTGTTTTGTAGCTGCCTCGTTTTATCTGTGAAAGAGATTGGTTTTTCAAAAATTTTTGCTAGATTTTATTAGATAGAAAAATTTTAGTTCATAAAATTTCCTATCGGGAATGGGCATCAGAATTTTTATAAAATGTTTCGTTTAAAAGATGCAAGAGTTTAAAAAAAAAACGAAATAAAAAAAAGCTTTAATTTTTTAACATTTCTTTACCTACTTTAATTGATAACTCGGGAGCCGTTGATTTTAGACAAAAAAAATGTTTGAATCTAGTTTGTAGATTACTTCACGCTATTCAAAAAAGCACTGATTCATTTTTACTAAGAAATCAATATTTTCCGAGCTATGACCACGTGAAAGTGGAAATTTAAAAAAGTGCTTTAAAGAGGTCTAACTTTCGAGGGCTTAAATTTAGAAAAAAAAATTTGTTAAAAATGTTTCCTAGAAAAGTGTATCCGGGGACACCCTGTACATTATGTTCGTGTTTGTTTCCAGTTTTATCAGTTTCAGTCATTTATCAAATCTTTTATCTATTAATTTCTTCTTAACTGTA
Organism: Cantharis rufa; assembly: GCA_947369205.1. Classification (NCBI taxonomy): domain Eukaryota; kingdom Metazoa; phylum Arthropoda; class Insecta; order Coleoptera; family Cantharidae; genus Cantharis; species Cantharis rufa. The sequence goes on along the minus strand of OX376306.1, from coordinate 29,319,567 downwards.
TAAATCATGTGGGCTTCTTTCTTGATTTCCTGGTAGGCACTTTTCTTTTTTTAGAAATTTATTTTTTGTTTTATGTTGTGCTTTCTGTTGCTTCTTTATAATTTTTCTCTAATAATTTCTTATTTATTTTTGGATACCTACCATTTTTTCTCGTGCTGTCTTTATTACTTTATCCAAATTATTTTATAAATTATTTTATATTTTTATAGTAGGTACTTTGTACTGTTTAAAGCGGACGCTAGCTGGTACAAACGACTTCCGTTATTGCTTGGATATGTATATCGTGAGTTGACCAGCATCTTACGCATTCTTTTCCAACTTTTGCATTAAAATCGCCGTCATCATTACAGCGTATCCTGTTTTGATCCTCTTCCTGTCAATTTCTCTATTCCAAATAATTTTTCTTACAAAAATTTAATTTTGTAGTTAGAACACATAAAATAAATCTTGTCAAAATATAGGGAAACCATCTACGCATAAATCATGCAATCCTCAGAGACTTAGGGCAGTGGACTTTTGTTCTGAAAGGCAGAATTCAAATTTTTTACACAATATGGTCATCAAGTTTTTACAATACTGTGCAATAAAGTTGGAAAATTTATTTTTTTTAATTATAAAATGAAAATTTTTTAAAACGTTTGAACTAATAAAAAAGTTGCGGAGGTGACCACCACACCACCGACCGGTACTTTTTGTTGTACTTGTCCAATTTTTATTAGAAAACAATGCATTTTACTAAAGTGTAAAAAAAAATTAATAAAACAATTTCTCTTGAAATGTTAAAATAATCGATTTTGTTACAGTTAAATGCAGCCTTCGATCAGGTCGTTACACCTTTAGAGCACTTCAGGAAAAAACAAATCGGCGATGTAAAAACAGGCAAAAAGAAATTTGACAAACAGACCGCCAAATTTTGTCAAAGTCAAGAGAGGTATTTAAATCTGGCAGCTAAAAAGCAAGAAACAGTTCTTCAAGAGGTAACTAACACTTCTTTCTTAATTATGTTAAATTTTGGCAAAAAGTTCTTAAAATGTAAAATAGAAAGTAATTTAGTGGCGGAAATAATTTACTTGGAACAAAATTGTCATAGCACAAGTTTTTAACATTGTTTAATTTTTTACCTGAATTAAATGGCGGAAGTTACACTGCCGTGCTTTTCCTTAAATAATTTCTTCATGTTTGTCTGCAATAAATTGCAGTGCTGCTTCTTTCGCAACTTTCTGCAAGTGGATGAAAGAAACTTTAATTAAAATTTATTGGGGTTACGTAGCTCGTGACATCATAAGCGGGGGTGTAGCACTTATCGATTTTTGTACGTCATCAATTTTTGCGGTTGCGTCTTGGGGGCGTCAGTACGCTTTTGATTTCTAATTGACATTTTGATGTAGGACGACAGTTGTTTTTGTATAAATAATGAAGTTGATCCAGTGGTGTTTAATAAATTGTAATTACAATGGTGTTATATTTAGATACCACTGATCGATAGTGACGCCACATTGTAGGACCTTTGGTGTGATAAGTGCGCTTTATGGCTTTTTTGTTTATGTTAAAAATCTGTGTCATGTCACTTTGGCATTTTATCAATGGACTGCATGGCAACTAGAATGTGTATGTAAATAATACATAGCTAACATATTCCTTAAATATCTATTCAATGCCCAATGATAATTGCATTTTTTTAATATTCATATTTAACTTACTCAATTTCAAGTAACTCGTGAATCAACTTAAATTCGATACTTTCTGTATCAAAACAGAAGATATTTTTTGCCTTTGATTAGAGATAATTTATTGAAACAAAACAATATCATGGATTTACTTCTGTTCCAATGCAATGAATTATGATGAAATAAAATTTATCGAATTTAGTTTGACTTTTGAAGTTGCAGAAAAAGAACTTGATAGTAGTTGGAAAACAAGCGGTCTTCTAGTATTTCAATGGCCAGGTCAAGTTTTCTTGAAAAACTGCCCAAGAGGCTCGTTTGCTTATAACAGGAAGTTCTGTTGGGTTTTTCTTTTTTTTTATTAAAAAACTACGAATTGAAGTATAAAATATCACTGACCAGTAGGTCAGTAGGATGCACTTGTAGCATTTTGTTCTTCCTTTTTGCAATTTGCTCTGCAATATAAATTTAATTCCGAACAGTTAGGTCTAAATTTTCCCACACAGAACAACGAAGTCTCTTGCAAAACTTTTTAAACAAAATTTAAATATTTTTACAGGCAGATGCATCTTTAGGTATGGCAGAACGCCATTTTTATTTGGCAAGTATGGAATACGTGTGCTTGATACAAGAAGTTCATGAGCGAAAAAAATTTGAGTTTGTCGAAATACTTCTTAGTTTTATGTTCGGTTGGCTTACGTTTTATCATCAAGGCTACGAAGTCGCAAAAGATTTTAGGCCATATATGGAAGATTTGCAATACAAAATACAAAAAACAAGAAATAACTTCGAAGAAAATAGCAAACAATTGCGTAATAGAATGCACGAAATGCAAAAACAGTCATTAGACGAACCCATAAGAAATCCTAAAGGTCACAAAGAAGGTTATTTATTTTTATTGGAGAAAAGTAAGAGCTATTTCTCATTTCGTTTCGAGTTTGATTTATTTATTTTCTATATTTTAGAGGCTTTTGGTACGACATGGACAAAACATTATTGTAGATATAATAAAGAGACTAAAGAGTTTACAATTTTGCCATATAATCAGTTGACTACAAAAAATGTAATATCCTAGTATTATATGGCTATAAGTTGATCTTATATCGCTCATGGTTTTTTTAGGTCCACCCCCCAGAAACGATGGTTCTATCGTCGTGCGTAAGGCGAATGTCCGATTCCATCGAAAAAAGGTTTTGTTTTGATTTGCAAGTTGATGCGAAACCTGGAGTAACGTACACATTTCAAGCTTTATCTGAAATCGATCGAAAATCGTGGTTGGACATCATGGATGGAAAAGAACCCGTAGGTTTTGCAAATTTTGTGTAAACCACTGTTGATAATATTCCTTTTAGACATACACATCGCCCGGCCATATCAAACCCCAAAATTCTGACGAAAAAATATTGGACGAAGTTGGAATTCAATTTTTAAAAAAGTGTATCGAGACGCTGGAAAATCGCGGACTGGAAGAGCAAGGTTTATACAGGGTCGTGGGTGTTACTTCAAAAGTAACTAAACTATTATCCATGGGTCTGGACAGGCGAAAAAGCGACAAACCTATGAATATGGACGATCCTCTCGAATGGGAAACCAAAACAATTACCAGCGCTTTAAAAAGTTACTTGCGCAATTTACCCGAACCTCTGATGACGTACAGATATCATAATGGATTTATTGCTGCAGTTAGTAAGTTTTTAGATCGGCGGCGACGTTTAGTTTTGCGTTACTTTATTATAAACTAATTTTAGAAAATGAAACCCGACAGTTACGGATCAAGGACGTCCACACGCTTGTGCATAGGATACCAAAGACTAATTTTGAGGTTCTCAAAATTTTAATCAAACATCTTGTGAAGTAAATATTATTTATTTTGATTTTTGAAGGAATAACTGTTTCTTATTTTTACAGTGTTGCAGCCAAAAACGAAGCAAACTTAATGCCGATAAGTAACCTTGGCGTTTGCTTTGGTCCCACGTTATTAAGGCCCGAAGAAGAGACGGTTGCGGCAATAATGGATTTAAAATTTTATAATGTGGTGGTGGAAATTTTGATTGACAATTACGAAAAGATTTTTAATACCGAACCAGAACACGATCCGGAATCACCGTCGCCTCACAGTAGTGGATATAACAGTGCACAAAGTTTAGGAAATAATATTAACAATGCACCACATGCAAATTCGGGACATTTATCGCCCGCCGGACACGTCAGTCCCGTGAATTACGTCAATTCGGAGGGGCATTCTGCCCAATATACAAATAATGTAAGAAATTATAGTTCCAATCATTCTAATCATGTTTCGCCCAATTCAAGGCATAATGTCAATTATAATAATCAACCTCTTACATGTGTAAGTACAAGCACAATCTTTTAAGCATGCTAATACTTGTGCATGATTTTTTATTAATCTACTCGTCCGGAATGGGATTGCAATATATTCCACTATCCTAGTAACAACTACTACAATATCGGGGCACTGCTGCTCTTGTTGCAATATAAAATAAACTTAATCAGTAATCCCTTCTATTATGTGGTGTTCTTTTAATGCTGCTTCAATATAAGGCGGTTGAAGTTTTACCTCGTATAAAGCGGGAGGTTTTGATATAATGCGGTTTTGTACAACAAAATTCCAACAAAAACGCCGTACTAATAATTATTACACCTTACACTCGATCAGAGAAATAACATGGAAAAATTATTATTTTTAAATTCCTGGTTTCCATTATAGTGGATAAGAATGAAAAAAAAGATACCCAACACTTGATATTTTGCTTTTGTTTATTTTGCCAAAAACTCAATAAAAATAAAAGTAACCCTTAAACCTATTATAAAGGGTACTAAGTAACCGCATTATAGGAGGGTTGGCTGTATTCACAAAAATTGAAAAAATTTATAAATTAAAGTTTAGACCTTAGTCCGGGGTATTACTGTATTTAAAAAGATGAAAAGTACTTTGAGCTTTTAAGTTTTTTCTCTTTGTAGCAACAGTAGCAGAAGCCAATAGTGCTTCCCAATAATTTAATTATTTTATTTTTATATAATTAATTAATCAGATAACATATTTTCAATAGAAAAACATTGTGTTCAAGCATTACTTTAACTTTCAGACAATACGAACTTATTACGAATCGCCTCCAGGGATCAATTTATCTTCAAGTTTATATAACGTACACGAGCCTAATTCAATTAATAATGTATCGATGATACGAAGTGATCACATTTTATCAAGTAGTGGTCAACATTTACCTCAACATCGTTTAATTCAGCAGCACACGAATTCTGGCATATCATCTCAATCTGAGAGTAATATTCTTAATATTCGTAGTTATAGCCCAACCAACTTTAAACCATATGGCAGATTAGGTAAGTCGAGAACAATATAATATAAAAATTAAAACAATATAAAATTGTGTAATTTCTAGATGCAAATAGCGGGAGTAGTTCGAACGAATCGGTGTCATCTGTAACCAGGGAAACCCCCTATTTAGGAAATCACATATCACCAGAAAAAAATAAACGTTCCAATATTGGAATGCCTTATCCCAAAGGATACAGATCTCAGGGAAATATGTAAGTGTTTATTGGTCGTTTTCTGTGCATGCTTGTGTGCGGTACTTTGTTAACATATTTGTAAATATCAAAATATTCAACTTCTAAGTTAGACGGCGCGGCGGCGAGGCTCTCATGTTTCCTTCTTTCTTTCAAGGAAAGCAACTGATTTACTAACTCTGGTTTCTTACGGTTTCGTGCATTTAAAGTGAAAATCCAAATTTGAAATGCAAGCAAAAGTCAGGTCTCATGTTAATTAAATTAATTGATTTCGTTTATATTTGAAGACAGAGGAGTATTTTTTTTTATTTAGAACCAAAGTTATTTTTTGTGGGTTGGCTATACTTATCTAATTCGCTGAACCTGTCTTTCAAGTGATTACACAAGGGGTAAATATTCAGTAAAATTTCTGTACACAAGACTCTGAATTCCAAAGATTTCCAAGAATTCCAACGATTTCCAAAGAATTCCAACGATTTCCTAAGAATTCCAAAAATTTCCAGTGATTTCCAAGAATTACAAGGATTTCTAAAGAATTCCAATGAGCTCAAATCAAAGTTCAATTTAAAGAATTCCAGTGATTTCCAAAGAATTCCAGGGATTTCCAAGGAATTCCAATAAATTCCAAAGATTTCCAATGATTTCCAAGGAATTCCAAAGACTTCCAACGATTTCCAAGGAATTCCAAAGACTTCCAACGATTTCCTAGGAATTCGAAAGAATTCCAGGGATTTCCAAGAAATTCCTATGATTTCCAAGAATTCCAGGGATTTCCTAGGAATTCCAGGGACTTCCAAAGAATTCCAAGGAATTCCAATAATTTCCAAGGGAATTCCAAACGAGTGTACACAAAATTTTCGGGATATTTACCCCTTGTGATTACATGTCAAAATACCGAAAACAAAATACTAAAACCAAAAACACTGAAAACAAAAACACCTAGTAACCTAGTGTTTGAATGACGTGAAGCTCCTTTTTACTTGAAAACTTCTTGTTCTAACTTGAATCCCACCTTATTTTGCGTCGCTTTGTATATGCCATTAATTTGAATTTGTAGACTGAAAGTGAAAAAAAATTTACCAACCATAAGCAAATACTATACACTTCGCCAATCTTCTTTGGACTGTTTATAATAATTACAAAATAGATTGTACCAATCAATCGGTAAATTTCAAGTTCGAATTTTAATAGGGGTCTGGCACTGAAAAGTTACAAACTTGGAAGTTGAATAATTTTTTTGGCTTGCTATTGCTAACGCTTCACGTGCTTTTGTAAACTGTGGTTAGATTAATTAGTACTAATTTCTTTCTGACTGTTTTGCTATTTAATGGGTAAAGGCCACAGGAGCAGTTGCGAAGAAATATTTATTCTCCTTCGTCTATTTCTAGCGGTAGATGCAGTCCAATAGGTCCTGGACTTCGGTAAGAACGTGTAACCTTTTAATTTTTGTGTGGTTTTAATTTTGGGTTTTTTTTTGTTGGTCACTAACTTTCTTCTATTTTTAATTTCTATATTTTTACGTGACGTAAAATTAATTTATTAAAATTTACATTTTCAGAAGGGTCAGAACTCTGTACGCCTGTTTAGGAGAAAACGATGGCGAGTTATCTTTTGAGCCGAATCAGATCATCACAAACGGTGAGTAAAATATTTTCTAGTTTTCGTGTTTGAAGCAAGTTTTCTTTTAAATGTAGTGAGGCCTTCACAAGAACCTGGATGGTTGGAAGGTACGCTCAATGGCAAGACCGGTTTGATTCCTCAAAATTATATCGAAGTGTTGCCTTGACAAAGTGGATCTTTAACAAAATTATCTTGTTCCATCCGCTATGGCCTTACTAAAGCTCTACATTTAAATAGGTCTAGTTTGGAACTGTCACATCCCACGATGCGTCGGAAAAGTTTAGACAATTCATGCCAAAATCAGTTTGGACATATTGGTACTGTTCCCAAAAATTCCTCTAATGTTACGAATTTTAATTCTTAACTTGCATCAATTTGATTCTCGATGGGATGTGAAATTTTACCCTAGTAGTACAATATTGTGAGGAAAGCCGGAGTCGAGTTGCTATTATGATTTATTGCAGGTCTTCCACGTTTTATCTTCCTAATCTTCTCCCCACATCTTGATCTCTATTTCCCTTTGCTTGTTTTGCAAGCCAGAAGACTTTCTCACAATTATTTAATATTTTTCGCTGTTTTTAGTTTCAAATTGATGCACAGTTAAAAATGTTGCCTCCACTTCAAAATATTTAGTATTACCCCACCTAAGTAAAAGGTAAAAGAACACCAGTATATAATGTAAAAAATTTAATATATTTTATTTATTTAATAAGAATTTATAACATGCAATTTATTGTTGTTCCAAATAGTTGTATATAAAAATTTATTTACATTGAGTGTTTAGTGAAGGTGAACGTGAATTTGTATGACGAAGCACAACTTTTTTTTATTTAGTAGCTATGGAATGGATATTTTTTGGAAAACCCAAATATCTCCAAAAATATCTTTCCCTTTTGTTAAATTAAAAACCACACATTCTGTGATAGATTATCAGACTGGCACCTTTGTAAAAACAATTTATTTACTGACAGCCATATTTTTTGGACTCTTGCACAAAACGATAAACTTAAAAAGTTTTTTTACGTCCATATAGGGTTACATTTATAAACCAATTTTTGGGCTCTGAAGAGTTGTATATAATTTTGTGTATAAATTGAAGTACCTAAATGTTGATATATTTGTTTTGTTATTGTAACTGACGACACCAATTTATTGTCATATCAACATAAAATAAAAAACTGCCCATAAAAATTATAACTTTGTGTAAAATACTTTAAATATCGATGTATAATAATGTGTGTTTTTGTTATTAAATTTTTAACCGCACACAATTTTACATTATGAAAAATTGGTTTGCCTTTTTTTGTAAAATATCACCTGTTTATTTTTATGCACGTAGATCGTAATTCCTTTTAAAATGTGATATATCAAGAGTTAACCATAGTATTTGTACTAAATTTACGTAAATTTCCATTGTTATTATAAATTTTTGAGTTTTATTAAATAATATAATTTTATTTTGTGTATTATATTTTTAAATTTTTTTGTATATAGCTATATTATTTTATGTCATTTTCTGAGGTGTGTCACTCGAGTAATTAGGTGTGATTACTTTAAAATTTAACAAATTACCTGCAATTGCAGAATTACAATTGTTTGTTCATCTAAGTGTAAAGAACAGAAAATATTTCGCTCAAACCGAATTTTATAAAAAAGAGTACTACATAATATCTAATCAATAAATTCATGATTTGCAATTTATGTATTGAAAGTTGATATTCAGTTTACCAATATTTTCTAAAAAGTGTTTAATGCGTTTTTTGGTAATTCTAAAATACTATTGTAGTTAAATAAATCTCTATTTCCATAATAAATCGGGTGGACTTGGTTTCTTGAAATTACTACTACATAGTAGCAATTCTCTCTTTATCATAAAATATTTATACTTATTTCTGTAATAAATTATAGAACTATCCAAAAAATTATTTATTATTAGTTGTTATTCTTTATAAACAATGTTACAAAGAATAATAATCACAATCCTATCTTTTAACAAAATTCTAGTTAACAAACAGGAATATTTTAAAGTAATAAATGTAATTACTAATGAAGTCTACGTTTGTTTTTTAAGTGGCACATCCCCCAGTTATTTGTATTTGTTACATACATAAATATTGTAATTTTAGATTATAAAATCAATTTTTTCCATATTAGAAATTTATTGATAATAAAGTCGGTTTTATTATTTAATTACTTGTATGTTATTGACACCCTGACGACTAAACCCGTGTATTGCATTCACAGTAAATACTTAAGGTAACTTAATTGTTACCAGCAAGGAAACTGTAAGTAATGCAGTGTAGCGCTTAAGGGATTACATATGGCTTCAAAAAACCGAATTTTCTTTATTGTCTTATTAATTGACATTGCAGTTACAGTAGGTTCTTTACCTTAAAAAACATTGTTGAAAATAGGCCGTTTTTTCATCGAGTAAACACATGTAACCCCTTAAGTACTCACTTTATATGCCAATGGTTCCGAGTCCCGTATTTTGATTTTTTTTTCTTTGATGTTATTAAACCAAGAGACTGGGACAACATAGCCTAGTGGATGCCTACCCTGGTGGAAATATTTCTCTGAAAATAGGTAGGTCATACAGAATATTATAGAGGATCGGAAATCCACCTTTTACATGGTGTATGTATGTCTCTGTATGTGATTTTTGACGTTAATATAATAAAATAATGGCCGAACATGTGGACACAAGGGTATTCGGCCGTTTTAAATGAAATAAAACCAACAATCGATATGTACTGAACGATCACCTTGTTACCTTTAAGTGTGGCCATTTTTTAACTTTTCACTTCCTAAATTTTCACTTTTTCGAGTTTGCATCATTGAAGAAGAGTATAAAAGTGAAAAACTTTTAGAAAGAGGATCTTGTTGTTCCACAAGTTTGGAACCACTGCTTTAATTTGATATAATAATATGTAATTATTACTATTTGGATTAAAAGGCTTTTATCGTTTCTTACATCTTCAACTAATCTTAACTATTGAAAAGAAAGGAGCCCCAAAAATGATATCAAGGAAGCCAAAAGTATTCAAAGCTTTTAAGGGAGCATGGGACGAGTGCTTTTGACTTAAATTTGTAATACTACGCCACTGATCTATAATGACAATTTTCTGGTTTAAATTGTGACTTTTGCAAATCAGCAAGAATATCATGAATAGCAATTTGCATTTGAATCGATTTAAAATGTTGAAAACTTTGTACAAGAAAGAATTTGGGGAAACAGAAACTTTTAGTAAAGGAGATTACAAAATATTTAACACCTTATTTACTGGTTCCACTCCGAGTGATGCAGAAGTAAATATGATATTTGGTTTCAACAATGTTTTATCACGCACCTCAGTCGAAGGAATTATGTTAACAAAACTTCAATGCTGTAACGATTTTTATATTTTTGATATATTTAATTCGTTTGGTAGTACATGTAAGTAAGTTTGTTATTAATAATTTTTTTACTGCTTCTATTTTCTGAAACAAAATTTATCTGGTGCATATACATATTCCATCGACATTATGATACGAAATAAGTGGAATACGCACCGGATAAATTCTATTTCAGAGTTCTGGTTACCGCTCGTCGACTTATTGTTCTTCAAAATATTTAGATGATACTAAATAAATGATATAACAGATAATTTAAGTTACGCAACAGCACTGTTAGATATACAAAATATATCAGGCCCGTAGCCAGGGGGGCACGCGCACCCCCTCCCCCCCACACACAACTATTAAAAAAACAACAACATTTGTGTGTAATAATAAAAATTCCCAGAGGGGGAACCCCGAAAATGTAACTTTTTACAAAAGGCTTTATGCGAATTAACTCCCCCCCCCCAACCCCCGAAATAAAATCCTGGGTACAGGCCTAAAATAATTCCTCCTTGTGAGTTGTGACTATGTTGAACCAAGATGAGGTATATATCTACATCAATTATTCAACTTTTTTCCGCGCTCATACCAAAAAGATGCACTTCCAGGGCAAGATTTATAAATAACTATTGTAGGCCTGTGAAATCGGTGTTAATCTGTTGGAGTTTATTATTTAATATTATTTTTTTGTTTAGATAAAGGCAGCATAAATGAAACTGATTTGTTAAACGCTTGGAAGAACTTGAATTTGAATTTATCTTGGAAAGTTTTACACGAAAGTTTTTACAGTATAGCACCTGATGGAAATTTAGATTACGAAACTTTTAAAATGTTATATTATTCTACTACTGCTGTTCCCTAAATATTACAACTTTTCCGTCTTCAATATAAATATTTTTCATTTAATTAAATTGTTGTAAATAAAAATGATTTCAAAATTTATTTTGTGCGATTAATTATTTTATTTAAAAAGAATAAATGCGTTTTTTGTCATATAAAAATCGATCTTACAACAAATCTTTTCAGATATTTTTTGTTGAAAATTTTATTGCCTTCAATTTTGTTCATATACATTTTTCTATTTGACGCACCGTTTGTGAGATATAGATGACAATATTTTTTGTAATTTACCGATCCTTGTTTAAGTCGCTGTCAGTCAGAAATCGTGCGACAAAATAGAAGGCAATGAAATTTTCAACAAAAAGTGTCTAAAAAGATTTGCTGTAAAATTAATTTTTATGACAAAAAAACGGCTTTAAAATGTACAATTAACATTGTTAATATATTAGGAATATACCAATTCTCTCTGGCGCCACTGTATATTAAGTGAACAGTAAAAATATATATTTTTTAATATTTCTAAAAATACATAAATTCTATATAGCAATTCATTTGTATCTATATATATGTTAGAATATATTACTAAAATACAATAAACCTGTAGTAGTTGACATTTCGACCTATAGGTGGATCGTGATATTTTTTAAATATTTCTTGACAAATCTTTGAAGTGAGCCACAGAATAAAAATGGTGAGTTCAGATTTTGACCTTGATGCTGCCAGTAGCTGTTTCAAAAAAAAATCCGGATCAAGAAAAACCCGAAGGACTACTTTTTACTATCTATTGAAAAGCTAGACGTGAAATCCCACCCCATTTAGTCTAGTCCAGGGCTTCTTAAACTTTTTTCATTCACGACCCCATTTATGATTACGAGTTTCCTGGCGACCCCGTATAAATATAAAAGATCAATAAATATTTTTTGATGATAATATTTGACATTAAAATCTCTCGCGACTCCAGAATTATGCTACGCGACTCATAGTTTAAGATGGCCTAGTCTAGTCCACCATTGCCTTATGCAATGTTTTAAGTTCTTTTAAACGACACATTTTACAAAGGATTACAGTTTAAAATTCCTTGGTTGGTACCGTTTAAGAATTAAATACATTATATCGTTAATTGATAAATAGTAAAGATACGCAATGCAATAGGAAATTGTTGCTTATCCTCCCATATCAGGTATTTCAACACCCCACTGCCTCTTAGCCAACAAACTCAGTGGTGAGGGTGGTGAGCAAGTGCCGCCACCAACAGTATTATAATTATAAGATTATACTGTATAATGATTATAATTAATACTAATTTAGTTATTTGGAATTTAATGAAATTATTACATTTTTTATCTTTTTATTGTACTATACAAACTTGTTAATTTAAATTATATTATCTAATATTGTTTATAATAATTTTACCTAACACTGTATTAAGTAAATAATTTGTTGTGAAGGTGTTTTATTATATTACAATATAATCGACTATCTGCGAGGATTATCGTATAATTACGAAATGAATCCTTAACATTTTTTTATTTTTTATACATGTGTATTAATTTTAATAAATTTATTATATATATTATTTATCTATTAATGTTTAAATTTTTCCACATTATTTTTCTTTTTAAAATATTTTATTCTCGCGCCGAAAAGTCTTTGCGCCGAACCGTCTTTGCGCCGAACCGTCTTCGCGCCGAATCGTCTTCGCGCCGAATCGTCTTCGCGCCGAAACGTCTTCGCGCCGAACCGGCTGCGCCGAAACGTCGTAGACCGAACGCGGCTTAAGTTATCCATTACATTACATTTTGGCGCCCGAGCAGGGACTAGTGCAAAAAGAACAATTATTATAATGTACCCGAACCAAATACTAACATTTTCCATCAGTAATTCAGAAATCGTCAATTGTAATTCAGATTTGTCAAGTGATATTCGGAAACCGTCAAATGAAAATCAGAAAACTTCAAAGGTAATTCACAAAGCATTAATTCCGTTGCTTATATTATAAGCGGATAAGAATAAAAGGAAAATAATGAAATACTGAAAGTAAATAGAAAGCAATTTGATAAATAATATAATCAGTAGAATGGACTTGAAAGATAATTGCGTTATTTGTGGTTTTAATACAAAACTTTCAGTAGTATGACTACTACCATGTCCTATATCTACTTCACAAAAAATGTGTAAATGCAATAATTGACGATACTTGTCCTGTTTGCGAAACTTCTCTGGCTGGCAATGAAGCGATTCAAAGGGAACAGTTCAAAACAAATTCTAAACAAGATCGTCCAAGGATAGTAACTTGTGCCAATTAAAATAAAGACTGGACTGTTTCGGCTAAGACATTGAATATAAAATATAAAACAGCATATCACTGAGGTCGATCTGGTTGTGATGAAATGTATCAAAAATGAGGCACAAAGCCAAAATCTCTTACCGATATGCCAGTCGGCCGCTAAGTTATTTGCTGAAATTTGAATTAACATATTGTTGCGACATAATTTATGCTGTATTTTTTATTTTTTCTAATATAAATAAATAATTTTATAAAAATTAAAATTTTTTTTCTTCGTTTTCATGAAGCCCTTTCATTTAAAATATTAAATTTTATTTAACGATTTCTGAATATGAGTTGACAAATCTGAATTACAGTTGACGATTTCTGAATATTAATTGACAAATCTGAATTACAATTGACGATTTCTGAATATCAGTTAATAAATCTGAATTACAATTGACGTTTTCTGAACAGCAGTTGATCTTTTCTGAATTACAACTGCAAAAGGTGTAGAATTTGCACTATAATGTATAAATTATATGGAGCCGTATCAGAACTAACAAGTCCACAGTCTTTTAATGATAATTTGTTTGTTGTTTTAATAACAGAAGTTTTATGTGCCTCTTATACAATTCTTAGTAAACTAGCTTTCGTAAGTAACATCTTCAGGATTCAATGTTATGTAGAGATTAATTTCTTGACAATTATAGCAGTAGGTATTATACTGACAAGAAATTAATTTCTAGTTAACAATAAATTCTGAAGATGGTACCTACACTGCCTACACTAATTGATTCTAAAAATTCTTTTGTTTGACAAGAATTATAAGTCTTAAGTCACTTAAGTCATTACTATGAAACCACGTAAAAAAAAGAATAACTATAAATTGAGCAAGGGCAGCGAAAAAGTATTGGTACATTTTATGAAGACTAATCACTTAATGTGGGATTTGAAAAATAAAGATTATAAGAACAGAACAAAGAAAGAGGAAAAATGGAAAAAACTTGGCTGTACTTTAAACGAAGATGGTATTATAATATTTTATTTATTAAATTTAATATGTTATATGTTGTTATAATTTGGAAGAGTTGTGGCGAAGTGAAATATTGAGCAAATAAATCTCGAACGGCTATGGCTTCATCAGCTGTTCTCCCTATGTTGCTGCATCGCATCGGTATTAAGCACGAATCATGTTGAATGGTAGGTTCTTCTTCCTGAATAATGTTAATGTTGTTGTTACGTAAAATATTGTGTAATATACAACACGCAATAACAACATTATCGACATTTTCTGTTTTTAAGTTTATTGGTGTATTGAAAATACGCCAACAATTACTTAAAATTTCAAACCCATTTTCAACTACCCCTCTACCTGTGGTGTGGCGTTAACATATAATATGTTTTTAAAGCAAAGGCCTGATCGCCCAGGAAAACATGTGGAACCTTGATATTGGTATCAGGAATTTCTGATAGAGGAGGAACATTGAAAGTATTGCCTGTAATTCTTTGGCCAATTAAGCTTTTATTAAAAATTTAACATCTCCTTCTCGGCCATACGATCCTACGTCAATCGTTATAAACTTATATTCGCCGTCAATAAGTACAAATAATACTGTCGAGAAATAATTTTTGTAGTTAAAAAATAAAGATCCTGAATTTTTTGGACATTGTATACGGATGTGCTTTCCGTCAATAGCTTCTAAGCACATTGGAAAGTGTCATATTTTTGAAATTTTTTGTGCAGATATCTGTATTGATTTCTCTGTAGGCTCCTGCATTGCTTCGTTCCACATTTTTTGTATTATGCTCTTCAAAACTTTTTGAATAATTATTCTTACATATGAGTCACTGATATAATATTGAAATGTCAATGATCTGAAGCTTTTTCCAGCTTCCATGCGTTTCTAATAGCCTTAATTTTTGTTTTTCATATAAAAAAAATTTTTAAGTCTAAAATTTTTAATACGTGCCTTAAAATACCTAATTTTCCTAATTTTATATCAGCCCCACTAGGTATAGACATTATTATTATCATAAAATGTTGTCAGATGGGCTATTCTGATTATTGTCTGAATCACAAAACGTCTGAATGTAAATAGTGTAGACAGTTTTAAACTTTTTAACCTCAAAATCTTGACACACTACGAAATGTTATAAAGAAAAACTAAGGCCATCTCGGGCTTTACTACTTAACTAACAGCTGTTCTAAAAGTGGTATCAACATCAACATAGTTCAGAACCCAAAAATAAAGGTTTTTAATGAGTTAGTGGTCAAATAATAATATTTTAATACGTACGTACAAAATTTAAACGGCAGTACCTCGTAAGTGGTACGCTAAGTAGTAGTAAGCGGAAGTAATAATCTTCAGCAAATGCAAAACACCTGATACTCAATGAAATTTTAATTTTTGTAACATTAAAATACTTCTCTACTAATTCTTACCTGATAATTTAACACTGTCCACAAGATGGAGACACATTTTTTCAATACAATAATACTAAATTTTTCAAAATGTTACTTACGAGGTACTGCACTCGATATGCTATTTGAAATTAATTGAAATATTTATTTGCCGTTCAGAATGTATGAAAAAATTAAATTTATATTTTTAATATTTGTGTTTAAATTTCGCACTTCCATAGTAAGTTTTTGTTTTTTCAAGTTACCACAGAATTGAATGCACTCTACCGGTGTCAGTGAAACTAAATTTAGGCAGTCAACTGATTCAACCGACGAATCAAGCAGCGTCGTTAGTTTTCCAGCAGTACAGTTAATCTGTGTTCCCTCTATTTTCTTATAAATAAGTAACTCAAGTCGTGATTTAATTTCAATGTGAGTATAAATAAAATTATTTAAATAATTAAAATATCTAAACAATAAATTCGTAATTAAGAATAGTAAGCCATGTTATCTTTACTGTAATTATTCGGCAAGGTGGGGTAGATACTTTCGTTTTGTGTATTTGTAACTTGTAAGGGTAAAAGAATGTCAGGCTAGTAAATGCTATCTTGCAATTAGTTGGTTAATCCTAAGAATGTACGAAGGTGTTAAATTAGGTTAAGATAATGAGATAAGGTTAGTACTTGAGATGTGATAAGCGTAAATTTAATACAGAAGTCGGTTGGGTGCGCGAGGATGAGTTCATTACTGTTCATTGCGCAGCATGCTCCGATTGGTTGCAGAGATGGTTGCGAAATGGCGCGAAGTATAAATCATTAATTTCGTTAATCACGGGTTTTTAAAGGTTGCATATTTATACATAAACATGTTTTTAGCTGGTAAACAATTTTGATCGAATGTGAATACATGAAGTGTTATTTAGCCTTTTGCCCTTGTAGGTTTTTATAACCTTATTCTTCCTATTTGATCTTCAGATCAATGATAAATATTATGTTCAAATAATAAAAGCTTTTTAAGAAATATAGTACCTTCCTCATCACAATTTGATACTTTAAAACTATTATGTCTGGAATGTTTTGTTTTATCTACTGTGACTCAGAAAGCCTTCGCACGATCCTATATTTTAACACGTTCGCTGCGTAATCTCTTTTATTGTTCTTTATAATTCCATACTAGTCACAGGGCTCATTAATGACTCAAAACGCAGTGGACAAGTGAAATTTTTGAATTGAATTGCACGGAGATTTTTTTTACGTCATATAATATACATTAATACAAAAAATTCTACATATACGGCACCGTTTTTTCGAAAAATGTATTTAAGTATTTATACTTGTTCTTAAAAATTTTTGTTTTGGAATTTTTATATTATATAAAGAAGGAATAGATAACATTTAAACCCAAATTTATTTAATTTTGCTCAATTAAACAATTGAAAAAAAAAATAAATAAAATATGAAAATATTATTAAAATTACTACAAAAGAGTTTACATGCGGTTAAAAGAAATTGAAGTTGTACTTTGTGCAAAGTGGTCTTTCTTCTTTTATTACTACTTGCATACCCGCTCGGTGATTAACATCGTTGAATGGGAATAGTGAATAGTACCTTAAAAAATTTCCGAATGACATAATGGTAGTTTATGGCGTAAATTACAAATGTAAAAATTAAATTTTATGGATCATTCCAAAATACGGCCAAAATTCACGAAAAACTGGAACCAACTATTCGATTGGCTACCTTCATAAAGTTGGCTCCGCCCATGCCTTAAAATTATTATAAAATATAAAATTAAGGTTAAAATTGACTTTTTTTTTATTATTGTAATACTTAAAAGTGTTAGCGTGCGTTTAAGGTTGGATGCGTATCTGGTCTTGACGACGCTACGCTCGGGCGCTGCGGCCCGTTTTGACAAATACCCTCAGCTCCAAGATCAGAACTTAATGCCACAAGTGCCGTAATCAGTGGCGGCTCGTGAGAAATATTTTTGGGTGTTCTGCATTATAAAAAATAGGCGCGGTATCACTAAAATGACAATCTCTTTATTAAGTACGGCTTACGAGAGAAGTTGTGTTAAAAATATTAGTAATATTCCATTTTATTTTTTCTGCATTTAGTTGTAAATTCATAAGCATTTATTTTATGTGCAGTGTACTTATAATGTACTCATGATGTACTCATAATGAAATTCGGACGCTCCTATCCTATGTTAACAATGCAAATTTCCGATTTTGAAGCCGTTTTTGGATAAGTATATAAAAATCCATTTTACAGCTAAAACTTATTCGACGTTTTTTGTTGAAAATTTCATTGCCTTCAATTTTGTTTATATATTTCTGACTTATACAATAAACAAGATTCGGTTAAACAAGAGAAGAGAGAAAATTTTTCGTATTTTCCGAGTCTTATTTAAGCCGCTGTTAATCAGAAACGGCGCGACAAAATAAAAAAATGTATGTAAACAAAATTGAAGATAATGAAATTTGTAACAAAAACTGTCTAGAAAGTTTTCTTGTAAAATCGATTTTTATATGCCAAAATACGTCTTCAAAACAGGCAATTTGCATTAGTAACATAAGAGCGTCCGGATTTCATCATGTGTAACTGTAGTTAGGTACCAGCGCTGCATTATGAGCAGAACGGTTGTACCATAGTAGTTGTATTATGCAATCTTGTAATCTTTAAATCGGGAGTTGAAAAAAACAAGATAAATTTAAATTATACTAATATTAATAATTAAACGTAATTTGAATTCGATTTTCTAATATACATAGTTAGGATCTGCAAAAAATAATTTTACTTCTATTTTGATAATTGTATTTGTATAAGAAGCTTGGTAAAATTTAAATTTGTACTAAATTTTCAAATTACACTATATTACCAATATTAAACTATTGTAGTTTATTGCTTAATTGTTGTTGAACAATTAATGAACAAAAATTAACTCACTTAATTGTTTTCATAAATCAGATTCATAATTTATTTAAATCACAAAATACGGAACGTAAGATCTGCATACAACGCAGCTTGATCTACAATGTAAATGAATCCGGGTATACGATTCTATCCTATAGCTCCCGTCGCCTAACGAATATGTGCATAGCATCACGGATTTCATGTTCACGAGAATATGCAGCTCTGCTATCGTTGTTAAACAGTGATTTCGAAAGCGTACCGGACATGTATTAATTATTATAGCACTTATTTGACTTTGAAACCCAAAGATTATTCTTCAATTATTGAAATAATCTGAAATATGGTGATTACGTGTACTAATAACTTAATAAGTAATAATTAATTATGGTACACTTCATTCTTATTTTTGGCGGTTCTGCAGCTCCTATGGTAGAACCGCCGCTGCCCGTAATGCTTTTTTTTTAATCCATTGCATTAAGATCAAAGTTATCTGAGTAGGTCCATCCATGCATCCATCCATAGGTGATTTTTAGTCATTGAGCGAATTATAATAATTGAAAATAATATTTTATGGGTATCTGAGACCCCAGTGTGCAGTGTACGAATGTATATTTTAAAATTCAACATTAAATTAATTTTATGTAATATTAGCTTCATTTACCTTCAAATAATTACTGATTTAATATATCTAATTGAATTTTTCAGATATTTTGACAAATTTTTAACAACAAAATTTTATAAAAACAAATTACTATGCTGTAATTTTACGTTCTCTAATAAATCAGTCGCACATCATCAATAGTTCGTCGTAAATATGAATCGTAGAATAAATATCATAAAAACAATAGTGGGGTCTCTAAAACCTAGTGTGCAGGACGTTACAAAAAATAAGTGTGCATTTCCAGGATTAAGGGATGGACGGAGCCAAGTTTATAAAGGTAGCCAATCGAATAGTTGCGGTTCTAGTTTTTCGTGAGTTTTGGCCGTATTTTTGAATGATCTATAAAATTTAATTTTTATATTTGTAATTTACTACTACCATAATAACAATCAGAAATTTTTAAAATCGTGGTCTCGGTTAGGATACTATTTTTAAAGACGCGTCTCCACTTAGCCGGGCGGCTAAGTGGATGTATGGTTATGTATGCTAAGTTATGTATGCTTTAACATTACCAACACACCTCCCCCTCCCACTAAAACCGCCGGCAAAAACCGCCTAAGTGGAGACGCGAAATAAGTTTCCGAACTGATGTTTTGAATTTAAAAAAAATGGAAAACTTTATTCAAAAGAAATACTTCAGAAAAAGCAACTTTATTATCAACTACTGAACATAGAATCGTTACACTAAAACTAAGTTACATGCTTGAGCATGGAGAACCAACTGGCTGCTTCAATTTTACTTTGGTTTTTATATTGACAGATTGACATAAGATAAATATCCTGAATTATAATACTGGAAACAATAGATTACTTAAAATACATAAATTATACAGTTTTCTAGATGAATTAGGTATAAAGTTAATGCAACTGCATTCTAGTCTTTTAAATTAGAATGTTTAATAATACATATTAGTTGAACAAATATTGGAATTAGCTTAGATTAAAGTTTAGATAAAAGTATAGTTATTAATAGTGAATAATTATAAAGTGATCTAGATGGACGTCTTCTGACATAAACTATAATTTGTTATTTTCTTTGAATTTGGTGAATATGTAACTCCTCCCTCCTTAAGATGAAAAAATAACGGATGTGTTTTTTGAAGTTATTGGGTCTACTGGATTGTGGGTTGTTGTAACTGCCATCTTGGGTATGGAGTCCAATTCTATAGGATTGTCATCGGCATCGGCATCTTTTTCTTTTTTTCTCATAAAAAGTGTCCAATTTTTGTTCTTGAACTTAAGAAACATTATTATTATTATTATTAAAAGTAGAGTTACCATAATTGTTGATCCAAGGGTAGTTGAATAGTTTTTGTTAGTCTGCTGGTTCTGGATTGGTCGTAATTGCCTTGAAATAGAGTTGATTTGGTAAAGATCGTCAAAGTTCAATTTTTTAAAATTTGGCATTTCGTAGCCATTTGCTGTTTTTATGTTTTCAATTTTAAGTTTTGGTAAAATTAAAGGTTTTCCATGTTGGGTTTCTATCTTGTTTATGAATTTTTTGTCGTTGGCTTGAATTTCACATGATTTTGGTATTTTGATTAACGTTGGGTTTTTGATGTCGATGTATTGGTCGGTTTTACATTTTGCAAAAATACGTTGAGTTCCAGATGGGATGATTAATATGTTTTGTTGAGTTACTTGTTCAATAATTGATTCTTGGAAGTTTATTCTTAAAGTCGTACAATTGCTAGGTGAACGTCCAAATAATATTTGGAGAGTACAGTTGTCCTCTGGTATAAATTTTGCGGAGCAGTAATAGGTGTTTTCCAATCTTGGGCATTCATGTTCAAATTGATTTTCAGTGTCTGCTTGTGCCAAATATCGGTATTTAGGAGTAAAGATAAGGTGATTTTGGATTATAGGATACAGGTGATAAAAGTTAAAGACTTTTGTCTTAAAAATTGGTACGTGGATTGCAAAAATTAGCTTAGTTCCAGAAAATTTTACTTGTGTACCTAAAAATTGAAAGTAACTTAAGATATTTTTAAATTCCGGTACTTTATTTTCTTGGTAAATTTCTTTTAAGTATTTTATCATTGTTTGTAATTCAGATTTTGATATAATAGAATGATGAAGGGTATTTAATTTTGAAAATAAAATGGCGTTTTCCATATTATCTATAAAAGTTATAATATTTTGGCAATCTAAATTTATTTGGGCCGCTGTTGCTTGAAAACTGAGATAGCCGTTTAAATCTGCGATAGTTTCGTGAATGGTTGATTTAAATTTGTTAAAATCGCGTTTGAGCTTTTCTTGATTTTTATCAAATGTGCGTATTGTGTTATTGTAATGACTAATTAAATCTTTTAAAAGAGAGGTTTGTAAATTTACTTCTTGAGTGATGTCTTTTTGATTGTTTTCTAATAATGTAATCGCATGATCGTATTTTTTCTCGTCGTCGGCATCTAGATTTCCAAAGAGCCACTTTGTAATTTTACCTATTCCATCAAATGCTCCTCTTTTATTTCTGTTCTGAAAATGTACGTACGGGAGAACGTTTTCTAGCCTTTTTTGCGTTATTTCAATCAAATATTCTGTTCTGAGTAGTAAATTTTCGGCTAAGCCGTGATAAGATATTGGGTTAGTTGCGTTTAACTTACTTAAACTATCTCTAATTGTTTTGAAACTATTCACTAGACTATTCATAGGATTAATTATATTTTCTAAATCTATATAATGCAAAAACTCATTGCCTAATTCTATGGGAAGTATGGGGTTGTCAATTTTTGTCAAAGTAATGTCTTCGTTGCATATCGCTTGGTACCAGGTGTAGAGTCAAGTATAAAGTCAGTAGTTTCATTTTCGGGTTCCTGTAACAAGATTTTTTTATTAGGTTTGGGTTTTCGTGCAATATTTTTATGAAATGTCCCTGATGAGGTATTTAATTTCGTGTCTGTTTCGGCAATTAATTCGGCGTTTTTGAACTTGGGTAGTTTTTTGTCTCTTTGTTTCGTGTTTATGTAAACAGTTTGTTGGTTTGCATAACTAGGGGGTTCCATTCTGTTTCTATTAACCTTTTCAATTAATCTTTCTTTGGTTTCTTGCGATTTTATTTTGATGTTTTCATACAATTTTTTACAAGCTTCTTTATGATTTTGTACGTAGTTTGAAATTACTAGGTGGTCGTTTAAGTCAAAAGGGTCGGTATTGTTAATATGACCTTTTACGATTTCAAAGGGTGTATGTTTTGTTACACTGTGAATAGAATTATTATAACATAGTACTGAATGTCTTATAATTTGGTTGGGTGTTAAATTTTTGTTTTCTTCTTTGAGGCACCTGTAATGTTCGATTAAGCTCGAATGGAAACGCTCAACTGGAGAATTCGAGTTACTATTTCTTGCCGTTGTAAAATGTAATTCTATACGATGGAGTTTGCAGAAATTTTCTAGATCTTGGTTTTTGAATTCTGTACCGCGATCGGTCGTGATTTTTAGTGGGAGGCCATGATGGCTTACAAAATTTAAAAGGTTATCTGTAACTGAAACGCCTGTTATTGATGGTAAGGGGTAAGCTTGTCCATATCGTGAAAAGCTTGTTACGCCGATGGTTTTCTGAACCCCAGTGACCGCGCAATCGTCTGCGCATAGCGCAACGGTCGGGGTAAGCCACGTTCGATCTTTACTTTTACTTCTGACGTCGAAGGAAGTAAGTCAATCGCTATGAAGAATAGCTAAATTTGAATGTAAAATTTAGTTTGGGTGAATTTATTGTGGAAAGTTATTTTTCCTGGTGGAATTCTCTAGAAGGTTTACGTTTTCCTGGTGGAAATTCTGTTTTCGCGAAAGAGTGAATTTTTTGAAGAAATTTGAGATAATTATTTAGTGACGCGCGCCAGGCGATTCTCGACTCTAGTAAACGCGGGAAATGGTTACGGCGTTGCAATTCGTGCATGGAATGTGGCGACTCGAACCCATGTTGCCGGTATTTTCCTAGAAATTTGTTCAAGAAATACGACAGTGCGATTTGTTGTCGAGATATTCAAATTTATTATTGACGTTATAATAAAGTGCAAAAATATTGAACTCTTATGGTTTTATACTACTGCGCGTTGCGAACTTATTAAATTTATGAAGTTTCATAGTTGGTTGTCGTTATGCCAAATTGTTGTCATTTGCTGTTATTGCGGTTAGTTTTGAACTTTCGAGTTGATAACGTTCCATTTTGATGGTAATAATTTTGCTGCTGAACCCTTCGGACTTGGCTGTCGGGTACGATCAATTGAACGCAGGATAGCTTCTGGTAATTGGAACTTCGAAGTGCCTGATGCCGACCTGTTTATTTATCCTCTCCAGGACATCTGCTTTGTTGGCTGGAAATTATTATAATAAGGTATCGTTATATTTGTCTGACTTTAGTACCTTCTTGGTGCGGTATGCACGTCCTATGGACCTTTCAGGTCAGCTCAAGAATTATTGTCGTAGTGTTGTTTACGATAAATTAATATTGCAGAGGTTTTTATATGAATTCATGTCTGTCATTGTTTGTCGAAGTCAGTGTCATATTGATGTTTTACGATAAATTTTGCAGAGTTTTTTCTATAAATTCATGTCGGTTATCATCCGCTGATGCTAAACCGAATTGTTTTACCTGTGAAAGGAGTTCATGTCCTCCTTCAGTGGACAATTACGTCACCGTAATTTTGTAAAGCTTGGTCAATAGGGGATTTTGCTGCCCCATTGACCCAGCTGTTAACACTTTGGAAGTGGTTTAGAGGACCTTCAATTATTCCGGTCAGGCTGGAGCCGTACCTGTAGACTTTAATCTGTCATGTGTACTACTAGTAAAGTCAGTGTTGTAGTGATGTAGTCATCATTAATATTTACTTGTATTTACGGGCACTGTTGCCAATCATTACCGTTTGTGTTGACTTATGTTTAGGAAAGTAAGAATTTTGTTGTCTAATTATGAGTTTGTGGATAAATGGTGTAGCCATGTTATTTTCGGTATCTAAACTTGGTTCTAAATTTGATTCAAAATTTGATTCTAAATTTGGTTCTAAATTATCTTCGAATGATGGATTACTTAATTTATATGAAATTTCTTCTAAATCTTTCATACAGTTAATTTATTTAAAAAAAATATCTTGATATTTGATTTATTAATATTTGATATATATTATATAAAATATTTTTGTTTAATTTGTTTTCGTTTAAAAATCTTTTAATTTAATTTAATTTGTTTTTGTTTAAAATCTTTTAGTTTAATTTAATTCGTTTTTGTTTAAAATCTTTTAATTTAATTTAATTTCAATTTATTTTTGTTTAAAATCTTTTAATTTAAAAACTCTTTTCATTTAATTTGAACAATAAATTTTCGTTTATTTAATTTTCAGTTATGAACTGGCCTAAAAATTTTTTAATCCTTGTACGTAGGTTAAAAAAGTTTTACAATTCCGGTTTTATCCAAGTCCTTATACAGAGGTATTTGGGAAAAAGAGAAATTGTGGGAAATTTGGCACTTACAGTTTTTTTTGTAGTTTCCAGATTTCCTTGGTTTGATCCTACGAACGGTTGTCGATGGTTGCGAAGCTTCTTTTTGAATCCTTTTTGGGTTGTCTTCTTAACGTTGAAACGACCGTTTTAGAAATTTTACACGATATACAGTCGATAAAATTTTTATAAAACGTGAAGACAATCCTACCGACTGCGTCAAATAAGTTTCCGAACTGATGTTTTGAATTTTTAAAAAATGGAAAACTTTATTCAAAAGAAATACTTCAGAAAAAGCAACTTTATTATCAACTACTGAACATAGAATCGTTACACTAAAACTAAGTTACATGCTTGAGCATGGAGAACCAACTGGCTGCTTCAATTTTACTTTGGTTTTTATATTGACAGATTGACATAAGATAAATATCCTGAATTATAATACTGGAAACAATAGATTACTTAAAATACATAAATTATACAGTTTTCTAGATGAATTAGGTATAAAGTTAATGCAACTGCATTCTAGTCTTTTAAATTAGAATGTTTAATAATACATTAGTTGAACAAATATTGGAATTAGCTTAGATTAAAGTTTAGATAAAAGTATAGTTATTAATAGTGAATAATTATAAAGTGATCTAGATGTCTTCTAGATGTCTTCTGACATAAACTATAATTTGTTATTTTCTTTGAATTTGGTGAATATGTAACTCGCGTCTTAAGAATATATAACTTTATATTTGATTTATTTATTTTACTGAAACGAAACACTTCATGTTTTTTAACTGATTTATTAGCTCTAGTTTAGGGTATAGTTATTTTTAGATCGGTCAAAAGTGTGTAAACCAAAATTATTAGTGTTGACAATAACATTTGTAAAACTGAAGTTAGTAAAACTACAAGTTTTACAAATATTACGTGACGACGACGGTGCGTGAGTATTTTCAAAAATTTTCTTCGAGTTCTCCGGGGTAGGATTTATGTTCTTTAACTTCCTAGATAAAATTGTGGTAAAACAATAACAATTAATTGATTTTATGGTTAAATGACTGAGTGCAAATTCAATTAAGTATAACTTTGTTTTATGGATAGCATAAAAGCATCGGTTGTTAGTTTGTTATTATTGTAACTACTAATGCAGGATTAGTTTTGTGACGTAATTGTATAATTTATTGATAACTGCATTTAGTGAAGTAGAAGTTTATTCTTTTTTCAAACGGCGGAAGAAAACAACACGATGTAAGCTTTCAGGTACACACTACATCGCGTATCTCAACTTGAAGTAATGTATTATCTTCTTTTTACGTCTTTTTAATAAAACCATAATTTTTTTAAATTTCAATGAACCCTTAACTGGTAACGTCGGGTCACTCGTGCTCTGACGAAATTGACTGTTCTGTAGCTCTACGGAGGGGGGGGGGTGGAAACTATGTTGGAAAAAATTGTATAGTAGTATAAACTGTCACAATTTTAAATTATGTTTTTGAGATTTTTTATGAAATTGTAAAAAATATTGTATAAAATACGTTGCAAAATTCTTTATTTTCGCACTCGACATGATGCCAAACTCGTTACGCTCGTTGGGCAAACTTCACATCTGGTGCGAAAATCATGATCATTTTGCAACTTATTGGTATTGCATAAATAGCTAATTTTATAGCCCACTGACCTCTTTATACCTGCGGGCTAAAATGAAACGCCAAACAACGATACTATAGGTACCTAATAGAAATAGTTTAAATACTTGCAAAATGACAAGTTTTCATCAGAAGTCGAAAATTGTTTTACTTTTCATTGAAAATTTCTTGTGGGTAATTTATGATAACAAAACTGCAGGTCTCTTCAATTCGTTAATTTTCCATCTTAAAACACTTAAATTAAAAACTGTACAATTCTGAAATTGAAATTTATAAAGCGAAAGATTAGGGAGTGTCGTATAGATTGGTGCACCGTATAGCATGGGACAGCTGAATATCTGCGTTGTTGGTAAAGGTTGGGACAGGTTGTCGCAGGAAAGGTTGGTTATAACCCAACGTTTCTGCATTAGAACGAAGACAGGGTGTTCATTGTGTGTATGCCAAGCAACCCGCAAATTTTATTTAAAAAAAACATCTTTAAGGTAGTTTCTAAGTGCTGAAATTTTACAAAATTTAAATCAGTTATTTTAAATCAATATAATTTAAATGTGATGTTGCAGAGAGTAATTTTCAGACTTTATACAAAATGCCTATTTTGTAAAAACTGGGACACTCATGTCGTATAGGTTGGGACACCATTTTTTTTGATTCCAAGACACTGCAATGCCATTTAAATGAAATTTTTATAATATTTGCTTAATGCAATTGTAAATATAATAGGTAACTAAAAAACATTAATTTATCCAGTTTCATTGTTTACACGTGCAGACATGTTGTACACTTGAAATTCACTAATAGGCGCTGCAGTTTCTTCACTTGTGCAAACTGCGAATCAGATTAAGTGGAATCATATTTATTACTTAAATTGTTTCTTTGCAAGTTGTAATAAATATTCTAATCATAATACCATGCAGTTTTACTTCATTTTTTGACTTATTTTTCAGATTTTTGATAGTGTCCCAACTTATACGGGAAAAATTTTTTCGGCTAAAAAAGTTGCCTTCATTAAAATAGATATAACTTTTGACTCGTTTGCGATTTCAAATAACTTTCTACAGCAAAGTTGTAGCCAAAGAACATACCTTTTTTTTGTTTTATATAAGTTAACATTATTCCTATCCGTTTCAGAACTACACACCAAAACCGAAACCCGTCCCAACCTTTGCGACATTCCTTATAAAATAAAAAATGAAATGCATTATAGAAGGTTTTTCTCAAAATAATATATGAAATCGATTAAAATGATTTTCAGCCACTAGAACGTTCATTGGTCGGTTAATGTAGTTTTTCAGCGAGTTTGAGAGGGTAAACCGCTCCTTATTAATAAAATTAAAATTTGACGTTTTAATTTTTCGATAACTGTCAGTTTAATTTTGTTGTGTACCTACCCTATTTTATTATAATTTGAAGATTTTGAGAGAACTGAATTTTGTTATTGAAGTCATCAAGTTTGCACCTGAACTAACTGAACCGAGTTGAGTTTATGTGTAAATGGTAGCGCGCCGAATTGGTATAGCATCTTGGTGAATGGATCTAAAACAAACAAATACTTTACAGGTATTTATATATTAGTATTTCCCGATCTCTATAAATTTACATATTTTACTTTCGTACAGCTTTCTTATGCAAAAGATTAATGTGATTGATGTCTTAACTCAAATTTGGTTCAAAGGTAGAACAAAAATAGTTACATTTTCTCACATCACCACGGAAGTTTGTAAATGTGGAAAAATGGAAATTGATAGTTGTCATTAATTAATTTACATGTAAAACTCGTTAGTACAATAATGAGACCTTAGCCAGGATGATAAATCTTACGGCGTAATAAAAGAGATCTATTAAACGATTTCTATACTAAACAAAAAATAGAATGTACAATGTAGCCATATCCGAATATTGCGATTGTAGATACTCGATGTAAACAATTGATGTTTACCCTGCAAGAAACTTGATCGGTGGTTAGGGATCTATTGCAATCGCTAGGCTAAATCTCATATTCCATGTAGTGGTAAGTTTCCAGAGAGTCGCAACCCAACTTACTGGGCATTCCAAAACAAAAATGGCATATAGGTAAATCTGTTAAATAAGAACAATAAACACAATCTGTATTTTTTGGGAACATCGGCTTCGTCCGATTTGATAACTTACCACTGCGGTATAGTATATAATGTATAAGCAAAAATTATGGTACACTCAAGCTAAACTAAAATTTATTTTTCCAGATTTGAAAAATAAGAAAAGGAACCATGGAAGAGATGGCAGAAGGAAAAGGTATACCTATAATTTTGCAGGGGAAAGAAAATAAATTTCAAGTTACCTTCAAGTTCGAAGAAATAGTTTGTACTGATAAGCAATCGATCGTAAATGAATTGAAACCATTTAGAAATGTAAATGTAAATTCTGCAACGGACGAAAACAAAAATTTACTTGATTGCAAATCGATAAATATTTTTGAAAACCACGTGGGCAAGTTAAATGAAGTTTGTTCCAGAAGAAGTATTCGTAGCCCTGAATACAATGTACGGGTAACTGAAAACGGTGAATTTATTATTCAATGCAAAATGTTTGATAACTCTGTTACGCAAGGTCGATCGAAAAATAAAAAAGATGCAAAGCACAAAGCTGCAGAAGCAATGCTTCAAGTACTGAACGAAAGAGAAGAAGCAAGGTGTCAACAATTTTCGGCATTCGAAGAAAGTGCTGAAAATTTTTCTATTCCCATAGTAAAAGTTACGGAGAATGTAAATGTCAAGTTAAGTTCCTCAGATGAACCACTTAGAAACCATGTCGGAAAATTAAATGAAAGTTTTAAAAATAACCGGAAGCATCCTACGTACAGATTTTGTGGAACTGCGAATGGTGAATTTATTATGGAATGTAAAATTTGTGATAACACTATTACGCGGGGACAATCAAAGTCTAAAAAAGATGCAAAGCAAAAAGCTGCTGAAGCGATGCTTCTCGTATTAAATAGAAAGAAAGATTCGATGTGCTCAATCCAATCTTCGGACAAACCTTGTGGAACTGAAAATTGGAAATTTCTGAATGGAGTTAAAATATTTGATAATACGTACGAATGTACAATAGCAGACCAACCAAAATTTAAAAAGGTCGAAAAACCAAAAGCTGCGGAAGTATTACTTGGCGTATTGAATAAAAGTGAGAACGAAGTTTGCGAAACTGATCATAGTGAAGAATATAAAACACTTGAAAATGCACTAGTGCGGAAACAACCACAAGTTGAACAAGATCTTCAACTTAAAGCAGATAAAGCGATGCTAACCGTATTGTATGATAACGATAATGGGAAGAATGATAAGAAAGCATCGATGCACATTTCCAAAAAGCTAACAGCTAAAAACGTATCTAACTCAACCTTAAATGTAACAGACAATGACAATTTTAGGTTAAGTTCTGAACAGTTTGAAAATCATATCGAATCAAGAGACCAAACTTATTATAAGTATAAGAAGAAACACTTTTCTCATAGAGTTTGTGGAAAACCCAATGGCGGAAATGTCAGTGATGAGTTAAAGTCTTCAACCGAGCAATTTCAAAACCATATTGAAAAATTAAATAAAACTTTTTGTAAGAGTAAGAAACATTTTAGGCGCAGAGATTGTCGTCGAATTGATAATGACGAACTTCCTACAGAATGTAACATATTTGAAGACGTCGTTACTCAAACTCAATCAGAAATAAAAAGGGATTTGAAACCAAAAGCTTCTGATGTGTTGCTTGGCTTATTGAGCGATAGCGAAACATCGAGGAATGATAGAGAAGAATCGATTCGCCAAAGGCACTTGGAATTTTATGAATGTGCTAAAAACTATCCCATTTCAAACTTCAATGTAAGAATGAACGGAAAATGTCATATAAATTCTCGAACTGAAAACTATGTCAAAAAATTAAAAGAAGAAAGTGGTAAGAGGAGCAAGCAGCCTCCTTGGTACAGGGGTGGTAGAGCTAGAAACGGTGAATTTATTATAGAATGCATAATTAATAATATCATCACGCGGGGAGAATCAAGATATAAAAGAAAGGCCTACCAAATAGCTGCAAAAGAAATGGTTAAAATACTTGCAGGAAATGAAGAAATGAAGAGTCAAAGATCAATGAAATCACCTGAATATAAAATGAGAAATAATCAGCGCGAGCTGTTGGTGGGATTGGACACCGATATTGCAATGGAACGGAACGATGTACCATCATTATCAGCATCATCAAATCAAGGTACCATATTAGGTACAAACTCTTGCAGATCTTCAGATAACATTTCAAGTGTGCATTTTGGAAATTATGTCGGGAAATTAAATGAAATTTGTTTTAAAGAAACGCTCAAACATCCGTCATACACAACATTTAAAATAGACAGTGGTGAATTTATTATCAAATGTGAAATGTTTGACAAAACTTGTAGCCATGGACGTGCAACAACAAAAAAAGAAGCAAAACAAAAAGCTGCCAAAGCTATGATCCAATTAATAAGTAAAAATATGTGGAAATATCAGCGTCAAGGAGATACAAAACCTTTCCAAACCGGAAAATTTTTAGGATTCCCCTCAAATGTTTGCAATCAAGCAAATATGCCATCTTCATCAACGGATGAAAATGATAATTTACTGGAATCTTCAATTGACTCTTTTGAAAATTATGTCGGGAAATTAAATGAAATGTGTATTAAGAGAACATGCAAGGCTCCCACATATATAGAGCATCTAGGTGAAAGTAGTAAATTCACCAGTGAATGCAAAGTAATTAATGACACTGTCGAGACTGTTACTTGGGGACGATCGATGCTTAAGAAAGATGCAAAACAGAGAGCTGCTCAAAAGATGATCAAAATATTGAACGAAAGTTTTAAATTGGAACACCAAAGTCTGATGACATCGGTTACTATTATAGATACTACAGACTATAGTGAACAAAAGCCAATGGAGGAATTGATTAATCCAATTGCGGTTAAGGAGAGCGACTGGTCATCACTCAAGGACATGAACGAACAGGAATTGAAAATGGAATTAAAGGATTTAAATATTAGATATACAATAACGTCCGTTAGAAAAATTGCTAATGCACTGAGACTTAAAACGAAACGAACCAAGGATTATAAATCATTAACCTTTGTATCGACTGGGGAAAGTCGTCTCGAGATAAGTTTAAATTTACTACGCAAGGCTGTTTTTGGACTAAGGATCTTGAAGAAATAAATTAGCTTTTAGATGTCATTTGACATCTTAGTTTAAGGAAGTTCTGTACCTAATTTAAAAATTTTAACATTTAATAAATATAAGATAATCCTTGTTTAAGCTCTTTTTTCACGCTGTTTAACTTTTTGTCATTTCTTGTCCAGTCTCCGGTGATTTCTCTTTCTTCCTCTAAGGATATTGTTGTGATATGCAGCTCTCAGCTGCAAGGAGGTCTATTGGATTTTTCCAATAGAGATATTCGTAATCGCGCCAAGCTGTGAGACCGAAAAAATAATAGTTTTGTGACTTTCATGAAGATGTATCTGGAATGCAAAATTCAAAGTGATTACTAAAGCTGAGATTTTAGTTTTTTTCCTATTAACGGGGAATTTAGATAACTAAAATCTAATAATAGCAAAATACGTTTCCAAAAATTTCCTTTCATATGAGCCTAACATGTTTTTACCTACTTCACCTATTTTTGTGTTATTTCGTTTTCAGCAGCTTTTTTACCTTTTTCTTATTTTTTTTTTAAATATTTTTACAATTAACATTAAAGCCGTTTTTTGTCATATAAAAATCGATTCCACAACAAAACATTTTGGACATTTTTTGTTCAAAATTTCATTTTCTTCAGTTTTGATTATATACATTTTTCTATTTTGTCGCATTGTTTTTGATTGAGACCGACTTAAATAAAACTCGGTAAAATAAAAAAAATTATTGTCATTTATATCTCGGAAACGATGCCACAAAATTAACTGAGTCTTTTTTTTCGCTGTCAGTCAGAAACGGTGGGACAAAATAGAAAACTGTATATAAACAAAATGGAAAGCGATGAAATTTTCAACAAAAAAGGTCTAAAACGATTTGCTGGAAAATGAATTTTATATGACAAAAAACGGCTTCAATAATTATTATTTTTAATATAATTATTATTAATTAATTTTTGTATTTCATTGCTTTAATATCAGCTTTTTTTATCTAAAATATATATGTTTTTACCTAACACCCGATTTTTCTTACCTGAAAGTAACTTTTTAAGCACATTTCTAGTTACCTTTTTTTCGATTTCTTACAACCTAAAATCTCAGCTCTAGTGATTACCTTATAATAATTACCCCTATATTAGTTCACATGTAACTTTTTAAACACTGATGAAATTTCAGAATGATTTTCTCATTGATTTTTGGATATATGTAATTATACTTGATTTTAAAGACTTAAATATTTTCGTTAAAAAATATTCTCGAGGTGTTCATTGCTGCTGCAGGCACCCTAATTGTTATTTTGTTTTACCCCCACCTTGTTCATTATTTTCAGAATTTCTATGAAAACGGTTGGTTTCCCAAAAAAAAAAATTTTTGGTCAAAAGTTGTAGCCCGTTAAATTCCCTATCTGGTTTGGGCCGTCGTTTTTTTCTAAGACGTTTCATTTAAGAGATACGGGGTTCGCAAGAAAAGTAAAAAAAATAAAACCTGATTTTTTTAAACATTTTTTTCCAATTAGGTTTGGCCACGGAACCCTTGAGCAATGCAAAAAGTTTGGCGGAACCCCAAGCAGATTTCATTGATATTAAAAAAATAAAAAAAAAGTCATCAAGTTTTGCATTTAAAGGTTGCTATCCATTTAATTAATTAATTAAACGGATTAGGACAGGGTGCTCAAAATATTAAAAAGAATGAAAACGGCAAAATTTATTTTTACGCTATTTTGAAATTTTTTTGGCGGAACCCTTGGATATTTTCACGGAATCCTAATAAGGGTTTCGCGGAACCCTATTTGGGAACCGCTGTTCTAGACGATAAGAGGTTATAACCTGATTTGTAGATAAGCGAATGATTTTAAAAAAAGTTCAAATCCATTAAGCTTAAAAAATCAATAAGATCGTGTAACAATTTATTGTTAATAATTGTTCGAGCGCCCATTTGCCCCTTGCTCCGTGCCGCTAATAGAAGGATCGTTTCGATGCGCCACTTCTATTGCTGTGGGCACTCGCTAGAATTAAACTAGTCTTGGGTTAGAGTTGATAGTGCTTGGGTGTGGATTTTGCAAGTCCGCGGCCGATTACTTCGGAACGTGTCGAGGAGTTAGAATCCGGAGAGGATTTTTGTGAAACACCAACGTGACCCGAGACAAGTTTTCTTCAGGCGTCTAATTGGGATTTTTCAACCTGTTTTGTAGTGGGGTAAGATATTATTGTTTTTTAATTAATTTTGGGAAAATCGACTACTTGTCTCTCTATATGTTTCTCCACTAAAGACAGTATTGAGACGAGTAGTGGCTGTCTTCTTTTCCAACTCCGCTGAGGCTGCTAATGTGTTGGCAACAACTTCTTGCAGTCATTGTTTTTTTTTAATCCACATTCTGTCTCCACTTTAAGAGCTGGTATAACATCTTGGGTTTCATCACAGAAATTGTTAATTACTGGAGAAGACCTATTCCAGGCGTGGTGCAAATTGCCATTATTCACCGTAGTGGTAATTTTGGTTACAATCGGAGCCGGAGCTATGGCCGTTTGAAATCAGAAATTCAAAAAATTGCTTTGAAGGGAAAGGGAGGTACCCCTCAAGGGTTTGCACTTGGACAAAAATTTTATTTGAAAATTTGAACCTCAAAGGTTCTCCACGGTCACACTGTATATTTTGTATTTTTACATTGCCTTCTTCATAAAAATAAAAATCTTTATAGTTTCTCTCAATTTAAGCTTTTCTTCCAAATCTTTAATTAATATTACTAATCAATCCAAAATCACTTCCAAAAAATAACCCAGTTCGTTTAAAAATTGGAACAATTTTCAATATCCAAAATAATTAAAATTACTTACGCAAAACTAATCAATTTATTCAGGCAAAATACAAAAATTCAAATCATAATTTCAACAATTTTCTAGACACAAATTTCTTCGTTCGCTACCTGCAGTCATCTTAATTTCAGTTCAATTTAAAATAATAATTTTATATAAAAAAACTTTTGTATTTGAATACAAATACAAAACTAATTCTAATTTATTTATGCAGAAAAATCTACTTTTTTGACTTTTTATTGGCAAACAACGATATTGTTTTACTACGATCTAAAGTTCTAGCTTTTTCATTTTCTATTGAAAAAAATTGCCAAGTTATAGAAAGTCTTGTACTTTGTGACATTTCATTTCTCAAATAATTCTTTATCAATTTTAAGATTGAAAATGAGGTTACACATACAGGCACATCGTTTATTTTGTAGTCGTCTAAGAAACTCATCGAAATATTCTGCTATATTTTTTAAATTAATTTTTAATACCGCAGACCGGTATACCGTGCCCTTAAAATCAACAATAGGTAATCAATAATATTTGGAGATATTTTAAATAAAACTAAAATGTTCTTTAAAATGTGTCTGAAAAAAAAAATAATAAAACTTATTTAGCAGCCCCCACCTAAGATCCCAGTTTCACTTTGGAAAACAGGCTCGGGATAACATTGATACGCCACTGACTGGTGCAAAGTTGTAGAGTGATAACTGATAATCTTGTTTTAATAATTTTTTATAATAATTAAACTGTTAAAGTGAACCTGCGTACAATAACCATAATATTTACCATTTAATAAACAAAATCTTAGTACGTAGACACCTATGAAGGTAAAAATGTGCATTACTCTACATAATATTATGTCTATAAACTATATAATATTATTCATATCCCGTTGTGATGATTAATAAATGGGTTATCAGCACGTCGAGTTTCCAAGTAAATCATTGCAGTAAGTACCTATATATATCTGAAACTTTTATAAAATCTTAAAACGGAAATTTAAAAAATTTAAAGAATATTTTGCTAAGAAATTACGCAATCAAATATACAAATACATATTATGAAGAAACAATACAGATATTAAATATTGAATATCGCTTTGTAAATAGTAATTAGTGTGATAGTGATTAGTTATCAATTCATCATATTACTTTTTATAAGTAATAATCATGTCATTTTAGTATTTACTTTAAAGTGGAGAAGAAATTATTTTACGTACTAAATATTAAGTTATACAAGTGGTCGAATAGTAAAATTTATCGGCATTTTATTAAATATTATGTTATTTTACCATAAATCTGCTATTATAGTAGATAAAAATATCGGTAAGTACATTTACAAGTTAAACTCGAAATTTCTCCCCCCCCTTTATGCCGCAAGTCGCAAAACACATCAAATTGATAAAGAATTCGTTAAAATATTACACGCAAATAAAATAAATATCTAAAACGCATTTTGTGGGAAGCTTTCGTTGATTCCAAAATCAACAAAAAGCAAAGAATGCCTATTAAATAAACAGGAACAACTGTCGTTTCATCCCCTACATAATGTTTTCTTATAATCTAATAATTGTTTTTTCCAAACTCAACTTCAAAACATATTCAAATTTCAAAAATAACAAAATCAAAATTTAATTTATTATTTATAAGAAATTTAAGGTGTAGGGACTTTTATTTAATATAATGTATTAATGTATATTAATCTATATTTTTGTAATAGACTTGATAATCTGAAAATGTTTACACGAAACATGTCATCGAAATAAAAATAATATCTTACAAAACAACGAAGAAGTAAATACATTCTTAGAAGATTCTCATTCTGTTTGAACTGGAACTACACGTGATAAAATTGTAAAAAAAAATTTAATCAAGTGTTGTTTAATTGTTACTAATCAATTGTGCCAAAAAATGTGAACTTAGTTTGGAAAAACGGAATTTCATACAGCTTTAACACGAAAAAAGGGAATCACAAGTTGTAATTTGTTTGCGTTGTGCGGTACAAACCACCTTTAAACGTTTTATGCAAATCGGTTCTCACAAAAACAAACCAAAAACTGGGAAAAAAAGTTCTCGTGAGAATGGAGAATTAATTTGTGCTTCTACTTACTGCTGACTTATCGAGGCAAAAAGGGAAAGTTGTACATCCAAGTACGGCAAGAAGAAGACTAATTAAAGCTGGACTGAAATGATGTAAAGCCCGAGAAAAGCCCTGGCTCTTAGAAAAACATACGATAGAAAGAAGCATTTCTTTGAGGTACGTTTATTATGTGTCTATTTTTGAAAAAAAAAAGATCCATTAAGAATTAGCTATTTTAGCACTTATAGTATTGATTAATATGTAACGATATTTTACAGGTGTTTCCAACTCCTGAGGCAACGTTTGCAAGGCGAAGGGTGGGTGAAG
Organism: Cantharis rufa; assembly: GCA_947369205.1. Lineage (NCBI taxonomy): Eukaryota > Metazoa > Arthropoda > Insecta > Coleoptera > Cantharidae > Cantharis > Cantharis rufa. The sequence goes on along the minus strand of OX376306.1, from coordinate 29,282,800 downwards.
CATACAACCTTAGCTGTGGATGAGGCCAATAGCGTAGGAAAAATGTTTGTCTGCTAAAGTCTTATGGACAATAAAAAGTACATAGGGGTTTTAGAAACGACCATCGAGCCATCGTTCAACCAAGTTTTTGGTGATACCAACATGAGGGAGGTGAAATTTCTGCAAAGTATGAAGGGGATCCACGATGTGTTGACTTGAAACTGCTTGACTGGCCAGCGCAGTCCCTAGATCTCAATCCCATCGTACATTTGTGGGGCATATTAAAGAAAGGCGTGCAGCAACACTCAATTAGTTCGAAAAATGAACTTACAACATCGTTAAAAAAATTAGCACAAAATAAGCGAAGATGATTGTTAGAAGTTGGTAGCAAGTATGTATGTATAAAAGAGTTGCCGTTACAAAAGCTAACGGTGGGCCTACTAAATATTAATATTATTAATAAATAATGATTTTAATGATAAAAAATATCGAGTTTGATTTTTCTTAATACTATCTCTTTTTAAAATAATTCTAAAACTCTAGGGTGCGGGTGCCTAATACTTTTGCACTAGGCTGTGTATAATGTATATGAATAATATATCGGAAAATAGAGAATTTTTACCCTTGAGCAATCATAATTATGATAATATTTCATTTTGATTATAATTTCATATATGTTAATAACTATACATTATATAAACACGACATGTTTCACGCGTAGGAACTATCTTTAGGTGTCTTAAGTTTATTAAAATAATATATTTTTTAGAAATCAAGTTTAAAAGAAATTTAAAAAATTGGAAGCCTGAAAATCCACTATCCTTCGTGTGAAACATATTGTGCTGATTAAAAATTAAAAGATTGTCTTTTATTATTTTCAAAGAAGTACCACATAACTAGCCTAATTATTTAAATATATTTTAACTTAAAATATTAACTTAAATAAATAAATAACAATAATACACATTTCAGGGACACCGCAACTTACAAAATGACGGCCGGAAAATCTCCAATATCTGTTTTGCAAGAGATGGCACAAGCCAAACGTATACTACCACCGGTGTATGATGTGCAGCCACAAGGAAAAGAATTTTACGTGACAATTAGGCTGGGTAAAAACAAAGAAATTTTTGCGAAAGCAGTTGCTAATACCAAACAATTGGCCAAACAGTGGTGCGCAAAAAATGCATTGGACCGCTTAAACAGAGGAAATGTAAGTTTTGTACAGGATCCAATAGAAAATTTAATTGCAAAATCTTGGGGATCATTAAGTTTATCCAACAGTTTATCTCAACAAAATTACGTAGGGCAGTTAAACGAGTTGTGTTCAAAGAGAATGGTTGCTGTTCCTCAATACAGTGAATGTGGATTTCAAAATGGTGAATTTATTATTGAGTGTAAAATGTTTGATAATACTGTTACGGAAGGACATTCGATAATTAAAAAAGATGCCAAACAAAAAGCTGCTGAAGCAATGCTGAAAGTATACAGTGAAAATGAAAGAACCCGATGCAGAAATCGGACGGAATTAAGAGAAGTTTCATGCATGAATAATGAAAAGACCTACAAGTCTAGTCCCCTCAATGAAAATTATGTCGGAATATTAAACGAAATATGTTCTAAAATACGAGTGGTTCCTTCGTATGTAGAATTTGCGACTAAAAATGGCGAATTTATTATTGAATGTAAAATATTCGATAATACTATTACGCGGGGACAATCAAAAAATAAGAAAGACGCGAAACAAAAAGCTGCAGAAGCTATGCTTAACAAATTTGGGGAACTGGGAAACGAAAAACCTACAAAATCTTTTGCATCATCCGATGAAATTGTCAACTTATATAAATCCATAAAGTCAACTATGTCATTTGAAAATCACGTTGGAAAATTAATTGAAATTTGTATTAAGAACATTTTACCGTTACCCGTATATACAGAACGGATAACTGAAAATGGAGAATTTGCAGTGGATTGTAAAGTAATTTATAAGTCGGTAAGCAAAGTTACTCGAGGACACTCAAGAAGTAAACAAGGTGCAAAAGAGAGAGCTGCTAAAGAAATGATTGAAATATTGACTGAATGTGTGCACCAGGAATTCCAAACTCTGATGAAATCAGTATCGATTGTGGAAACTAGGCAGCAAAATTCAACAGACAAATTCACCAAAAATATTGATATTGAGCAAAGCGACTCAATGCCGGTAGAGTATATGAATCGAGAACAGTTAATAATGGAATTGAGGAATTTAAATGTTAATCATAAAATAACTCAAGTTGCAGGAATTAAAAATGTACTGGTGCTTAAAACAGAACAAACTAAAAATTATAAATCATTCACTTTTATAGAAACTGGAAAAGATAGTGATAAGATGTATTTAGATTTACTACGCAAAGCTGTTTTTGGACTGAGGATTTTAAAGACTGACTTGGAAGCAGTATTACAATAATCTGATAACATATGGACATCTGTTACAATAATTACCTTTTTTACGTTTGACATATTATAATTAATAAATAAGTTCTTAAATTTTCTTTCATTATTCGTTTTATTAATGTGTATAATGAAAACTCCCTTGGGAACAGTGGCGTAATCATGCAACCATGGGCCTGTGTCCAGTTTTTTGTTTTTGTGGATCAGTTTTTGTGTCCAATTTGTTTTTTAAATAGATCAAATAATTATGTAGATAAAATAATTTTATTTTTTGGTCGTAATAGAATGCCCTTTAACGCCCAGGCCCTTGTTCGATCGAGCACATGGAATACCGCTAGTTTCCAAGGGATGACGTTGAGTTCCGAGATACCCTGTATAAAGCAATCCTGCAACTTCTATAAATGGATATATGGTATTCAGAAGATTCCAACATTGCAAAAATTCAGCCTTTCCAATCCAAAGTTTTGCTAAGTATCTGTGACGCTCCCACTATATTCTAGTTTCCATAATTATTAACTTTCCGTTTCAATTTCTTCAGCCCCCCAATTTTTACCTATTTAATAATTATTTTATAGCCTACTCAATGGTGCTTTTATTATCAAAATTAATGCGTGTGGGGGAAGTACATAATGTGATGCAAAGCTGTGTTTCTTGTCATCGGAACATAATTTAATAATAAAAATTAAAAAATTATTCAAAGCAGCGGTCTCCCATCCAATTAAGTTCAACATTGCTTAACTTCCGTGATAAGGGCGAATATCCCCAATTTACGATAGTTTTTTAGAAAAACTAAACATATCTAAAGCTGAAAATATTATTTTACCTTTATTTAGAACCCTCAACATAAAACTAAACATTTAATTTATGTGAAATTAAATAAAAAATGGTGGTCCAAAAGTAATTGACACTTGGGAACTTTTTAAATTTTATTTATCATTTCCACAATTTTCAACGGGTTTTCACCATTTTCAGTGACACACACTGACATACAGACGTACATCCAACTAAAATTCATCAAAAACTTATCATAAACATTTTGAAACTAAAATTTCGATTTATAATTTTTGAGTGGATTATAATACTTTTCCTTATACTTACATAATACGTATGGGGAAAGCAATAATATATTATTACATTGTTTTTTATATTTTAAAACTTATTAAAAATTATTAATCTAGGTTTAATTGTCTAAAATTTCCAGTAATTCCTAGATGCTCTTCTAACTGCGACTTCTTTGTACGCAATTGTTCGTTGACACACAAACTTCTATGTGCAATAATTTTGGGTAAATAGTCGATAAGCGCAGTTTTCCATAGTTCTGAAAAGTAGCCATGTATAACAAATAAATAAGCATTGTCATAATTAACTAACTGTTCAATTCATCTAATGATTTTTCTTTTCCACCAAAATCTGTAGGTAAATTTTCCAGTGGAATTTCTTTCCATAAAGATTCCATATTGGAATGAACCACGAGCTGTAATTAAAATCATCGAGTACTTTTACAGTCTACACGAATTAGAGCTACTTACCCTATCAGCTATTTTCGAATTTAAAAATGTCTTAGTAGCATTTATGAATGACTCGGCTAATGATGGAACGTTAATGAAGTGAATTCCATGCACTTTGTTTGTTGTCATTTTCTGAAATTGTGAAATTTAGCCAACACTTGAATATGTTGAAGCATACGTAGTACCTGAGATATAAAAACAACTTTTTTCAGCAGTGTTGGAGTAAGTTTCAGCAAATGACTTGCATTAACTCCTTCACAATCAAAAATATGAATAAGTGACAAATTATAATCTTCTCTTAGCCGAATTTCAATGTGGTAGAAAGAATAAATTAGCGCTTCGAGTACATCAAAATGATCGGGATTTGGATTCTTAAATTTTGTAACAACAATTCGACACAAGTTTGGAGTTAGTTTTGGTAACGGTAAGACGTAACTGAAAATTTATTTAGTAATGAAGTTTTTTACAGGTTTAGTAGCAGTAAACAAAAAAATGGAAAAGTATAACCTTAATATTCAGACTTAAAATTTTAATTGCAATTTAAATCTGAAGATTGTTAAAACATGAATTATCTCAAATTGACTATTGTCGTTGTAATCTCACTGTAGCTTAAGAGATAACCCTAATGTGAAATTTTTTAAAAATCGAAGAAATTTTTTTGCTTTAAAAAATTGTTCAGCATCTTAAGAATAATGTATAAAAATTTCAGGCCGATATTCGTAGTATTTGTATAGTTATATGATTAATAGATAATAGATTTAGATATAGTAATAGATTAATAGATAAGTAATAGATATAATAAAGATATTATATTATTAATAAATATCCAAAAATTTCAAAAATCGAATTTGTAGTTTTTTCGGAATTAATTTTCAAAGTTCACATCGATTTTCGTTAGCTCACATTAGGGTAACCCCTTAATAAAATAAATAAAAAAAGCTTAAGGTATAGGTTAAATCAGGTAACAATATATTTAAATATTGGTAAAATTGCAAATTTCAAAACAGAACTTAAAAATTAAAATATGTTATTATATTTTGCAATTTAATTTTTACGGCTGGTTACGGCAGACCCAGTAAACTTACATTTTGTCGTTAATATTTCGTAGAAATGATTCGTCTAAGTCTTTTGGAAAAATGTCTGGCATTATTGATCGTACTGAATAATAATTATCAAACTTTTCTTTAGTTATCTCCATTCTGAATTTATTCAATATTAAAAATCTTTCGATTAGTTCTTCATCTGAATGAAAAATTTTATTGTTATAAAAATTTATTTATCATTGTTCTTACTTGGAATTTCGGGAAGATGGGGCTGTTTCTTGAACCATTCCTGAATATTTTCGATATCTTGCTTTACAGTCTTAACTGTTCGTCCGTAATTCGACAAAATTGTTTTTCTGTCTTCTTCGGAAAACGATAAAATATCTTTCAACGACATAATAACTTCTATTTTTTTAAAATCACTTTTCCGTAACAAAAGTTACTTCTTAAATACCACGCGGTTGCAAATTGGCTATAAAAACCGTGCGAATCTCAAAAGTAATTAAAAATAACAAAAGCGAAGCTATAAGATTTTCTTTTATTTTAAATGATGATGCACTTTTTTCTAATACTGAAAGATTAAAATTTAAGCCCCTTTGAAATTTTACCTTAGCTTAGACTTTTCTGAACTAAATTTGAATAATTAAAATTTTATTAAATTGACACTTGAAATAATAACATTTTACTTTGAATATTTCAAAATAAGTGCTAAGATAAACATTGCACTACTTTTGGAAGTACTCGGTAGAATAAATAGTTAAGTTTATAAAAAAAATATTATTATGTTTTATCGGTTTTTAAAAAATGTACAGAGAAAACCTTTTAATTTTTATCGACACATACCCGAATGATACAACTCTAACTACTTACTTAACTTAATTTTATGGACAATTTCTAATTATTACTACATTTTATGTGTATATTATAAATTACAGATATATTGAGTCTTAAAATCCACCTTAAGGCACTTTAGCTGAATATAGAGTGCATTAATTTATGCACTATTACATTAATTTACGCAGAAGGTGTGCAATCAGTAATACAAGGTTGATAAAGCATTTTTATACTTTACTAGCTGGATACCCGGCTTCGCCCGGGGTCTTATTCAAAATAAAACGCTTTGCTTATGCCTGAAGAATTTTGATCTAGGCTCTTGGACTTCTTGCAGCAACATTCTAAAAAAGAATTAAAACGGGTAGAATGGATGATAAAATTTATATATTTATTTAAACCGAAGTAACAATATTTAGGTACACTCTGTATATATATTTATGATAGCTGACCCAGCGGACGTTGTCTATTATTATTTTATGGCAATGCTAAAGGATACAATTGTCCAGTGAAAAACACAAATTCTCCAAATTGAAGCCTGCAATAGTTAATGATAGCCCTTGTGCTTTGTTGATTGTAATCGCGAAGGCAAGACGCAAAGGGAATTGAAGCCGCTTGAACTCGAATGGTAAATCGTTGGTAATCATCGGTATGCGGGCAATCAGCACATCTTCCCCTGTGAATTTGCCATACAGGGTTTGTGTTAGAATCTCATTAATCTATTCATTTTTGCGAAATCTCCTGTTTCTCCCAATTTTACTTTGACAAAAACAAGTCAAGTCCCACTGAGCAAGTGTGCCAAGTTTGGTTAAAATCGGCCGAAGGGTCTAGGAGTGTATAGCGCACAAACATACAAATAAGCTCTTTTATATACAGGGTGACCCAGACCACCCGTATCAGTACTTTTTTTCAAAAACGGTAAGTCGTAGAGAGTTGGGCTAAAAAAATTTATTACAAAAGCCCTAATGACGAATCTAATGGTGATATTATTATTTCCGGGAAAAGTCGGCATCCAGAGTAGTTTGCTCCAGAAAGTCCAGAAATCCAGAATTTTAAATGGCACCATATGTCGAAAGTAATATCGTTGGAAAGCTCTTTAAAAAATAAGCAAGTTTTGTAGGAAAAATTTTTTTATTACTCCCACCCCTTTTAAGTTATATTCGACTTAAGTTATTAAATTTCAATTTCTTATAACGAACTTAATTTTAAAAGTCAGCACTTAAAATCCAGCTACCGCGTTAGAGCAATGTCACAAGTGTCCAAAATGTCTTCCATTTACTTCTAAACACTGTTGAGCTCTTCTGGTCATACTATCAGTGGCTCTAAGTACTTCTTCAGTGTTTAATGATCGACAGGCATTGCAAATTCTGAGCTTCATATCATCTCTCGTTGTCGATTTTTCTGTATAAACAATATCTTTGATCCGACCCCAAAGAAAAAAATATTTCAAGTGCTGACTTTTAAAGTTAAGTTCGTTATAAGAATTTGAAATTTAATAACTTAAGTCGAATATAACTTAAAAGGGGTCGGAGTAATAAAAAAATTTTTCCTACAAAACTTGCTTATTTTTTAAAGAGCTTTCCAACGATATTACTTTCGACATATGGTGCCATTTAAAATTCTGGATTTCTGGACTTTCTGGAGCAAACTACTCTGGATGCCGACTTTTCCCGGAAATAATAATATCACCATTAGATTCGTCATTAGGGCTTTTGTAATAAATTTTTTTTGCTCAACTCTCTACGACTTACCGTTTTTGAAAAAAAGTACTGATACGGGTGGTCTGGGTCACCCTGTATATTAGAGATTAGATAATTTGAATTATAATTTCGAATAAAATTAAAAAGTTGCGTATCAAACAAATTTTTCCTTTTTCTATTGTGTGCCACCTGTTGACGCATCCATTCATATCTCTATAGAGAAAAACAACAACCTATCCCCTAAGTCAAACGTAAAAGTTTTGTGACATTTTCTATTTTTTTTTTTTTTTCAAATTATGCAAACACCAAAATTTAATTCTCTTCACTGTTTGCAGTCTATATTTATAATGTATTTGTCATATATGACAAGTATGACAATATATGACAAGTATATGACAAGTATTATATTAATTTGCAGTTGACATTGCAAAAAAATATTAATTTAGTTCAAATTAATTAATAGTTATTTTCTATACAAGACGATAAAATTGAATTTTATCGACTAGCGGAAATTGTTAATTTACGAGCGACGAAGTCGCGAGTAAATTATTTTTCGCGAGTCGATAATGAAATTTTATCGTCGTGTATAAAATTTAATTTTTTTCTATAGCATATGTTAAAGAAAACATTTATAAGAAATTTATAAATTAAATTATTGAGAGTTTTTATTTTATTTTTAAAATTTTATATTCAAGCTATCGAGAATTTAATGTTCTCTTTTTTTTGAAAATTTTTTATTTTTTTAATAATTTTATTAATATATAATTTCAAGAGCTAATAATTTAATTTGAGTAAAAACAAAGTATTTTATCTACCCTTGTTGTTAAAATGCTACTTTATCTACTCAAATGCTATTTTATCTACTCTTGCTGTTAAAGTATCATTTTTTCAATTATTTTCAGTCGGACAAATCGCACTTTAACATCTGCTATAGAAAAATTAAAATTTTGTTCATTTTTTTAAATTTAAATTTGCAGTCCGGTGTACCAACCTAAGAATGGTTAGTTTTACGGTTTGTTTTGTAAAATTTGTGGTAAAATTTGAAATTGTGAAAAACAATCTCATCTTGTTCAAGACGAAGCATCAAAAACTTTACAATACCAACCCAAAGTAGCATTTTTGGTACCTTTTTTTGAATTTTTACGACCTAAAAATCTCATCTCTAATAATCTTAATACATAAAATGCCAGCTCGCTACTGCTCCTCCTGCTACGGCGTGTCATTTTTTACCAACCAAAAAATATATTAAAGTACCGACGACGATACTCCCCCTGGGACGAGTTGCACATCAATCGAGTTTCCAACCAATCGGTTCTAGAGGCCCGTCCGTGGACGGGCTTTCCAGCTAGTCTTAATAGATAAAATGCCAGCTCCCTGCTGCTACGGCGTGTCATTTTTTACCAACCAAAAAATATATTAAACCACCGCCGGTACTCCCCCTGGGACAAGTTGCACATCAATCGATTTTCCAACCAATCGGGTCTAGATGCCCGTCCGTGGACGGGCTTTCCAGCTAGTGACAATATATTATGACAATCCAAAATTATAATCCTTTTTAACTCAACTTGTGTACACTCGTTTGGAATTCCTTTGGAAATCATTGCAATTCCTTAAAAATCCTTAAAATTCTTTGAAAATTCTTTGAATTTCTTGGAAATTCCTTAGAAATCTCTGGAATTCTTTGGAAATCACTGGAATTCTGTAGAAATCTTTGGAATTCTTGGAAATTCTTGGAATTCGTTAGAAATCCCTGGAATTCTTGGAAATCGTTGGAAATCACTGGAATTCTTGGAAATCACTGGAAATCTTTGGAAATTCCTGGAATTCTTTGAAAAATCTTGGAATTCTTTGGAAATCCTTGGAATTTTTTGGAATTTCTAGGAAATCGTTAGAATTCTTTGGAAATCATGTAGTGTAAATTGCTCTTAATTTAGCCACATCTGCCACTTGCTTAACCGTAGATGACCTTTACGCGTTAGCTAGCCTTGGAATCATTGTCATTTGGCCGAAAATTATTTGGCCGAATTCTATTGGCCGACAGTCTGCGACAAATCCTTTGAGCCTGTTCGCCAGTTTGACATAGTTTTTCTTGAGAGAATTGGGCTCGTAGCCTGCAATATACTGAGTAAGGCTGAATTCAACATTACCTTGCTCACGTTTGAGTCCATCGATGAATTTCCAAATTGTGGGGTGATTAGCTCCGAGAAGACTACAGAATTTATTATTCCACCCTTCAATGGAATTATTCGTTTTAGGAAGATCACCGAGAAAGGCATCGTGACAGTTCCAGACTGAAATCCCGAAATTCACGGGTTTTTGCACTGGATTGCTTCTGCTTCGAATTGCGCCAATCCAAGTGTTTTCAAAGTAATCAAGCAATGGTTTCAAAATTTCTTCATTTTCCAGAAAGAACTCAGTTTGCATCAAATTTTCGAACATATCTTCCTTAATTTCACTTTTAACGTTAATAGATACCGAAAATTCTTTTGAATTTCGAAATTCTTTAGAATTTTCGGTATCGCCAAATAACTGTCGGCCAAAAAATTTCGGCCAAATAAGTGTCGGCCAAATGATCTGACGGCCAAAAACTGTTTGGTCAAATAATCTGTCGGCACAATGATTTATCGGCCAAAAACTGTCAGCCAAATGATTGTCGGCCAAAAAAATTCGGCCAAATGACTGGATACCCCCTAGCCTTGTTACTCAAAACGCAGTTCTCGAGAGTGTGGGTGTTTCGAAAAACATCGTGGATTTGTAACCATACACTCAGATTTCTTCAGTTAAATGAAAAACATGATGTTAAAGTGGACGCCAGTCAATACTAATGTAACCAATAAGAAAAGAAGAGTTGATTTATCGCAATAACACAAATAGAAAAAACAGATGTTGGCGACAATGTTTAATTAATGACGATACGTAAAACATACGCTAATACATAATTGAAGATTTATGATATTAGAAAACAAAATAATAAAATACAAAAGTAAAAATTGACATCCAGCTGAAGGGTAGATACAGTTATGTGAAAAAAATACAGTTGAGCATCTTTGAGGAGGATAACCCAACAAAACTAAGTTATGCTCCAGCAGAGATTAATTACACACCGGAATTCAAAATTCATTATCTCGGTTATGTGCATCTCTAAGAGACTTACCCTGAATGCAATGCTACCAATTTCACGACTAGGCAAGTGTCTTTCCTTCGTCAGGACCCTTCGAATTCAACAACCTTACTTCATCATTACGTTCCGTAATTACGTGTGACCACCACACGCAAAATGCCGTATCGTCTAAATGTTAGAGCCCCCGCTGTAACCTACTCGTCCTCGATATTACTCCCACTCTAGACCCGATTGGTTGGAAACTCGATTGATGTGCAACTCGTCCCAGGGGGAGTACCGTCGTCGGTACTTTAATATATTTTTTGGTTGGTAAAAAATGACACGCCGGAGCAGCAGCGAGCTGGCATTTTATGTATTAAGATGTAAATGGTTTTGTTTTATGATAAGAATTCTTTTTTACTCTTCTATTCAAATTCCCAGTGGGGGCAATAGACCGTACTGGCAACCCCCTTCGGGCGCCCATGCTCCCACGTCGTAGTATTTCTCTCGAATCGAAGTATAAACTTTTGGCAGTGACAAATTGAGTCAAGAGAAACGCAAAGCGAACACATATTCAGGGCCGGATCTAGTAAGTTTTCGAGAGGGGGCAAAGAATTAAATTGCCGCCCCCCTCAATTGGTTTTTATAAATACCTATATAGTACATATATTAAAAATCGCATCTGAAATTTGACAATCGGTTCATGTATTATTTTTTTTCAAAGGATTTTTTTAGTAAAAAAAAAGTAAATTTTTCAAAGAAAAATTATGAAATTGGAGACGTATAATAGTAAAATAGTAATAATAAAACATAGTTGAACACAATCGTTTAAATTTTTTAAGTATTGTTGACCAAACAACGTAGTGAAACGGTGTGTGCCATATTGGGCCATACCCACTTTTTTTTAAATATTACAATGAATTGTTAAATAGGAATTTTTTCTTGATTTTTCCCATTAACTACAGCACAATAAGAAACCAAAAAAATCGGATGTGGCCATGCCCATAACTTTATCATACTTTTAAATAATAATGTCACAGAAATATCGATCACACTGTATATAATTGAAATTATAATTAGTAAACGAAATACCTTTGGATATCCGGTGTGATCGATGATTAAACAAAATCAAAAGTAGAACAGTTGGAACGCTGATCGAACACGATGACTAAGAAGATCAAAAGTACAAGAATCGATAAAGAACCAATAGAGGCATTTAATTTGATAATGAAGATTGAGGGGGAGAAATGTGATATATGGGGGCGAGAGCACGGAAGCGGGAGTTTCCCGGTAATTACGGTTTGAACAGTGTTGCCGCCGTGATCTATGCCCGATTGCATGATGATCTCCCACCTATGCATTTTAGGGTAAGTCATATTGTAAACCTGTATATAATTCTATTTGATCGAATATATGTGTTAAACTTTTATGGTGTATTAAATCTGAGCTACCCCGGAAACCCCCCACGAAATAGTCGTGACAATAATAAATTAAAAAAAAACTATTATTTTGGAGGGAAATAATTATAATAAAAAAATAAAATTTAAAAAATAAGAAAAAAATTTTTTTTTAATTTACAAAATATTGTTTCTTTTTGATTTTCCGTGTACCGATTTTAACCAAAATCTAATCAGCTTTAAGTCTCAATATTTATGTACTAAATACAAAATTTTGTTAAAAAATTCCTATTACTCTTTGAGGTAGAGCGCACACAAAATTTGACCACATACATACACACATGCATACTGTGGTGTTTCAAAATCAAATTTTGAATATTTTTATTTCCTTTTGTGATGATTTTGTTTATTTTTAATTAACTCATTTGTTTTTGTAAATTTGTAAATAATTTAATTTGAATGTAGTTATTTGAGCGCCAACATTTTGTAGGTTGGGGACAGTTTGTAGAAGGTAGGGGCTTTTTGCCAAAGCGGCGGACGAGAGCGGACGTAGTTGAACGTCGCTCTCGCATTATTTTGAGTTTTTGCGTAATAACGCCAAATTTTGGCGATTTTGTGAATTAATTTGGATTTGTGCGAATTGTTTTGTGATTAAAGCAAATAAAGAATAATTTTGGGTGAGATTGGATATTTTTTTGATTTTATTGCGCAGTAAATTGCGAGTTGGAAGAATTTTGGTTGTTTGGAAGATTAAAATAATTATAATTGGAATTTTGCTTAATTATTTTATTAAATTGGATTTGGATTTGTTATAATTGGATTTGTTAATGAAAATTGGAATTTGGAATTTTATTGTTAAATTAAAGTTAAAGGCAAAGGAACGGTGCGATACCAAGGTCTGGCGGTTCATCGCCACATGCGAATTTATTTAGCGTGCCCATTGTTTAAAATTGAATTTTATTAAAGTAAAAATATTTGAAATCTGAGCTAGCCGAGGTATAAAAATAGTACAGGGTGTTGATAAAAAAAATATCATTACAATACATACAGACATTTTTTGGAAATGATGATTTTCAGCTTCTGGGACCCCAAAATGACTAAATTCATCAAAATCTCAATTTCTTTTTTCTGCACGATTACAATACTTTTTCAGACTTCGTATGATAAAGCAAAAATATATTTTTTCAAAATTCGTTTCATTATGAAACGAAGGGTTAAATATTGTGGTTAGCTTTTGTCATTTTGATTGTCATTTTCAATATTCATATTTATGGTTGGGCAAATTATACACATGCTATGTTCATATATTTTATGGTCAAAATACATAATTCGTTATTAATAAATTCACATGTAGGATAGTCGATAGTATGCATACGATTCGTAATATAAATATACAGGGCAATTCAGAATATGATTAGACTGGCACATTTAACCTTATCAGACACATAATAATCAAATCCCCAATATAGAAAGCAAAACATCCGAGTCTCGAATCCCAAACTTTAATCTTATATCATCGAATCTAGGAATGCCTATGGCTCTTGTGACATCACCTTGGGCACGATTGATTAACCTTATGGGATAATTATCTACCATAAGAGGTTCTAACTGGCCTTTTGAATTTTATTATATTACAATAATATTTATCTCTATAGATTTGCCGAACCACATTAATTAAAATAATATAACACTATAGTACACTATAGTACTATAGTACCAAAAGAATTTTACTTAAATTAAAAAAATAAAAAGCAAAAAAAAAAAGGTCATCGAGGTGTTCGTAATCAAACATTTAACAATGCTCTGGCATTTTTCAAAGCCAAAAGCAAAAAAAAAGGTCATCGAGATGTTCGTAAACAAACATTCGACATCCTCTAGCTTATTTCAACAAACCCACAATTTTTAAATACCGCAATCTGCCGCCCCCTAAATACCTCTAAATATGTGCCGCCCGGGGCGGTCCGCCCCCCCCCCCTAGTTACGCCACTGGTCTAGTCTACTTAACTATCAAATCAAAATCAAATCAAATCTAAGAGGGAAATTCTTCAATCTTCAGGTACCATTTTCGTCGTCGCTCTTATCCCTTCCCACTTCTCTTTTGTTGTTCTTCGGTGGTGTCTCACGTAGCGTACTCTGAAGCGTGCCATCAGATAATTGGCAGTGGTTATGTGCAGCACTTCCAATGTAATGTATGTGTATTTGACGGTATATTTTAATCATTTAAATCGTTCATTGAGCGCCAAATATAAATTACGTTTATATCATTACAACTCATAAAATGGGAATGTGTGACTGCAAATTCAATTAATCCTCGCTGAATCGTCTTCATGAAAAATTATCAGCTGCTCGAAGTCTGGGTGTAACAAATATTCCGCATCCGGAATCGAAAAGATGGTAAAACTATGAATCCTCGAAGTATGGCGCTCCAACAACAATACCTCGACCCACCAGTTGCAAACACTTTCACAAAGAAACTTTACTTTAAGAATTCATAAAAATTTAAACGAAAAAAAATATTCAAATTTCAAGAAGTTATAAGCTGGCAAAGTGGGAGGTCCAAAAAAAAACAGTGTCCTGGCGTGCAATAAATCTTCAATAAATTTTCAATAAATCCAACGGATTCTTAATTAGAAAAGTTGACGCTATGGTATGACCCTTGGACAAGTCAAAAAAATTTTTTTATAAAAAATGGCGGCCGTTTAAAAAAAGAAGGTTTTGCAGGTTGTTACTAATGATTCCAATTTTTTTTTTTAATAGTAAAACTCAAAATTTTTAACTTTTGTTAGATTCATGTCATAGAGGGATGTATAAAGAATGTTCATACTAAATTTGAAATACATCGGTTCAGTAGAACTTGAGATATCGTGCACGCCAGATTGAAAAACGTTGTTTCGAAAAAAACGCGTTTTAAGTTGTGTGTCACCTGTAATTTTACTCATAGAATCTTTATAGAAAAATCTCTAATGCAAGAAAATAAAATAATTTTAATCCGTAGATAGCAATCCTATAAACTAAAAGACTATATTTTATTATATTTACTATATAAATAAAAACAATTTAATACTTAATAAAAAAAAATAATTAAAACTGACTAAGTTTAACAATTTCTCTGCGATAGAAAGGAAAAAGGATGCCCACTGTTAATTATAAATTTAAATGTAGTTTGGATGTTGATACCATAAGTTTTGACGAATTGTTCATATCTATTCGGGATGTTATAGAAATAATCAAACAGAAGAAAAAAATTAGCGAAAACAATGATTTGCAACTAATTAACGAGACAACAAATGAAACTTATACAGACGAAAAAGTTTTAATTTCTAATGGAACGAACCTTTTAGTTACCAGAATTCCGTCCAAGGCCCAAAATAAAACAAAGAATAAACATAGTTTTAATCGTTGTAACTCTAGTTTTGTGGCAAAAGTTGGCATAAATGCACCATTGCTTGCACATGTTACCGAGTTAAGTAACTTCGCAGCATCTGAAGAAGATAAAATCCAAGCAATAATTTATCAAAGTACAGTAATGTATAGTCCAATTAATTACATTCATTCGAATGGTCTAAATCAGGTAGGTCCAGTACCACCTAATTATCGATGCCACAAATGTTATAAGAAAGGTCACTGGATTACAGACTGCAGTATCAAAAAATGTGATAAGCTAAAAAGATGCACAGGCATTCCTCGTAGTCAATTGGTGACAGTGGAAGATCCGCAAGTAAAAGAAGCGTCGATGACTGAAAATGGGTCTTCTGCAGCAACATTATTGGATCATCAAAAATATACCGATCATAAGAAACGAACAAATAATGAAAGTATCGAGACTATAAAAGAAGAACCTCTAGAAGATATATCAACTAAAGAAGTGGCTGCTGAAAAGCATAATCAAGGTTTTTCAAAAATTACTTGTATTCCTTCTCCTACTCCTATTCCTATTTTAAAAAGTTCAACTCTTTCATTTTCGACATCAAATTATCCAAAAGTGCCCTGTATACCCAATAGTTTTCCATTCATAGATTTTAGTAAGCCCCCACCGCAGATTCCTTCAAATTTTCATTCTGTTAACCAACAGAGTTCTTTGCCAACTGACATCGACGAAATGGAAGTTTTTCTTAATAAACTCCGTAAAAAAGACGAAGAAGATCGCGAAAAACAGAAAGAACGAAGTTACAAATACAGTCCCCACAGAAGCAGGTCTTCCAATAATTCTACTGGAACAATACAGACAGACAAGATTAAAGAATGTAAAAGTCAAGCACGTGACCCTGTCACACGAAACAGAAGATCAGATTTGACTAAATTTAATAAATCAGATTCACAACAGAGTTTAACTGAGCTTCAACATCGAGAAAGAAAAATTGACAGAGAAGAAACTATGGATAAAGATAGGCGTGGTGAACAGAAGAAAAAATTTTCACCACACAGACGCGATTTTTACGAAAAAAGAAAATATAGAAATTAATTACCAATTTTTTTCAAAAAAAAAAAGAAAAGAAAAGCAAATAAACTTTTAATAAAATTTTTATCAATAAAACAATAAAAAAAAGAATTAAAAATGTGTTTTTATTATAATTTTGCAAACTTTTGATTAAAAAATGTTAAGATTTTTGAAAATAAAAATATGTTTATTATTGTATATTAATTTAAATCAACTAAAACCAATTAAAATACATTTTAGTTAACTGATAACCAACAGAGTTCTTTTTGCCTAAAATCTGTTTTTATTTTCCACCCCATTTTGGTTATATTTCGCCCTTTAAAATATTGAGAACTGCAGGTTGTTGTGATGATATGTTTCCCGCTCATAGCTGTACTGGTTTTTAACTGTTACATTTGAATTTGCATTACCAGGATTTTTAAATTTACCAGTTCGTATTTGTTGTCGGTTTTTGGTGTAATTAAATGTAATGTAAATGTGTTAGTCAAGTGCGCGTACGAATAATTAACTTTTAATTAATACAATAATATAACCTCAAAATGAATAACTTAAGTTTTCTTTTTAATCAACAATTGGGTTTCGGTAAGTTGTTCTTAATCGTCTATTTAACATTGTAAAATTGATCTGTTTTTAGCTAAATGTAACGATTACGACATGGCGATTAAACGTTTGAGTTGTCGGAAGGACGAAGTGTACACCTCTTTATTTCCCGAAGAAAGTGCGTTTGATTACACAGTTGACGCCACACCAATTTTTGCATGCAAATTTGCTATCATGCAAGGATACGAACATTTGTTAGCTCTAGCAAATGAAGAAGGTAGAATATCGATACACAATACAGAATCAAATAGTTCACGCTACGGCGGTGGTGCTCACTCAAACGCCGTGTTTGATCTCGCTTGGTTACCAAGACGTTTAAAGTTTGTCAGCGCGGCTGGAGATCACTCTGCAACACTCTTTAATGTTGGTGACGGTTCCATTGTCGCAGAGAAAGTATTCCGTGGTCACACACGCTCATTGAAGACTGTGGCTTGTCGTACAGATGACTCTTCTGTGTTTGCAAGTGGTGGCCGAGACGGTAAAATTATAGTCTGGGATCCACGTGTTTTCAAGAGCGACGTTGTCGATATTCCCGATATTTCTTTACCTTTTAGTCATGTATTTCAAAACTCTCAAATTAAGGGGCTTAAGAATGCGCCGCCCGTCTCCGCTTCCAGTTCGGTTACCGGTTTGGTATTTCAAGACACAGATACGTTGATATCCTGTGGGTCAGGGGACGGTATCATCAAAGTGTGGGATATGAGGAAAACCTATTGTATAAGTAATAAAGAGCCAATTTCAAAATATCGGTTGCCTTATGGAGGCTCTACATCTAGATTTGGTTTTAGTAACTTATTGGTTGATTCCTCTACCACCAAATTATATGCAAATTGTGTGGACAATGTCATTTATTGTTACAACATTGCTACTTACTGTGAGGAACCCATAATGAAATATGTTGGACACAAAAACAGTACGTATTACGTTAAAGCCAGCTTAAGCGCCGACGACAAATATTTATTTAGTGGAAGCAGCGACAATAACGCTTATATTTGGAATACCAAACATTCTGAACCACTTGTTCGTCTGGAAGGGCACGAAGCAGAAGTAACTTGCGTAGCATGGAGTGGTAAACGTAACTCCACTACTCTAGTCACCTGTTCGGACGATTTAAAACACAAATTGTGGAGAGTCGGTCCCGAGATTTTACCCAAAAGTTGTGACAGCGAATACTCCAGTAGTGCTGTAACAATACAACACAACACCTGCGATCAAGATCATAATCTAAAACGGACTCACGAAAATGACGAAAACGTACCCAACGAATTTACTAATTTAAAACGCTCCCGTAAAGACGAGATAAACTCGCGTAAACGTCGCTTGTTCTCTACCATCGATGAAAACGCTTGTGAGGAGGAAGAAGAAGACGTTCTGGTGAAACGGCTCAAAATGGACCCACAGGATGACGACTCCGACACAGAATCACTTATCAGTAACCTACCTAATTTTGTAATGGACGGTTCCGCGCCCCATTTAATTAACTCGCCAATTAAAGAAATAGAAAAGGATTGGTTGACTAAATTAAGACTAAAGCGGTCTTCCAGTACCGACACGAGAGAGCTGAATCTGTTATCTCCTAAGATTGCGAAATTGGAAGGCGCAAAGAGACGTTTGAGCGCCACCGGGGTTGATTGTAGAAGTCCTAAATCACGTAAAAGTTTACACATGAGTCCCGCCAAAAGTCCCCTTTTAAAGTTTTTTAAATTTACAAATAACACAAGCACAACCCAACAATGTCTGACAAAATCACCGAATGTGATTGCTTCACCGCTACCTCAATCTTTGCAGTAATGTATTAGTTGTTTTGTAAGTTTTAAAAACTGCTACCTAGTTTCTAATTTTTGCACAAAATCTCGATAAAATTATAATATATTGCAAGTCTTACATGACTATTTATTATTATTCATTTGCTCTATTTTTCAGTTTTACTCTGTAAATTTGTTCTGATTAATTTTAGTTAAATTGTGTACATAAACTAATGTAAATATTTAGCAAGGAAGTTTGTATCTATAATAATTTAAGAACTTACATCTCATTTAATTTTAAGTGTTGGTAAAAACATCTGTTATTTTTTAAAAGTTACTATTAAATAGTTTAAAAAAGTAAAATTTAATTTAATTATAAAAACAAGTTACAGCCTGAAGCTTAAGTGCATCGAATGCTGAGCCAAAATCCTTGGTTCAAACCTCAGTGACATATACACTTTATTTTAACGTGTGTGAACTTGGCTCGCACTTTTTATAAAATTAATTTTTGAAAGTTTGTTCTATATTGTTCCAAAATATTTTTTCGCGAATTAAAAAAATAACGCGAAAAATCTCAAAAAACCATTTTTCAAGTTAGCCCCGCACTTTTAATAATAGATATTTTCGATACAAGTTAGGAAAACTAACATTTTTCCATTCAAAGCGAAGGTTTATGATCGAGGCGTTTTATTTTAACCACCATTTCTTGACAGGCACATTGGTAAACCACCGAGATCTCTTTTAAATGAAATGGTCACCTTTTCCTTATTGGGGTAAAAGAATAGAAGAGGTGGGAAGCTATCAAAGTTTATATTATTTTAAATGCAATTACAAGATATAAGAAAACTATCTTATATCTTGAAGACCTGATGATGCTATAAAGCGAAACCAGTAGAAAATAAATGATGAAATCCTATTCAATTTTTAGCACTTAATGTAAAAATATTGAAAAGTTATGATTCTTTTAGTGAAAATGGTCATATTTTCCATTTCTTTAAATTAAACAATTTTTTCTAAACCCAAACCGTCTTCCAAGAAAACTCTTAACAATCATTAGAAAACTTTTTTTAAGTTGAAAAAGTCAATAGCTGCTTCACAATACAATTTTTTTTAACGAAACTCTCTAATGTGGTTGCTATATTAAGGGTTAATAATGCAGGGACTGTTAAATCTTAAATTTGATTTTGAATTTTATATTTAAAATTTTACACAAAATTTACATTATTAATTCACGCTTACAGAACATACGAATTGCTTTTGGAAGAAGAGTAATTCTTACAGGTTTCACTTCAAAATTTTCTTTATCAATCGAAAACCACTTTTCAGTTTCATCTTCTGTATTACCACTACTTGCAGGCGTAATTTCTATTCGTTTAGTTTCGATAGTTTCTGTTATATTGCGACTACCGCCGTTTTCTATATTCCAACCTTGGCGAACAAAATCAAAGTAATTGATCGAATTGGGACCAACATCCAACATCAATTTTGGTAATTCTAAATCGGTTTGATTGGTATTCGTGGTCCCCAAAGCAAAATCTGATGTAAAAATTGTTTTAGCATGAACTTCCTGGCATTGATTATTGACAATTAAAGGAACTTCAGTTTTCCTTCTGTAAGGTATAAACCATTGATACCACCTTGACGAGGTTCGATTGTCTTTACAACTTGTACAACCTGGACAGGGTAAGGTATAATTAATGTCTGCTTCGCAATTCCAACTCAAATTTTGTTTATATCTACAAAGAAATGGAAGTAATAAAAACAGAATTTTATGTGAAAATCAACTTACCCATTAAATAAATATGTTACATATTTCCTTAACGGTCCAAAATACCAGTACTTGTCCGTTTTTGCCCGTGCATCTCGATATGCTCCCCATTCAATCGAAGATAATGCGTACACTGGTTTAGCTGCCAGGTTAATAAATTCAAAATTTGAAAAACAAGCATATTACAACAAATATTACCATCTGTCACATCCTCATCCATCACCTCAATTTTCATAACATCAATTGGCCTAGTATTTCTTTCTATTATTGCTAAACTAGCATCAGCTAAAGATCTGACGTGCTGCAGTGATTCACCTCCGGGAAAGAAACTTTTACCCAGTGTGTTGCTCCTTCCAAGAGGTAAAACGCCTTAAAACAATTAATTATCAATAATAAATAGAGCTTAATGATTTTGTTTACCAATTGGCATGTCCAATTTATTTGTGTCATCTTTTCTCAACAAACCGGTGACCACTTCCGATAACGTTCCATCACCTCCTCCCACAATGATAGCATCTGTGCTGCTCAAATTCTCCATCAAAGTTTTTGCATGTCCTTCAGATTCGGTCTGAACTACGTCTATACATATTCCAGCAAGAAATAAAATAGGAGCACAATATTTGTCAAAATCTGCTGTGGCTTTCCGTTTATTGGCGTTAGGATTTAATATGACGGTTACATTTCTTGGATTTTCGTCAAACCCAATTGGTTCTTTACCATATACTTTCGCCTTTTCACAGTATTCTCTCATAAGTTTTTGAATCCTGAAGAAAAAATTAAATTATCTGCAATTATATTAATTATAGGTTATGAAAACTCACTCATAGTAATCTTTCGTATAATTAACTCCATAGGTAACGGCGATTGCTGCGAATGTAGATTTTTTCCAATGGTTTCGCACTCCTTTCACAAATTTTAATACAAATGCCATGTTGTTCTTAAAATTAAAACATTAATTTTGATACATTTTGCATGGCAAAATGTCATTTAAATTTGTGTACCGTTATGTACTCAAGACCCGAGGGCAAAATTCATACAGTTCACAATTCATATTTTGTTTTTTTATCAATACATTATTGGTTACAATTTCTTGACAGTGGCGGCGTGGACTACAGAATAGATAATTTGCGACTTGCGCATTTAAATGCGAGGGGCAGTGGCGTAACTACCGGTGTTCCACTTGTTCTAGTTAGTACTAAACTAAAACGCATACTAAAAATGAATCATTTTTTTATAACTTTTTTATAAGCTGCAACTTTATACCAGTACTCACAATATATTTGTATTGTATGATGTAAAACCGGAATTGAAATTTGGAAAACTATAGTGGAATTCTTTTTAAATAGCTTTTCTTATTGTTTATTTTTTAAGTTGGAGGCGATATTATCTATCGAACATGAAATAACGAAATAATTGAAAGTGTTTTTGATAGATTTCTACAAATGAAGGCAAGAAAAATTAATTTGTAGAAAAATAATTAAATAAAATATAAAAAAAAATAATTATCTATAGTTCTCATTTTCTAAGTAGTATTATTAATATTAAGAATTTTTCATTATTTTTTGAACTAAATAATTTAATGGGTTGTGTTGTGAGCAACATTTGGGTAGAATAATTGATTTTTGCTATGTAGCGGGAAGCCAAATTCAGGGAACCGCTCTGGGCGGCAAAACCCCTTTCTACGCCGCTGTTAAGAAGCCAGATTTCAATTAATAAATGTTAGGTTTTGATTCAAAAATGTTGTTCTGGATAAGAACATCTGTCAAACTTGACCATTACCAAGGACACACTTGACAAAATTATCAAGAATAGTTTAGCTTAGGTCTGTTCGTTTGCTTGCACTAATTTGAACCGAGCAAGCAAACGAACAGACCTCTTGATAAGTTAACCCTTCACAGAATAGTAAAAGAAAACCTTACAGAATTAATTCATAAGGCTGTCAAATTAGTGAGTTAGTTAGTTAGTTAAAAACTCTTTATTAAAATCAAATAAATTTATCAGATACAAATTGGTGTTCGTTTTACAAGTCCGCGCCTATTGTTTTTGAAACAATTTATCAGACTGTTGTGGTGTAAATTACAGGTTGTGATTTTTTTATGATAATTGAAAGTAAACTAGTCCAGGAGAAAAATAGAGTACAAAAACCCAGCGTCATGAGGTAAATAGATTAAATTTTATATTGTCTTGATATGGTTGAAAAGGATAAAATCCAATTTACATGAGAATATTATGTATGAGTTTGTGTTTTATTCTAAAAGGAGCGCTGGAATTGCGTATGTTTGTAATGTTTTTCGTGAGTGCATTTCGTGTAATGGTTTCGGTAAAGAATTTGATCGCGGTTTGTTTTATTTCAGCCTGTAGTGTGGGTGTGTTGTTTGCGTACCTGTGTAGTTCGTAAATTTCGGTAGTCATTGGGGATCCGGTAATTAGTCTGAGACATTTGTTTTGTATCTTTTGAAGATAGTATGAGTTGGAATTAGCTGTTTTGCTCCACACCGGTGAAGCGTAAAGCAAAATTGGGCGGATAATGGAATTATATAGCTGCAGTTTGGTTTTGAGCGGTAGTTTGTTTTGGTGATGGAGCAGGGGGTAAAGTGAGTGGAATGCCGAATTTGCTTTTTTGGAAGTTAATACGCAGTGTTCCTTGAACGTGAGTTTCTCATCAAGCGTCACACCTAAGTACTTAACGGAGGCAGTATGTTTAATATCGGTATTATTGATTTGTAGTTTTTTGGTGGGCTGGTCGCGTTTGTGGGAGAATGTAGTTAATGTGGTTTTTCCGGCGTTTAGTTTGATTTTCCAGCGGTGGTAGTAGAGTTCAAGTTCGTCGAGATGGCGTTGTAGATGAGAGATGGCGTGGTTTCTTTTTTTCCTTCCGATGCGACCGCGGTGTCATCCGCAAAGAGTGCAATTTGAGTGTTGTGATGTTTTGGGATGTCGTTTACATATTAGGAAAAGAGCGTGGGAGCAAGGACGGATCCTTGCGGAACCCCGGCGGGAATTGGGTAGGAATCTGATAAGGAGTGACGAACGAGTACTTGGTAGGAGCGATTGTAGAGGAAACTTTGTATGATTTTGATTAGATGGGGAGGGAGTTTTTGCAGAATGAGTTTATAGATTAGACCGTCGTGCCATATTGTATCGAACGCTTTCTCGATGTTAAGTGTTGCGACTGCCGTTGATTTATTGTGGTTAAAATTGACCGTGATAATATTGACGAGCCGCGCGAGTTGGAGTGTCGTACTGTGGTTTGACCGGAATCTAAATTGTTCGGGAAGGATGAGGTTATGTTCAGTTTCGTGCTTTTTCAGCCGTGCGAGAATAATTTTTTCTAGAACCTTGGAGAGGGTTGGCAGAAGACTGATTGGACGGTAACTGGATGGGATGTTTTGGGTTTTGCTGATTTGAGGATTGGGATAACTACTGATAGGTGGCATTAGAGTACAAGAATTTTTACCTTTGAGAGCTTTGGCGATGGCCCAAAGTTTTTTGGGATTCTGGGGAGTGATGTCAGAAAGCATTTTTTCCCATTTAGCGCTTTTGATTTTAGAAATAGAGTTATTGATATCGTTGGTAAGCTTATTTATTTGGATTTTGATGGCCGGAAAGCGATGTCGTTGATAGATTTGCCAAAGTTTATTTTTGTTTTTAATTTTTTGGATTAGGTCAGGAGGTAGGGCGAGTTTGAGGGATAATGGGGTTTCTTTAGTATTATTGTTATAGATTTCTGTTAAATTTTTTGTAAAGGTGCTGATGGTTTCGTCGATTTCGGAATTTGTTTGGATTTTAGAATCGAGTGGGATGTCGAGTGTGTCGCGTCCAAATTTTTCCCAATTAGTCGTGCTGGAAATATTCGGAGTTGCAGATTTCCTATTTCGATTAATACTGGTAGATGGTCGGAGCTGAGTTTATTTAACGTTGTCGCTTCGGGAATGGCAATGTTGGTGGATAGTGTTAGATCTATTGTCGAGAGATTCTGTAGAATATTGTAAGGGTAATGCGTGAAGTTATTTTTGGGATGCGTTAATAAAACGGGGTTTGCGTTAATGTAGTCGTGAAGTCGGGTGCCGTTAGGATTCGTGGATTGGTTGTTCTAATCGGGATGTTGGGCATTAAAATCACCCGCGATTGCTACTTTGTTTCCGAGGTGCAGTAATTGATCCAGTTCGACTGGGTCAATTGTGTCACTCGGCGAGATTTAGTAATTTATGATAGTGAAGTCGTGTATGGTGACGGCTTGTGTTTCCGCGATTGTCGTATTTGTTTGTGTCTCGGTCGCGTTTAATTCGGTCCGCTACATAGATTAGTAATCCACCGTTGCGGGTTTTTTTGATTAATGGCGGTATAGAGAGGGATACGTGTAGGGACTTGTTTATTTAGCCTTGTTTCCTGGATAAGAATGATGTCGGGATTTATTTCTTGGGTTAGAACTTGGAGTTCATTAAACTTGTTGCGCAACCTGTTTGCATTCCAAGTTAACAGTTTGAGCTTAGGTCTGTAGTAATTTTTGGTGCTTAACGTGGAGTGGGAAGTCGAGGAAACCATTGGTTTTGGATGTTGAAGTTTGGCTGATTTAGGCTATTTGGATGTTGCTGAGGGCTGAATTTGGTTGAACGACGCTGGATGTTTGTACTTACCCTTTGTGAATAGTTGAGATAGGTTGGACAGTTTTTGTAATTGGCGGCGTGATTCTCTCCACAGTTACAGCATTTGACGTTCTCATCCTTCTCCTTTCTTGGGCAATCTTGTGTGGTGTGATTACCTGTGCATTTCACGCACCTCGGGTTAAGGTTGCAGTTACTTGATCCGTGCCCGTAGTTCTGGCATCGGTGGCATTGGGTTCTGGTAGTTCTTTTAGAGTATTCCTGTCAATGTATGATGTTGGATTCGATACTCTTTACGGTCTGGAGTTGTTGCGCTGTGATGTCCGATGGAAATTGTAGTAGGAAAGAGCCTGAATTTAACCCGTACTTCGTTTTCATGTTGAGGATGTGGATTGGGATGAGCTTGTGTAGAGCTAGTTCGGTCTTGATCATTTCTTCGGTAAGATACTCGGATCCTTTGAGTACCACCTTTTTGGTTCGGTCTTCGGCGGAAGTGTAAGTGTACCCTGATATGCCTCCTTCAAATAAATCGGTTTTCAGTTTTCGGAAATCTTCTATATTTTGTGTGTGAATCCAGGTTTCACCACGTCGTGTTTGAAATGTGATCGGATTATTGGTTAGAGATTTGCACTGAGTTTGGAACTTCCTTGGATCGCCAATGCGATGGGTGAGAATGATGGGTGGGGGTTTCAATGATTTTGGATTAGTTGCCAATGATAATTTGGCTGCCATTGGTTTGGATTTGATTGGCCGCCTATAATCGACCGTTGTCCAATTTCCTTCATTTGCATTTTTGGGTTCTGGGAGAGTCGCTAAAATACCGTACCGGTTAAAGGTTTTGATTGAAGTGATGGTGGGAGGATCTTCTTCCATGTATTCGTCAGGATGCTTTGATTTATCAGGGTTTTGAGCTTTCCCTGAGATTGTAGACTTGTTTTTTGGGATGTTTTCCATTTCACTGATCAGGTTATAATCTTTACTTACCTGTTTTAGCCACCTCTGGACAGCAGCATCGTGTTGATGTGAAATTTTAATTTTGGCTTTGGTTATTTGGGAATTCAGATTAGCCTTAATGTTGATCGTTCGTTTGTTTGTCTTTGCAGTAATTTCACCGTTTTCTGATTTTACTTCTTGTTTTTTGATGACACATGTCTTCCACAATTACAGCAATTACACATGTAATTGCTGTCAAATGTCATTTATTACGAGCCCTGATTATGCATGAGCGTCCATAGCATCTTTTTCAGAGAGGGGAAAAATAAAAAAAAATGTATTATAAAAAAAATTAAACACGTAGGCCCAGTTTTTCAATCGTAAGTTAACCCAAATTCAAATGTTAAGGGTAACATGTAATTCATTTAAATTTATTTACAAATCAAAAATTATAACCACTGTACATATGTTAAATATATAACAACGGGTTTAACCTAATAATAGATAATATAATATGAATTTGTTAATGTCTAATAATGTAACTATTTAAAATTGAATAAATGTTATATTCAATAGTCATTACCTATACGAAAGTTATCTTTCGTTTTATTTAACCATTCTTGATGTCGAATGATTTTAATTCGGTTTTGAATGTCATTCGTAAGTTGGTTTTTCTTGTTGGTTTTCCAGGTTCACTTCCTCAACAGAACTGATGTTCGGAGTTATGCGAATTCTGTCGTTGCACTTTTCTCTAAATTTGCTCTAATTGGTATCCAAGACAAAGTAGCTTGACGGAATACGAGAGGTAAGTATGGTCATCAAAACGAGCCAGTGATTTGAATTTAAGTCATTAATTGTTTCCGGTTTAAGGCCTTTAAAGTGATACCATTTCTATTTGGATACCGACAGTTCCATTGGGGGTGTTTGGAATTAAAATCCCCTCCGATTAAAATCTTGTACTTGTTTACGATGTATCATATAAATTCGTAGACGATGGAACATACATGGCACCAACATAAAAGGGACTCTTCAAATTGATTTTCAAAACCAATTGCTCTGATGTTACGTTTGGTTGCTCTACCGTTTCGTGCGGCAACCCCTTTCTGATTAAGATAGCAACATCACCTGTTCGGTCGGTTAATCTATTTTTCGTAAAAACAAATTAATTTTTAAATTTCAAATTATTGGGTACCCTGAACCAAGTTTCTAATATCAGAGCAATATGAATATTGTGTTCGACCAAGAAAAGTTCGATATCTTGTGTTTTGTTTACAATGCTTGTGGCGTTCCACGTCATTTATCTTCAGGTCTTCGTGATTGTGACTACCCATCGACTTCCTTTGCACATTTGATGCATGCCGCCATATCAGCATCATTGACTGTAGTAGTAGTCATAACGCGATTTAATTCGCCCAGCTTTTAACATTTTATCAACGTTACGCATTGATTCTAGTTTTTTAAATTCACTAAAAAGTGACTAGCACTTGGTGGTACGTGGTTCACCTAGGGAATTTGTGGTCTTGGTAGGTCTCTTCGTGACGAATAACTGGCCTTTGTTTCACCACCTGAGTTATCGTAGGTGTAAAGTTTGAATGCATCTACAAGTGGAAGTGGTGGTTGCTTACAAGATCGGGAAAATGGAGGATAATCGAGTGGTGGTAGCGAGATGGTACCGAGTTCTCTACATGGTAGAGAGAAGAACAAGCTAAAATGCTTCAAGATTTACATAGAAAGAGATACGACCAATCAGGAGAGGGAGAGATTCAAAATAAAATATGGAATATAGCTAAGGAAACAATGAAAAATGGAGAAAAGGTAAGCGTTGGGTATCAGAGGATGTACAACCAGGAGAAAATGTACGTGTGGAATCGGAAAGTAAGGATGTTTGCAGCTAAAATCAAAAGCAGACGATAAGCGGAATAACGAAATGGAAATAAGAAACCTAAAAAACTAACAGAAATGGTCGGAATGGACGGAACGTCTCAGCCGGAAACTCCAAATACGATCCCAGAGACAAAGAAGACAGTAAGGCAACTCAAAAGGAAAACCGAAACAGACAATAGAAAGATAACAAGCAAAAGAAAACAAAATACGACGAAGATAGCAACATGGAATGTCAGGACTCTTTTGAAGTCTGAAGAAAATTCTTAACGAAAATTTGCATTAAAAAAAAATTTATTTATAAACTTGAAGTTTTCATTTTTGCTATTACAATTTGACATTTTTGAGGGTAATATTATTAATTCTTAAACCCCATTTTTCCCAATAACTTATTTAGTACTATACCGACTACATAATACAAACCCATATTTTAAGAATTCAAAAGAAGAAATAAAATACCTCCTTACTATATAGAGAAAGAAGTGGGTCTTTGATAACATAATGGGATTTTCAGACTGAAATCGAAAAGTACGCGTCTACGAGTATTGCTATAGTTATTGATTGTTTATTAAGGATTAATTCTATATAATCTGGGACAATAAAAAAAGATTTATAACAAATAACATGCTATTTAAAAATACCAAATTTTATGTAAAGCATAAATTACCGTTTAAATGACCTATCGACTGTACCAAGTAATAATATTTGACAAAAGAATATAAGGTTTGTATTTCATTATATGAGAGATAATTTATGCTTTTGCTCCAGTAAATTTAAATGAAAACTGATTCATTGCAAATAATAAACATTTAAAAGTCAATAGGTTATCATTACAAACAAACCTCTAGTGTACAATTTTGTTAAATAAAATTTTTTTTTAGCTATGATTATAATATAACTAATTTATTTTAATTTCTCATTTTAGCGTCAGTTTATTATAAATTTTCGAAGTAATTCTAAATTTTAGGTAAAACCTGCAAGTTTGTACTCGCAGACCAAATAATTTCAAGTGCAACATTAAATTACGCAATTTAATAATTTTACGCATTTACGATAAGTGTGTTGTGCAGAACTTCTAAAATTAGGTAAGATTTCTCTAATTTTTATTTTTATCTTATGTTTTTGTTTTTAGAAAATAACATGTTTTTTAAACAACAACTTGTATTTTTTTCTGTTCTAATTTACACATTTGGTGTTAATCACGAATGCATAAATTATGATAGTCAAACAATTTGCACCGAAATTAACGATCCTCAAATTTTAAGCGAAACTTTAATGACTGGTGGTACAAAGTCCAATTTGGTTTTAACTCGCTGCTACATCGAAATTTTTCCTCATAGTTTACTTCCAAGTAATACTACCGAGTTAACTATAGAAAATTGTGGTGTTATTGGTGTAGAACAAGGATCGTTTGCAAATTTGTATAATCTTAAGACGCTCACCATTTTTCTAAACTCCATCGAACTGTTACAACCAGGAGTATTTAATGGATTACAATCTTTACGAACATTAAGTATTTTTTACAGTAACGTGAAACACTTAGAAAATGGAACCTTCGTGGGTCTTCACGAGTTGAAAGAATTGGATTTGTCGAGTAATAGCATAAAAAATTTAGTGAATGGCGTTTTCGAAAATTTGATTCTTTTGGAAACATTAGACTTACAGAGTAATATAATTAAGATTTTACATGAAAATTCCTTTAAAGGTTTGCACAATTTAAAAAAATTGTATTTATCTAGAAACCAAATTTCCCACTTACCACCCGACCTATTTGCAAGTTTAAACAATTTGGAAGAGCTGTTTGTAAATTATAATCACATAGAAAGTTTGGAAAGTGGTTGCTTCCTGGGACTGACACGTCTCACGCATTTACACTTAAAAAATAATATTAATTTGACTACAGTTTTGCCTGGAGTGTTTGAAAATTTAACATCTCTACAGTTCCTAGATTTAAGTTTCAATTTGATTTTTCCACTGCACGCAGCTACATTTGCTGGATTAGATGATTTGCGAGATTTAATTTTAAATAATAACGCTTTTATGTCTCTTGAACCGAACACTTTCAATAATTTAGAAAAACTGAAATACATTAACTTGGATTACAACAACATTGAAACTTTGGAAAATAAAACTTTTTATGGCCTAAATAAGCTGTCGCGATTAAGTCTAGGAAATTGTATTATTCAAAACATTGCAGACAAAACTTTCGCTTCTCAAAGTTCACTTTCTTACTTAAATTTGGAAAACAACCGTTTAACGAGTTTAAGTAACGACACTTTCAAGGGATTATTTAATTTAATAGATTTGAATTTATCCGGAAATTTTCTGGAAAATCTCAAACCCAACACGTTTCATGATCTAATAAATCTTCAGCAATTATTTTTGATAAAAAATAAATTAACGAATCTCGAAATAGGCATGTTTTCTGGATTGAATTTATTAAAGGTGTTGTATTTGGATCAAAATTATATTTCTCGTTTGACTGGAAGATTATTTCAAAATATGCCCCATCTTGAAATTTTGTCTTTGGATATGAACGAAATTACCTTTATCGAAGAAAAGGCTTTCGATAAATTATCAAGGCTAAAAGAATTGAATTTGCAGAACAACAGATTAGATTACATAGAAAGAAACGTTTTTACGCATTTAAAAAACGTTAGGTTGAGTTTACACGGAAATCATTTGTCGAACGAAGCAATGGGTGAAATTTATACTTATTTATATGAAAATTGATACAAAATAAAGGTGTTGTTGGTACCAAAATAACTTTTATAAGTTGGAATTTTTTTCAAGTTTAAATTACTTTGTTATTGGATCAAAACTATACAAATTGATTGATTTAGTTTGCTACACCTGATATCACGTATCTTTAATTTCGGATCAAGCAGACGTGGAATAATTTGAAAAACAACGCGAACTTAAATAATAAAAAAGTTTTATTAATAAATTGATTTTGGCATTAAATTGGTAGAATATTAATTTTAAGGAATGTCATATCAATTTAGCTTTTCAAATATCAATTGCATTATTTGAGGTTTGATTGATGAGAATCCGAAATTCGCATCAATCGGAAATTCCAACTAAATCAATTAATTTGCATAGTTTAGATCTAATAACAAAATAAGTAATTTAATTTTAACCCTTAACTACTGGCATGCGGTCTAGCATACTGTGCCAGAAATACATTTTTATATAATATTTTATAATTTATGCCGACTTTTACTTTTTTGTTAAATAAATTAAGTTAATCTTACCTTAAGTGACGTTTTTCTTTAATGAGGAATAAAATATAGTCGAATATGACATGGCAAAATATTACAGTGATTTTAATCTGATTAACCCTAAAATGACAAAAAAACTATGCGGGATTAGAACATGAATGTCAGTGGTTGAAGGTTAACATGTAAAAAATTTAAACTTTTACAAATAACAAAAACAATATGAAATAATTTTTAATAATAATTATTATTAGAGATAGGCAATGAAAACATGTAATTGTGTAATATTTAAATTTTTATTATTAAACGTTTTATTTAAGTTTATTCCTTATTTGTCAAAACGCTTATGTGATTTTTCCGCTGGTTGAAAGTATTCTCTCCAGTTAATGGTAAGTATAGAATCCCTATTGTCTGAAAAAGACAGATTTTTAATTTACCCACGGGAGAAAATTAAATTCAAATCGCGAATATGATATCATGTCAAGATAAATATGAACTTTTGCATTCTTTTTTTAAATTAATTAAAAGTAAGAGAAAATTAATTTTATTATAAAAAATTGTATTCGTTTCGAACTTTTTTATATATTTTTTATATTGTTTTATTAAATGAGCCGTGCGAATGGAAAACTTGCGTGGCAAGAAAAGTTACCTTTCCATCCGAATGAAACATAGTATTGTTTTCTTCAAACTTTCAAAATTCATTAATTTAATCGATCAATTTTTTAAAATTTAATTTAGTATAATATTTAAGTTTAATTCGCAACTGCTAATTTTAATAAATTGTGACTTTTTTATTTTTATTTTAATA
The DNA here is from genome assembly GCA_947369205.1 of Cantharis rufa. Taxonomy (NCBI): domain Eukaryota; kingdom Metazoa; phylum Arthropoda; class Insecta; order Coleoptera; family Cantharidae; genus Cantharis; species Cantharis rufa. The sequence goes on along the minus strand of OX376306.1, from coordinate 29,250,817 downwards.
ACATTTTTATTTTGCGTTTTGCGCTAAGTATTCGGTATTGAGTACACAGTATATAATATAGTGTATATGGTACACCATGAAAGCGAACGTTAAGGTACCAGGCGCATTGGAAATGCCAAAAGGCACAACAAGACATTCAAATAAACCTTGGCTAGATACTGTGAAGGCAGTTTTCTCACAAGATTCGTGAGACAAAGGCACTTGGTAAAAAGCTTTACGCAAATCAATAAAGGTAATAAACCGCGCATCCCGAAGCTTCATTAAAATATTCTCCAACCGGGGAATGGGTAAAGCGTCTTTCTTCGTTATTTTGTTCAGCTTACGCCCGTCGCAACAAAGGCGATAAAAACCGTCAGCCTTTCTCACAAGAAGAATTGGAGAAGACCACAGAGACTTACTGAGTCTAATAATGTTTTGCTCTAATATTTTGTTCTATTCTGCATAAGTGATCTTGCGCATCGCGGGAGAGAGCGGATATGCCTATTGTTTTACTGGAGCAGCATCCTCGGTGTCGATTGTAGTATGACCTTGTTGGTTCTGGTTAACCCAACCCTATCTAACGATTTAAATTTGTTTTTTATATCGGCGAGTGAAACATATTATTTGATACTGAGATAACTTGCTTCGCGAATAAAATCCATAGACTCCAACCTATAAACAAAAAATTGATCTTGTTTAAAATCTACAGTGACTCCAAACAATTTACAAAAATCAACATCTAGCGTTAACTGGTATTAATATTGCGATATACTAAAACATCTAAATTACCAATTACTCCGCAAATCGCAATGGGCAACGTCACCCTACCTAAAATATCTTGCTGAGTCCCGTCAGCTGATCGTAAAGTCACTATGTCGGGCCTGATAAAGTTTAAATCAAGTTGATTTATAGTATCGAAAAACTAACACCTAATAACGCTGTAAGTTGCACTCCTTCTATGTTGCGCATCAGTTGGACGTGAGGTCGTTGGTCTGACCTGAGATGAGTAAACAAGACAGAAGTATTGGAACCAATCTTCCCATCTCTGTTTATCGGCTTTGATAGCCTTAAATAGGGGCGCGCCACGACGACATTTGGTCCAACTACGTTTTTTGCGTGGTTACTTTTATACGTAACAATGGAAACCCTATGAATCCGGCACGCAAAACACAAGGTTTTGAGACGCTTAAAACAATTCATGAAATAATGCCTCTTTTCCTGTAATTCCAATGCATTCCCCATTGAGAGGTTTTACTCGAGGGTTTAACTTTAGACCTAACAATTGCAGGTTTTTCTACCACTGGATTCTGGATTTTAGGTGAGAGGGCAGGGAATAATCCGGCTCCCCGTTCTGTCACTCCTCAAGCCAAACTGTCTCCAGGATAAACCCGAGTATTTTGGCAGGCGAAGTGTCGCTGATTCTGGCCATATCAGGCCAGAAATCCCTTAGCATGGCACCTCTTGTTGATGCTAATGACGGACAGTGACAAAATGTTCCGCTGTTTCGTCTTCTCTATTGCATCCTGGACATCTGGGGTTATTTACAAGTCCTAGTATGTTGAGATGTTTGTTTAGTTTACAGTGTCATGTTAAGATCCCTGCAATTGCCTGTAGATTGACTCTGGACACTTTCAAGTAATATTTTAAATGCCCTTGCTTGCCTGCATTCAGTTTCATTTGCTCATCTGCTGGAGTGCAGTACTAGGGTGTGTTGTTTTAGGAGGGTATCAACAGTTTTGACAGCTGCGCAATCATTGGTTCCGGGCCGCAAAAAGGCTGTTGGAACCGTTTCTTGCCAGCTCGTCCGCTTTGACCCTTGATGCCTTTCACCCACGAAAAGGAAATTACATTTTAGTTGGATTACCACATTTAGTGTCTGAATGCATTCAAACACCAGACCAGATGTGACCTTGTGACTCCTGAGTGCCACAAGTGCCGCTCTGCTATCTGATGCTAGCTGATTTTGGGCAGTGCAGTATACCTTATCAGTTTTGCTTGGAAAACTGTTCAGCAGAGAAGAGTCCTGCTCTTGTCCTGAACCAACATTATTTTTGGAACGATCCCAAAAGAGACATATGTCATATTTGCTAGTTTTGGTTGGATTCAACAGGATCCTATCAAATATATATTTTGGGGAAATTCTGTCAGGTTCAAGGTGCAGCAAACGCACTCTAAGTGAGTAATCCTCTAAAATCGATGATAAAAACAGATGCGGAGTCGATGAGCCATCCTAACTGCCATTTTCCGCACAAGTGGTGGGAGTAAGAGGATGGCTTCCAATGCCGAAGTGGGTTTTTACAACAGAAGCCGCTACTTCTTTAGGGGTAGTCCAGTTAACCAAACTGTTAGAATAAAAACAAGCTTAGTTTTAAAATTAGCTGTTCACATCGCTAAGGAAATTTGTGGTAATATATTTTTCCAGATAACCCACAAATGCTCGTCCTTTGAAGGAAGAGGGTTAATTTTACTAAACTTGCTAATCATGGATTCGATATAAGTCCAAACTACTTCCCCAGGAAATTGCTTATTGTAGGTACGCATTTGTTCAAGATATTTTCGGTTGAAATCTAACGACAAAATCCGAATTTTTAATTCGCCTATTAATGTTCCCCACAAAGTTACGTCGGGACCAAGATTGTGATACCATGTTAACGCTTCCGAGGAAAAAAATTGGACTGATTTATCGAACAGCTCAGTTTCCGTCACCCCATTTGAAATAAATAAAATTCTATAGCCCTATCGATCAATTCAAACACTGTTTTGAAGTCTTCACTTCTATCAAATGAGGATATCCAAAAACAAAAAAATTTCACAGGGAAAAATTTTTCACTTGGTTAACCAAAAGGTACCAGATGTCAAAATAAAAATTATAAAAATTTTTTTGATTGCCGTTGAAATCTTAACTTGCAAATTTGTTTCAATCCAAAATTAGTGATAATTACAAGACAAAAAACGATTATTTTGCTTACTCATAGCATTATTGTAAAAAACTTTAAGTTTCGGGTTAAACAATGAAAGACAGTTTCTTTCGTATGATTTGCCGTACAATTGAATGGTGTAATCAGTTTTCTGAAAAATTCAAACAAATTATGAACAATTACTGAAAAATTCATTGTTGAAAAAGTCATTTTTAGAGTTTTTTTTCCATTTTTGAGCGTGTTATTAAATAGGAACTACTATTTTTTATTATTGCATCCAAAAGTACATGTAAAAAAATGAGTACCGGAAGAATTCTGTAAAATAATTTTTCACCACAGAATTTACTTATTTTTGAAAAAAAAAAAACAGTTTTTGAATGAAAAACTGAATATCTCAAAAACTTCTCAATTTTTTTGTGTAAAAACATTTGTGCTTATTTAAGACATAAGGAGACATACTTTCACAAAATTTCATTAAAACTGAATTATTTTTGCGAAAATGAAAAATAAAAAACGAAAGAAACCGTATTTTTGCATTTTTCACGGAAATTTTGAGGTCATTTTTGTGACTTTTCCAAAAGTTTCTTTTGCGATCTACAACTTTTTTGTAGGACATTTTTTGAGAGAGCGTCAATTAAGCCTACTATACCACCCCCGCATTATTTTTTTATGTTTATTATAAGCCCCTTTACCATTTTCAATGATAAATGTCATGTCTACAATTAATAAATATTCAAAATTTGATTTTTAAAAAACACCGACAATTTAATTGTCAAAATATTGACCAAAAAATTAGTTTACTTATGAAATTGGCTGTAGTAAACTCTTAACAAATTAATTTGCTTAGTTTTTGTTGTTTGCAAGTATTTACTATTATAATTATGCTTTAATTTTCTTCTAGTCTACATCCTTAACTTTAAGTCAATTATAAAGTTGTACCACAGCCTCCATTAGGTAAGAATTTAATTAGTGTAAAGTTAGTGCTTAATTTTATAAAATATAAGGACTAAAAAAAATCAAATTAACCTCTTTTTATATGATAGATAATATTTTCTGAAAACAAATTTCAGATTTGCAATGGTAAATCATTTCTTTGCTGGATAAATATTACAGTTACGTAATAATACATATATTGTGACAAATGTTGTTCTAGCTTATTTCATTTCCATAGGTAAATCAGTTGTTTTTGTCAACATATTTTTTTTATTAATCCGAGAAAATCCAAATTTAAATAAATGTTTTCATAAGAGCAGGAAAGATAACAGTATACCATATTATCTTAAATACATAGCAACGTGGGAAAACCTTAAATTACAAGAAAATTAAATGTAACCTTCAATTAAATTTTAAGTACAAAGTCTTCTTAAGTTTTTATTAACACACATATCACAGACATCTTAATAAAATAATTATGCACTACACAAAAATTTCTTTATTTATTAAAGATCAGCATTTTTGTGCAAATCCAATTGATTATCACAGAGCAGTAGATTGCTTCCAACTGTTTCTGTTAGTGGTGAGACTACTTTGAGTTCCCTGAAATAAAAAATATTTGCAAATTAATAAAAATTTTATTATTATAATTTACTCTGTGAAAGAAGGGACGTCTTGATCCATTTCGTTTTGGCAAAATACTGGTACTGTGTGCAGAGTCAGAATTTTGATGTTCTGATCTTTTTCTTTTAAAGATGTGCGAGTTAACAACTTTTTGTACCTAAAGGTAAAAAATTCACAAAACTATTAATCTATTATAATCTGTCCGTATTATAATTATCACTTACTTGTTTTATGAACATTGTCGTCGTTAATGTGTATAATATGGGATTGAGAGCAGAATTAATGGGCAAAACCAGTATTGCCAACCACGCATACAGTGCTTCCGATATGGGTAAACCTTCAAGAAAGAAAACAATTTTGAGTTTTTTTTTAAATTTCTCTCTAATGAACTTACCAATCAAAGCCGCTAGTTTTACCAAAATTACGGGTACCCAACACATGCAATCAGTAAATACTATTATCCCAAACCTTTGTGCAACTTTATCTCTATCTTGATTTTGCCTCGTAGACCGGCAAGCTATCGCACTTGCTCGTATATCTTTTATCATGCGAACGTAAGAGTAGCATATAAAGATTAAGGCTACCGTATTAACAAAAATAAACATTGTTGCAGAGTATTCCCATCCCTAAAAATTAAAATGAAGAACTTTCTGTCAGACGAGAAAAAATAACTTGGGTAAGTTACCTTTTCGTATGGATTATGGATGTGAAGGGACAGGCACACACCATTACTTCCATAATATTCATCACCAAAGTACGAACTTGCTATTTGCAAAAGTGGAATAATTGCCAATGCAAGTGCAAGCGCCCATAACGAAAAAAGAGTAAACAGTGCTATTCTTGGTGATGGTTGTCGTTTTGCTAACGGTTGAGTGACAGAAATAAATCTATCCCACGTTACTAAAGATAATATAAGTACCGACGATTCACACGATAATGTGCTCAAAAAACCTGTCGAATTATTATTTTTAGAAAATTATTATTAAAATATTTTTGAGAATCAGTCTTACCGCATAAACTGCACCAAGCACTATGTCTCCAGTTATACTCGTGCTGTAAATACACTCCTCTATAATGCTGATCAGCACTTGCAATTGTGAACAAGTAAACGCTCATTAAAAAATCTGACAAAGCTAAGTTTCGGATGTATAAAGAGTGAACTACATTGTTGGTTGGGGCCATAAATCTTCCCAAAATTACAATTAGGTTTCCGCAACAGCCGATTGCACCCATAATCCAAACACTATGAAAGAGGAACGAACATGAATTGCAGATAATAATTTCATAATTATTTTAGCTTACCTTGTCCGTAAGAGCCGATTGTCTAACAGATGATATTGACTGGAAATTCCATCACCTCTGGGTTCACATACTCTTACTTGCATGGCAGATTGACACATCTCAAATCGATCGAAGTATCTAGAAATATATTAATCATAATTTACATTTTACTGTAATTCGAAATTTTAAAACTTACATGTATTCTAGTTTAGTCAGTGGTTCAAGCAAACTACTTGGCAGTTTCCGAAACTTATTTTGTTTTAAGTGCCTAAAATTTGATAATAAAAAAATATACACTTTCAAATAAAGAAATGTAAATAGCTTACAGAGAGTTGAGATTATAGACGTCTGCAAATACGCCATCCTCGATATACTTAATTCCATTTCCTTGTAGATTTCTAGAATTCAATAAACACGTAACAAAGGCAAATAAAAGTAATTGGTATTGGTTATATCTTAAGTTTTTGTGAATATAAAAATGACATTGAAATATTATTTACAATTCAAATGTGCGTGAAGTTAATCCCGCGATTTTTGAAAATTTGAAAACTGAATATTGCCGTGGTGTGCCCGATGTATGCCACGTTGTGCCGAATTTATTTATTTATTTTTTTGGATTCTATAGAGATTGCATTTTTTGGCGTAGAAGTTAGTCCCGGTACTTCTGATTTTTTTAAGATCAAAATTGTACTGGATTTTACTCGACGTGTGCCGTTGTGTGCCGTAAATCAAAAAATGTTATTTTGTTAAATAAAATTTTGATGATAAAGATTTGAAAAAAAAAAGTTTTTGCCGCTAAAAATTATTTTATCGATAGAATTAAATTAGCCTCACCTTTTTGATTTTTTTTAAATCAAAATTGTATTGGATTCTACTCGATGTGTGCAGTAAATCATATTTAAATAATAAAAGAATTAACGGATTAAATGAAATTTTAAAGATTTTACCTGAAGTTTAAAAATATGATACAATAGCGGTCATGAAAGTTGCAATAGGAATTATTCCCGCATTAAAAGCATAGCTTTCTAATACCCGTATTCACAAAAATTTTAACGAACCGTTAAATTTAACGAATGATTTCTATAGGCTTGCTTGTACCAAGCGATAATTTTCATTGGCTTGTTAAATTTAACGGTATGTTAAAAGTTTTACGGACGTTTATTGTGAGTACAATCCAAAACAATTATGATTTAAAAAAAAATTAAAATGAGGGGGCTAACTTCTGTCGATAAAATAGTTTTTGGTCCAAAATATTCTTATTTAATAAAATAAAAATTTAAAAAATAAAACGCAATTAAGGAAGAGCAACACACACTGCTTCTTCAACAATTAAGCCATCACACCACTGGCAAGATTGCGATAAACCTATTATCTTTAATAAAATAAAATTTTATGATTTATGGCACACGTCGAGTAGCAAGCCCGTAGCCAAGGACGGCACCTGGGGTCACGTGCCCTTCCAAAATGTAAAAAAAGCAACGTTTGTTTGTAATAATAAAAATTCCCGGAAGGGGATTCCGAAAATTTCCGAAAAAAGATTCCGAAAAAAAGGGGATTCCCGAAAATCTTACTTTTACAAAAGACTTTTTATGATTTTAATAAAAATCAAACATGGGCATTTTTTTGAGAGTAGGCTCATTTTACAACAACAAAATATTATTTGATTTAACAAATGAATTAGTTGATTAAACAACGTTTAATTTTGAATTACAAAATATTTAGTTGTAGTAGCAAAAAAAATTTTTTTTTGCCATTTTTTGCCATAAAGTAGTTATTTTTTGCCCTAGGGCAATAAAAAAGTTACTGCCGGGTAATAGAAAAGTCAGTAGGAGTAAACATGCAAGTAAAAAAGCTGTCATGTATTTTCAATCACTTTTTTTTACATTTACATAAATATTTAGTTGTCCGAAAATCCGAATTTGATTTTTTAATTGTGCATAACAACGTGGAAGAATCAACTTCTTTTAAATCTTCTATGCACAAATTGACCAACTCTTCGGTCCGGCACGCTCCCGCAAGGCCAAATATTAGTGCGACCTGCAATGAAATAAATTAGTAAATAAATTGATAAATAAATAAAAATTACTTACTTTAGCTGCAAAGAATTTTTCACGAGGCGCCTCTTTTAAAAATAACGCCACGTGGTCCGAGGTTAGGACACGTGATTTTTTTCGGCACGCACCCTTCGTTTTTCCGTTTAATAAACGCGGTTAATTTGTGAAAATTGCAGATATAAATATTGTGTTCCAATTTTGTCACGGCCTTTATCATGGAATATTGCGACCACGTGGTGGACGACTTTAACGTTTTAGCTTTTTCGTAAAAATAAGCCAAAAACACGTCACTTAATTCCTTGGTGCATAATGTACTATTTGATACTCGTAAACCTTGAACTAAAATTCTAAAATCTGCGTCTATATTTATTTGCAGAGTATTTTATATTACAAATTTATATCCATAGACTTGCATAGACTGGATATATAGTACTTTTTCATTGTTTTATAGCCCCCGGAGAGGCTTTCAAAAATTGCCTTTGCGGATGGTATTTCACATCCACTTGGCGGGGTATTGGTTAAAGTTTTCAACTAGCAATAATCGCACCTCGGATTGACCTCATTGGTTACGATATCGCCTCTGCGCAAAGCTAACGAGTCGGGTCGGATTTCTGCGTTTTGTAGGCACTGCAACTTAATGCAACCGGCGATATACGCGCGGCGCGCCATCTACCACCACGAGCGGATACCAAATTTAACGAGAGAAACAAAATTTTTTTTCCCGGTTAAATAGCAAAGACTGGACTTGTCTTAATTGTCAGGGTAATTAGGATGTAGTAAAAGTTACTTCAAAAAAATAACATCTGCTGTTCCAGCAACCCAGTCCCACATGCGAGTTCAAGGTTAAATTGGTATTGCGATAAGTCAACTGATTATGTGACGCAAAAAGACGTTTTTAATTTTTTTGGCAGATTTGAATTTTTTAGACGTCTATCGCATAATAGCACGAGATATGCAGCAATATGACTGAATCTGACTAGACAGCTCCGAATGTAACTCAATGATACAGCGGCGGCTCGTCAGCAGAGGTAAGGGAGGCTTAGCCTCCTCTGAAATTCTGTAGTAATAAACATTAAAATTTGCAGACAATTAAAAAATGAATCTTCGATTGTGATGTTATTCAAAAGATTAATACTTTTTCTAAAACAAATATTCAAAAAGTAAAATGCAGCTACCGCAGAAGCAGCACTCACATGACATGAACGGCAAAGCTTTACATATATTACGTCACACATTGGTTTTGACTTCTCTATTTATTTTTTAAAGTAATGCTATTGCTTTTAAACAATATCATTTGGTCAACTTTTCAGTGGATTTCTCAACATTTTCCAACTCCCCCTTTTCTCCGCATGGGTTTGTCACTGTTTTACAATTAGCTTCCTCGAAAGACAGGACCACAAGCAGCCACTGCCCTATTTCTTTAAATAATAATGGTTAATAAAGCCTCCTGCTTCACCCGAGGAGCTCGAGTGCCGAGCAAAACATGAATATTAATTTATTGCTATATCGGAATTACTGTTACAATAAATTGTGCTTTCTCTGCTATCCAATCAACGTCAATGTCTTGAAATAAGATCTTACGCTTTGACAGCAAAAATTATGCAATCCTTAAGTATGTAAACAAATACTGCAATGATATCGTGTGCAGTGACGTAGTTAGGGGGCGAGAGGGCTAAAACGGCTAAATGTGATGGGTCATGTGTTGTGCCCAAAATTTGGCTAAAATAATTGACTCTCGCCAAGTAGGGGAGCACATCGAGCGGCAAAACCACTCGCTACGCCGCTGATCGTGTGTTACTGGTTCAATAATCAAAAACAAATCCGGGAAGGTTGTAATAAAAGCAAATTGATTCAACTACAGTAGAATATGGTATATAGTATCCATTTTTAAGATTTAAATTATAAACGAAGGAGTACGTCCGAACTGACCCATTCTGCAGGGTGCTAGGACCTCAATTAAAAGACAAACCCCTTGATCCTTGGATATGTGATACGATTATATGATACGAAACGCGAATGTCCTGAAATATAACTCCATATTAGTTAGTCGATGTAAGTAATACTATTATACCTAGAAACTTTGCAAATGATGCAGCATAGGAAAGATTATCACAAAGCTGAGCTTTGATCCTCAAGTGATAATCTGCAATATTATATTGTTTGACATGTGGTAACGCACTTGGAAAATTTTTATTAAATCTTGTGAGAATGCACGCAATAAATATTTTGGATTTTCCAACCGTAAAATAAAATATCTTTCGTTTTATTTCTAAATATGGTAGTAAATTGTGTTGTGGTATGGAAATTCCAAATCTAATTTAACGTTAATTTGCATTTCTATCCCAAAATACAGTTCAAAAACAAAATTTTATTATCTATTTATTTATTTTATTTTTGCAAATTACTATGTAAATAATATTTTCAAAGTGTGTGAGTAAGATAGTATACCTGAGACGTAATATTTATTTAATTTTCAAATTGATATAAATACCTATCTGTGTAAAAATTATATCAGTTATCAAGTTGATTAATTTAATTAACATAGAAAAAAAAATGGCTTTCAAGTTAATATCTGTTTTAATGGTCTTCGTTGTTCTACACGTAAGAATTATTTTTTTAAACGAATTATTATTATTTAAAACATATTTTCTTGTTTGTGAAAATTATTGAAGTTTCAAATAATTTAACCGAAATATGGTATTAAGTACCTAGTACATACAATTTCTTCTATTTTGCGCTTTTCATACCCGAAAACTTTCACAATATTCATTTTATTAAGTAATAGTCAATTAAAATTTTTTTGTATTTTTTTTTGTTTCATCCTGCTGTTGGAACGTCAATAGATAATAATAAATTTTGTAAATCTGATTTTTATTTATTATTTAATTTTTCTTGTGCAAGTATTTGAGCTGTCAACTTAAACTTGTTGTTATTTGTGAAGTTTTCAGAAAAACCATTTTGCAACAGAATTAGAAAAAATTTTATATGAAACACGAGTTAAAAGTGTTTTTGTATAACACGGCGCGTGGTTTCAAGTATCACTTTCACCTCATGTTACATAAAAAGCTATTTTATCACATCTATTTTGACTGTATCCTTATTTCAATAAATGCGATTACTTTCGTGTCCTTGTTGTGGTTTATGAAAATACCACTTTTTTTCCAGTTTTATTCGTTATATTTTTATTACATTCTTACTTATAATGATTAAATCACTCCGTTATCGATTATCGCAATTTTTCTGGAACAGCAACTTTTTTATTCAATTATATAGCTGAGCTCAATTCGCAACTTAATCTAAAAGAAATAATTGTATTATTCCTGGTAAACTTGTAATTTTTATTGGATTAAAAGAATATATCTACGTTATCCTTTACATACAGGATAACATGGTTATATTACTTGATTTTCCAAAGTTAAATATAAGTTACAGGCGTTGGCGATAATTATATTAAAGTTTCCAATGACTTAAATAGTAAAATTTTTGTGTTCTCTTTTTTAGGAAATAACTTCCCAAGCGGTTAATCCCAATTGTTGGTATCAAATTCAACAATTACAATCTGAAATCAGCCTGGCCGCTAGAGAATCTGGATTACAGGTTTCCTCCACAAGACTTGCCATTCAATCTCAAGGATCTTTAGCACGTATGAACATCAAGACAGAAATTGTTGCGTTAAAAAACAGGATTCAACAAGTCGTCGGTCCAACAGCTGCACTTTGTAGAATCAAAGCTGAAACGGCATTGGATAAATTAAATTTAGGCTTAAATGAGTGCTACAAAAATATTGAATTGAACCAGCTGGGTATGCAAGTTTCGCAAATAAGTGCTTTAAAAGCAGGTGCCAGGCAAATTTGTACTATTTGTACAGGACTTACCGAATGCGTAGATGGTAAAATAAAAGAAGTGAAAACTCAAATCGATGATATTCAAGCACAAGTTGCTGTCAGTGCTGCCGATATTGCTAGTGGATCCGCTGAGTGTTTCCAAAATGCTCAAGCCGTGCAAATAGGAATCATAAATAATATAAGCAATGATTTTGACGCTTGTCTATAGAATTCTTGAAATTGCATTTATGAAATAAATAATTCAAAAAATAAATCGAGTTGTTTTATATTGAGCTTTACGACATTTTATAGGAAATTGGTTCCTAGTGCTATATTTTAAATTGTAATAATTCTAGACAAACTATTTCTCTAAGGAATTATTGTCTGAGTAACTTTTGTATCTATTTTTATTGAACAACAACAAAAATTATTTATACTAAAATACTATAAATTATGCATTATGTGGCTGTGTCGGATGTTTCATTATGAGAATCTATATTAGAATGGTAAAAATAAAAACTCATTACATTAAAAGACGGAAGAAATGAAAATGGTTAAAAGAACGAACTTTATTTGTTTACTTTCACTCAGACAATTAATGCGAAGAGAAATTTTCTAATTTATTGCTTGCTCATAGTCTTAAAAGGTATTTCCGAGAGATTCGTATTAATCAATCTACTAGGTAAGTAAACCCAATTTTTTATATTGTTAGTTATTCATTTATTCGTAGACAAATAAAAGACATTCAACAATAATATATGAAGTATATTGAGCTACGGTGATAATAATTAATTGAGAAGAGTTAAAGTGACTGTTTGTGTGCGACGATTCTCGAGGTTTTTTTGACATTTTGTTGAATTGTTTTCTTGCCTTCGGAGTACGTACATACCAATAATTATTGTAGGTGTTTATATTTATTTATTGACTTTGAAGGCCTTACACCAGTCTTCTGGAAGCTACGTGTACCAGCCGCCATTGAGCATATACTGCGATGAAACGCGAACTACCAAAATAATTTGGGAACGAAACGAATCAAATTATGTGCCAGGGACTTCCATGGCCCTGTATATGTTGAGCATCATATGCAATTCACCGTCGCGGAAGTTCATTGAAAGCTTTGTGCGCAAAATAAGTGCATCTACGGAAAGGTTTGTGAGCGGCTGACAACAAGAAGATTACCAAATGTTTTTCCATTTCTTAAATAGTTTCATTTGTGTTTAAATTGTTTTATAATTGTTTTTATTTTTATTTAATTGATTATATTTTGTGGCAGTTATTAAGTACACGCGATACGCACTACGCCACACTAACCATCTACTCTAGGTCAAGCTTGTATGTACACCATTAATGTTTCAAGTAAATTAATAATTTATTCTGAATTCAAAAGAAGAGTTTTTTTTATTACAAAATTTCATAATAATTATAATTAGCGCCCAAAAAAGTAAGAGAATCCATCGAAAGCAATAATAATTGCTTTTTTGAACTTTTTATAATAACAACGTGTCTGTTACTACGTAACCTGGATCATTCCTTGTTTTTTTCCTAATTTCATTTTAGATCAGACCAAAATAAATAATAAACGCAATGCGTGTTGATGCTTGTCGCAACCGCTACAGTTTTATGAATTTCTTATGTCATGGTTTTACGGTAGAATTCCCTCCTCATCCTAGTTGACCTATGGAACCAAGTCTTTTTGACGTCGGTCTTAAATGCGATGTCATATAGTACACTTGGTGGCTCCGTACGTCTCGGTCATCGTCAGGCGTTCACAATTTTATTGTGGTCATATAATATTAGAGAAGCTAATTTTAATGTTGGGATGGCTGAACCCTTTCCCGTCTCCTAAGAATTATCTTGCATAGTTTACTAATTTCCCCTTTTTAACTAAATTATTTTTAACTATTAATTGTATAGTTTATTTGAAAATTAAATTGAAAATAGTATATTAAGAAACTAGTTCTATAAAGTCACGGATTAATCCGAGATTCAAGATAATCCTAGGATTTACCAATGAGATTACTGGAATTTAGATCGTCTCATAGCAACAGTTGCTATTTCGAGAATTAATCTTGAATCTTGGATTAACCCGTAACTATATTAGTACGGGCATAAGCGTCGGCTGCGAGTTTTCTAAAGAATAAGTAAGGATAAAGATAACTAGATTGCATTCCGACCATCACAGAATGTAGTTCAATTTTTGATTTTATAATTTTTGATAGAGAATTTTGATTTTCTTGAAAATCTGGCATTTCACAACTACTAGCTGTTTGATGCGCAAACATGTGCGTCTGCGTTGTCTAGAGATCGAATTCCATTTCGATTTTGATGTCTGCCGTTTAAAGACGCAATTTGGAAATGGAGAAATTTGTGTTGATAGTGATTACTGGCAAACTGGAATTTCAATATTTAATGAAGACTTGGATTCTTTGTTTTGGTCTTCGAGCCACGTCATTGTTGACGTCATTAGGATCATTGATTTAGTAGGCCTGAATCATGATTAACAGTCAAGGGCGGATCCAGAATTTTTTTCGGGGAGGGGCACAAGAGGCGGACGGGCAAAAAATCAACAATAACTGTTAGAAATAAATACAAATAAAATACAAGTTCAAGTATGTACAGGAAGGTTCATGAAAGTGTCAAAACAATAGAAAAATTAAATGTTTAATAAAGACAGTTTTATTTTATGCTTTCTGCTAAAGATGTCCAGCACTTCATTAGCGTCCATTTTTGCAATAACGTCTTTTTGGATATGCATTAAATCCAATCCATTCAAACGCTTTTCTGTCATCCTGTTGCGAAGATATGACTTTAATCGGCGCGGCGTCAGGTGAAGAAAGATTGCTCGGCAGTGCTAGTAGTCACTGAAACGTGCACAGCAATTGACAAAGAGTTCTAATATTTGGCAGCACCGTTGCTCTTTTGTAGGCATCTGCTGGAGATACTACGATATTTTCTCTTGTCTGCTGCCAAATTTTTAGCTCTCCCTCAAAGCTAAAAAATAAGGAAGGTCTTGTTTATATACTTCAGCGGCTTGCAAAACATCCTCTACATCTTTGTCGCTGAAGTTATGGGACAGCAACTGAACCTGGATTACATTTTACTTAACATATACGGTGGGAATTTCTAGAGTACACAAAAAGTGCCGTCGGGGGGGGGGGGCACGTGCTCCCTCCCCTGTAAATCCGCCATTGTTAACAGTTCTATTGCATAAGTGTTTGCAAAAACATACAAAGTGAATTGAATTGGGGTAGTAATTATAAATTGTGATTTAGAAACTTGTTCAGTTCATCAACGTTCACAGTAAGTTAAATAAAAGCTATTAAAAATTTGCAGATGTTTAGATCCGTAATCATCATCAAACATAGTATGTAGTGTAAGAAATGATAACAAGATGACATTATAAATTCATGACTAAAATAAGAAATTTTAAATACAGAGTCCCACAAAAGTGAACAGCGAAAATTTTCTTTCGTTAAAAAAAATCAATTTTCTTCATTTTTTATGCCATAAAAGAAAGATAAAAATTCACATTTAGTATTAAAAAAATAAACATTATCTTAGGTTTTGCCCCCCCTCCATTTTGAATTTTGGATTCAATATAGTCTAAATCGTTTTTACCTCGTTTGCACCTGTTTGTATCTTCTTTATTTTCGTTCGTAACCAATTTTGCTTTTCAAATATTTCAAAATTTCTAATAATGACATTTCAGTACCCCCCCCCCCGGATTTCAAATTTTAGATATAAAATAGTTGGGTAGAATAGATTTGCAAGATTTTAATAAAAAAAATATTTATTACCAAAGTATTCAATCTGGTATTTATAACAATAGCGATGTATAAAATTAAAAGTTTAAATGATAGTTTCTATAATACAATTGACCAGTGGCGCAGCGCCGACACTCTTCCTTTTTTGTTATGATAATCTTTTTTAATGATCATAGTCGCTCTTTTAGCGGTACAATGAAAAATTTTTTAAAACAAAAAAATTATTGTGTTCGAATTTTAATTCAAGGTAGGTACCAATTCCCCAAACCGTAATTATATAATTTTCAGTTTATTTATAATAATGTGAAATATCGTAGTTTCATCGATGATTGATTAATATATTATTATTAATAAGATGACCACGCCCCCTTTTCCAAAAAATTTTCGTCTTAGGCGCAACTCACATCCCTTATGAAAGGGATGCCCCCCCCCTATAACAAATCCTGGCTGCGCCACTGCAATTGACAATTAATTGTCTGAAATAGACAGTTGATTATGCTAATCAATAATAATACCGCAAAAGTGAACTAGACGAAGTATTTGATAATAATGACAAACCCACTAAAATATTTTGCTTTTCCGGTACACTATGGCCACTAATGGCCACTTTGACGTATTATGAAACCAGTTAAATCTAATCAAGAAATCAAACCAGTCAATAAGCGTCGTGCGAAGTGGGTCCAGTGATTCAAAACGTAAACAGCAACTAAAATCGACTATGAAAACAATTTTGATATATCATACAGCTCAAAAGAGAGCAGCAGCTAAATATCGGCAGTAAAATAGTACTGAGATTCATACAGCAGCTCAAAATCGTTATGAAGCACACCTACCTGGAGTTCAAGAAGAGATACGAAAACGTCAATGGACAGTAAAAATTTGTGCAGCAATGGGGTATAGAATAGAAATCAATTATGAAACAGATCCCTATGTAGCCATAGATTTGATGAATTCAGAATTCTGAATGCCAATACTGTAGAGCTCTTAAACTGAAAAATGCAATTGTTACCTCTCTAACCTCCATCGGAGCCTCTTTATATTTAAGAATTTTACTGCACGCATTTCAAGGGCCTAAATGGAAGTACTTCAGACAAAGGCAAAGTATTTTCATTTTTATAGTTATTATAATAACTACAAAAATAAAATATTTGTATTTCACTCGCATAGTTTTGTTATTTTTTGATGAAATATTTATTTATTCAAATTTAAATTACTATTTATTTTGGCATAGAATCCCAACTTAGAATCTAGAAAGATTTTCAATTCTTAAACTACGACTTCGGAATAATCTCTTTTTCTTCTAATCTCATAATTAGCCAATAGTAAATAACCTGTATATTCCAAAAGAAAAGAAAAGCACACACAGCGGCACAAACCATTAAAACTATATAATATCCAAAATTGGAAATCTGGGGGGGGGGGGGGAAGGAATTTAGTGAAATGTTATTATTAGAAATTTTGAAATATTTTAAAAACAAAATTGGTACAAACGAAAATAAAGAAGGTACAAACTGGTACAAATGAGGTACGAACGATTAAGACTACTTTGGATTCAAAATTCGAAATGGGAGGGGGGCTGGCGAAATGCACCTCATTATTTTCGCAATTCTTACGTTTTACTAGCACTAATATTGTAAATAAATTACATAGTACTTCTTTGTTTGAATATAATAATTTACAATATATTAATTTTTTTAAAATCTGAACCTGAAACTGAAAATTCAAAAAATCAATATGAATTATGGTCTAACGTTCAGCTTTAAATTAACCTGTAAGAGCTGATTGCACATAGAATTAAATAGGGTGTAATAAATTTTCGGTTTCGGACAGATAATAATTATATTAAATTGAAGTTTAACATTGTCATTAAGACTAGCCTTTAATTCACCAAAAAATAGCACCACATTATTCTGTTGAATAATCTGATAAATGAAGCACACCTAGTTAATAAGAAATAATTTTATTAATTGTTCCTTGGGATTGGCCTGTATTTTTAGTGTCGTGAATTCTAATCATAAGTATTATGTACCTAACTAATCGTAATTAATATTAAAACTTTCAATTTTATTATGAATTAAATCATATTATTGTAAAACAGTTTAAAGATAAATAAATTTGCAGTGGCGTATTGGTAGATTTTTTACCAACCGAAAAATATAATAAAGTAAAGTTAGGACTAAAAATATTTGTAAAGAAAATAATGAACAATTACGTTATAAAAAAAATAATTAAAATTTAATAATCCAATACATAAAATTCCAGAACGCTGCTGCTCTTGCAGCTACAGCGTGTCCTAATTTTGGTTAGAAAAACCCCACGACGCAGACGTGATTAATGAGAAGAAAAACAGAGAGGAGAAATAGAAACACAAAAATAAAGAGGAAGTTAATAGCAATTAGTGGAAGGGATCCACCGGTCAAGCTATATTTAAAAATTAAAAAGCTGGGAAGATGCTTCTCTTACAGCGCGTCATTTTTTTGGTTAAAAAAAGTCGAAGACGAAGAAAATGTACGATACAAAATTGAAGATGTATCAACCGGATAATCGGATAAACGCATAATCAGATATCCGGATCAACTGATAATCGAATAACCGGATCAACGAACAATTAAAATTGGCGATATTAAAAAACTTTTATTTTTATCTTGATTGTTAAAATCGAGATCCACCGTTTAGCTGCCCGTCCGCGGAAATTGTAAATAAATTATATACAATAAAACCTTATACATTCAAACAAGATTTTGTGTTCTTCCGCATATTTGTACAGTCAAGTATACATCAACAAATGTATACTTCATATTTTCTGAAAAACTTTCAAAGTTATACGCAGAGTTTTTGCGTCAACTACAATCTATTACTGAATCCATTTGATCTCAAAAAAGATCCATGCTACTTTTTATCGAGAATTTCACTTCTATTGGTATATCCGATGAATTCAACCTTAATAATAATTTGAAACTTCTTTGAAGCAGTCTGTAATATTGAAATTGGTCTAATTGTTTGCAGTTGTTCCTGCCATCCTTCCCACGCATATTAGAAGTAACTCGTGCGTTATATTATAGATTACATTATCTTTAGTAGTCGAACGAAACACTCAAAACTAATTGGAATTAATCTCCCCACAAAATAAATCTATTAAAAACGTAGATTATATTTATGTATTACAAAATACACCATGTTCGTTCCGGTAAATTATGTTAATGTAATAACTTCGTGTTTTTGAAAGAAATTTAATTTAAAACAAAAGTTAGTTTCTTAATTGCCGAATGAAATGGAAGATAACAAATTGCAATAATAATGGAAAAAACGTTTTTCGTTTCCTAATAGAATGAATATTTTAGTCAATCGATTTAGTAAGTTTTATTATTTTCTTAAATGTTTTGACAATTTAATAAAAAAAATTATGACTATACTTACAAAGAAATCAGACGATTAAGTCCAGCAAAGGTTCCATTCGATATATATTTGATCTTGTTATCAGCAAGGAAACTGGAATAAGAGTAACTTATGGTAACTGGATTGTTTAATAAAACCGAAATAAATTATAAAAACTGTATCATTTGCAAAACTTTTTTTTGCCAAATCACGAATGTGTCGCATAATAAAACTGGATGTAGACTATTTTACTAGGATTTAGTTTAGTGTATTTGGAATCTTGCAGATATAGCGAGATTAGCTCGATCTCTCTATGCAAGATAAAAGTTTTTTCATACCGAAAAGAATTTTTTGATGTTAATAAAATAATTCTGAATTTGATTAGAATAACTGAACAGGAAGAATCAGTTTAAGTAATGAAATTTTGTTGCCTACTATAATATCCATCTTAATTGGAAAATATATTTCCACGGAAAAGTAATTCGTCTTGATTAATATTAATTGTTATTATTTGGAGTGGCACGTGGCAGCAATATTATTTTTTTGCGTAATGAGATCACTTTCAATTTAGCCAATTGTTTAACTTTTCCATCAAATTGACGATATATTGTAATTGTAGAGCAACAAAAAAAAGACGAAAAGTTTTATGTGCAACTAACATAAAACACTGTACTCGACATGGAAAAATAATTATCTTAGCCAAATATTTTTCATAAAAGTTAATAAATGTTTTTTATGCATTAATTGATTATCACGTTATTTGATCGTAAATCAATAGGAAGCTTCATTAAACACCACGAAACTTTTCCACAAACATTTTAGTTATTGAAGGAAAATTCAAGTGAACTTGTTAGTTTTATTACTTTAATGGGTTTTTCAGTTTAGATTATATTGCTATAGAAGTATTAAATTACTTTAGAATCTATTGCAAGGCCACTTTAAGTTTTAGTTGCAATAAAACTTGAAAAGTTTTGCGAGAACGACACAGAAATTAAACTTTGACTTACAGATTCATTAAGAACGGTAACGAAAGGAATGTGCCGGCTTCGAGATGCTCCAAATAATTTTGAGCCAATGATAATGTTTTCAACGGAATGCGTGGAAACGTTCTTCTGGTGATTTTTGCAATTTTGTTTGCATTTAGATTCCTGCAAATATAATATAATTTGTAATTAAAACCGTAAAATGGTGTAAAATAATAAAAGTTTTTACCAAGGTATTATATTCGTTATATTATTAAAACGTAATTTTTACAACCGCTATGAAGAAGTAAAGGTTGGCGATGACACTCGTAAGAAAGTGCCATAAAATGAAAATAATATCAGTAAACTGGAATATTCGTCTTAATAGGGTATTGCAAAATAAGAAATCTGATATCAAAGGCATCGAGATAAACATTAAAAAAGTATAACATTTTATACAGTTACTTACAAAATTTCCAAACTTATCAACGATTCCAATAAATTTTCTTGCATTCCAGGCAATTCATTGTAGCTCAAGTCCCTGTAAAATAAGTAAATATTATTTTTAATTAAAAATTAGCCCTAATTAAATATTCAGATGCATTCAAAATCTCAAAATTTTGAAGTGGCAATTTACATCAAAAATAAAGTTTTAATTGAAATTTAAGATAAACTTGAAGTTTTATTCAGTAATTTTAATTCTGCAATTTAGGTAAGGGTGATGGCGCGTCGTTTTATTCGCAGGTTCACGGTCAAATTTATGTGCTATTTATTAATCAAAAGAACAACAATAAAAAAAATTATTAAATAACTATTTCCGTACATAATAATATTAATGTTATATCTTTTTTCAAGAATTTGAACCTTTTTTCAATAAAGCTACTGTGTATTAGTGAAAAAAGATCCAAATTCCTGAAAAAATATATAACATTCTTTTACAAAAGCTTTTAGTCAATGCTTTAACATTTACGTTACATTTACCTCGAGTGCGTACAAGTATAATTTTTTCTTTGCTAAGCTTGTACAGTGACTCTAGAAAGTATTTGTACACTCCTATGTTAATAATGTTAATTGTACATTTTGAAGCCGGTTCTTGTCATATAAAAATCGATTTTACAGCAAATCTTTTTAGACATATTTTGTTGCAAATTTCATTGCCTTCAATTTTTTTTATATATTAGTACATTTTTCTATTTTGCTGCATCGTTTCTGACCGACAGCGACTTAACCAAGACTCGGTAAAATACAAAATATAATTGTCATCTATATCTCGGAATCTCGGAAACGGAAATTAAGTTAAATTTTTAGCGGCGAGGGCCGCTAGACCCGAAAGTTTTTAAGTTGCTCGAAAACATAAACATCGAGTAATGCCTATAATGCATACAACGTTCTATATTTCACTGCATTTGAATTTGTGAACATTTAAAAAATTTATAAATTTTGAATTTGATTTTGCTAAATTTTATTTAGATATTTTAAAATTTTTAATTGTTCCATTAGTTGAGCCTCACCTTTTAACGGACCATAAAACACAGTCCCGTACTTACGGTAAACTGTGGACATGTCACCTAAATTAAATTTAATATAGCACACCTGGCCTGTTCACAATCAACCTGTTCTCTCCCAAGCAACTAGCCCAAAATGACACGAAGGCGATCAGGCAAAAGCCAAAAGAAAAGATCCCTAAAAATTAAGAATACCAAAGCCTGCACTAAATCTATCAACGATGATCACGAAAATATGGAGAATCAAGTAGCCGATCTTATGAAAAAACTCGAAGACCTCAAAAAGCTTATCATTAACACACCCGATTACACCCGATTACGATTACAAAGAAAAATACAAGATATTCAAAGTTACCACTGGAACAATTTATTGTTTAATAATTGTTTGAGCGTCCTTTTTGCCCTCTGCTCTGTGCCGCTAATGGAAAGATCGACGCGCTAAGGGAAATGCAGTGGAGACACGCGTGAATTAGGCCAGTCCTGGGTTAAGGTTTGATGGACGCGGATGTAAATTTGCAAGTTCATGAGGAAATGCATCTGCGCAGCGTTTTTTGTTAAGTAACCGAGTTGAGTAGTTCGAATCCGGAGAGAATTATTTGTGGAATTATCAAGGTGACCCGAGACCAGCTACTACAGGTGTCTAATTGGGGATATTTGTTTAACCTGTTGCGCCAATCGATTTAGTCAATATTTCATCAACATTCATTCCATCCGATTCATTATTTGCGAGTGTAAGAATCGCAAGTTATTGTTTCTTGAGCCCTGCTACCGTCTTCGACGTACACAATGCGATGACAAGATTTTGGTCACTCTCAGATAATCTGCAATGCCTGACCTAGGTTCCTCAATTGTGGCGACCCTTACCAAACATCGCAATGTCAAAAACAACACGTAGCATTACCAGGGTTGTTCCAGATTCCTCAAAAATAAGAGATACCGATCTTACCAGAAACGTACAACGATGATCATCTGGAACAGAGATTCCTAACCTACAAGGCCAAATCCTGGGAGTACTACACGAAGTGGACCCCCCCCCAAAGAAACCATCAAAAGAAACACCACAAGAAGACAAGACGATCAAAATAAAATCCAAGGACATAGCCTCTATCATCGCCTCAAACAACCCAAGCAAGGACGAAATAGATGCCAATTTCATGAAATATCAGATTGTTTAAGAAGCCCCAGTTCAACAAAAGCCCCCGATCTCAGCAGGATATATATCACCCTTCTCACTATTACCGCCATTAACCCTTTTTATATTCCAGATGGACAAAATCACCTACCCCAATTCAAATTCAGGAAAATCATCGAAGAGCCCGACTCCCAGTCACACAGAACAACGAGCAACGCAGCTTTGCCAGGACCTAAGTATTTTTTGTCCATAAAAAACGAATACTCATCTCCCATTTCTTTTAAATAAGCTTTTCTACCCATAAGATTGCCACTAATTAGATTATAAGCTATTAATTTATGTTCGTTTACATAGTATGTTTAACATTCTTGTTTAAGATAACTATGTGTATAATGCATATATTTAAGTATTGAGGTGTACCATTGGTGACGACTTGGCCCAAGCAAACTTCGCGCTACCAATTCCCCTTTTCGCTCTAGCTCTCTATCTTTCTTTCTTTTCCATTCATTCATTCATTTAACTATTTTCAATTATTTCAAAAATTTCTTACCAAATTACTATAACGAATTTCTTTTTCAATAGCATCTTTTTCATTAAGCCACTTCTCTTTCGGATTACTCAATTTAGGACCGTTTTTTCAAAACTCGCTTTGTCCTAAAAGTAAAACTTTCAGAAGACGATTTTTATTGTTGAGTGAATTTGATATAAAAAAAAATATTATAGTTTAAAATAACTTAAAATAATGTTCTTCATCGTGGCCTTTAAAGAATTTTTGCAATATATGATTGAAAATTCTGAAAGGTCCTTACAAAATTACATAGATATGATATAAAGCTCAGTATTGTTTAATTTTGACAAAGCGAGGTTTGAAAAAGCGGTCCTCAATTGCTCCTAAACCCCCGACCTTTCACATCCTTTCTTCCTTACAATTCCCCTCCTTTCATTCCTAACATCACATCAGTCAGGCTCAACGCCATCTCGGGTTCAGTAATTCTTAAAATTACCCACTCCGCCAGTTTCCCCCATCATCATCATCATCGAGAATCTTTTTTAGATACCACGGGCTTGGCCGTATACTCTAAATCTTGTGCGGGGACTTAGTGGGCGTTTTTTTTATGGAATCGTACCCTTTTGTGCCTTGAAGGCTTGCCTATAAGGAGCGTTTGGCTACCCCATCAATGGAATGCTTAGCACTTTTTGCGTTGGGGCGGCTTTTCTAAGTGTTTTCCTTGTAGGGGAAAAATGCGTTGTGGAAGTTGAATTGTTTTTTGTCATAGTTTGGGTTGTTCGTGTGAGAACGTATCCAGTCTTGTTTTTCTTAAAATTTAATTGATTTTGATTTACGACTGGTGGTGGGGAGGTAAGCTTTAGTTATTGAGAGGGGGGTTTCGAATTGGCACGCTCATATTGCGCTACCCTATCCAGAACATCCCGGCCCGAACTTCGTGGCTAGCGAAGGTAGCGGAAGCCAAAGTTTTGCCAAGGACCCGTCAGGTCCAGAGTATTACAATAATAAAAAAAATCTTAATTTCAACCCTAATTTTATATTTTATAATAACTTTGAGGTATGGGCGGAGCCAACTTTATGAAGGTAGCCAATCGAATATTTGGTTTCAGTTTTTACATGAATTATGGTATTTTTGAATGATCCATAAAATTTAATTTTTATAGTTATTTGTAATTTACGCATTAAACTACCATAATGTCATTCGGAAACTATTCCCAATTAGTTTTCTAGTTGATTTCATTAACAGAAACCTTTCGTGTTTTTAGAATTTAGATATTCCGTTTTCTAGGTTGTCGTTAATTCGCCGTCGCCATTTTAACAGTCGCCAAATAATGCAACGTTTTTTTCATGGCATCAACAAATTAATTATTCGTAGAATATTATTAAACTTATTTTTTTTATAAACTTATTTCATATGGTTATAAATAGCTTTACAGTAAATGAATAAAAATTTGAACAAATATTTAAACAGAGCTATACGTTTAAATTTTAAAGAGGTACGAGTAGAAGAAAAAGTAAATAGGAAAAGAAAATTAGAAAAAGATTTTATAATTTGACTTTTACCAACTGTTGGAAGTTTGGAGATTATTTATTTAAGGTAGTTATTTTTATACCTAATAAGCAAAAAATTGGTTTAATGATAACAGTGACGTAACCGGATAATGCCGCAAATTTCTACGCGAAGCTGAATTATTATCTGTAAAATTCAATTTCCAGTTATACTCACTTGTTTAATATGTAGTAAAGCTAACTTAAGATTTTGGGTGCTGTTAAGGGGTGAAACCATAGTAAATTTCTCAGAAAATCAATTTTGTTTTTATTGGCTTAAAAAGTACTTTGAAACGTTTAGAATATGGAACAAGAAAATTATTACCCTAAAGAAATGTTTTTTTTTCAAAACGGCAAAACCATTTTTTAAAATGGCACGCAGCATAACTCCAACAATTTTTTGTAAAACTCTAAATATTTAATAATATCTTTATAATAATATTTTGATTTTTGAAGAGAAATACGTATGGGATTTTCAATAAGTTTTTATTGATTATTATTACATTATTTATTAACAAATGATTAATACCCAGTGTTTTGTCAAAAATTTAAAGTTTTTATACAAATACACGTCAATCACACAAAAATCAATATTTTTAACGCTTTTTTTAAAAGCTGTTACAGTGGTTTAACCCCTTAAATGAAGATGTTGTGCGTTCTCTGTTCTACATATTATACCTACTTTATTTAACCGTCGTTTTTTCGTAATGATTTCTAACAGTTTTTTATTTACCGAATCCACCATTCTTGAAGGAGATTTCGGTTTGTAAAATTTGAGTTTGACCAAAAGTAAATTTTACTCAAAATAGAATTTACAATAAGAAGTTTAAATTATCCTTTTGTTCGCTCTATTCAATCTACAGCATATAATGTTTGACATCAAGTGACCTATGTAACTAATAAATGACAAACGGCAAATCAACCTAAACTTTCTGTTCCAGTAGTGATAAACCAGCAAAAGGAAAGTTAGTATTTGAAGTTCAATATATAACTCGGTCAAATCAACTTGATCAACTTTACTAGTATCCTTTCATTTACATTATTTTAATTTAAATAATTAAAGTCAGTATCAAATTGGTACAATATAAATATTTCGAAAATGTAAAAATGTAAAAGTATTTTAAAAGTACTTACAATTGTTTAAGCCTTGTTAAGTATCGGAAAGCATTCTTATCGATGTTAACTAGAAGATTTCGATGCAAAAAGCTGAAACAAAAATTAGGTTAATTCAGTCGTCATCTAAAATTAAAGAAGTTCCGTCGTTTAATGAATTTTCGTTTCAGTTTTATTGTTTTCTAAATTTACCACATTACAATAATATTACTAGATCTAAAAATATATGTCAGTTAAGATTTTCAGATAACATTTAGGTCGTTTATATGCTTTGTTTAGTAATTTATTTGAAAATTCTGGTCATATAAATTAACGGCTATAAATGTTAACTCTTCATCTTTATGTTCCATCTAATCTATGTAGATGTGAACAAACGCACATGAACTAAAATTAAATTCGGTTTTATTTTACTTGCAAATTAAATTATTGTCGGACATAATAGGTATAAAAGTTAATGCATTTGAAA
The DNA here is from genome assembly GCA_947369205.1 of Cantharis rufa. NCBI lineage: Eukaryota > Metazoa > Arthropoda > Insecta > Coleoptera > Cantharidae > Cantharis > Cantharis rufa. Next base: position 29,224,831 of record OX376306.1, on the reverse strand, counting down.
GAAGCGACCAAGCACGAAAAAAAAGTTTTTCTTTTACTTCTTCGGTTGCCTTTTTAAGATAATATCGTTAATAAATGGTGCTTTCAAGCTGGAAAATATTAGTTAGGACAAAACTAAATGCAAAAAGTTTTATGAACTTGCTGGGTTCGAAATTTAAAAAAATTGCAAAAAGCTCACTAACCCAATTAGCATCAGAATTGCATTGAATTTATAATTCTTTTCAAAAAGGTTTTTTATTTACAATTTATCTAATTATGGTTTACTTTCTTATATTTTATTTGGAAAGTAATATACTATGTATTGAAATTTTAAAATTGAACGTTCTGATCGAAGAGAAGAAAAATTAAACCAAATTCAATCAAACTTTTTGAAACAAATGTTTTTTATAAGATACTCCAAAAGTAGCAACAATTTTTAAATAAAATGTTCAAATTAAAATAATTGTATTTAGGTAATTCTGATGGAAACTTACAGTCTGTCGATTTCATTTTCTTTTGGGAATACATTGGCTGGAAACTCTTTTATTTCGTTTAAATCCAAGTGGCTGAAAATAATTATATCATAAATTACATTGTTAAAATAACCCGGATTTATAAATATAATTTTGTTTACACATTTCTAATTTTTTTTTGAACAACGTTGTTATAGTAAAATAAACAAAATCGGGAATAAATTTCTTGAAAAGAAACCATTTGCTAAATTTAAAAAGTTAATTGATTGATTTTATAGTATAAACACAGGGTGTTTTTTCTGCTTAATGGAGAGTTTGTAAATTTGTAAATTTGACCTAAATACATAAGATGAGTTCTGGAATACAATATTATAATATTACGCACAAAAACAGTGGATGCAAATAATTCTCAAATTACAGAAGCTTTGTTCTTGTTCTTGAACAAAATTTGTTCCAGTGGAACAGAGTTACATAATAAAAACTTTTATAAAAATAATAAAAACGTGAGCTTAATCTACAAGTGGAAAAAGAATATATTTAATACTTACAGGTCTTTCAGAAACGAAAATTTGTAAAACGTTTCTGGCATTATTTCAGTAATTGCACATTGGCGTAGTACCCTAAAAATAAATTTAAGATTACTTTCGCATTAATAAAAAAATGTATTATACAATTGGGGTATATTTCAGATAAAAATGGAAATCTCAAAAATCAATGAAAGAAAAAAAAAGGCTGATCTGCTTGTAGAAATTAGAAGTGAATTTATTCCATGTACCCTTTGTTTGAAAGTTTTGCAAACCTGTCCAACTAAAGTGTGAAGTGGAACTCGCAAATTTGATGAGGTAATTAACATTGCAGCTTTAACCGAGAACGCATTTCGGTATAAAAATGTGAAGTGACAGATTAAACTTTTGGAGTACTAAGAACTTATTTTTAAAAGTATAAATTTATATATTTAAAAAGTTATTGTATTCGTTCGTTTCTAATTATTATACATATAAAACATTTAAGTATAATAAATAAATAACTCGAAAAAATAAAACATTCTAAATAAATAAGTTGGTAAAAAATACTGACTCGTTTTTCGAAGAGAAAACTTGAATGTGGATAATTTTTACTTTAGTTCCAAGGAATATTTGAATATTATTTTTATTAATTTTATTTACACAATTAATCATTAAAAATGATTAATTGTTTCATTTTTAAAGTGAAGTTCACTTCAACAATTCGCACCTCAGGAAGCAATCGTAGCGCTCAGCTGTAATAAAGCATTTTCACCTCGACACGTAATGTACTATTTACTATTACACACATTCGCGAGACGTATGCAAATACGTATTATATAATATTTTTAACGAATAGTATTTTAGTAAACGGTTTAGATATTATTGAAATAATCTATTCAACTAAAAAGAAGTGAAACACCAATAATTTTAACTTTGTAGTATACATTGCAATTGGATTCTCTTATACAATGTAGCATAAATCAAATTAATACAAAATACAAAGTTAAGTTCTTAGTTGAATTCTTTTGGATGGTATGTAATGCAATATATTCTTTAGGCTCATATTATTATCACTTTATTTTCAATAAATAGTATATTACATGCCGAGGTGGAAAATGCTTCATTACAGCCGAGCGCTAAGTTAGTTGACTGAGGCGCGAAGCGCCGAAGTCAACTATAAGCGCGACGCTGGAATGAAGCTTTACACCGAGGTATGTATACTATTTTATTCACAATCAGATGGTAAATAACAAATAATTAAAATTTGTATGAACTTATACGCTGCTTTTCACTTTATTTCATTTTTGAAAAGAAAAAATAGTTTATCAAGTTGGTATAAAAAATAAGCTAATTGCTGTTTATGCCAAACAAAATGATAGTAAATATTTGAAATTGTACTTTAATAATTATTCTGGCTAAATTAACAATATTGTTATAAAACTTACATTTTAAAGTAACTAAATTAAAATTAGATTATTGCAGTTAGCTTGCACTAAATTTGTACTTGACATTTGACATAATTTTAATTAATTTGACGCACATTATTTGTTAGTTCCTTTTCTTGCCATCATGCGACTTTGCAGGTCGGGAAGTGATCACTTCCCGACCTGAGGTAGGTTGGGAAGTAAAACAAATTAACTCTGATTGGTTGGCAAGTGAAAGTAAATAATAAACTGCTTCCCAACTTTTTAAAGATCAGGAATGTATTGATTACTAACCGATTGTGAATAAAAGATTTAAAAGCATACTATTCCGATTTCAAAGTCTAAAAAATAAGTTCAAACACAAAGCATAAGGGTTTGTCGGCCGTACAAAAATTGTACTACTTTTGTAAGATTCTCGATGAAACTGAGACTTAAATAATATTTTTTAAAACGTAATATCTTAGATACATAGGTCGTTGTGGCTTCAAAAATTGTCATATTAAGTATTAAAAATACTGTAAAGGTATTTTTTTACCTACCAGAGATTTTCTCGCTTGGCTACGCTTCTTGAAAAAATTAATAATTTTTGACTATTAACTGAAATTATTACGATAGCAATGCTGCCATACTTTGACATACAGTGTTTTAGAACATAAAAAAAAGCAATTTGAAGTAATACAGCTGACAACTATCGCTTTTACCTACTTATTTTGAATATTTTGAAATCAAAAAAATTTTTTTTGCGTAATTTGAAAATGCTCGGGAAGCGCTGGCGAATGCTTTAAATTATTTTGAAAGTTCTGGGTTCTTTAATTTTTTATTAAGAAAAAACCGCTTTTGGACCGAGAGGGGCCAACTTGACGCACCCTCTCTCTACTTGGGAACTTTCCATTTTTTTTGCATTTATTAGAAAGTGCTCGCAAAGTGCTGTCGAATGCTGTAACTTTGCTTGAAAGTGCTGGATCCGTTAGATTTTTATTAAGAATTGAAGAAGAAGAACTTAACAAAAACATCAAGTTGGGCCCCTCTTTTTTTTTTCAATTTAATTACATTTATTTAAAAGTACTTTTATTAAATTTTTTTAAAAATAACCTCTCAGCACAACACATTGTATTCATAAAACTTATAGCATTCGCCAGCACTTCCAACTTACAAAAGAACAATAATATATTCCAAAATGGAGGCGCCAATTTGACGGAATAACATCCATTGTCGGATATAGCCTCTTTCTCTTAGAGAAAGGTTTCAGCATTAAGACCCTCCGGCTGCTTAAACTGGCTTGGGGAATGCCTGTAACCTTGTTTTTAATAGTTGACGACGGCAATCGTCAACCCAGGTGCAGTGGCGTAGTATGGATTTATGGTACCCGGGGCAAACCTTACCGCCCTCCAATTTTCGCAAAAAAGTTTTTTTTTAATCAATTTATTAATTGATATTAATTTATTATTAAAATCAATTTATTAAAATTAAAATAATTAAATTACTATTTTATTCTGCGTGATTTGTGTAATGCAAACTCTTGAATACATTCGTCAATGTTGATTTGTACATATTTTTCGATTGCCAAAATACCTAAATTTGTTAATCTTAACGTTAACATTGTAGATCATAGTTTTGAATTATTTTTAATTTAGAGAAGTTTCTCTTAGAACTGGCATTACTTATGACAGCTGTGAGAAATATACTCAGCTTTATAACTATGTTTGGTAATCCTTTTTCAAGTTCTGTCTTATAATCGGTTGTAGCTACGAAAGCCCGTAGACGCACGCACTCAAACTTAAACTCTTTCTGTCGATATCTTGAGGAGCTTGGTCGAGGTTGCATTCCTCATCATCGACGCCCAATATTATTAAAGACCTTTGGAAGGCATATTTTCAATTTCTGAAGCTGCTGGAATCTATCTTGAATTTCGGCAGTTACTCTATCTAATGAAAAAATCATTTTTCGCCATAAATCGTCTTCGGGCAATAAACGTCTGCACTTCTGTCGCCAAAAATGTGTCTCTTCTTAATTTGTCTTGGAGGTTCACTAGAAATGACAAATTCGTCACACAAACTTCTGGCGTAATTTAAAGCCTCGTCGATAGATGCCTCTTGGTTCCTTATTCCATATTATTATTAAATTCCTTATAAATATGAAATGGTCATTACCGCAATTTGCCAACCTTTTATTACCAATTCTTTTATTTTTAACTATTTTGCGCCATCTATCTATCATCAGGACGGCCGTTCCCTGCCGCCCCCCTCAGACGTGCCGTCCGGGCCATTTGCCCTCCCCAACGCTACACTACTGTCAAGGTAGACGATTTTGATCAATCAAGCAATGGCGAGGTTGATCAATCATTTAAAAAAGATTATTCTAAATATATTGCAATGAATTTCTTTAAATCATATCCAATTTTTAAAAATCCAAAATTAATTTTGTATATCTAGGCCGGACTTAGAGACTCAGGGACCTAGGCACTTCACATTTGGGCTCCCCACTATCTCGAAGCTATTTTGTAAATTTAGCAAATTAAATGTATTAGTACTACAGAACATAATTATAATTTATAATCGACTTTAATGACTTTATTAAATATCTAAACACTAAACATAGTCAAGAAGACTAGAGACAGGAGAGTAAACGTCTTAAGTAGGCGGATGAGCTTAGGCTGGCTGGGCTCCTAAGCTCCTAACGCCTAGGCAGAAATCCGGCACTGTATACATCGCCGTCTAATTTTATTGCAACAAAATGTGCACGCCAACATCCACATGTTGCACTGGTATATTATGGTATACTGGTATAGGATTTTATGTTTTGCAAATACACCTGGCGCCTGGACTAAATCCCATAAAAATATATACAAGACAAAAATCAAATTCATAACATAAAATTTTTAAATTCAAAATTAAATAAATTGATTTTGGAACACGACATTAGCTCATCTTTTGTTTCGTGGTGAAGCATGGCTAAAAGACGGTGGTTTTATACAAAAGAAATCTGATTGTAGTTCAAAATCTAAAATAAAAATTACTTCCATCAAATGGCTTTCCACAGAATAATTTTTTGCAAGGGCGGATGTTTACTGCCGTATAAATAAATAAAAATAAAAATGTCAAAACTATTTAATTCCACCAATAATGGTTCTTGTGTCAGAATTGTCGGTCCACCTTTGATTTTGTTCTTTATGACAATTATTTGTTGTCCTGCTCCTAATTCCTTTTTATTTCCGCTGTCATTCTTGTATAGTTGTCCAAATTACCATTTTCTTTTTATTTAAATCTTCATTTTCTAAATTTTTATTTTTTAGAACAATTAAATTATGATTTTCCAAATTTTTCTTTTTTTCCAAAACCAAATTTTTATTTTCAATTAATTTTTTATTTCCAAAATTTAAATTTTCATTTTCAATCAATTTTTAATTTTTTAAATTTTCATTTTCAATTAATTTTTTATTTCCAAAATTCAAATTTTGCTCAACCAATGTTTTGTCAATTTCATCTAAGTTTTTGTCGAGTGTTCTCATTTCTATCAATAGAACTGATGTAATTGACCCTATCTTGTTTTTAAAGGCTTTTCTGGTGTAGATTTCGTATCCCTGGTTTCGGCACCATTTAATGCGATGAATTTCGATCGCCAAATGTATGCGATAAGATAAACACACGTTGCTCTCTTGTCTTAATTTCAAATAAACTTTTATGATTTTACCAATTTTAATTTCACACATTCAAATAAATCCAAATAAAATTTTCACAATCCTAAATTCATAATTAGACAATTTATTACTCACGTAATCAAAATTCATACAAAACTCAAAATCGCATACTTGAAAACTTCTAACGCAAAAATCAACTTTTACGGAGACCGTCCCTTCTACGGCCAACTTAAAGTTGTTGGCGCGAACAACAATTTATAAAATATTTACAAAAAAAATTAAACAAATTTAAAAACAATTAAAACAAAAAATTAAATTTACGATTAAAACAAAATTCAAATACTTACAAAATAAAATTTTTATCAAATTTAAATAAATTGATTTTGGAACACTGAGAAAAGAAATCGCATCAACAACAAAATATTATTTGATTTAACAAATGAATAAATTAGTTGATTAAACCACGTTTTACCACTTTGTATTACAAAGCTATTTAGTTGTAGTAGCAAAAAACTTTGTTGGTGCCATTTCTAATAAAATATTAGTTGTTATTACAAATTTGTTTTCTCGGTGTAGTATTTGAATTAAATAAAAATATTGACACTGATTAATCGATAGATACAGTTGATTTTTCACTCAACACATCAACACCACAATAATCTAATTAATCAGATTAATTCTAATTGATTTTTATATCTAGTTTTTTTCTATTTCTTTACATACGTATACTTTTCAATTTTTATTATAATTTGTGTTTAAATAAGTTTGAGTTTTACGTTGTAAATTGATTATAATTACACTTCGGTTCTTAAATAAACAACAAAAGCTAATGCTAAATTTGGCTATAGACATCGCATAACTTTCCTCATCTTTAAAATTTAAGAATGTTTTGACAAAATCAATGATTCAAGAAAAAACATAAACTAAATGTCATAACAAATGTATTATTAATAAGTATTAATAATAATCTTTATTTACGGAATAGCTCCTTAAAACAATAATGCGTAAAACGAAATAAAAAAAAAACAAAAAATAAACAACAAACAAATAAAACTGTAATAAAAGTTTTGAATTTTTTTCAAAATTAATACGCGTGGGTATGATGCAAAGCTTTGTTTGTTGCCAACGGTAGATAACTTAATAATAACAATTAAAAAAAATTATGCAAAAGAATGGTCACCCATCCCGTTACTAACCATGTCCAACATTGCTTAACTTCTCTTATAATATGAGATGATTTACGGACACGGGTAACTCGGCGATTTCTACTCGGCGACGCCACCGGTTAGTTTGTTTTTATGTTTTAACCATGATTTCCACCAAGTTTTAAATTATTAAATCAGGTATACTCGTGCATTCCTTAGAAATATTCCTACTTCACAAATGCTTTTACAATTCCTTTATTGAGGTGATTTACTCCCCAGGTTTTCTTCTTAGTTGTTCTAAAGTTTCGCATATGTTTTTGTTTTGTTCACTACTTTTCTCCATTCCATTATGTCTTCGCATTTATTTTTCCAGCTCGTAACTCCCATAGCTTTAAGGTCATTTATTACCTCGTCCAGTCATCTATCTCTTGTTGTTCTTCTAGGTCTTGTCTCACTCGTTCTTCAGTCTGTAATCTGTCTTGGAACACTTTGTGGTTCTTTTCTTTTATGTGCCCCAGCCATCGGATTCTCTGCGCCTTCATGTGTTACAAGATAATTCAGTGTTTGTTCTTTGTCTGTACTCATTTTTTCAGTCTTCATTACGACTTCTTCTCTCAGTTTTTCTTCTTCTCGATTAGTCAGGTTTATGATTTCTGCGGAATACATAATATGTGACCATTGTTCTTGCAAAGGTCTTGTATATTCTTATCTTAGTTCTTATCGATATGCTCTTGTTTTTTAACATTTTCTTTTTTATGTGGTAGGCTCTCCACCCTGCTTTTATCTTCTCGTGTATCTCTGTTGTTTTTGTTTAGCTGGATTCCTAGATACTTAAGCTTCTCTACCTCTTCAAACGTATATTTTCCGATTTTTAATTCATTTTATAGTGTGTCTTTGTTTCTATTGAATAACTTCTATTCAACTTAAAAAACCAATTATAATTTAATTTTCATAGTAAATTATTTACGTTATATCTACTATTAATGTTAATATGCATCTTTTAACAGATTTCATAATGTGTAACATTTGACAAGAAATATATCCTCAAAATAAAAATTATTAAGAAACAATAGTATCATTTAACGAAGAAATACAAACTTAATCAAGAATAAATTCAACTTCGTACAAACAAAACCATTTAATTAATAATAAATAATAAAGTTATCAAATTTTCCAATAATTTCAATTTGTACATTTACGTTTCCAAGACATTTGAAATGGATTCAGTCAGCAGCAATTACGAATATTGCAACTTACCAATTCTTTTTTAACTTTTGTCATTCGACCGAAAGATCGCCCATTTGTTTAGTAATTAAGGTATTAATTACGTACGACTATTATTATCCACATTATTAAAAAACTTTATTTATACAATTGAAGTGGTGTATTTTAGAGCGAATGGAAATCTGGAAAACCACCAAAAGAAAACAAAAAAAATGCATTTGTTTTTGGACAGTTGCAAAAATATAAAAAGAGAATTCTGTTGTTTTACCTTTTACTTCTTTAGGTACACTCTATTCGAGTGTAAGTAAACCAAAGTTTTGAAAACCTGTCAAACTTCTCAAACGTTTGAAAAGTGGAACTATAAATTTAATGAGCTTTGCATTTCGGTAAAACCTAGTGCGAAGTGACAAATTGCCTTTAGAGTATTTTAATAGCATGGTGATTTTGAGACCTCATTTTTTAAATTTGAGATTTACATTATTTTGAAAAATTATTGTATTAATTTTATTTTAATTAATTAATCCATAAATTATAACGAGGTTTTATATTATAAATTTATTAGGATGGCATTCCACGTGAGTGCAAAAACTCGTTAATACGGTAATTCACAAATTAAATTAATACTCGGAGATACAAAATACAGAAACTTAAGTTATAATTTAAGAGATTTACAACATGAATATAATTAGTATTCAATTTTGTGTAATTTACTATTAGAAACTTTATTTTTACTTTCCGAATTTCTTGGTAAGGAAAGTATTAAATTGAAAAAAAATTAAACCCCCATTTTTTAAATCAAATTTTTATGTTTCGAGGTTCCCTTATACTTATATCTAAAATTTTTGAAGGTTTCTATGTATCTACTATGTATCGTCTGTGAACACGATAGCATATAAACAAAGTAACGAAATCACTCCAAATTTTAAATTTAAGTTTTGATCTGTTGTGGCACGAAGCCCAGTAAGATGAATAAAATCGACTGGAGGGAACGGGGGGTTTACTGGAAGCTATAAGACATAATCCATCCTAACTTCTAAACGCAATGAAATAGGTAAAAGTTTATTATGACAAAAAATATCACTATCAAATTACCTACAATTATGTTCTCTAAATATTTTTAAATCCTTTTTTAAAATTTGTTTTATTAAATTTTTTGTCAAATTTTTTTGGACATTTTTTTATCTACCGAGTTGCTTTAAACTTGATGAAAAGTTTTGTCCTAGGTTCCAGGAACACTCTCAAGAAATTTTATTAAAGTTTATTCATCTAGAGGAGCGCTAGGAGCATTTGAAGTTTCAAATGCATGTTAGTTTTAACGTTTACATATATCTTCCCTTCAAAAATTGTTTTTCACACACCAACTGTTACGAAATTTTGACATAAAAAATTTAATATTTTCACTATTATTGCTCTCCTGATTAGATTTAGTATTGTAGTTTTTTCTATCCGAGGTAAATTGGGAGTTCATTTTTCGGAAAGTTATGCGATGGCCACATCAGATTTTTCATTATAGAGGAAACAATTGCAAAAAATTTTTAATTTAAAAGATTTTCAAATAAGATAAGGAATTTTCACAAGAGCGGTTGTGACTTGTGATGTGAAGGAAATCTCGCAAATAACTATGACTCTTTGAAAAGCAATCAAGTTTTTTAATTTAGCTTTTTCAGTCTGTTCTGGTATTGTAGATTCTGAATCTTTTGTAGTTGTTATAATTAGTGAAACTGATAAAATTAGATTCATTTAACTTGGTTATGCCGTTTTGCATGTTTTTAAATCCAATTAACAAAATGCACAAACTAAAGAGGAGTTTGATTATTTTACTTTTAATTTCTTGTCCTGTTAGTAAGGATTATTCAATTTTACGTTTATCCGAATACTATTCACACACGATCAAGCACCTTTAGTGTGGTTTAATAATTTAAAAGATCTAACAGACTTCTAGAAAGATGGAAATCATTTTTACAATATTTTCATTATTACATCATTTACCAAAAGAAAAATTTCATTTTTTTCATCCGTATGAAATTTGATACTACATTTTACCGTAGTACCGAATACTACCCAAGTAAGAGCTATTTCTAGTATATAAGCATCTTTGTAAAACTTGGATGTTATTGGAAAGTATTGTTCTTAATATACAAATAATTTTTCATTTCTTTAATGAAACTTATGACTCTACTGTTTGAAGCTGTTTTATTATTTATATTTCTAAAGAAATATGTATACTCCACATCAACTATCGTAGTGTATGTTCAAACAAATTAAGCGATCATATTAATGTAATATGTTGAGTTGCTGCCCTTTGGGTGAATGAAATAATTGTAAACACTTAAAAGATATTTATTTACACTAAATTAAACTAACATTGCACTTGAAACAAACTTAATTTTTACTTGCGCGCAATATGGCGTCTTGTCGCTGCGTCGCTTCTCTCGTACTTGGTCCTCGTTTTGCCGTTGTAGCAAAAATATATATATGAACCTTCTACAGCGCAGGACTCAAGAAAAGATAGGTTCACAAGATTAAAATAGAAAAGAAAATAGAAATTAAAAATGCTGAAATTAAAACAAACATGAAATACACTTAGATTAACATTATACAAATAAAAATAAATCAGATACACAATGTGAATGAACATATCGCCCACCTTGAAAGAACCCCTTTCAAAAACAATAAAAAAGGAAAAGTCATAGAAAAGTTGGTAGTCAAGAGTCTATAGGTAACACACAAACCTTTGATACTGCACGCCGAACTGTACCGGTCGAAGTTTTAACACTAACCACACGCACAACACAATCCTTGCCCGGGTGGATTTCGCTGATGCGTCCCATAGCCCATTTGAGAGGTGGTAAGTTCTCATCCCTCAGCAACACAAGCATGCCTACGTCAATGGATCGATTCTGCTGGGTCCTTTTGGAACGTTGTTGCAGCTGGCAGAGATATTCCTTGGACCAACGTTTCCAAAAATGTTGAACCATCTGTTGCAAATGTTGGTAATTTGTCAATCTGTTTGGCGGTACCCCTTGCAAATCTTCTTGCGGTAGTGCAGTTAGAGGTTGTCCGATTAGGAAATGGCCTGGTGTGAGAGCGGTGATATCGGAAGGATCACTGGATAATGGGGTTAACGGACGAGAGTTTAGACATGATTCTACTTGTGTTAGTAGAGTGTTCAGTTGTTCGAACGTTAAAATTGTTTCCCCAATGACCCTTTTAATATGTGACTTTGCAGACTTCACTGCAGCTTCCCATAAGCCTCCGAAAGTTGGGGACCTAGCGGGAATAAAATGCCAAATTATACCCTTTTGAGAGGTATAATTTGAGACATCAGCTTGGAATTTATTATTTTGCAATATCTGTCTTAGATTGCTTAGTACATTGTTGGCGCCTACGAAATTTGTGCCATTGTCCGAGTATATATTTGTACAATATCCCCGCCGCGCAATGAAACGTTTGAGAGCATTTAAAAATGATTCGGTGCTAAGGTCGGGAGCCAGTTCTAAATGAACGGCCTTTGTAGAAAAACAAACAAAAATGCATAGGTAAGCCTTTGAAGTTTTACATCCGCGAGATTTTCTGTCTTTCACTGTGTAAGGACCTGCATAATCTACACCGGAGACTAAAAAAGGTCGTGTTGGTGTAAGTCGAGATGCAGGTAGATCACCCATGGTCGGTTCCATCGTTACAGGCCGCACACGAAAACAACGAATGCACTTTCTGACGACCTTTTTGCACTGAGATGGCCCAGCAAGTGGCCAAAATCGCTCTCGCAGAGAAGCAAGTAAGGCTTGTGGCCCAGCATGTAATAAACGCAAGTGTTCTTGTGTTATTACTAGTTTCGTCAAGATGTGGTCTGCCGGTAGTACGATAGGGTGCTTCTTATTTAGATCAAACTTAGAATGGTCAAGTCGACCTCCTACGCGCATGACGCCTAAGTTATCGATGAATGGGAGCAGCATTAATAGTCTGCTATTGGTCCGTAAGGGTTTCTTTTTGGACAGCTGCCTGAGGTCATCAGCAAATGTTTGCGATTGACAAACCTTAATTAGGTGCATTAATGCACTATTTAGTTCGACTGTGGTCAGTGAACCATGTAGTCGTGGGTTTTGCCTTTGACAGTTGTTTTTAAATCTTAGAATGTAAGCTACTACTCTTTGCAGCTTAGTGAGAGATGAATAGAGCTCAAATAAGTTGTCCGAGGATAATTGTGTAGCTAACACGAAATGAGCTGGTGACTTTATTTCGAGAAGGTCACTTTCATGAATGTTATTGCGATCTGAGACTGGCCACTGGTCGTGACTGTGTGATAACCACGTAGGACCACTCCACCACAGTGAGGCAGTGGGTAGCTCTTTAGGGAACACTCCTCGAGATAATAAATCAGCAGGATTATCGTTTGAGCGTACGTGACGCCAATCATCGATCGTTGTCGTAGTTTGGATTTGTGCGACCCGGTTTGCGACGAACGTTTTCCAGGTATTTGCTGGTTTATTTAGCCAACTCAAGACTATAGTTGAGTCCGTCCATAAATAAGCTTTAGTGTATGGTATGCTTACCGACTTAATTACCTTGCTAAACAGATCGGCAAGAAGGAGAGCCCCGCATAATTCGAGCCGTGGGATGCTCAGATTTTTTAATGGAGCGATTCTTGATTTTGCGCATAATAAAGATACGTGAATATCACCGTTAGTATCAACGGATCGGATGTAAATGCATGCACCGTATGCCAGTTCTGATGCGTCTGAAAAACCATGAATTTCAATTTCTGAAGGGTTTTTGCATACCACATGACGCGGAATAATTAATTTATTTAATGATTTTAATCCATCCTGAAAGTGGACCCAGGTTGTATGTAGATCAGTTGGTAGGGATTCATCCCAACCAAGTTTGAATGACCAAAGCTTTTGCAATATTGATTTTGCTATTACCGTTACTGGTCCGAGTATACCGAGAGGGTCAAAGATTTGAGCAGTGGTGGATAAGATCATTCGCTTACTGACTGATCGACTAAAGTCGTAGTCCTTTATGGAAAATTTAAAAACGTCTGTGGATGAGTTCCACCACAAACCTAATGTCTTGGCTTCCGAATCGCCAATTTGCAATAGCTCGTTGCTACCTTCGACTACTTCAACCAATTGAGGACTGTTTGAACGCCACTTGCGTAATTCAAAACAGGCTGAGTTTAGAATATTTGTGACATTCTCCTTTATTTGTAAGAGTTCCTCGATGGAATTAGACCCAGTGAGCAAATCGTCCACATAGAAATCCTTTAGAATTACTGCTGACGCAGCAGGATAAACGGAGATATTTTCTTGAGCAACTTGGTGCAAACATCTCGTTGCTAGAAATGGAGCTGAAGAAGAACCGTAGGTGACTGTTGATAGCTCATAACACGAGACCGGATCGGTGGGATTAAAACGCCATAATATTCGCTGCAACGAACGTTGCTTTGGGTTGATCAAAATTTGTCGGTACATTTTTGCGATGTCCGCAACAAGCACGTACGAATGTTGTCTGAACCGTAAAATAATCGAAATCAGATCATCTTGAATGGTTGGGCCGACTAATTGCGCGTCGTTGAGGGAGAGACCCGTCGTTGTAACCGCCGAGCCGTCAAAAACTACCCTCAATCGAGTACTTGTACTATCATCTTTAATAACTGCATGATGAGGATAATAATATGAATTAATTTCAAATGATTCGCGTTCATTTATGAGTTTCATGTGACCTAAATCTTCGTATTCTTTCATGAAGGAGCTGTACTGTCGCTTTAGATCATTATTTTTTTCCAATTTGCGCTCTAATGAATATAACCGTTTTAAAGCAGAGGGGCGAGATTCTCCTAAGTGTGAGATGGAGTCATTGAGTGGTATGTTAACCGTAAACCGACCGTGAACGTCTCGAACCGTAGTATCGGAGAAGAGTTTTTCACATAATTTTTCCTCAGGCGACAACGAATGTGTTGATTGAAGTTCTTCAATTTCCCAAAATTTGGCTAGCTGCCTTTCTATTAGATTGTTGTGAGTAAAATTGCACTGAATTGACGAAGTTCCGGTGTACAGTGTGGGAGACATAGGTCCGGCTACAATCCACCCGAACAGTGTCTTTTGTAATATCGGTTTATTATTACCTAACTTGATTTGCCCGATGCACAAAATTTTCCAAAATAAGTCTGCCCCAAGCAGTACGTCAACATCGCCAGTTACATTGAAAGTAGGATCTGCTAGTTTTATGTCTACCGGAATGTTAAGATGAGACGGGTCAAAGGTAATCGCAGGGATACTGTCGGTCACCCTGGGTAACACAAAACAATTTATATCGATAGCAAAAGCATTACTGCAGGATGAAATGTTTATAGAGGTTCTTTGGGAAACCTCGGAAGTGCTTCCATTTATGCCGGTTACAGCAATCGCCACCTTTGTTTTAGGTAATTTTAGCCTGGCACGCAAGTTCTCGGTAATAAAACTAGACTGCGATCCCGAGTCCAATAGTGCTCGGGCTTCCACGAAGCTACCTGCAGCGTCTCTCACCTTAATCATACTGGTTGATAGTAGGCAATGAGCGACGATGCCACAAACGGTGTGTGAGGCTACTGTCGACGCGTTTTGACTGATCGTATCATTTGGTGTTTCGATAGGTAGATTATTTTCTGTAGCCGTAACTAGCGGGGGAGTTGACTGGGGTGGTTCCGTATCTAAATGAAGCAAAGTGTTATGTGTCCTTCTGCACCTTTTGCATTTTGTGGCTTTGCAAAATCTTGTTGAATGGCCTTTCTGAAGGCAATTTAGGCAAAGGCGCATTTCCTTTGCTCGCTGAATTCTTTCTTGAATGGAAAGATTTAATATAGTTGGGCAATTACTGAAATGATGGTTTGCCTTGCAAATAGTGCACGACGTTTGGGAGATTGCAAAATTAGAGACAACCCTTTCGCGTTTAGATGGTCGCGACTCTGAGATCGGCTGTTGCTTGCTGTGCTGGCATTTTTCTAGTGTTTTGCAGCGCTTCTCTAAAAATTCGATTAGTTCTACCATGGTTGGTATCTCGGGGTTGTCTTCGTTGAGACGCTCCCAATCGCGTAAGGTGACACTATCTAATTTTTGGTTAATAATGTGTATTAATAAAGTGGACCATTGATCGACCGGTTGGTCCAGTGCCTTGAGGGCGTTTAAATTTATAGTAATATCATTTACCAATTGACGCAAACCCACTAGCGATTCCTTGTGCAAGGAAGTAATGTTAAGCAATGATTTTACATGATTGCTTATTATGAGATGTTTGTTCTCATATCTTTCGTGTAATAATTTTAATGCGCTACCGTAGTTTGCGTTGGTAACCGGTAATGAATCGATCACCTTTAATGCTTCTCCCTTTAGGGATGATTTGAGATAGTGGAACTTTTGAATAGCTGGTAAATCTGGGTCATTTTCAATTAGTGACTTAAATGTGTCGTAGAATGATACCCAGTTTTCATACGTTCCGTCGAACGTTTTCAGTTGCAATACTGGCAACCGACTATTACGCTTGAAAGATGATTCACTCGCAGTGTGTGAAACTTCTGAAGGACAGGGAGCGGCTACTTCAAGTAGCTTTGAATTGTCGCGAATTAATTTTTTAGACCTAGCAATAGAATCAAAATATGACGCTTCAAACGCTTCACGTTCGTCGTATTGAGCTGGACTGTTGTCCAATAGCTCGATGTCGTTTTGAATTACTTCGTAATCCTCGAACAATGGTTCAAGCTTTTCAAGGCGTGCAACTAGTTGCAACATTGCAACGTCGTTAATTTCAGTTATGCTTGTTAAATAATTATTGAATTTAGTAATACGTGCCTTTATGCTGCCGCGTTTTATATTCAATTGCGCGAGATTTTCCATACTGCTGTATGTAATGAATTTCGACAAAAAAAAATAAAATTAATGTATGAAACACAAGTAGAATTGGTAGGGATTAGAGGAAAGTAAAGGAATGCACTCACCCTAATTCAGAAGTCTTCAAGTGGAAACTTCAACTAACACCAACAATTCTTGTTCTTGTTACGCCACTGGCTATGACGTCAACAGCGACAAACAGTTGCTACCTGCTTGAACGTATTCGTCCAATGGATCGTCCTTCGGTAGTAAGTTGACTATGTGGTTGCGCGCGAACTCAGCGTGCAGATGTGCGAATGACTCCCGCACACAAATGAAAATATGTAACTGTAAACTGTAATTCACCAACACAAAACTACTAACGAAAGAAATGTTTCCTTGTCCAAGTTTATTTGCACTAAATTTGTAGTAATGTTTTTATTACAAATGTGTTGAAATCTAAATGAAATCCTGTTGGATACTTTGTACCGTTACTTATTATCATGTACTTATGTGGAACGATGTTTCGTTTCACTTTACGTGGTAAGATGATGCACCGAAATACGAGATAGTTTGTTTCAATTGTTCGAAATTTGACAAGCGATAATAATGTTCGCGAGGTCACTTGACGAGTAATGTTCTTTTGTGCACTAAATTAGTATTTTCTTTCTTGGGGTCACCAGGTTGTAATTAATAGTAATGTTTAACCACATACCAATTTGAACTCTTTGAGTGTTGTATCACGTCGGGGTCACCAAAATGTTGAGTTGCTGCCCTTTGGGTGAATGAAATAATTGTAAACACTTAAAAGATATTTATTTACACTAAATTAAACTAACATTGCACTTGAAAACAAACTTAATTTTTACTTGCGCGCAATATGGCGTCTTGTCGCTGCGTCGCTTCTCTCGTACTTGGTCCTCGTTTTGCCGTTGTAGCAAAAATATATATATGAACCTTCTACAGCGCAGGACTCAAGAAAAGATAGGTTCACAAGATTAAAATAGAAAAGAAAATAGAAATTAAAAATGCTGAAATTAAAACAAACATGAAATACACTTAGATTAACATTATACAAATAAAAATAAATCAGATACACAATGTGAATGAACATAATACTTACATGCTGTTTAATTCTAATGGTACTGTTTGCAACGATGTGCTGTTAAGTAATCCAAATGAGTTTCCAGTAAAATCCCTATTAAGAAAACCAAAATTCCGTAAGTAATTACTAATTTATATAGAACTTTAAATAAACATATAGTACACTTACAATAAATCAAATTTTCCGGTTGGTAGATCATCGGGAGCTTTTCTTAAACTACTATGCTGGCATAAAATGACTTTACTTCTACAAATGCAAGATCCATTATACTGAAGAACTGAAAAAATAAAACTTAATAGTAGCAATTTTTGCATAAAATACAAAATAAATAAAATCTTTGATATATGGGTGTTTTATAAAAAGTTTAAGTTGCACAGTTTCACTATACAATATATACTTTGTTTAAATTTTTATGTTATTAACTGGAAGGGAAGATAACTTCGTATCGCTTTTCGCCACAACTGCAAATTAAAAATATTATAAAAGTAGTTAAAATTTACATACGAATTGCAACTTCAACATCTTTAGGAAAGTTACTTTTCTTTCAATTTTGCATAAGCTGATGTAACAACTTGACAGCAAATAGTTAAAGCTTTATTATGTAAAATCAAGTTTACGATAATCGACTTTAAGCCACCACAAATATGACTTCGGTTAAGAAGTAAACTACTAAAAAATATTTTCTAGTTTAGAAGTATAGCGACAAAATTTGATCAATCAGTATAGCAATACAAAACACTGCACGTGGCAACCGATTAAGATTCTCAATCACTAGACTTTTTTATGAAAAGATTTTTATTTCAGCTTTTCTTTTTTAGTTGAAAGTTAGAACTTGAAAAATGTTCAACTTGGTGACTATTTCACAAATGAATGAATGAAAGAGATGAATCAATTGTACGACAATATCGCTATTAAAAAAGGATAAAGTAAATGTAACTTTCTATAAAAAATAATCCATAAACCGTTTTGAACAAACAAGAAAATATATTAGCTAGAAGATAAACAAATATTTTTCACTAAGCAGAACTTTAAAATTTAAAGGTCTCATCTGTATATGATTGTGCATAAACTGAAAAATACTCTTATGTGGTTGTTGCACCTTGTACGACGCGACGATCAGATGTATTTTGAAGTTATTTTCTGTCTGTGAACGTATTTTGAAAGTGATTCATATGTATTTTCAATCACGTTCATCTCAAATATAAAATATTTTGGTAAATAAATATTTTGAAATTTCAACTAAGAGAGAACCAAGGAACTAGAAACAAGAGCTGCTCGTACATATCTCTAAGGGGCTTTTCGATTGTTGGCATTTGTCAAGTATAGATAAGAGTTTTCATAAAACGCAAGAAATATTGATTTTTAAAATTTGAGTGAAATTTGCAAGATTGAAGGTTCAACAACCTTGAAAAAGTTTTGTTAGAAGTAACAAACACAAATTATTGATGACAAAACTGAACAAAGTGAATAATTAAATTACAATAATATTTATAATATCTGGTTTTGATGTGGAGGTTAGCTACCCCGCTATCCCTGCTTTAAGCACAAAGAAAGGATAATTGTATAACTCCGGGATATATTATTATGGTTATTTGAAAGAGTAAAAATTTCATTATTCAGTTTATTAACACTGACCAATTTTAATTAACTCGGAGAGGTATTTAAGTCAGAAACAATCTGTTAAACCGAATTTTTGGTTTTAATCATTGACGATTAGAAGATAATATTATTATAAAATATTATGCAATCGCGCTTTACGTCACAATCTTAATAACTCGAGTTTTTCAAAGATTTTAGTCGTTGGTTACTTATCAGACTGATAAGTTTAAAATAGTGATACGGCTGTAAATGTCACATAAATTACAAGAGATGTTTGCAGTTGACTAATTGTCAACTTTTTTTTACTAATTTTTACAACCAATTCTTACAAGCTGTGGAGATTTCGCGAGAGAATGCCCCGATAATAGTGCTACAAATAAATATGCACACAGCAAGACTGACCCACGACCTTCTTGTACAGAAGGTCTTCAAAGATGGAATACAAATAGTAATGGCAAGCGAACACAACAAAGCGAGAAGCCCGGCTGACAAACGATAACGGCGATGCGACCATATGGGTAACTGATTGGGGTGAGATATGGGAGCACGCTGTTGGAGGTCACGTCATCCTTGGACCTTGATGTCATAAACATTGGAGATACACCTACATTTCAGAGAGGATGCTTTACATTCATAGTAGGCATCACATTTGATGCCTACACCAAAATGAAAGACACCAAGAAAACTGCTAGCACTCCATGGAATGAGAAAAAGTTGAACCCATGCAAGGCAAGAGAAGCGGCAAGCAAGACGACCAACATTGATACAGCGTAAAGCTTAGTAGAAGCATTACGAAGCATAAGTGCGGAATCTTTGCCAAAAAGGAATTGCCTGAATGCCAAAGCAGTCCACTGGTAGACCCCAGAAATTGCCTCCCTAAAAAAGGACTGCACGAAGTCACGTAGAAATCTATAGAGGGGACGCAGCAGACAGAGAAATATAGAGGAACTCTGCATTTAAAATACTTGCAATAGCAATTGAGGGGATACTTTACGCGATACTTTACGGCGCACCGATATGGGTTAGAGCGATGGAGATATCGAAATAAGACCCTGAAGGTACAACGAAAGTTGGCGATAAGGATCTACTACGCCTATAGAAAGGTATCGGAAGCAGCGATACTGATCCTCGCAGGGTTACCATCTATAGACATGCTGGCGATCGAACGCAGAAAGAACTATCGTGACAAGTATAAGACAAAGAGAAGATAATGGATGAATGGCAGACTCGCTGAGATAACTCTGCACAAGGGGCATGGACTAAGGCAGAGGCGTCCAACCTTTTTGCTGCGAGGGCCAGTTTGATATTTAAATTCATTTGCGGGGGCCAAGCATCGTAAATATGTGAATTAAAAAACCTTATTACAAGTGAAGCAGCATTGAATTTTATTTTTTATAGTAAATTACAGATATAACAATGTCTGCGCCATGCTACATTTATATTTTACGAAATTTTTCAAAATCCTTGACGAGCCGGATAAAATTGCCTGCCGGGCCGGGTTTGGCCAGCGGGCCGTAGTTTGGACACCTCTGGACTAAGGTATTAATGCCCAATATTAAAAAATGGAACCAACGCAAGCATGGCGAGCTGACTTTTCGACTCACCCAGGCGATGACCGGACATAGTTGCTTCAACCAATTCCGGTTTAAGATCTGCAAGGCAGCATTGCCAACCTGTTGCTACTACAACGAGATCGACACGCCTGAGCATACTGTACTTAACGGCCAGGAATGGAAGGCGGAGAGGGACCTGATGGGAAGGGCTCAGGGAATCAGGGGAGCTTTGAAAGAATATCACCAGTCTTGTCGAACAGATCATGAGAAGAAAAAAACAGACGAACGGCAGCGTCAAAACAAGAACAAAGAACAAAGACATAGAAGGTGATCACAATCAGGACTACGGACCGACTGAAGCTGGCCAAATAGTCTAACCCTAAACTACCTAAGTGGCAAGTCAAAGGAATATGGAAGCGACACCACTTGCTATATGGACCACCTGCGTTAGACAACTCGCCGATACACGGCATAAGTTTTTTTGCTTCTAGAATCCACACAAAAAATGGAATCTGGATTGCCGATATACTGGATGTACGTAGTGGACCCTTGTTAGTATATCTTATTATTATAATTATAAATAGTGAGATGTTATTTAAAGATGGTAAATTGAAATATTTATTGTAAAATTCTTTTTAAAAAATTCCCGAAATAAGTTTATTTAAAAAAATATGAAGTTAAAAGAAGTATATTTTTATACAGTAAGTAGTACACTTACTCCTAGCTGCATAATAATTGATTGAACGAAAAGAAAATTGTATAAACCTGTAGAAATTTTTGTAAAAATGAACGACTGGTGACGCCTCAGTCAATGCCCTCAGGGAACAGAAACATTATTGAGTGTTAATGTTGTAATCGAATCCGTGCTTGACGAAAATAAGCTTTTTTAGTAAATGTAATTCTTGTCACAAAGGTAGAGGGTAGGATGGAAATGGAAATGCATTGGAGGCTATATTGAATAGCACAATGCGGTAAAAAATAAAGAATGTGATACATACTAATAGAATACAAGCAAGTCTCTATCAGCGCTATTGTAAGCAACATTTTTGTAATATTTTTCATTATCGTGTACGTTTAGTCGATTAGATTTCAGCTTCTTATGCGTGAAGCATAATTCTGTCTACATATTATAACGATTATAAAAAGTCTCACATGTGACATGTCGCATTGTTGCTTTTATAGTAGTTACATTATTCTTTGAAACGTGCATTGCTAGAGGGGGAGTCTCTTGCTTTCGTCAGCCCTGATACGGACTTTTAACCAGAGTTACTTACCCGATCTCCAGTCCGGTTACTTAGGGTCCTAGATGGGTTTTCAGGGTCTGCCAAATGGGAGAGACTTTGTGGTACCATGTTGTACCAAAATGTAGTGTTCCAAAATCAATTTTTTAAATTTTGAATTTTAAAATTTTATTTTGTTCAATTTGAATTTTTGTTTTAATTATTTTTAAATTAAAATTTATTTTTTTTTAAATAGTGAATAATTGTTCGCGCCAACAATTTTATGTTGACACGAAAATTTGTCAGAACTTTGCTTTTGTCAGGTCCGTCAAAGGACTGAGGCGTTTACGGAGGTTCTCCGTTAAAATTTTGAGAGGTTTGATTAATATTTTGCTAATAAAGCTTGTTGATTAAGTGAGTAAATTAATTTTATTATTGAAATTGAAAGTTTTGTTAATTTTTGAAAAATTTTGAATACGAAATTTGCACTTTCACTATCCTTTTACATTGTTAAATGAAATGTTTTAGTTTTAGTAGTTTTAATATCATTATATCAGTTCTATAAATGTTGACAAAATATTTTTATGATCGAGAAATGCTTTGTTGTTGTGACTACTGTTAATGAACTTCAATAGCTCTATCCCATCATTTCCAATATTTAAAATGGTCCGTACAAGTTTTTTTGGTTTTTGCTAAATCTGCACCCAACAAACAATTTTGGTTTTATAAAGGTTTTTGAAATATTACCTTCACCTAATAAGGGTTACACAACCTTTATAAAACAAAAATTGTTTGTTGGGGCACTGTATTGTTTACTTTTCAGATCCTGAAGAAAAGAAAAATAAATTCTCGAAACGTCGATTCATGTAAAACTGTGTTTTATTTTACAGTCCGATATTCCAACTATTCAGATTTTCTCGATTATTTGGTATGGACGCGTCCCAAGAAGTTAATATGTTGCTTATTACAGGATAATATAATATTATAATAATATTATAATAAGAAAGATGCTTTCTAAAATTGAGAAAATATCCCAGATGTCGTTGTTTCGCATAGAACCGGACGCCGGATTTTGACAGGTGTATTTCGCCAGCCCACATTTCCCCCCATTTCGAATTTTGGATCCAAAATACTCTAAATCGTTTGTACCCCGTTTGTACCTGTTTGTACCTTCCTCATTTTCGTTTGTACCTAATTTGAGTTTTAAAAACCCTTGACTGTAAAAAAATTTCAAAAATAAATATGAGTATAATAAAAGCAGTTTACTTTAAAACTATTGTTCCCTTTAAGAGAAACAAAATAATTTTTTCTTCTTTACTCAACAACATAAATTCTTGGACACTTCACTCAAAAAATTAACTTATCATCCTGACCCCCCCCCCTCCCCCTACAAAGTTTAAACATTAATTTTGAAGTCAGGGGAAACGGAGATTTGTTCCACTTACGAGACTTCTTTATACATTCTATATTAAAAATTCTCCGTTTCCCCTGACTTTAAAAATTAATCTTTAAACTTTGTACTGGGAAGGGGGTGGAGAGGATGATAAGTTAATTTTTCTAGTGAAGTGTCCGAGAATTTATGTTGTTGAGTAAAGAAGAAAAAATTATTTTGTTCTCTTTAAAGGAAACATTAGTTTTTAAAGTAAGGTGCCTTTATTATTATTATTTTTGGAAATTTTTTACATTCAGGGGTTTTTAAAATTTTTAATTTTGATTTTTCAATAATAGCTATTTTGATTTTTAGAACAATGCTTCAAATATCAAAAATCAATTTCTGTACATCTCAAAAAAAATACACACAGGTACACGCACAGGTACAAACCATTAAAACTATCTTATAACCAAAATTTAAAATCCGAAGGGTAGGGGGATTTAGCGAAATGTCATTATTAGAAATTTTGATATATTTCAAAAACAAAACTGGTACAAACGAAAATAAGGAAGATACAAACAGATACAAACGAGGTACAAACGATTTCGACTATTTTGGATCAAAAATTCGAAATGGGGTGGGGGTGACTGGCGAAATGCCCAATTTAGATATTTCGAAATATCTGAATAACAAAATGGGTACAAATATAAATCAGAAAGGTATAAACGAGGTACGAACGATTTAGACTATTTTGGATCCAAAATTCGAAATAGGGGGGGGGCTGGCGAAATACACCTGCTTTTGACTATTGTTTTCGCTTCCTGGAAGTCATACTGGTGACTATATAAACTGGGTCAATGGTAAACTGGGCCAAATTTAAAAAATGGTAAACTCTCCCTCTCTCCGTTCCGAGCCAGAGATTATTATTATTTGGATTATTCTCCTAAACTCCTCCTACTCGGCAAAGTGTGCTAGCAGGAAAGGGGTGGATCGTGATCTGGACTCAACGCTGTGATATTCACGACTTTATAATTAATTACACACTATAATTCCTAAACGATTATTATCTTAATCCTAAACAAATGAACCAACAAGAAATAAATTTCTTTAAATTTAGCTTCCTTGAAAATTCATTTACAAAATTTTAGTGAAATTTGCTTTTGGCTCAGTTTAGCATTTTTATAATTTTAGCTAAATTTGCATTTGGCCCAGTTTACCATTTTTAAAATTTTGGTAAAATGGACATTTGGCCCAGTTTGCCTAATTTTAGTAAAATTTGAATTTAGACCCGTTTACCACTTTTAGGTATGTTTTTGACCCAGTTCACCTTACCCCTCTTTAAATTCTTTATTAACGATACTGCTTGTTAAATTAATAGTGGAAAATAGCATGAAAATGATGGGCAATAGTAGCACATTTTCTAGAGGAAATTATCAGATTTTAATATTTTTTAATCTTACAACCAAATCCTCTTTCAAATTTCTTTAAAAGTATTTAATTAATTTATATTGTATACCAGCAGTGTGGCGTAAAGCCTACACCGACCGATTGGGAAGCGGGTGACCGCGGTTCAAATCCTGGTCGAGTCGAATACGCTGCTGTGATCTAAAGCCCAAGATAGATCTGTGGGCTGTGGGGAAGGCAACGGGAAACCACCCCATTAATAAAATTCCCTGGTACGTCATCTTGGTTCAGCCAAGTTGATCGCCAACGCCCATTGAGGGTATGGCACAAGAAAGAAAAAGAAGATATTGTATGTGCGCTGACTTACAATATAATAACTTACTCCACCTAACTTATGTAGTAGGAGAAGGAAGAACCGTGTATGTGAACAGTTACCATTCTCGATTCTCACTCGGCGACCGGTCAATTCGGCGACGACGATTAACTCGGAGATTATTTAGAAATACAGATGTATGTTTATCTTTTTCTTGTTTTGATCGGCAGCAGTCATTTCCTCATCTTTTTTCATTTCCTTACGCGTTTTGCTGCAATTATTTTTTGCAGTAGTTAATTCAGTACGACGCAAGGGGGGTTTCCGCTAAAATCGTTTAGTGCCTCATTTCATTTTGAGTTTTAAATTTCTAATTTAAAAGAGTAAGATGAAATGATTAATACAATAATAAAATTGCAAATGTGGAGGTAGCCGGAATTTAAATTTTTGTAATTTTTCTATTGTTGCGCAACAATGGGGGGGAGAGAGAGAGTGTGTTTGTAAGAATCCTGTTAATGGATTTTGAGAAATTTTCTCTCCTCTCAAATATTGTTGCGTCGCCTGTTACCAATATTTTGTTCGTCATTTGTCCCTAACTTGTAAGATCTCGCTCTCCTCTCAATTTTTCTGTTTTGTTTTGAACAAAAACTTAAACCAAACAAACTACTTAACCGGTGGCGTCGTCGAATTATCCGTCGCAGCGTTGACAGGTCGCCGAGTTGTCCGTTGCCGAGTAGTCCAGTCGTTGAGTTGATCGTCGCCAAGTTGCCCGTGTCCGAACTAACTATTGTTTAATAGTTAAATTTGTTGTTAAGTCAAGTTGCATTTTATGTATTTATTTTATTCAGTATTAATCAATAAAAATATATCTATTTAAAATTAAGTTTTTGATTAATGCAACATGTCCGTCGACCATAAGAGCAAAAGTTTAAAGACTATTACAGTGGCGGCGTCTAAAATATTATATGTATTTAGTATTTGAATTGTAGTAGTTGAATTTTGTAAGTAGAAATTTGTATTTTAGATCGTGAACGCAAACTTCGTTGTCGGTAATATTTTAATCATAATTACAACCAACTAAATTTCAATTAATTAAAAGACTCTCTTTAGAATAGTGAATGTGCATCAGTGAATATACTTATTAACATTGTTAAAGTTGATTTCAATTAAAAAGTCAATTTAAAAGAAGTAAAACTAATTAGGGTCGCTAAAATTAAAAAAATTTCATTAACAAAGGTACTTACCACAAGGCTTATCTAAATCGTGTTCCGCACTAGGAGTTTTATGGAACAATTGATCCCAATATTTAGAGCCTTCGGGATCGACTATAAAATAATATAAATTTAAGGAAATTTCGAGACAAATTTGAAAATGATAACTTACCGCAATCCCACTCATCGCTTCCATTATCGCAATTTATGTTTCCATCACAATTCTGTATTTGCGGAATACAAACTGTGCTATTACGACATAAAAAGAAACCATTTTTGCATATACTTAAGGACGATTTAATGTCAAATTCTGAAAAAGAAAAAATAAAATTAAAAAATTTAATGTATTTTATAGTATTAAGTAGGATAATAATACCATGCAATGTTCTTATAAATTTCGAAAATACAATCAATGCCCTTGATCGTATAAATATTTAATTTCACGGTTTATTAACTTTCTGTAATGTTTCTGTATAGATTCCAATATTGAATAAAACAAAGAACTTGATGTTTGTTGTTAGATTTTATATTGAAAAAAAACAGTCAGGGGTAAAAAGAAATAAAATATGAAAATTTTCCTTACTACAATTTCCTTGAAAGCTTTCTTATTAAGAAAAGCGGTTTTATGTCTTTACAAGTAGTATTTCTGTTCACTACAATATTCGTCATAAAATATAAGCCGATTTAAACAGCTGTCCAATTTTTTAAACTCAAATATCCATCATTTTGATTTGAAAATGGTTGTTGTCCTTCCACTACCGTTGATCATACAATACCTGTTTTGATGTTGGAATTGAGATTAATTCAAATGCAAATTTTAGATTATAACCGAAATAGATCTCGTAATCCGGCATACATGATAAGCGCATTATCTAAAAATTTTGTTTTTAAAGTTTAGGAAACTTGGTAATTTCTGCAGAATAAATTTGAAAGTTTTCAGTAAATAATTATTCTTAAATGATTTATGTTGAGGATATGTCGTAACTTGAAAAATGTACCCTACATATTTTTAGCAAAATTTTTTTAAGATAATAAATAATAACTGAAAAAAATTGAACTGAAGATTAGTTGAGTGCTAAAGTACCCATCAATTTTAAAATTTTTGAAAACTTATTAGCAAGTCAGCCTATTTTAACTTACATTACATATCTTGATTTTCTCTAAAAATATTTGTCAAGATTCTGATTATTAAATTCACTTATACATTTTAAAAAGTTTGTAAATTCACTTCGTTGTAGTTTACTTTAGAAAATCAATCATAAGTTATATATGTTGTTATTACGAAATGAATATATATTGAAATATAGGTATATCAACAATATATGTACCTATATTTGAAATTGAAATTGAACATGTTGATAAAAAATTTGTTCAAATTAAATTTGAGCAAAACAAGCAGCATCAAATATTTGATGGAAATTTGTCTCTTACTGTAGAAACTTCTTGTAGGCTTCAAGGATGTGACCTAACAAATTTAATTATTATAGGTAGAGGTGAGTAAGACGCTGTATAGGGCAGGATGTCACCGTGAAAACCTTTTAAGATTTCCTATATAACATTTCTTTACAAAAGTCTCAAGATATTTTCCGACCTTAATCTGAAACATTTCACAAGTCATAAAGTATCAGAATAACAGTTATGATTTTCATGGATATATTTTTTTAACGACTGCCTTATCTGAGACTTTTCACTACATAGTACATTTTTATAAATTAAAATTAAATTAGACACTTTTCTCAATTAATTTTGTTAGAATTTTCACACAAAATTTTATTTTAAAATTCTTTCTTTAATTTATTCTCAGTTTCAGTTATCATTAGGTGAGTTTGTATTGTGAGCACTTTTGTATTGAACATACGAATTCTAGCAACCTCGTTTGTTGTAAAAGGTATCAGCTGTGCAATTACATTTTTAAGCACCCTATATGTAAGATAATAGAGTAAATTAAACAGGGTTTCAACATAATGTGGTTTATTAGGATTGTTGGAACGGAACCAAGTGGTGGTTATGTTAATTAATAATATACTACGTGGTTTTATAGGCGTTAAATATATTGAGCGCAAAATACAATTACAATTCCTATCCATTTTGCTAGAAGCATACAAATTACTTCTACTTAATTTCAACTCAATAAGACTAATCTAAGAGTCTTGCTAGAGTTTATCTAAATAAATCGTAAAGCGCTAATTTCATTGCGACACTCAATTGAAATGATTTATTACATCGTAGTAATTTTTTTATTTATATTTTATTTTGCTTTTATATTATCCGACATCGAGGCTTGATATTATTAAGGTTTTCACCCTAAATTACTCACGAGTGTAGTGTAAGTCAAGGACTACCCTTACAGTGGCTAAAGCTTAATATTACTTTTACTTTTAGGTCATAAATTAAGGGAAAGTTTGATTGCTGTTTATGTTATAAACCACAATTTTAATAACAGAATATTTAGTTATAATAAAATTCAATTATAGGGTAGAAAATTTTGACAAATTAATTAAGTTGTAATAGGATTTAAAGTGTCACAAAAACAAGCCCTTTCGATAAACTATAATTTCCGTCAACTGGCGTAAGGATATGTACATATCTACGCCACCAACGAAATACTTCTCAATAAATTAATAAAAAAGTTCTATTTAATTAATTATTTTTCATTTTTTTACTATTCATGCACAGATAGTCGTTCTGCAGATGGGACCCAGGTGAATGATTGAAAAAATAATTAATATGTCCCAACCGTAAACTATTTATCAAAGCGTTCCGTACAGAGAAAAGACTGTCGCAAGGCACTGCAGAGCCAATTAAGGTTTAGCTTCTTAAAAAACTAGTTGCCTTCTTTCGTCTTCAAAATCTTTTTTTTTTTAATTTTGAATTTTAAGATTTTATTTTCGTTTAATTTGAAATGTTAATTTATTTTAAAAATTTAAATTTAATTTTTCTGTAAATATTTAAATAATTGTTCACCCCAACTATTTTAAGTTGGCAATCCATCCAAAAGCTATCCAAAAGCAACATAAAATCATAATTTAAATAATTTAAAAAAAATTTAATTAATATTTGAATTATTAAAAAAAAATAAGAGTATATCATATTCGAAAATAAATGGATGGCCCCGACCCGTAGGAAGTAATAATTTTTTAAAAATAAATTGATTTTAAAATTGAAACCATCTTCATCGTGACAATTGAGGTCATCTCAATAAATATTGTCCTGCGTTTTTACTGCCTCCAGGTTCAAATTTTCACATCCGCCATAAAAATAGAAATCTTAAATAACTTTTAAATTAAACTCCAATAAAATTTCATTGATAACCGGTTTCCATGTGCCTGCTTATCAATTTTAATTTGTAACTTCCAATTTCCAAATTATCCAAATATCCAAATTATTCCCAAAATCATATTATTTCATTCGAAATTTAAATTAAACAACTTTTATCAAAAAAATACCTTTTTATTCTCACTCATCAGAAATATATCTATAATCAAAAATTTCGGACATACAGATTAGTCCGTTTATTAAGTCGGCCATTTTTTGGCAATCAGTCCACTTTGTTGGGCGGGAAAAAAACGCAAAACAAATATTTACAAAATTTCACAATTTGTTTTAAAATTTAAATTATCTACTTTTAAACAGGATAATATTTATATATTTGAGTGAATACTACTATTTGTGACTATTCTTTTTATACTGTGAGTTAGAAATGATTTTGAAAACTAAGAATTGAATTTGATGTTTGATGAGGAATTAATCGCGGAATTATAAAGTGAAAATATTTAAAAATGAAGGAGTTAGAAACTAAAAGTGAATTTTTTGAAAAAATTGTTGTTGTTTAGAGTTTCCCTTCTGTCGAGAGTAAAAATTATCTAAGTGGAATGTATAACTTAATTTGGCATCTTGAAAAAATCATATAAAAAACACTCTTAAAGGCGGTTTCACAAAGGCTAATTAAAATTTAATCAACGATTAATGGTTTTCAACAATGAAAATTTATTGTTGCGACATTGTTGAAAATCATTAATCATAGATTAAATTTTAATTAGCTTTTGTGAAACCGGGCATTAATATTCAAAAGTAAAATTACCCAAAATTACTATTATATCAACAAAATATAACAACAAATTTCTCAGGTGGGACAACAAATACCTCAGGTGGGAATGAAACTTTTCGGTGTCGCTGGTTTGGCGCAGCCAGTAAGACGCAGCCGATTCGGTGTAAGCAGAGCGACGCAAAGGCAATTCGATGCAGAGAGGCACACCCGATTTGGCGGGTTTTATTCAACATTACAAAATTGTATTTGCTGCCTTATTTCTTACACGAGAGTAGAATAGATGTAAAACAGCATATTATATAAAGTGTAGATTTCTGAATCGTCTTGCATTCATTTTCTTTTATAGTAATACCGAGTGGCGCAAAATGAACATTGAATTCCTTATAACTATTTTATTTAAGCAATAATTATTAGATTTTATTAATTTAAATTTAAAAATTCCATGTTCTTAGAAACCAAAAGAAAAATGTTTCGAACCGAATCGTGTTCGCGCCGAAATAGGATACGGTGAATCGGCCTTACACCGAATGGTTCTTGCGCCGAAAGGGCGGTATCGGATCGGCTGTGCCTAAAAGTCCTAGACCCACGTCAAGTAGCCTACCCTTCGGCAACAATTGTTAATAGGGTATTTATCACTTAAAAAATAAAAAAAATAAAAAGTTATCTCCTTTTCGCATCCATCCATTTTACTGGATAAGCCATATCAAAGCACTTCAAGTACATAAGTTATTATATTTTCAATTAACTTGAATGTTCATAACCAATAAAACGATTCAAAAAAATTATTATAAAAGTATGTATAAAAATTTATTTCTTCTTCTTCTTCATCAACCTTGCAGTGCACTCCTGAACTATTGGCCTTTTTTTCTTTCGAGAAAGGTTAGGGAATTAACCCTTATGTTCCCAAATAGAAAAGACAACATATATTACCGGGATAGGATACCCGGTACCCTGTTTAAGAAAGATAAAAAAAGACTCACAAAAATTAGAGAGAGAAAATTAAAAATTTTGTATAGTATTATTTGGATTCAAATAAAAAAAAGAACAATTAGGAGTCTCATGAAAAAGTAATTGCATGTTTTGTGAAATAAAACATAAAAGAATTTTCATAATAAAAATTAAAAATAAAATATCAACCCTTTATAACAAATATATTCAGTGGCTGGTTGTGGCTTTATCATTTGAGGAGGATATTTATAAAATATAAATTTTTTTTGATTTCCTATGATTTTCTAAAATTTATGAAGGTTTCCTGGGATTTTCTAAGATTTTCTCCAATTTTCTCAGATTTCCTTTCACTTGTGTATCAGATTTCCTCAACGGTGCCCCCCCCCCCCGGTCTCATCCCAACTTATTTAAGCTGAAAAAAAAATTAACTCTAATGATGCTATTTATAGGTATACGAAAGCTCACGGTTTACAAAAGAGGCAAAAGTATGCGTAGTTACAAAACTACGTCATTAAAAAGCTACGTTGGATGTACAGCAAGAATAGCTATTAACGTATAAGCGATAGAAAGTAAGCCATATCAGATTTAGCAATATATCAGAACGAGCGATAGCGAATTATGATATAAAGATAAAGCAAGATAAAGTCAGCAGAATTGTAATTTAATACGTCACCAGACTGCCGAAGCTAGGCGTATGAAATAAAAGTAACATCGAAGCGAAAGATAAATTTACATAAGCAAATAATAGCAACACGGCAAAAATACACATATTCGTTGTTATGACTAGTGATATCGTGGTTACTTAATACCGCACCGCCAATTGCACATTTTCGCTATCTAGAATTTACCGTATATGCTATACTTTCGATAGTGTTGGATGAAAAATATGTTCTTATTATGCCCTAGATATATTGTAATACCATGTTGTAATATCACGTTAAGTTGATAGCGGCATATATGCTGTTATGTGGATGTTTCAGTTGATGCATAAGTCACAGCGAAGAAATTTCTAAATCATCAGTAGCAATGCCGTAACCGCCCCGGGCGCAAAGGCAAAAGGGGGCACAACAGGGAACGCAAAGCAGGGAACACCGTTGTTTTTATAGACAAAAAAGCTAAAAAAAAGGTCATAAGAAAATGAGGGTGCCTCATTTAATTTTTACCAAAAATTGTACATACAATCTATGATAATAAATACAGGGTGTCCCCGTGACCGTGGAGAACCTCTTAGGTGGTGATAGAGGACACTTTTCTAAGACATATTTTTAAATAAAATTTTTGACCAAGTCCAAACCCTTGGGGGGTACCTCACTTTAAAGCAATTTTTTCAATTTATGATTTCAAGCGGCCATTGCACCGATATTTTTGATTTTTTGGGTTTAATGGATTAGAGCTTTTCTTTAGCTTAATAATTTTTTTTGGGAAACCAACCGTTTTCACAGAAATTACGAAAATAATGAACAAGGTGTAGGTTAAAAAAACTAAATAAATTCACAAAATTTATTTTAATAAATTTTCAAAATGGCCTCCCTCATTTTCAGCACACAGGCATGTTCTTTTCAAAAGGTGTTGCACTGTATTATTTGTAATGGTGCTTTTTTCGGTAAGTTCTGTTACACCTATCAGTATTCTTTCCATTAATTTATGTTTTTTTAACTACACCTTGTTCATTATTTTCGTAATTTCTGTGAAAACGGTTGGTTTCCCAAAAAAAAATTATTAAGCTTAAGTTGTAGCCCGTTAAATTCCCTATCCGTTTCGTTTTGTTTAAAAGATACGGGGTTGGCAAGAAAAGTAAAAAAAATTAAACTCGGAATTTTTTGACATTTTTTCCCTTAATTTAAATCATAACTCGAAATCTGTTGATTCTAGGCGATAAGGGGTTATAACATAATTTGTAGATATTCAAATGCTCTATAGAAAAGCTCTAATCCATTAAAACCAAAAAATCAAATATATCGGTGCAATGGCCGCTTGAAATCATAAATTGAAAAAATTACTTTAAAGTGAGGTACCCCCCAAGGGTTTGGCCTTGGACAAACATTTAATTTAAAAATATGTCTTAGAAAAGTGTCCTCTATCACCACCTAAGAGGTTCTCCACGGTCACGGGGACACCCTGTATATATGATAATCTATGATCCCCGATATCACTTGATACTTCTTACAATCAAAGATTTATTTTTTTACTTTTTTAAATTTTTTATAGTTTAATTAATAGTCCCGAATTTTAGAGGAGGCTAAGCTTTCTTTGCCTCCTCTAACTAGCCGCCCGCCGCTGGTTAACGTTTTCGTCAAAAATTTATTTCTCAAAATATTAATTGATTTTTATTAGTTTAATTAGGCCCAATTTCATAATAAAAGTTAACAGGGCATTAAAATTTAACAGGCGACTTAAAACAAAACTTATGATTTTTATTGGTCTGTCTTGTCTTAAGTCGCCTTTTAAATTTTAATGCCCTGTTAATTTTTATTGTGAAATTGGCTCTTTAGCTTGTTGTATTCAAGTTTTAATATTATTAAAATTTATTTATTTGCAAATGTCAAAAAAGCGCAGTTAATGGTTCTAACGTTTATAAATAATTTATTAGTATTTACCAAACTAAAACTGTGTTATATTATAATTTTCACAATAATTTTTCATATAAAACGGTGCAATTTCTTGCAGAAATAAGTTATACAATAATGCATTGCTGCAATCAATTACATCGTCTGAAATAGACTTGAACAAATTGAACAAAAAAAGTTATGGATAAAATATTAAAAAAAGAAATTTTCACAATTCATTGGCAACACCATCATCTGTGACTTACGTCTTTGTATCATTTCAACTGTTTATATTTCCAACGATGGTTTTTGATGTACATACTTGTTAGCAAATTTCATAACTTATCATATCTTGAAGCAAAAACAGATAAATCCGGAGAAATTTTCATTAATCTGCAAGCTATACTAGGATTTAAGTAAGTTCATAAAATGAATTGAATGCCTACGTGTATGGCCGCCTTTAAAAAAACATGATATAAAGAAAGAAGGTATTTTTAATTAGAAAATAAATTTTATGCATCTGTTTTTAAAAAAGATATAGGTCTAATATAAAATAGGTAAGAGGAAAAATAAAAATCGGAAAAAAAATTAGCAAGAGGTTCAAATTTCGCCAGCACATACATTTGTTTTGTATAAAAAAATACTTAAATTGTGGACATTCTTTAGGCCGCTGCATGACCTGTTTTGTTTATTAGCCTATTTATTGTCAAACAATGCAGCCTGTGCATTTAATTATTTAAATTTATTATTTTCTGATTTTCTGTGAAAGGGATTGGTTTTTAAAAAATTTTTACTAGACAGAAGTTGTAGTCCGTTAAATTTCCTATCCGGAATGGGGCGTCAGGATTTTTGTAAAAAATGTTTCGCTTAAAAAATACCGAGTCTTGCAAAAACCAAAAGTTTGAATTTAGCCACATTTTTTTACTTACTTTAATTCAAAACTCGAAAACCGTTAATTTTAAACAAAAAATGTTTTAATTTAGTTTGTAGATTATTTCACGCTCTTTAAAAAAGCACTAATCCATTTTTACTAAAATATTAATATTTTCCGGGCTACGCCCACATAAAAGTGGAAATTAAAAATATGCTTTCAAGAGACCTAGTTTTCGAAGGCTTGAATTTATAAAATATTTTTGAGAAAAGTGTCCTCTATCACCACCTAAGTTATGTAAAGTGTATCCGGAAACACCCTGTATATGTATTATAATCTGCTGTAAAATATTATATTTTACAAAAATATATTCACACATCTACTTGAGCTTTCTTAAGTTCACTTTAAATACCCTTGCATTAACAATAAAAATTTTGTTTATTATTATGCGTTGAATTTTATATTGCTAATTTGTTGTATTTCCGTTATTATTGTCGATTTGACAGGTTGATTGGTTCATTATAACCTAATCCTAAGTATTACAGTGAGTGAGTCCATAAATGAAAACTGTTACCACTGTATAATGCAGAGGAATAACAGAACCAATTTATTAATTCAGTATCTTCGTTGATACAATAATAACAACATAAAATAAAAAGATAAATCAATTGTGGGTTCTAGATTTATGTTATCTGTGTGGCATAACAAAAAAATTAACTGTGCAAATTTGCTTTACGCTAAAAAAATAAAAATAACAGAATATCGTTTCACATATAATATAAAATATGACGAAGTATTTGCATTGACATCACAATAGAAATGAACACCAAACAATTTTGAAATAAATAACTTTTGCTTCCAAATCATCTCTTTTCCAGCTTAGTCAACTTCAGGCACCCAAAATCGATAGTACTCATCTTTTGCTTTCATTTATCCTTTCAGTGTTGCCGAAAGACAACTTCTTGTGTAACAATTTGCATAATATTATTCCAAACAAAGAGTGTTTTTTAATAATTGAACTTTTTAATATTGATTATTTGATTGAAAAAGTTTAATATTTCATAAGTAAATTGCTGCCTTAAAAAATATTTCATTTCTTTTTTAAAGTAGGAATAAAATTTTATATGACGTTTTATTCATAAACTTTAATGATTCTGAAGCGAGAAAAACCGCTTATGAAAATATTTGTTTTTCACAGCATGATGTGTAAATTTGTATAGATTTTATTTACTCTGGAGTAAACGAGCAAATTAAAAACAGGATAACCAATTTTACCAACTGTTTGTTTTCTTAATTCATAAATAAAAAACTTATTTTTAGTGCAATTAAATAAATTATTTTACTCTGTTTCTAACGTGAAGTTGAGTTGTAAAGTGTTACATTTTAAAAGCACAGAGTTACACCGAACTGAAGTTAAATTTAAGAAAAAAACAAAAATTATAGTAATTAACCCACCACAAAGGTAACGTAATTTAACAATAAAAAATAAAAAATTTTATTTTTTGAAATTTCATATTCGTATTGTTGTAAAGAGTGATTTACATAAAGAAAGTAATACATTAACCGAAAGCTCAAAGAAAATATTAATTGCAATGCCACGCGATTAGATTAGATGTTTTTTCTTTCTAAAATTCAATATAAAAGTTTTCTTTTGTTGAAAATTACGTAGCGTAATTAATAACTTTACATGTAACGTTGAAAGTAGGTAATTTATGTTTGTATACATAATACATAAATGTTGTGCTTTAAAGAAAACTAATTTAAAGCCCTTCTATTAATTAAAATTAAATATTATGGCACTTTCATATGGGTCATGATATTATTAATACCGTTAACATCTATTAATACTTTTAGTATTACTTATAGTATTATTAGGACGGGGAACTCACCGGTGAATCCCCAATTTAATGGCTAAAATAAATGAATTTATTTAACTGTTCGTCGCGTTCAAACGGTAAATTGACTATTTTGTTTGTATTTTGGACAAATTGTGGCCTTTGCGGAGTGTGGAGTTGTTTAGGAACATGACATAACAACCATTCTCTCACAAAATACGATGTATGCTTGGGGTCCTGATCTTGTTGAAACATGACATGACATCTTTCAACTCTAACTTTTTGATACTGGGTTCCAAGTTTGTTTGCAAAATGTTCATGTAATCAACCTTAGTCATGATAGTGTCTATAAAGAGTAAATTTTCCACCCCATTTTCAGACATACAGCCCCAAACCATACAATTTCCCCCTTCCGTGCTTAACTGTTGGACATAAATTTTCTTTCCGGACTTCTGTGTTAGGATTCCTCCAAACAATATTTGCTTACCATCTGAACCAAATATGTTAAACTTACTTTCAGGGCGTTCTAATAATTGTTTGAGTAACTACATATGCGTAGGTATATTACTCCGTAACAGAGGTAACTAAATATTGTAACTACATAGGTAAATTATCTAGACATTACACGTTAGAAACATATAAAATATTTTAAGCCATCGGGAAATATATTTTACAGTTATTTTGCGGGTTTAAACTTAGCACTTCAAGTGCGCTCGAGCAAAAAGAAAGCTCTTTCCACTATCCTGACAATAACAAATTTAGTCCTGAAGGAATTTAAAATCAAGCCGTTTGTCATTTATAAATAGAAAATTTACATGCACTAAAAATTTGTAAATATGCATTATAGCAGAATACTTTTAAATAAAAATTTATTTATTTTCTATTCTTAGTTCTACGTTACATCTCACAGTTTCTTGTTACTTGTGCATATGTAGCAGCAGTAGTACAGAGAAAGCGAACAAGTTGTAATTTATTTTCAGTGTTCAAAAGTCAAAAGGAAATGTTTACAGTTTGTGGGAATTTTTATATGATGACCGGAAATTAAAATATTTTTAATGGTTTGACCTTTACTCTGTCAGGATGACTCAAAAAATTTGATAGAAATATTATCGTGTCTATCTAACACAATATCTGCACGCTAAACGGCTGCGTATGTTATACGTCCTAAAGGCTGGTTTATAAGTTATGTAAACGCAACACAAAAATATTGATTTATGCAGATGTTTATCTTCGACGCGTTCGGTTCCGCTTTCTAGTGAGAAATTTTAGTACAATTGTAAACAAATCAGTGGCGTAACTAGGGGGGGGGGGCGGATTGCCCCGGGCGGCACATATTTAGGGGTATTTAGGGGGCGGCAAATTGCGGTATGTAAAAATTGTGGGTTTGTTGAAGTAAGCTAGAGGATGTCGAATGTTTGTTTACGAACATCTCGATGATCTTTTTTTTTTTATTTTACTAATTTAACTAACATTCTTTTGGTAGGGGGCGGCAAATTATCAGACCGCCCCGGGCGGCAAACAAATAGATGACTCCATTTCATAAGTTGAAGTTTTATTTACATACAAAATAAATATATTTCTGGATAATAAATTATAAATTAGAATTAAAAATGTATTTTTAAATAAAATGCAATATTTTATTTTATATGAAATTAATAAAAAATTTCGTTACGAGATACAACTTATTAAATTAAAAATTTAATATAAATTATAATAACGTGTTCATGTACAAAAATAAGAGATACAATTTTAAATATTTTGGTGGTAAACAGATATACCTGCGAAATATAAGGGTATACCTGACTAACAAAAGTTTCTAAACTTGTAATAACAGGTTTTATGACCAGAAACGCAAGTACATTTGAAAGTAAAATAAAGTAAAGTAAAATTAAATAAAAGAAAATATTAAAGAATAGAATTGTTCCTTGTGTTCCTCAAGACCATATACATACGTAGCTACTAAATTACACATATTTAAATTGCAACTCTTAAAGAATGGTTTCCAAAGAAACTTGATAGATAGCGCTCTTTTTAAAACAAAAGTACAGTCACTAGATATATATACAACAAAATTCTTTTAAATCTTTATTTTATGGGTACATAATAATTGCGAGTTCGTTAAAATGGTCAGTTTTCAGTCAGTTTTCTATTTTCTCCGATTTCTTCACTTTGAGATAATATCGGATAATGAATTCGGCCGACAAATTAGTCAAGAAACCAATGAGACAACCGCAATTCAAATTCAAAATAATAAATAAATAATTTGTTTCGTTTTTTTCGGATTGATACAATCGCCAAAATCATTATACCATCCGACCATGCACGAGAAACAAGGTTATACGTAATACCGTGTAACTCCTGCAAATAAAATTTATTTTTTAATAACATTTTAAATGTAAACTAAGAAAGATAGTTATTAATAAATATCCAAAAATTTCAAAAATTTCATTTGTAGTTTTTTCCAAAATTAATTTTTAAAGTTCACATTGATTTTTGCTAGCTCACATTAGGGTAACCCCTTAAAACACCTCCATCTTTTAAACATTGTCCTTTGTGAGATTCATATCTCCTCTTGTGTATTTTCAGTCTTGAGGATGGTTTAATATATGAGCCAAAACGTAAATCAACAGTTTATTTGTTTTATTGGCGTTCCATAATCCTGATAATCTTTATTCATTAATTATTATTATCGTTTTGGACGAGATTATTTCACTATTATCATAATTTAGTATTATTAATAAGGGATTGACATTTTTTTGCTAATAGTTTAATATTCATTTATGGATCAACTTTCGAAACAAATTTCTTGTTGGACATAATCAGGAACGTATTTTTAAAATAAAAATGGTGATCGGATAATATTATGTTAAGTCGGAACTCGGTTGACATTTTGCTTTCAAAGTTTTAAGAGTAAAAACATTTTAAGCCTGCCCCTACCTTCATGTTAATTTAACAGATGGCAATCTTTTTAACGAAAAAATAAATAGTTCTTGTAGCTTGCAAAAGATCTCATCTCACAGTGTGACGAGAACGAATTGTTATGTTGATTAAAATAATTTAAATTATTATATTAATTATATTGAATTTCTTTCTTTCTATTTATCATAATTTTTTTACAGTGTAATTTATAAATAATTTGATTTAGAAACTTATATTTGCTAAATTATGTTATCTATAGATATGGTGTTTGAAATTAAAAAACCGATACACGTCAGAGGTATGACGTCTGTCATTGCCACCACCTAAAAATAAAATTTCAATTTATCACATAATATGCGAATTATGATTGTACAGTGATTTTTATTTTTATAAGTTTGTTTACATTAACTTGTATGTACAGTTTGTGTGTTGCGGTGACAGTTCAGTATATATCTCACTTAATGATTGCATGGTATTTAAAATTTTGACAACGCTGGTCTAATATGATGTCATCAATGTGAATGACGTGTATTGGAAAATCCATTTTATAAACCATATTCCATTAATATGAACATACCCTACACGACAAATCAATTAAATTAATACATCTAATATTTAAATTTTTATGCTTTTTGATGGCCTTTCACTATGCAGTGCTAAAGCCGAGGTGACTGATTAGAAAATATAATTAATGAGATGGTTTCCTATTATTTTCCCCATACACTACAAACTGATATTACATTTTAAATATTACATATAATTTTAAAGAACCTATGTACCTACCTGTCTATAGTAAACAAGTTGTAATTTCCTTTAAAAAAAACTTCGAAGTTTTTAATGAAATTTTTTGTGATTTTGAAATGCAAAGTCAAAATATAATCACTTTGTGTCATATAAAATGTAAAAGAAAAAATATATATTTAATTTTTTGATAACTTTGTATAAAAACATTTCCAAATATAACATGAGAAAAACTTTTATCATGCATCATCGGATATTTGGAAATCAATAAAATCAGAACCAAAATATACAGATTTGTGGTAAACTTTGATGTGTTTTTGTGCTAATATTTTTGTATTAGATTGTTTCCATTGATAAACAATCTCCAATCAACATAATATAGTAGGTTCGAAGTCGGAGTTTACTTGAAACTTCAAAAAGCTGCTGATATGGACCAAAAATTAATGTTATTGCCTCAATGTGGTTAAGTTTATCAAGTATATCAAGCGTAATAGCATTATAATATAATATATTGTGTTTTTTTAATTAATTACTACGAAGCGAAGAATGGCAAGAAAAAATATCAATTATGGTTAAATTTTAATTTAAATTGGTTAAATGTTAAAGAAAGTAAGAAATCGGGTAATAAATTAAAATTTTTCGAGTTCCAGTTTTTGAGACCCATCATTTTCGAGTTCTGTTAGAATTTTTAAATAAGGCATCTGCTTTTTAAAACGGGCTGCAGCGCCCGAGGATTGCGAGGATAGCAGATACCAAAGTTTTTACAAACACCCTCAGGGCAAAATACGCAACCAACCTAAAATACAGTCTTACACGTTTGAGTATTACCACGGACGTAGCTATAGCTTTTGGATGGGGGGTGTTCGACACTCCACTTTTTGTGATTCAATAAGTAGAATGTGATTCGTAATTTTATTAAGAATCCCACAGTCTATTTACCTGTTACTGTGGGTATTCGACTAATATTCGCGTTATTGCTTAGGCTAAGGGGGGTGTCCAGACCCCCTAAACACCCCCCTAATTTTTATATTTGTAATTTACGCCCTAAACTTCCATAATCCCATTCAAAATTTGTAAAATTGTAATTCGAAAATCGAATGGTTCAAGTTGAATCGTTGTAGAATGGCAGGCTTATTAAATCCTGACTTCGGATATGGATTCCATCGTAATAATAATATTATGAAAATAAGTTGTTTTGAGATTGCATGAATAATTTATTGTTTACAAAATAATTAATATGGTTCGATGTATTTATCACAATCTTTTCTACATTCTACCATTTCTTCGACTTAAACAAATAACGATTGTTTGTATGATACCTACTCTTTTTGTTTTTAGTAGATATTGAACATGCACACAATAAAAATTTAATTTCTTAAAAGCTCTGGAGGATAACAGGTGTTTTCTTGTGGTTAACGATGCGATTACACAGTTAAGAGTAATTTAGTCGAAAGAGAACTTTTTTGATTCCCTTAATAGTTTTATTAATTATTTAACTTTTTTAGATTAAACCTAAATGACGATAAATTTTAATTTATTACGAAATTCGCCATTCTGTCCTCAAAAATTTTAAATATATCTAATTAATGTTTAGCACTAGGTTAAATGGTGTAATTAATAAATTTTAGACACGTGGTGTATTACACTGTATACACACAATTGTATTTGACACAATTGATTCCCTTAATAGTTTTATTAATTATTTAACTATTTTAAATTAAACCTAAATGACTATAAATTTTAATTTATTACGAAATTTGCCGTTCATTCCCCAAAAATTTTAAATTAATGTTTTACATCAGGTTAAATATGGATTAAATAATAAATTTTAGACACGTTGTGCATACACACAATTGCATACCACATTGCATACAACACGCGTATAGACACGCGTATTATTCGGTGTGGTATTGGGGTATTGGATAAATGCGTGGTCGGAGTAAAAATATGTTGTAATATAAAAATTAGTCAGATAAAACAATATTTTGAATATTAACT
Organism: Cantharis rufa; assembly: GCA_947369205.1. Lineage (NCBI taxonomy): Eukaryota > Metazoa > Arthropoda > Insecta > Coleoptera > Cantharidae > Cantharis > Cantharis rufa. The sequence goes on along the minus strand of OX376306.1, from coordinate 29,182,920 downwards.
TATGTCTGCTAATTTTTTCTCATTCTTTTTTCATTTCATTTCAATCATTACATTTTTACTTTTATTTGTTCTTTGCTAAAGGCGGATCTCCACATTGCAATTATTACTATTTTTAAAGTTAAGTCTTCTTCAGCGGCGGCTCTTCAGAGGAGGTAAAGGAGGGAGGCAGAGAAGGCAATAAGGGCGGGTAACTAGACAATGATACGTACAGTGCAGACATAACATTTTACCGAAAATTTTTATCGAAAATTAAATGAGGCTACTCTCATTCTCGTGTGCCTTTTTGTTTTCTTATCTAGAAACTTAGCGGCGTTCACTGCTTTGCGCTCTCTTTTGATTCTCCTTCTGCCTTGTTCCAGAGGCAACCGCATCAGCCGCCCCACCATAGTTACGGCACTGCTACTGATGATTTTAAGATTACTCCGAAAAAATTCGAAAAAGGAAAATCCGGGAAAATTTGAGAACATCTTAGGAATTTTATGAATCCTTAGTAAATTTCAGAAAATCATAGGAAATGTAAGAAAATGTTGGGAAATCTATATTTTATAAATAGCCTCCTCAAATGATGAAAGCTCGTGCTTTCATCAAGACTGTTCATAGTCCTAAATTACTTCCTAAGAGACTAAAAAGTCCTAAAAGACTGTTCTTCTTGTCTTGACAGTGCTGGAGACGTACATACTTACGTATATATGTATATGTACAGTGTGCGCTACTCCTTTTTAACATGAAACGAACACATGCTGGGAAAATCGGAAAACTATGTACGCCGTTAAACCGAAAATATTGATATTTTTCAGAAATATTTTTTAATGTGTAATTGATTTGTTTGCTAACCTGAAAACTTAATTATATACTCTTTGATGTTAATATTACTGCAGTTTAGTTTCAAACATTCTTTGATGTCAAGTTGAAACCAAACACCTTTTACGTAACCTCAGCACACTTTCAATGCACATTTATTTTTGGTATTACAATCTCATGAAGAAAATTAACATATTAATACTAAAATTTATGCAAAACCTGTAAAAACTTTAAAATTTATTAATGCGGGTAAGATTTACACAGGATAATGAAAAATTATTTTCTTAAAAGAGAGAAACTAGACTAAAGAAATATGTCAAGTTTTCACTTTTAAAATTATTTATTATCTGTTTTTAATTTTCACCGTTATTTTATTACATTATTTTTTCAACTTTTCAATATAGTTTTTGATTTAATTTTTCAAGTTGGCTTCTATTTACCAAACTGGCTGGTTAACTTGAATGTCTGCATGCAACTAAATATGTGTTATACTTTTCTATGCTTTAATTTCAATTTTAACAATTCTGAAAAGTCTATAATTGCTTTAGATTAAAATCTCTATGTATTTAAATTTATAATTAATATGCGGGCTTTCTGCAATTTCTCTTTTATGAAAGGATCCTCTTACAAATAGCAACCAGGAAATTAGCCTTCCAATTATATGCAATGGTTCATCCTTTCAGCATTGTCGTTATCAAGAATTAATACAGGAATTATTATTCTTGCTTTAGTTTCTTTTACATGCCACTTTACAAACTATTAAGTAATGTTAAGGAAAAACAGCATAAACGCTATTTCATAAATTTTCAGATGTTTCAACATTTAATTTTATACAAAACATTTTTATTTTATGCATTTTAACTTCTTTAGTAGAGTGGAATAGAGTAAAAACGATCCCAATACCCGTGAACATAAATGAAAAGGACTGCAAAAATTAAAAGAAAATAATATCTCGTCTTAATAATATATTAAATGTTGAGAATTACCGCGATTAAGATGACAGGACAAAGCCATCGCCGACTTGAATGCAATAGAAATACAACACTAAAATGACAACTCTCGAGATAGAAGAAATGGAAGATCTGAAGCAGCAGAGAGCCGTTAAAAAAGTACATATACCGTACCAATATTTACATAACGATACAGCGTTGATTGGCCCAATTTTCCGTTACTGTTTTAAGTACGGCATTGATTTACTACCGCTTTTGCCGTTACTGTTTTGATGTATCATTTATGTACATTTACGGTACAGAAATTTTCGTAACGGTACGGTATTGATTAGCTCAATTTTCAGTTACCGTTTCAAGGTAACGGTTATGTACATGTACCGTACATAGATATTTTCATAACGGTACGGCATTGATTTACTACCGCTTTTGCCGTTACCGTTTTGATGTATTATTTATGTACATTTACGGCACAGGAATTTTTGTACCGGTACGGCATTGATTTACCCCATTTGCCGTTACTGAATTGATGAATCATATATGTACATATTATGTGTTGATTTTTTATGAACAGAATTTTTAGAAATTTACAGTGTCGTTTCGGTACATAAAATTTACATGTCTAACCGGCACCGATATTTTAAAATTTAAAATTTTCAATAAAAATAGTGAATATTTTTGAAAATTTATTTTTTTTAGAGGTAATGTTACCAGTATGACAGCATTATTATTATTACGTGGGTGATACTACTGCAATTCATGTTGCTCAAACAAGTGTTTGATCCGTTGGGTATCAATTACTGTACTTTCTTTCACATAATAATTTTAATCTTAATTGGACGTACGACGTAACGCGTACCTACGTCCCATCTAAAACGGTGCTAAAATCTTCGAAATGTCGATATTTGATTGGTTGTTTTATTGCAGAGTTCAAAATCCCCATTGCAGTTGTATTTGATGTAATAAAATGTTTAAAATTAATAAGCTAAATAAATGTAATAAAATTCAAATAAAGTTTATAATCTTTGACAGACTTTGACGCCTGTGAATTAGGTACGAATAAGAAAATACTGTACGTAAAGTACGACGTAAATTTCTTTAAATTTAAGTTAGGAGAAGCATTTTCGATGTTAAATCGTAATTTTTGTCAGTATTTTGATTTTAATTAACAATGTGGGTATTTAAAAAAGTAAATGATTGTAAGAGACAAAAGAAAATTAAGAATGAAATAATAACATTAGAACAAAAAATAGGATGGAAGTAGAATTAATGTTGGGGAGAATGAAGAAAAATCATCACTGACACTTAATGAGAATTGATGAAATAAAATTTAGAACCTAGGTGGATGTGAACAAATAATTTGAGGTCAACGCCCAATAAAAATATTTGAAGCGTATACAAATAATTGAAACTAAATTTAATTTTAAATACAAATCGATAACTTAAATTTATGCATTTCTTTGTTTACAATATTTGATTTTCTAACTAAGTAGAACAATAAATTCTTATATTTTTTATCTAGAAAACGTAAATATTATTTTCAACGGCATGTCGCAATGGAACTTTCAAACTTATTAATTATTTATTAGGAACGTAAACAATGGAAAATAATGCGCAATCAAAAAACACTTTTTGTATTTTCAATGCAAATATTTAAAATAGAATTCATCTACTTCAATACGATTATGTTTATCTCTTTTCTTTTCGTAACTATATTCATTTTAAGAACCAAAATGCTAAATTTGAATAAGAATTTTAAAAACAAGTTGTAGTTTTCTTACAATGCGCGTCCTCTAGATAATCAAATTTAAATAGAAATGTTGTATTTTTGTAACTGGAATTTAATATTTTTATGAAATTTGAACATAACAAATTTATGCTTTTTATTATTTGACTAGCAGCAGTAGTAAATGCATTGTAATTTAAATATAAAAATTTAAATCGCATGTTAGTTGTTATTAGTGAATTCTAGGCTGTAAGCACGACTGGACACTACAATTTAATTAAAAATATGAAAACTTACAATTTCGCTAACATCGAATAACAGAAAATATTTTTTCATTGATGTTTTTATTCATTTCACCCTCATAATTATTTTATTTATACATCAAAGTAAAGAATTTTGCTAAACGAATCTCAACAGTTACAGAGTAAACCAAAAAATTTCTATTTTCTTATCATATAGGTAATAAAATTTGATTTTATTGCACGTAACTGCATTGTGAGAATATGTGAATAGGAATATTGGCACCGCAATTGTAATGTCGCAGCAGAAAATTTTATTAAATTCATTCAAAATTATTCACACTTTTGCTCGAAGAATTTTCTTTGACGAATCAAAGAGGGGAACTTTTATTTTCTTACCAAGAGATAAGCATGTCACTTGTGAAGTTTCGATAAGACCATACTTATTTGAAATCATTTTACACGAATAACTTGAATATTTTCTAATTAAAAAGTATTTAATGATAGAATAATCAAATTAAAACTTTTCCCTTGCTTATCTGATTACCATTAAAGCAAATTACGGAGTATATTCAAACTTATAAACTTTTTAATCGAATCTTGTTGAAAACAACCTGATACATCAGGTTTTGCTTTAAACTTATCATCTTTTACCGCACACTTTCGAATTATTAGTGTCAGAAAAATAGGTTTGCATAGTGAATGACGAGATAATGGCTCACGACATCTGAAGCCGTCACAATTTTCCTGCTTGAAATTGCCACAAGGGTAACATGTTTCACTAGGAAATTGCAGTTTCATGTATTTTTTTTTCATTTTTTATGTAGTTAACGTGGAAAACAAAAATCAATGAATATATAGGCAGGATAGTAGTATTTATTTTGTTTAAACAACAAAAGTTGTAATGTTGCAAATGCGAATTTTCAATATTTAATATTTGATTATATTTAACCGTTACTGATCAAATTAGAGGCGTTAAAGGGCTCGAAGTGGTCGATGAAAATCAAATATTCTATCTTTGCTCGCATAAAACTCGGTTTTGTATTGACTAACTTTTAGATTTTGTTCAAATCTTTCTCAAATTAGTATTGCGTTGCCTTAAAAATATTTAACCCTTGCTGTCTCTTTATCGGTGTTTTTGTTTAAAGAATTTATTAAACTGCTTTTGATCATGAAAAAAAGAAAATCAATCTTTACTTTGGAAAAATTTTCACTTTATTTGATACAACTTTTCTACCGATTAAGTATGAAAAATGGTTTCAATAAATTGGCCACCTCGGCTGGCTCGGCAGTAGCTCATTTTTTGCATCACCGTGTCAACAATTAGCTGCTCTATTTGAGCAATTTGAGCTTCAATGTTTTGTTTCAAGTGTTTCAAGTTCGAGGATTGTTCGCATAAATTTTATCCTTTAATGCGCAACAAAGAAAGAAATCAAGTGGTGTTAAATGACAGCTTCGTGGTTGCCAATTGACATCTTAGAAACGGCTAATTACATGATTGTAAACTTTGTTTAACCACCGAGCCGCATTCAAAGTAAGTTTCGAGCATTTCAAAACGTTAATCTAAATTGAAGCGATACATATTCGGTAAGCAGAAGGTTAAAACTATTGTGTAATTATTTTTATTTTTAATTAAATACCTATTTAGTAATATAATTTACCGACTCCCTGTTTATTTTGCATAATTCATCCAAAATTTTTGGTGGTGGATTTTCTGGTGGACGACAAGCTTCTCATCTGGGACGGTACCAAGAATAAGTTAGCGGTCCAAAAAAACTAAGGAATCATTGCAGGACGGAAACAAAGCTGACAACCGCGAGAAAATGGCTATCGACTAATGGAAATGATACGTTTTGTGAACGCGGAGAAGATATGAACGATGGAAGGGTAGTCTCCAGGAATGAGAGTGGGACAAAGAAACAGAGAAAGGAGAAAAAGTACAAGAAAGATGAGATTAGGGTCAAAACATGGAATATAAGAACACTTTTGAGGACGGATAAGATGGCAGAGGTTGCAAAGGAATTGATGCGATATGATGTTGGTGTTGCGGCACTTCATAAAATGAGATGGGCTGGAGAGGAAAAAATTAAAAAAGAAAAATACACCCCATTTTATTCCGGAAGTTCAAGGCAGAAACGGTACCGGATTTATAGTAACAGGAAAATTGCACAATTATGTTTTGAGCTTTAAACCAGTAAATGGAAGAATGTCATGCTTAAGAATCAAGGCAAAAGTGAATTTATATATTGTAAATGGATATGCACCTACCGAGGATAGCGATGAAAGCGAAAAAGATAAATATTATGAACAATTAGAGCCGCTCCCAAGCAGGATAATATACTAATTATTGTGGGAGATTTTAACGCCCAAATAGGGAAGGAAACATATTATGTAGGATCAGTCGCAGGAAATCCATTAACAAACAGATAATCTCTATAATCTTGCAGAGGCGATGAAAATGGTTATATGCAGCACAATGTTTCCACACAAGAAATTGCACAAAATAACGTGGGTATGGCCAGGCGGAAGAAGTAATGATGGAAACCATATCGACCACGTAATGGTGCCCAAAAGGATATCAATAATGATAAAAGATGTGAGATCATACAGAGGCGCCAATGCGAACTAAGGCCACTATCTACTGATTGCCAAAATAAAATTAAAAATACTAAAATTTAACAGATGTGAAAAACAAAACAAAAAATTGGCATAATAGAAAAACTTCTTAAAACTAAACCAAGAAAAAAATACCAAGATAGAATGAGTATGGAAATGGAGAAGAGAGAAATTGGCAATGATATACAACAAGAATGGAATAACATACTAGCGAGCTTGAGAGAGGGCGTAAAAGCAGAAATCGGGTACAGGCAGAAGATAAAGAAAAGCAAGGAATGGCTAGATGATGAATGTATGAAATCTAGCGAAAGAAAAACAATCTCAAGACAAAAATGGTTGAAAACTGGAAAACTAGAAAACCTCGAAACCCACAAAAGAAACATAAAAGAAGATAGAAACGTGCAACAACAGAAATAAATCAAGAATGTAATCAAGAATGAAACAAAACTGGTCAAGTACGGAGACGACAAGTTACGTGAGGGAATCAGCAAGCTTATAAAACAGGTTTAGAACGAAGAGGTGATTCCCAAGGAATAAAGCAAATGTGTAATAGTAACATTGAAGAAGAAGGACAGCCCAGAAAAATGTGGAAACTACAGAGGCATTGTGTTACTTAACACAGCGTACAAAATATTAACAACTCCGACTCTGACACATGGTCGGTTAATTGAACACACAAAAAACTATTAGAAGCATGCCAATGCGGATTTGTAGCAGGACGCTTTACAGTAGACGCAATACATGTTGTTAAACAAGCAATAGAGAAATTTAAGAACACGATACAGCCATGCACCTGTTGTTTATTGACTTACAGCAGGCTCTTTCGACAGGTTGGACAGGGTGGTCTGATGTGGATGACGAAGGTAGAAAACGACTGTCTACATTAGAACAGAGACAGGAATTGCTGAAGAATTTGGATACAATAGCCGAGTAAGGCAGATTGATGCACTCTCAACAAATAATCAAAAAAGTTAACTCCAAAGGTCCGACAACAACCAAAGAAGGACAAATGCTGATATATGCGGACGATATAGTGTTGATCGCGAGATCACAAAGAAATATTAGGAGAGAAGCGTATACAATGAGGCTGATGGTGAGTGAAAGGAAAACCAAGTACACGAAGTGTGATAAAAGTGAATATCACATAAAACAAAAATTCAAGATTAATAAGTACGAATTTGAAGAAGTAGAAAGACCTATTACACAAACAAGATTATGTTGACAAGTAAACAAGTAAAAAAAGAACAAAGATGGAAATCTTTCAAAGTTTGGTAAAGCTGGCGGTCACGTACGCGTCGGAGACAATGTGTATATCTGCAGACAAGGAAGAAAAACTCCGAGTCTTTGAACGACGGGTAATGAGAATTATACTGGCACCAAAGAAAGAGGTCGACTAAGAATAAAGAGGTGAATCACGAGATCACAATATCGAACGACGGAGAAGACATTGTCAAATATGTGCAGTTGCAAAGCCTTTGATGGTTGGGACACGTTATGAGATCCGAAAACCCAGCGGCGATACAAGTGATTATACTACGTATATGGAAACTTGGAGATAGTAGACCACGGAGAAGACCGAGGATTAGATGGTTGGACCAGGTGAAGGGTGATTTGAGAAAGATGGGGATCGATGACTGCGCGGAAAGATTCTCGATACACAGGAACGGAGAGATGTTGTAACACCTTGTAATACGGGGATTATTACACCCCAATAAAAAGATTTGTGAATCTCGAAAGAGATATTCCATTTAAGAATGTATTAGCTGCTAATAAATATTTACCTACTAATTAAGCAATTAATTTTAAAGATATTTTGAGATTTTGATTAACCAAAAGAGAAAAAGCTAAATTGGTAGGTAAAAAGGAATAAAATAATGCCTATAACAAAAAGTCGATCACGACATATTTTTAAGATAAAAAGTAGATCTAATGTACACACAAGTTGGCCACCCCTGCCCTAGTCTAAACAATGTATTGTAAATTGCTACGTAGAAATAACCTTGTTCGCCAGGAGGAATAAGAAACCAACAAGGGCATTGATAAATATCAATTAAAAATACATTCTACTTTTTGAAGAAAAAACGATCAATAACAAATAAAAACTGACTGCAAAAAGTAAAATTTATTAAAATATTTTTCCAAAATAATTGGTTGTTAAAATTTCTAAAACTGATTGTAGAAATTTTTGGTTTGAGTTTCGTTATAAAATTAGCATTTCAAGACATAAAATGTCTTTCGGGGATGTGGAATATTCAAATTTTTTTATAACGAGTTGGAATTTTTATTTTTCATCCGCAAAATCTGAGGTAAGTTTTTGTTACAAAGTTTTTAAATTAATTGATTACAAAATCCAAATGGAAATCTAACAAAGCAATTCTACAAAATTGAAATTTGTTCAATTTTTATTCAACGTTTATCAAGCTATGGAAGGTTGAAAATGAAACACCGCAATAAAATAATGTCGTGTTTCAAAATCATGTTTTTGAATTTTGTATTTTTAATATTTGATTGATTTTAAATTTTATTTTGATTCTTTTAATAATTTGTTATGATTGTAAATATTTTGAAATTTGATTGTTCGCGCCAACAAATTTAAAGTTAGTACGAAAGTTTTTGATTAATTACCTTTTGCCGTGAACGTCGACCGAGGTGGTCGTACGAAGCCATAAGTCGCAATTGTGTTTAAGTTTTAACAAATTTTGAAAGTTTTTGCAAATAAATAAATTGATTTAATGTAAGTGAAATTTCGTTAATTGATTGGATTGATTTTCCGTATTTGGATGATGTTGGAAAATTTCGAAGATTTTCGGATAGTTTTATTACGTATTTTGGATTTTATGAATTGATTGGATAATTAGTAATTAATAGTAATTTAAAGAGAAGAAATTGATCTGGTTTTAAGAAAGTTTAAACTACATTGAGAAAAAATTTAAAAGCGAAACTAAGGAAAATTGTGAAAATAAGAGTCTCATGAAAAGGTGCATGTATTCCAGCGAGGCGTTTTTCCGTGGTAGGCCAATTTCAAAATTATACCGCTGGGGGCATAGCAATATATTTGTAGTACAGAGGGTGGGTTCGTCTGTGGCCGTACTACGCCCACTGTTGTACACAGTGTTCTAAAGGATAAGTGCGATAAAACGTCTTATAAAACGAGTTTCTTATACTATTTTTACTATTGAGCGCTTTATACGCCCTAAAAATATTTAAAATGTGCATTTTATTAAATAATAGTAAATTTGAATTTTTTTAATTTTTGTGAGAGTTGGTAACAAAAAATTTACAGGTTAGGAGATCGCATAAAAGTTTAAATAAACAAAATTATACTTGCAGTTTACAATTTTCTTTATTATTATTAATTACGCTGGAGAACAAAACTAAGTTTTTTTTCTGCGGCCTGAGTTTTTTGAGTGAATTTAGATTCGCTAATGTTATAAAGTACTCTGCACATAGATATTTTGTTCAAATTGACTCTAGTTCTCATGATAAACTATAAATTCTTTAAAGAGTCATTTTTGACTTTTTGAATTCGCTTTGTACTAACATCAGCTTATTTCTATAATAACAAAACAAAATTGGTACTATACACATGCGCACGGCTATGTACAATTGTCAACTTTGTTGTTTAAATCGGACACCGTCATTACGGCGATTCCAGTTCGGCACCGTCATTTCGGTGATTCTGATTCGGCGACAGTCAATTCGGCGACCCGATATTCGGCTATGGCAGTTTCGGCGATTCCAAAATTTAAATTAAAAATTTAATTTTTAAAATTTAAATTAATGAAGCATTTTCCACCTCGGCATGTAATATACTATTGTTATGCATAGTTGTTGTAAAAAGAACCTTAGTATCATTTCAGTTGGTAGGAAACTAAAGTATGATTTTCAAAATATTTATTAGGCAACATTGCAAATTTTCAGCTGATAACCTAAAAGCATTGACAGTTTACAAGGTCAATGTCAAAAATATGTCGGTAAGTTACATTACAAAATTTAACTAGCAAAATGGCAATTTTATAATAAAAGGATATTTAAATTTAAAAAGCGACTTAAGACAAAGAGACCAATAAAAATCATCAGTTTTGAACATCTTCAATAGCTTGAACTTCTTCCATTTCTTCATCAACGGTAATATAATCTTCCATTATTTTAATGACTATTTTTATGACAGTATAATGTTCAAAATTGTCTATTATTTTTAAAACGTCACCTTAAAATGGTCTTAAACATGCCCAAAACTGTCAGTAATATTTAGCAGCCACCCAACGATTTTAGTAGTCCTACTAAGGGTAGTACCATTTTAACTCGACTATGGGCCGGCATTATAAAGCACAGTTAAATATTTACTCGCGAGAATAAAATTTACTCGTTAGATTTGGGCACTATAAAAGACAGATAAACTTAAATTTATCATTTTATTTAACCTGTCGATTTACTCGCGAGAATAAAATTTACTCCGTAGATTTACTCGCGAGAATAAAATTTACCCGTAGATTTGGGCACTATAAAAGGCAGTTAAATTTACTCTCTAGGTTAAATCTATGGTTAAACGAATTTCTCGATTTCTATGGAGTAAATATTTACTTGACAAGTAAATTTTTGCAAATTAGACGAATGATGGTTATTTTTGCGCTATTAGTTGAATAGTGGTATTAATTTAACCTATAAATTAAGTGTAAATTGACAAATTGGCTATTTTATCTTGAATGTTCAAGTAGATTGCGATGCAAAATTAAAAATTACAGATGTAATGTGTCGGTGGCCAGGTTCTGCTCATGACAGCCGCATATAACTCACTACTAAAGAATTTTTTTACTTTTTTACTAAAGGATTACAAAGATTTGAAAATAACGAATTTGCAAATTGTTATTTGGGGGACCAGTTATTTGTTGAGTGATAGTGCATATACATCGAAACGGTATTATGCTAGTACTTTTGGCGAACCCTGTCAAGTAAAGCAGAAAAAAAATTAATCGGGCACAAATTTTTTTTATTTTTTAATAATTTTTTTCTTGCAATTCACCTTCTAAAATAGCAAGTTCTATTACATTTTTTTTAATTTCTTTATCTAATATCAGCTCTTCTTTTTGAAGCAACAAAAATTCTTTTTGTATCTCTTCTTTTTCTCTTCTACAGCGTAATATCTTTAATTTTTCATTTTATTTCAATGTTACGGTTTCTCTTTTCCTTTTATTATTACTTAAAGAGCATTTTCGATCTCTGCATTTTCGCATGAACAATCTCTATAAAATATGTATTACTGTAATAATTGTTTGGTATAAAACTAATTGAATTACAACTTACTTTTTTTGTCGCCCATATCTTTTTTGGTTTTCTTTTAAAGCCCTCAAAGAACATTTTTATTTGCTGCCCATTTCTAGGCCCGGTGGTGCAGGTGGCATTAAAACGTAAGGTAACATTGTCCCACACATCACTTTTTTGCTTCACACTTTTGAGGGCAGTTTTCTTACATTCTAAAATTCATCCGTATTGTTAAATAATTTCAACAATTGCTTCTTTTTCGGCGTCTGTATAATTCTTCCCTCTACATATTTTTTACATACATGATGCACAAGCATGGATTGACACTTCCGAATGTATTTATTAGAACTAATAGTTCTAATCAACCATTAAATCGCCAGGTAACTAACTCGACTATAGTTTTGCTTTATAGTGCCCAAAATTTACTCAGTAGATTTAACTTAGCAAGTAAATTTACTTTTAGAGTAAGTAACTGACGATTTAACTGTCTTTTATAATGCCGGCCCTATGTATAAAAATTGTATGCTTGGTTACTAAGTGACATACTAAAATGATACTAGTAGCGCGTTAGTAGCTACTGAGTTGACTATGCATAAGGCTGATATTGTTTGATTGTTTGATAATAAATTACACATTCTAGTTTAGCGTCTTGATTTTCCGGTCAGAAATGAGCGGATAATGTGCATTTAGAATTTTTTCACTGAAAGATTAAAATAGTAGACCATTTAAAAAAAATAAAATTATGGTGCAGCGGTAGACATTCTGACGTATGACCGGTATACATTTTACAAACACAAAATAAAGAAATTAATATTTAATTTTTTGGTGAAAAAAGAAACAATCTGATTGGTCGAATTTTTTTACCAACCGAAAAATATATTAAAGTACCGCCGGTACTCCCCTTGGGACGAGTTGCACATTAATCGAGTTTCCAACCAATCGGGTCTAGATGCCCGTCTGTGGACGGGCTTTTTGCTAGTTAGTAATAAATTAACATCGAAAATTTTTTTTATAATAGCAGTCGCACACTTGACAGTATATTATTATGTAAATAAAATACTTCAATTTTTTGGTCGTGATAGAATCGGGCCCTTTAACTCCCGGGCCCTTGTTCAATAATTGATCGATATTAAGTTTCTCAAGAATACTTTGTTGATGAGCTAATAGAAGCCAAAATGAAATCTAGAATTAATTTATATTACATATTATTGTAAATTTAAATAATTGGTATAGCATATCTAAACCTTATAACAATTCTTTATACAAAGAAGAAAGAACAAATTGATTTTCTTATTTGAATATTGTGTAAAATGTAAACTACATACATAATATAATAAACTATTGCCCGTACATACATAATCTAGTTGACATTTTATACGATATTCACATGAATAAATCTCAAGAAGTTCTATAACCTCGTAAGAAACAGTTTCTATACTTAAAAAACTTTTTTGTTTGTTTTCGCGTGGTTTGTGTACCTCTAAAATTGATTATTTTTTTATGCAAAACTCTGTATAGCTGTTTGATTGGGCCGGTGCATCATCAAATTGCACAGTTTTAACTGTCGGTTTCACAGTGCTTTTTATGCAGTCTGAAAAACTTTTCTCTGTGTACCAATAAATCTGTTATTGAACAGAACCATATTCTGATATTTTAGTTTAATTTGAGTCTTTTGAATGATTAATATTTATAATTATTGAAGAATCATTAATTTAATTTACAAAAATAAACCTACACTTTTTTCATGAAACCATTGCATCAAGAAGTAATCGCAATATATTATATTTTTGTTTTATATTATAATATTTGTTATAATAAGTATACAGAAAGGATGGTACTCCAACCCTAATCTACAATAACTCTACCAGTGGCGGCTCGTCAGAGGAGGCAATGGAGGCTTAGCCTCCCCTGAAATTTTGGACCATTAAACTAATAAAATTTTGCGAATAAAATTAATGCAGTTCTTTGCATCGGCCGAAACTTCCGTATAAATATATGTCGGTATTTATTTAACGCTTAAGTTGGGGTTAGCTTCCTCAATTGAAAAAGTCACAAACCGCCACTGAAATCTACACAATGTGTACTATTTTAAGGTTTCAACACGCAGTTAATTAATAACTATGTTTACATTTTGATCTCAAAACTTTATTAAAATAATCTAACTATTTATTATGAATATGCACGTGTTTAATAATATACTAGATAAACTTGGAACAAATTTAATTTTTACCAATGATAACTTGCAGTGTTTTGGTAAAACGTGAATATTTGCGCATACCAAAATTTCAATTTTCCAATTGAATTATTTCCCATTTTATTTATAATTCTAAAATTTGCAGGGTGAGGCCTCCTCATTTAATATTTTCTGAACTTATGAGATACATCATATTAAATTTCATTGTGCAAGTATGTAATAACTAGAGACCGGATTTGTATGCGATTGCATGTTTTATTTGATGCAACATAGAAAGTTGATTTTTGATTTCTACACACGTTCCTCAATGCATATAATCGCATATAATTGCATATAACCGCATAAATAGTCAATATATTTGATTTTAATATTTAAATAAAACAAATTAAATTTAAAATTTAAAATTTGAATTTTTATATTTAAAATTACAAAAGTTTTGTGGTGTGTCTTTGTTTTTGTGTAATCGCATATATATCCATTATTACCGCATATATTCATTATTACCGCATATATGGACAGTTTTAAACAATAAAAAAACTCATTTTGATGATTTTTAGCGCATATAAATCCAGTCTCTAGTAAAAAGTCTCTAGTAACCTTCTTATATTATTTAATATATTCATTTAATATTAAAAGTTGAGATCTTTAAGTAGGCAATCTAAATTTCAAAAAGGTAGTTTCGTCAGACAACGAACGTTGGCCCATCAGCTACTTTTAATTTTAAAAGTATCTATTCTTTTAAACCTTACAAAATTAAACTTGAAGGGCTTACACGATAACTACGAAGGGTACCAAACAAAATAAAAAAATACGACAATGTTGACACGCTTGCAAGTAAAGCAATAACAAAGTAGGTAGCAATATAACACATATATAAGCTACTCCCTTATTCACATGTTGACAATTGTCATTATTTTAAAATGTGACGATATGATGAATATATGATATTCACTTGAGATTGGTTGAAAATTCAGTATCAACTTAAAATTCATAGTATCAAATGGACCAATCAAATTGCATATATTAACTGTTAATCACAGGAACGTAGCCAGGGGGCGCTCCTTATTTTACTTTATTTATTTTTTATTTTTCATATTTTATAAAAATAGATTAAATCAATAATAACTGTATAAAATATAAAATTAATCAAATGCGAAACTGATACTCCCCAAGAGATCTTATCAAATGCGGGACAGAACGGGATTTTTCGATCTCGCATTCGTCTCTGGTAGGTACTTCTGCGGTTGATAAAGAACATGAGCTTGCTTATTAAAACTAAATTTTCATAACTTAATAATTTTTATTTTATATACATAAGTTATATGATAAAAATAATTAAAAATAACTGCAGGTTACATTTTATGAATTATTATTATTAATTAAAAACGAAATCGAATTTTATAATTATAAATTAAATTTGAGACTACAAGAGATCGCTTCATTGAGGATAAATATATGTATATGTACATTAAATTGAAATCCCTTTTACCTTTTCCAATTGTAATTCAGAATAGACAATTGTTTAATCTCCCACATACCGAGGAAAATTTATGCAGCATCAGAGAATATTGTTCTTTAATAAATGACATTTTATCCTTCACAATTAAAAAGGGTTATTGTACTTTAACAAAGAGAAAATTATTAAATCAATTGTTTATATTGATATTATCGTAATATGAAAATCTTAATTTCTAATTTTTTGATAAACTACCTAGTTTTTGAAATTTGAAATGTTTTTTTATAATTTATGGAAAAACTCACTTTCAAAATTAAATCTGGAAAATTGGCTTACATTTCGTAAGTTGTATACACGCGTTAATAATAATTTCTTTTCAACACCAATATCACAAACTATTATTGTCAAGTTTTCAATTGATGTATTTAGAGCATTAAATATATTATGTAGCTATTTATGTATGTAAAAATTTATTACATGTAAAAGTTGTGCATTCAATTAACTACAAATGAAACATTTCGTCTAACTCGGCAAGATTTCCAAAAGTTCCTAAAATGTTTGCCGCATTACCTTTTTGAATTTCCAGCCTAATTCGTTGAATGAATTATATTATGAAGTTTATTAATAATAAATTTTATTGTATGTCACAATTAATTATCTTGTTATTTAATTAAACTAGTTCATCAATGTACATTATAACGATAAACGATGAGCAGAAATTAACAGCAAACTGAAACTGTTTGAGTAACACAACACTCAATCTTAACTATTTAAGCGGAAAATTTACAGAGCATTTCTCTTGAATTGTAATTGTGCAGTTTATTCAGTGGCACAATTACTGAAGTTCCAATTATTTTATCAAACCAAAACATGTTAAAATTAATACACAATTTTAAAATTTAAAACCTCCATGTTTCATGTTTGAAACCCAAATGGTGTTACGGGCCAGTTTTATGATGCTTAAACGTATTACAAATACGTATTAAATGTATTACAAATTCATGTTCATTTATTTAATATTCTTTGTATACATACAAGGAGAATCAAAAGTTTCAATAGAAATATAAAATCGCCCGGCGGGCCGCATAATTTAACGTGACAGGCTGTGTGTTGGTCAAGTCTGATCCAAAGTAAGTAATTGCTAGCAAAGAGAATTTGTAAACCATTTAATTTAAATACAAATAATATGTGTCCTACAGCTTCTACTGAAACCTTTTCTGCCGAAGTGTTGTATTCAACACAAAAATTAAAGCATGGTTTTATTTGAAAACATCAATTACTGGAATACAACAAACTTATTGATATTTTTTAAATTAAATAATCAAATCAAAATCTCATTCAGTTTTTATTTATTATTGAAATGTAGCTATTTATCTGAGTGGAAAATAAAATAAAAGCCTAAAATGATTTATTTTGTTTTTTAAAAGTATTTTTGGAAATTATATTCGTATGGTACCAATTTACAACTAAAGTCAATTGTACTTTTCGAAAACATTTTTTCTCATATAAAAATCACTTCAACAACAATAGTTATCATACATTTTTTATTGTTTTCATTTCGAAAGCAAACACACACAAATACTATAAAACAAAAATTGATAAAACGATAAAATTTCAATTTTGATTATATCAATTTTCCTATTTCTACGCACAAGTGTCTGTACAATACAATAAAAATTGCTATGTGTAGTATGTGTAGCTCAAAAACCGTACGACAATAGTATATTATACACCATGGGCCTAAGGTGCCACTTTCATCCTGCGTGTGAACGTGAACTTCCGTAAAAGTGGAAGTAAAGTGACCACTTTACCCAAAAAAATTTCTTTGTTGTAAATTTCATTTTTGTCATTTATTTATATGAATAATTTACATTTTCGTTTTTAGTTTTTGTCGATGCCTACAGAGGCAATTATCAACAATTTTTCTACATCACTAAATATTTTGATGTTTATATTATTATTTGTTATTGTTTTGATTTTATCTTATTATTAATTTTTATTTAAAACTGTCGCGTAGTTGTTTTTTTTATCAATTAACATTTAAATATTCTCGTTAGAGTGTTTTCTTCTTTAAGTTATTGATCTAAATTAGTGATTGCATAATATTTTCTATTTCTGACAATTTCGATAACTATTATTTCGTCTTGGCAAAGAATTATTTTTAAAACTGAAATTAATTTAATATTATTGAAGAAATTCTTTGTTCCAAGGCGAATTGTCTTCTTTATATACAATTTTGATTAAGGAAAACACGGCACAGAAACACTCGACTTAACTAATTTAATCAAGCAATTTGCACTGCTTAAAGAAATTTTTTTACTTCTTATAAGTTCTAGTTTTGAATATTTTTATTTAATTAGTTTTGAATTGGGCGCTATGATAAACGAGCTTATTTTCGTATATTTTTTTATTAAAATTAATTAAAAGTAATTTCGACTAAATTTTAACGACTATGTTATTTAACATTTTGAAATTTTCAAAATGGCAAATTGATGACAAATGAAAAGCTTAAGCTTTTGTGCTTAAATGTAAGCAATTTATTTGTATGTTTTTAGCTTGATATTTTGAAAATATCGCTTTAGATTTTATTTAAACCGATTTAAAAGAATAAGATTTATCTTTAATGTAAGAAAGCCTGTGTTTATATGTTTTTCTTTTATAAAAATGTTTTTATTTACTAACTTTTCTAAAATTTGTTTTATTCTTTTACTTTTTATAATTTAATTTCCATAAATAAAACCAGCAGTACCTCGTAAAGTATATTATGCAATTTTGAAATTATTAAGAATAACATAACAAAACCTCATATTTTAATTGGAAATTTAAGATTGCAAACAAAAATGTATTTCAGATGAAAAAATTACGATAACTTTAGCTCGAGTGCGATTTTTTCAAGGCCATAATACGGTTTTGTTCAAAAAACTTCATTTATCTGGAGAAACTTAAGGTTGCACAGAGAGAAATATATCTTATTAATACATACAATTGTGCAGAAAAATTACACAATTGCGAACAATTTCTGCGCAATTGTGTGGATTAGTAACACATATTTCTCTCTGTGTATGTTACATTTACTGTGATAATGCGTTAACGCATTTACACACGTTACCGTAAAAATACGTTGCTGCGCAACAAATAAAATAGTCTTTTCGTCTCAAAGGAAGGCTAATTCAATAAGTGCTACAAGTATACTTACATAGACTAAAATTGTACGCAATATCAATTCCAATTCTGAAATTTAAAACATGTCACTCTTTTTTTTATAATTTTTTTCTTATAATTTTATGTGAAGCCCAGCAAACCCAGAACCTTCCATATCGATTTTCTAATTTTCTTAAATAATAATCTATTTTTCACAATTTAATTTTACAATTCTTTTTATAACATACAAATGGGGACCGTAATCCACTCAAATGCATAAATTAGCATTACATTGCAATTGCTAACAGAAGAGGTTTACTATTGAATCTTCTCCTTCAAGTGCAATGCATTATTGTAATGCGTAAACGATTTTCTTTTCACATTGATTATCGAAATTCAATTAACTTCACAATGTACCAGTATAAAAAGTATAAGCCAGTGGCCATGATTAAATTACAACATTAAAGGAAGTATGTAGTTGTATAAAGTGTAATTTTACTAAATGCAAAACAAAAATTTTGAAAATACACGTAAGTATTAGTAGAATGGCTAGGAGAGTTCTGCGTAAAATTTAAAATTTCTTAATTTGATAATTTCAAATAAATTCATATTTTAATTGACAAACATTTTTTTGATAATAAATTAATAAATAAATTGGCCAATCTTCCAGGAACACCTCATGGTCAACATGGGGAAGATTCCAGTAATCAAAACCAAAGAAGAACTTGAAGAATACGTAACGACACGACGTTCGAAACACGCGCAAACGAAGCCATAGGCGCAGTCAAGTTTCTCGCTCCAACCCCGGACCTCAGACGCCTTCTCCTCCCGCCGCACATCAAAAAGCTAATCAAAGAATCAAGACGAGTCTAAGCCAGAGCAAGAATAACATAGCACCAATCAGACTGTTCCAGGGCAAATCAACTCAAAGTACAAGTCAAGCACGCACTGAAGAAACACAAGGACGAATCTTGGTCTAAGAAAATCAAAAGTTTATCGCCTTCGGACAACTCGGTATGAAGAATAACTAAAGCCCTCAAGAGCACGGAGTCCCCAATGCCACCCATCCACGGCATTCATGGAATCCGACGAAGATAAAGCAGAAGCCTTCGCGGACACACTTTAAAATCAGTTCAGCTCGAACGACACCCATGATGATCTTGAACACACAGCACACGAAGACCAAAGCACCATCAAGCCCACCACTCACCCAAACGAGACCAAATGAAGACTTCATCCGCTCCGAGAAGGAGCGCCCTGAGAATCTGAAGGGCTTACAGAACGGTCTCCCCTGATGCGGTGCTCACGATGACGTTTCTTCTGCCAATCCATCTCAAGACGGAAATGAGAGATGCAAAATACATATCAGCAAACAAGACCCTCTTTAGAAACCGGTGCGCAGATCTTCAAGACAGATGGCAAAATTCATGGACGTTGTCGTCAACACATCACCTGATTCCGGATATCGCTTCGTGGATAAACTGGAAGCATGGAGAACTGAGGTACAAAACCTCCCAAGCCTTGAGCGGACATGGGTGGTTCAGAAACTACTTACATCGCTTCAAGAGAGCAAACACTTCCAACTATTTCTTCTGTGGTGAAGAGGATGATGCAGAACACATCATATTTTTCTGCATCAAATGAACGGAACACAGAGCAGCCGCCCAAACACAGTTGGGGATAGATCTTACTCCGCAAAGCATCTTGGAGCTGATGCCGAGTAGCGAAGAGTACTGGCGGGTGAGGATATGCTGGTAAAAGTCATATCCACAAAAGCCAAACTCCAAGACAACCTAAACGACCAAGAAGAGTAAAGTCCCGAAAGGGCAGAATACAGGACGAGAGACAGGAGTGTGTGCGGAAGTAATGCTTTGCGAATCCCGGCACCTCCAAGGAGTGGAGTTTTAGTCGGTAAAAATCCAACATTACCACCCAAACCATCTGGGTGGTGTCTTTTGAAGATTTCCCTACTCCCAACGTTCACAAAAAGAAAACCACTCCAGAAGAGGTCACAGACACTATAAAAGGCATCAAAAGGAAGAAAGCCCCCTGGACCAGAAGGCATCCCAAACGCATCCCCGAAGTCGCTACTAAAGAAAGCAGTAACCGTCGTGGTCAACATTATCAACGCGTCACTCTGTTTGAAACACTTTTCAATGCCCTTCTTAAAAACCTTCCCCCAATACTATCAACCAATCAGTCTCCTCTCTGGTCTGAGGAAAATTGCGGAGCGCATCATACTCGCCAGATTAAAGGACTCACTCGATTCCAACAACATCATTCCAGATGAACAAAACAAACACCCATCAAGTAGTTCGACTCATCGAGTAAGTAACTCTTTCTTTCAACATGAAAAAATCAAGCGCCACGGTGTTCCTGACCGTCTCCAAAACTTTCGACAAGATGTGGCACTTTATCTTTAACAGCCTGTACCCATCCGCTTCTGAAAGTAGCCATCTCCCAATTTGTTCCATTTTTCTCTATCTTGAACCGCCTGTAGCCACTCGCTACTCGCTGTCTTCGAGTCTCTTCTTTTTTTCTCTTCAAATCTCTTCATTCCTTATTTTATCCCTCAAGGTGTGGCACAACAGTCTCATTTACAAACTAATCGCGGCTAACATCAAGCTCACCCTGATCCAACTTCTGGCATTCTACCTGTCAAATCGAAAATTCAACGGTCAAGATCAGCGGAAGCCGCTCATCAGGTACACTAATAGAAGCAGGAGTCCCCCAAGGCTCCCCACTCGTTCCAACGCTCTTCAACGTATATATTGGCAATCTCCCAAAAACCTCAAGAATAACCTTCCGACTTTTCGCGAATGACACCAGCGTCGCAGCCAGCTCGCTAAACTCAAACCTGGCAGCCAAACGTGTCCAAGAAGCCCTCAACACCGCAAAAGCTTAGCTATTATGTTCACAAGAAAATACCCCGTATTTCAAGACTATGAAATCTTCGATCAAAAAATCTGATGGCAATCATCGACCAAAAACCTCGGAGTCGCACTGGGCAGCAAGATTTCCTGGGTGAAACACATAAACACGATCAACGGCATGGCAGGAGACTTATGAAGACACTGGATCCACTCATCGGGAGACGTAGTAACATGGAGCCGAACCTCAAGCTGACAATTTATAAGGCAACCGTTAGACCACACCTCACGTACGCATCAAATCATCAGATGAATCCTATTCAAATAATACAAAACATCGCACTCTGCAGAGCTCAAAACGCGTACTACGTGGTCGCAAACCGCTACCCCCACCAGGAATTCAGAATCAAAATCGTAAGCAAATTCATCAAGATGTCAAGATACAGACAACCCTTCGTCTTAGGTCTCGGGAAATACAATATCGAGGATTTCCCCATTCACAAGCGACCCAAATGCATCCTGGCGCCAACTGCCTCCGTAACCACACTCAAGATGAATCTCTCACGCTCGATCAACACCTCCAACGGCCAGTCAACATTTCTTTTGTAATCCGCAAGCAAATCCCACCCTCCCATTTCCTACCTACTTCCACTCACCACACAACCCAGCCGCTTCATCCCAATCGCTGAAATTAATACTCAACGTCATCGTTTCAACACCAGATGAGGGAGATAATGCAGTTTCGCTGCCACGTGCTCTAAGAAATTTATAGACTGGACTGGAGATGTGATTGTTACTCTGTCGAGTGCACATCGTGCGTGGTAGAACCCCTTGCTATAGTAACCGCACACTTTAAACCAAGTTGCAGCGGGGTAGGGGGATGTTTTTGTGCATTTTAAGCATATCTCGGTTGAGTTTCACCTCTCTTGAGTAGCACCTTTAAAGAGTTGAAGCTACATTCAAGGCCACTGAAAAAATGGTTTATCATATTTATGAGAAATGTATAAATTTTGCTTCGATGAACAAAATTCGTTATATTGATGAACAAATTCATAAATACAATGAATTTTGTTCATCGGCACAAAACTAATGTATTTTTCGTTAATAAAACGAATAATTTTTTCGGTGGATCTTTTTAGTAAATCAAGCGTTTGTCTAAACGGCGCGTAGCGCCCCGAGAACAAACGAGGGGTTGCGGAACATTTACCATTGCATTTATACCAATATAGTGCCAATGTATAAAAATGTAGTAATTTTTAAAATTAATTAATTAATTGAATATTGTGGGATTTATTGGAAAATTATAGAGTGCTAATTATAGAGATTAGTTTAACTTTTTAAAACAATATAAAGCCTTTTTGGTCTTTTTTGAGAAATTTTATTCGGATTTTAATGATGTTTTTGAAAGCTTTTATTTTATAATTAGAAAAATTAATTAACGTGGAAACTATAAATTTTGTAAAACAAATTTTGAAAAACATTGTTTTCATTAATTTATATTTTGGAGTGTACAAAAATATATTGTAATAATAATTTCACATTATTGTTATTGTTAATATCGCCTTTAAAGTTGTTTAAAAAGATATTGAATTTTATAGTATAGTATACGGCTATACTAAATAAAAAGGCGCATCTCCAATAAACGCTGAAAAATAATAGTAATAATGAAGTAAATAACAAATCGAAAAGTTTTAAGTAAATTATCAATATCGTTAACGATAACCGTACGAAAAGAAATACGATATATTCAATCGTTTTTTCTTTAATAAGTATAGTTTCGTAGTACTTCTTCGCAAATAAAGGATTCCTTTAATTTTATAATTAACACGACATGTTTCACACGAATGTCGTGTATCACCAGGTGTCTAAGTTTATTAAAAAATATGTTTTTTGAAATTATATTTGAAAAGAAATAATAGTTTTTTGTTATAGAGAAATTAAGAACACTACATTTCTTTATATTACTCTCCTGTCAAGTCATGAAAATTGAGATATTACGCTTTACATTTTCATACCGACGAATTGTGTATGCGCCTTCATTGTTAGAAACAATAAATATCCAAGTTGAGTTTTAGGTAAAAATGATTGTATTTCGAATATTTAAAAAAAATCTACTTCTCGTACTGCAAGGCTTTTCAACTGAAAATTTATTATTTGGCACTTCTTGTCAGTATTTGACGTGAACTCTAACAAACTATTTTACTGAAAAGCGATGTTGACCCAATGTGAACATTAAAATGTTTCGTAATTGTTATTCTTAGTTTGTAGTGGATGTAAAATATGCAAATAAGGTTTATGGTGGGATTTCATCGGAAACACTACTCCTGTAATCTATTAGAGCAAATAAATAAGCTACAATTACGAAGTAAGAATGATAACACCTTAATTAATTAAATCAAATATTTGAAAAATAAAGGAGTGCTCGCTAAATAATAGAGGTATATTAAAATATTAAAACAAATAAAATAAAAAGACAAGTAAGTGTGAGTTTAAAATTGGCCTTACTGATAATGTCACTAATAAAATTGATAAATATTTAAATTAACTTTCCAGTCATGGAATCTTGGGTTCGATTCCCAGTTTCTGCCAAATTAGATTATGTGAAACTGATATTCCTTGTTTACTTTTGGTATGTGGCTTATAAATTGTTTTAATTATTATTCAATTTAAAAATTGAAAAAAAATATAATTTTATTTTAGAAATATTTTTAAATTAAAAAATCTTTGTCGGTGTATAAATTGAAGTCCATAAATAACTATTATATTCATTCTTTTTTATGAAATAACTGTCTACTAACCAAGTATACGCAGTAACAAGTGTATCTATTAAGAAATAAAATTAGATAAATTGATTCAAGTGAAAGTTACAAGTATTAATTTCTTCACTTGACCAATGTTTCTGATTAAAAATTGATAATATGACTAATTCGGTTAAAAGGTCATTAGTATTGATTTCACATGTACGCACATAGTTTTATTATTATTCCCTTAGTGCCTAATCAAAAGCAAATGTATTTCCCTGATCCCTATTGTATAAAGTTTTATAGGGGATATAAAACACAAACTCAGAAGTCGCCAAGATTTTGATTCTCATTGTGAGGTATTTTTATTGAGAATCATGTCACGAAGTTAAACGGGCGGTTTTCTAATCTATTTTGTAATTCATGAACTTACTAATTACTAGACAAGCAGATTAGGAGTATTTACTTAATTAAATTAATTGGCCCTGGTTAGTAATCAGCACCTAATTATACCTTCGATATAATTTTTCTTGAATTTGAAAAGAAATTTAAGGATTTTTTTTATGGATCAAAAGGCGTCATAATAAATTAATCAACTCTGCTAAAATAAGATAAACGATTTTTGAAATAACGATTCCAGGGCTGCCATCAGCAAAATAATGCTCTCTGGAATCGTTCACATTTTTAATTTGTAGGGTGGAATTTGAGTCCAGCGCTCAAGTATCGTAAAAATGTTTCATTTAAAATGAAATTTAAATTGAATATTTCAAAAGCTTTTATTATGTACGTCGTTAAAACTTATGTGTACACTTGAACCTAATTAATGAAATAAGTTTATATTACAAACAAAATAAATTTCTGTTTATTATAATGCAAACATTATATAAGCAAAGTGTCTATTAGGAGTTAAAAATACTTAAAGTTCAGAAGTAGCCTTATTATGCCTTTTAATTTAACCTGCAAATTTTATAACGTTAATCCTACAGAGGTCTAATTGAGCGAATTTATCCCTCCAGCCAGGACGCAGTCTTCATCAGTTTTTCAATGTGTTTACTTATTCCGAGAGGACATTTTTTGCAAAAATTACGTCCCTATGTTTACAGTAAGTAGCTTGTGACATGCCAATTTAGCTTATTTTGTAAATATCCCAAATCGAGAGCAACAAATTTTTTTCTGTTAGTATTAATGTTACTCGTACGAAACTAAACAATTTCGTTGTAATTTTTTATATTACAAGTTCTTTTAATATAGTTACTTTTATTTATGATATTTCTTCTGTTGTTTATTTTGTTTAAAAATTTAATTGAAGTTATTGCTGTTCCCAGTGGAAATCACACACTTTTCAAACATGTTCAGGAATAACAAAAACCCAAGCTAATCGTAACGATCAAACAAACCAAAATATTCAAGTTTAATTAATTAAATTTTAATTAAAATATTTTTTATGGATGTAATAATAAGATAAAAAAAATTGCATCTCAACACCGTATAAAATACAAGAAGCATGAAGTACGCACAAGCTTAAATCTTTTAAAAATCAGTTTTATACTCTTAGAAATATATTTACTATAAATTATAAATTGGTCAATAATTATGCTCTTTTCATATTATTTATTTGTAATATGAGGTCTAAAATCTAAATCCACCCTTTTTCGGAACATTTAATAGCTTGCATAATAACTTAAAACAAAACAAAAAACATTTACATTTGACAATATCTCTTAACTGAAGTATAAACAGGAGTTCAATTATATTTCTATCGAAAAAAAATTTATTTAATTTAACCGAATGTTGTGTAATGTGTGTCTCTCAAAGAAGATATTTTTATTTTGAACTACAAAGCATTTTTAAATTACTCTATATACCTACATAATATTATTTATAATATAATTTGTATAAAATTGAGCATTGTGATGTTTGTGGTGGTTCAATAATAAATTAATTTAGTACATTTATTTATTTTATTTATTTCGGAAAATTCTTGCACATAAGCAGCAATGGTGGCGAACATAGTGGGTTATAGTTATTGTATGTAGTGAGAATGCTTCGCTTTTAGTACCTTTCCGCACTCTTAGTACCTTTCCGCACTCATATAATCAAGTAATGCAATACCCTTATAATTAACTCGAATCGTGACCACCTTTCCTGGCTACGGCGGTTGTTGATAAGCGATAAGGCACACCAGCAAGATTATAAATAGTAAAAGACGGCGGTTGTTTACGTTTTTTATAATACACTGCTACTCTGTCTACGTTTTCACTGCCTACTGAAGTGCACGTGCAATTTTGCATCACAAGCTAATAGATAAGAGTATTATTTGCTTCCGTTATGTCGCGTTTTAAATTAAAGCATAATTTTTGTTACCAATTTATGTTTTTTTTTAAAAGGACCTGTCTTGAATGTAAAGCTAAATACAGTGACTCGCTCAGAAAGTTCCATTGCGGTTTTGCTTACTCAACCGCAATGTTTAACTTTCTGCAGCACGACTGTAAATAGCTATTAAAAGATAAACTTGATTTTTAAATTTATGTTAATGGTTCATTGCGGCCTGCCTCATCTTTTTTCATGTTTATCAATTTCACGTTTATCCTAAACTCAAATCTGAGGTTTTAGTTAAACATTAAAACATTAATCAACTTCTACAAATGTCATATTACCATAAATTAAATTTTTTTTGTCATAGATACAGTGGCTCTAGAAAGTATTCGTACACTCCTATGTTAACAATGTTAATAATTGTGCATTTTGAACCCGGGTTTTGTCATATAAAAATCAATTTTACAGCCATTTTTTGTTCAAATTTTTTATTGTTTTCAACTTTGTTTATATAAATTTTTTTATTTTGTCGCACCATTTCCGAGATATAGACGACAATATCTTTTGTTTTTTACCGAGTCTTGTTTAAGTCGCTATCAGTTAGAGATGGTGAGACGAAATAGAAAAATGTATATAAACAAAATTGAAGGCAATGAAATTTTCAACAAAAACTGCCTAAAAAGTTTTGCTGTAAAATCGATTTTTATATGACGAAAAACGGCTTCAATATGTACAATTAACATTGGTAACATAGGAGTGTACGAATACTTTCTGCAGCCACTGTATGTACTGAAGCTTTTAATTGGAGACTTGGCGTTACATATTTTTGAATTTATAACAAAGTTATCTTTTCAATAAAATTAGGCATATTAAACAACAAACATAATATAAATTTAAGGTAAAGTAAAAAGAAACTTAGATTCAAACTTTTAAAATTTGACATTCATTTGTACTTTTGAATTTTGAATGTGAATCTTTAAAATTGGTTCTACACTTAACTGAAAATACAGTCTAATTATTAAAATAGACATTTGTTTATTTAAACTAAAACCACACCGGTACACGTCGTTTCGGCGACCGCAGTTCGGCGAAAGCGATTCGGCAACGTATATTCGGCGACGGTCAATTCGGCGACCCGAAATTCGGCTATACTACTTTCGGCGATTCCAATTCGGCACCGGCATTTCGGCGATTCTCATTCGACGACAGAAAATTTGACTACGTCGATTCGGCGACGGGAAATTTATTTAAGTACTAAAATTTATTAAATCTTTTAAAAAAATTAATTTTTTATTTTTAAATTAAATATTTATTTACTATCACAGGTATCATAATTACACATACTTTTTAAGCAATTAAACAAATTTTAATTCATGTTATAACAAATTATAAGCTATACCGCGAAGATATTCAATAACATTATTAGAATTATAATTGGCTATCTTCGCCAAAATTCGAGAATCAGCCGTTTCTTATCGCGGCTTTTTTTTAGGAGGTGCATGTCCGGCTAGAATACGTTTGTATTCTGTGTCGAAAGTTTTTTGAATACGTTTTAATTTATCCAAAAAGGTCCACGTTGGATGAAATATACCTACCACTACCAAAACCTAGTAGTATTTTTCGATGACAAACACAAGTTCGAAAAAAGCCATAAGCGTCCGTACTAAGGTTTTTTGTTTTTTTTTACATTAAGATTTTAAATTTAAAAGAATAAATTGAATAAACTGAAAGTATACCTCCCGTCGCCGAATCGACGTAGTCGAATTTTCTGTCGCCGAATGAGAATAGCCGAAATGCCGGTGCCGAATTGGAATTGCCGAAACTGGTATAGCCGAATTGTCGGGTCGCCGAATTGACTGTCGCCGTATCAGAATCGCCGAAATGACGGTGTCCGAATCACACGGGGTTCTTTAAATGTTACGAAGGCGTCTTGAAGCCACAAAGTAAAAAAATAAATTTTAAGTGTCAAATTCGACTTACAATTGTCAATTTACACTTCGAAGTCGCAATTGACACTTAGAAGTCGCAATTGACGCAGCGCAATCGTATTTATAATTACTACTAAATTATTGTATTATCTAATAAGTATTATTGCGCAGGCGTTAACTGCGACTTTTAAGTGTCAATTGCGACTTCGAAGTGTAAATTAATAATTTATTGTAAGTCGCAATTGCAACTTAAAATTTATTTTTTACTTTGTGGCCTCAGGACGTCTTCGTAAATTGTTCCATCGAGCAGTCCGGTATTACAATTCGAAACTGTGCAACTTACTAAGCATAATTCTAAACTTTAAAATTTTTTACAAAATTAAAATTAATAAAAATATCTTATAATTATGTATTTATTTCAGCTGCAATATTTTTGACATATATAACGTCATATTTCTAATTATAAAAGTAATCAATAGGATTAAAATTTATATTCATCCTTATGATTGTGCTTCAGTTGTTATGTTCTCTAGAATTTATCTGGCTAACTCAACATAGGTCTCTTTGATTGGGTGGTGGTAGTAATCGAGATAAGGTCAATGAAAAATATGTAATCCTTAAGTATTTATTACCTAAATAAAATTCACAGCTGTTCATAAAATATGAATAATTTAGGTTGGATCAAATCAAATTAAGCCTACGTTTAAAGAAAATCTTCAGCAGCAGCAAAAATATGGCACAAGCCAATCTGGACTTAATAAACATAAAAAACAATATGGACAATGACCACTGTCGCTGAATAAATGCATCGATAATAAATTAAACCGACTTTCGTTTATTGTTACAATAAACATAATATAATAGCTATTTATGTCACGAGTAGACAATTTAGGTCTTTATAGGATGAAGCCGAGTTTTTATAGGCTGAGTTTTTTTAACAATTTTTTTTACTAACAATAAGGGCAACATGCTAGAAGCCAAATAGAAGCTAAATATGCCAAATAAAGCCAAATAAACGGTACGCTCGATTTGTCAGTGTAACTACAGTAGATGAACAGGGAACATATTAACTAAACAACTTTTTAAATAAAATCAATAACATAATATTCATAAAAACATCTAATTTACTTTAAAAACAGAGAGAAACCACCAATTCAATTTTCTAGATCTGCAAGTCAGCAACTTACCATAATCCAACAAAATATGCATTTTTACATATTATACAGAGAACCAACTTTAACCGACACCTTAATTCCAATCAATCAAAACACAGCTACAAACACAAACTAGCACACTTTTTTTTTTCTCAATCTCTCAATTCATTAAAAAAATTGGTGCTAACAACGTCGTTTCGTTCTTCGTTAAATATTTCTATTTATAAATTTCGATCTTTTTTTTATATAATTCTAATTTTTATTTTTATAGGTGACACGGTAAACAATTTTTATAGTATAAATATGATATGCAGGGTTTCCGTAGCCTGTTTACCGCTACAAGAATTTCCCTCAATTTAATTTCTGCGCATAGCACACACTTTTATGCAAACACTTGAAACAATAAGAGCACATGTTTCTTAATAGAACACATAATTAGCATATGATTTGCACAATATTGTTAACTATTTAATTTTTAATTTTGAGAAAGTGGGGATGCTGCCTTCAACACGTCATAGGAATAACTAACTAACATATTTACATTACGTTACGCATATTGAGTAGATATATACATAACTCAATATCAATATTACTATTAATTTGCTTATAATTAAAATGTCTTTTAACGTTTTTAATAGCTAATACCTTTGAAATTTCCAATTGGCTTCTAATTTAAAGTTGTAATCAAAAATGTTTTATTTATTTTATTTGAATACCATTTTATAATATTTAATACCTATTTTGCACATTTTTGATTTATTTATTTCGGGTGGCAGAATGTTCGGGAAATGAAATTTACTGAATAATAAAATTTCAGAAAATACAAATCTTATTTTTATGTTGGAAAAGTAAGTTATTACATTAATTCATTTTTTTAAATCACATGTTAAAAACAATTAGCAATAGAGAACAGAAGTCTTGTATTAAAAATGTAACCGTCATTCAAGATGCAAAATTTCAATAATTCCCCTTGCAAGGGAAGAATAAATTCCTTCACAACTCTACACAATTGCAATTCATAAATATTTATTTAATGTAATATTTTGTTATTTATTTATTAAGATGTGAGTGTTTAATGCATTTATATGGTGGAATTTTCAAAATATTTACTTAGCAAATGGTTCAGGAAATGAACCTGAAATGAAATTTACTAAATATTAAAATTGTCTGAAAAAAACTCTCTTCGCCGGTATATAAAAAATCATTGACTTTAATGTGATTACTTTTGACTAACTTTATAGTTTGTTGCTCTGGTCGTTAAGGTTTTTTGAAACGTTCGAAGACAACACATTATGTAGAATCTTATACAACTTCATGAAGCGAAAGCGAAAATGACAAATTCGATATTATAAAATGTGCGCGCTACAATGAACCGAAGTCTAAAACGAAATGTAGAAAACTTTTTCTTTGCATATACTATAACTTTTTATTTAGAAGTAATTTGTAAAAGAAAATGAGACATGACCCTAGAGAAAATTTAAAAATCTTACCTGATAAAATCACGTTGAAAACTTGTAGCACAAGAATTACAACAACAAACTTTGTTCCTGACGACATTTTCACTCACTTTGCTTTAAAATACTATTTTTTTATGCTATAAAAGATTTATGAATTTTATATCGCGCCAAACATAAACTCATCAGTAGTTCACAGTTGTGGCAACACTTAATTTGCATTTGTTTGGAAATACATCAACGAGTTTAAATTGTAGAAATTATTCATTCTATTCATTCCTTAAACAAAAATATAGTCAGAGCAAAAATCATAACATAAATAATTTTAAATTAACACGAACAGTTTTAAAAAGGCTGTAATTGAAATTGCGGTTTTAATAATTAGATTTTTTAAATACAAAGTAAAAATTTTTTTGAAAAAATTACTGTTGGTAGCTAAACTTAAAAATGAAAAAAATTAAAAATTTGATTATATGGTCTGTTGGATAATGGCATCGCTAACAAATTTGAAATGTTAATGAACAAGAAATGGTAAATAAAGAATTATTTAAAAAAAAGTGCTTTATGTGCAGTTTATGTTATTGAAAATATTGGAACAAAGGATTATTTTTTCTCTTAAAATTATTAATTACTCCTATTTATATCTCTTAAAAATTATGGGGATCTGTCAGTTAATCAACCCCACGAGAATCGCTTCGAGAGCTGCACTATTGGAAAGAGGACAATTTTCTGTGTATAATAAAAAAATAAATTTTGCGGATTATCCATTAGTTTTCGAGAAAACGGCTTTTGAAAATCAAAATTTTACATGCATTTTAGATAGGGAAATCATTAACATAAAAGTTCTATTGACGGTGCGTGCGTTCTGATATAGTCTTAGTGTTGGCAGTCAGACGCGATTGTGACATTGTGGGATGTACATCGGGTGTATTACGCAACATTATGCAATAATTTAAAAAATATTTTTAGGTTAGAATCTCGAGTGCCTTGGTTGCGTTCGTCAAAACTGACGCTCCGCTACCCTCCGCTCCGGTCCGGGCGCTACGCGCCGTTTTGACGAACGCTGACTCGCTAAAAACATCCCTATAGGTCGCACCACCTCGCCAAAGGTGCAACTCGAAAGGGGTGAAACTCGTAAGGTGTGAAACTCGTTAGCAACGGTCGGTGTGCTCCCGACCGGTGGTCGACAACAACTGAATACATTTGCTCCGCCCATCAGTAAGACTATATCAGAACGCACGCACCGTCACTAAAACACGGGAGCGGATCAATTCCCTATGTAAAATGCATGTAAAATTTTGATTTTCAAATGCCGTTTTCTCGAAAACTACTGGATAATCCGCATCGAAGTGCGGTCTCAAAATGCTCAGAAAATTGTCCTCTTTCTAATAGAAAAAAAATCAAAGTGAAACGGTTGGGGTTGATTAACTGACAGTAACCAAATTATGAACCACCAAAATGTCCTAATCAAAGCTAAACCGAAAACATCAAAATCACAGGTGTAATAATAATTGTCTGCGGTCATCGCGAAAATCGGACTCGAGAGAACATTTTCCTTAATTAAAATAATTCTTTATACAGGGTGAATCTCGACTAATAGACCAGTTCATGACTGACCAGAATATCAAAATATGACCTCAGTAAAAAATCGTTAGTTTTTGAGATATGCTTTTATGAATTTTGTGAAAATTTCGAGTGCCATATGTGCGCAATTCCATATTTTAAGATAATAATTTTAGGTACGCAACCTGAATAGCCCTGCTATTAATCACAAATTAAAATAAAGCTATTAGTGGAATAATTAAAAAAAAAGTATTTTCCCGACTTATAAATTAATTTTTATTTTTATTAGTAAAACTCTTCATATTGCAAAAAAAATAGTACCAAGCTAACTTGACAAGTTATTTTAAAAAATAAGAAATTAAAAATATTTAAAATAAATTTAATTAAATAAATTAAAATGATAATTCACAATGGTCATTTTGATTTTCTGGTCAATCATGAGCTGGCCTATCAGCCCTCAGGAATGACGCTGAGTTTGGGACACCCTGTATATGGACTAGTTTCGACTGTTTGTCTTTTTCAACATATTCCTATAACAGTTGAAACAAGCTATAAATAAATAAATATATTATTTTAAAATAATAATTTTTTATAAGCTACATAAAGTTATTATTATAAATTATTATTTGCGAGAGCAGCTTAGTCTTTTGAGTAACAAACTTTTATGTTTATTTGCAAGACACGACAGTTGATGTAGTAATATTTGTTTTCAGCTGTTAACAATTTGTTAACAAAACAATGGCAATGTAATCACAACCAGATATTTCAGCAACTACATACGTTTTTCTGTATTTGGATCTCATCACTTGCGTATGCAAACAAACAGATAAAGAGAAATTCAAATAGAAATTACAAATAGAAAGAAAAAAATACAGAAATCGTTATAACTATATTTTAGATATAACTGTATTTAGAAATTAAATATTTTGACTTAAAATGCGTATATTTTATGCAATACTTTTATCAATCCAGTACCGTAGCCAGGAATAGCCAAAGACGGTCATTATAGCCTATAGTAAGTTAGCCAAACAACTGCTGATAGTAAGGTACTCGGTTCGAATCCGGGGAGAGAGTGAAATACGTTCACATGACCGTCTCTATGCTTCGGAGAGCATGTGAAGCCGGCGGTCCCCTGGGTTGATGATTGCCGCCGTCAACTATTGAAAACAGGAAGCAGCAGAAAGCTTCTCCATGGAAGCAATGTCATTTTTCAATTCCAAGCCTAAATACACAGAACTATCAGTTTCGTTCTTACACCTGGTTGTTACCTAAAAATTCCGAGAAATGTTCCATTGCAAAAAAAAATTGCAAAAAGTCAGAAAAGAAAAGATTACATGTAAAATGGGAATTAGCATAACACTCAGCTCAAAAAAGAGCTCAAAAAAGAAGAAGTTGACAATCAATCGAAGAAAACCTGAACAAATCGTTTCATCAATGATAGGCGAGATGTAGGGCTATTTTGCATGGACCAGCATGTAGGTGCGGACCCGCGTAACACTGAAGTCATAATGCTGGTCGTCGGGGCGTAATGGCAGGGTAATTGTAGTCGAATTTTCTGTCTCCGGATGAGAATCTCCAAAATGCCGGTGCCGAATTGGAATCGCCGAAATGACGGTGTCCGTTCTGTATATTAGGAATCGCTAATTTATTTTCAAAATTATACGAAACATTAAAATAACTGCTAGCCAAAAAAATAATAATTATGAAAGTAAATTAGCCACCCCTAATGCCCCACTACCTTTGACGTCAAAGCAAGTTAGCGAATTTAATTCATGCTTTACGTAGGTAAATTATTTCAACAATTGTACAAAAAATTGTTAGTCACACTGATGCTTAAACATCTATTAAATCAAACACGAAGGCAAAAATGTATTTTACTCATTGTTGTAATGTCGTGTAAAGTGATAATTAGATTTTTCTTTATAATTACACGCACAGAGATTTCCAGATTAGAGATAAGCAATTATATTAATTTTTGTAAAATTGTAAAAGTAGATTACATAAAACATGTTAAGTGCATTCCTTAATCATTCGTAAACACGCTTATTCTATTTTCTCAAAAACTACAACCGAATGAATGTATTTAGCTTAAGAAGTCTCAAGTTACCCTAAAATCGATCTAATATCATTAAATACAAAATCAGTCTTGCCGTTAACTTTAGTGCCTAAAAATACAAAAGACGTTCCGATGATTAGAAGATGAAAGCACAGGAGTGCTCGCCGAGGGTCAAATCACACGGCAAGTAAAAAGAGTGAAAAGAGCTCATCAATATAGTAATGCTAAGATATCCTAATGTCCTAATGTTTTCTGAAATTTTTTAAGATTTTCTCAAATTTCTCCGGATTTCCTTTGCTTTTTTTTCAAATTTCCTTTTACTTGTACATCAGATTTCTTTAGCGATTTTCCCCGCGGTACTATAGCAAGACATTATAACGTAGTGAAGTGTGTAAGCTCTGTAAAATAAAAACTAACGAAGTAACGCTTCAAAGTGGTTTTTAATACAATATTGTCATTCACAGTGGTAAGCCTTGTGGCAAAACGTGGAAAACTTCCTTACTTATTTTTCCTTCCTTATTGAGAAAATGCTTTTTATTTTACAGAGCTCCAGTTAATGTAGCAAATACTCGAATTAATTCTCGATTTGTTACAAAATTTTTTTATAAATTTTAATATCTCTCGTGATTCAGAAAATATGGAGATTACAAAAATTACTTTATATTTTTCCGATATGTGATCCAATTTGTATGTAGGAATGCATTGTCATCGACGCGACGTCAAGTCGATGTGCAAAATTTCAGTTCGATTGATGACGGGAATCTGTTAATTTTCATTTCCAGATTTGTCTACAAGTGAAACCGATGCCGGTGGTGAAGTTAATAAAACGATTTAGGCCCGCTTTTACAATAGTTGGTTAAGTTGGGTCCAGGACTTTTCGTTCGGCGTAGTCAGTTTGGCGCACTCCTTAACTGACGCGGCCCTGTCGGTGCAAGAACAATTTACCGTATCTCATTTCGGCGTAAAACAATTTTTTTCTTTAATGAAAAAAATAATACTTTTTGCTCCGGGCTGCTATGCCGAAATGCGCCGAATTGACGGCTCCAAAAAGTCTCATTTCCGTTAAGTTTGAGTATAACCAATAATAGTAAAACCAATAAACTCCAGCATAATATATTACCCCCGTTTGAATCATGCTTAACCTACTGTTGTAAACACGGTCTTATATAAGTAAACGTCAGTATAAATAACTGGTTTAGTATATATAATATATAATAATAATAACTGACAATTGTAAAACGTTATCCCCAGGACCCCAGGTTAAATAATACTTGACTTAACTATTGCAAAAGCAAACCTTAACTTATATTTTAAATTAAACTTTGGATGTAATTTAATTTAAATAATTTGCATTTGCCCGGCAAAGTTTGAGTCGGTGCAGCATTGTGAGCAGGAAAAGTAAGAAAACACTACGCGTGCCATAGGCATATTTAAAAAAAAAGTAAAAAGTAAAAAAAATAAAATTAGAAAAAATCAGATAAAAGAAAATAATATAAGTAAGCAAACAACAATTTAATATAAATAAAGGTTATCAATTGAAAACTGATATTAAATTAATAAATTAAGAAATAATAAACTCATAAGAAAGTTTTCAGGCATAAAAAATTATCTCACTAAAAGAAAAATTAATAAAAATTTTAATTATTTAATTATAAAGCACTGAAGCGGTCTAGGACATTTGAACACGGCCGGTTGAACGCGGCCGGTTGAACGCGGCCGGTTGAACGCGGCCGGTTGAACGCGGTCGGTTGAACGCGGTCGGTTGAACGCGGCCGGTTGAACGCGGCTGTTTGAACAGGGGAGCAATTGTATCTAATTTCTTGCGTTCAAACGTCCCTGCATTCAGACATCTCTGATGGTCAACCGGCCTCGTTCAACCGGCAGCGTTCAATTGTCCGGCTCCGCACTGAGGTGTACGGAATTCCTCCCCAGCCCCCCAAAACTACAAAAGTAATGAGAAGTCAATTACGCGAACTCTAATGATACTCACGATCGCTTGCTTTAAAATATATTATTTTGTATAAAACTTATTACGGGAGTGAAGGTGTTTGAGAGGAGGGAAGTATATGGAATACTATTCAGGATGTAAAGATTATCCCCTGTATTCATAAAAATACTTAAAGAGTGTTTTAAACCTATTTTAACTAAAACGCTCATTAAAGTTAAACAACCAATGAAAACCTTAGAATGTAGACAAATGAACTATTGTGATTGGTGTTTTATGACGCCTGCATTTTAAAGGTATTTTAAAGCTATTTTAACTTTCTAAAATTTTTATGAATACGGGTGTAAAATTGCACTCTGACCCAACGTTCACCCAACGTCATCGCCGCTACTTTAGTAGTAACTTGAAACCATAAGTCTTTAAAAATTTAGATTAAAACTCAAATGATGAGAATAAAATTAATTATTCAAATATCTCATCATATTTTAAAACCGATATTTTAACTTGAAGTTTCACTTGAATTGCCTGTAGTCCGCTCCTGTATACTGTCATGTTCCAAAATCCTTCCTTGAAGATTTTAATATATTTTATGTGGAAATTTTGTATTTTTTTTTGTGGAAATTTTATTTTTTTAAATTTATAATAAATTTGTATTTGCTGGTTTTCCCGCCAAATATAGTTAAGGCCGCTTCTAATTTTGCGTTTATAGTTTGAGAATTTAATTTTGAAATTTTTGTATTTGGAGAATAAATTTAATTAATTTTTTATTTTATTATTAATTAATTAATTAAAAAGTAAATTTTTGACTTTTTAACTTTGGAATGTCCCAAATTTGAATTTAATATGGATAATTTTGTACGAAGTTGATTGATTTGGATATTTAAAACATTGATTAAATTAGTTTATATGAAAACATTTCTAAATTTTGAAGTTAAAAGTTCGAAGGTATCGTTAAAAATCAACACGTACGGTGCAGTTTAACTTTTCCATTTTATGCATAAAAATTTTGTTAAAAAATAATATTTAAATTTTGATTAATTCGAAGATTTTGTTTAAAAAAAAACATTACATTTGGAAATCATAAAAAAATTACTTCAATACATAAGGGATTTTAGCTTAATGATTACGTTAATGTAATTTTTTTTGCCTTTGCAGTTTAACTTTTCCATTTAATGTATAAAAATTTTATTGAAAATTAATATTTAAATTTGGTTTAATTCGAGGATTTTGTTTTAAAAAAATATTTACATTTGGAAATCATAAAAAGAATTACTTCTCTGCATAAGGGATTTTAGCTTAATTAGTACGTTAATGTACCAAACTATCGCATTAATGTACTGGAATTTAAAAAAATCAATTAACAAAAATGTAGGCACAAAGTGTCACTGTTTGGTACAGTTTATGGGATAGAAACGTTTTCATGTATTACTTTTAAAAAAATAAAGCCAAATGCTAACAGTAAATAGCAAATACTACCACATAAACAGATGTAAACAAATTGTTACTTGTTACATTTATTAAAAAAATCTCTCTAAAACAATAGATTTAAGTAAACCAGAACTAGAAGCAAATAGGTCTTTGAGTCTGACACCTACTACAAATATCTCCCGAAAACGAGAGTCTAGAAAGTAGAAATATGTTTTTAAATAAAACTCAACAAATTAAAATTTAATAAAAAATTATAAACTGATTTGAATTCGTTGAGGCAAATTTTTTATTATAATAATAATTATTGTTTTAAACTTTAATAGTCAAAAAATTAAAAAGAAAAAAGGCAAAGATAATAAAGATATAACCTTGGCAAATTACTAACCCAATCTCAAGTTCATGAGATTTTATAAAGATTGCACAAGTTTTCATGAGACTTGACAGATTTTCAGATCTTGTGCAATCCACGTGCCAGATTATGAGACCCTTTGGCTATCGGTGCAGTTCACAATCACCTGCATAAACAATAAACTATTAACTTTATTTTTAAAGAACCTCTCAAAGCTACCCACAAAATTGGGTCGTGTCACTTGCATATAAAGGTGTGTCAACTCTACAACTCCAATAAAGTTGGTTTAACTTTATACATCCTTTGAGACGCCCTATGCTTTAAATACCTATTTAGAGCTTTTTTGCTAGAATGTTGCAAATTTTTGCGTTGGTCTGAGGGATCGTTAACTCTTTTTGGTATTCAAGTAGAATATATAGCAGGTCACGTCAATATAATAATTTATTATTATAAAATTAATTATATTTTATGATGGAAAGCAGCTATGCCGGAATTAAACTTGACTATCAAAATGTTTAGCATCACGATTGGTATAATCTAGAATGAATTGAGTAATAATTATTAATGCAACGTTGATATTATTTAGACAAATTTATTACACCCAGATTTCAATCAATGCAAGTAGAATATGATGGCAAAGCATAAATTCGTTAATAAAGACGTATTTTAGTAAATTCAAAATAAAATTTATGATGTACTGTTTACAAGGAATAAATAACTCCATCAATTTTTGGCGTAAAATGTGAGCCACACTTAATATCGTGTTTTAAACTTATGATTTTTCTAATATACAAAATCAGAAAATGAAGACGTGAAAATCCATTTTTGAAAAATAAAAACGAGCTTTTATGTCGGTTTTAGTTGGATTCTAGATTTGAAAAGCGACGCTGCGATTAAAGCTCTAATTTTCACGCGTCAAAGTCACACTTTTGGTATTTGTTGCTTCCCCATTTGTGAAGTTCATCTACGTTTCTGTGAAAGGAACAATCTAGCACTCTAATGCACTGTCGGTGATGTTTTCGGCAATAGAAATTTAAAGGTAGACAATTTATTTATTGCAAAATAAAAAAATTTCCAATGACCTACATTTTCCACGTGATATTTTAAACATTTTCCGTGCGTTCTTCGCATTTAACTTTTATTCGAAATAAACCGAGTATACTAAATTCGAGGTCAGTTTTGTTATTTCCTAAAAATTGGAAGATTTACTTTTGAAAATATAAATAAAATTACCTATCGGTTACGACTACAACAAAAAAGTTGTAACCTAAGGAAGAAGACGCGTTAACTTGTTTACAAATGAAATGAAAACTTTGGGTTTTGCAAACTGCACATTTTCGTCGGGATTTTCCTACACCTTTCCTAAAAGCTATGGGGCATTAGAATAAGCTCTTTAAAACTACAAAAAGTTTTATGGTTGTTGAGCTACTCTTCAACAATCTATTACCGTTTTTGCTGTGGTGGTTTGGCTTTTTCAAGACGGCCTTTCAAAATAATTTGGCCGAAGTAAATAAAAGAAAAACTTTAGTTTCCTGTTTTTACAATAACGCGCCGGTTTTCTTTTATTTACGACTTTTTCGACATTTACTAAAGCTAAATCTACTAATTAATGGCGGTGTTTTGAAAAACCTTACAACGCATAAATTCATTATAGGTATAAAATGTTTCTATTGTTGTCTAAAAGTAATTACAATAACTATTGCTTGGGATTTTTGAAACTGAAATAATTCTGAAATAATCGAGATTACACTTTTACGTTAACACTAGAAGCACCGAAGGGGTCATTTTGACCCCATTCAAAATTAATTATTCTGAATCTTTTCATCAGACTAGAAATTTTTGACTTTTAATTTTTATAAGCGCGGCGCTTCTAGTGTTCAAAGTTGATCATTAATTTGTGAGTTAATCCGACCAAAAAATAATTGCTCTCAAAATTAAACTTTTTATAATAACATTGTGAATTTAAAAGCGGGATTTTTGCAAACATATTAACTGAAGCAGAATATTGCATAATTCTACATGATTTATTAAACCTTAATGTAGTATGTGGAAAACCGGAAATATGTGTGGGCCCTACTCATGATAAATTTTCATAAAATACGATTTTTTTAAAATTAATCTTAAATCAAGTGCCTATGGCATATGCCGCGTTTCAAAAATAATACATTATTATATTGTCGGCATTTTTTGAACAGCTTTAAAATTATTAAATTTATGCGTGTTCTTAAACATGACATAGACAACTTTTCATTTCTGATAATTACAGCGAACAAAACCAAAACTTTTTAAGCACTTGTAGTGTAACTTGCAACAATTTTTCGAACTTACTTCTCACAAAACTTAACAAAACTAAAAATGACGGCGAGTATTTTGAACCATCGGAGGAAGCCACATGTTAATTTTAATTAACACTTACACATATGCAAATTTTATTGCTATTCAGTTACTAAGTTTTGTTTTGATCATTGATATACAATATTGAAATGACTGCTAAAAGTAAAAAAAATTAATAAACAACTTCAATGTCGTTAGTATAATAAAATTTTGTCATTTCTTATAATAGCGTAAGCATTAACGTTAATGTGAAAGAGTAACTGGAAATGTTCTGTATGAATAGGCGTCGCGACGCACACTGAAGTTTTCAAGCGACAAGATATTGTAAGAACGCTTTTCATCTGCGCAAATGCAGTTAATTGTTGATCTTGCTATAAATTAAACTCAAATAGGTATGTAGATAGTGACTCGTACTACACGTACCGGCTTTCGTATTTATCAAACGAAATAGTGTAACAAAGTCCTCCTAACGAGAAAATTACTTTTGAGTAAATTCCAAAATACTGGATCAGACTTTTAGGATTCCCTACGTTGCGTTGTACATATTAAAGAAAGAAAGCTTTGAAAAACTATAAAAAAATTTGAAA
Source organism: Cantharis rufa (assembly GCA_947369205.1). NCBI lineage: Eukaryota > Metazoa > Arthropoda > Insecta > Coleoptera > Cantharidae > Cantharis > Cantharis rufa. The sequence goes on along the minus strand of OX376306.1, from coordinate 29,141,813 downwards.
GCTACTTTGGAATTTATAATCATTTTAATTAAAGAATAACTCATAAAAACATTTTGTTTGTAAATTGGTAATGTAAGAGGAAACATTTAATTACATAGCTACTTAAGTCGATAAAAATAAAAAAACTTAAAGTACCCCTTACATATAACGTCAACATTAAAAAAAGCAAGCCACTTAGGGAAAATTCTTGAATAAGAAAGAAAATAATTTCTCTACTTACTAAAATACCGGTAAGTGGTTTCAGATTAACGTAATGTAAGCATCGATTCTATTTTCACTTTATTCAAATACCATTGGTAGGGGAAACACTATACGTATCAATACTTAGAGACAGTATACTTGTACTTAAATGGATTCTATTGAAGTTTTCCCAATTCACGGTATATGTACCTATCAAGTGTGTAAACAAAATTGAGGTTTAGGATTTAAAAATTTAGAATCGCTAACCAATATTTATTTTAGTTTTTACTTTTGTAGTATACTTTTTTATTTCTTGTGATTATTTTCAAAAATATATTTTATATAATAATATAAAAGAATTATTTTTGGTAAACCAATTGTTTTCTTACAAAATATCTTGTGCTTAAATATTTCTAATAAATACTTTATTTGTTATTAGGATTATATCACAAAACTTTATATTACATATAACATACTGCTATGACTTACTCTTGCAAATTGGTAGAAGTTAACATTTACAAAAAAAAAGTAAAAATTGATTAATTTAAAAATTTTTTTATTTATTAATGTAACATAAAAATTCTATTTAAATGTTGTGCGTTTTATATTGCTTCAGGTTTTCAATACAATGCAAGTTTTAGTTTTGTCAGGTAATCTTATTATTTTGTACATAAACTTTAACTGTATTAAAAATAAATAGGTATTAATAAAACTTATTTTTAATTCACTTCACTGAACCTGGCTTTGTAATGTTTTTAAAGATTTATAACGAAAATCAAATAACGGAAAAATCAACCCGGAGGTTCGCCATTTGATTTTAGTTCATTTACACAGTCAACACATTTTCTTTGAACAAAAAGTTTCAATAATTTTTTGTACAGCAAACAAAATTGACTTAAAGAGATATTCTAGTCTAGAGGCACGAATTTCGGGCGCTTTTTCGAGTTTTGTAAAAATAAAACAAAAAATATTTTTACTATTCATTTTTTTATCATTCGTTTATTGATACTTTAAGAATTCATAAAAATGTCAACGAAAAAAAAAGTTAAAATTCTGAAGAAGTTATAAGCTTGGAAAGTGGGAGATCCAAAAAAGGCAATGTCCTGGCGTGCAAGGTTTCAATCCTTCTGGTTATCTGAAACAAAAAATTCAACTAATTTTTAATTAGTAAAGTTGGTGCTATGGTATGACCTTTGGACTATCATTTGGATTATCATTTTCACGATAAATAATATGTATTTTTTTTAGATCTTAAAAATTTTAATATTTTTTAATATTAATTGAACCTATAATTTTTAGCCATGAAAATGGGTAAATATAAAACGACCCGAAACGATGGATAATAAAATATTGTTAAATGACCTTATACTCAAATATTTTAATCTAAAATGGATTTAATTTAAATTTAAAAAATTTACTTCTTAACGCCATATCTTTATTCTTTCTTTCCATTCTTCATTCAATGTACATCTCAGATAAGTAATATTTGAAACCCTTACTAGCTCCACTTGTTACGCTTAGAAATAATTTGCATTTAAAAAAAATTTTAATTAAATTATAAATTGTTATAAGTACGTTATGTGTTTATACAATTGTCCACTTGGTAACCGTGCAGGTGCAAGTAAGTCAGATTACTTGGAAAACCTTGAAACATTGTGCACTTGCAACGTTAGGATGTTCCACAGGAACAGGAATACGCGACATCCGAAGGAAAAGAAAGAATCCTCATTACCTTAATAACTATTTAACAGTACGGTCGGGTCACGAAATGATTCTGCAATCAATTAGAATTTGAAATTGTTTAAAGAATTGTTGATCATCCGTTTAGTGTTGTTTTGTTCGGTAATCATTTTTGTAAAACTTACCTTGGGGAAGTTACGATTTTTTGGATTAATTTTGTGGAAGTGATAGAGATCTAAGTACGAGTATTTTTGACAGGCCAGTAAAAGTGAGGCGCCAACAAAAAGGTCGGGCAAATTGTATTAATTATTGTAAGGTTTGACCCGAGGACCCGAGAACGCCAACTGCATTGGTTACTTTTAGTTTTGTAGTAATTTTAGATTCTCGTTGCAGTGGGTCCCATTTTTGGGGTTATTGAAATTTTGGTTGTGCTGATGTAACTGATATTTTGGAATGTTTGGAATGTTTGCCGATGTTTGGAAAATTAAAATTATTCATAAGCACAAGAAATTGCAACAAATTTAATTTTTACTTACCAGTTGTTGGAGTTTATTTAAAAAAGATAATTGGAGCTATTGATGGAATGTTAGTCACGAAAATTCACCAGAAGTACAATTTAGTATTTTTATTCTCAATTTCTTTAAGATATTATAAAGCCGCTGTCCAAACTTCAACTGATGCGTTATTCGTATCAAGACGTCACACGTAATGAAACTTCTTATCACCAACTATTAACTGCGTACGAAACGAAAAATACCTGTGAAGCGATAATTGTGGAAACCAATAATCATCAGTGGCGTGCCGAACTACACATAATTTTGGTAATTAATAAAAATTCATTTGTAAAAAACATTAAAATTTTTCGTTACACTCTCCTAGACTACGCAAATTCAATAATCAAATTCAGATCTTACATTTGTTTACCATTATGAAATATAATTTGATTGTTGAAAATTGCGACACCATTACACTAAAAATTTCAAATCTAAAGGGAGATTTACTGTTCCCATATAAAGTGCTAATAAAAGAATATCTTCATCATTTACGTGTTTGACGAAATCTGTGCATTTTTATTATTTCAATCCTTTGTCCCAAAATTGTTCAAATAGATCTACCAAAACCCGCACTGAGAAGTCTCTGCTCTCTCTCTCTTGTAGAGCCGATGCGCGATGGGATAATTGAGTATTTGTTACTTGGACAATCAGTAGCAAATATCATTATAATATGTTACATAATTTTGGGGACAGCACATCCTGTCTGACACCTCTGCGTATGTCAAACTTTTCAGACAGTTGATTTGAGATAGATATTCTTATGGATGCTCTTTGTTTTTTGTACAGATTTGCGATGATTCGCTTAT